>CM057339.1:178447784-179770284 GCA_030015575.1 Agapanthus africanus | reverse complement strand
AATCAACACTTGACTTAATAATCCGGTCATATCACATATAACCGACTAACATCCAATGTATCGACTTATCGAATCAACACTTGATTTGATAACCCGGCTATATCACATATAACCGATCGATACAAAAAGTCACGAGAATAGAATACGGTATCACATACACGCATTATTCTCGGTCTCGCACATATCACATATGCGCTCCTATTTCGTTTTGCCTGAGCCAGTAAAACCTCTGTGTAGGACTCTAAAGACTCGTCAATACGCCGGCAGTAGGTGATGATCATATCAAGCACCCACAAGCCGTCAGCGGTACTAGCTGGACGTAACGGCTACTCGGGTATTGAGCGATCAGAAGATCAGCAAGCAAGCCCGCTCCAACTCCTGTAAAAGACTGCCGGTAACACTTCCCGTACAGTCCGATCTCCTCGTCTGATATGTCGTATATCAAGTCTACGGGTGGTAAACGTCAGACCCCAATAACCGATAAGTCGTGCCGATGTGAGGCTCATAACGGGTCGAGAAACTACTGGTAACACTTACCAGTAAATCTCTAAATCAGCCCTGGCCAGGGACTTCCCTGTTACGGCCAATCGAGCACAGCGCAACATCAACCCCCAATACCGGGAGAGACGAAACCCCTCCTATCGCTCATTGCCTCCATGTGACTCGGGACTGTACCCAAAAACCACCGTTTTGCACGTCCTCATGGACGTGGTAAGGTGGGAATCAAAGCACAGTGGGAATCATAGCACAGTGGGAATCACACAAGACTCTATGACGATCTCGGATCTACAGATTAACCTGCACAAGTGTCACCAGAGAACTGTCATCTGACGTGAGGTATAATACCATCTGGGAGTTCTCGGCGAGTCCGTCCAGTATACCCAGTCTCCACTGAGCACCCGTATACCATCTCTGATGTCAAACACCAATGGATATGGGATCATCCATCGCCCATCTCATGGGTCGAGAAGCGTATACGCTAGTCTACTCTGGTATATCGATGCCCCGTCTCGATACACCCACGACTAGGAACTTGAAGGATATACTTATGGACTACCATGTCCCCACTAGTATGATCCGCATCATAATCCAGGTAGTCAAGTACTCATCCTAAGGGCTTTACCAACATGTAACTATAAAATAGTATAAAGAGACAAGTATACATGTTAAAGTAAAGTGCAACCAGATAGCATACTATCATATCGAGCAAGAAAGTCCTCTCTATATATGTCCAAGCATCCAATATAATATACATCATCTGTACAATACTGGCCTCTAGGGCATACATACAACTAACACCACACACCCTACCGAGGAATGTATGGCCTTTAAAAATTTGTGGCAGGGATACGTTGCTCATCGGCAGCATTTCAAACGGATGAAGCGCAAAACTCGTCGAGAGCAGGGAAGCACGACAAATGAGCGCAGAAGAACTGCCAGCGACTGTCACATGGTTAATTCCGGGGGATCGCAAGTTCTCACCTTCGAGAGCGATTCTGATGAAGAAATAGCCCTCAGCCCTCTCTTCAAGGAATCCATCTTTGAAACAGAAGAGACAAAGACCTATGAGAACATTCAGCTACGTAATCACACGTTACCCGTAAAGAATCTTGGACCCACAAATATGGGGGCTAACAAAAAAGATAAGGGGAAAGAAAAATCCCCTGAAGATATCGCCCTCAATGACCGAGTCGTTGAAGAGATGGCAGCCAAGGACCCGCCAAAAAAAAACAAGGTGGATTACAACGTTCTGGCACACCTGAGAAAGATACCCTCGTAGCTAAGCATTCTTGATGACCTTCTACTATCTAAAGAGGCGAGAGATTCTTTGATCAAGGCACTACAAAAGCCCGAGCAATTTCAAGCTTTCCTTGCCGAAGAAAAGATGGAGGACGAGCTGGAAGAAGTGCACACTGCTGACGTCACTTTCGGTGACGAAGATCTCCTCCTCGGAACATGTGAGCACAACCGTCCCCTGTATGTCACCGGATATTGCCATGACATCAAGATAGGGAAGATTCTAGTTGACAACGGGTCCTCTGTCAATCTCCTAAACGTGAAAGTGCTAAAAGAAATCTGCATGAGAGTTCAACACCTCGCTCGGGATAAAATCACTATCTCCGAGTTCGACTCTCTGTCATCACGAACACTCGGGTCTGTGATACTGACATTACGCTTTTGGGCTGCTCGTCACTGACATCAAATTTCATGTCATTGACGCCAAGACTTGCTACAACGCTTTGCTCGGCAGGCCTTAGTTACACGAATACAACATCATCTCTTCTACACAACATCAGTGTATGAAGTATTTCAAGGATGGTCTTGAGTACACCGTAACGGGGGAGCAAAACCCATTCTCCGTGAATGAAGTCCGCAAATACGAGGACGCAAGTACTTTCTGCCAGACTTTGAAGACACGGAAAGATGCCATAAGCCGGAGAATAAGCAAAAAGCTATCACCACTATTCCGGTATTTGGGAGAGATACCGAAGAGGAGGAAGAGATGGTTTATTCAAGACCGCCCCAATGCAACAATCCGGGACCGTCCACCCCTATTCTGGTCTTCGTCAGCGACTCTGAAGATGAGGTTAATGCAGTATTATCTGTTCAGCCATCGATACATACCCTCACTGGAGAAGATCAAAGCTTGCAAATCGCTATGGTTCCGCGACAACATTACAGAGAGATCGATGCACTTGATACCTATAGTGTGCAAGAACTGCAGACGTTTTACGTCCCTCCCAGGCTGAAAGATGAAAAGGCGATCCTCTTTTATCGATCTGTGGAGAAAGAATCTGGCATGGTGCCGATTTTACGCTTGCTCTGTTAGAAGACGCTAACCCTGAACCAAAACAAGGTCCCACTATGAAAGTGCCAAGTCCGTCGTTCGAAGAACAGATGGACAAGCTAATAAGGGAGGCGGGTCAAAAGGTCCGGGATGACCACAACCGTGAAATGGCCATTTACGAGAAAGCCAGGACGCAGCGCCTCCTTCAGCAGGCTATGGAGAATGACGATGCTCTTCGTCGCCAGCCCGTCATACAAAAGACCCGACGCAGAGGTAGAAACAAGCTAAAGAACGGAAATAACGTTCGACATCGGCAAAGCGGGTCCAAGAAGCCACACGATCGAGAATTAAGCAGCCGAGATTCGTCTCTTATAAAAAAGATAGGTCGAGCATATTCTTTTCCCCAAGACAAGACAAGGAAGATATTCGATCTTGTCATAAAACATCAAATGATTACGCTCCCGGAGTCCAAACAGCCCGAACAAGCAGACGAGGCTTCTCATCCGGATTATTGCTCCTATCACCGAGCGATAAGACATCCTCTTTAAGACTGCTTTGCATTCAAAGACTGGGTAGAAGACCAGTATCAGCAAGGAAGGTTCGCTTTATCCAGCAGTTGGAGGGTAACCTCGCCACAGAAGCATGAACCGAAAGCCGCGTATGCAGCGAGAGTAGAGCCGAATCAACCTCGATCTTGGAAGCGATCTCGTACCTATCACGCGATAACGCTGTCAGGAGAAGGAGTACGCGAGGATATGATTAACCTCCCATGGTGCTTCGAAAACAATGATGACGAGGTGATCTTAGAGTTTCCACCGGCGCCAAAAGAGCTGGAAGATGGGATACATATTACTGCAAATAACCTCAGAAAAATCGACTTGGGGACGGCAAACGACCCACGGCCGACGTTCGTCAATGAGCTGTTGTCTGAAGAAAAGGTGGCTACGCTCAAAGACGTGCTCATACAGTATAAAGACTGTTTCGCATGGAACTACTCCGAAATGCCGGGACTAGATCCAGAAGTAGCTGTGCACGAATTGGCGATATCTCCGGACATCAAGACAATCAAACAAGCACCGAGAAGAATGCGGCTCGAACTTGAAATGATCATCAACGCCGATGTCAAGAAGCTAATCGACTCCGGCTTCGTCCGAGAAGTTCAGTACCCTGACTGGATTGCCAACATCGTACCGGTGATGAAGAAAAATGGGACAGTGCGCATCTGCGTAGAATTTTGAGACCTCAACAAAGCTTGCCCAAAGGATGACTTTCCCATACCGGTTACCGAGCTGATGATAGATAACACGTCCACTCACGAAGTCTTCTCCTTCATGGATGGCTCATCAGGGTACAATCAAATAAAGATGCATCCTGAAGACCAGAAGCATACCGCTTTCCGGACTCCTCTGGCATATTCTGCTACAAAGTGATGCCTTTCGGTCTGAAGAACGCCGACGCTACCTATTAGAGGGCCATGACGAAGATCTTCGATGATCTCATACATGAAATCGTCGAATGCTATTGACAACCTCGTGGTAAAAAGAAAATCACATGGGGAGCATTGAGAGCATCTAGAGATAGTATTCCAGCGCCTTCGAAAATACAACCTGAAGATGAACCCTTTCAAATGCGCGTTCAGAGTTTCCTCGGGCAAATTCCTAGGATTCATCGTACGTCACCGGGGCATCGAAATCCCCAGATGCCTATTTCTCGATCGATAATTCGCAAGGTTAAAGTTCTTCAGACCGAGGAATCATTTCCGTTTCTTGGATTGAACATAAACAAGCCCGATCGTTTCCATTCTCCCGTTGGGCAATTTTCGTTGAGTTCCAGGGACGTTCCAGATCCTGTTGTAGAACTGAGCTTGTCGAGCAGTCTGTTTGAAGGGCACGTCTTGGCGCCTCAACAGCCTTTTCAATCCTTTTGTGTAGTATCTGGGCAGACGGATGGGCTGGAGCCTGTCAAGCGTAGAATCGGCACCATGCCAGATTCTTTCTCCACTTTATTCTCCGCGGATCGATAAAAGAGGATCGCCTTTTCATCTTTCCACTTGATTCCTAGGATTCATCGTACGACACCGGGGCATCGAAATCGACCCATCAAAGGTCAAGGCGATCAGGGAAATGCCTCCGCCTAGAACTCTCAAGCAACTGCGATCTCTCCAAGGAAAGCTCGCATATATCCGATAGTTCATAGCTAACCTCTCCGGAAATTGCCATCCCTACAGTCATCTAATGAAGAAGGGTACCCCGTTCGTCTGGGATCGCAAATGCCAAAGCGCACTAGACGAAATCAAGCAATACCTGCAGAATCCGCCGGTACTAACCGCTCCGGTCAAGGGAAAGCCCCTAATCCTGTACACAATTGCCCTTGAAGGTTCTTTAGGCGCACTATGGGCACAGGAAAATGACCAAGGGAAGGAGAGAGCCCTATACTATTTGAGTCGGGTTCTCCTGGGGGCAGAAAATAACTATTCCCCCATCGAAAAACATTGTCTGGCGCTAATCTTCGCGATAACGAAGCTTCGACACTATGCATTGGCGCATGAGGTCCAACTCATATCAAAAGTGGATCCTCTCAAATATTTGATGTCAAGAGCCATACTAACAGGACGGCTCGCTAAATGATCCCTCCTCTTGATAGAGTTCTTGATAACATACCGACCTCTCAAGGCAGTGAAAGGCCAGGCCATCGCTGACTTCCTCGCTGAACACCCGACACCTGCCGATTCACCCTTAAATTGCGAACTGCCAGACGAGCACGCGTTTGACACGATCGACAGGGAGAAAGGAGAGAGTAACACCCGATGGGAACTTTACTTCGATGGGGCATCTTCCATGAAGAAGCGACAACACAATACCCCTATAATCAAATCGGGGGTAGGCCTTATCTTCGTGACTCTGCAAGGAGGGATAATGCGCTTTGCCTTTCCCCTAACAGAGCCGAGGACAAATAATGAAGCAGAATATGAAGCTTTGATGGCAGGTCTTGAGATCATTTTCGACATGGGAATCGAAAACCTCCTTATATACGGAGACTCCCAGTTGGTCGTTAGTCAAGTAAACGGCGACGATCAAACATGCAAACCGGAGTTGGTAAAATATGGCGAAAGAGTGCAACAATTGCTAACTCAAATCCCTTCCTACGCCCTGGAAAGCATACCGCGAGCAGAGAATATCAAGGTGGGTCGTTAGCCAAGCTCGCTAAAGAATTGGCTGACGAAAACCTCGATGACGTGAGGATCGTTGTGCAAAGCCGTCGGGTTCTTGCACCAGCGGAAATATCTTCGGAGTCGTCTGAAGAAAAAGGAAGTGACCAAGCAAACGAACCTACAAATAAAAGACCAGAAAAAGGCTAGGGATTGGAAAGAAGTCTTTATAGACTACTTCAAATCCCATCGGACACCCGAAGATGCATCCTCAAGGCAACAGCTCATGAAAAGAGCCCCGTCTTTCGCCTTCGTCAATGATACGCTGTATAAGAGGTCGTTTGACTCTCTGTGGCTAAGATTCCTAGGACCGAAAGAAGCAAAGAAAGTCGTCCAAGAAACTCACGATGGACTCTGCGGTTCTCATCAAGCCGGGCCAAAGATGAAGCTAAAGATTAAAAGGATGGGCTACTATTGGCCCACGATGATTCAGGACTGTCTCGAATACGCAAAGCAGTGCCACTCGTGCCAAATTCATGGAGACTTCATCCACCAGCATCCAAACCCGCTACACCCAACAATGGCTAGCTAGCCGTTCGAAATGTGGAGAACCGACATAGTCGGGCCGATCGAACCAGCGTCATCCAAAGGACATCGGTTCATATTGGCGACAACCGATTATTTCTCCAAGTGGGCAGAAGCAGTACCGCTAAGAGAAGTGAAGACAGAGAATATCCTCCATTTCTTCAAGACACGCGTCATTTATCGGTTCGGCACTCCACGATGGATTATCTCTGATAACGGGCCAGCCTACAGAAGTCACAAAATCAGCCGCTTTGCACAGCAGCATAATATAGACTGGAGATACTCTTCGGTCTATAATCCCCGAGCTAATGGTCTAGCTGAGGCTTTCAACAAGACCTTGACGAAGATCATAAATAAGACGGTGTCTCGAAATAAGAAGGACTGGCATGAGAGACTGCATGAAGCTCTCTGAACGTATCGGACCACGTTCAAAACGGCCACGAATACAATGCTGTATGCATTGGTATTCGGCGCTGAAGCAGTACTTCCCTTGGAGATAGAGCTACCCTCTCTACGAGCGGCGGTCCATTACGAGTTAACAGATGAAGAGAATGCTCATTTTCGGCTTGAGGAGCTCGATGCCCTCGATGAAACTCGTCTTATAGCGCAGCAAAACTTGGAGGCTTACAAAGAAAAGATGACATGCTCATACGAGAGATTGACTAGGCTGAGGATATTTTGCCAAGGCGAACTCGTGCTAGTGGTCAAGAGACCTATGATCCCCAATCGTACCAAACGGGAGAAATTCAAGCCGAATTATGAGGGCCCGTACATCATAGACAAGGTCTACCAAGGTGAGGATTACTTGCTCATGGATATGCATGGCGAAAGACCCTTCAGACCAATAAACGGCCGGTTCCTGAAAAAATACTACGCCTAATGAGTCATGGTCTAGGTCAACGATAGATGACGACGCCTATATCCGCTTGCTATCTTCCCAAGCCCAAACTCTATAAGAAGTATCCGACGAAACCTCGCCTCGAGAACGTACGACGGACCGTAATGTCCTTAAACTAACAACGGACCGTAATGTCCTTAAACTAACAACGGACCGTAATGTCCTTAAACTAGCAATGGAACGAAATGTCCAAAAACTAACGACTGACCGAAACGTTTGTAAACTACTACAAACCGTAGCATCCTAAAGCTGACGCAAAAAAAACGGTACGTCCATAAGCAAAATGGGCACGGATGAAAACCCGAAAGGGCTCCGTAAGTAAAAACAGCAGGGCTACCGGAGAGTTTGTGAAAACCTGAAAGGGCGCAATCTCATTAAAAGACACTTGCAAGGTCCTCTTGACCTTGTAAGGAGAAAATACCTACGTGAGATACTTACAACTCCCAAAGGAGCGATACACTTAGGGATCCCCACGATTCCTAAGGAGAAATTACACTTACGAAATCCTCAGGACTCGCAATGAGAACCCTCTTATGAGACTCTGATGGCTCATAAGGTTCAAAAGCCTTAAGCTACAGGGATCTGAATATGTTCTTAAGCCATCACACTCCACAGATTGCCCTACAAGCGGTTTAATATTGGCCCTTGTATATAATCCATGGGCACAAACAAACGTCTCCCCCATCAAGTTCCACCAATAGCGTGAAATTCCTCTATTCGGTGAACAAACACTTATAAGTCCTGTCGACTTATAAGAAGAAAACACTCTTATAAGATCCTTACGACTTATAAGGGAACGCGCACTTCAGGATCCTCACGATTCTTAAGGAGAAAACGCACATACGAGATCCTCACGACTCTTAGGGAGAAATACCTTTATGAGGCCCTTACGGCTCATGAAGTCAAAAGCCTTAGTTGACAAGATCTTAACCTTGTTTGCTAAGCCACCTTTGTTCGAACCGACAAAGGCAAATGCTGATTCGCTCCTGGCAATATTCCAGTTGTAGCGATGTTGATGCCTAAATCGGTATCAGATCCCAAGTCCCATACTCGCGGCAAGAAATTAACGAGCCATAAATGCATATGAAATAGCCTAAATGATATGGCAACTTGCAACAAAATCAGCAAGTAAAGGATATGCATACAAAAAATAGCCAAAATGATTGGGCAACTCGCAATAAAAAGCAGCGAGTAAAAAGAAAAAAATAGCCGAAATGATTGGGTACCGCGAAAAATAGCCGAAATGATTGGGCAATCGTGATTTTCGCGATATAAAAATTTGAAATGATAGAGCATCGCGGAAAGAAATAAAAAAATGAAAGAATGAAACTTTTGCCATACATGCGAGTCCATACTGACCCCTGTATACAATCCATAGGCATAAACGAAAAGGGAACCACATTTCCCTACCAGACTCTGTCAAAGGGAAACCTGATCTCAACGACAACATCCACAGCCTAAAGATCACCACGGCGTTTCTTCTCAGTCGAACGCAGACATAACGTCAACCCTAACCTCAGGGTCACAACGAAACGAAGTCATGGCAAAGTGCCTAGTTCCAAATCTCAATGGCAACATCTACAGCATAAAGATCAGTAACGGCGTTCCTCCTCATCCCAGCAGGATACGGACACGACACCACCAATCGGAGCCACGACAAAGTCCCTAGTTCCAAGACTCTACGGTTCACAGAAAACCTAACGTCATCCAATAACCTCGTCTCGGAAATACGTCAGCAAATGACCCCGCCGCGGAAATACGTCAGCAAATGACCTAGTCGCAGAAATACGTCATCCAATGACCCCGTCTCGGAAATACGTCAGCAAATGACCCCGTCTCGGAAATATGTCAGCAAATGACCTCGTCACGGAAATACGTCAGCAAATGACCCCGTCGCGGAAATACGTCATCCAATGACCTCGTCGCGGAAATACGTCAGCAAATGACCTTGTTATGGAAATACGTCAGCAAATGACCCCGTGATGGAAATACGTCAGCAAATGCGAAAATACGTCAGCAAATGACATTGTCGTGGAAATACGTCAGCAAATGACCCCGTCGCAGAAATACGTCATCCAATGACCCCGTCGCGGAAATACGTCAGTAAATGACCCCGTCGCGGAAATACGTCAGCAAATGTCCCCGTTAAGGAAATACGTCAGCAAATGACCCCGTCACGGAAATATGTCAGCAAATGACCCTGTCGCGGAAATACGTCATCCAATGACCCCGTTACAGAAATACGTCAGCAAATGACTCCGTCGCGGAAATACGTCAGCAAATGACCCCGCCGCGGAAATACGTCAACAAATGACCCCGCCGCGGAAATACGTCGACCAAATGACCTTCTCGTCGGAGCAGTGCTTCGACTCGGAAAAAGGCCAACTCATTGATCACTTACAAGTCATCTCGACTTGTAAGGGAGAAAATTCTCTTGTGAGATCCTTACGACTCTCAAGGGAAAGCACACTTAGGAGTCCTCATGACTCCTAAGGAGAAAATACACCTACGAGATCCTCACGACTCGTAGGGAGAAAAATCTTTATGAGACCCTCATGGCTCATAAAATTGAAAAGTCTTGGGCGGCAGATCTGAACCTGTTTCTTAAGCCATCACTACCCTACAAAGAGTTCAAGATGAACTATTATCATTTACAGGCCAATTTGCTAAAATCACATGACAACAAAGAAGAGAAGGCGATAATACAAGATAGAAAAGAAATGTGTCCTTTATTCATAAATTCAATTGGATACGAGGTACATCATATGAAAATGGATGGAATAAAAGAATAAAAAAAATGAATGAATACATGTTATTCATGAATTACAAATTTCCGTCAATACAAAAAATTACAAAGACGGGTACTAAGGAGGAGACCTCTTCAATAAGTCGGCAAGCCGCTCGTGCACTCCTTTCAGCTCCTTCTCACAGTCAACCACCGCTGCCAGCTCCTCTTTAATTCAAGCCCGTTGCTGCAAGCAGGATGAAAGCTTCATATCGATTTCATGCTTAGCAGCTTCACAACTTTGCGCAACCCGCTCGGTGGAGTCAAGTTTCTGTCTTTGCGCCAACCTGTTTGAGATACACCGTTGGAGACTATCGAAAATAGCCTTCAGCTGTGCAGCGTTCGCGTCGACCTCGGCGCGCAACCGAGCAGAGTCGTTAGAAGCCGCCTCATGTTCCTTCTGCCGCAGGGTCACCTCTTATTCAAAATGACAAAGGAAAGGAACACTCTGCTCCATCCATGCAACCCGCTGGGAAGTTGAAGCTAACACCTCAGGAGCAATACGCTTGAGCTCGATCTCGTGCAAGCAAGCCTCGATCTGTCTGCAGTAGTCAACCCATGATCCGACGACGTCCTCAACATGGAAGTTCACGAGTGTCGCCAGCATCGGATTAACCTGCATAGCAAAATTTGTAGCGGAAGTGAGGGCTTCAACATCAAGATCCTCGACGAACTTGCTCAACATTCGTCGGCTGTTCACGGCGCCTCAAGAAGATGTGAGTTTAACAAGAGGCCATGCCGGCATCATAATGCGAGTCTCGAAGGGAGATGGAGCTGGTGCGATTGCTGCAGAATGAGTTACGGTTAAATGCCAACTCAGGAAATAAAGAAAACGCATAAGGGGTAAAGCCTATCATACCAGCTACAACAGGCGGTAGGACGGGGAGTGCAGGGAGCTTGGTTATTCTCTCGACCCACGATGTTATATCCAATATGAAGAACAGTTAGCAATATGGCTATCCGTAAGAGAAAAGAAAAGACGTCTGTTATAGACTATACTCACCGACACCAGCACGTAGGGCAATCTCTGGCTGGAATGAGAAATGCGGGTTTAGCACCTGATACAGGTGATCAAAAAGGACTCCTGCAAAGTTATGACGACATACTGTCAGTACAAAGAGAGTGATACCCAGAATGAAGCCGATGAATCACAAATCTATACCTTCCAACATTTCAGAAGACATGGGAGAAGGTGAGGGAACAACAGCCGTCATTATGGCGACCCGAGGTGCTTCAGAGGGCACAATTTCAGCAACGGAAGCATGGCTAGGCCTAGTGACTTCTTCGCTCTTCTTCAGTGGGACGGTCCATAGCTTCGTCCCCTGATTCGACAAGGGCCGTCGTGGCACTCGCGATGCATGTCGACGCCAGAGAGCCACAAGAGGAGAGAGCAGCGGTTTGGGCAGTCCCAAACTCCCAGGAGAGAGTAGCTACTTCGGGCTCCATGGTCGCCGTCGCCTCGCCTACCATCTCACTGCCAAGACTTGGCCCTGCAGGACATCATAAATAAGAATTTGCAGACCAAGTTCTGATAAAAAAAGAATAGGCATTGCATTACCTTGCGATGGATCCTCAGTTGCCTCCCGAACCGTGCGCACAACCTGCCTATGGGCGGTAGACAAGGCAGTTGGGGTACCCTCTGAAGTAATAGCGACAGAAGGGATGGTGCTTGAACCTGCACCCGCAGCCAAGGTAGCATCATGCTCCCTCGCTGCGCGCTTCCTGCTTTCCTTTTCAATTTGAGCAATGAGGACCGACCTCCTCAAGACTTCGGACAAAGGGATACCTTCGCCGTCATCTGACCCTAGTTCTGCCTCCAGTGCCGCTATGGCATCCATCATCGGCTGTTTCAGCGAAATTCTCGTGCTGGCTTAGGGATAGTCGTAGCCGCGATGGCCGGATCTGACAAGACTACTGCACCATCGCTTGGGATCGGCGCTATACTAGGAACAACTGGAGCCGAAGCAGTCCTTGTAACAAGGTGAAAAAAAGCGTCAGAGTATAGGTATAAAGCATGGGGGCGTAATCAAACGAAATAAGTTATACCTAAGCCACAAGAAGCGTGAAACCTCTCTTCCTCCTTAAAAGTCCGAAGGGAAGCCGCCAGAGCCTCTTCAGCGGAGATGCCTGACAAAGGAGGATGTATTAATAAATGCATAATAAGAGAGAAGGAAAAAGCTCAAAACGACATGACTAGAGCATAGCCGTCTCCGCAAGTGATAGCAACGCCGCCTCTGCGCGAGCCTGTCACTTGGAAGCCACAAGGGTGGCTTGAAGATCTGTATCATCCGCAGGCTCAATAAATAGACCCTCATTGGTCCCGTACTCACTCAAACCCTCGCTATAGGGAGCATGGGGCTCCTGTCCGAGTATGACGTCGAGAGAAAACATCAACTTCTTCTTCTGCGAACGAGCCCCTGCGGCTGACAATAGGATCCTACGCTTCACGGGCATTTTTAGGCGACGGGTCCCAATCTCCGCGCCAACTCCAGAGTCCGGAGACGCTATAGCTACCGTTTTAGGAACTCTAGGCTGTGTCTTTGGAGTAAAGGTATGAGGAACCATAACCGTATCATTCTCCTTTAATGAAGGACGAACGACAATTCGTCGTTTTAAAGGGACGGACGGGTTACCGGCAGAGATTGCACCCTTGCGATCAAGCAGCAGCCGTCGTTCTTCCCTAATCAAGGCACCCGTTGCGTGCTGATACCACACCACATATACGTTCGAGGCGTTCGGGACGTAGCTCGGCTCGCTGACAAGGAAGATGGACCCGGTATTCAGGCATATGAGGTGGTGCAGCGCAGTGCGAATGCCCTCTTCAGTGGCAGTCGGTTCAGCCAGAAAAGCTTCGAGGGGAACACCCTGGTTGTAACCCGACTGTTGGGCAAAGCGGTGCGGGTTGTACCTCATAAACAACGCCGACTTATTCTGCCTGAATACTAAGAAGCCCGGCCTGATCGAGTACAAATGCACGATTTCCCGAGCCTTCGATGTAGAAACCCCATCCTTAAAGGTGTCATGCAGCGGCTGCACCGCCTTAGTTGACTCCTTTCCGATAGTCATGACCCTATCAACGAAGGTCATGTTGTCCCCAACCATGCGCGGGCGGAGGATCACTCCCGAGCTTCTCGCGACGATGGTTCTGGAGCAGAGATGTCGATTAGAGACATCACCCAGGGGAAATTGTAGCTATCATATAAACGGGGACGTTTGTGGATTCCAAAGGCTCCAAGCACGTGCAGCTCGATCCACGAAGTAAACTAGTGCAGCGGGAGATGTACGGGCTATAAACCCGGCTGAGTAGTGTCCGCCGCCAAGCTCAAGCCATGATACAAATGAGCCAGCCAGGCAATCCCGACGGTAACCCGCGTTCCTTCAACCATCCGGTGAGCCGGGTAGAAAACGGACGGCCTCATATGACGAGGGTGCATGGGAAGTACGAACCAACTTAGCCATAGGCCGAGAAACCCCAAAAAGAACATCTCTTTATCGACGTCTGAAGCTGCAAGCTCTGCGAAGGGGACGACCGGAGTGTCCGGGAGAAAGAAATTTCTCTGATCCGCTTCCGCTGTCGGCTGTTTGTTGAGACCAAAGCCAAAGGGATCGGAAAGCTTGGCAAATTTCGCGGTTTCCTTTGAAAGGACTTCGGGGCAGAGAAAGCGGGCAATAAAATCTGTGAAGCCGACGCCGTGCCTCCCAGATTCCAAGAACATGCACTCATAAATATTCAACACCTTGATTAAGCTTGGGAATCGGTGCTGAATGGCATTTTCCGGAGTCAGGCCCATCACTACTGATCGGGTCGCAAAGATGTATTCGTTAGGAGGAAGTATTTCCTTGTAGTATTCCCCTCTGACAGGTAGGCCTGAGATCTCCGCAAACTCCTCCAGGGAGATTGAAACCTCCTGAGAAAGGTGTGTGTCGGGATGTTCCATTGCTCTAAGAAGCCTTAATCCACCACACCGGAGGCGCCGGATACTGGAAAAGCGACGCATAGATAGCAGGGTACAGCCCAAGCTTCAATAACGCCGACTTTTTTGCCGATAAGATGTACCGGGCCCACTGCAGGTATCCGGCCGAATGACGAGGAGTCAGGCCAATCATATACACCTGTCCCCATGGGCGCGACTCGCCCTGACATATGCGCCGCCCCAGAATATCTAAAGCCATCGGCGGCTGCATAGGTATCGCGGCCATAGAGGGCTGAAGGCGACCCTCTGAGGTCCAGTGGATCTCCTCTACGGCATAGTTAACCTGGGGTAAGTCGGCATAGTGAATAGCGGAGATTGGTTCTGAAGGCGTCGCACAAGCGAAGCTGCATCGACCCTGGATAATCTGGTTGTACCATAACCCCCACAAATGAAGCGACTTCTGCTTCGGGTCATGATCCTTGATCAGTGAAAAAACTTCTCGTTCTACGGGCGCGTCGGCGAAAGCGCTGTCCGGACGAATGAATAGAAAAGAAGTGTCGTAAGATATAATACCTGCACGGGAAGAACGAGGGTTAGCCGCCAATGCTACCGCCCAAATCCCAGTACTTGGTACTTTAAATTCGTACCGCACTGCAATGCAGTGGAAAGGGACTAAGGGGGACCCATACAATCTAGATGATGGCTCATCATTAATAAAACAGTCTCATCATTTGATGAGACAGTCATTAAACGAGGAAATCTAAAAGGATTCTCATTTAATGATCGCCCCATGGGCCAAGGAGTAAATCTCCCTTGAGAGCAGTGCTCTGCAACAGATATGACATCTGTCATAATTAATCAAGAAGAGAATAAAATTCCCCCCAAAATTTCTAAAGAGCAATGCTCTGTGAAGAAGATGGAGTAATCCATCAAAACCCTAAAAAGCAAAGCTTTTGACAAAGTAAAAATTCTGAGATCTTTAAGATCTACAAAATGAACTCTTAGAGTTCTTCATTAAAGGGTTAAGAAACCCTAAAAAAGAATGGTTTTTCTGACCTATGATCAAAGAAGAGCAAAACTCTAGTTTTTAATTAACGGGTTAAGAAACATTAAGAATGTTTAGGATCTGTGAATCTAAGTAGAGCAAAACTCTGTTAATGGGTTCAAATCTTACCAAATTTTTGGACAGAGTTTTAACTCTTAAGGAATTTCCTTTGGGCAGAGAGCTGTGCTCTGAAGGAGAATTAAATTCTCAGAAAAATAAGAAGGGAAGAAGATAAACAGAAATCATCTCAAGGGCCAAAGGCCCTATTTATAGGCGTTAGAAGTCGATCCAACTTCCAAGTTGATCCGACGATGATAAAGCTGTCACCGCTGCACTCACGTGTGAGCGCAACGGCGGAGGGAGGGCATTTGTTTCCCCAATTGAAAGCAAAGCTCTATTCAAAATTCAAAATTTGAACTGAGGCAGCGCCTCACGTGCAAAGCATGAGAACGCTAGCGCCAGGAGCGCCAGCGCAGAAGAGTCAAAGACTCTGAGGCAGCACCTCACGTGCAAAACACGAGAGCGCTAGTGCCAGCGCTGAAGAGTCAAAGACTCTGAGGCAGCGCCTCACGTGGAAAGTACGAGAGCGCTCACGCCAGGAGCGCCAGCGCTGAAGAGTCAAAGACTCTGAGGCGGCGCCTCACGTGCAAAGCACGAGAGCGGTAGCACCAGGAGCGCCAGCGCTAAGAGTCAAAGACTCTGAGGCAGCGCCTCACGTGTAAAGCACGAGAGTGCTAGCGCTAAGAGCGCCAGCGCTAATAGTCAAAGACTCTGAGGCAGCGCCTCACGGGCAAAGAACGAGAGCGCCAAGCGTTAGAACTAAATGTTCTCCACCATTGGATCAAAGAGCCGACTAAGATGAATAAATTATCAAATTACAGAATAAAATTCTGTTGAGGAAATACTCCTCAAAACTTTCTAAACAGGAAAGATTGTGCTATGTAAATTAGAGCACCATTAGATCAAAGATCCAATGGTGATTAAAAATCACCAAGATACAGAATAAGTTCTGTATGGGAAAAGGTTTTTCCAATCTTGTTAAAAACAAGAAGATTGCTTTCTGTAAAACAGAAGCTCTTGGATCAAAGATCCAACAGTGGGAAACATTCCCAAATCAATTAGAGAAAAGATCTCTCCAACTGATTCAACAAATCAGCCTCCTCTATATAAAGGACTCAAGACTTCAAGTCTTACAGAGAGGACCCCTCCCCCCCCACACACACAAATTTTGAGAAATTTCAAAAAAGAAGAGCAAGCTCTCGGAAAAAGAATTTCTTCAAGGTAAATAAAACAAAGAGATAAAATCATCTCGTAAAAAGAAGAAGAATCTAATTCTTCTTCAAGACCATAGATCTATAAGACAGATTTCTTTCACAAAAAGAGATCATAGCATCTCATCATAAAAGGGGAAGAGAAAAGAACTTAATTTTCCTTGGATCACAGATCCACAAAGACAAGGTCTTTCATAAAAACAGAAGAGATTGTAAAATCTCCTATTAAAATAAGAACTTTGTTCTTAAACCCACGAGACAAAGTCTCTTATAAACGAGAATTTAATTCTCAGAGCGCAGAACTGATCAAAGTTGCCTAAAAAGAGCCTTGGCGCTCTAAATTAAAAAGACTCACCCCAGCGCTCCAAGACTGGTGCTCAGCGCCAAGCGCACCACGTGCTCCTCACGTGTGTGTTATTTCACAATGAGCGCTCTGCACTCATTTACTGACACTCAACGCCAAGCGCACCACGTGTTCCTCACGTGTGCGCTCTTTTACAAGTAACTGGCGTTCAGCACCAAGCGTGTCACGTGCTCCTCACGTGTCGCTATCTCACAGGAAGCGCCTTAGCGCTCTAATCTGGCGCTCAGCACCAAGCGCGCCACGTGCTCCTCACGTGTGTGCTGAGGGAACACAAAGTGTTCTTTAAATAAAAGCCTCAGAGCTATGATGAGTACTCAACACTCAATAAAAGACAAAAAGGTTGTCAGAACCTAAACCAATGCTCAGCATTGTTAAATGTTCAACATTTTAACTGAGTGGGCCAAGTCCAAGTTGGCCACAGACCCCTAATTTAGATTAATTGAGCCCATATGCTCATAAATATTTTTAACAAATCTTAGTCCCAAACTTGACTACAGATCTCCCAACCAATATTGGTTCAAGGGTACATCTCTTCGTACCTCTGATATATGTCGTTGTAATTCTTCAACGTCTTCAGAGAAATGGAGGGTCCCAATAACCAATAACTTTTGGTGCATCCCCAACCGGTTAAATCAAAACCAGACTACAATGTATTTATTTCGTTAATCCTACTTGACTGTTGTGAGTTATAAATTTTACCCGGCAATTCATTTCTGCATATAACATTTTAAGGCATCTAAAATAAAATTAAAAATATTCGCCATGGCCTGCTTGACACCCCTAACCCCGTTGTAGCGTCCGTGCATCGTGTTCTCGTCCCGTTCAGTGAAACGGGCGAGTTTGGACGGTTACGCGCACGTACGTGTGTCCGTTTTGGGGGTATGCTTTTTGGTTGAAAAATACTTCATTTTAAATTTTGGATCCCGCCTAAAATTTTCTTATTTCAATTTCAAATTTTTGGACCCGACCCGGGCGCAATTTGAAAATATTTTACTTTGCGCCAAAATCCCAATTTCTATATATACATTTTTAAACCGTCATATATATTTAATCTAACCATATAATATTTTTTTTACTATTCCTAAATCATTTTAAATTTTTCCTAACCCCCATAAATCTCCTAACCAATCAGATTCCTCTTAAAACCGTGGGCCCCACTCTCTCTCTCTCCCCCGTCTCTTTATCTCTCTTCTCTCTCTCTCTCACTCTCTCTCTCTCCCCCGTCTCTCTATCTCTCTCCTCTCTCTATCTCTCTTCTCTCTCTCTCTCTCGCTTTCTCTCTCTCCCCATATCTCTCTCTCTCTCTCATATATATATATTTTCCGTCCTCCTTTTCTTTTAAAACGCGAACCCAACCTTGCGCAACCCAGCCGCTGTCTCCCTTCGCCGCCGTAGCCCAACGTCGACGCCCTCGCCGCTGGCCTCCTCGCTTCCTCGCCCTCGTCACGTCCGACCCACTGCGCCTCCCTCCTCCTTTCCTTTCCTCCCGAGCACCTGCACGAGGGGACTGCGCACCCTGCGCGCGTCTGCGCCACCGGGAATCGCCGCCGGTGACCTCGTCCCCGTGTCCCCGGTCTTCGTGCGCACCCAGTAAGCCTGCCTCTCCCTCCTCTCCTTCTTTCCTTCTTCTTCCTTTTCTCGTATTTTTTCCCTGTTCTTGATTGGCCGATGGTTCCATGCAGGCTGACCGCCGGAGCTCCGTCGACGTGGTCGGTGATCACCATCCCTCCACAGATCCGCGTGAGCACCCTCTCCTCTATCCTCCTTCCCTTCTCTCTTCTTGATTATCCTTTTATCTTTCATGCATTTTTTAAATATGGTTTGTTCACTATTTCTGTATCTCGCCAGAATCCGGCCGTGCCGACGACGTGTCCCGACGATCCAGCGAGGTACTCTGGTCTGTGTGGTTCCACTGTTCATCGTTTGGGTTCATTCCGTGAACCGTGCGCCCGTCGCGAGATTTTTTCCCGCCGACGTTTAACGTTCCGTTTTCCCGATTCGCGACCCGTCGAGACAAGTACCCCTTGGTACATGCTAAGTAATATTTACATACACATTGATGACACCCTAAATCTGTAAATTTAACTTTAGTACGATCATTTCTCATTTTCGTGTTCATTATTGTTATATATCATTTTATCTTTCAAACTTGGAACCTACCTGCTGCAATTACTGTTTTGAACCTAATAACCATATTTACATGTTTTAATTTCACTTTCACTAATGACGTAGCCTATGGCACTTTATCTATCGTTTTACTTCATTTGGACACTCGTGTACATTTAACCTGCATAAACTGTGATTTCATCCACGGAACCTATATATATATATATATATATATATCATTGCATCCTTGAAGTCTTAAACTTGTTAACACGATTAAACGACTATAATTGTCATACTGCATTCTTATAATGTTGAAATCATGTCTGTGACACAACTGATAACTGTACTGCTAATTGAGTGAATCTGCCTATTGCTTAATTCATTGCTTAGATCATGCTGTTGATAACCATGCCTGATTATGTAACTGAGTATGAGCACACCCATGATATTGTTTACATCTTGACCTGACTTGCTACATACATATTGATTTACCCGACATGGTACCGTATACTACTTGACTTGACCTGATGTACCATGACCTGACCCGTTACCTGATCTTGTGTCTAATGCCAACAAACCTGACATGTAGTCCTCATGGACCGTTCCTGTTGTCTATCCAGACAAACCTGTTTACCTGATCTTGTGTTGGCATTAGTTCTTGATTACGGGATACCTGACTTGACATACACATATAACTTGGGGGTATGGGGAAATCAAAGGTGAAACCTGACTTGTAACTCAACAGTTCGCTACCTGTTCTGATCAGTTTTAGAGGCTAGGTCAGCCTTGGAATGATGCTGCTGACATCATTCATCTGTACACATTCCTGTTTGGTGCCTAGCGGCATGTCTCGGTTTCAGCCCGAGAATCTGGGGCCGTGGTCCCGGTTATGTACGGGATACTATTGAGTTACATCGATGATTCATCAATTTGGTTTCAAAGACTTTAGAACAGAAATCCTGATAGAACAGTTTATTTTACCCACTGCACACTACCCTGCACTGCTCTGATTTATATTATTGTTACCCTTGCTTTATTCATGTTTATATTCGCATTGCCTGTTACCCAGTTTATTATGTTATTACTTGATGACTTGACGCGCTGACGTCTGGGTTTTGCATGGCCCAGATTCTGTACCGCTGTCGCAGTTCGAGCAGGAGTACTTCAGCCGACAGGCTGAGCTGTGAGTGTCAGCAGTAGTTAGTTTTTCTTTCCTGCATTTATTTTCTGATGTGAGCCCGTATTATGGGACATACATTCCAGTTATTTGTATTGGATCTTTCGCTTCCGCATTTTATTATTCTTGACTCAGATTATCTTGGATTATGGACATGTTTAGATAGTTTTATTTTGTTCTTGATATCTCTACAGCCGTAATGTGACTGTGGATGGATACTTCCTACCCATAGGTAGCATGGTTGGCTATGTCACGTGCCCATTTTAGCATACTCTGGGAAGCGGGGCGTGACAATCCCCAAACGGTTAAACCAAAACCAGACTATAATGTCATTAAACCTTATAGACTATGATGTCTTTAAACCTTACAGACTACGATGCCTTTAAACCAGTCTACGATATCTTTAAACCTTATAGACTATGATGTCTTTAAACCTTACAGACTACGATGTCTTTAAACCAGACTACGATGTCTTTAAACCTTACAGACTACAATGTCTTTAAACCAGACTACGATGTCTTTAAACTCTACGGACTATGATGTCTCTAAACTCCATGGACTATGGTGTCCTTAAACCCAATGGACCGCAATGTCCCTAAACTAAAACAATAGAGCCCAAATGCTCTTTTGTTGGATCTAAATGATCCCGTTGAGTAGATCTTAGTCTAAAATTAGGATAACGTATCCTTAACAAACGTTTATGTTGATCTTAGTCTCAAATAAGACTAAAGATCCTTAAACCCAACCCAAACCCAAATCTAAGAAAATACGGATTTGGACTAATCCACGCCCTACGGACGACAACATAAATTAGTCTCCGTATACAATCCATGGGCAACCAAAAAACAAACACACACGACACGAAATGACCATCTGGAGAAAGAGAAAGTTGTTACCGTGATGCGGTAGCGTAATTAACTGCAGGGCTTGCGCCTGCAGGGAAGAGCGTCCTCGTGATCAAAAATCCCTCAAATGAGAGGGAATCTGACAAAGTCTGCTACAACGGCCGCATCCATCTAAACCTCCGATAGACGGTGCCATAAATCAACTTGGTATCTTCGGAGAGATGGACGGATAAAACCAAATAGCATCTGCCCCCAAATTCAGGCAAGACGAACCTACGCGATCGCGTCTCCTGTATTCGGCGGAGAACAAAGGGTTAAACCCTTGTTTCTTTTTTCATTTTATACTAGGCAAAGGAGATTGTTAATCTCTGTTTTTCTTTACCTAGGGTTTGGAATAAGCTAGAATCTTCTTCTTTGAGAGGAGAATTGAATTCTCAGTTATTTTGCAGAAGCTTGGGGGGCAATCCTCTTTATTGAGACTTGAAGTCTCCTATATATAGGAGAGGCAAATTATTAATTAGTTTAAGAAAATCTCTCATTTGAGAGATACCAATTGATTTAATTGGCCTAAAAAATTATTCAGTGGATTTTATCCACCGTTGGATCCTTGATCCAAAGAATTTCTGTTTTTACAGAATATATATTCTTATTTTTAACAAGATTAGGGATATATTTTTCCATTAATAGAATTCAATTCTATCAAACGTTGGTTTTTAATCACCATTAGATTTTTAATCCAAGAGTTCTCTGTTTAACAGAGAAGATCTTTCTAGTTTGAGAAAGATCAGGGAAATATTTTCCCGTAGAATTTAATTCTATCTGATAATTTAATTGGTGATATTTTATCACCATTGGATTTCAAATCCAAAAATTCTCTGTTAGAGAAAAATCTTTCCATATTAGAAAGATTAAGGAAAATATTTCCCAAATATAATTTAATTCTATCACATAGAATTTAATTCTATCAGGTGAGAGCATTTTAAATTGGGGTGCTCACGTGCTTTGCACATGAGCGATGCCATATACATATATGGCAATGGTGCTCACGTGCTTTGCATGTGAGCGCTGCCAAAAGAATGCGGTAAGGGAACCACGTGTTTAACACGTGGGGGCTTATCATAGGATTTAATCCTATCTGAAGCCAGCACTCACATGTTTTGCATGTGTGCTCATGTGTTTAACACGTGGGCGTTGCTATAGGATTTAATCCTAATTGCAGCAAGTACTCGCGTGCTTTGCTCGTGAGTGCTCACGTGCTTTGCACGTGGGGCACTTCCCTCTATTTTTATAAAAAGATTAACAAGCTTTCGCCAAATATTTTGGCGGGAACAACTGTTTATCTCTAAACATGTCCAATAGCCACAAACGATAACAGGAAATAGTAGCGGAAGCAATAAAAATCTAAAGAATAACTAACCATCAATAAGAGCTATATCGGCTAGATGGTCCTCACTTATCGGCGATCCTATCGAAGTACTCACGTGCTAAGTCAAGTATCTGAGCCATGCAAAACCTAGACATCAGTGTGTCGTAAATATCATGATAATAGTAATAATCAAAACAGTGTGCTATACAGGATGTCACATGCAAAATAAGGTATAAGTATAAACAAACAATCACAGATATTATAACAACATGCTATAGGTATATCACGTGTGTCCTAAAGTATGTGTTTCTAGATTATCTATCCTAACAGTATTTGAAATCAATTAATACAATCCTCCTTGTAACTCAATAGAATATATCTCGTTCATTCCCCATGGGACCACGGTAAAATATATCCCGCTCATTCCTTATGGGACCACGGTACAATAAACAATGGTTATTTCGTTCACGTCCGGAATCACGACAAACAATAATATCCTTTTGAGTTACGTTTTGGTTACATTCTTGATTTCCCCTTTCCCCTAGATTTCGTGTTCAAGTCAGGTATCAATAGAATTTCTACCTAATACCAACACAGGAATAATCAGGTACATGTTATTTCTATCTAGACAACATGCCGCATCCATCAGGACAACAAGTCAGGATTGTTTGCATCGGTAAGTATTACAGTCAATAGGTACTAGCATGATAACGGCAGTAGTAACAGGATGGTAAAGTACCAGTCGTGAATTTGTATACAGACATGTCAGGGATGATGTAATCAGTCAGGTAAGATATCTGTTTCACAATCATATATTCCAATCAAATCATGGTATACAGCAGGCAATACAGTTATAACCGAATATTGGTAAACACTAACGGATATAGATTAACAAGCGTGTTATGGATAACGTAATCATATCATGTAAAAGACCAAGATAATAACATTAACAAGGATAGAATATTCAATTCGATTAATAACTATAAAAGTGGTGTTGATTAACCATCCATAAGAAAGTTCCGTTCAGAAATTCAGCGTCATTCTGATTTGTAAAATACCTTAAAAATAACAAACGTCCTCAAAAAGGGGTGTGTAATATACCAAAACAAAACTAATTTAATAAAGTTTTCATTTTTATAAGTTAAAATATCTCAGGTTATTTCTACAAAAAGTTATGAACGTTCGAAATTGAAAGTTTACTGCTGGAATATCCCTGGACAGCAGTTCAGAAATACTTTCATTTACATTTTATGTTATTTAAATAATTTATTTTGCAAGTAAATATTTCATAGGGTTATGGTATTCTGAGTTAGCTTCGTAACGAACTAAAAAACATATGCTAATAATTTTTTATGATTTATAATGGATTTTATAAGGTAAGATGTACAGTAAATTCCAGATTTGTCGTATCCGCTTGGCGACGACGTTTCATGTGTAAACTATAATATTTTCAAACTATATTTTGCATAACGTTATAAAATGAAGATTACAAAATAATTAATAATATACGGATAATATAGATATGAAAGGTATAATAATAGTAATAAGAAATATTACGACGTATATATATTTATATATATAATTATAGCATGTCGCAAGTTGTAAACTTGCATACACTGTATATTATAAAACTGATTAACATTAAATAATTACGGTGTATAAATTATATAGATATAGTTGTATGATGATGATGATGATAGTACGACAACATATAAATAAATTATATAAACCATAGCATGCAGCAAATTGTAAACTTGCCTCGAAACAAACGCGATGAACGAAAGCAACATGACGCTATACAAATCAACACCAAGTTTTGATGGCTCGGTTAAGATTTTAGGATGCGGCTGGAGTTGCGTCAATGAGAATGGGTATGGGCTTGAAGAATGAATAAGGAGAATATATAAATTGATGAGTGAGAGATTTAGTTAGAGGAGAGAGAGAAAAATATATTATGTGGAAAGAAAGAGAGAGATGGAAAGTTTTCTGTTTTATAAAATGTAAAGTATATAATAGTGTGTGTGTGTGTGTGTGTGTGTATAGTATAGTTTATATTAGATTATAAATATATATTATACTTTAATACTACTAAAGATAATATCAAACTACACTCCGTCTTCACGAAAATCTCACAAAAATATATTTTGGAAAAATAATACATATATATAACCTTTTTAACCATAATACAAGAATATTATTTAAATATCTCATACCCCTTATTTAATATTTTAAAAGAATTTAAATATATTTGAATCTAAGAAATATTTGTTATTCAGATTCTATTAGATTTAAGCGTAATAAATAAAGTCAAAATAAAAGATGGGATGCTTAACCATATAATAGCAGTTAACAAATATAAATTATCCTTAACGTGTGGCTACCAGAAGATATAAGTGTTCCCTCATAAAAAAATCAAGTGGCACCTCACGTGTTTCCCATGTGAGCGCCAACGCCGGCATTTATTAGGATTGAAAAATCCTATATTGGCACCTCACGTGAGCACTGACGTACATAGCACATGAGCGCCTGTTATGTATAAGAATTAAATTCTTAAGCGACGCCCACGTGCATAACACGTGAGTGCCAGCGTACAAATTAAAAAGAGTAGAATTAAATTCTACATGGAGAATGTTTCCCTAAAGAACTAGGAATATTCTCTGTTAAATTGAGCCGTTGGATCAAAGATCCAATGGTGACTAAAAAAAATCATCAAGTGATAGAATTAAAATTCTATTAAAAGGAGAGTTGTTGGATCAAAGATCCAATAATAGAATTAAATTCTAATATGGTAAAATATTTCCCTAATCTTTCAAAATGAGAAAGATAAATTCTGAGCCCTTAAATTAAAAAATCCAATGGTGATTAAAAATCACCGTTTGATAGAATTAAATTCTATCTATAGGAAAATATTTCCCTAACCTTGTTAAAAACTAAAATACATATTCTGTAAAATAGAAATTCATCGGATCAAAGATCCAACGGTGGATAAAATCTCCCAAATAATCTTTGAGGCAAATAAATCAATCGATATCTCTCAAATAAGAGATTTTCTTAAACTAGTTAACAAATTGCCTCTCCTATATAAAGGATCCGAGACTGCAAGTCTCAAAAAGAAGAATCAACCCTATAAGTTTTCCACAAAACTTAGAATTTAATTCTCCTCTCAAAGAAAAATATCCTCGCTCTTCAAAACCCTAGGTAAAGAAAAAAATAGAGATAAAACGTATCTCTTTTGCCTAGCATAAAGAAAATAAGGGTTTAACCCTTCATAAAAAGAACTTAGTTCTTTATATGATCTAAGATTTGCAAAGGAAATCTCCCCACAAGTTGAGAATTTAATTCTTATCGGGAAAATTATGTTCTCCAAACTTAAAATTTAGGGGAAAAACTAGATTAAAATAAAAAGAGAAAAGAGAACGTATATTCTAGGAATTTAATTTCTTTGCAAACAGGGTTTAACCCTATAATGAAAGAACTTAGTTCTTATAAGAGAAACTGAAGAACTTAGTTTTCCAATAAAAAAACGATCCCAGATCTTCAAAAGCATAGATCTTGGAGATCATTAATGGCCAAAATGTTATTAACAGAGATTCAATCTCTAAAAAGAAAAGGGCCTGGCGCCTCACGTGAAACACACGTTAGCGCCCAAAAGATTCCCTTAAATGGAACTCGGTACCTCATGTGTTTCCCACTTGAAAACAAAGGACCTGTCGCCTCACGTGCTTCCTACGTGAAGCGCCCAAAACAAAAGGCTCGGCACCTCACGTGCTTCCTACGTGAAGTGCCCAAAACAGAATGCTCAGCACCTCATATGAAACACACATGAGCGCCCACCAAAACAGAACACTCGGCACCTCACGTGTTTCCCACGTGGGCGCTCAAAATAGAAGATCTAGCGCTTCACGTGAAATACACGTGAGTGCTGTAAAAAAGTACAACGCACTATAAAATTAGTCCAAATGACTAAGTGCTTAGCACTGATTGGGCAGCGCCCATATCCCAGCGCATCATGTGCTCCCCACGTGAGCGCCCAAAATAAATACTTAACGCCTCATATGCTTCCTACGTGAGTACCATACAAAGTGCTTAGTATTTTATATTCAATCAAAATAACTAAGTGCTTAGCATTGATTGGACAGTGTCTATGTCTGAGCGTCTCATGTGCTTCCCACGTGAGCGCCAGAGTTAAAAATAAAGTATACTTAGCACTTCTGAATAAAACAAAAAGGAAGGCCCAAGTCCGAGTAGACCAAGCCCAAATTGGCTAAGTCTCTAAAATTTCTTGCAGCTGAGCCCAAACACTCTGTTGTTGGATCTCAACTAAAATTTGATAATCCTTAAAATATTGTTAAGTTGATCTTAGTCTCAAATAGGACTAACGTATCTTTAGTCAAAATAAATTGAGCTCAAATGCTCATATATTTAAGTTGATCTTAATCTCAAACTACATTATCGGTCCTTAAATAAAATAAAATATACTTTGAACGAAAGTGAACTACGATTAGTTATTTTTTGGATCTCTATCTTTAAACATTTTCAATAGCCACAAATGATAACATGAAATAGTAGCGGAAGCAATATAGATCCAAAAAATAACTAACAATCAATAAGAACTATATCAGTGAGATGGTCTTCACTGACCGGCGATCCTGCCGAAGTACTCACGTGCTAAATCAAGTATCTGGGCTATGCAAAACTCAGACGCTAGTGCGTCGTAAATATCATGATAATAGTAATAACCAGAACAGTATGCTATACAGGATGTCATATGCAAAATAAGGTATAACTATAAACAAACAATCACAGATGTTATAACAACATGCTATAGGTATGTCGTGTGTATCCTAAAGTCTATGTTTCTAACTTATCTATCCTAACGATATTTGAAACTAATTAATGTAATTCTCATAATAACTCAACAGAATATATCTCGTTCATTCCCCACGGGACCACGGTACAATTTATCCCGTTCATTCCCCACGGGACTACGGTATAATAAATAATGGTTATTCCGTTTATGTCCGGAATCACGACAAACAATAATATCCTTTTGAGTTGCGTTTTGATTACATTCTTGATTTCCCCTTTCCCCAGATTTCGTATTCAAGTCAGGTATCAATAGAATATCTACCTAATTCCAATACAGGAACAATCAGATACATGTTATGTCTATCTAAATAACAGGTCACGTCTATCAGGACAACAAATCGGGATTGTTGGTATCGGTAAGTATTACAGTCATTAGGTACTACCATGATAACGGTAATAGTAACATGATGGTAGGGTGCCAGTCATGAATTTGTGTACATGCATGTCAGGAATGATGTAATCAGTCAGGTAATGTATCTACTTCATAATTACATATTCCAATCAAATTATGGTATATAGCAGGCAATACAGTTATAACCAAATATCGATAAACACTAACGGATAGGTTAACAAGCGTGCCATGGATAACGTAATCATATCATGTACAAGACCAAAATAATAGCATTAATAGGGATAGCATATTCAATCCGATTAATAACTATAAAAGTGATGTTGATTAACCATGCATAAGAAAGTTCCGTTCAAAAATTTAGCGTCACCCTGAGTTGTAAAAATACCTTAAAAATAATAAACGTCCTAAAAAAGGGACGTATTATATACCAAAAGAAAACTAATTCAATAAGATTTTCATTTTTATAAGTTAAAGTATCTCAGGTTATTCCTAAAAAAATTATAAACGTTCGAAATTGAAAGTTTGCTGCTGGAATATCCTTGAACAGCTGTTCAGAGGTACTTTCATTTACAGTTTACGTTATTTAAACAATTTATTTTGCAATTAAATATTTCACAGGGTTATAGTATTCTGAGTTAACTTCGTAACGAACTAAAGAACGTGTGCTAATGATTTCTCTAAGATTTATAATGAATTTTATAGTAAGGTATACAGTAAATTCCAGATTTGTCGTATCTGCTTGGCGACGACGTTTCATGTGTAAACTATAATATTTTCAAACTATATTTTGCATAACTTTATAAAATGCAGATTATAAACTAATTAATGGTATACGGATTATATAGATATAAACGGTAAAATGATAGTAATAAGAAATATTACGACGATATATATATTTATAGATATAATTATAGCATGTTATAAGTTATAAACTTGCATACACTGTATTTTATAAAATTGATTAACATTAAATAATTACGGTGTATAGATTATATAGATATAGTTGTATGATGATGATGATGATCGTACGACAACATATAAGTAAATTGCATAAACTATAGCATGTAGCAAATTGTAAACTTGCCTCGAAACAAACACGATAAACGGAAGCAACACGAGGCTATACAAATCAACACCAAATTTTGATGGCTCGGTTAAGATTCTAGGATACGGCTGGAGTTGCATCGGTGAGAATGAATGTGGGCTTGAAGAACGAAGAATAAGAATATATAAATTGATGAGAAAGAGATTTAATTAGAGGGGAGAGGGAAAAATATATATTATGTGGAGGGAGAGGGAGAGAGAGAGAGAGAGAAAGTTTTCTGTTTTATAAAATATAAAGTATATAATAGTGTGTGTGTGTGTATAGTATAGTTTATATTAGCTTATAAATATATATTATAGTTTAATACTACTAAATATAATATCAAACTACACTCTGTCTCCACCAAAATCTCACAAAAATATATTTTGGAAAAATAATATATATATATTTATGTAATCTTTTTAACCATAATGCAAGAATATTAATTAAATATCTCATACCCTTTATTTAAGATTTTAAAAGGATTTAAATATGTTTGAATTTAAAAAATATTTGATATCCAGATTCTATTAGATTTAAGCATAATAGATAAAAGTTAAGATAAAATATAAGATCCTTAACCATATGATGGCAGTTAACAAATATAAATTATCCTTAACGTGTAGCTACCAGAAGATATAAGCATATGATTTAGACATTATATGTATACATATATATTATACTAGATCCACATGGATTTAGTTTACAGATAAATATTTATAAAATATAACCATAATGGATTTCACACATGCGGGTCGGGTCGGATAACCATTTCTACTATTCAAATAAATCGCAATCCAAATAAATAAATAAAAAATATAAAGCAAGGTTTAAAATACCGATTAGTGTCGTATGAACGTGCTAGGGTGTTACAAACAATCTGCCTCTGAAGCTCTACATCAAGACTCCATAAGAACCGTTGTGCTCTGTTTACTTCATTACTTACCAAGGATCCTGCAAATCGACTGAGCCTGATCCACTCAGCCGTATGAACATCAACCAATGCACCATTATGCTTCGATCTATAGAACTTCTCTTTCATTTCTTCCTTTGCCGACCGCGGGAAGAACTTCTCCAGAAAACTCTGACTAAAGACTGCCCAGCTGATCAGTTTTACCAAACGAGTCTTTTCCACAAGCCACCATTCACGAGCAAAGTCGGCCATCTGGATACGCACCACAGCCATCTTCCTCTCATCAGGAATCTGAGCAGCAATCAACAAGTTCTTCATAACTACAGTTCACTGCTCTGCCTGAAGAGATTCCTCCAATCTGGTAAAAGTTTCCAGACTAAGCCTCCCGAAGTCCGCAACAGTGCCTCACGCTGAACCTACCTAGCAACTGCCGTCCTCAAGCCCTCACGGAAATCCTCAGTCTTTCGCTGGTCCAGTTCTATCTGACGCTGTTAATTCTCCAACATTGTAACACCCTAGGTCATTTAGACCAGTTCTATTTCAAGTAATTCTTTATTTATGGTATTTTTCTGATTTACTGTGTTTTGGGTGAGAATAGTGTATTTGACATCTGTATTTGCATCCGACCCAACCCGCTTGCTAGAAACCTGTCTTGATTCCTGTTTATGATTTATCCCGGCTTGTTATGTGGATCCGTACACTTTCATTTTTTTATATACTGCATACTGGCATTTTATCTGGCACCTGCATATTTTTCAATATAACATATAATGTCACATAAAATATTTTAAAAATGCATAGCATGGCCTGCATGATACCCCCAACCCCGTCGTAACATCCGCGCACCTTGTTCTCGTCCCGTTCAGTTTAACGGACCTGTTTGGATGGCTGCATGCACGTGCGTGCATCCGTTCTTGGGGGTATGCATTTTTGTTACCCGGATATCATGTTTTAATTTTGGTTGACACGTATATTTTCCGTATTTTAAAACTGGATTTTTAGACCCGACCTGTGCATGTTTTGGACTATTTTTGTATTAGCCAGAAAACTCAAATTTCCTAATATTTTATTCTAATGAATTTTAACTGTTACATAAGATTTTCTTTAACAAACTAGATTTTTAAAAAACAATAACGCACAACACTCTCTCTCTCTCTTCCACTTTCTCACAGATCTCGCGATTACTGTTCCCGCGTGTTCTCGTCACCTCCCTTCTCTCCACTATAATTACATCCGTTCTTATTTTTCTTTTCTTCTTCCTTATCAAACCATTGTCTCGCACGAGAACCCTAACCTTAGCCTCTGCATCGCACTCGCCGTCGTCGCCTTCCGCCACCATCCTCGACCTCGTCTCCTTCTCCACTCCATCGCCTCAACCTTCCTCTTCCCCGCGACTCCTCTCCTTTCCCGATGACGAGACTCCAGCAACCCATATCCATGACCACGAAGCCCTCGCCCGCACCCTCATGTCGCCTGAGCCCCCTCGTCGATGCCTCCCTCTTCTCCTTCTCTCCTCCATCTCCTCACCAACACCCCAGCCAATCCCCGCCGACCTGAGCCTGCACCCACCGAACTTCCAACCCATCTCCCCGTCAATCACGACCTCACCACCACCCTCGCCGGAGCTCACCTCCACCACCGTAGAACACCTCTCCCCGACCTCGACCTCCTCTCTCTCTCCTTCCTCCTTCACCCCATCGCTCTCAACCCTTGCACGACCCTAAGAACCCACTGCAACCGTAGCCTCTGCCCACGCCTGCACACCTCGCCGGAAAACCCACAATCCGTCGTCAACAATCCTCTTGCCTCGTCTCTATTCCAGAGCACTAAACCCAGAGCAACCTTCTTCTTCTTCTTTTCTTTTCTTTCTTCTTCTTCTTTTCTTTTCTTCTCGTTTCTTGACTCGTATTTTCCGGTGATCACCGCCGGAGCCGTGCCACTGCCGACGATTCGAGTAACCCAGTATACATCCCCAGCAAGCGTGGTTACTTTCTTGCCTTACCTGGACCCGTCCCATGCGCGCATGTGGTTTTTGCGACATTTTACCCAACGTCGGACGTGTCGTACGTACCCGTCATATGAGGCAAGTTTATCTTGCTACATGTTATACTATTATATCTGCATCTATATGAATAAAAATATCACATTTTGATTGCATTGTACATCCATATAAATGTTTTACAGTTTCCGGATACCCGGATGCATCCATACCATTAATTATATATCTAGTTGCATGTCATGTCACGTTATTTCATATTACTGCTACATTAACACCCCATGCTAGATAATGTGCATCCCACATAGTCTTAGAGCTGTAGTTGTAACTCCTGATAGTTATTTATGCATCCATGCTTTATTGTGTATCCATACCATTAATTCTGCATACCTAGTTGCATGCCATATTGCATTAACGCATACTATTATTACATTAGTACCCCATGCTTGATAATGTGCATCCTACATAGTCATGATGTAACCCCTGATAGATATTTGTGCATCCATGTTTTTACCGTACATCCGTACTTTTACCGTGATTCCATACTTGCTACATTTTACTGTTGGACACCCATATGATTACACTGTGCACTACTTGACATGACCTGATACATCGCTACTTGATATGACCTGATACACTACTACCTGACATGTTACCTGATCCTATTTCTAATGCCGACAATCCTGACATGTTGTCCCGATGGACATATCCTGTTGTCTGTATAGACAAACCTGTACCTGCTTGATCCTGTGTTGGCATTAGCTCCAGATTTATCTATACCTGACTTGAACACATAACTTGGGGGTAAGGGGAAATCAATGATGAAACCTGACTTGTAACTCAACATTTCGATGCTTATACTGATCAGTTTTGGGGGGTAGGCCAGTCCCGGGATAATGTTGCCGACATCAATCGTCTGTACATGTTTCCTATTTGTACTTAGCGGCACGTCTCGGATTCAGCCCCGAGAGTCTAGACCGTGGTCCCGGGTATGCACAGGATACTAGTGAGTTACATCGACGATTCATTAAATTGATTTCACAGACTTGAGAGTAGTTCACCCAGTAGCTTAGTTCAGATTACTCACTGCACATCACATATACTTATACCCTTCACCGTTCCTTATTCATTTTACTGTTATACTTTTATTACTGTTCATACTCATGCCTGCATATCTTATTACCTCCTGATTATATTATTGTTGATATTATGACGCGCTGACGTCTGGGTTTTGCATGGCCCAGATCCTCTACCCTTGTCACAGGCCGAGCAGGAGTACTTCCGTGGACAGGCCGAGCAGTGAGGAGCCTGGTAGTATCTTAGTTTAGTTTTCTTTCCGTACTTTCATTTCCTGATGTGAGCCGGTATTTGGGACGTACTTTCCAGATTGTTACTGTTTATTGGATTTATTGCTTCCGCATATTATTTCTTGACTCGTTCTTCTGGCTTATGGACATGTACTAGATAGTTTATGTTATTTTACTGTTCTTGATATCTTATAGACAGCCATAATGTGACTGTGGAGGGATGTTTCCTAGCTACGGGTAGCATGGTTGGCTCTGTCACGTGCCGATCTTAGCGCACTCTGGGAAGTGAGGCGTGACAGGGTTTGTTTGGTATCTCGGGTTTGATTCCTTTGTAGTTGGGTATTGGACCCAATACATGAATCGGTAAATTCATGATTAGGAACATGTCCTGCTACTTGGTTATCATGATTCTTGAATCATATCTTTCTCTTGACCCCTGTCCTGACGATATGCAAACCACTTTGCATCTCGACTTGAAACTTTTGGTTCCCTATTGTTTCTCTCTAGGATTTGGGCGACTAACAGAGTTATGTGATTGTAATTATGAACCGCGGTATAGTTATAATGCGGTACTCTATTTAAGTAACTTGGAGTCCTGGTCTTGATTCATTTCCTTATTTTATGATCGTTATCATACCTTACTTCTCTCGGTTTCATTGCTTATCAGTTCATGTTTTATCGCAAGCTTGAATCATGTTTACCGTGCTTATCTTCTTCAGTATCTTGGCTTCAGTTGAAGTCATTTCGGGTATCCTACTTGTTCATGTTTTTCCCGCATTAGCATTATTCGATTCTGGTGCATCCCATTGTTTTATGCCGTCCAAGTTTATTGCTGCACACTCGATTTCTTGCACGACCCTGTCTAGTTGTTAGGACTACACACTGGGAACGGGAAGATCATATCTAGTAGTGAGTGCAAGGATTGGTCTGTTGTTATTTGCGAACGGGAGTTATTTGCATATTTCTTAGTGATCGATACCGGCAGTTATGATGTTGTCTTGGGAATGGATTTCCTCGGCACTTTCCACGCTCACATTGATTGTAGGGCGAAGAAAGTGATTTTCCAGATTCCCGGACATTCGGAATTTGTTTTTACTGGAGGTAGCGGTTCTGTCGAGCCAGTCGAATTTAGGGCTAGGCCGACAAACACCGTTCTTACGTCGAAGGAAGTTGATAAGGAGGAAGCGCCAGCTGTAGTTCGAGAGTTCATGGACCTGTTCGAGGACATCTCGAGTTTACCACCAAAACGAGATATGGAGTTCGCGGTCGATCTTGTTCCTGGTGCAGCGCCAATCTCAAAGGCGTACTATCCAATGGCACCAGTGAAGTTGGAAGAAGTAAAGAAGCAGCTTACCGAATTGCTTGAGAATGGTTGGATTCGCAGCAGCAATTCACCTTGGGGAGCTCCAGTTCTTCTAGTAAAGAAGAAAGATGACACAAAGAGGATGTGCATCGACTATCGAGAATTAAACCGGGTGACTATTAAGAACAAGTGCCTGATCCCTCGCATTGGCGAATTATTCGAGCAACTCGGTGGCGCGAGGGTATTCTCGAAGCTGGATTTGCGGTCCGGATATCATCAGGTCCGAGTTAAATCAGAGGATATTTGCAAGACCGCGTTTCGAACTCGATATGGACATTACGAGTATTTAGTGATGTCATTCGGAGTCACGAACGCACCAGCGATATTTATGGACTTGATGAACCGAATCTTTTCACCGTTCTTGGACCAGTTTATAGTGGTGTTCATCGATGATATTCTGATCTACTCGAGGAGCCTAGAAGAGCATGCAGAACACTTGAAGATCGCATTATAGACATTGAGTCAAGAAAGATTGCATGCAAAGATGAGCAAGTGCGAGTTTTGGCTTGAAGAAGTGAAGTTTTTGGGGCATGTCGTATCCGGAGATGGAATCGCCGTTGACCCTGAGAAGATTGCAGCAGTTCAAGATTGGCCGATTCCGAGGAATGTAGTGGAGATCAGAAGTTTTCTGGGACTTGTAGGATACTACAGAAGATTCGTGGAGAATTTTGCTCGTTTGGCTGAGCCTTTGACAAAGCTCACGCGAAATGAAGTACCGTTCGTATGGACGGATAGTTGTGTGTCATCTTTTGAGGCGTTGAAGAAAAAGTTGATAACCGCTCCTATTTTGACCGTACCAAATGGTTCCGGAGGATTGGTGATTCACAGCGACGTATCTGGAAAAAGTTTAGGATGTGTTTTGATGCAGCATGGGAAAGTTAAAGCTTACGGATCGAGACAGTTGAAGACCGATGAGAAGAATTACCCAACTCATGATTTGGAGCTTGCAGCAGTGATTTTCTCTTTGAAGATTTGGAGACACTGCTTCTTGGGCGAAAGGGTCGAAGTGTTCACCGATCACAAAAGCCTAAAGTATGTGCTCACGCAGAAAAAGCTTAACATGAGGCAGCGTAGATGGTTGGAGCTGATGGCTGACTACGATCTTGATCTCAAGTATCATCCGGGGAAAGTTAACGTAGTGCCGGATGCGCTTAGTCGGTTGCCAGCAATTCTGTAAATCTCCGTTTCCAACTCAATAAAAGTTTCTAATTTTCCAAATATCCCCGAGCTTTCCTTTCTTTTCCCTCGAAAATTTTGTAGAAAAGTGGTTGCTTAAATTCCAATATTTAAATTAATCTAAAACTCAAAACCCAAAATTTATTTTAAAACCAAAAACAAAACCCAAACTAAATAAATCATTCTCTTTCTATAAAAACCCTCAGCCCGTGTCTATAAAATAAAACCCCAGCCCATTCCCAAATTCTCTATTTTATTTCCTTATCCTCGGCCCATTCTTTTACCAAATAAATTAATTAAATCCAACTCTTAAGCCGGCCCAGCATACTTCCTTCAGCCCCAAGGGAAAATCTAAAATAAATTAAACCATTCTTCCGGCCCACTTCCTCAGCCCACACACAAAAAATTAAATTAAAATGAATTCTTTTAAAAACTGTCGGCCCAGCCCACTTCCTTCGACCCGCAGCCGTGCCCGACCCGACCCGCTTCTTTTCCCATCATCTTCTCCAACGGTAACTTTTCCCTCGACCCGCTCCCTCCGCCACAGCTCACGCCCACGCCCACGCCACGTCTTGCTGTTACCCCTCGCGATCCCCTCAATCTCCTCCCCTCGTATCCCCTATCTCCCTCACACCTCGCTCCTCTCTCACAATCTCTCAAACTTCCTCACCTCTTCCTCTCGAAAACCCATTCCCGCGGCCACCGTTTCCATCACCCACCACTCTCGTCGTCGACGAAGACGACGACTGCAATCCCCATTCTTCCTCCCTCACACTCTTCTCTCCAGAAACTCACTCCTCACGAGCCCTTGCACCCACCAACCGAGTCCCCTGCACTCCCAAACCCCCTGCACCCGAGCTCGACCACCCCCTGTACCCTCGACGCCGGCGATCTCCCCATCACGTCGTCGACCTCTACACTCTCTTCTCCCCATCCTCATCTCCATCACGACAACCAACCCGAGCCCCTACTCTCTCCCTCTCTCCAAAACCACACAAAACCCACTACCAACATACAAACACCACTGCGGCCCATCGCCGGAGCGACGCCGTCGACCCCAGCGCACCGGGGAGATCCACAGAGCCTCCTCTATGCTTCCAGCGAGCACAAGACGACTCCGGGAAACTCCGACGCCAAACCGTATCGCGAGCCAAGGTCGCGCAAGTCGATTCTCGCCGTTTGTCGCGCGTTCGTAACGTTACCGCCGCCGTGCATCCACGAAACGTTTTCAGGCAAGTATTTTACTTGCTACATGCTAATCTACTAGTATTACAAACTTAAACAGATCAGTTATGAGATTACAATTCCCGATAAAATTAAACGACAAAAGTGTTCGATGTATGATCCCAATGAAAATACTCACCTAATTTGACGGAATTGGGTTGTTACTGTTGTCCCATATAGTGAAGGATATCTTGTAAAAATCTTACTGGAAAATACAACTGTTAGTGACTAAAATGAATACCCACAAACATATCGATAAAACTAGAAATTTCCCGTATCTGAAAATGATTAAAATCACTGTAAATTATGTACATACTGGAATGATGCGTTCGAGGGCTTAAATCGAAGCCAACTCGACGAAATTTAACTCTACGTAAGCTTCTAATGTTTTCTGTACTGTAACTGCGACAATATTTGGATCGGAGTGCGACTCTGGAGTGCAGTCCAGAGCGACTCTGATTACTGTTTACTGTCCCATAATGTGTGTCACTTTGTTTCCTGAATTTGTATGTTACGGAACTCTGCATTGGATTAAAGTTGAATCTGTTAGCTAAACAAAATAAGTGGTTTCATTCCATTTCATTGCCGTTTGCTATTTAAATTATAAATTAAGAGAGCAGGACGTATAACAGTCCAGAACAGATTCAGAAGTGACATACTAATGTTAAACTGTGTATAACTTTCGACGTACAGACGCGATTGAGGATACCCTATTGCGTTGAATACCCTATCGAAAACCCTAGATTTTATTCAACTGTAGCATCGCTAAATTCTGAACCCAACTGGGTGAAATTCGTGTCGCGAAACGGACATTCAGTTCAGAAACTGAATTTTCAGTCGCGAGCACTTAAAATGATACTGCTGTAACTTGAATACCAGAAATCCGATTGAACTGAAAATAATTTTGATGAATTTCTGACAGAGTGTGCTATTTATCGTATTTGCATCATTTCGTTGAATTCTAAACATGTGAATTAATACAAATTTTGTAAGCTACATATTGGTTCATAACATCATAGTTTGTTAATGGCATGCATACGCATATATTACACCATTGCCATATACTTAGTGTTAGTGCGTGTTAGAGTCAGTGGACATTGCATTATCGTGCGTGATTGATGTTGGTTTAGGAGTGACGAGTACACCAATGGAAAGTGAATATTCGGGACAGTGATTGATACAGTGAACAGTGATAAAACCGTGCCATTGGTATACTTGTATACGACTAAATCAAAATCATAAATAGTATAAACCTGGGGGAAAAGGGGAAATCGAAATGGAAAGAGAATCGTATTTAGCGGGACCGTGTTTTAGAGGATGATCATTCGAGCAGTGATATATATATTAGGTAGGATCTAGCGATCCGGCTGAAAGGGTTATGTCCCGGGCATACGGGCCGTTGTCTCGGGTATGTATGAGACTCCTGTTAAACATGATCCTCCTTTCCACTATACGATTTCAAACATGACCTAGAGACTGATAGGGACACAGATCATACTTTGTATCATATAGTGACTTAGTGATTACACGCATTGTACTTTCATTGTTATTACCTCATTTACATGTTTCACCTCATTATAATAATATTGTTATTATGTCGCTCTGACGACCTGAGTATGCATGCTCAGATCCCGTGGAAGGACCAGCGCAGGAGACGGATCTATCTTTCGAGTTCACGGAGATCTAGTCTGGTGTACTTTCTTTCTTTACTGCTTTCCATAAAAGAGATCGTGAAATTGAACTTGGTTAGTAACTGTTCTTGTTATTTGTAATTTGTGAACAATGGATTTTAATGTAATAATTTAGTAATGTAATTTCCTTTACTACTGTGCTTTATTTACTGATTACCATGTAATGCTAAAAGCCGAAGTGTGACTACGGCGGGATGATTCCTTGACCGTAGGAGCATGGCTGGCCTAGTCATCCCTCGTTTTCCGTATTTTGGGAAGCGGGGCGTGACATGGTTTAGTTGGTATCAAAGCCGTGTTTAGTATCAAGGGATAATATTAACTATACTGTATTACGTTATTCTCATTTCACTACTCTTGATTTTCATCTTTGAATCTAATCATATCCTTTTGAACCTTCCAGCGATATGACGTCCCCGAACGACCCCTTCTCGGACTCCAGTTCTCAGGACCGCACGGAAAGAATACTTAGTGCACTAACCTCTCTCGCGGAAGCTCAAGAGAGGAAGACAGACTTACTCGCTGAGGGACTCAGGGCGATTACCGCCGCAGGAGGACCCTCCGCACTCATTACCGCCCCCGAGGGCGCTACCCCACCAGCTTATCATGCTAGGGCTGGTACCGTATCAGACTTCCGACGGTTGCATCCAGCTGCATTCACAGGGATAGCTGAACCCCTTGAGGCCGAGCAATGGTTAGTGAACATGGAGAACTTACTGACAGCCGCCAGGGTTCCAGATGAAGATAGGGTGGACGTGATAAAGATCCAATTGGAAGATGAAGCCCGTACATGGTGGTCAGTGGAAGAAAGCAGGTTGGACAGGCCAATTGAGTGGAGCAAATTCAAAGAGTGCTTCCTAGATCATTATTTTCCTTCCACCGCCAAGGCAAAGATGGAGGAAAGATTTATTCTATTGAAGCAGAATGGACGTCCAGTGGACGTATATGCGGCAAAGTTCAACCGTTTGAGCCGCTTTTCTCCATACATGGTCGCTTCAGAGACCACCAGGGCCAGACGCTTCTTACAGGGGATTGATTTCGAGTTGCAGCAGTTGATTGCATTACTGGATTTGCAGACTTTCGTACAGGTACTCAACGCGGCGAGAGTTCAAGAGCAATTGATCAATAAGTTCAGGAAGCCCCCAGTCGTTCCAGCACGTACCCATGCGCCTTCTCGAGGAGCCATACCGGTTCACAGGCCTGGAACGACATACATGAAGCGCCCGTTCGTACCGCAGCATCGCCCCCAGAGATAGAGCGTAGTTTGCGGCTACTGCGGTAGAGGTGGACATACCCAGAAGGACTGTCGTCGTGCCAAGGGATAGTGCTTGATTTGCGGATCCAGTCAGCACAGGATTAGCGGTTTCCCTGAGCGAGCAGAGATACAGGAAGGTTCTGGACCGTCGCAACAGAGGACACAGAAGCAGAGGCAACCCTTTACAGGTCGCGGTCAGGGACGGGCTTTCACCTTGACCGCCGAGCAGGCAGAGGCGTCAGGAGACGTTGTTACAGGTACTCTACTCGTATATTCCTTGCCAGGTAGAGTACTATTTGATTCTGGAGCATCGCACTGTTTCTTGTCTGAGCATTTCACTGATACACACTCCATACCACATGAACCACTAACCAAGGGATGGGAAATACATATGGGTAATTGCATTATAATATCTAGTCGAGAATGTAGATCATGTCCGGTTGTAGTGTGTGGCAGGGAATTCTATGTGAATTTCCTTCTGATTGGGACAGGCAGTTACGACGCAATTCTCGGGATGGATTGGAAGAGTACCTTCCATGCAGTTATCGATTGTCGTGCAAGGAATGTGATCTTCCGCATTCCCAATCACCCGGAGTTTATTTTCGAGGGCGGAAGCGAATCTTTGGAGCCAGCCAAGTACAGAGCCAAGCCCAAGGAGTTGACAGCTATGGAAATTGATGAGAGCCCAGTCCCAGAAATTGTTCGGTACTTTCTGGACGTATTTCCAGAAGATCTACCAGGTCTACCACCTCCTCGAATCTTGGAGTTCTCGATCGATTTGACTCTAGGTACGGCCCCAGTATCCAAGGCCCCATACAGAATGGCACCAGTTGAGTTGGCGGAATTGAAGAAGCAAATTGAAGAGCTATTAGAGAAGGGATTTATTCGGCCAAGCGCTTCACCGTGGGGTGCACCAGTTCTGTTAGTAAAGAAGAAGGACGGATCGCTGCAAATGTGTATAGATTATCGGGAGCTGAACAAGGTCACAATAAAGAACAAGTACCCAATCCCGCGCATTGACAACTTATTCGATCAGCTAAGTGGAGCCAAGGTATTCTCGAAGTTGGACCTCCGTTCTGGATATCATCAAATCAGAGTAGCAGCCGAGGATGTATGCAAGACGGCTTTCAGGACCCGATACGGACATTACGAGTTCCTTGTGATGCCGTTCGGTGTTACCAATGCCCCAGTGATATTCATGGACTTGATGAACAGGGTGTTTGCAAAGTACTTGGACACGTTTGTCATTGTGTTTATCGACGACATACTTGTTTACTCGAAGACCCGGGAGGAGCATGCTGAACATTTGCGCACGGTTCTATAAATTCTTCGGGAAGAGAAGCTGTATGCGAAGCTAAGCAAGTGTGAATTCTGGCTCGACAAGGTTCAGTTTTTGGGACATATTGCTATGGGCGAAGGCATCTCGGTGGACCCGGCAAATATAGAATCTGTCATAGATTGGACAACGCCGAAGTCAGTGGCCGAGATCAGGAGTTTTCTGGGATTGACAGGTTATTATCGGAGATTCGTCCATGATTTCTCAAGAATCGCTGAACCATTGACGAGGCTGACATGGAAGGACGTACCGTTTACGTGGACAGAGGAGTGCACTCAGGCATTTGACACACTGAAGCAGAGGTTAACCACGGCGCCTATTCTTACAGTACCAGATGATTCCGGTGGTTTAGTGATACACAGCGATGCCTCAGGGAAGGGATTAGGCTGTGTTCTGATGCAGCACGGCCGAGTGGTTGCTTACGCCTCTCGACAACTGAGAACTCACGAGAAGAACTACCCTACGCATGATTTGGAGTTAGCTGCGGTAGTCTTTGCGTTGAATATTTGGAGGCACTATCTCTTAGGTGAAAAAGTGGAGGTATACACGGATCATAAAAGTTTGAAGTACGTTTTCACTCAGAAGGAACTAAACATGAGGCAGCGCCGATGGGTAGAGCTGATGGCAGATTATGACTTGGACCTTCAGTATCACCCGGGAAAGGTGAATGTTGTACCAGATGCGCTCAGTCGCAAGCCAGCGGTCATGATGTTGACCGGTCAGAGGAACATTATTGAGGACTTCTAGAGACTCGAGCTTGAAGTCGTTATGCCGAACGCACTCAGTCAACTTTGGCAACTACAGGTGCAATCTTCCTTGGTGGATCGCATCAAGATTGCACAAGCGGATGATCCCCGATTGCAAAAGTTCAGAGCGCAAGTGGAAGCCGGGCTGAGAACGGACTTGATTATACATGAAGATGGCTCTCTGAGATTCGGTAGCAGACTCTGCGTACCCAAGGGAGATGTCCGAGAAGAAGTATTGGCTGAAGCGCATAGTTCAGTTTATTCTGTGCATCCAGGAGGTACAAAAATGTATTAGGACCTAAAGCAACACTTTTGGTGGAACGGGATGAAGTGGGAAATTGCAAGGTTCATATCCAGGTGTTTGGTATGCCAGCAGGTGAAGGCGGAGCATCAGAGGACAGCGGGATTGTTACAACCACTGCCGATACCAGAATGAAAGTGGGAGCACATTACTAAGGATTTCATGACGGCCTTACCACGGAGCCCTAGGGGCAATAACGCCATTTGGGTTATCGTCGATCGCCTCACGAAAGCTGCACACTTCATACCATTCCGAGTGGGACAGTCGACAGAGTCACTGGCAGAGAGATATATGCAGGAGATTGTACGACTTCACGGTGTTCCAGTCAGCATTGTGTCAGACCGGGACACCAGATTCTTGTTGCACTTTTGGAGGAGCCTACAGGAGAGCTTGGGTACCCGCCTCAAATTCAGCACAGCTTATCACCCGCAGACGGATGGACAATCCGAGCATACGATTCAGACGCTCGAGGATATGTTGAGAGCCTGTATGTTGGACTTTCAGGGTTCTTGGGAGGACCATCTGCATCTAGTCGAGTTTTCTTATAACAATAGTTATCAGGCTAGCATTCAGATGGCTCCTTTCGAAGCGCTTTACGGGAAGAAGTGTCGATCCCCAGTATGTTGGGATGATGTGGGAGAACGAAGATTACTGGGCCCCGAACTCATTGTTCAGACAGTCGACAAGGTCCAAATGATCAGGCAGCGGATTAAGACGGCTCAAGATCGACAGAAGAGTTGGGCAGATACCAGCAGGAGGGCACTAGAATTCGAAGTCGGAGATCACGTGTTCTTGAAGATTTCACCTACCCGTGGAGTTATCAGGTTCGGAAGCCGGGGAAAGCTTAGTCCCCGTTTTATCGGACCTTTTGAGGTGCTAAAGCGAGTAGGAGAGGTAGCCTACCGACTCGCCTTGCCTCCATCGCTAGCTGGTGTGCACAATACCTTCCACGTGTCACAGTTGCGTCGTTATGTTCGGGATGAGAGCCATGTCCTGGACTATTCGGAGCTAGTGTTGGGTACCGATCTATCGTATGAGGAGCAGGCCACTACCATCCTCGACCGCAGAGAGAAAGTGCAGAAGAATAAGGTCATTCCGTTAGTCCGAGTGTCTTGGGGCGGTCGTTCCCCAGGGGAATCCACCTGGGAGCGGGAGGAAGATATCCGCGCACGTTTTTCGCATCTCTTTGTGTAGTCCTGTTGTTTTTCTTGTATCCTTGTTAAATTTCGAGGACAAAATTTTTGTAAGGGGGGTATGATATAAATCCCCGTTTCCATCTCAATAAAAGTTTCTAATTTTCCAAATATCCCCGAGCTTTCCTTTCTTTTCCCTCGAAAATTTTGTAGAAAAGTGGTTGCCTAAATTCCAATATTTAAATTAATCTAAAACTCAAAACCCAAAATTTATTTTAAAACCTAAAACAAAACCCAAACTAAATAAATCATTCTCTTTCTATAAAAACCCTCAGCCCGTGTCTATAAAATAAAACCCCAGCCCATTCCCAAATTCTCTATTTTATTTCCTTATCCTCGGCCCATTCTTTTCCCAAATAAATTGATTAAATCCAACTCTTAAGCCGGCCCAGCATCCTTCCTTCAGCTCCAAGGAAAAATCTAAAATAAATTAAACCATTCTTCCGGCCCACTTCCTCAGCCCACACACAAAAAATTAAATTAAAATGAATTCTTTTAAAAACTGTCGGCCCAGCCCACTTCCTTCGACCCGCACCCGCGCCCGACCCGACCCGCTTCTTTTCCCATCATCTTCCCCAACGGTAACTTTTCCCCCGACCCACTCCCTCCACCGCAGCTCACGCCCACGCCCACACCACGCCTCGCCGTTACCCCTCGCGATCCCCTCAATCTCCTCCCCTCGTATCCCCTATCTCCCTCACACCTCGCTCCTCTCTCACAATCTCTCAAACTTCCTCACCTCTTCCTCACGAAAACCCATTCCCACAGCCACCGTTTCCATCACTCACCACTCTCGTCGTCGACGAAGACGACGACTGCAATCCCCATTCTTCCTCCCTCACACTCTTCTCTCCAGAAACTCACTCCTCACGAGCCCTTGCACCCACCAACCGAGTCCCCTGCACTCCCAAACCCCCTGCACCCGAGCTCGACCACCCCCTGCACCCTCGACGCCGGCGATCTCTCCATCACGTCGTCGACCTCTACACTCTCTTCTCCCCATCCTCATCTCCATCACGACAACCAACCCGAGCCCCTACTCTCTCCCTCTCTCCAAAACCACACAAAACCCACTACCAACATACAAACACCACTGCGGCCCATCGCCGGAGAGACGCCGTCGACCGTCGTCGACCCCAGCGCTCCCGGGAGATCCACAGAGCCTCCTCTACGCTTCCAGCGAGCACAAGACGACTCCGGGAAACTCCGACGCCAAACCGTATCGCGAGCCAAGGTCGCGCAAGTCGATTCTCGCCGTTTGTCGCGCGTTCATGACGTTACCGCCGCCGTGCATCCACGAAACGTTTCCAGGCAAGTATTTTACTTGCTACATGCTAATCTACTAGTATTACAAACTTAAACAGATCAGTTATGAGATTACAATTACCGATAAAATTAAACGACAAAAGTGTTCGATGTATGATCCCAATGAAAATACTCACCTAATTTGACGGAATTGGGTTGTTACTGTTGTCCCATATAGTGACAGATATCTTGTAAAAATCTTACTGGAAAATACGACTGTTAGTGACTAAAATGAATACCCCCAAATATACCGATAAAACAAGAAATTTCCCGTATCTGAATATGATTAAAATCACTGTAAATTATGTACATACTGGAATGATGCGTTCGAGGGCTTAAATCAAATCCGACTCGACGAACTTTAACTCTACGTAAGCTTCTAATGTTTTCTGTACTGTAACTGCGACGATATTTGGATCGGAGTGCGACTCTGGACTGCAGTCCAGAGCGACTCTGATTACTGTTTACTGTCCCATAATGTGTGTCACTTTGTTTCCTGAATTCGTATGTTACGGAACTCTGCAGTGGATTAAAGTTGAATCTGTTAGCTAAACAAAACAAGTGGTTTCATTCCGTTTCATTGCCGTTTGCTATTTAAATTATAAATTAAGAGAGCAGGACGTATAACAGTCCAGAACAAATTCAGAAGTGACATACTAATGTTAAACTGTGTATAACTTTCGACGTACAGACGCGATTGAGGATCCGTCTATTGCGTTGAATACCCTATCGAAAACCCTAGATTTTATTCAACTGTAGAATCGCTAAATTCTGAACCCAACTGGGTGAAATTCGTGTCGCGAAACGGACGTTCAGTTCAGAAACTGAATTTTCAGTCGCGAGCACTTAAAATGATACTGCTGTAACTTGAATATCAGAAATCCGATTGAACTGAAACTAATTTTGATGAATATTGGACAGAGTGTGCTATTTATTGTATTTGCATCATTTCGTTGAATTCTAAACATGTGAATTAATACAAATTTTGTAAGCTGCATATTGGTTCATAACATCATAGTTTGTTAATGGCATGCATACGCATATCTTACACCATTGCCATATACTTAGTGTTAGTGCGTGTTAGAGTCGGTGGACATTGCATTATCGTGCGTGATTGATGTTGGTTTAGGAGTGACGAGTACACCAACGGAAAGTGAACATTCGGGACAGTGATTGATACAGTGAACAGTGATAAAACCGTGCCATTGGTATACTTGTACACGACTAAATCAAAATCATAAATAGTGTAAACCTGGGGAAAAAGGGGAAATCGAAATGGAAAGAGAATCGTATTTAGCGGGACTGTGTTTTAGAGGATGATCATTCGAGCAGTGATATATATATTAGGTAGGATCTAGCGATCCGGCTGACAGGGTTATGTCCCGGGCATGTAGGCCGTTGTCTCGGGTATGTACGAGACTCCTGTTAAACATGATCCTCCTTTCCACTATACGATTTCAGACATGACCTAGAGACTGATAGGGACACAAATCATACTTTGCATCATATAGTGACATAGTGATTACACGCATTGTACTTTCACTGTTATTACCTCAGTTACATATTTCACCTCATTATAATAATATTGTTATTATGTCGCTCTGACGACCTGAGTATGCATGCTCAGATCCCGTGGAAGGACCAGCGCAGGAGACGGATCTATCTTTCGAGTTCACGGAGATCTAGTCTGGTGTACTTTCTTTCTTTACTGCTTTCCATAAAAGAGATCGTGAAATTGAACTTGGTTAGTAACTGTTCTTGTTATTTGTAATTTGTGAACAATGGATTTTAATGTAATAATTTAGTGATGTAATTTCCTTTACTACTGTGCTTTATTTACTGATTACCATGTAATGCTAGAAGCCGAAGTGTGACTACGGCGGGATGATTCCTTGACCGTAGGAGCATAGCTGGCCTAGTCATCCCTCGTTTTCCGTATTTTGGGAAGCGGGGCGTGACAAATTCGGACGTTGACTGCACAGAGGGAGCTTATCGAAGATTTTCGGAGATTCAAGTTGGAGATTGTACCACCGCATTCTTCGGGACAGTTGATGCAGCTGCAAGTACAGTCGTCGTTGATCGAGAATATTAAAGCAGCGCAGTCACAGGACCTAAGATTGCAGAAGTTTCGAGAACAGGTTGAAGCGGGACTTCGAACAGACTTGCTGATTCATGAAGATAGTTCGTTGCATTTTGGTAGCCGTTTGTGTGTGCCGAAAGGAGACATTCGTGAAGAAGTGATGAAGGAGGCGCACAGTTCCGCATATTCCGTACATCCAGGAGGCACGAAGATATACCGTGATCTACGACAGCATTTCTGGTGGGAAGGCATGAAAAGGGAGATTGCTCGCTTTGTAGCGAAGTGTTTGGTGTGTCAGCAAGTTAAGGTTGAACATCAAAGAGTAGCTGATTTATTGCAACCACTTCCGATTCCTCAATGGAAGTGGGAATATATAACCATGGATTTCGTGACAGCTTTACCGCGGAGTCCAAAGGGCAACAATGCAGTTTGGGTGATTGTTGATCGATTGACCAAGGCAGCTCATTTCATACCATTTCGAGTTGGTCAGTCAACAGAAGCGTTAGCAGAACGATACATGCAGGAGATTGTGAAATTGCATGGAGTACCTGTGAGTATCGTTTCCGACCGTGACACTCAATTCTTATCGCATTTCTGGAGGAGTTTACAGGAAAGTTTGGGGACGCGATTGAAGTTCAGCACCGGTTATCATCCTCAGAAAGATGGTCAATCAGAGAGAACGATCCAAACTCTTGAAGAAATGTTGAGAGCTTACATGTTAGACTTCAAGGGTTCATGGGAGGATCATCTACACTTGGTGGAGTTTTCGTACAATAACAGCTTTCAGGTGACTATTCAGATGGCTCCATTGGAAATTGTATGGTCGCAAGTGTCGTTCACCCATTTGTTGGGACGATATTAGAGAACGAAGATTGTTGGGACAGGATTTGATCATGCAAACCGTGGAGAAAGTTAATAATATCTGGAATCACATGAAGGCAGCACAGGATCGACAGAAGAGTTGGGCCGATACATCGAGAAGACCTCTAGAGTTCGCTGTTGGTGATCTGGTATTCTTGAAGATATCACCAACTAAACGAGTGATTCGTTTTGGGATTCGGGGCAAGCTTAATCCTCGGTTCGTGGGCCTTTCGAGATTATGGAGCGTGTTGGAGAAGTGGCTTACCGATTGGCTTTACCACAATCTTTGGCGAATGTTCATGACGTGTTTCATGTATCTCAACTCCGTGAGTATGTTCGAGATGAAACACACATGCTAGATCATTCAGAGCTGACTGTAAGGGAGGATTTGACTTTTGAGGAGCGACCGATGTCGATTGTTGATCGAAGAGAAAAGGTCATCAAGAGCAAGATTATTTCTCTCGTACTTATTTCATGGGGGAATAACTCGCATGGAGAATCGACTTGGGAACGAGAAGACGAGATTCGACAGAAGTTTCCACACCTATTCTTGTAGATTCTTGATTGTTTATCTTTTCTTGTTCCTGGAATTTCGAGGACGAAATTCTTTTTTGTAGTTGGGTATAATGTAACACCCTAAGTCATTTATACCAGTTCTATTTCAAGTATTTCTTTATTTATGGTATTTTCCTGATTTACTGTGTTTTGGGTGCGAATAGTGTATTTGACATCTGTATTTTCATCCGACCCGACCCGCTTCCTGGAAACCCATCTTGAATCCTGTTTATGATTTATCCCGGCTTGTTATGTGGATCCGTGCACTTTCATCTTTTTATATACTGCATACTGGCATTTTATCTGGCACCTGCATATTTTTCAATATAACATATAATGTCACATAAAATATTTTAAAAATGTATAGCATGGCCTGCATGATACTCCTAACCCCGTCGTAGCATCCGCGCATCTTATTCTCGTCCCGTTCAGTGTAACGGACCTGTTTGGATGGCTACGTGCACGTGCGTGCATCCGTTCTTGGGGGTATGCATTTTCGTTATCTGGATATCCTGTTTTAATTTTGGTTGACACGTATATTTTCCGAATTTTAAAACTGGATTCTTAGACCCGACCCGTGCATGTTTTGGACTATTTTTGTATTAGCCAGAAAACTCAAATTTCCTAATATTTTATTCTAATAAATTTTAACTGTTACATAAGATTTTCTTTAACAAACTAAAATTTTAAAAAAATATTTTTAAAAAAAATAACGCACAGCACTCTCTCTCTCTCTATCTCTTCCACTTTCTCACAGATCTCGCGATTACTGTTCCCGCATGTTCTCGTCACCTCCCTTCTCTCCACTATAATTACCTCCCTTCTCTTTTTTCTTTTCTTCTTCTTTATCAAACCACTGCCGATCAAACCACTGCCGCTCATGAGAACCCTAACCCTAGCCTCTGCATCGCACTCGCCGTCGTCGCTTTCCGCCACCATCCTCGCCCTCGTCTCCTTCTCCACTCCATCGCCTCAACCTTCCTCTCCCCCGTGACTCCTCTCCTTTCCCGATGACGAGACTCCAGCAACCTATATTCACGACCACGAAGCCCTCGCCTGCACCCTCACGTCGCCTGAGCCCCCTCGTCGGCGCCTCCTTCTTCTCCTTCTCTCCTCCATCTCCTCACCAACACCCTAGCCAATCCCCGCCGACCTGAGCCTACACCCACCGAACCTCCAACCCATCTCCCTGTCGATCACAACCTCACCACCACCCTCGCCGGAGCTCACCTCCACTGCCGTAGAACACCTCTCCCCGACCTCGACCTCCTCTCTCTCTCCTTCCTCCTTCACCCCATCGCTCTCAACCCTTGCACGACCCCAAGAACCCACTGCAACCACAGCCTCTGCCCACCCTGCACACCTCGCCGGAAAACCCACAACCCGTCGTCAACAACCCTCTTGCCCCGTCTCTGTTCCAGAGCACTAAACCCAGAGCAACCTTCTTCTCCTTCTCTTCTTTTCTTTCTTCTTCTTCTTTTCTTTCCTTCTCTTTTCTTGACTCGTATTTTCCGGTGATCACCGCCGGAGCCGTGCCACTGCCGACGATCCGAGTAACCCAATAGACATCCCCAGCCAGCGTGGTTACTTTCTTGCCTTACCTGGAACCGTCCCGTGCGCGCGTGTGGTTTTTGCGACGTTTACCCGACGTCAGACGTGTCGTACGTACCCGTCGTGCGATCCAATTGAGGAAAGTTTATCTTGCTACATACTATACTATTATATCTGCATCCATATGAATAAAAATATCACATTTTGATTGCATTGTACATCCATATAAATGTTTTACAGTTTTCGGATACCCGGATGCATCCATACCATTAATTATATATCTAGTTGCATGTCATGTCACGTTATTTCATATTGCTGCTACATTAATACCCCATGCTAGATAATGTGCATCCCACATAGTCTTGGAGCTGTAGTTGTAACTCCTGATAGTTATTTATGCATCCATACTTTATTGTGTATCCATACCATTAATACTGCAAACCTAGTTGCGTGCCATATTGCATTAACTCATACTATTATTACATTAGTACCCCATGTTTGATAATGTACATCCTACATAGTCATGATGTAACCCCTGATAGATATTTGTGCATCCATGTTTTTACCGTACATCCGTACTTTTACCGTGATTCCATACTTGCTACCTTTTACTGTTGGACACCCATATGATTACACCATGCACTACTTGACATGACCTGATACATCACTACTTGATATGACCTGATACACCACTACCTGACATGTTACCTGATCCTGTTTCTAATGCCGACAATCCTGACATGTTGTCCCGATGGACATATCCTGTTGTCTGTATAGACAAACATGTACCTGCTTGATCCTGTGTTGGCACTAGCTCCAGATTTATCAATACCTGACTTGAACACATAACTTAGGGGTAAGGGGAAATCAATGATGAAATCTGACTTGTAACTCAACAGTTCGATGCTTATACTGATAAGTTTTGGGGGCTAGGCCAGTCCCGGGATGATGTTGCTGACATCATTCGTCTGTACATGTTTCTTGTTTATGCTTAGCGGCACGTCTCGGATTCATCCCCGAGTGTCTGGACCATGGTCCCGGGTATGCACGGGATACTATTGAGTTATATCGACGATTCATTAAATTTATTTCACAGACTTGAGAGTAGTTCACCCAGTAGCTTAGTTCAGATTACTCACTGCACATCACATATACTTATACCCTTCACTGTTCCTTATTCATTTTACTGTTATACTTTTATTACTGTTCATACTCATGCCTGCATATCTTATTACCTCCTGATTATATTACTGTTGATATTATGACGCACTGACGTCTGGGGTTTGCATGGTCCAGATCCTCTACCCTTGTCGCAGGCCGAGCAGGAGTACTTCCGTGGACAGGCCGAGCAGTGAGGAGCCTGTTAGTATCTTAGTTTAGTTTTCTTTCCGTACTTTCATTTCCTGATGTGAGCCCGTATTTGGGACATACTTTCCAGATTGTTACTGTTTATTGGATTTATTGCATCCGCATATTATTTCTTGACTCGTTCTTCCGGCTTATGGACATGTACTAGATAGTTTACTTTATTTTACTGTTCTTGATATCTTATAGACAGCCGTAATGTGACTGTGGAGGGATATTTCCTAGCCACGGGTAGCATGGTTGGCTCTGTCACGTGCCAATCTTAGCGTACTCTAGGAAGCGGGGCGTGACAAACATGCCTTGTATAACACCAAGGAACGTGGTGTTGTCCGCATGTTGAGCGGGTTGATTTCTTCTAACCATAACTCTCGGATCATACACGAATGACGAGGATCGGTAACGGAAACGAGATTGGAAATAGGATTCATTAAAACAAGGATTCAATAAACTATAGATTCAAGGACAGTAAGGAAGTAATGTGGCAAGACATGTTCCTATAGTTTCGAGTTTCACGGTCAATATATTGAGTACCGTACCCAACTACAAATTGAACCAAGCCCGACTAACCTAAACCCTAGGTTCTGATACCAACAAAATCTTGTCACGCCCCGCTTCCTAAGATACCGAAATTTCAGGACGTAACTCGGCCAACCATGCTATCTACAGTAAGAAAATATCCTTCCATATTCACATTAAGGTTGTCAATCGGTAATCAAGAATAATAATATAAATATCTATCACTAAACATGTCGAATAGCCATGATAAACAATAACCGGAAATGATAGCGAAAGCAATAAGGATCCAAGGGAGAAACAAGAATACTTAAACCATAATAAGGACTAAATCAGAGGAATGCACCTCACTAATCAACAATTCTGTCAACTTACCCATGATTCTCCTGTGGTAAATTCAAAGTATCTGGGCCATGCAAAACCCAGATATCAGTGCGTCATAAATATCATAATAATAATAATATAAACAATATGAAATATAACATACTATATGCAATAAACTCGATGTTATGTGTATAAACAATAATCAATATCAGTAACATGTGATATAACAAGTTAGATATCAATATCAATCATATCATGTGTATCCTAAAGGTCCATGTTGCTAGATTATCTATCCTAAAGGTATTTGAAACCAATCAATAGAATTCTCGATGTAACTCAATAGTATCCCGTACGTACCTGAAACCAAGGTCATGATTCTCTGGGATGAATCCAAGACATGCCGCTAGGCAGTAAAACAATATGTATAGATGAATAATGTCAGCATCACCATTCCGGTGCCCGAAGCTCGTATCGACTGATCGGTCTCTAGCAATCAATAACTGTTGAGTTACAAGTCAGGTTTCATTCTTGATTTTTCCTTTTTCTCAGGTTTTCATGTTCATGTCAAGTATAGAAATAATATCTACCTAATACCAACACATAAACAGGCATGTACATGTTACGTCCATCAGGACAACAAGTCAGGTCAATCAAGTCAATATCAAGATTATTAGCATTAGTAAATATTATATGGCAAGTATGTACTGGCATGATAACGATAACAGTACGGTAAAAATAACATGATAGCAGTGATATATGTCATTAATCGGTATACAAGCATGTCAAGGATAACGTGATCATATCATGTACAAAATCAAAATAATAGCATTAATAAAGATAATATATTCAATCCGATAAATAACAATAAAAGTTGTGTTGATTAACCATGAGAAAGTTCCGTTCAGAAATTCAGCGTCATCATGATTTGTAAAATATCTTTAAAATAACAAGTGTCTTCCAAAAGGGACGTGTCACATACCAAAACAAAGCTAATTCAATAATTTTTTTTATTTTTATAATTTAAATCATCCCAGGTTCTTTCTACAAAAAGTTATGAACGTTCGAAATTGAAAGTTTGCTGTTAGAATTTTCCTGGACAGCAATTCAGAGATACTTTTATTTACAGTTTACGTTATTTAAACAATTTATTTTGCAAGTAAATCTTTCACAGTGTTGCAGTATTCTGAGTTAGTTTCGTAAAGAACTAAAAAATATGTGCTAATTATTTTTCTATAATTTATAATGAATTTTATAAGGTAAGGTGTACAGTAAATTCAAGACGTTTCATGTATAAATTATAATATTTTCAAAATATATTTTTGCAACAACGATTATTATATCTAATATAAAATAATGATCATAATATGAGTTTCAACAAAAGTTTCATTATTATGTACACTATTTTCCGAAAAGATTTGGGCTTAGTTTTAGGTTTTAACAGTTAGCAAAACGGGTTATATATATAGACAATGTTACTTAACAATATGCAACAATCAATACCTATCAAAATAACATTATTAATTAAGCATGATTATTCTCTTAAAGCATATACTAATTTTAACTGTTATAGATAAATAATATTACGACGATCATAAATGTCGCCGTAGCTAGCATGTACGAAAAAGTATTATACTTGCCTCAGAAACGACGAAGACGAGAAAGATGGGTGCGATTTGATGATGATCAGCCTTGTCTGAAGTTGGGGTCGGCTGTTGCGGCGATCGATGGTGATGGGTTTGTAGGAGATGAAAGTGGGTGAAGGGGATCGGTTTAGAATTATATTAGAAGAGAGAGGAAGATGAGAGAGAAAGAGTGATTGGAGACAGAAAATAAGATTTGTTTTTGAAAGAGAGAGATAGATAATAGGTTACACACACACACACTAATGCAAATCTCAAATACCCCCCCCCCCCAAAAAAAATTAAACTTCTCACAACACGTCCCAAAATATTTGTTTATGGATCACCTAAAAATTCTTAAAGGATTAACAATATCTAAGTATATTTTTTTGTAAAACTATCTGTCGGGACCCGGTTCTTGCTCACGGAGCAAAGTGCCACACGGAACAAAGTGCCACGCCAAGTGTCGTGTTAAGTGGGCGGGGGCCACCTCTTGAATCCATGGGGGCCACCTCTTGAGTCCGTGGGACCCACTGTAAAACAATGGGGACTCTTCGGAATACATTCCGAAAGGGGGCAGATCTGTACTATAAATGGAATGATACCACTCTTCAATACAGAGGCGCCTTTTAAGTGAACCGGAACTACAGGAGTTTGAGAACTCCGTAGTTAAGCGTGCTCGGACCAGGGAAGTCTTGGGATGGGTGACCTCCTGGGAAATGGCCCATGGTCGGGTCCGGTTCGCTCCGAAGGAAAAACCGTGCGGTTTCGGCCAGAGCGGACAATACTCTCTGTATTGGGGATGGGGCATGACAGAATGGTATCAGAGCTGGTCCCTTAATAGTAGGTTTGTGGTTCGAGAACGAACCATTGTTCAAAGGTGGGGAGAATGTCGGGACCCGGTTCTTGCTCACGGAGCAAAGTGCCACGCCAAGTGTCGTGTTAAGTGGGTGGGGGCCACCTCTTGAATCCGTGGGGGCCACCTCTTGAGTCCGTGGGACCCACTGTAAAACAATGGGGACTCTTCGGAATACATTCCGAAAGGGGGCAGATCTGTACTATAAATGGAATAATACCACTCTTCAATACAGAAGCGCCTTTTAAGTGAACCGGAACTACAGGAGCTTGAGAACTCCGTAGTTAAGCGTGCTCGGTCCAGGAAAGTCTTGGGATGGGTGACCTCCTGGGAAGTGGCCCCTGGTCGGGTCCGGTTCGCTCCGAAGGAAAAACCGTGCGGTTTCGGCCAGAGCGGACAATACTCTCTGTATTGGGGGTGGGGCGTGACATTATCACAATAAAATATATCTCTTTTAAAATTATCGAACCAAAATATATCTTTTGTTAAAAGAACATACTAATATATATAATATTTAAATATACTATATGAACATTAAAATAAGATATTATTAGACTAGAAAAAAACGTAAAACTAATTATCATATACCCAACTACTTAGATAACCAAAATATTTTTGGTTACAAAACTAATATTTGATAATATATTGTATAGATATTAAAACAGATGTTAATATATTAGCAAACAAAATATTAGATACTAATTATCCTTTATTTAACAAACTAGATAACCATAAAAATATTCTATTAATATAATACATTTTCTTATCTCATGATATTTTAACATATATTATATGAATAAGATATATACGGTTAGCAATAAAACTTAAATACTAACAAAATATCATAGGTTAACATGCATGCGGGTCGGGTATCAATATTATATCAATTTGAAATAGGGATTAAGATAAGGTAAAACAATACAATTATCATATACCCAACTACTTAGATAACCAAAATATTTTTGGTTACAAAACTAATATTTGATAATATATTGTATAGATATTAAAACAGATGTTAATATATTAGCAAACAAAATATTAGATACTAATTATCCTTTATTTAACAAACTAGATAACCATAAAAATATTCTATTAATATAATACATTTTCTTATCTCATGATATTTTAACATATATTATATGAATAAGATATATACGGTTAGCAATAAAACTTAAATACTAACAAAATATCATAGGTTAACATGCATGCGGGTCGGGTATCAATATTATATCAATTTGAAATAGGGATTAAGATAAGGTAAAACAATACAATTATCATAATAACCATCCAAACATCCATAATAATCTAAATTGCCTAACACAGTTATTTAACGTATGATCATGTTAGGGTGTTCCAGAAAGCATTAGTCGAATCTACTGGTCAATGTTGGTAGTGTGCTCTTAATTGGCTTTAAAGGGTGTTGCGAGCCTTTTGGGATTCGAATAGGCTCAAACCTGTGACTTTTCACTTAGAAGAGAGAAGTATTACCGCAAGGCTATTTTCCCTGCTGCTTGGCAAGGCTAGTGGCTTTGAGCCTTTTGGGATTTGAATAGGCTCAAACTTGTGACTGTGTGGTTGGTAGAAAATCATGATGTACACGGTACAGATTTGTTGTAAAAGAATTTGATCTTCTATGCTTGCTTACCAAATTAATGGTATCTTTGTCTTTGTTTGCACAAAGATACTATTTCTCATCGGACTTGAAAGATTAAAAAAGTATTTGAGTCTACGAACAAACTTTTGCCTTCGGTCGTGTGGTTGTAACCGCTGTCTACATACCAAATGCCGTTCTTTTGTTTGGAAACATATTTGCACTACTACAATATGGGGTTGCCCCTACGGATAAAGGAATCCGTAGGGGAAATTTTTTATTGCATAATCCGTAGGTCCCCATTCTTGTCCCTACGGTTTTCTACGTTTTAATTTAAAAATATTTAATCGTAATTTGATGTTTGGCCCTACAGAGCCGCAAACAAAGGACCTACGGGTAAGTTTGTAGGGGCATATATATGAGTTAATAATAAAAAAAAGGCACAGAAAATCCCTCACCGTTCCCAAAAATTCCTTCTCTTATTCTCCAGCTCCTCGCGACGATCGTTCTCGCGCCACGATCCCGACCACATCACCGATTGCGTCCTCATCTGCCCGCCACCGCAACCGCGCTTGACTCATCGACTTCCTCATCGCAACCGTGCTTGACTCGTCGCCGATTGCGTCGTCGACTACCTGCCTCCTCCGTCGTCTCCTCCACCGCCCTACAGGTTAGTAAATCTCCAATTTTTACTTATAATTTAATGCTTTTATTTCCCTCTTTTGATGATGTTAAGGGTAGGGTTCAGGGATTAGGGTTCGGATAGGGGTGAGGGTTAGGTAAGGCATCGGGTCAGTTAGGGTTAGGGTTCGGTTGGGGTTGGGATTGGGGTTAGGGTAAGGATTCGGTTGGGGTTGGAGTTGGGGTTAGGGTTAGGGTTCGGTTGGGGTTGGGGTTATGGTTCGGTTGCGGTTGGGGTTGGGATTGGGGTTGGGGTTGGGGTTCGGGTTCGGTTGGGGTTGGGGTTAGGGTTAATTAGTTGGGCTTAGGGTTATGGTAATTAGGGTTTGGGTTAAGGTCAGGTTTAGGGTTAGAGGCTAGGGTTAATTTAGGTTAATTAGAGGGTAGGGTTAATTTGGGTTAATTAGTGATAATTTGAAAGGGTTAGGATGTTAATTAGGGTTAATTTGGGTAAATTTGGTTAAGTTTGGGTTGATTAGGGTTAATTTGGGTAAATTGGGTTAAGTTTGGGTTAATTAGTGATAATTTATGTTAGGGTAACAATTATGGTTAATTATGGTTAATTTGGGTTATTTAGGTTTATGGTGCACTAGTTTATTTAGTAGGATAAACTAGTTCATTGCAATAGGATACTCGATGACAACATAAACGTACAACTTTACCGTAAAACGCAAGAAAAATTTACCCTAAACTTGAAATTTCGAACCCTTAATAACGAAACGTGAACGTAAAACCTATTCACGTTAAATGTTCAAGTTAAAACCAATATATGATACTCGATGATAATATGAAACTTTCATATTCTCATCGATACTCATATATGAAACTCAAAGCGCCACTTAGTCATCGTCTATCGGTTAACATACGTTCGATGTTCGTCGTGACATAGAACTATACAAAGGTTGTTAAATATCGGACGGTATAGCTCGATACTAACAACTGTCGTGTAGTCTATGTGAAAAGAAAATTCAATCGTATGATAACCGATAGATTTGTCTCGTGTGGACAACTTAGGAATGTATAAAGCAAACACCTTCATTTACTTGTGTTTTCATCTGTTTTGAGATATTTTGTCGGTACTTTTCCGCTGGTTCTCCGTGTACAAAGATAGATTAGATGTTCATTTCAACGTTATTTCACAGCTTTGAAATGATTATCTATTCTATTACAGTGTACTCGGAGAACAGCGGGGATGTGCTGCCGAAATTTACTCGAAACGGTTGATAGCACAAACGAATGGGTGTCCGCTCTATACATTCTTAATGGGATAAAAGCCTTACCCCCGACAGCCGAAACACACACATACAACAAGAATAGACAACAAACGCATCATTAGAGAGTGATTCAAGATGTTCAACTTAAAACCAATATATGATACTCGATGATAATATAAAACTTTCATATTCTCATACATGAGTATCCTCAAATCTAATTTTGATAATCGATAATTTATTCTTTTCAACGACAAACGCACACACAAACCATATACACGGATTTTCTCCTTTGTCAGTAACCATCTCGTTCTTAGATTTCTCAATATAGTCATCATAACCTACAATTTATATGTTATACAGTCTAACATGGCCCATGAGTACGTCAGAGTTAAGGACTGGATGTATGTGGATTGGCAACAACATATGCAACCTAAGTTTGTCGTGGGAGTTGCTGCTTTTATTGAATTTGCACGCGCACATAATAAGATCGTGATAGAGAAGATTCTCTGCCCGTGCGATAGATGTGGGAATAAGTACTGGCAGAAGGTAGAATTGGCAGAGCTTCATATCATAAAAAATGGTTTTACTAGACTTTATACAACTTGGCTATATCATGGGAAAGGAGAAGAACGCAGTAATGCGGCAGAAGAAAACGGAGAAGACGATAATGCGGCAGGAGAAGACGGTAATACGGCTGAAGAAGAAGATGGTAATTTCTTTCCATCCGAAGAAATGGAGGATATGGTAGAGGCTGCTCTAGGTGAATCTATTCGTACCGAAGATGACATTCCTTCCGGTCAAGGACCACGTGCGGATAAATATGAAAATTTCATGAATGATGCTAGAAAACCAATTTATGAGAATGCAAAGTATTCCACCCTCTCATGGTTCGTCCAACTTTTCCAGATTAAGTGCCTAAATGGATGGAGCAACAAGTCATTCACAATACTTCTTTCGTTCTTGAAAGATTCTATGCCCCGGGAAATAGCGTGCCTGACAGCTGGTACGGAGCCCAGAAAATGATATCTGATTTGGGTCTGAAGTGTGAGAAGATTCAAGCATGTCCTAAAAATTGCGTGTTGTACCGGAAAGAGAATTCAGATTTGAAAAAGTGTCCAACATGCGGAGAGGCCAGGTATAAGCCGAAAGATTCTGATAAGAAACCCGATATACCTGTCAAGATAGCACGATACTTTCCCATAACACAGAGGCTGCAGAGGCTATTCAGGTGCAAGAAAACAGCCGAGACAATGATTTGGCATCACCGTGCTCCTCCAAGTGAAGATGGCAAAATGAGTCATCTAAGAGATTCACCGGCATGGAAGAATTTCGATAGAAGGCACGCAATATTCAGTAGTGATCCTCGCAATGTCAGGCTCGGACTGGCTAGTGATGGCTTCTGCCTATTCAACTATATGGCTGGAAGCCACAGCACATGGCCCGTTGTAATGATAATTTATAATCTGTCGTCTTGGTTGGCTATGGACTAATCATACTTTATGATGGCTCTTCTTATCGACGGACCAAACTCACCGGGAAACAATATCGACGTCTATCTCCGACCTCTGATCGAGGAGTTAAAATCTTTGTTCATTGATGGTGTAGAGACTTACGATGCAAACACAAATACAACCTTCATACTGCATGCGGCTTTAATGTGGACAATTAATGACTTTCCTGCGTATGGAATGCTATCAGGTTGGTCCGTACATGGTCACAAAGCATGTCCTCATGTCATCAACATAGAACATCGAAATTCTTGAATTTTAGCAGGAAGGTTTGTTATTGCGGCCATCGACGTTTCCTGCCTCCAGACCACCCCTACAGGTTAGACGCTGTTCACTTTGATGGTCATCAGGAGCTTCTTGGACCTCCAGCGCCATTGTCCGGAGAGGACGTGACTGCTCAGTGGAATGGTTACAATAATGTGACCTTCGGGATGGATCCGACAAAACAGGTCAAACTACCATTCTGGAACAAGTTAAGCATTTTCTTCGAGCTTCCGTACTGGTCAACAAATTTAGTGCGTCATTGTCTGGACGTCATGCATATAGAGAAGGGAGTATCCGAGCACATACTCAACTTGCTTCTTTGTAAAGACGGAAAATCGAAAGACAACTTCAATGCTCGGATGGATCTACAGGACTGGGAAATAAGAAGTGAATTGCATCCTAAACCGGTAGCGAGTAAATCAGGCAAGTTTGTACTTCCCAATGCCGCTTATCATATGTCACAACCGAAGAAGAAAAGATTCCTGCAGGTGTTGCATGATTTGAAAGTTCCCACAGGTTTCTCAGGATCATTCAGCAAGAAGATAAAAATTGTGAAAGGCAAGATCGATGGGCTGAAAAGTCATGATCACCATATTATCGTGGAGCACCTTCTCCCATTAGCCCTCAGGACTTCTCTCTCCGAATCGGTTGGTCTATTAATCAACGACCTATGTTGTTTTTTCATAGAGTTATGCTCTAAAATACTGGATGTTGTGACGCTGTATAAACTAGAAAATTCTATTGCGTTGATACTTTGCAAGTTTAAGCGTATTTTCCCACCGTCATTCTTCGATATCATAATACACCTGACGGTTCATCTTGCAACTGAGGCTAAGTTAGCCGGACCGGTACAATATCGATGGATGTATCCCGTCGAGAGGTATGTGGAATTTTTCGTTTCGCGCAATTTTTAAAATTATTGTTGCCCTGTATGCCCGTATTTATTTATTCAACATATTTTCTCTAGGTACCTCTACACTCTTAAAAAGTATATACGCAATAGAAATCGACCAGAAGGTTCTATCATGCAAGGTTATCTTCTAGATGAAACAACCACATTTTGTTCCCGCTATCTGGACGAGAACATTGAGACGAGACTTAACCGGCCTCGAAGAATTCAAGACGGGCCATATGGTAAAGCCGATTATAAGAGGGTAGACACTATATTTATCAACAAAATATACCGGTTTATCTTGCTTAATTGCGCATGTCTTGAAAAGATTAGAGAGTAAGTTTTTTTGGATTAATTGTTATATTTGTGTTTGTGTATGTATGAAATGATATAATATTAATGTCATAATTTATTGTCGAGAACAGAATTCATTTTAACGAGGTACGTGAGGGGCATCCTGATTGGAACGATGAACGATTGGAAAAATATCATCAGGATAATTTTTGCGATTAGGTTGCAGATCATGTAAGTTATTAAAATAACATATTATTGCTATCACTTTTAATCTAAACTTATATCGTTATGTATTTGTCGTAAAATTTGTTTTGTTAGATCCACGATCCGAACTTGTCTGCATCATTAGAGAGTGATTCAAGATGTTTAGCTCAATTTCCTAGTATAGAGGTTGCATATTATAAAAGATTCGGTGTCCTTAGATACAAATTCGAAGTAAAGGACATAGAAATATCTAGAACCACTCAGAATAGTGGGATTGCGACGGTAGGATCGGATGGTGTGATTTATTATGGATACTTAAATTGTATACTCGGCATCCACTATCCCGGACAGAACCCTTTTATATATTTCAGTGTACTTGGTACGATACGCGAACCGATACGGATAAGTGGAGAAGCAATCTCAGGACTTGAAAAGATGAATATGGATTGACCGGTGTGAACACACTTCGATTTTACGGTCAGGAAGATCCGTTTATCTTTCCGAATCAAGCGTTCCAAGTATATTACTCACAGTGTTTGAAGCATCCGGGATGGAGTGTCATATGCCGTTGGAAACCCAGGGATGTCTACGATATCCCAGAATTCGAGGACAGCGATGAGGATGAAGAAGAGAGAAAACTTAGAGTGCTCCGACCGTCTGTTTCGAAAGACGGGTTGTCTTCGGCTGATCATGAAGTTACGTGGGTTAGAAATGATATCGATGATGAAATCAAAGTAGATATGTCTAATGCGCCCACGAAACGGAAAAGGTTATCAGTAATGTTATATTATTACTTCACATTTTACGATCTATAGATATATAGTCAATGCTTGTAATGATTGTTTAATGCGTCCAAGAACCATTTTATCTGATTTGATGACGATGACGGGAGCAGCGAGGGGCGGCAGGAGCTCCAGCCGCGGCACCGGCAGAGGCAGAGGAAGAGGAAGAGCGGTTCTGCTGTCCGGAAAGCTGCGTAAGGAGCTTCATAGGGCCGGTCTTGCACCCCGATCGGAGACCCCTTCGGATGCCTCCTTCCGTGTGGACTTTGCCACACCTCCAGGTATATTGCACGCATATTCATTTTGAATGTAATATTATAGATATACATGCATGTTCATGTTAAAATTACTTACATTATCAATGTTTGATTGTCTAACTGTTGGTGATGTGTCCACATCAGGGATAGAGGCCACTCCCGCACCTCCAGGTATGTTTATATATCATATAGTGCATGTATATTGATTTAGAATGCTATATCATAAATATACATACATTCTTTTTGCTCTTACGTACTTACATCAGGGACAGAGGCCACTCCCGCACCTCCAAGTATATTTATATATCATATACCTGGGGGTATGTTTATATATCCTATAGTGTATACATGTTGATTTAGAATGTTATATTATTGATATACGCATTCTTTTTGCAATTACTTATATAGCTGATACTTTGTTGTCTAATTATAGATGGTGCGTCCTTGTCTGGTGCAGGGGCCACTCCCGTCACTTCCATACCCTCCGCTCAGTCTGCAGGTTTGTATGAATAAATATAAAATATTTATTCATTTTACATATCCTTTAAGAACAAACATAAACTTCATGTAATTTTATCGATATTTATTTTCTAGTTGGAGATGCGTCCACGTCCGGGTCACCGGTTGTTCCTCACCGGAGGAACTATCGTTCCGCTCGTGCTGCTGTCCGGGCCCAGGCTCGTGCTTTAGTCGCCGGAGGTATATATCACACTTCAATTTTCGTTAAATCTTGATTTCTTAATACCACTTTGTCTTAATATTGATTGTCTTGATATTTCTTGTAGACGCAGGGCCTCCCCATCCCGAGAGAGGAACTCGAGACCCGAATCAGTCCCACAGGCTGAGGCCCAACAGAGCTAGGGGAGGCAGCATTCCCCCTCTTTTTTACCCCTGATTATCGCTATACCGGCGATTATGCCGAGAGGTTCGGCCGGTATATCAGGGATGAGAGCCGCCTCGTGAAGAACTATCCACTTCACGTTGAGTGGGGCGACCAGCACCGGCACTCATTCGCCCTCTTCTGAGATCAGGCTCGGGTATTAATATATATTTTCATTTGATTTATCCAAAATATTTATTATTAACATTTGCAATCTAATAACAATGTTTTTTTTGTATTTTCAGTTGGATTACTATTTTCAGCCTATACCCGACACTGATCATCCTGGGAGGGTGCTCGATCTTCACGCTCTGTACAATGGCCTGATGAAGAACATGCAGACGAAGGTCCGATACAACAGGAATGAGCTGAAGATCGACTGCTATTCCCTATGGATGGCGACCCCCGAGGCAGAGAGAGCGCCCATCCTACATATTCCGGCCTTTGCCAGAGTCGACGTAGATACATGGCCTCTATTGTACCAATATTTTGACTCTCATCGCAAACAGGTATGTATTTTAAATGTAATTCATTGTTTAGTATATAATTTATTTTTTTATGTTGCTTAATTAGAAAACTAAATCTGAATGTGTTGTGCAGAAACATGTCGATCAAAATAAAGAGAATAGGAAGTCGGCGAAGAGGGGTCGCCCCACTTATACAGGTGGCTCGAGAAATATTACTCGTGCCATGGAGTTATCGGCAAATTACAATAGACCGGCCTTTGTGATATAATATAATATTAAGAGTTATTTTCTAATATATGTAAATTTTTGGCGAATTGCAGAGAGCTCAGACCCTGGCGCAGGGTGATACACCGAGCGTGCTGTCCGCGTATCTTGCCGTCCACGGCACCTCGACAGATCCCGCCATGGGTGAGCTTCGATACCCAGACACCGCTACCCAGGAGTATTGCATAAGTGTTAAAATTTATTCAACCCCTATTTGAAATTTTTGTTTTGAAAGGTTCAAATTTAAATGATATACTTATATTTTACTGGTTAATGTAGGTGTAGGAGCGGGTGGTCGAACAGACGGAGGCATCGGGGATCGATTTTACTGAACAGAACAATCCGATGCTGCTGATGTAACACCCGAGCCCAATAATACTATTTCTGTTACTGGTTGAGTGTTTGACATTGCTCATTTCATTTATCTTGCTTGTTTGGTTCTTATTGCAAAATTTTAACCGGCTAAGTCAGTTTTGCATATAACAAATTTGAACACCTAAAGTAAAATTAAAAATATCTATATTGGCCTACTCATCACCCATAGCCGCGTGGTAGCGTCCGCGCGTCGAGTTTTCATCCCGTTCAGTGAAATGGGCGAGTTTGGACGGCTACGCGCGCTTACAGGTGTCCGACTTGGGGGCATGCTTTTTAATCATAAAACATTTCATTTTAAAATTTGGAACCCGCTTAAAATCCTATTATTTGAATTTCAAATTTTTGGGCGCAACCCGGGCGCGTGTTCATATCAGATTTTTGCATTTTCATACCGCCCAATTTTTATCACATTGCATATCGGTAGATACTCTTGAGCCGTGTTTGCTAGTCAATTGCAGGATACAGGTTCTCAGTTCTAAAACGGTGAAATTCATGGAAAACACGAAAAAATCCGGGTTCCTGCCAACCGCAGATAAAACATGGTCTCCGCTCTTCATCCGTATGTTGCCAGATACCAATTTAGGGAGACAAAATGACAAATCGATTGTCACTTTCATGCACAAGGCTCAAGGGCAGCACAAGATCCAAGAAATCTACGCGGAGCTCGAGGCAATCATGCCAAATCTTGACAAAAAGTCCACCTTTCCCTCAACAGAAATTCTGGAAAAATCATGGAGCCAAATTGAGAAAATACATGTACCAGAATTATGTACACTGAAGACCAGGGAAGCACAAAAAGACAGAGCCCCCAACTCCACTATATGGCCGCGGAAACGCGGCCTAAGCATGCTTAGGCCGCGGATCCGCGGCCGTATAATGGCGGCAGATCGTCAAACTTTGGGGGTATTTTGGTCATTCCATGTTGGTTCTGCTTGTTGCCCTAGGTTTTCATTTTTTGGCCTATAAATAGCCCAGAACTTTGTGAAGGAAAGGGTCCATTCTTGTATTTTCATTTTGCTAGGTTTAGTTGTGTTTCTTCTTCCTCTTCTCACCTCTTCACCATTGAAACTTGTAGTGAGCTTGTGAGTGAAGAGTGATGAATAAAGAAGAACCGTTTATTATCATGCTTGTCTTAACTTTTATATAATTGTTGTAATTTTAATTTTTTAAGTAGTTGTTGTTATTTTCTTGTTGTTTCTTTCTTCTCTCTTTTTCTTTATCCTTAATACGACAATGATGCTTACGCTCGATCCTCGCCAAGGTGAGGTCGCAAATAGCTAGTCGTATTCTTCTAATCTCTTTCTTTCTATCTTCCTCTTTTGTTTTGTTTTATTTTTCCGTATCATGATGTGTGAGTAGTTCATACTTGTTAGGGTAGGATAAGGGAAGTTTGAGAGAAGGAAATCTCTCTCACTCTTTCCTTGCCCAACAGCTTAATTCGACTCCCGTTAATTGAACCACAATCCGCTCCTTACGGCACCCTATCCTACATGATAGCGGTGATTCCGTAGTGAGACCGGTTGTGGTTGAATTAACCGGAGGTTATGGCTAAGAGCCAAGAACGGACGGACAAGCACCAAAAGGAAGAACTTATGCGTTGGAAAGCCTAGCTTATACTCGCAAGTTCCTTCCTAGTCGTGCTAATCCCCGTTGTTGCCGATTACCGTAACACCGATATTAAGAGGGGCAATGAAAGATGTGGAGACTCCTAACTCAAACTAACCTAATCCTAACCCTAACAAGCTCTCTTTAAATATCAACTTAACACTTAGATAATCACAACAAAATCTGAACTCTCGGACTTAACTCGTTAAAACACATTGAAAAAGACTCCCATCTCCCTGCGGACGACCCGTACTCAACCGGCTAGCTACAAGCGAAACCGTCTTAATTGCGGTATTTAAACTAAAACTTGAACACGCAGAACCACTACCAATCAAATGGCGCCGTTGCCGGGGAGACGGTAGTTTATTTCCTTGTGTAATTTCGGGTTAACTTGTGAATATAACCAAAAAACAAAACAAAAAAAATATACTTTGTAAAAAAATCATCTTGTTATTTTTGATTAGATTTTGTGCAAGTGTGCAGGAAAATACAAGGTTCGAGTTCAGTGGCCAAGACGTTGAAAATACGGAGTTCAAGTACAGTGCCAAAGACGTGGGAAGATAGACCCACATTTCGCGGCTACACCGCGACGGACAAAAACGAAGCATCCGGTCTACTGTAAAAATCTGGAGCAGATACAGTGAGCAAATCAGAATTCCACACATCCAGACAAGCAGAGGACAACCACAGCAGCACACCCAAAAAGTTTGGAAGCCCGATCCCTCCATACAGCCGCGGAACCGCGGCCTTAGCACCTGTTTGGCCGCGGAACCGCGGCCATTTGTTGGCTTCAGTGGTCCAAAATTTGGGTACTTCTCTCTCTCCTTCTCCACTCCTCTGAACTCCACTGAACTGTGTTTTCTGCAGCTTTCTTTGCGCAAACTCTTCTCCCCCTTCCAATAAACTGTTCTTGTGCAGGATTCTTTGCGCTGCAAATAAAAAAATTGTTTGCAGTTGATTTGTTACTGTTTTGCATTTCTTTAATACGGACTTAAGGGGCTTGAAACCAATCCAGATTGGGTGGGGATTTCATCACCCTTCCCAGGACCCCAAAAATCACTAAAGCATATGCATTGTCCATTGTAAATTAAAAAATACTAAACTTCAGCCCTAAGGACTTCGCGCTCATTAGGAGAAGATAAACCGTGTTTAGAACCTCGCTTAACGGTATATTGTTTACGGGGTGTCTAGGAAAGTGTTAAAGGCGCAACCGCCGAAAGAGAAAGGGTTATTTAATTAAGGAACTTCGCGAAAGCGTTGGACAACCTCCCCTTATCTCTGCACTTACCTGGCATCGTGATCAGTGTATTTTTAAGCCCGTTTCTCGACACTGTTTAACTTCGACAATCAAGTTCAGGAGCAGGTCTAGTAGACCTAGGTTACCCTAGATCTAGGTGTGATTGTGCATATCTTGTTTGTGATTGCTTAAGCCGTATTTCCGTACATATTTCTGTAAAAATCTTTCTAAAAAAAAAAACCAAAAACTTTTATAAAAACTTGCCCTTTTGTCGCCAATTCCATTTTTTTCACCCACCACCCATCGCCTTTCTCCATTGACGTTTTCTTACCCTCACCTTCTCCGCTTTGACTATACTAAACTCGTTTAGTGTATGTCCGCTTGGACTCGGGACACTAGCGCCCGTCTAGTCCGCGTTACGTTAGTCGCTACCGACTACGCGATCGACTCAGACGTCGATACTCCGTCCACTCCTCTTTCACCCCTTCCTTTGCCGGCCAACTCCGACGTTGACCGGAATTCTGTTCATACATCTTCACCTTCACCAACCTCTTCTTCCGCGATGTCAGGATTTAATCCGAACATCTCTTTGACCACCCCTGGATTGGCTCCACCTCCTACGGAGACCAATATCCCACCACCACCGCCTGTTGTAGCGCCGCAACGAATCGCGCTCCAGGATCGTTTCTATCCCACCCGTTCTGCACTTCCCACCTGCCTTTCTCTTCCTCCGGCCAATGGGGACAACTTTGAAATTAAGCCCCACTTCATCAACATGCTTCCACGTTTTCATGGGCTTGAATCTGAAGATGCCTATATCTTCATCAATAAATTTCAAAACGTCTGTGCCATGATGAAAACCATCCAGCTGTCGGACGATGCTATACGTCTACGGGTCATTCCGTTCACTTTATGCGATCTCGCTGAAAAATGGCTGTATAGCACCGCTTCCCATTCCATAACCAGTTGGGACGAGTTTGTTAAAGCGTTTCTAAAGAAATTTTATCCGAATCATAAAACCGCAAGGATTTGAAATGAAATCAACCAATTCTCCCAGCTTCCTTCTGAACCCTTCTGGAAGTGCTTTGACCGGTACAAAGACCTTCTTGTTCAGTGTCCTCACCACAGTATAGAGAAATGGCAACTCTGCCAAACCTTATACGAGGGACTGAACCCAGCAACGAAGCAGTTGTTGGAAACCATCTGTCAGGGCCACTTCCTATCGAAATCTGACAAGGAAGCGTGGCAGTTCTTTGACGACCTTACGGAGCAAACGCTACAATGGGAGAGCACCAGACCGACTTCTTCTTCTTCTACCTCCACTTCTACCGGTTAGTCTAGGGTAGGAATCCACCAACTTGATGTCTCTATTGCGATGAAAGCTGAAATGGCTGCAATAACAAGAAAGCTTGAAGCGATAGAGAGCAAATTTTCTGCTCCTGCCCCCACCCCTGTTCTCCCCCTTCGTACCATCTGCGCTTGTTGTTCCGATCCTTCTCACTTGACCGAAGAGTGTCCTTACAATCCACCCTCGCAAGGACAGGATCAGGTTAATACTGCATTCCAGCAAAGACCGAGGAATGATCCATACTCTTCCACCTACAATCCCGGTTGGAGGAACCACCCTAATTTCGCCTGGAATCAGAATCAGAATCAATTCCAGGGCAACAATTTCCAAAGGGCCCCTCCGCCGCAACAACAAGCGCAACAAACTCAACATCAATATCAGCAGCCCTTCCAACCCCAACCTTTCCAAAATCAGACGAACAACTTTGCACCCAACAATTCTTTTCCACCAAACAACTTTGTTCCGTCAAACAACGATAAGGTTTCCTCGCTCGAACGAAGTCTGGAGGCGTTTGTTAAACAATCGACTCAATCCACCGCCAACATCCAATCTTCCATTCAATCCTTAGTGCAACACACTGCAGCACACGGGCAAAGCATCAAGACCATCGAGGCCCAGATTGCACAGCTGAACGCGGCCTTAAGCGAGCGAGAGAAGGGGAAGCTCCCGTCCCAGCCACTCCCAAATCCCGGTCACCCACATAATGCACATGTTGCTCTTGAACAACAGAACCATAATGTGAGTGCCGTGACCACACTGAGATCGAGAAGGACGCTGCAAAACAACATTGGCAAACGAATCAACGATGACACCCCGGCCGCTTCTTCTGCTTCTTCTTCTTCTTCTCCTTCTTCTTCTTCGTCTTCCGAGCATATTCTCCGTTCTTCAACAGGCTCTCCTTATTCATCTTCTACTCTGAACGGACCCACTTCTCACTCCACGAAAACACCTATTCTGGGATCCTTTCCAACTCCACAATCTCCTCCTCCAGTATTAGACTCAACCAATTTTCAAAATGTTCCATTTCCAAACCGGTTGAGGTCTAACAAACAAAATCCACAAATGGAGAAGATTCTGGAGTTATTTAAGCAGGTTAACATTAACATTCCTCTTTTAGATGCTGTCCAACAAGTCCCGTCCTACGCGAAAATCTTAAAGGACTTGTGCACGAAAAAGAGGAAGTCTCAGGTACCCAAGAAAGTTTTATTGGCTAGTGCTGTGAGTGATGCCCTTACCCAATCTTTACCACAAAAACGGAAGGACCCTGGCTGTCCTACGATTTCAATTACCATTGGGGATAAGAACATCAACCGCGCACTATTAGATCTTGGTGCCAGTGTTAACCTGCTTCCGTATTCAGTATACGAGCAATTAGGCGTCGGAGAGCTGAAACCCACGCACTGCACTCTCCAAATGGCCGACTGATCGATCACCCATCCTAGGGGTGAGCTAGAGGATGTGTTGATAAGAGTCGGGGACTTCATATTCCCCGTTGACTTCATTGTACTAGATACACAGCCTGTAGCTAACCCCCGGAATCAAATTCTGGTGATACTCGATCGCCCATTTCTCGCAACCTCAAATGCTGTGATCAATTGTCGCAATGGTTCGATGAACCTCTCTTGTGGAAATATGATGATTGAACTCAACATTTTTAGGTTGGGGAATCAACCCGCCGAACCTAATGCTCATATACTGGACGTCTGCTCGATCCAGGAGATCACCCCAGAAGAGTGTGAATTCGAGGAGTTTCTGTTTGATCACGATAATCTTGACGCCACTAGTGCGTTTCTCTTCGAACCTGCTGCTGTTTCTGCGCCCGACAACGAATACGAGTGTTTCACGTTCTCGAACGATCTTAGCCGCGCACAACCCGAGTTTGAATCCTTCGACTTTCCGGATGAGTTACCTGAACCATCCAACTCGGTTGCTTACACTCGCTTTGAACCTTTGCTGGAGTCCTTTGAGTTCGAGACCCTTGCACCAATCTTTCCTTCCATCGTTTCACCTCCAACGCTCGAACTCAAGCCTTTGCCGTCTCACCTTAAGTACGCTTACTTAGGTGAGAACGAGACCCTCCCTGTCATCATCTCGGCTTCTCTAGCTCCCGAGCAAGAGAAAGCCCTTCTCACGATCTTGCACAGCAACAGGCAAGCTTTTGGCTGGTCCATGGCGGACATCAAGGGGATTAGTCCCATGATCGTTGAGCATCACATTCATCTGATGGATGATGCCAAACCAGCCCGGGATCCACAAAGACGTCTTAATCCAGTCATGAAGGAGGCTGTGAAGAAGGAGATCGTCAAATGTCTAGATAGTGGTATCATTTACCCTATCTCTAATAGCCAGTGGGTTAGCCCCACTCATGTTGTCCCCAAGAAGTCGGGCATCACGGTCATCACTAACGAGGCGAACGAGTTAATCCCTACTCGCACCCAAACTGGGTGGCGAGTTTGCATTGATTACAGAAAACTCAACGCCGCAACGCGGAAAGACCACTTTCCGCTACCTTTCATTGACCAAATGCTTGAACGATTGGCCGGACACGAGTACTACTGCTTTCTTGATGGCTACTCCGGCTATAATCAGATTCCCATCGCCGAAAAAGACCAGGACAAGACCACATTCACTTGTCCTTTCGGCACGTTTGCATATCGTCGCATGCCCTTTGGGTTATGCAATGCGCCCGCTACCTTCCAACGGTGTATGATGGGAATCTTCTCAGACATGGTGGAAAAATTTCTGGAGATTTTCATGGATGACTTCTCCATCTTCGGCGATTCCTTCAACGAGTGTTTGCTGCATCTTGACGCTGTCCTCACCCGATGTAAGGACAAGAATCTCACTTTGAACTGGGAGAAATGCCACTTCATGGTGCGCGAAGGTATTGTCTTAGGACATATCATCTCGCAAAATGGCATAGAGGTTGACAAAGCAAAGATTGAGGTCATTTCCAATCTGCCTCCTCCCCGATGCGTTAGAGATATCCGAGCCTTCCTTGGCCATGCCGGTTTTTATAGACGGTTTATCAAGGACTTTAGCAAGATTGCTAGGCCCTTGACTCTTTTGCTGGCCAAGGAAACACCATTCGACTTCAACTCAAGCTGTGTGACTGCTTTCGAGTCACTGAAACGCTCACTCACTTCTGCTCCCGTTCTTTCTTCACCTGACTGGACGCACCCATTCGAGATTATGTGCGATGCATCCGACTTTGCCATCGGTGCTGTCCTTGGACAGCACATCAACAAGATGCCACACGTAATCTATTATGCGAGCCGAACCCTGAACGACGCCCAACTCAACTATACAACAACTGAGAAGGAATTCTTAGCTGTTGTATTTGCTTTAGAAAAGTTCAGGCCCTACCTCATCGGCTCTCCAGTCATTGTCTACACCGACCATTCTGCTCTGCACCATCTTTTTGCGAAGAAAGATGCCAAATCTCGGTTAATACGTTGGATCCTCTTGCTTCAAGAGTTTGACCTTGTCATTAAGGACAAACGAGGATGTGAAAACGTAGTTGCCGACCATCTCTCACGACTTCCTTCTTCGCCTTCGCTTCCAATTCCGATCAACGACGTTTTCCTGGATGAACAGCTCTTGACAGTATCGTGCGAACCTTGGTTCGCAGATATTGTGAACTATTTGGCCACGGGATTACTACCGACTGAATGGTCAAGTCAGGACAGACTTCGCTTCTTATCCCAAGTAAAACACTTTTACTGGGACGAACCCTACTTGTTCAAGTACTGTCCCGACCAGATTATTCGTCGGTGTGTCCCTGATGAGGAATTCAAAAGTGTGCTGTCATTTTGCCACGATCAAGCGTGTGGCGAGCATTTTGGGCCCAGAAAGACAGCTGAGAAGATCTTGCAATGTGGTTTCTACTGGCCACAACTTTTCAAAGACGCTCACGACTATTGCAAGACTTGCTCCCGGTGCCAACACATGGGCCGGATATCCCGGAGGAACGAGTTGCCGCTCCAACCGATCTTGGTTGTGGAGATTTTCGATGTTTGGGGGATAGATTTCATGGGGCCGTTTCCCAGCTCTTTCGGGAACTTGTACATCCTTCTAGCTGTTGATTACGTCTCTAAATGGGTCGAGGCTGTGCCCAGCCGAACTAACGACAACAAGGTTGTCGTTAGGTTCCTTAAAGAAAACATTTTCTCCCGGTTTGGGCACCCCCGAGCGATCATTAGCGACAATGGAAGTCATTTCTGCAATAAAAATTTCGAAGCCTTGATGCGGAAATACTCCATTAATCATAAGCTCTCTACGCCCTACCACCCCCAAACCTGCGGGCAGGCCGAAGTTTCAAATCGGCAAATCAAGCAGATACTGGAGAAAACGGTTTCCAAGAACCGTAAGGATTGGTCGCTGAAACTCACTGATGCCCTTTGGGCATTTCGAACCGCTTATAAGACCGACCTTGGCATGTCTCCCTATCGGCTTGTATACGGAAAAGCCTGCCACCTACCTGTCGAAATAGAGCATCGCGCATTTTGGGCGATAAAGGAGCTGAATCTGTCTCTTGAGGATGCGGGCAGCCATCGGAAGCTGCAGTTGAACGAACTGAACGAGCTTAGGGATGAGGCTTACGATAACGCGGTTGTCGTTAAGAATCGAACGAAGGTGTTTCACGATAAACACCTTTTGCGCAAAACCTTCGTACCTGGTCAACAGGTACTGCTTTACGACACCCGACTTCACTTCCATCAAGGAAAGCTCAGATCTCGCTGGAAAGGGCCGTATTTTGTGCGGAATGTGTATCCGCAGGGCGCTGTGGATTTGGAAAATCCAAAGGACGGTTCACTTTTCAAAGTAAACGGACACCGATGCAAACCGTACCTTAGCACCGAACCAACAGAGGAGCTCCTGTTCTTACAGGAGCCGGTTTACCCTGAATGATCTTCCTCTGCCGACCTCCAAACTTCGGTTATCCAGCCAAGAACAGTGGACACTGTTCCAAATAAGTTTGGGGGTATGTACAAACCATTTTATATATGTGTGTATATTCTTTTTTCTTTAAAAACAAAAACAAATAAAAATTTGTGTATCGCTAACCGACAATTTTGACCCTTCAAATGATCTCTTCATGCAATGACTGTGAGGACACTGTCCAGTTTAAGTTTGGGGGTACGCTCGGTACGCATTTCTTACCTTCGCATTCATATGTATATTTTGCATCTGCATATTAAATCCATAAAATCCATAAAAATCTGAAAATTTTCTAAAAATATAAAAACTTTTTTGTCAAGTTAGCTTGTGGAAAAACTCTGATTCAAAATTTCGACGGTTTTTGTTTGAAAAGATAGGAATAACTAAATCTTATGTTTAGATTTTGAAAACCTGAAAGATAACTCTCCTTTGAAGTTAACTATAGCTGATATACGTCTTTACATCACACTACACGTGTCGTGAGTTTTGGGAATTAGATGACAAGTCTTTTATGTTTAAAAAAAAACTTTTAAACGGATAAATGATTTTCTGAGGATCAAATAGGTTTGTTCGGAAATAAGTAATGTCAAGAATAGTTGATGAAGTAAAGCGAATATGAAGGAATGTTATTGATGCCGTAATTGGAGCTAAGTCTGAAAAATAACCCATCTGAAACTTGATTGGAATGATTACACACCGAACCCACTAAACACGTCTTTTATCCAAAAAATAATTGAACTACCGGTTATATCTCCGTTCGTATTAAATCATCTGATTTTCACGCCAAACTGTCTTTTGTTTTTGGACCTAGGTAACTTGAGTAATTAAGTCCGCTGGGGTGTTTCTACACCTAATGCCCTAAAACCAACTGGTTTGGGTGCATTGGCCCAAAGCTCGCTAAGAAGCCTAGAAAGTCCAGTTTAAAACAAAGTCAAGCAAGTGTTCTCTCCGAGTTAAAATTCCTAACGGTTCTTTGTGTGAGAATAATCTTGATAAAAGACAGGCTTTTATAAAAAAAAAATTTAACGGAGATATGAAGGTTTTATTCTATGATAAAGACTATTGCACGTTCACAGAGGTGTGTATGAAATGAAAACAAGAAAAAGGTGGAGTGAAAAATACGACTTAGTTTCCTGTTAAGGAAGATAGAAATTCTGAAGTTGAAACCTTACTGGAAAACGAAACTTGAAAAATGCTTAACTCTTTATAAAACTTATGTGATCCTTTTAAAATTGTTATCTGGGCTTTATTGTGCAACATGATGACTTTAATCGATCCTTCTGGAACTTAACGACACTATTTGCACTGCACGTAAAGACATATAAAATCTGTAGTTAAATAAGAAGCGAGGTGTGAAAAATAAAGGTTCGATGGTCTAGACTTAGGATTATAGAATTGTTATTTTCTAAAACAAAACTTTAGGTTTTGAATCTTAGTTATTTTACAAAACCAACTTGACCGGATTTTGTGGGTAGTATCCGCTGAAAACCCTCAGGAGACAACACTCCTCCTACTAGGGACACCTAGAGGTTTAACGGCTTGTTGCACATGCTCAGTGCAATCGCGTTCCCTGCGAAAGTGAGGTTAGGAAATTTTTTGTGAATAAATGGGCTTTGCTCGAGACGAGCAAATGATAAGTTTGGGGGTATTTGTTCATATCAGATTTTTGCATTTTCATACCGCCCAATTTTTATCACATTGCATATCGGTAGATACTCTTGAGCCGTGTTTGCTAGTCAATTGCAGGATACAGGTTCTCAGTTCTAAAACGGTGAAATTCATGGAAAACACGACAAAATCCGGGTTCCTGCCAACCACAGATAAAACACGGTCTCCGCTCTTCATCCGTATGTTGCCAGATACCGGTTTAGGAAGACAAAATGGCAAATCGATTGTCACTTTCATGCACAAGGCTCAAGGGCAGCACAAGATCCAAGAAATCTACGCGGAGCTCGAGGCAATCATGCCAAATCTTGACAAAAAGTCCACATTTCCCTCAACAGAAATTCTGGAAAAATCGTGGAGCCAAATTGAGAAAATACATGTACCAGAATTATGTACACTGAAGACCAGGGAAGCACAAAAAGACAGAGCCCCCAACTCCACTATATGGCCGCGGAAACGCGGCCTAAGCATGCTTAGGCCGCGGATCCGCGGCCGTATAATGGTGGCAGATCGTCAAACTTTGGGGGTATTTTGGTCATTCCATGTTGGTTCTGCTTGTTGCCCTAGGTTTTCATTTTTTGGCCTATAAATAGCCCAGAACTTTGTGAAGGAAAGGGTCCATTCTTGTATTTTCATTTTGCTAGGTTTAGTTGTGTTTCTTCTTCCTCTTCTCACCTCTTCTCCATTGAAACTTGTAGTGAGCTTGTGAGTGAAGAGTGATGAATAAAGAAGAACCGTTTATTATCATGCTTGTCTTACTTTTTATATAATTGTTGTAATTTTAATTTGTTAAGTAGTTGTTGTTATTTTCTTGTTGTTTCTTTCTTCTCTCTTTTTCTTTATCCTTAATACGACAATGATGCTTACGCTCGATCCTCGCCAAGGTGAGGTCGCAAATAGCTAGTCGTATTCTTCTAATCTCTTTCTTTCTATCTTCCTCTTTTGTTTTGTTTTATTTTTCCGTATCATGATGTGTGAGTAGTTCATACTTGTTAGGGTAGGATAAGGGAAGTTTGAGAGAAGGAAATCTCTCTCATTCTTTCCTTGCCCAACAGCTTAATTCGACTCCCGTTAATTGAACCACAATCCGCACCTTACGGCACCTTATCCTACATGATAGCGGTGATTCCGTAGTGAGACCGGTTGTGGTTGAATTAACCGGAGGTTATGGCTAAGAGCCAAGAACGGACGGACAAGCACCAAAAGGAAGAACTTATGCGTTGGAAAGCCTAGCTTATACTCGCAAGTTCCTTCCTAGTCGTGCTAATCCCCGTTGTTGCCGATTACCGTAACACCGATATTAAGAGGGGCAATGAAAGATGTGGAGACTCCTAACTCAAACTAACCTAATCCTAACCCTAACAAGCTCTCTTTAAATATCAACTTAACACTTAGATAATCACAACAAAATCTGAACTCTCGGACTTAACTCGTTAAAACACATTGAAAAAGACTCCCATCTCCCTGCGGACGACCCGTACTCAACCGGCTAGCTACAAGCGAAACCGTCTTGATTACGGTATTTAAACTAAAACTTGAACACGCAGAACCACTACCAATCAGCGAGATTTGGAAATGTTTCATTTAGCGCCAAAATCCTAATTTAATAAAATATTCTAAAACTATATAATATATTCATCTGTTACCTTTTTAACCATTTAATCTTTTGTAATCTTTTTAAATTCCTTCTGTTTCTCGCCTCAGCCAATCACGAGGGGTTTTAAACCCTCGTGGGCCCCATCTTTCTCTCTCTCTCTCTCTCTGATTTCTCCTTCTCTCTCTCTACCTCTCTATCTCTATCTCTCTCTTCCTCTAATCTCTCTCTCTCTCTAATTTCTCTTTCTCTCTCTCTCTCTAACTCTCTCTCTCTCCCCCCTATATATATTTCACGTCCCCCTCCAGAAAACCCATCGCGAGAAGAAACCCCATCGCAACCCTAGCTAGCCGCCTTGTTCCCCGTCGCCGCCGCAACCTCGTCGCCGGCACCACAGCCACCCATGCCCGCGCCTCCTCGTCTCGACCACGACCCTCGCCTTTCTCCCCGTGCACCCGCAACCCACCACGGGCCTCGATCTCGACCCTAGCCACCTCCTTCCTTGCCGCCGCAGCCCCGACGCCGGCGTCAGCATCACCAGCGCCGTCGACTCCTCTGCCTCGCCTCGCCCACACCTTCCTTCTTCCACCACCACTCACCCTGCACCATCCCGACCACCTGCTCACCCCGCCTGCACATCCCTGCACCCCGTCGGACCGCCTCCTGTCGCCGCCGACGACCCCGTTCCCGTGTCCCCGACCTCGTAGGCACACCCCTCGGTGAGATCACCTTCTTCCTCTCTCCCTTTCTTTTCCTTTCTGCTGTTAACATGAATCGTGTTCGACAGATCTTCTCTACGTCCACTGTTCCTCGCCGGCGCCCCATCGCCGTCGACCCCGTCGCTATCGCGACCCTTGCTATCCCAGCAAGTTTCTCCTTACCTCTCCCCTTCCTTTTTCCCTTCGCTGGTTGCTTTCTGTCCGTGCGTAGTTACTAACTTTTGTCGCTGTTTTGACATTTCGCCGGAATCCGGCCGTGCCGACGATTTGACCCGACATTCCAGCAGGGTACCCCGGTCCGCGTGGTCCCACTGTTCGTTGTTTGGACTCGATCCGTGAACCGTGCGTCCGTCACGTGTTTTTCCGCCGACGCTACGTCCGTTTTTCCCGGTTCGCGAACCGTCGAGGCAAGTATTACTTGCTACATGCTATGCTATACAAATTAAGTGTGCTTGACTCATTAAACTTGCAAAAATTAACTAGGTGTAGTTACTTTTCTTATTTGGACGAACTATGACTTATATCATGATACAGTTAACCTAAACCGCATTTTGCCATTTTAACCTTAATAACGACGTGACCTGTTAACCACATTTTACTGTTTAAAGGACGAGCCGTACACATGTAGCCCTATTCATTCTGTTATTGATATTGCACCACCTTGTGATTATTGCACCGCAAGAGTGCTCAAACCTGTTAATATGATAATACGACTGCACTATATTAATGCACCATTGTGCTTAAATGAACTGTTATTGCGGTTTACTTTATTCCCTGCTGTTATTCCTTATTCGATTGTATACCTGTTGTGAGCACACCCTCGATGGTGTTACATATTGACCTGACCTTGCTACACATGACATATATACCGATGCACCGGACATGGTACCCTTTACTATCGACTTAACATGTTGTACCATGACCTGACCTGTTACCTGATCTCATGCCTAATGCCAACAAACCTGACTTGGGGTCCTCATGGACCATTCCTGTTGTCTATCCAGACAAACCTGACCAGTTACCTGATCCTGTGTTGGCATTAGTCCTTGATTACTGAATACCTGACTTGACACACATAACCTGAGGGTATGGGGAAATCAAACGGGTAATCTAAAGTGTAACTTAAAAGGGTATTACTTGATCCGTGGTCCCGGGGGGTAACGGGACAGAGCCATTCGTGACTCTTACATTCCTGATCCGTGGTCCCGGGGGGCAACGGGACAGAACCATTATTGGTTCCCATTTCCTGATCCGTGGTCCCGGGGGGTAACGGGACATATCCTTTGAGTTACATGGAGGATTACTCGAATTGATTTCAAAGACTTTAGAATAGAAACCCGATAGAACAGTTTAGTTACCCACTATACACTACCCTGCACTGCTTGTTTCATATTATTGCTTTGTTCATGTTTATTTCTGCATTGCTTATTACCATGTTCATATTATATTATTGGTTGACATGACGCGCTGACGTCTGGGTTTTGCATGGCCCGGATTCTTTACCACCGTCGCTGACCGAGCATGAGTACTTCAGCCAGCAGGCTGATTTGTGAGTTCTGTAGTGATTAGTTTATTTCTTGCATTTCATTTCCAGATGTGAGCCCGCATTATGGGACGTACTTTTCTATTATTGTATTGGATCATTTGCTTCCGCACTTATTTATCATTGATTCTTGTTATTCTGGATTTGGACATGTGTTAGATAGTTTTTTTATCTTGTTCTCGATATCTCTATAGCCGTAATGTGACTGTGGATGGATACTTCCTACCCACATGTAGCATGGTTGGCTATGTCACGTGCCCAATCTTGCGTACTCTGGGAAGCGGGGCGTGACATGGTTATTTTGGTATCAGAGCGCCATGGGATTAGTTGGGTTGATTCTTTGTAGTTGGGTATTGTACCCGATACACGAATCAGAATACCCGGGCTTAGGAAACATGTCCTACCACCTTGACCGTTTTACCATTCTTGAATCATATTCTTCCGGATTATATCGACGTGCAAACTTACTTTGCATGTCGACTCGAAAACCTGATTTCTTGTTATCTCTAGGACTTGGGCGACTTGGGTGGAGTTAAGTAATTGTGGCTATGATACCGCGGCATAGTTACAATGCGGTACTCTATTTAAGTATCTTGGAGTTCTAGCCTTGATTGTTTTATATTGAATCTATCATCATCCTAACGTTGGGTGTTTTGATTTCAGGAATATGGCAGATAAGAATTTCAAGACGTATCAGAGGCGCGTAGATGAAGCCGCCATGTTGGGAGTGATACGTGGAATGTTGGAAAATCAGAAGAGGCATACTGAGCTGATCCAACAGCAAGCAGATTCATTTCAGGAGGGTTTGCAGGCCATTCGGCAGTCTGTAAACAACGCTGGAGCGAAACCAGCTGACCGGGTAGGGACCGTGGCAGATTTCAGACGTTTGGGTCCTACTACTTTCACTGGTCTGGAGGAGCCGTTGCCAGCCGAGCAGTGGCTAGTTGACACGGAGAATTTGCTGATTGCGGCACAGATCCCAGAGGACAAAAGAGTTGATGTGGTGCGCATTCAGCTGGTGGATTACGCCCGAGAGTGGTGGCTTGTGGAGGAGACCCGCTTGCCCAAGCCAATCAGTTAGGCGGATTTCTCTAAGAGTTTCCTGGAGAAATTCTTCCCGCGGACTGTGCGGGAGGAAATGGAAGAGAAATTTATTGGGCTAAGGCAAAATGGAGCACCCGTGGACATACATGCAGCGGAGTGGACGAGACTCAGCCGCTTCGCTGGACCCTTAGTCGCCAACGAGGCAGACAGGGCGCGAAGGTTCTTGCGCAGTTTGGATGTGGACATCCAGAGGCAGATTGTCTCCCTGGGTTTGACCACTTTCTCGCAGGTTCTTACGGCAGCCAGGGAGCAGCAGAGTTTATCGGGAATGAAAGGGAACCTACAGCAGACAGCAGTTGCGGCCAGGAAGCCCGCATTTGTACCTAACCGAGATCATGGGCGCAGAGGCATTCCAGTGGATCGACGTGGGGTAGCACCGATGAAGAAGCCTGTGGTCGTTGATCGAAGAAAAGGCATGATTTGTGACTACTGCCGTTTGCCCGGGCATGTACAGAAGGATTGCCGAAGGAAGCTGGGACTTTGTTTGGTTTGTGGAGCGGCCGATCACGCAGTCGGTGCCTGTCCGTCGAAGCTTCGCACGAGAGATGATATACAGAAGCCTCCGCAGAGACCGTTCCAAGGGCAGAAACAACTGACTCAGGGACCTAATCAGGCTCGAGCTTTCACCTTGACAGCTGAGGAAGCTAAGGTGTCAGGAGAAGTGGTTTCAGGTACTTTACTCGTTCATGGTTTTTCCGCATTGGCATTATTTGATTCCGGAGCATCCCACTGTTTTATGTCATCCAAATTTATAACTACGCACTCGATTACCTGCACGACCCTGTCTAGTTTTTGGGACATACACACTGGGAATGGGAAAATCATAGCTAGTAGGGAATGTAGAGATTGTACAGTTGTTGTGTGCGGACGGGAACTCCTAGCAGATTTCTTGGTAATTGATACGGGCAGCTATGAAGTTGTCTTGGGAATGGATTTTCTTAGCACTTTCCATGCCCACATTGACTGTAGGGCAAGAAAGGTAATTTTCCAGATTCCCGGACACCCTGAGTTTACCTTCACTGGGGGAAGCAGTTCTGTCGGGCCAGTCGAGTTCAGGGCTAGGCCGACACACAGTGTTCTTGCAGGTATGGAAGTTGATAGTAATGAAGAGCCGGCAGTTGTTCGCGACTTTATGGACGTATTTGAAGATATATCGGGCTTACCACCGAAGCGAGACGTGGAGTTCGCGATTGGCCTTATTCCTGGTGCAGCGCCAGTATCTAAAGCTTATTATCCGATGGCACCAGTGGAATTGGAAGAAGTTAAGAAGCAAGTTGGTGAATTACTTGAGAAGGGTTGGATTCGAAGCAGCAACTCGTCTTGGGGAGCTCCAGTTCTTTTAGTAAAGAAGAAGGATGGCACGAGAAGGATGTGCATTGATTATCGAGAATTAAACCGGGTGACTATTAAGAACAAGTACCCGATCCCTCGCATTGGAGAACTTTTTGAGCAGTTTAGTGGCGCGAGGGTGTTCTCGAAACTGGATTTGCGATCCGGATATTATCAGGTCCGAGTAAAAGCAGAAGATATTTGCAAGACGGCGTTTCGAACTCGGTATGGACATTTCGAGTATCTAGTGATGCCCTTCGGAGTAACGAATGCGCCGGCAATATTCATGGATTTGATGAACCGAATCTTTTCACCATTCTTGGACCAGTTTATTGTGGTGTTCATTGACGACATTCTGGTTTACTCGAAGAGTCCGGAGGAGCATGCTGAGCATTTGAAGATCGCACTACAGACACTGAGACAGGAGAAATTGTATGCGAAGATGAGTAAGTGCGAATTTTGGCTGGAAGAAGTGAAGTTTCTGGGACATGTTGTGTCGGGCGATAGAATCGCCGTCGATCCCGAAAAGATTGCAGCAGTTCGAGATTGGCCTATTCCAAGAAATGTGGCTGAGATAAGAAGTTTCCTTGGTTTGGCCGGATACTACAAGAGATTTGTGGAGAACTTCGCTCGTTTAGCAGAACCGTTGACCAAGCTTACGCGCAAGGAAGTACCTTTTGTTTGGACGGATAAGTGTGCATTGGCTTTCGAGACGTTGAAGCAGAAATTGATAACCGCCCCTATCCTGACCGTACCAGACAATTCCGGAGGACTGGTGATTCACAGCGACGCATCTGGAAAAGGATTGGGATGTGTTTTGATGCAGAATGGGAAGGTCGTAGCTTACGCATCAAGACAACTGAAGACCCATGAGAAGAATTATCCGACTCATGACTTGGAGCTTGCGGCTGTGATCTTCGCCTTGAAGATTTGGAGACACTACCTTTTGGGCGAGAGAGTCTAAGTTTTTACAGATCACAAGAGTTTGAAGTATGTGTTCACTCAGAAGGAGTTGAACATGAGGCAACGCAGATGGTTGGAGCTGATGGCCGACTACGACCTTGATCTTAAGTACCATCCGGGAAAAGTTAACGTCGTGCCGGATGCGCTTAGTCGGTTACCAGCGATTCAGGTATTGACTACACAGAGGGAGATCATTGCAGATTTTCAGAGATTTGACTTGGAGGTTGTGCTACCACATTCTATGGGACAGTTGATGCAGTTGCACGTACAGTCGTCCTTAGTTGAGAAGATTAAAGCGGCACAATCGCAGGATCCTAGGCTGCAAAGGTTTCGAGAGCAGGTTGAAGCTGGACTACGAACAGATTTGCTGGTCCACGAAGATGGTTCGTTGAGGTATGGTAGCCGCGTGTGTGTGCCAAAGGGGAATGTGCGTGAAGAGCTCATGAAGGAGGCACACAGTTCCGCCTACTCTGTACATCCGGGAGGTACAAAAATGTACCGAGATATTCGACAGCATTTCTGGTGGGAAGGTATGAAACGGGAGATTGCTCGCTTCGTGGATAAGTGCTTGGTATGTCAACAAGTCAAGGCTGAGCACCAAAGGGTTGCTGGTTTGTTGCAACCACTTCCGATTCCTCAGTGGAAGTAGGAACATATAACCACGGATTTCATGACGGCTTTACCGCGGAGTCCAAAGGGCAACAATGCAGTATGGGTGATTGTTGATCGGTTGACCAAGGCAGCTCACTTTATTCCTTTTCGGGTTGGTCAATCAACGAGGACTTTGGCAGAACGGTACATGCAGGAGATTGTAAGATTGCATAGAGTACCGGTGAGCATCGTGTCCGATCGGGATACTCGGTTCTTATCACACTTCTGGAGGAGTTTACAGGAAAGTTTGGGGACTCGATTGAAGTTTAGCACAGCTTATCATCCTCAAACTGATGGTCGGTCGGAGAGAACGATCCAAACTCTTGAAGATATGTTGAGAGCGTGCATGTTGGACTTCAAGGGTTCTTGGGAGGATCATCTACACTTGGTGGAGTTTTCTTACAACAATAGTTTCCAAGCGACTATTCAGATGGCTCCGTTCGAAGCTTTATATGGTCGTAAGTGCCGTTCACCTGTTTGTTGGGATGACGTTGGTGAACGAAGATTATTGGGACCAGATTTGGTAGTACAGACCGTTGAGAAGGTTAACGCCATCAGAAAGCATATGAAGGCAGCTCAAGACAGACAGAAAAGTTGGGCTGACACGTCAAGAAGACCTCTAGAGTTCGTCGTGGGTGATTTGGTATTCTTGAAGATATCACCGACTAGAGGAGTGATTCGCTTTAGGGGTCGGGGAAAGCTTAGTCCTCAATTCGTTGGACCCTTCGAGATATTGGAGCGTGTTGGGGAGGTAGCGTACCGTTTGGCGTTACCATGGTCCTTGGCAGGTGTGCACGATGTGTTTCATGTATCTCAACTGCGAAGGTATGTTCGAGATGAAACCCATGTCTTGGATCACTCGGAGTTAACTGTACGGGAGGACCTAACTTTTGAGGAGCGACTGGTTGAAATCAAGGATCGAAGAGAAAAGGTTCTTAAGAACAAGGTTATCCCCCTTGTGCTAGTTTCTTGGGGTAATCGATCGCATGAAGAATCCACCTGGGAGCGAGAAGACGAGATCCGGCAGAAGTTTCCTCACCTTTTCATGTAGTTATCTATCTTGTATTCTTGGAATTTCGAGGACGAAATTCTTTTTGTAGTTGGGTATGATGTAACACCCGAGCCCAATAATACTATTTCTGTTACTGGTTGAGTGTTGACATTGCTCATTTCATTTATCTTGCTTGTTTGGTTCTTATTGCAAAATTTTAACCGGCTAAGTCAGTTTTGCATATAACAAATTTGAACACCTAAAGTAAAATTAAAAATATCTATATTGGCCTACTCGTCACCCATAGCCGCGTGGTAGCGTCCGCGCGTCGAGTTTTCATCCCGTTCAGTGAAACGGACGAGTTTGGACGGCTACGCGCGCGTACAGGTGTCCGACTTGGGGGCATGCTTTTTAATCATAAAACATTTCATTTTAAAATTTGGAACCCGCTTAAAATCCTATTATTTGAATTTCAAATTTTTGGGCGCAACCCGGGCGCGATTTGGAAATGTTTCATTTAGCGCAAAAATCCCAATTTAATAAAATATTCTAAAACTATATAATATATTCATCTGTTACCTTTTTAACCATTTAATCTTTTGTAATCTTTTTAAATTCCTTCTGTTTCTCGCCTCAGCCAATCACGAGGGGTTTTAAACCCTCGTGGGCCCCATCTTTCTCTCTCTCTCTCTCTCTGATTTCTCCTTCTCTCTCTCTACCTCTCTATCTCTATCTCTCTCTTCCTCTAATCTCTCTCTCTCTCTCTAATTTCTCTCTCTCTCTCTCTCTCTAACTCTCTCTCTCCCCCTATATATATTTCACGTCCCCCTCCAGAAAACCCATCGCGAGAAGAAACCCCATCGCAACCCTAGCTAGCCGCCTTGTTCCCCGTCGCCGCCGCAACCTCGTCACCGGCACCACAGCCACCCATGCCCGCGCCTCCTCGTCTCGACCACGACCCTCGCCTTTCTCCCCGTGCACCCGCAACCCACCACGGGCCTCGATCTCGACCCTAGCCACCTCCTTCCTTGCCGCCGCAGCCCCGACGCCGGCGTCAGCATCACCAGCGCCGTCGACTCCTCTGCCTCGCCTCGCCCACACCTTCCTTCTTCCACCACCACTCACCCTGCACCACCCCGACCACCTGCTCACCCCGCCTGCACATCCCTGCACCCTGTCGGACCGCCTCCTGTCGCCGCCGACGACCCCGTTCCCGTGTCCCCGACCTCGTAGGCACACCCCTCGGTGAGATCACCTTCTTCCTCTCTCCCTTCCTTTTCCTTTCTGCTGTTAACATGAATCGTGTTCGATAGATCTTCTCTACGTCCACTGTTACTCGCCGGCGCCCCATCGCCATCGACCCCGTCGCTATCGCGACCCTTGCTATCCCAGCAAGTTTCTCCTTACCTCTCCCCTTCCTTTTTCCCTTCGCTGGTTGCTTTCTGTCCGTGCGTAGTTACTAACTTTTGTCGCTGTTTTGACATTTCGCCGGAATCCGGCCGTGCCGACGATTTGACCCGATATTCCAGCAGGGTACCCCGGTCTGCGTGGTCCCACTGTTCGTTGTTTGGACTCGATCCGTGAACCGTGCGTCCGTCACGTGTTTTTCCGCCGACGCTACGTCCGTTTTTCCCGGTTCGCGAACCGTCGAGGCAAGTATTACTTGCTACATGCTATGCTATACAAATTAAGTGTGCTTGACTCATTAAACTTGCAAAAATTAACTAGGTGTAGTTACTTTTCTTATTTGGACGAACTATGACTTATATCATGATACAGTTAACCTAAACCGCATTTTGCCATTTTAACCTTAATAACGACGTGACCTGTTAACCACATTTTACTGTTTAAAGGACGAGCCGTACACATGTAGCCCTATTCATTCTGTTATTGATATTGCACCACCTTGTGATTATTGCACCGCAAGAGTGCTCAAACCTGTTAATATGATAATACGACTGCACTATATTAATGCACCATTGTGCTTAAATGAACTGTTATTGCGGTTTACTTTATTCCCTGCTGTTATTCCTTATTCGATTGTACACCTGTTGTGAGCACACCCTCGATGGTGTTACATATTGACCTGACCTTGCTACACATGACATATATACCGATGCACCGGACATGGTACCCTTTACTATCGACTTAACCTGTTGTACCATGACCTGACCTGTTACCTGATCTCATGCCTAATGCCAACAAACCTGACTTGGGGTCCTCATGGACCATTCCTGTTGTCTATCCAGACAAACCTGACCAGTTACCTGATCCTGTGTTGGCATTAGTCCTTGATTACTGAATACCTGACTTGACACACATAACCTGGGGGTATGGGGAAATCAAACGGATAATCTAAAGTGTAACTTAAAAGGGTATTACTTGATCCGTGGTCCCGGGGGGTAACGGGACAGAGCCATTCGTGACTCTTACATTCCTGATCCGTGGTCCCGGGGGGCAACGGGACAGAACCATTATTGGTTCCCATTTCCTGATCCATGGTCCCGGGGGGTAACGGGACATATCCTTTGAGTTACATGGAGGATTACTCGAATTGATTTCAAAGACTTTAGAATAGAAACCCGATAGAACGGTTTAGTTACCCACTGTACACTACCCTGCACTGCTTGTTTCATATTATTGCTTTGTTCAAGTTTATTTCTGCATTGCTTATTACCATGTTCATATTATATTATTGGTTGACATGACGCGCTGACGTCTGGGTTTTGCATGGCCCAGATTCTTTACCACCGTCGCTGACCGAGCAGGAGTACTTCAGCCAGCAGGCTGATTTGTGAGTTCTGTAGTGATTAGTTTATTTCTTGCATTTCATTTCCAGATGTGAGCCCGCATTATGGGACGTACTTTTCTATTATTGTATTGGATCATTTGCTTCCGCACTTATTTATCATTGATTCTTGTTATTCTGGATTTGGACATGTGTTAGATAGTTTTTTTATCTTGTTCTCGATATCTCTACAGTCGTAATGTGACTGTGGATGGATACTTCCTACCCACAGGTAGCATAGTTGGCTATGTCACGTGCCCAATCTTGCGTACTCTGGGAAGCGGGGCGTGACAGCTGACCCCAGTCCTAGACGCCGCACACGGAGGGCACCACGGAGGTTGGGAGAAAGGCCGGGGACTGGGTCCTAGCAGGGCCCATATGAGGTTGGACTCCACTCCGGCGGTTACTTCCTCTATCTCCCGTGAGCGACGTTTCCAGCAAGAACTGGACACCTTGAAGGCCACCGTTCAGGAGTTGAAGGAGATGTTGGTATGTATACTACTTAATAGTAAAATATTATGTCATATTATAGATAGCAACATATCCAATATTAGTACGTATCCTGAGCTTATTTGGTTGTAGACTTGGTTTTGATTAATCATACATACATATCTAATTAAAATAAACTACGGTTTTCCAAACTAGATATCCAAACGAGGCCTAAGTCCCTAAGTATACATAGATTGGGGTTTCGCAATAACTTGATAATGATACGAATTTGACTAATACACAGTTCTTACTCGTTTATTACACACAAAATTGAACAGACGCGACAGGGTGCATCGGCTGAGCCTCCACATGCATCTCCTTCGGCTGCGGCTCCGCAAGCCACTACCTCGTCTGCGATTGCGCAGACAACTCCTATAGCTCCACTGCCCGCTCAGACTCCCGCAGCTGCGGCTCCGTAAGCCACTATCTCGGCGGCGGTTGCGCAGACCACTCCTGCAGCTCCACCGCCCGCTCAGACTCCCGCACACTCTGCATTGCTCGAGATATTGACTCAGGGTATATCCGAGAAGCAGGCGCGCCAGATTACGGCGTTTATCAGAGGTGGAGCTGGACCGAGCTAGGGTAGCTTTTTGATTCATATATTTTAAACATGTATTTACTTATATGATACATATTGTATATATTTTGGACGATATTGATATTGGTGGTGTTTGCGTGTTTATATTGATTTAGATTGATATCGTATTCTGCTTGTTGATTTCTTTTGTATATTATGCGTGAGATGTGATTATGAATACTGCGGTATATATTCTGTGTGTTGATTAATTTTATATATGATGTATATATTAGTGTGCATAGGGCGAGAAAAAAACATGCAGCCCTTTTTTTAAAAAAAACCTGAAAATATGTCCCTACGGATTAATCCGTAGGGCCCAACATCGCCCCTACGGATTAATCCGTAGGGTCCTACTTTGCCCCTACAGATTTATCCGTAGGGGCAAAATATCAGGATACCTGATATTTTGCCCCTATGATCTCAGTAAGAGAGGGTTATACTTGTCCCTACGGATTTGATCATAGGGGCTTAAACATATCCGTAGGGACAAAATATCAGGATACCTGATATTTTGCCCCTACACATCTGGACCTACGCATATGTCCGTAGGGGCAGAGATTTGGCCTTACGGACAACTCCGTAAGGACAACTATTTTATTTTATAAACCGATAAATTAAATAACTTTTTTGTCTCTACAGTCTAATCCGTAGGGATATATGGACCTACGCATTAAGCCGTAGGGACATGTTTAAGGCTAAGACTTGCACCTGCGGCACTTGTCCCTGCGGCGTAATTTCTTGCCCCTACGGATATATCTGTAGGGGCAGTGGTTTGCTCCTACGAATAGATCCGTAGGGACAACTCCTATTTGTAGTAGTGTTGGGAGCATAAAACAAGTGTACATCACTATCAATTTGATTCGACTTTGATTCGAACGATGCTTTATAATAGCCATTGAGCGAACAAGAGTTACATATACATTTATCTTAAAGACATGAACTCAAGTAAAGAGTACAGCACAGTTCATCTATATATGCTACAATATTATTTAGGAATTAAGACTTCACCTTAATTTATTTTAGTTCATATTATTATTATTTTTATTTTTTTAGTGAGGAAAAAAACTTCACCTTTATTTAATACTAGAAGTTTATATCTAGCTTCATATTTGTAATTTTTGGGCATTAACACATGTTCATACGTTTGCATTACCAATCGGATATAATTTATGCAGTAAGAATTTCCTTTCCAACAAATGGGAGGTAGCCTGTTGGATTCCCAAAAGGTTTGCCTCCCGGAAAAAAAAGAAAACAGTTCATACATTGATGTGCTCGGGTGAGTATTATGCAGACTACCTACATAGATGAATGGTTAGTGTCTCATGGGACATGTCGTCTAGAGCATCCTTAGGCTTAGGTACAAGATCCTATCTTCACCACTGACGTATGTTAAGTAAATTAGTGAAATTCCATTGTTATTATGAAGTTATAATAAGCTCTTTATTATATCAGTTATATCCAGTCCAAGCCAAAGCTTTCTTTTTTAGTATTATTATTATTTTTACTTCACCCTTTTTTATTTACCAAAAATAGCATGATAACAATAAAGCAACTGAATTCCTGGATTCATAGAGTGAATTTATTTTCTTATATTAGCCATGTTTATTCAGTACCAGGACAATATATGATACTAACTACAAATTAAATCAAGTGTAATTGAGTAACAATACAATAGAACACAAGACCAAATCCTTATCCAATATGTTGGTTATATAAATAAAGTATCAACAATTACAAATAATGGAATAAGGAAATTTGCGATATAATGAAGCAACAAGCTTTAAAATAGGGCAAAGAAAGAAGAGAAAACTAAAAAATCTCAACGAAATTTTTAGGCCCCTATGTATAGAAGCCATTTATTATCCCCTCTATAAATTAAATAAATGCCTTCTTCTCATCTCTTTCTCCCCTCCCCTTCACTAATTGATTTATTACTATTACATTTTTTTGGTTTTTTGGTTTTTTGTTCTCCCACTCTCCGAGCAGCCATAGATGAAGAAAAAGGCAAGCATATGTGGTGCGACACACAGAAATTTAGGTGTAGGGAGGTGGCAGAGGAAGCCCGACGACCGCGCCGCAGAGCAGGGTCGTGTTGAGCATGTTGTACTCATCCCTCAGCGAGCGAGCGCCAGAGACAACACTGAAGTACATCTGCTGTCCTAGATATCGGTGCTCCCAGTTCTCGGACCGGAGGTTCCACATGCCTGCATTGTCGAAGGTGAGCATGAAGGCCGCCCACGACTTGGGGTACACTTGGATCGTGTGCCTGCTCACCGCATCAAGAAGATTGTATGTTGACCTTCTCTCGGGCGTCCAATGGCCTCCCCCCATTCTGCATGATCGGATAAAAAAAACAGATATCACCCGCGGTTAGCCTTTCACTCGCATGCACACTTAAGAGCTCACATCGGTAGGACACAACAATGGCACGTTGAGCGAATATTTCAACTATATTCATATATGATTGGATGAATTATATATGGAAATTTCAAAATGCCTCTAACCTATTATGATGCATCTAGACTCGCATGTAAACTCAGAGACCGATGCACATGAGATAGTACATAGCATAATGCTATCGCATCATATCATATAATGGTGTCAATGTTTTGAGATTTCATTCGATGATACACGCATGCAGAGAGGTAACTTGAAAGTTTTACATACCCGACAGGGAAGAAAGAGTAGCCGTCCAAGTGGAAGTAGTTGGGTGCTTTCTCGGCGTTCTCGATGATGATCTCAATATAAGTGCGGAACTCGGCCCTTAGCACATTAGGCTTTCTCATGGTGATCTCTCCACCCTCAGGATCAGCCGGCTCATCTTTCATCAGATCATACTTAAACTGATCGTCCTTATCCCCGATTCCAAAGTATTCCGCAAGCTTCAATGGAGTCTCGGGATTCACATGCGAAATCCCGTTCAATCCGTAAAGCCTTTTCCCTTCAAACATCCCAGAATGGGCGACTATCTTGATGGTACGTGTGATCGGAATGGCTCCGTAGTGGTACGAACCTTGAGGGTTCGGCCTGGCGGCGCTGGCCGTAAGGTTCCAGCGGAACGACCGCCACTGGTTGAGCGACCATGCCCACCCGGCAGGCGCCTCCGGGAGGTCAGGGGATGGTGGGGTGTTCGAACCGGCGTACCTGATAACCCCGGTGGCACTTACATGGTACTTGGTGAGCCTGCTCGACGCGACCATGTAATAGTCCTTCGGCTCTTTGTCAGCCGTGACGAGCACCGAGTAGCACTGCCCGACGTGGATGTCGAGCGACTCGTACGGGTACTGCATGGTGTGTGACCCGTCGATCTCCACAAGCAGCATGGTGTGGCCTTGGATCCTGAAGTTGAGGGAGGTCTTGAGACCGACGTTGCAGATGCGGTAGTGGTAGGTCTTTCCAGGCTCCATGGTGAAGAGCGGGGGGTCGTCTTTCCCGGATACGGGGTCCTTGCCGGATCTCCCGTTCATGAGGACGCCTGCAGGCTTGGCGATGCTGCGGCCCTTGTTGAGGAGGCGGGCGAGGACGTCATGGCCCTTGGTGTACCAGTCGTTGATGATCACGGTGTAGTCGTCCGCAGGGTCCGCGTAGGGGACCGGGATGAGGAGACGGCTGTTGATGCGGAGGCCGCCGAAGCCGCCGGCGGCCTTCTGCATGCCGATGGAGGGGTAGTAGTAGAAGCTGCCGATCTGGTCCTTCACTTGGAAGTGGTAGGTGTGGTTTGTGCCCGGAGGGATCGGGCAGTTGGTGCCGGGGACTCCGTCTTGCCACGAGTTCTTCCTCTGCTGAATGCCATTCCTGTCATAATTTCGCAACACTACATTAATGAGCAGATATCAATTCAAATTTAATTATTTTCATATGCAAGGAATATACTAAATCGTCTTAATTTTCGGTACATATGTGCATGCATGTACATGTCAATATTTTCCACATATATATATATATATATATACGAACCATGAGAGAAGGAAAGGCTCGTCTAGGTTATTGAAGATGTTGATAATCACATTGTTGTTGGTGGTGGAGTTGATGTTAGGCCCCGGGAACTGCCCGTTGATGAGGATCGCCTGCTGCGGCACCCCCAGCGGGGAGATGGTCCCGTACGTCACGTTCCACTCAAAGAAAAGATACGGGTCCTCCGCACACGCGATCCCGACGAACACTACCAAGAACACCAAACAACACGCCGCGGCGCTCGGCGCCATTATTGCCTTAATTTCCAAAAGGCCAAAAAAAAAAGAAGAAGGGAAAATGTGCAACAGCACTAGTTTTAAGCACCACCAGTACGTAGTAGGAGTAGAATTTGTATGGAGATGGAGGAGGGTGAAAAGAATGGGGAAAGGCTTCAATTAATGGTTTGTGTTGAGGAAATGGAGACAAATTTATAAAAGGCTCAGGTTTGTCCTTCAAGTGGCTCTCCGTGGTTTTAGAGGACCGAAGTTTGTTGCAACGGTTTTGGTTTGTTTTTGGGAGAGCGAGTGAGAGGGAGGGACCCAACAAAAGAGGATCCTTTATTTGTTTGGCTATATGTGTTTGGACATGAACAAACTTATTGTTGGGTTATTGTTTGTTAAACATCTTCTTCTTCAATTGACACCGTGGTGGTAACCACCCTTGTGTCGTGAAATAAACTAGCAACTGCTCCGTGCAATATATTGCGCAGGATAATAATATATTAAAATGAAAATCATAAGCAACATTAATTACAAAATTTTGTTATAATTGCAACATATCGACCGACATAGCTACACAGTTACTTATGAAGTTTTTAAAAGCAAAATGATGCGACGATTATCTTGACGATTAATTTTCCAAAATTATTTTATATATCCAGCAAATATTATGTTCCCGATTTAAATAATCATGAAATGGCTAAAAGTAAAATGTTGCGGTTATCGATTTTGGTATTTTATTTTCCGAAGATATTTTATATAGCCGGCAAATATTTTAAAGCATGTATGCTAAATATTAGCATTTCTTGTTTGAAAGGGACTAATATTTTGTTCCAAAATGGTGTTTTACACGTCAATAAAATTAGCAACAGGAAACTCATTATGGTCCTAAAAGGACATAAGATTGATTGTAAGCTTTTAAGTAAAATAGGATTGAAACCCATCAAAATCGGAGAGTGATATTTGTATATTATAATTTACTAGGAATACCAACGGTTTATATATAAAGGGGAAAAATACAAATTTAAATACAAAACGGGTTCAATATGGCAGAAACCAATGGGCTTTCCCCATATGAATATCAATTATCGAAAACAAAATATTGTCAGTATAGATTTTATTAACAAATTGTCAGCTTCATATATATTAATAATGTTTTCAAATTTATTTCATATAGTTAGAAAATGCTCTAAACCATTAATATTAATTCTTAATATTTCTATCTTGAGACGGATGTAATAGTCTATTCAATATTTCATATAACGATAAAAAAGCAACGACTCGTAATTTTCCTTAAAGATATAATATTAGAAGTAAATTTGTAAATAACCTGTGTATACCCGTCAAATGTAAATATTTTTCTTCTCTTTCATAAAAGAAAAAATTCTAACCAAGTTTTGGAAAGACAAAATTTTCTAATCTTAACATAAAAAATATTAAAGTAGGAAAAGCAATTAAGTAAAAAACAACAACATAAATTATAAATTTTAAATATATGGGCGATAAATCAATCTGTGAGTGCTTATGAGATGATCAATTTTTAGGCTCAATCAATAATATATGTCCGTTGATAAAGTTATGATGTAATTTTATAATAAGGCATAAGATGTCAATTGAAATTTATTTTTACGTGAAATCTACTCTCATTCAAGGCTATCAAACAAAGTTTAATGCTGCTGGACACTCTAAAAATTTCTAACCATTTTTAATACATTAATCTTAAATAACGTCCGAAAACATGGGTGTAGAAATAAATTTCCAATAGAACACAAAAACATGGGTGTAGAAATAAATTTCCAATAGAACACAAAAAAGGGCCTATGCGTGATCTTGGAAATAAGGTGTTAAAATGAATTTTGCAAATGTCTTGGTATCCGAATAAATTTCCAGTTCAAACCTCATGACTGCAACTTCCCTTGGAAAGAAAATGTTTGTTCCGACCCCTCCTTTTCAAGAAGCTCGAATAGGGATTAACGAGATGTCAGCGACCTTAACCTAGATTCTAACATCTTCCAAAGTGCTGTGAATAAATGATCCTATATATCCAAGAAGGCGGCTAGAAACTCCGTGAAGTCTTGAATGTAGCGTTCGATCGAAGCTGGATTAAAACATTGAACTGGCAATTCATAAGACGTAACCACACATAAGCAGCAGGTTTTAGCTTCTTCAGACATCCATAATCCTCCGACCATATATAGCACCCTTGATGCCCTGAAACCATGCACCAAAATTCATCTCACCTTCGAGCACAGCTAGCCGATTTCACATTATTTTGATTTTTGAAATGAATCAGAAAGCAACTTTTGCGATAGGCCTCACTCTGCAATTCCACTCCAAAGTTTTGTATAGCCATTTCAACCCAGCGGTGACCGATTTCCTGCAGTAATTTGAAACAATCCAAAAGAGTGAAGATAGTTAGCTTCATGCGTGATGTCGGACAGATCTGGAAGCACAATAGCCGATGTATTTCGACGATTTAGGTCAATACGGTCATTGATCTTATGGCTTGTTCAATGATAGGGGAAGCACAAAATAAACATTTCATAAAATTCAAAAAAGAAAAATAGTAATTATATTTTAAACATCATTTTCTGTTTCAAAATATTTGAATTGTGAAGTGGGAAATTTTTTAAATAAAAGGTTTTATCTCATTTATCTATAATTAATTCATTATTAATTTATATATACATAGATCCAATGTGATGATTGATATTACAAAGGAAACAAAATTGTAGTCGGCTTTAACATACATATATATTTTCTTTTCCATAGATTTTTGCTTCACTCTGCAATCCTAAACACAATTTTCAGATCAGGATCTCTTCCCAAGTGACTGAAAATTGAGGGTTTTATGCATGCAAACTCCATAGTGATGTGAAGAAATTAAACTAATATAAATAGCTTGTATGAATTCATGCGTTTCAGGTTTCATGAAACCATAATTAAGTAGAGAAAATTGCACCAAAAGTCTTGGAGTTCCATCGGAATTTAACCAACTCCAATACAAAAAAACAGACTAGGGTTAAAATCTACACCAAGATATCGATATCGCGTATGGACGCTGATCCACATTATTTTCTTTACTAAACTCAACATTTCACTAGAAATATAATATTCTCAAAATTGAAAAGGAAAAGAAAAGAAAGAAAAACAAAATATATAGGTAGCAAATTAACAAGGATTTATTATTATTATTATTATTATTATTTTCCCCTCATTCTGCTGCTGCTGCTTCATTGGATGTCTCCTCTTCTTCAGCCAGTGGAGGTGGTGGTAAAACCTCGAGCACCAATTGAATAAGGTCTTCGGCTTTACATGTACCGTCGGCGTCATTGTTAGGAAATCTCTCTTCGCACAATTCCACAATCTGCACATGTACAAAATGTAAGAAATAAAAAAAAGAAAAAAATGTAAGAAATAAAAAAAAGAAAAAAGGATTTGCATGTGTTTTGTGGAAGTTTGGCTTAGGAAATTAAACAGCCTTACCAAAGAAATGATCAAAAGAAAAAGATTTGCATGTGTTTTGTCGAAGTAATTAAATGACTGATGCTTAATTTAACTTCGGCAATAGTTACCTACTACCGAAAGAATTAGAAAATATTGAAAATAGGAGGAATACTGTTCAACGTATCATTGAAGGTGAAGGTGTGTAGCTCAGACACCATTGGGTAATAATGGTTAAACATGTTCAAGAATGAAAGAGAAATGCATGGAACTAATCTCTTTAATATTTCACAAATTTTTTCAATAAACTTCATTATCTTTTAAGTCTTGATCGTAAGAAGATTCTGAAAAATATGCATATTCCACCAACAGATCCGTTTATTATCATTTGTCAGAACTACCCAACACACGATGCCTTGTCTAGTATGCAGTTGTATATTTCTTCAGTTTCTCTTGACATTCGAAATTATAAGCACAATATTGAGACAGAAAGTAACTCAGGAGAGAAGATCGGGCCTCTCTATTTATATTATTAACTAGGGTTTTGTATTACATAAAATACCTAATTACCCTTGTCTCTCTATTTATATTCATGGTCTGAAATTTCAGTCGATCCCCGTCCAAGATGGCCGGTTCCAATCCAAAATATGACCATCTGGGTTCCAATACCGATACCTATAACGAGTTATATTTGGTTTATTATGATTAGCAGGGTTCTGATATGAAGTTGATTAACAGGTTAGAGAGTTTATTTATAGGTTATTGGGTAATGGTTTATCTAACATCTTGAATTACTAAAAAATATAATATATAATGTTCTTATTTTTACGAAGTATTAAAAGTGTAAAACAACAATTTTAGTTAATTGCTAAAGAATTTGTCGTATTGTTTATAATTGTCTTTAACTAGTTATGTAAGGAATTTGCTAGCTCTTGAATGCAATGCAAGTTATGTGCAAATCAAATTCCTAAGATTGGAATGAGATATAGAGTTCATCCATCTTCCAATCAATACTTTCTGTGTCGTGGTGAATGGATGGGTCTTTACTTGCCGGGCTTTCGCCACATAGCAAAAAAGGCCTGATAGAAAATTCTACCATGAAAAATGTTTCGGGCTCAGGAGTTGGAGTTGGTTTAATCAGGATTCTTTCATTGCATTGAATGAAAACCAGTTATTAAAAAATGGGTCATGAGCACCAAAAAAAATCGTAATTCCTAGGTGAAGTAGCCCCCAAGAAAGCAAACCTACATATGAACAAAACTCGATAGAATTTATAATTTTAATTCTCTGTGAAACAATATAAAATTTGATTCCGTTCCAAGACGGTATATATGGTCAATCCCAATCCCAGAAATGACTGTCCAATACCGATACCAATATTTTTTTATCTTTGTTTATATTATTAGCTAGAGTATTATATTACATAAAACATCTAATTCACCATTTCCGTCTCCACAGGAATGCACTAAAATATGCTTCGTATACATAAGCCAACAAAGGGCCACAATTAGAAGATATAACTTCACGTCGACTTTCTCAAATTTGATATCAAATTGCTTACTGAGAAACTATATACAAGTGAGCTATCATACTTATAAACATGGTTTAAAATTTCAATCGATCACAATAAGAAATGACTAATTACCATTCAAAAAAATGACTGCCCGAGTTCAGATACTAATACCCTACATACTGAGATATTTAGGGTTTACCACTTGATTAACAAGGTTTTAATACTAAGTTTATTAATAGGTAATGACATTACTTATAAGTTATTGGATTACGGTGTATTCGACATGTTTAATTACTAAAAATTACATAAAAAATGTCATAGTTATTTTTACCAAATAATAAAATATCCATTCAAGACATCATTAATTGCTAAAGAATTTATCGAAGGTTTATAGTTGCTTTTATTATTGTTTAAAGATAATTATTACCATTTTAGTTTTTTGTCAAACAATATAAAATCCTAAATCTCGAATCTGAAACAAACGAGATGGCCAATCTGAATCAAAAAATGATTACCCGATACCAAAACCGAGATGTTAAACCTGACTTATAAATGATCTGTGGCATGCTAAAAATTACTAAAGGAAAGTCTAGAGGAAAATATGTATTATACGGTTCCAACATCGCCAACTTATACCCATACAACTCGTACACCACCATTATCTATAACATTCTCATCTCAACTATAAAATAAGTTTGATTGGACCATCTAAATAAATCTTGCTTCCAAATAAATAGAGAGTACGAGGACGCATACACTACCAGCACCAACATTTTAAATTGTGCAATTTATGAACCTTCACTGAAATGCTAATTCCCCACCAAACATTCCTAGTTCTGTGATTCAGAATTCATGCATTCTAGAAATCACCAACGCACCATATAGCCTCTCGCATGTTATGCGGCATGGTTCTGGACACGAGACATGATCATAATATGATGACATGGAAAATTCCCACAATGTAGGACATGGGAACACGAGACGATAATTTTTTTAGATACACATTTATAATAATAAATAAAAAACCAACAAAAAACTATCGCATCCACGTACATTTATAAGAATTAACAAGAACATATCTAAAATAACAAGACTGATCTACTAAAGTCATACATCAATAAGTGTGTTACAAGCAATGTAAAATTCTACCTAAATGAAAAAATAAAGACATGGATCCAAAGTAAAATGTAACGGTGATGAAAAAAGACAACAAAGAACAACTACATGAATAATATGAACAGATATTTATATAGAATCGAATTTTAACACAAACTGTGATAACATATTTATTTTACTAAAGACATGTATACAACATGTATGAGACACGCATGCATCACATATAGAGGTGGTCTGGCAATGCATTAGGTGTCAATATGTGTCGGGCAAGTGCCAGTGTCTAATACACATCAAATTTAGGCACAACACCGCGTTCGTAGTGTCTATCTTATGAGTGTCCCTGCTTCATAGCCCGTACCCATGTCCAACATGGACACGCCTACGACACATGCATGGCATGGTGTCAAAATGTATGGGTCATGTGGGGGCATTTGGGCCATGTCCAACATGCCAATTCATATATCCGTGGATTTTATACGTTTATCGGGTCCGTAATAGGTTCCGAACACCCTACTTGGCTATAACCTCTGTAGGATATTTTTCATCACCCTATTGAGATGGAAATACGCGCGCGCTTGTCAGGCGTACTACAGATTCTCTCTGCTTAAGATAGACCGGGGTTTATTGAATGTGGGGATCCGAATCTCCGGCAGCCGCGGACTAAGCCGTCGTTAATTACTTCTCGCTTTTGGAGTGAGCGAACCTCCGATTGACGGATCAAACCGGTCACGCGAACTCAATGCAATGCATCGGTATGTGTGTGAGTTTTTTTTTTACATAACAATAGGGACGTGTTCATTTTGTTTTGTTCCATTTGTAAAAAAAAGGATACATATATTTTTTTATACAAAAAATAAATAAATATTTAGAGAAATGTTTTTTTTAAAAATTATTTATAATTTATTTTTATTTTATTTTTACTTTTTTAAAAAAAATTAGAAAAAAAAAGGAAGAAAGAAAAAAAATTATTAAAAAAAAGGGAGGCTTCCCCCACTCACGTGAGAGTAGGGGGGAAGAGGATCCCATTTAATGGGAGCCTCCCCCACGTGAGAGGGGAGGGGGGCCAAAGGGCTCCCATTAAATGGGAACCCTCCCTCCCTCACGTGAGGGGGGCTAAAGGGCTCCCATTTAATAGGGGGCCATTGATGGGAGCCTCCCCCATACATGGGCATCCCAAAATTAATTAATTAATTAAAAAAAATTTACATACATGGAGTTCAACTCCAAAAGAATATTTTTGTGGAGTTAAACTCCAAAAAAATTTTAAATGTGAAGTTAAACTTCCAAAATAATTTTAAATGGAGTTTAACTCTAAAAGATTTTTATTGCAGAGTTGGACTTCAAAAGAATTTTAAATGTGGAATTAAACTCCAAAATAATTTTAAATGGAGTTCAACTCCAAAAGATTTTTATTACAGAGTTAAACTCCAAAAAAATTATAAATGGAGTTGAACTCCCAAAAAAATTTAATGTGGAGTTAAACTTCCCAAAAAGAATTTTATTATGGAGTTAAACTCCAAAATAATTTTAAATGTGGAGTTCAACTCCAAAAGAATTTTAAATGTGGAGTTGAGCTTCCAAAATAATTTTAAATGGAATTTAACTCTAAAAAGATTTTTATTGCGGAGTTAGACTCCAAAAGAATTTTAAATGTGTAGTTAAACTTCAAAAGAATTTTAAATGGAGTTCAACTCCAAAAAGATTTTAAATGGAGTTCAACTCCAAAAAAAATTTATTGCTGAGTTAAACTCCAAAAGAATTTTAAATAGAGTTGAACTCCCAAAAATATTTAATGTGGAGTTAAACTCCCCAAAAAATAATTCTATTGTGGAGTTAAACTCCAAAAAAAATTTAAATGTGGTGTGGAGTTGAACTCCACTAAATGGGGAGCCTCCCCCTCACGTGATAGGGAGAAAGCTCCCATTTGGTGGGAGTTCTCTCTTCCTCATGTGAGAGCGAGCAGGGGCTCCAAAAAGATCTTTTTTCTTCTCTTTTTTTTTTGCCATGGAGTTAAACTCCAAAAAAAAATTATTTGGAGTTAAACTCCCAAAACAATTTTATTCGGGGTTAAACTCCAAAAAAATAGTTTTTATTATAGAGTTAAACTCTAAAAGAATTTTATTTGTGGAGTTAAACTCCAAAAGAATTTTATTTGTGGAGTTAAACTCCAAAAGATTTTCTTCTCTCTCTTGAGAAGAAACCCAAAATGGGTTCTCTTGAAACTCCAAAATTTAGATCTTGGATGATAAAAAAAAGACCATTTTTCTTCTCTTGATGAAGTCTTGGGAGGTGGGTTTATGGTAAAACTTTATTTAGTTTTAAAAAAAAGAAGAAGAGCTAAGCTTTTGATTTAATTGGAAAATGAAAAAAGAAGAATTTGGAAGAGAGGATGGAGGCACAAACCCTAGTTTTTGGGAGAATGAATTGTATATCTTATTTCATCATCATGTTCCCTTATATAGGCTACATATTTACATATAGCCCCTTGGGCTTTACAAAATGGTATTTTGCTCATCCCATGCCTCATGTGCTCGTTTCTTTTGCACATGAGCCATGGGCTTTACAAAAATTTGGTTTTATGCCCATTAAAAATTATATCAAAATTATTTATTACATGATTTTTATTTTGGCATGGGTGAGGCCGACCGCGGGGCCCGACTTGGGCATGGGCCCACTTGATCTGGGCTTGGGCCGGCTTGGCTTGGGATTGACTTTTACTTTGACTTGGTCAACCGGGGTGTAATTTTTTACCCCAACAAAGTGCCCTCCATCAATAAATGCACACCGCACATATGGGTCGTGTGTATGAAATTGATGGATCTTCTTTCACGTGGAGGCGACTTGATTTGGTTCCAGCTTTTTGGGAAGCTGGCACTGCCCTTTTTACGACATGGACGGTCGATGCTTGACGTGTCTCCGAGACGGAGTGTCGGTGTATGATTTATCCCGGCACAGAGTGTCGCTGGTCGACGTTTCCCCGGCACGGAGTGTCGCTGGCTGACGTTTTCCCGACATGGAGTGTCGCTGTTCGACTTGTCCCCGGCACGGAGTGTCGCTGGCTGTTCGACTTGTCCCCGGCACGGAGTGTCGCTGGCAGTTCGACTTGTCTCTGGCACCGAGTGTCACTGGTTGACCTGATTCCGAGGCGGATCATGATTCCGACAGGGAGGTCGCTGGTCGACTTGTCCCCGCGCGAAGTGTTGTTGGTCGACTTGTTCTCGGCACGGAGTGTCGCTGGCTGTTCGACTTGTCCCTGGCATGGCGTGTCGCTGGTCGACTTGTCCCCGGCACAGAGTGTCGCTGGTCAACTTGTCCCTGGCACGGAGTGTCGCTGGTTGACCTGATTCCGAGACGGAGCATGATTCCAACAGGGAGGTCGCTGGTCGACTTGTCCCCGGCGCGGAGTGTCACTGGCTGTTCGACTTGTCCCCGGTATGGAGTGTCGTTAGTCGACTTGTCCCCGGCACGGAGTGTCGCTGGTTGACCTGATTCCGAGGCGAAGCATGATTCCGACAGGGAGGTCGCTGGTCGACTTGTCCCCGGCAGGGAATGTCACTGGCTATTCGACTTGTCCCCGGCAGGGAGTGTCGCTGGTTGTTCGACTTGTCCCCGGCACGGAGTGTCACTGGCTGTTTGACTTGTCCCCGGTATGGAGTGTCGATGGTCGACTTGTCCTCGGCACGGAGTGTCGCTGGTTGACCTGATTCCGAGGCGGAGCATGATTCCGACAGGGAGATCGCTGGTCGACTTATCCCGGCACGGAGTGTCGCTGGTCGACTTGTCCTCGGCGCGGAGTGTCGCTGGCTGTTCGACTTGTCCCCGGCAGGGAGTGTCGCTGGCTGTTCAACTTGTCCCCGGCACGAAGTGTCGCTGGCTATTTGACTTTTCCCCGGCATGGAGTGTCGCTGGTCAACTTGTCCCCGGCACGGAGTGTCGTTGGTTGACCTGATTCCGAGGCGGAGAATGATTCCGACAGGGAGGTCGCCGGTCGACTTGTCCCCGGCACGGAGTGTCGCTGGTCGACTTGTCCCCTGCGCGGAGTATCGCTGGCTGTTCGACTTGTCCCCGGCAGGGAGTGTCGATGGCTGTTCGACTTGTTCCCGGCACGGAGTGTCGTTGGCTGTTCGACTTGTCCCGGGCATGGAGTATCGCTGGTCGACTTGTCCCCGGCACGGAGTGTCGCTGGTTGACTTGATTCCGAGGCGGAGCATAATTCCGGCAGGGAAGGTAGATATCCCGAAGCGAAGCATGATTTCGACACGGGGTACATTCTGGGAGGAAGCATGATTCCGCCGTAGAGGTTGTTGGTTTGATTTAGGTTGACATCAGCATCGCTATACTAGAATATGGTACCAGAAACGAATCATCGTTTTCCATGAGAGGATTTAGGGATTTTGGTTTTGGTTTGGCATCTGCATTGCTGCACTGGAATAATGCCGGGAGCAACTCATCATTTGCCCCGGGAGGATTTAGGAATTGGTTTTTAGATCGGCATCTGCATTGTTGCACTGGAATAATGCCAGGAGCAACTCATCATTTGCCCCAGGAGAACTTGGGAATTGATTTTTTGGGGTCGGCATATGCATTGCTGCGCTGGAATAATGCCAGGAGCAACTCATCATTAGTCTTTGCCTATTGGGAAGCGATGGCTTAGAAGACAGGTTTAGATCCATATCACCTAAGGCTTTTCAATTTTATGGGCCGTAAGGATCCCATAAAAGCATTTTCTCCCTGCGAGTCGTAAGGATCCCGAAGGTGCATTTTCTTCTTAGGAGTCGTGAGGACCCCCAAGTGTTTTTTTCCTTGTGAGTCGTAAGGATCCCATGAAAGTGTTTTCTTACGAGTCGTAAGGATCTCGCAAGTTTTGTTCTCCTCATGCATCGTGAGGACACATGAGTGGGTCTTTCCAGATAGAGCATAATTCCAAGGGCGGAGACCGACCGCTGGACTGGTGATTGCGGTGGGGTATAGGTATGATGAGAATTATTTGAGCCCGTGGATTGTATATGGTAGTCAACTTGGGAACCAACCGTAGGGCTGGGAGAATTTTGGGAAATTGAATTTTGGTTGGCGTCTTGTAACAACCCTAATTTTCCTATACAACTTTCTTTACAAAAAAAAATTCAAAATCTATAAAGGGGTATTTATTGCCTGAGCACAAGATAAGTAATTAATTAACTACTTAATTACAAGAAGGAGCTTGTAGCTCATTGGTAATACCTTGCACTGCTGAACCAAGCCACCAGAGTTCAAATCCCATACCCCGCATTATTTTTAATATTAATTTGTTTTGAAATTTTTTTAAAATACCAACAGTCAACACGTGCTAACTCCCAAAAACCCCACTACACATAGAAAAGTAAATGTTCCAGAGGCTACACCAGACGACTCCCCGCCTACCCACCTCCTGACTCGAGCCGGCGCCGCCGGCCGGACTCGGCCGAACGGCCGAGTCCCCAACAGGAAAAATCTGCCTCTTCCTCTACCCAACCCTCTTGAATACTTCAATTCCCCAGATCGTTTCCAGAGAGCTCTTAATGCCTCCATTTACTCCATTTTATTACAATTTATCACATTATTTTTACATTTTTTCAATTTAACTCTTCACCTACCCTAACCCTAGCCTAACCCTATAAATATCACCCCTACACTCTACCTCCTCACCCCAAAACTCTGAGCCAACTCTTAAAAATTCTCTAGAAAACCCTAGTGTGCAATCGAAGTGAGCAAGAGGCGAAGCGTCGACGAAATTCCGACGACGACTCTAGGAGCTCCCGGCGACGAAACGACGCACGGAAGCTACGTTCATTCCATCTTTCCTCTTATCTAGTTCGCAACCCGTAAGTCCCAATTCTATCTTCGCTATTCTTATTCTAAAATACGGAATTACAAAACCCGACGGAATCGGAACAAATCCGATTTCCGATTCGGTTTCTTTATAAAACTTCACTTTTCTTTAATACAATCATGCTTAAACCAATTCATGTTGACTATTAAACACTAATCAACCATATTGATCAAGTTTCATATCATAAAGTAATTTCTATTTCATTTTACCGTATTTTTCATTTAAATACCACATAGTTTCAATTCTACATTTAACATCACAAAACTTTGATATACCTTTAAGTAGATCACGAGGTAATGACATACCTCCTCAAACACTCATATGCAACATAGCACAACACCCTTGGGAACATAGAATACGGGAAAAACGATATCTTTACAAATAAATACCATAATTAATAAAACCGTTTTTCCTTAATGATTAGTATTTATACAAATCTTTACAAAGCGCCGCTATAACTCATTTGGGGAACCCGTTCGGGATGGTGCGGATTATCGCACAATCTCGGACTTAGTAGTGCGAGATGCAGACCTCCGTAAGGAGCATTCGGTCTCGAAAAATTTAAAATACGGTATCTTAAGAAAACGAGATTTCTAGAATATTATATATATACTAAAATTATTTTCATATAAATATATGTATATGTAACATAAAAACATCTATTTTGAATTATTACAAATATTCCACTTTTTCTAAAAATGTCACAAGAATCATTTTACACTAAAATACCATGAATTCCATACAAAACCAATATTACAAATAAATACCATTTATCATGAAAATAGGATATTCTCATTAGAAATATCACAAATATAAAATCTACATTTATTACGACTCTAAAGACGATAATAAATACTTAAGGTGTATTTTGAAAACTTTACAAAGTATTTTTACATAAAAAAAACCCTCAAGTTCTATAAATTGTCCTAAGTACCCTAGTAAACATAGGTTTAAGCGGGACCAGTCTCTTGAGCCTCAGGAAGCCGGAGATATGGGTGCTTGCTTATCTAAGGTAGACAACTTAACGGTGTTATCAATACGGTAATCGTCTTTGAAAAAGACACAAATCCTTCCGCCCATGTGCAGCGGTTACCGATAACATCAAAATAATCAGGACTTCAATTTACTTTTCTAATTGTTTGACTCGGTTTGAATCTCATTATAATCTGACTTGAATATGATTCAAGTACAATCTACAATTTACAATATTACAATTCAACATGAATCCATGAATCCATTATTCAATCTATCAACTTGACTGAACCGAACCATGGATATACATTCCATTTACATGATTCTACAGTTACATCCATGATTCTACAGTTACATACATGATTCTCCAGCTACATCCGTTTACTGATATTATGGTTTCGGTCAGTCATCCAAACATACAATCTATACAGTTTACAATACAATACAATCAATATAATCAATATAACACGGGGTTTAAGGGGTAGACTGGTACGGAATATGTTAAAGGTGGCACGATATGGTCACTTAAGACGTAATTATATTCATGCCGTTGTTCCGTGGTATTATCAATGAAGCCTTGTACTACGGGTTACCAAAGTCTCCGGTATAAGTAAGACTCCTCTCGTATACACTGGCATCTTCTGTACCAAGCTACAAACAACAGCGTTAACACAACACTATAACAATATAATACAATATTAAAAGTTACCTTTTTATTCTGTCTATCATACTTCTCCCTTATCTTTGGGACTTAACGAGCGATTTGTTCGCTGAAGACATTCTCTTTCTTTCTTCTTTGAATGTAGTCAGGTGATCTGGACATTCCTGAGATCGAGCCCTCTGCTGAAGACTTGGACCAGTTCAGTGAAGACCCCGAGCTCTAGTTCATTGTACACTTTCCATTCAGTACTTTTTCATTTCTGTTATGCCATTGTTTAGGCATTGTTTTTTATCAGTTGTATTTACTTTCCATGCATTGTACAGAAAGAATATGAATAAATAAAGTTGTTGTTTTTAATTATATATTGTCTCTTGTGCTTTAATTTTATATTGCTTAGATACGCTTAACGTATTTACTTCACTGTAAATACATAGCGGCATCGTCCCGTCCCCTTCGCCGTATACCGGGAAGCGGGGCGTGACACGTCTGCATCGCTGCACTGGATTATGATACCAGGAAAGACACATCATTCGCCGTTGGGACATTCAGAGATTTCAAATTTTGGTTGGCGTCTGCATCGCTCCACTGGAATATGGTACCAGGAGCGACTCATCGCCATTTGGGGATTTGGCATCTGCATCGCTGCACTGGAATATGGTATCAGAAGCGACTCATCATTCACCATTTGGGGATTTGGTGTCTGCATCACTGCACTGGAATATGGTACCAGGAGCGACTCATCATTTGCCTTTTTTTTACCGCGATTACTCTATCATTTCAGCTTTTCTTATCGTGAAGGTCGCGATCGCCCTATCATTTCAGCTATTTATTCACGGTTGCCCTATTATTTCGGCTTTATTTTCATCTTTATTTGTACTCGCTGATTTTTATTGCGAGTTGCCCCATCATTTCGTCTTTTTATTATTATTTTTTTATCTTTTTTTTATTTACACATTTTTACATCCCCAGTTTAACGACTTAGAGGTCGACTGTTCCCAGTTTAACAACGTGGTGGTCATTGGTGTGCTTATCCCAGCTCTTCGAACTTTGATCTTGGCGGAGTTGTGTTGATGATCGTAGTTCTGTGGCTTGTCGGTACATCTGACGACTGTGAGGCTTTCCCAAGTTTGTATTGGGTCTCCACCCAATCTTTAAAAATATAGCAGTCTTCAATGGTATGACTCACCATTCTATGATATGGGCAGTATATGGGATTGCCGGTCATGTTCATTTCACGTGGTCTCTTTGGAATAGGCAGTTGCAGACCGTTGTTCAAGGCATCCACGAATATTTTGCGGACTTCATCCCTCCTGAAGGAGTATACCTTCTTCTTTCTCTCCGTTGGAGTAGGTGCCTTTACTAATGCCGGTCCTTGAGGCCGATCAGTCTTTGATTCGCCTGTTGTCCGCTTAGTCCATTCGGCGTACGTATCGGAGAGACTGGAAGCTGATCGTGGCCGTTTTTCGCAAAAGTGTTCCGCTCTTGGGCTGGAGGGAGTATCGGTTGGTTGCTTCCGGATATCAATCTCTGGCTCACGAACCAAAATTTGATTTTGCTGTAATTGTAATCCGGCGACTTGGGTTGTGAGATCTGCCACGACGTTTGTCAGCTCGTCGACTTTGGAATGGACCCTAGCCATCTTCTCGTCCCTGTCCTGAAGCTCCCTGTCCTGAAGCTGCTTTTGAAGCCATTGGAATAATGCTTGTTCTATAGTTCCGGGTACGACAACGGGGTCATCCTTACCGCCTGAGCTTGATTCAGCACGAACCACGGGTTCCTTTGGCTCAATGACCTGAGCGGGCTCTTCATCATTTGGATCGATCCGGTGTTGGATGGAAACAACCGCGTCATAGTCATGGCTATAAGACGTAGGAGGATTTGTTCCTCTGAGCTCCATCATGTAGACCGTATAGGTTGTGTACCCGTCTATTGCTTCTCCGTCGGTAATGTTGCTCGCTTGGCTCTTAGCTTGTTGTCTTGGTCCGCTCTTTTCAGATAATGGCAGATAACTGAAAGAATCAGGTTCCCGAAGGACTTTGGTCTCCACTCGTATGAAATTGGCGGCCGCATCTTGACTGTTTGCTAACACGCCTTTAGACAGTTCTATCTCTCTTGCCTTGTATCGCTTTTCGACCCAATCTTTGAAGACGAAGCAGTCTTCAATAGCATGACTTATCACTCTGTGATAGGGGAAATATTGGGGTCGTCGGTCATATTCGCTTCCTGCGGTCTTTTTGATTCTGGCAATTGTAGACCATTCCTTAAGGCATCTTTGAATATTTTACGGACCTTGTCCCTTCTGAAGGAATAGACCATATCCAGCTTCTCTTTCAAAGGCGATTCTCCTCCCTCTCCCAACACCGGGTTTTCGAGGTTGGTCGGTATTAAGTTCGCCTGCTGTCCGCTTACGACGTTCGGTGTACGTCTCGGAGGGACTGGAGGCTAATCGCGGCCGTTTTTCGCGAAGGCGATCCACTCTTGGGCAGTAGGGGGTATCAGTTGGCTACCTCCGGGTATCAATCCCTAGCTCATGACCCAAAATTTGATTTTGATGTAATTGCAATCGGACGACTTGAGTCGTGAGGCCTTCCGCGACGTATGCCAGTTCATCGACTTTAGACTGGACCTTGGCTAACTTCTCGTCCCTGTCCTGAAGCTGCATTTGAAACCATCGGAATAATTCTTATTCTATAGTTCCGGATATGACAACCGAATCATCCTGACTGCCTGAGCTCAATTCCACAGGAACCACGGGCTCCATTGGCTTATCGGCCTGAGCGGACTCTTCATCATTTAGATCGAGCCGATGCCGGGTAGCGTCAACCATATCATCACCATGGTTGTGAAGCATAGGAGGGTTCGTTTCTTCATCTCTGACCATGTAGACAGTGTGGACCACATATCCAGCCATTTTCTCATCTTTGGCGGGGTAACCCTGTTCTTTGAACCTCATGAAGTTCAACCTAGCAGGAGCCCTAGCCTTTTTGTTGGCTCTATATCTGAGCATTTTCTGTCTTAAGCTTCTCAATTTTAAAGGCTTGGCGGGCATCTGTTTTCTGGAAAGCCACCGTGAGTCAATTGATGAGGAGCTTAGAGAAGATACCCGATCGAGCAGTTGTCGAGGGCGCCATTGGAGCTTGCTCGAGACGCCTCGTTGCTTTGTTCGTGTTGATGGCCTTGCCCCCAGCTGGAGCAATGGAGAGTCGTTCGGAAATGGACTTGTGCTTGGGCTGAGGTGCCCTCGCGACCATGACATTCGGCCTTTTCCCCTTTGAGGCTGGTTTATCCATCACTGGGGCTTATAGAGCAGGGACGGCGTTAGCTGGCACGAACAGAATAGAGCCAAATGGTAGCGGCGGCTCCTCCCACTGTCGCCCGAGACTGGCCGGAAGGACCGTCCTAGCGTCCATCTTCATCGTGTAGGAGATGGGAGCTATGCTGAGAGCTGAGTTCATCTTTGAAGACATTGTTGAAAATTATTTGCTTGAAAGCCTGTATGAAAGAGCATTATTTTAGTATAAATGTCGATATGTATGTTGATTGAGTTCACATGAATGTTTAAACCGAAATATGGAAGGAGAAATTCGTCCCACCGGGCGTGCCAGAATTTGTAGGGTGTTTTTCGTCACCCCATTGAGATAGGAATATGCGCGTGCTTGTCAGGCGTACTACAGATTCCCCCTGCCTAGGACAGACCGAGGTTTATTGAATGTGGGGATCCGAATCTTCGGCAGCCGCGGACTAAGCTGTCGTTAATTACCCCTCGCTTTTGGAGCGAGAGAACCTTCGATTGACGGGTCAAACCGTTCACGCGAACTCAATGCGACGCATTGGGGTGTGTGTGAGTGTTTTTTTACATAATAATAGAGACGTGTTCATTTTGTTTTGTTCCATTTGTAAAAAAAAGGATATATATTTTTTATACAAAAAATAAACATAAATAAATAAATGTTCAAAGAAATGTTTTTTTTTAAAAATTATTTATAATTTATTTTTATTTATTTATTTTTTTAAAAAGAAAAGAAAGAAAAAAGAAAAAAAAATTATTAGAAAAAAGGGAGGCTTCCCCACTCACGTGAGGGGAGTAGGGAAGAGGCTCCCATTAAATGGACGCCCTTGCCACGTGGGTGGTCAAAGGGCTCCCATTAAATAGGAGTCATCCCTCTCACAAGCCCTCACGTGAGGGGGGGCAAAGAGCTCCCATTTAATGGGAGCCCTCTCCCTCACGTGCCCTCACGTGAGGGGGAAGGGAGAGCTCCCATTTGATGGGAGCCTCCCCCACACGGGAGGCCCCAAAATTAATTTATTTATTTATTTTATTTTTTTAACATACATGGAGTTTAACTCCTTAAGAATACTTTTGTGGACTTAAACTTCAAAATAATTTTAAATGTGGAGTTAAACTTCCAAAAGAATTTTAAATGGAGTTTAACTCCAAAAGATTTTTATTACGGAGTTAAACTCTAAAAAAAATTTAAATGTGGAGCTAAACTCCAAAAGGATTTTAAATGGAGGAGTTCAACTCCAAAATGATTTTAAATGGAGTTCAACTCCAAAAGATTTTTATTGCGGAGTTAAACTCCAAAATAATTATAAATGGAGTTGAACTCCCAAAAAAATTTAATGTGGAGTTAAACTCCCCAAAAAGAATTTTATTGTGGAGTTAAACTCCAAAAGAATTTTAAATGTGGTGTTAAACTCCAAAAAAAATTAAATGGAGTTCAACTCCAAAAGAATATTTTTGTGGAGTTAAACTCCAAAAGAATTTTAAATATGGAGTTAAGATTCCAAAAGAATTTTAAATAGATTTTAACTCCAAAAAGATTTTTATTAAGGAGTTAGACTCCAAAAGAATTTTAAATGTGGAGTTCAACTCCAAAAGAATTTTAAATGGAGTTCAACTTAAAAAAGATTTTGAATGGAGTTCAACTCCAAAAGAATTTTAAATGGAGTTCAACTTAAAAAAGATTTTGAATGGAGTCCAACTCCAAAAGATTTTTATTGCGGAGTTAAACTCCAAAAGAATTTTAAATGGAGTTGAACTCCCAAAAAGATTTAATGTGGAGTTAAACTCCCCAAAAAAGAATTTTATTGTGGAGTTAAACTCCAAAAGAATTTTAAATATGGTGTGGAGTTAAACTCCACTAAATGTGGAGTCTCCCCCTCACGTGAAAGGGAGAAAGCTCGCACTTGGTGAGAGTTCTCTCTTTCTCATGTGAAAGGGAGTAGGGGCTCCCAAAAGAACTTTTTTCTTCTTTTTTTTTGTGATGGAGTTAAAACTCCAAAAAAAAAAATATTTGGAGTTAAACTCCCAAAACAATTTTATTCGAAGTTCAACTCCAAAAAAAAAAGGTTTTTATTATAGAGTTAAACTCCAAAAGAATTTTATTTATGGAGTTAAATTCCAAAAGATTTTCTTTTTTCTCTCTTGAGAAGAAACCGAAAATGGATTCTCTTGAAACTCCAAGATTTAGATCTTGGATAATAAAAAAAGAGACCATTTTTCTTCTCTTGATGGAGTCTTAAGAGGTAGGTTTATGGTAAAACTTTATTTAGTTTTAAAATAAAAGAGCAAAACTCTTGATTTAATTAGAAAATGAAAAGGAAGAACTTGGAAGAGCGAAGATGGAGGCACAAATCCTAGTTTTTAGGAAGAATGAATTGTATATCTTATTTCATCATCATGTTGTCTTATATAGGCTTACACATTTACATATAGCCTCTTGGGCTTTACAAAATGGTATTTTGCTCATTCCATGCCTCATGTGCTCATTTACATCAAAATTATTTATTACATGATTTTTATTTTGGTATGGGGGAGGCCGGCCGCAAGGCCCGACTTGGGCATGGGCCCACTTGATCTGGGCTTGGACCCGCTTGGCTTGGGATTGACTTTGATTTTGACTTGGTCAACCGGGATGTAATTTTTTACCCCCAACAACCCCTACTTAGTTCATATATAAAAAATGAACCCAAAAGAAAGTGCTAAAGAAAGTGCTCATGTTCGTCATCTTTGGCTACAAGAGTATCTCTTCCTCTCATTAATCTTTTAGCTACATCCTTTACCCTTCCAATGTGCTTCTCCTATTTGACAACTACAACTGCAAAAAGAAAAGTTTTTAATATTTTAGGATTTTTGAAGCGTTTTTCGAAATTTAAAGGTTCCAAATTAATGGTTTTTACTCGTATATTTTTAAATTTTGTCTAATCATCTTACTTATTCAGCTTTTATATTTAAGATTTTACACATTATGTGCAATTCTTAGTTTATAAATGTCAACTCCTAAATAGTTATTATGTTTTTTATGGCATCATCATATTACGTCTTTTTTATAATTCTCTTGTTATATTAATGTATCAGTCAAAAATCGTTTTCAAAGTTTCAATGGTGGAGGTTAAAGTGAGATTAAGGATGATCATGCTCCATTTAGAAGTATGTGTCCAAAATTTACAAAATAAAAGGAGTTGGAGGTTAGGAAGTACGGCCACAGACTTCGGACACAACAATGTTTATATTTATATTTATATTTATATATATAAAGAGAGCTAAAATGCAAAAGGCATCTAGAGTTAAACACAAAGTCAATAATAAAACCAAATTAAAGATTCAATCTATTGAAAGTGCATTCCAAAATCAAAATGCCATAAATTGTCAGCGAGAACAAAATGTGAATTTTTTTAATGCACGCCGACTTTCAAAATATCCGACTTTATCAACTACGTAATCTTCAAACACTACTTGTTTCGGTTCATCAAGCAAGAGATATATGATCTCCAATATATCAGCATCATCAGTAAAATCAAATCATATCCACCAATATCACATATTCATGAATACTTCTAAGGATATTCCAAAAAAAATCACTTAAAAGAGGAAGGTTTCTATGAACATACACCAAGTTTTCTGCTCTTTAGGAGCCATCATATTTCTCTTAATTAAATGTTTAATTTATAAGAGCTCCAATTCATCTCACAAGTCATAACATGAAGACGGATACAAATAACACAGTAACTTCAAATAACACAGCAACTTCAAATAACACAGCTACATGTTTAAACCTTCCATGATCAATCCATAGATTTCAGTTTATATGGACGTTCCATCATACGGGTCTTAGCCCACAAATCATTCTAATGTAGCCAGTAAAATTGCAAACTTCATGCTCACCAATCTTCGTTGTAGAGGATCCACAAAGTATCTTTTCAAACACTTAAGCTGTTTCACGAGATATCTTCGCATCCTTATGTGAAGCATTCTGATTTGTGCTTCATTAAGCCAAAAGCAAATTAAGTATTAACTAATTATTACACAACGTATCATCAAGTTTACATCAAAATGTTAATATAAAAGATTAAGTTGAGTATTTCTATCAAAGCTTTGTGAATGAACCATACGATTTACCAAATTGTATGCATCACCTCATAAAACGATGATTTTGTCATTCACGCGCGTCTCCTTCTTTATAAATAATACTCTTCACATTCTAATTAATAGAATCCCATATATCGTAGATTGGGCTTAGAAAGTGAGTAATACCATAGATTAACTCAATGGAACAAACATTGTATTTTATCTCACCAAATATGAAAATTTTACCCTAATATTATCATGTTAGAGCTCTTTTCATGTTATCGTCTATATATAACCTCCACATTTCACTGGTTACCAATTCTACAAGAGCACGCTTAATTTCTTTACACATCCACAACATCACGTTGGAAGCAAATCAAACCTTTGCGGTGACAGGCATCATCAACTTCACATGATAATAAAACATAGATAACTTAATGCAATGGTCCAAAATAAAATTTCATTACCACATCTTCATTATCACACCAATCCAACTATATTTATCATATGTCAACAACTCAAAGCGTTTGTCTTGGTGTTTTTGTTCCACAAAATTATTTAAACCCAATATTTAGAGTACGAACAACAGGAGTCCAAAAAAGGGATAATGTAGTATGCCTGCAATTTAACCTATCACTTTGCAAATTGGCTTAGTATCAATAAATACTTCCACCAAGTTATGAGGCTAACTTCTTCAATTTCTTTAAAAGAAAATTTTGGAATATATTCTCTATATTCAGTCATACTCTCTACATTCATGTTTCAAGAACATTTGGACCACCCTTCGCTGTCATTGCTATAATGTTAGATTATGTCTTAAAATTTAGACTAGCCATTGATTTCAATTGACACACCATTCTCATGCAATGTGCTCTTTTATTAGCTCCAACAAATACCTAATATCAAGGTTCGAGAGCTCGATATCAGTTGCAGTTTCGGTCACTTCCAATTTGATATATTTTAGTAGGTGTCGGTCGGTATCGTTGGTTTCGGCAAGGTTTTAAATATCGAATATCGGCGGATATCGGGATCGTATCGGCTAGGTGTCTCATATGTCATATACGGCCGATATATCGGCGAAATTTTATCGGTTCTATCGTATCGTGAGGGGTCCCGATACAATATATCGGCCGATATGACCGACATTTAATTCAATGGGTTTCGGTGCAAGTTTCGATATACAATTATATAAATGTAAGTATATACATATACACGCATACATGTATATTTGCATATACGTGTATATCTATTTATGTATACATACATAGCTAAGGAATGATATGGATACAATATATCATAAAATTCTTTTCATCTTCATATATACATATATAGTCATATTCATTAAATTCCCCTCTCTCTCTCTCAATCATCCATCAAACCATGGCTTTTCGTCAGCATTGGCAACCTTTTCAAACCATTCATTGGCCAAGATCTCTAAATATGCTCAACATCGTCTATATCTATATGATGAAACAACCAGATCTATGACGAAACAAAGAAACAAGTGGCCTTCCAGCTTCTACATCCAGATCTATTGATCGAGCTTCAAGATTAGCAACTAGATTGGTTATCATTATGTAGTATCGACCGAAATATATCGATATAGGTACAAAACACAGCAAAACTACATTGTATCGGTCGATACTCACTAGATATCGACTGATATGAGAATTAAATGGAAATATCAAACAGGTCCAACGAAACCAATCTTATTCGACCGAAACTTTTGTGCATCGGCCGATATCTTGAACCTTGCCTAATATATGTATCATCACTTTGTAAAAAAACTTGTACACAATAGAATATAACTGAAATAAACATATCTGTCAATTTTATTCTTTGCAACAAATGAATATGAAGTGAATCAAGTATCGATTTCTCTCCAGATTGAAAAACAAACGGGCCCAATAAAATATTTGTTCTTTTTATATATGCAAATCTTTTGAAGATCTATTATTGAAGGGCTTTTCTATAATTTCATCATTCTCACCTTTTATCACATTGTAATTTTAATGTTGGACGTGGATTTTGTTGGTAAAGAAACATATATTGCTTTGTTCGCTTGCAACCTTACTTCTTCATATGGTATTCCTTCTCTAGACACTAAACATACTTCATTCAATCGAACACATTCACCTGGGCAATGCAATTGGTAGATATGTTCCTTCTGGTTATTCTTTTGCAAACAAATCACTAACAAAGTGATAGAAATTAGAACACATCTCAAGAATCTATTGGAACCAATGGAGAGAGGAAAGGAGAAGGGTGTCGGTTATGAGCGTTATATAGCCCGGTTTTCAAAGAAAATATCTACAATGTTATGACGGTGAAAACAAATGATATTTTAGTATTTTTGAACGTCATGAATACTAAAGGTTATAACTAAATAGTCTTTTAAAAGCAATTAATAAGATTGAACCCCAAAATGTGAGGCAAGTGTTTACCGACAATGCTTCGCTTTGCTGAATGTATTCTCATATTTTTGGAACGTTGTATGTTTTCCATACACTTAATCTTGTGTATAAAAATTATTATGCAGAGAAAAAACACCAAGCAAAATTAGGTGGTTTGTGATGAGTATGATCGGTAGAGAAGTAGAAATTGCAAGGAATTTTAGATTGAATCTTTCTTAGGTGAGCAATGTTCAATCATGTGAAATTGAATATGCTCATCATTGCAGAGACTTGATTTGCTTCCGCCTTTGTGATGTTTTGAAGGTTTACAGATATTAGGTAAGTTTTTATGAACTTCTGACTTCCGAAATTTAGAGTTTGTATAAAGAAGACGTGTAAAGTAGAATCAACATGTTAGGATAAAAAATTTGGATGACATTTAGAAAGATAAAATGGAATACATAGTAATTTTTGCCAAGATGATTTACGATATGCTTCGCTTTGTCGGATATCAACAAGCCTAATCTTCACATAGTTTACGATGTGTTTGGGATTCTAACATAGAGAAAGAATGTTATTTAGTAAAAAAAAAGAATGAAGAATGATCATTCTACGACATGATGAAGCATATGATTTGATAGATCGATAGAAAATAACAATGCCCCTTCATATTACTTAGCACATTCACTAATCCCTAGGAATTACTAACATAGATTACTTTTATTATTGATGTTTAAGGTAAACTTAATGATACAACATGCCTTTATCCCTAAATTGTAGGTCGGCTAGTTTCTTCCATGTAGCTCTGTTAATGGCCGTCTTCTAGGTTAAAATGTTAAATCAATAATTAACATATCATTCTTAATTTCCTCCAATTCAAGTTCGTCTAGGTCTAGCCCTACCCTAGTGGTGCCATCAACTATAATTTTGAGGTAAACTTAATTATTTGTTAAAATGTTAGTTAAGATGTTAAAATTGTTTTCGAAGTAAATTGGTTCAATGAAACCATAGATAAAATTGCTCAATACAAGGTTGCGCAAATATTTATTGGAAGAGGAACCTATTGGATACTTGTAACTACGAAATTTGAAAATTTTTAGACAAAGTAACGATGTTTGTGATCCACGTCTCCTTGCAGGATACGGTCATGGAAGCTAATATATGATGGATTGTTCGTTGAACACCTACACCTAGCTTATAAAGGTTTGTTTTGAGTTACTTTGGTCATTCGTGTTTATCAACATTTTGTGAGAGAAATTGAAACGCTAAATTAACACATACAATTAAAAGTAATGATATGATTACCAAAATCTAGAGGACTTGGGTTGCACTTGGTACATTAAATGAAAGGTTATTGGGAATCCTCACATTCCAGGGACTATGAAGACCGGGTATCTAATTCCAAAGAATGTTGGATTAATGTGCTTGGTATACTTTAATCATTTCCGAAAATATATGTATGTACAACCGATCACTGGCGGGGCCAGCCGGCGCACAGTGACCGATCGGCAGTGGGGCCAGCCGGCGACGAACAACCGATCGACAACGAGGCCGGCTGGCGGACAACTAATGACGGCCGGCCGACCGGCGGTGGGACGGACGGCCGACGAACGGGCGGTGGGACGGCCGGCCGACGAACGGCCGGCGACGCAGCCCCCAACCCGCCGGCGGCAAACAGCCAACGGACGGCAAGGCCGGTCGGGTGGCGAGTGAGGCCGATGGTCATTGCTCATCTCATGTTAGGTAGGAATATGTCATGGTAATATATGATAGACACATATTTTTGAGGGGATAGAATTACCATGAAATAGGGTAATTTGATTACCATGGTAATCTTATATTTCCGGGAATATCTTTTATACCTAAACAAGTATGTTAATATCTTGTGGTAATCTAGGATTATCGTATAGATTACCCCTACCAAGCGCACCCTTGATTTACGTTCATAAAAACATACATCTTTTGTTAAGAGTATCGCTGAAATATTCTCAAGGAGAGAATGTTAACATAGTTAGAGATGATTTTGATACTTTTGATCGTATTGGGATATCAGAGATTGCAAATCAATGTCTCAATGAACAAGAGATAAGATGAGGTTTGGAAAGGATGAGTGCATATTAAAAATTCTATTTGTTTACTCAAACTATAATGGAGTACAATTCTAATGATTTCGCTTTTGAATTTCCATTCTAATAGATTGAAACTTTAAACTAATTTTTTAGTACAATAAAAAGTAACCTTGGTTTACATAAGATCGGGTTAACCTTCGAATGGAAAAATTTTAATGGAGAAATATGAAATATCTTAAAAGAAGGGTAATATATATAACAAAACCATATATAGAGAGGGGAAAATATATCTACATCCGGATATAGAGAACTTCTCTATGGCTCAAGGCCAAATCACATGGGAAACCACGTGCATCGAATGCGCATGCGGTGGGGACCACTGGATTTTCTCACATCTGATCCGTGGACTAAAACTTATATGAAGTGGTGGAGTGATTACTAGAATTAAGAAAGGAAGGGAAATAAAAAAACATTTTAACATCAAAACCAACATAGTAGCCTATATTACCTTAATTATTCTGAGTTGGTTAGGCAGTAGTGAAAGGCAGATGACACTTATCACTTATCCGCATTTATTATTGTTTTCACTGATTCTAATTTCTCTTAATATATTAATTTGGCATTGGTACTCTCATCTAATTCTTGTAGCATTAATATTGGATTTTGATTACTCATGGAAGAGATAACAAAGGATAAAATAGAAGATGCCAAAAAAAATCTATAACCAAAATTCAACTCTGCTGCCTATTTTTAAAAAAATAATTAATAACTTTTTGTAATACTCCCTGTAATATCAATATTGGTCACATTTAATTAAGAAATGAACTGATGATAGATAGTCAAAACTTTCCAAGGAAGTTGACTCAAATCTTATATGAAAATAAAATACACATCATGTTACTTGCTTTGAAATAATCAGATAAAGCGCACATGAACGCATAGAGCATGCACAGGTACAAACAGTTGTGTTTCCGAATCCTATATTACGGTTGTAGAAGGATCTACCATCCCACACCAGACAAGGGTGTAACAAAAGTAGCGAGTATAAATGATTTTGAGCAAGATACAAGAAATAATATATAAAGCACTTCTTATTTGTACAAATGGTACTTCGAACTTGGAACCAGACAAAATGAGCGCCTAAGAAAAAAGACCAACTATATTGATAACCCTTGATACATGCATTCACCATTCAAACTACAGTCTTAAAGGAAGGGGAAAAAGTTGCCTCAAATAATATTACGACCACCTACGAATTTCGTTAGAAATCAGCAACAACTTGAGCACCATCAAGTTTTCTAGAGAACATAAAAAAAATCTCTAGAACATTATCAAGTTTTTGAGGGAGCACAAGAATTCTCTGAAGCATTCCCCAGATTTCTAGAATCTTCCAGATAATATCTATCATCTTTGGAAAAGCGTATATACTAATTTTGTAAAATATAAGATAGTGGAAAATGTATGAGGAAAGTTCTAGAAGTTCTAAATAGAACACACTTAGATATTTTTAGAAAGATTTTTATACAATTCTCTAGACATGTTCTAGAGAATGTTATGTATGCCTATAAATACTCCAAAGGGGAGTAAAGGAATTTGAGAAAAATCATCCAACATCAACAAACAATGTTTTTTTTGAGATAATCAACAAACAATGTTGGAGGTAAGAAACTTCAATAAGTACTCTATTGCACTAATTTCAAATAAAGTTTCCATTTTCCGTTATATCCACTTCTATCAGCTACCAATCTTCATATCAATACTCCTCAACTAACTAAGACTGTTCTATTATTATGATATCAAAGCTAGATATCCTACAAGTGGTATCTTAGCTAGCTTCCAATTTCTAACAAGTGGTATCAAAACCAGAAATTCAAACTAAGTCTATTCTATCATTATGGTATCAAAGCTAGATATCCTACAAGTGGTATGTTAGCCAGCTACCAATTTCTAACAAGTGCTATCAAAGCCAACAATTCTATTCTATCAAATCTAAAATCATGGTTTGAGGTATTGAGGATAGAAATGCCTAAAATGTCTTAAATAGTAGTAAATTGCTATGACAAGTAAACTAGATTCAAAAGTGGGATAAGAGAAGCACTCTTAAATAGTGGATAAATGAAGAGGGAACGCACGAAAACTTATGTAGCTCGTATATATTTCTTTCACTAAGGGCATTTAACATTCATCTTGTCTTCTGAAGCTCTTCTGGAAAAAGTCCACTCTCTGGTTTAATAAAAGCAACAGCATATGAAAAACCATAAGCTACATCCTTGAATTTCTAGATCAGTTCTCGCATCAAAGTTTTCTAAGAGATAAATAAAAAAAACATAACAAATAAGTCAGAAACAAAACTTAAACAAAATGGTCGTGATAATTACCGGTTCGATTTCCGCTTGGGTGGACGGTCTCACATTTATGATGTTTAGCTTTTCAGCTTTTGCAAGACCAAAACTTTCGCATCTATTCAAAAATTTATCGACACTCTTTCTTGTTTGATTCCAAGCAGGGCTCGGAATAACGGCAGGAGACCTAGTGATCGTCGAAGCAGGGCTCGGATTTCTTCGACGATCACTGAGGCCAGTCATAGATATATTTATTTCCCTGCACAGATGCATTATTTGGGTAGGATGTGCTTGAAATTGTTCTAGTTGTGTTTTATGAATCATAGCTGCGTATCGTATGGAAAGAAATGCAGGGAGATAGTGTTGGTTGGTGATGGTTTTGCAAGCATGGAGCTGTTGATATTTTCCAATTTTCATCTGCAATTCTAACTCTGTTGTTCGAATCATAGCTGACTGCTAGAATAATTATGGTCTTCGAATGCATTGGTTGTGATTGGTGTCTTTGAATTTATCTTCTGCATGTTTAGTTGTGATATTTTTATTTAATTTGCGATTGTAGATGAGCTCACAATCGGAGGAAATGATTTTACGACTTTGCATTGGAGGTGCCACTGCTGTAGTCCTTGCGCTAAGAGCTTATGTTCTATTAAAGCGCAACGAACATAATAGAGGTAGCAACATTCCTAGAGACCCCTCATGGACAAGACATTTATGTAGAAATGTGCACATGTTTCGGATATTGAATGATAGTAGTACTAGTTGTGTTGATTATTTATAAATGCGTAAAATACCTTTTCTCAAATTTGCACAACTATTTAGGGAGTTACGAATCTTGCAAGCCACCGTTCATGTACCAATTGAAGAGCAAGTAGCCATGTTTCTTCACATAGTAGGACACAAAGCTAAAAATAGAGTTGTTCGACTCGAATTTGTAAGATCCGGTGAAACGGTTAGCCGTTATTTTAATGACATCTTGCGCGCTATATTTTCTATTCGTAACCGTTTTATGAAGCAACCAACCGGTGCTACTCCTCCAGAAATCGTCCATAATCCTCGTTGGTATCCATACTTTTCGGTAAGTATTAATTTTTATTCGTAAACGATATTTGAATCACAAGTAGCACTTGAAATTTGTTGTAGGACTGTATTGGGCTGATCGATGGGACACATGTAGATGCAATGGTCCCCGTAAAGGACGTACCGCGTTTTAGGGGCCGTAAGGGCCTGACGCAAAATATTTTAGTAGCCGCAACTCCGGATAAACTATTCACCTATATCTTGGCTGGTTGGGAAGGGGCAGCCAATGATTGTACCGGCCTTAAGAACGCTTTATCATTACCACCGCCACATGGTTTGCGAGTGTTAGAAAGTACAAAATATCTTCGTTAAATACGATTAAGATTAATTAACTAATAATCATTTAATAAACTATTATTTCGTTTCTTAGGGAAATACTATTTGGACGATACGGGTTACAGTACAGGTCATGGAATAATTTCACCTTATCGTGGTGTTCGATACCACTTGAAAGAGCATTCTGGTCACATGCCCACCAATAGAAAAGAGTTTTTCAACCTACGTCATTCTACTTTACGAACAAAAATTGAAGCCACATTTGAGATTCTTAAAAACCGATTTAAAATACTATCGGCAAGGCCACATCATCCATTTCCAACACAAGTTCAAATTGTTATGGCATGTGCTATTCTTCATAACTACATAGCTATGGTTGATCCGGATGACGACATTATCAACGACGTCCAAGAGCCCCGGTTTGAAGAAGGCGAGGTTGTGGATGAGAATGGTCCGGACATCATTCAGTTCGATCCAAATCAGACACACGCCGAGTTGAGGGCGAAAAGAGAAGAGTGGAAGACCCGACGCGATCAATTGGCTTGGGATATGTGGGTAGATTATTGCAATGAATATCATGGGGGGACACAACAGAGTCGATTACATGATGCTCTTTTTTAATTCAATTTATATTGTAACCAAGATAACAGTTAACGGAGTCGACCACTCTTTGTTTTTGTTTTATGTTGCATGTAGTAAGTATTATTTTATGTTCAGTTCATTTAGATAGTGTTGTTTGTTTAAAATTATCAAGTCTTTATATCATATTTCATTGTGTTAAATTTTAAGTGTGTTTATCGCATGTTTTGAATACTAGTGTACTTTCCAATAAAATAGTATGCCATGTTGTTTGTTGTTATGATTTAGGTATGTCGAATACTCCTCCAAGATTCCATCCTACAACCGGTGAGTAGGTTCAATTTCCATTCTCACCCCCGACTCAAAGTCCCCCAGATCCGCAAGAAGATAATAATCATGCTCGATTCAGGTATCCTCCACCTAGCGCAGGTTTTTACCCCGTGCCCGGTATGAACATGTACCCTCCCATACAAGGTGAGTCTTTCTTTCCGGGTTTGATGCCGGGTTCGGCAAATTAAGGTTTCATGTCGTACTTTAACAGCCCTGGCAATACACATGTACACTATCCAATGAGCTCGAACGCAACCACGTTCATAGAATCATCAAATAGCGATGCATATGGATCTAATACTAGCGGTGGATCAGGAAAATCTTTACATAGTCGTGCCGAAAAGATTGAGCATTCTTCGCCTATGAAAAAACGTAACAAGAAACCCGCTGCAAAGGGCAAGGAAACAGTTCCGGCTATGAGAGGACGGAATAAAATTTGGCTAGATGCTCATGATGATATACTCATCCCATTTTTGGCCTCACAGGCTAAAAAAGGATTGAAAGAAGATAAAGGGTTTAAGAGAACAGCTCTCACAGCAGCAGCTGTACATATTAACCAAGAATTTGGTGAGACTTACACTACGGATAATGTGCACAATCATATTAAAGCTCTGAAGAAGACGTATGCAAAAATGCTTAAATGTTTTGATTTGACCGGCGTGGGATGGGACGAAGATAAGAAAGTGCTAGTAATGGAAGACGAGGAGTACAAAACCTTTTCACGGGTAAAATTGCTTCTAATTTATGCTTAAATTTCATCTTCATTAAATAACTTGATTAATTTATTTGTAATATTTATTTTGGCAGACTAATCCTAAACTGAAGGATTATGTGAACCATCCACTCACACATTTTAATGATCTTAAACTAATATGTGGGGATCACGGGATCACGGGGGCCTACAAATAGTCAATTTATGAAGAAGTTGATAGGCCACAAGCTTACGAGGCTCCAAGCGGAGAGAATGCTAATGAAACACAAAATGATTACCCTCAAGTTCGTAAAACTAGCAATGTCTCTTCGAGCATCAATAGTCGAGGGAGTCGTCGTCGGACCAAAGGTAAGACTATATCGAATGATATTGAATCTCTTGATAATGTTATGAGCGGCATAGAAAAGGTTGCTATGTCGATCCAAAGAGCGCAAATGCATTGGATCGAGAAGCTTTCAGAGTGTATGCATGAAGTTGGGAGAAACTATCCCCGCAAACTCTTGGATAAAGCAGTCCAAAGCTTTCGTAATGATGAAATAGGTACGTGGATGTTTACGGTGATGTCGGAAGAATCGAGAAGGGATTGGATAGAGGAATTTGCATCAAATGAAGACGTAGACGTTCAAGATGGTGGGAGGGGGCATGATGATGGAAACGATGATGATGAAGTTACTCCTCTTTAGGATTGAGATCTTATGAATTTTATAATATTATTGAGGACGTATTTTCTAATATTTTTATTCTCTAGTTGGTACTTGTTATATTATGGTGGTAGTGTTGTTGGTGTTCCTAATATTGCTGTTATTGTTAGTATTGTTGTTGTTATATTTGAGATTGTTCTAGTTGTCCAATTTGAGATTGTTCTACTAGTTATAATTGATGTTGGTATGATATTATTGTTGATGTTGGAATAATGTTGCTCTATATCATTTTATGTCGTTTTCATTATAGTGTCTATTTCTTCGCTACGGCATCGTATATATGCTTGTGGTAGTTGTTTTCCGTCTTTGGGCGTGATTCACTCCCGTTTGGGGAAGCTTTACTTATATCCTATGTTTGTACCTTTTTCGGGACCAGTTTTTACAAAGGAGGTGCTGCCAAAATTTTTAAGAAAATGAACTTAAGCTTTAAACTTTTACTTGTGATTTCATAACTCTTTAGGATTGAGCTTCTTGCTTGCTGCTTATGCAACTAACAAAACATTATTCTTGCTGCTGCTGCATATACTTCATTTATGAAACAAATTTTTTTCAAGACAATAAAAAACTTTTATGTCTTATTATAAGGTAACAAAACTTACGCTCACCCTCTTAAAGTTACCTATAAATCCTTCTTTTAGAATCCATCATTACAATCCTACAACCAAACAAGGATTCCAAGGATTTACTAATCCAAAACTAGGATTCCATACCAACCAAACACCAAATTCCACAATCCCTAAAATTTCAAAACTAGGATCTTGGAATCCAAATTCACAAATCTTGCAACCAAACAGGCCCTTAGAGAACCTAAACCCAAATAAAGACCCTAAATCACTCCTGCGATGTGATTTTTCGATGATCGTGACACAACTGCGGGCAAGGGTCTGATCCTGTCGAGTTTTTTCCCTCTAAAATTACTAAACGAACCACACCAAAAAGAAAATGAAAACTGAACCGAAACCCAGACGAACTTGGTTAGAACTGAAAAAAGGAGTTAGACCAAAGAGCAATAGCTCAGTTGGAATGGCATTTGAAGATTGCGGGGGTCGATCTCTAGGAGGGAAAGTAGCCACAATCTAACGCTTTCCTAGCAGATTCGTAGGTCTCCCGTGGATGCGTGTGTTGTGTGTGTAGGTGTGTTGTGTGTGTGGTTTAGGGTTACGGGTCAGTTCAAAAAGAAAAGGAAAAAAGGAGTTAGGGTCAAGGGGAAAATGGCGGCACAACAAAAAAAACAAGAGGGGTAAAAATGTTTGGGTTTAGGAATTTGTTTTTGGGTTATTTTTACTAGTTTTTGCATGTCCGATGCACGTTTAAGAAATAAATATTCTTTATACATTATTGTGTGTGAGAGGGGGTGGTTGAGATAATAAAAAGGATTTAAAATTCTAAATAAAATCATGACATGGATAGCTTTGGAAAGTGAGCAAAAAGAGGTGAAAGCGATAATTGAAATTTTGATTTTGAAAAGTTGATGATGTGTTTATGTTGAAATGAGGTGATTCATTTGAGGATTTTTCTAAATATTTATAACCTTTTCTAAAAAAGATTGGTCATCAATTAAAAATATAAGGTACACCCTTATTTTTAGAAAAGTGCTAATCTTAATAATTTTAAATTTTTCCCTTAAATCACTTCGATTATTTCATATTTCAAACATTTTCAATCCAAAAGTTAACTTTATATTACACTAACTGATATTTTTTTAAACTAAAATTATGATCTCTCCATATCATTTGTATATTGATGATAATAGTACAATAAAAAAGTAACCTTGGTTTACATAATATCGGGTTAACCTTCGGATGGAAAAATTTTAATGGAGAAATATGAAATATCTTAAAAGGAGGGTAATATATATAACAAAACCATATTGAGAGAGGGGAAAATGTATCTACATCCGGATATAGAGAACTTCTCTATGGCTCAAGGCCAAATCACATGGGAAACCACGTGCATCGAATGCGCATGCGATGGGGACCACGTGTTTTTCCATACGATTTGTACTAGAGCCATAAAGAATTTTCCATGGCTATATATGTGTGAGAGAGAGAGTAAACGGATCATATAGTGTCCATGTAGAGTGCACCCTACAGTGGAGCATATGTGGCATCCTTGTATTGGATTTTGCATGGTGCTTTTGCATTCAAGTCCTTCCACCTTTTCATTAGGTCTTGAACTTAAATGCAAAAATGTCATTCAAAACCCAATAAATGCATACCACATATGCTCCACTATAGGGTGCAGTCGACAGGGACACTGTAAGCCCTTTTTATTTATATATGTATATGTGTGTGTAGAGAGAGTAATGGAGGAAAGAGCTCATAGGAGGGAATTCCCTCCAATAGCGTTGAAAAAATCGAGCACTCCATCGTCTAAGATGTGTGTACACCAAATTTGATGTGACTCTACCACCTTTTCACCGTTGATTTTATTAAGTAAAAATATTTAAAATTTCTATAATCGAAATACTGTTGATTTTATACACAAAATCAACGGTGAAAAGGTGTTCACATGAAAATTGGTGAATCCACATCTTAGATGATGGAGATGAAGATGGTGGATGTCGATTGTCGGAAAAAGGGTGTACTCTTGCGAAGCCATCTGAGGAAATTTCCTTGTGCCCTCAGATTCCTTTTTCTCATATATATACATATGAGAATAATGGAGGAAAGAGCCATAGCAGAGAATTTCCAACAATAAAACTTTTTACATTGCTAATTCAGCGGTGAAAATGTGGTAGTCACATGAAATTTGGTGTATCCACGTCTTAAACGATGGAGCTGGAGATGGTGGATACCGATCATTGGAAGAAAATGGTGGAGGGTTAACCTTTGTGATGTCATCTGAGGAAATTTCCTCATATGGCCTTTTTCTTTCATTATTCTTCTCTCTCTCTCTCTCTCTCTCTATATATATATATATATAGTGCGGATCCGTTAGGGCGGGTTCGTATTTTTCAAATGCACGAACTTTTTCATGCGGCATCCTACAAACGATCCGTTTCGTTCAAGTTGTTCTATACATCTTAGATAGTGTATGGATGAAAAAACGTATCGATCAAAATCGTTTTATGTGTAGAACCTAGCTTTAAAGTTTTGAAATGTGTTCGGCTGAAATAAATGGACATGTTTCTACACATGCAAAACACTACCGATCAGTACGATTTCTCATCCATATACAATCTAAGACGTGTAGAACAAGTTGAACGTAACGGATCGTTCGTAAGACATCGCACGAAAAAGTTCGTGAATTTGAATAAATACGAACCTGCCCTAACGGGTCCGCTATATATATAGAGGGGGGTCTATTTTACTCCATAGGTATAACTAAGTTAGTTACCCATAGTAAAATAACCCACTACCTGACTTTTTTCCGCGATCGGCTCCGTCCATCTTGATCTTCATCATCAAAAGTATGATTACATCAACTTTCATATGATTTGAAAACTTATTGTCTATGCATCGGTTGGTGGCAAAATAAACGGTGATTCGACAATAGAACATTTTATAACCGAAGATTAAGATATCAACGGTGTCCCAATCACACGAAACTTCATGTAATCACAGTTTAGCTGATGGAGATCAAGATGGACGTCGCCGATCACGAAAAATAATTCATTAATTTTTTTATTTTACATAGGATGTAATAATTACACCTAGGGAGAAAATTAGCCTCCCCCACAGACACACATATATATGGGGGATATTTTTTTTAAAAATGGAAACTCTCGATCTACGATTTATTTGGACGATACGATCCGTTCAAGTTAATCACCCTACCCTCAAATGTACGTGTATGAAAAATCAAAAAATTTGGAGACTTCTAACTAATGCATCGAATGGGTGTAAAAATAAACGTCTTTCAATAACGCAATATAAACTTCATCCGATTCATATGTTGAGGTCTTCAAATCCTTAGATTTTTCATACACGTACATTTGAGTGTAGGGTGATCAACTTGAACGGATCTGATCATCCAAATATGTCATAGATCGAGAGTTCCCATTTTTAAAAAACAGGAACCGGTTTGCAAAAGATCACCCCCATATATATATTGTCACGGCCTGCTTCTCAAATTACAGGAGCGGTGATGCGACTAGGTCTGCAACGCATCTACACTGAGAAGCACACATTCCGGATATAGGCACGCTAAGCGTCTGGCAAGAAAAATAATAACATAAGAATCATAATAATAATTTTATGAAAGGAAAATCCAACATCCCGATCTAGGCATGCTAAGCGTCATGCTTAAATCAAGGGGAAAATGAACCAAAAGGTCAAAGGACCTTTCACTCTGATGCAGCAGCCGCACCAATGCATCCCGAAGGATCGATCATGGCCCCATGCGATCACAAGAAATCGAGGACCTCGAAATTCGTGATAGCCACATTGTTCTTCAATCTGCAAAGAAAGCGAAAACCCTAATTGAGGGAAATGAAATTATTTAAATGATGAACAAGATGGCTTGAAATATAAAAATAAAAAAAAGAAACAAAGGAGTAGTTTACATTTTCATAATTGTAAGCGAAGAGAGAAAAATATAAAGTTTAGAGCTCAAATTCGATAAATTGAATGAAAAGAATATATTTGGAGACCCTGAACCCAAATAAAAACATAAATCACTCCTGCTATGCGATTTTTCGATGATTGCGACACTACAGCGGGCTGAGCAAGGGTCTTATCCAGTCGAGTCCCCCCCCCCCCTAAAATTACTAACTGAACCAAAAAGAAGATGAAAACTGAACCGAAACACAGACGAACTTGGTTAGAACTGAAAAAAGGAGTTAGACCAAAAAGGAGCTAGACCAAAGACAAAAGAGCAATAATATGACGCCATCTGGCAAGCAAACTAATAACTCTCAGAGATATTACCAATAATGAGAGGTAGGAGTTACAGTAGAACGATATTCATTACTATCATCAGAAGATATTACCAATAATTTGATTAGATAGAGGTGGCACTAGCACGTGATCTATAATCAAGTTATATTGATGTACAAAAGCTGATGCCACTGGGGTTTTTCTTTGTTAATGGCTGATTTTATGAACAATCTTAAAGAATCACATCCTCGTTTCCTTGTTTCAAGATTTTGGTGCTATTTGTTATCTGTTTACTTCCCTAAATTCTTTGACCCCCTTAGCAAGTATTCAAGCTTTGAAATCTATCTGATGCATGTCACATAATATCCGAAAATATGTTTGCTTTTTAGACTATTTATGATGAAAGTTAGCACCAATGATTAGATCAGCAAACAACCGTTCTGTTATTTACAAGTATTACAATCTTGTACATGGTTACTATTATTATTCTCCTCTTACACTGATGGATGGACACACAGACAAACAGATATATGAATGCATAAACACATTTAACTCTTGGAAGGATACACATACACACACGCATGGTAGATAGCTAATCAACAATTTTCTTCCACGATTTTATAATGAATACATGTACCGTGCATATCATATACTTATAGCCAGAGGCGCTATATTGGTTCTGAATCAGATTTCGGATCAATAGCAAGTTACAAATTCTGTCTCGGTAGGCCAAAGTGGGCAGGCTGGGGCCCGAGCCCCGGCAAAGATTTCAAGGTTTAGCTACACACACACAAACACAAACACACACATGTAGTGTTTTCAATATAGATATAAAGGTACAACTCTACTTCTCATATGCAAAGTTTGAGTTAGTTCGGTCGTTAGTACTTGGTTTTGTGTGTTCGAGCCTGAGTTGTCAATATTTATGTTTTATCTACCATGTGTTACTTTAACAAGGAAAGTTTAATAAAAACCTTATGTTTTTCATATTTGTATTTAACACCTTGATAAAATTATATTAGTTTTTATTCTCTGGAAAAATTTTGATTCATTTGCAATAATCATTTTCATTGGTTTTCCTTTATGAAAAGTGTTGAGTTGTAAAATATTTTAAAAGGAAAAACAAATTCTCTTGTTTAAATTGTTGTATATAACAAACTCTCTTCTTTAAATTGTTGTATATTTTTGACATTTTTATCTTACAATTAAGTCTTTTACATAAAGGTTATATTTGATCTAAATATTTCTTTTTAATTGAAATTGCGATCAATTGGTTAAAATTCTTTTTACCTTATATCAATAATTCGTAACATGAAATATATAAAACACTTGAATAAAATTAATAGGTATTCAAATTTAATATGTAAATATAAAATCTTTTTCCAATTTTAGATATTAACTTTATTCTGCCCCCCCCCCCCTCACCCCCAATAATTCAAACCTAGCTCCGCCCCTGCTTATCGGGTGCACTGTAGGTCCGAGACATCTCGAAAATTGCATTCATGCCCTTGCAGTGTTGACATGAATAATATATTGTAGATTACGTGACTGTCACACCTTAACTAGCACTTCATGTTTGTGTAAAGCCATGGTTTAAGGTATCACCCGATACGGTTAAAAATCGGAAGTTTCCCACCGGTATCAGCCGAAACAGGTCCGATATTCGCATGTGTTCTGGTTCCGGCCGATATTTGCAAGTTCCGGCCGATACGGCGATCGATACGAACTTTTTCCGGTTAAAAAAACTGTTACGAGGTCAAAAAGCATTTTCAAGGTGATCAGGAGGTGTTCAGAAAAGATAATGCTAAAAGAAATCAAAATCACAGAGAATCACAGAGAAGATAATGGTGAAAAAATACAAATCACAAAGAAGATAGCTCTTTAAAGTCGATCCAAGCAAAGCAGCAATAAAAAGTAAAAAATAAATCAAATCATTAAATTAATTTATTCATCGTTTTCTGCTTATAAATTTGGAATCGAAATCATCCACAAGGATCACAACCACAAAGCAATTGAGAAAATATACATAGATGATGAAAAAATCTTAGTTTTTTATTACATACCCGAGATTAAGCATCTGTAATCCTTGCAAGTTGAGAAACGGGGGCCGGAAAAGATCAATTATTACGGAGCGCCGGGGATATCTCGAGCAGATCGCAGTCTTCGGAAAGGGGCTTAATGGGATATGGATGATGTGAATAGGTTATTGGGTTTTTGGGTCTGGGTTTGGTTTATTTGTGAGATCTAATAATTATTGGGTTTATTTTGAATTATAATTGGTTTGGGATTGGTTTATTTGTGAATTAATATTTATTGGGTTTAGGTTCGCATTATATAATTACTAGAACATGTGCACGTGCGTTGCACACGTCAAATGTAATATTTCATATTTGTGAGAATGAGTGTGTGTATTTGTAAATAATGAGTGTTTATGTGTAAATGTGCATTTCATATAAATGAGAATGAGTATAAATGTAAATTTGAAAATATTGAGGGTTTATGTGTAAGTTTACATTGCAATGCATTATTTTTTTTGTCCTCTTCCTTAATGAGGTGGAGGCCCTACAAGAAGAGGATGATGAGGTGGAGGACCTAAGAGAAGAGGATTTTTCTTCTTTTTCTTTGAATTTTGGTGAAAGGAGAGGGTGTCCACCTCACCAAGGGGTATTTGCATTATAAAGAAAGAAGATAATTACTAGAATTTGTGCAATGTGTGTTGCACGTGTTAATTTAAAATTTAATTATTTTTTTGGGAAGAAAATAGTGTGTGAGATACGTGGGTTCTAATAATTAAAAAATTAATTATTTTTTTTTGGGATTGAGAGATGCGGAGGGTTCTAGCATTTTCTAGGAGTAGAGAGAGATGTAGAGGGTTCTACATATAAAGGATTAATTTCAAATAAATGTGAGAGTGCAACATGGGCTCCTCCTCTTTACGTTATAATAGTAGAGATTTATTATTTTTATGTGAACATTATTTTATTTTGATTTTAACAAGTTATTAAAATTTAGCATATAAAAATATAAGCAACTCTTTATATATGCTTATTCGATTAAATTTAGTATAAATAAATAAACTTTAGTGTAGATATTAAATTTTTGTATGTAAAAATATTTAAAGCAAGTTAAATTATGAATTTCAATAAAATATAATCGAACTGCTGGCATTTGTACATTACATATAAATACTATGAAATAGTTGATGACAAATAAATAGCATGAATTTTCTTATAGATTAAAATCCCAGCATTTCATATAGATTATAAATAATAATAAAACGGGAATGTATAAAATAATTAGCAATTATTTTCAATTTCAGGTAAAATCAACAAGAATTTTGGTCTCGCGAGCGAACCGATCCCATAAAAAAAAGGAATTAGATATTGGCTGGAATCATGGTGTTATGGTTAATAATAATCATAGACGAGTAATGTGCAATTATTGTAGAAAAGAAATGTCTAGTGGCAGCCGTTTCAAAGAACATTTAGTGGGTATTAGTCGTGATGTTGCATCATGTCCCGCAGTCCCAGCGGAAGTAAAAAAAACATATGAAAAAATACATACTTTCTCCAGAGGTGAGGTGGGGTTTGGAGTGAAGCCACCGACCGCATGGGAGATTTCACACCTATCTAGATATAGAACATGAAGAACTAAAAAATTGTGTTGAGCAGCATCGCATTTACTGAGATTAGTTTGGTTGCACTCTTATGTGTGACGGTTGGTCCACTCAAAACAAAATGAAAATAATAAATCTTCTTGTGTACTCTCCAAGAGAACATGGCTCTTTAAATATGTCGATGCAACAAAACAAGATCAAACTGCTGAATACTTATTTAATTTGATGGATTCCATAATTGAGGTAGTGAACAAACACGGAATAGTGCAAGTGGTTACCGACAATGCTGTGAATTATAAAGCATTTGGACGATCGTTGATGGAGAAAAGAAAACATCTTTATTGAACTCCATGTGCAACACATTGCACAAATCTCGTGTTAGAAGATATGACAAAGAAGGATGAGGTGAAAATAGCTATAGAGAAGTGTAAGATGATTACAAATTTCATATATAATCATGATGAGATGAGAAATAAAAAATAGAGAGCTATTTAGGCCTGGCATAACACAATTTGCAGAGCATTTTATTTCTTTGGACTTTATTTATACACATCTAGATAATTTGAGAAGAATTGTCGCTACGGAGAATGGAGAGAAAAAACAAAGCAAGCTCGGTTTCAGAGATAAAAAGATTGCAAAAGAAGAGAAAAATATGATCGAAAATGATGCTTTTTGGACATGAATTGCTTATGTCATTGTTTTGTTTGAACCACTCGTGAAGGTCTTGAGAATGGTTGACGGTGATGATAAGGCTGAAAAGGGAATTCTTTAGGAGGCTATGGGAACGAGCAAAAGAAGCAATTAAGAAAAATGTTGGTAGTGGTTATCGAAAATGGTGGAAAATCATTGATAACGGATGGGATAGACAACTAAAGTCAAGTTATACATGCAGCTTGTCAATCTAAACTGTTTATATTAATTTTTTTATATGGTAGTGTTAAGCAAATAACATATTTTATCAATTAATACTATCATTGTTATCAAATTGCAGGTTATTTTCTGAATCCTCGATTTTCATTACAGCATGGTAAACATGTAGGAAAATGTAAAGCAAATGGAGAAAATGCCAAATTTTTATAAAGTAAAAAAAATGTGCACGTGGATATGAAAAAGGCAAAAGGTCAATTTTGTAAAGTTCAAGGGGCTAAATGTAAAATTATAACGCTATGAATAGCCGGGCATAAAATAAATGACAACAACTTGGCCTCTCATTCTGCTCTCTAAGGTTTTTGACCCTACACCAGTCTCTCTTTAAGATTCATCTTCTTCCTCAAATAATCAAAAGAAAAAGAGCTTTTTTTCTCAGAATAAATAGAATAATAATTCCATAGCCTAGTTGAAAAAGAGCATCACTTTTCCACCAAATCCAAATAAAGAGTCTTTGGGATCTCCTCATCCCTATTCAAGAAACAAAGAATGGAGGAAGAAAAAGGAGAACTCGTCTCTAAAAACACCTTTTTAACATGATCGAGGGCATAAGTAACAGAAAATAAACTTCTTTTCTCTCATCCAAGATCCAAAACTCAAGTTTCCAAGAACAAAAGAGTGCCCCTTTGACATCAAAATAAGAAGAAAGCTGAATCTGACCCATAAGAGGGAAATCCTATGGCTTTTCCCTCGGAGGATCGGATTTCGATCTGTACTCCTCTTTCTTAAATGTGGATTTACGTCCGTGCTTCACCAAAACGCATCAAATAAATTGACAAAATCTAGCGGTAAAATTTTGTTAAAATCCCCACTTAGTCTTTATTTTTTAGAAAATCAAACAAAAAACGAACAAAACAAATATAAAAAATGAAACAACAAACATACCCCCGGAGACACCCGACCTGGGGGGATTCATAATGCCGCCGCCGAGTACCCTGAAGGGGGCCACTCGAGCCCGGGTCCCCCTTTTGGGGTACCCGGACCCAGGTCCCCCTTTAGGGCCGTCCTAGGTTTCCCCGTGGAGGCACCCAGACTTCTTCGCCTGATAAAATAATTTAAAACATAATATAAATGGAAAAAAAATAAACAAACCTGCATGTCCACACACACGCATACATTCATGCTGAGTTCATATGACCGCCATGAGTTAATCAGAGGTTCTCTCGCATCAGAAGAGTGGGGTAATTAACAACAGTTTTGTTCACGGCTATTGGAGATTAGAATATCCGCAATCATTAAACCCTCTATCTACCATGTGTGGGAAAGAATCTGTACATACCTGACAAGCGAATACATCCATCTCAATGGATCACGAAAAACACTTCAGAGATTCTTGCACATCCGGTGGCACTATAAATTATGTGTATTTTTCCTTCGCATAAATTGCCATATAATCCATCAAGCCTTAACCTTGTTGCTATTTAATACCTTGCTGATTTTTTCTTAGTGTACAACTAAAACCACGATTAGCTGACATCCAGCCGAGAATCAATCACCTGCTGCTTGTTTGGCTTTGCTAATTACTGAGACACTGCACAAATAAAAAGCTACTAGTGCTTCTCGAAATAATGCTTCTTACAGATGGAAATGGATTGTACTTATATGCATACATAAACCGTGACATTGTCTATAGTTCCATTGCATTTGATATGGCTATGGTGTGCAAGTACATAAAATACAACAGAAACTACTGGGTTTTCCTTTTTGTTATCCCCCACACCGCCGCCCCCTCCCAACCCCCTAAGAAAACAACATAATAAAAATATGAATAAACATGCATTGTATTTTATGTAGATCAGACGACCATAGCAATATTAAGGGCACATTGATCTAATATGACGAAAGAAACTTGCAAATTGGACATCTAGCATTTGCCTCCTGGTCTATATCATAAAAATTTTAAATACAAGACTGTTTATCACATATACCAAAACATTTAATAAAGTTCTTACGTAATAATATTTGAACACCTACAAAGCTCTGTACAAATCATTCTTCTTAAATATAACATAATTCCCTTCAAGCTCGCCCAATAGATCGACAATGTACTCTCTCTTTGATCCTCTAAAATGGTCCATAATTTGGGAGAGGGAAACCTGTAAAAATATTTATAAAAAATCAATAAGATTAACAAACTCTTTTTCCTTGCAAATTACATAAAACACCATTGAGCTTTCTTAGCTCTATACAGACCCCCCTTGAACTTCAAAAAAGAGGACCCCCAATTACATAAAGCACCATTGAAATAATGTAGTAGACAGGCCTTCAGGGGTGGTATTTGTTTTTTCTCCCCAAAAAGTTTAACGGTGTTCTGTGGGGGGGAAACCTAGAAAATTGATTGTGCATTTATGTCATTTACCCTATTTTTTCTTTTTTGTTTTTCTTTTCTTTCTATGCTTTTCCAACCATCCTTACCCCATCATGTGCTGCAATCCACTCTAAAATAGAACTTTCTGTTGCCTCTAATTCAATACTGCATTTTTCTTCTTGTTCATTGGATTTGTGAAGTTTAATCGGAGAACACTCGTTAAGCAAAGGCTCATCATCACTTCGCGGTTGTTTCGTTCCTGCAGAAGACTCTTTCATTCCATGTGATGCTGCTCTATTTTTGGTGAAGGATCTCCAACTATTAGATTCTTCAGTGCATGCTGGTGACCCTATCTTGATGGGAACATTGTCCAAGGACACAGAGAGATCTTCCATTAACAAGAAAGTCTTGATCGCTTCATAGCTTACCTGCAAAATCACATGAATGCCAGTTATGCATAGGGCAGGTCTTAGAAGACAGATCTTGAAGGGTAAAGTTTAATAAACCACTGAATTTTTCACTAGTTCCCAGATAAGGCTATTAAAACCACCAAAGTAGGCAAATCGGTGGCATATGCCACTTTTAATCAAAACTGTGAAATTTGATGTTATTTGTAATTTATAAAGGTCGATAGTGTTTACTTGGAGTAATTTATAAAATTCGAATGGTCATAATCAAAACCAGTAAACGTTCATGAGGGTCTCAGTAATTTTATCTTATTTTTAATCCCAACCTTCAGATTGAAGAGGCCTATATAAGAAATGCAATATCAAGTTTCATATAAACGTATGAGTTTTATCAATAATGACTTCTTGTTTATACATTTCACATGCTTACACAACTAAATGGACTTTCAATTCATGACCAATTCTTTGCATTCACTTCCATGGCCACCCACATCTAATGGAATCAACATAGGACTCCATAATAAATTTGAAAAAGAAGCAATTTAGATGGCTTGGACAACAAAGGCCACTTGAGAAAGTGATAAAATTGTAGTTAATACAACTAGGGCTGGGGGGTAGACCTGCACAAATATAGATAGTTATGAAAAAATACATCATACAGTAGTTGTCAATTACACTAAATAGATGGCCCTTAACATAGCTAGAAGCGAATGATTTATAAAGTTGACCCCCAAAATTTGTTGTAACTAGGGTTAAACCATCTTGCCCGATGTGCAAGATTTACGAATAATCCAGAAAATATCTGTACATTGAGGGAAAAAATGATTATAATATGACGTGGTGTGTGGTTCATAAACTTATGGCTTATTTACCGGAAACTCCTAACAGGTTTGAGTAAGAATCAAAAAACTACCGATACCTTTTGAAATGGTCAAAAAACTACCATGCTTGACGGTCAACGTTGGTGTTCATATCAAATGACCATTTTACTCTTTTCATAATATAATCAATTTATTATAAATTATATTTTAAATAATTTTAATAATCATTAAATATTAATTAAATGACTAATGTATTTTTTAGGGGAAGACAGAGGAGCCGGAGTGGGGCCGGCGTCAGCGCCGGAGGCGGGAGGCAAGAGTTGAGGATAAGGAGGATGATGATGATGTGATGAGATGATGATGATGATGGGGGCAGGGGGCAGCAGTGGAACGTGTAACCCGCCTGCTGTCCAAGTCAACCACTTTATTTCCTGTAATCCATATAGACGCAGGAGGGGGGAAGGGAGGGGGATGGAGTAGGGGAGAGGGGGGCTGGAGCAGGAGGGGGGAAGGGAGGGGGATGGAGTAGGCGGCGAGGGGAGGGGTTAGGGTTAGGGTGGGGGTAGGGAGGGGGCTGAATCCGGAGGGGAAGGTTTGGGCTAGGGTTAGGGTGGGGGTAGGGTGGGGGTGGGAGGGGAGGGTCTTAGGTGAGGAGAGGGTAGGGACCCCATAGCCAACTCTTGGAAGCTGAGGTTGGAGAGGATCGGGGCCAGGAAGGCGGTGGCCATCAGCCGGTGGTCATTAGATGCAGGAGAATGGGGAGAGGGGCGAAGAAGAGGATGGTGATGGTGGTTGAAGGGGATGATGATGAATTGATGATGGAGGGGTGAGAGGATGGTGGGTTGGTGGCGTCGGCGTTGGCCGGGGAAGAAGTTGGTAAGGATTATGGTTTGGTTAATTAAGAAAGGGATAATTTTGGAAATTTTATATTTTTTGCTGAGGCGCTGACATGGCACAAACGGTACTAACATGCCGCCATTAAATTTGGTAGTTTTTTGGAATTTTAAAAAACTATTTCAAAAGTATTGGTAGTTTTCTGATTCAAGCATAAACATGCTGAGAGTTTTTAATGAATAAGCCTAAATTTATCGATATAAAAATCAATGTTTTTGTATTTATAAAAACAAAGCTTATTGTATTTATTTGTGAAAAACAAAGTCCAAGGTATTTATCCGGAAAATGGTGAAAGTCCATAGTATTTATTGTGAAATTGATTGCAAAATTAGTCGACCCGAGATGAAACCTAGCAGCCCAAGAAGCGTGACCCAAAGAGAACCAACGAGTCTGAGCTAGTGATGAAGTGGAGGCATGCGAGAGCACGTGTTGTACACATATAAAGGATTGATTTGTCATTCAGTGCAATTCTCGGGCATGAGCGGAGGCAAACATGCGCAGGAAACGTGATGAGCTCTAGTTGGTTCATGGTCATGGCCAGATGCAGGTTATTTATGATAGGAATTAATTGGTTTTTCTATTTAATCCTAAAGATTAAATCAAGACTTATCTCAAACAAAACCCACTGCTATATATAGATTAATTAAAACCGTAGTCAAAGAATTAATCCACAGTTATTTTTTTACGGCAATTATCCAGAGGCCGAAAGACAGAAAGGTAGAGAGAGGGTTTCTAGAGAGAGATTTGTATTAGGCGATGATCGGAAGAGAATAGTTCTCGTGTAATTCTTTCTTGAAAGTGAAAGCTTTCGTTGTCGGTTTGCACGATTAGGTGCGATTGCGCCGAACCTAGGTATATCTAGTGTTTTGTGTTGTTTGATATGTATTTCTAATAACTTAAGGTGTTTTGATAGTTGTTTGAATAATCTTTTTCAGACAGATTCAATTCATGTGATCCTGATAGATTTCTCGCTGAGACTCTTAGTGTGGTTTGTGATTCCTTCAAGGATCACGGGTGTAGAAATTACAACATTTATTTGCAACAAACAAAGTCAATGGATTTCAGTCGAAAAACGGTGGAACTCCATGTAATTTTTTTTTGAAGAATAAAGCTCATTATATTTATCTTAAGAATGCTAGAAGTCTATGGTATTTGTTTTTGGAAAAACAAAGCCCATGGTATTTATCCAAAAAACGTTGAATATGCATAGTATTTATTTGTGAGAAACAAACTTTATGGTATTAATCCGAAAAGCATTGAATATGTATGGTATATACTTATAAGAAACAAAGTCGATGGTATTTATCCGAAAAATGTCGAAAGTTTGTCATGAAGATTATAACGGAATTTATTTGCATCACTAACTTTTAATGTATGATTACAATTGTTAAAAGTCCATAAATTTCATTAAAATAGAGCTATTAAAATAATTTAGAAAAATAAAATTTAAGACGGGCTTCATATATCTTTTTTGACCTTACGCCTCAAAGAGTCCCTTCATCTACTTCATTATTATGCTAAGAAATTAACAGAGTAAGTGTTCGACAAAAAAAAATTAGCAAAGCAAGTGGCATAAGACCTTTATGCAAGCTTGATGCCCACGTGCCCTATAATGGGGCAGAAATTTGACTATCTTCCATAAAAAAAACCTCATAACATAACCCAAATCCCCAAAGTACTAGCTTTAGCCCGATAATCCATAGCATATGAAGTCAAAAGGTCAAAGGGTAAAATGTGGAATTATGGAAAGTCCGCATTTCACTCAGCTTTCTAATATATGTCTAGACTAGATGGTTTGTGAGTATAACAGGCACTCGCATGGGCAGAGTAACCCTGCCCCCCCAAAAAAAAACTCCACCACCCCACACACGAACACAACCAAAAAACCGAGGGGCTCCAAGTACCACCTATATACATATCAGTGGTGTACATTTGATTTCTGCTATATATACAAGCATGATGGTATACATTACAAGTGAAGTCGGTCCATTGGTAGGAAAGTGCATTTCGAGCTAGTCAGTCTTGGGTTCGAGCCCCTCATCCCTCACTTTGTTCTTTATTTTGGATCTTTGGAAGTCATATATGAAAATTCCAAAGAAAACCCTAGATTTTTCATATTTATTTTTAACTCTTGTACCTTTTAATTAACCTATGATTTAGTATGAAGTATAAATATGATTAGATATATATTGGCTTTGATAGATGCATTCTTTTTATTTCAACTATAAACATTATATTTTACAAGCAAAAATAATAAATAACATAATATTGTATATATAAACTATTAAGAAAACTATATAATTCAGGTTGGTATATAATTTAGACACTAGTAAATCACTTATTAAGCAACATTTTATTTTTAAGAATGCAAACTAAAATGAAGTATCTCTGAATTAAAACCTTTACAATTTACATTAATATAGTATAAGTATAAAAACGATAATATGGCTTTAAGATTACATTTAAGAGTATCTTTCAATATATCAGTATATTTTTATATTTGAGATGGGTTCTATTAGTTTAAATGGGGATGATGTACTTACAATTTCTGGTAATTCTTCTTTAATTGGCTTTAAACGATCCCTTGACCCAACTTTTGTAATTGCAGAACGAATTAGTGAGGCGATTTCAACTGATAATCCAATCTCCTTGCGGAATCTACCCCAATTTATCTCATGCTCATCCTGAGCAGCTTCAAGGATGTATGAGATGACTGTTGGCTCTTTTATCCCCAATTTGCTCTGTAGAATGAAAACCAACACAAGTTTTAGATAAAATAATAATAATAATAATAATAAAATTAGACGCTAGGAGAACCTGCAAAACTATATAACTTACTGCAACTTTTTGGATTGAAAGTTCTTCCTTTTGCCACAATTTCCATGCGTTCAACTTGGCTGGAGTAATTTTTCTGTCAGAGGCCGCATAAACTTTTCTTGTACTAGCAGTTTGTACTACTGTTGCCTCTCCATCCAAGGGAAGGTTTAGTTCTTCTGATGTTTGACTGATACTTTGAAGAAACCTATCACCATATCTTGATACAAGGTGCTGTAAGAAACAAGAACTTAGATTGCCTGAATTAAACAAAACGGTTATGTTTCTGCTTTTGAGAAATCTGAACATGATGCACAAGAGGATGCAGATGGTAGATTACAGCATTTCTAAAGGCAATTGTCAACTGCGGAATAACAAGATGCAAGTGTACTTTGAAATTGCAATATCTTGTGTACATAAACTATAAACGTATCCAAAGGTTAATTCACTAGATAAAACTTCCAACAAGACAGTACCTTGATTAACTGACTACTTTGTTCTGTCAAATAAAAATTGAAGAAACAACAAAGAAATAATCACGTTTGGTTTACTACAGTTGGTAAACAAACCCATGATTCAGGGCTCTAACCAAACCAATATGTAGAAGTGCGCTGCTAGATAGCAATGAAAACATATTGAGTATATTATATTTGGACAAAAACAAAAGTAAAAAATTACAAACAATAGATCGATCCTTAGAATAGAACTAATAGGGCTTATCAAGGTTAGATATACCGCAGTGCAACAAGTTCCATTCGCATCTTAATAGCCTTAATATTTAGGATTCAATTCAAGGAATCCAAACCAATCTAGCTTTTCAAATGTTTGATAATGTAAAACCTCAAATATAGAAGTCAGAACTCTACTCATTATTCATAACATATACACACATGCCTACAGGCTACACCCTAGGGGAAAAACATGATTCTCTTATTTTATTTGTTTGTCTAAGCATCGAGAAGCCAAGATCAGGCGGAAAAAAGCGGCAAGTTGCTCAAATCATGATCAGCAATTTGAATCTCAACTATCTTCCTGAACCTTGCCTCTGTAGTTAGTTAGATACATTAATTATTCTAGACGTGTTCCCTCAAGTCTAATCATGTATCCCTCATCTGATTACGAATTTTGAATATTTTCATGGGCAGCCTAAAGACAGTAGGATTCATTTAACAACATCAGCTTAGACCTAAAAATGTGCAGGCCCAAATTTTATGTAAAAATGTTCCCGAAAAATAAAATCTATGGCCTTTAATTTATTAAGGCTAAAAATGTAGGAAATCCCATCACTTCTGCTCGACCCCTTTAACATGAAAACATGCACTTTACCCCAAAATCTACACACTGTTAGTTTTCTTGATTTATTTTGCCTAAAATGCTCTTCAACCTTTCTTCCCCAAATTTCTTCCTCCCCTTTCTTCCCTAAATTCTTTCCTTCCAGATTTCTCTCCCATCTATATTACCAAAATCTTCAATTCAATTGCCATCTACCTTCTTTCCTCTCCTAAAAGGAGTTAACATGGATTCACAAACTATGAACTTCAAATGAAAAGGAATTGAGAATTATTGGGTTAAGTCAATTAGAATTAAGAGAGGCATGTTTGGTACAGAAAAATATCATGGATGGAAGATACTAACACTGTTAGGGATTATGGGGTATATTGCAGGTTTTTCAAGTTAAGAGGGGTTTCGAACTTTTCAAGCAAAAGTGAGTGTTTTCCTGCATTTAAGGCATTCATTGAATTAAAACCCTTTAATCAAACAGACCAAATTAATTCCGAACCACTGGCCCCTTCCATGGTACAAAATTGTTCCTATACATGTATCAAAGCTACAAACGATGTGTAGATCAGTCAAAGGTAAGTTAAGTTTGGAATCTTAATGGACTACTTTGATTTATTCCATCCGGTTATGCATGGTTGAAGTGGCAAACTGATTCCCTCATGTAACTGAAATATACCGGAGTAGAAGAGCATGCCGCACCCGTGACCAAATATTTTGTAGTGGCCTCATTTCATCGTATGGCTCTCTTGCTACACACACACACACAAAAGTGCTCGTTCAGGCAATTTTTGGTGTTTTTTGGGATAATTGCCTTTAGCCCCATACATCTTAAGAAAATTTGAATTTGACCCCTCAACAAGTTTATCAACCAACATTTCTACATGTGGAAATTTAATCTCCACCCCTTACGTTTAAACCAAATTTTCGTTTGACCCCTTCTATATTTACCCATACATAGCTATGGCTAAATGATTGGAAAAATTAAGTTTTACTCCTTTTTAATTCAAATGTTCATTCGGATCCTTCAAGGTATATCTTTTAGCCTTTTTTAAAGTTTTACTTATATGGAGCTAAAAGACTGAAAATTTCATCCCAGTTTCTTTTGTTTTCTCTTCTTGTTGAAATTGATTAAGTTAATCTATATGGTGTATAACTTGCTTTTACATTTTTTTAATTCTGAAAGGTGGATCGTGATTCGTTTTTTTGGTTTTTAACAAAGCCACTTGATTTATCTCTACTATTATAGGGAAAAGGAAAAGAGGTTTAAAATTTTGTTGCGCATATTATTTTCATCAGTCAAATGACACTATTACGGAGCAAAAAAACATGAATTGTAATGGGCTAATTTCGTTCATCGCACGGGTGTGTAAAGAAATTCATACGCGGGCCACAGATCGACCACATTTTTGGACGCAAGTGAACTGGTAAAATTTATTTCAGGCCCTTCTGAGAACACATAATTGATTTTGGTCGCTCTTCAAATTGGATGCATCTACAAAGTGAGCTTATTGCTTGGCATCCACTAGTCGATCAAGTTTATTTGTCTTTTTCTATGCAAATTAGTTTACCCCCATTTTTCCTTGGTATTTCCATTTTGACCCTTGGTTATTGTATTTGAGCTAAATTTTGATTGTCTTTTCCTATGGAAAATTAGTTGTAGCTGTTGTTTTTCTTGAGTAATTCCAATTACACCCTCGGTTCAGATATTTGAGCTCAATTTTCACTTTGGAAAATTAGAATGCAGCCCCTAACTTTTTCAAAAATTAGCTATAGCCCCTGTTTTTCTTGGGAAATTCCATTTAGGCCCTCGGTTCAAATATTGGAGCACAATCTTCGCCTCGGAAAATTAGAACATAGCCCCTGATATTTTTTTGGAGATTTCCATCTAGACCTTAGCTCAAATATTTCCAAGTCGCTATGGAATTGTCAAACTTTCTAATCACCCCTTCTTTATCTTGCATGGTTTGAACTAATCACGTGAATGTATCATGAGCTTCGAAAATTACATGTAGCTCTCATTCGTAATGATACCACTTGACTATATATAAAGCCTTTCAATCAAAATATTTGATTGCTATTGTATCTTTATACAATTCTTTTAAGATTCGCAACAACTAAATATAACTTAATGCTTACTAAATGTTATGAATAAAAATAATTCTTCTTCTCACTTCGCACAATTTTTATCAAGAATAAGTGCAAAGCCACGATCTTTTCCTTACAAAACTATCATTTAAACCGATCAAGCTCATTTCCAGCAATATTGAGAAAATGTAGTTCAGATCCCTACTTTACTTGAAATTTTCATTTGGACCCGCTCTAAGGTGTTTGTAATTGGATGTGATTTAAACATATTTGGTGTATTCTTGAATGACAATTTTAAACATTAATATGCAACAATTTCTTACGGACTAAACTCTTATCAAGTACAATCATCATTACATGATATATAACATTTGGTTTGAGATAATCTATGGTTAAACTTCCATCCGCGCAGTATGCGCGGGTGTCTTGCTAGTATCCAGTAATAGTTATACACCTACACTGAACCATTCTAGAGTTGCAAAGATGGTTACTAAATCATTAGCACCACATAAAAACTTCTCCTAGAGTAGCTAATGAACCTTTAATGACAAGCAACATATGATTTATGGCTGAGCTACAAAGTAAATAGCTCTGTAGCTCGGGCTAGCTCATCAAAGCTTACTGATCCCCCACTTGGGCCTCCATATTTCTATGGAACAAATCACATCATATATAACAATATTTTTTATTTTCTGATACAAAAATTCTCAACCAGACATGTTTTCTGTTATCATCCAATCAATGTGTTTACAACAAACCCAATTTGGTAGTTGACATCTCATCCCAAATTGCTAGAAGTACCACATCATTAAAATTAGCAATTAAAATTTGCAGTAGTAGAGAATAGAAATCGACCCCCCCCCCCACCTCCCCCCCCCCCCAAAAAAAGGTGCGGGTGCAAGGATATAGAGAATCAATCTCTTGTGTTTTCATCAATTTTCCTATAATGCTTCTACACAACTCATGTACCTCATGAAAATCTGAATCTAGCATTATCAGATCTATAGTTAACCTAATAATGTGCAGTACAGCAGTAATCTATTGTGCAATAAATGTACTTCTTATAGTTCAGTTTTGCTATCACTACATCACTACATAACAACAAACAATGATATCTTAGAGAAATCCGTATCATAGGCCTCCCCAAAACATCAGACATCATTAACTAGAATGATATCAATAGAAAATACGAGTTGCATGATAAGTTGTAGCATTGACTTAACCACAAATAAATGACATTATAATACATTGGCATGAAATCAAATTGGGATCTGCACCTAAGCTACTAAGGAAAGTGACTTAATCATTAACGGTTTATTGTATGATACTCCTACTAACCGTCCCAATCTGCAACCAAAGCATATGTAGTCCTTGACAAACCATAATCAACTACCAGGATAAAAGCCGATAGTAGACTTTTATTTTTATGTTTCCATTTGATCTGAACAAAATGATACATACATTAAATTATTTATCCAGATCAAAGTTATAATACCTGGTTGACACCGTCAATATTTGCAAGCCTAGCTCTGGTAGATGGTCTAATCTTTGCAATCTTTACAATTGCTTCATCCCCACATATAGCATATCTGAAGGGGATTTCAAACAACAATGCAAGAACAGTTTTAGGGGGGGGGGGGGAGATGGTTTTTTTCCCAAATGAAATGTAAAGACAAGTGTCCACTTACGGAGCAGTTCCATTTTCTTTTGCAAGTTTCAATCTGACAACGAGTAGCATGTTGTAAAGTTTTGTCTCAACCTAAAACACAAATAAAATGAGTAAAAGGTCTGCACGTAATTTTCTGAAGTTGCAGATACTTGACAATAACATGAAATCAGCAGAATCTTTGGGGAATGCAGTATTGTGTTTTAGGGGAATGCAGTATTGTGTTTTAGGTTAATGTATAAATTATATATATATATATATATATATATATATATATATATATATACACAAGTCCGATAAAGCTGCTGTAAATTTTTTACCCAAAAGCGATCGCATAGCTATACAATATAACCTCAAGAACAAAGTCACACAAGCAATATGGTTGGCATGTTAATAGAATAACCATGTGCTGACATCTGGCATGCCCAGTCACATACAAAAGAAGACGCAGGGTAGCATCCCATGTACAGCGTCCATAATGCATAAAACATGGAGTAACAAGCATAATGAAGTACTATTTGGGATATAATGGCATAAAATACAAACAGTGTATTTTACTAGCGTTGGAATGGGACATGGACCACGGAAAAAAATTGAAATGTTTTTTAAACAAGGTGTAGTGCCCCTAGCACAAAATTTAATGCATGTGAAAGTTGTTATGAGTCACCAAAATACAAAACGGTGTTTTTTAATAAACTCATGAATTAGAATTTTTTTAAAAATCTGCGATGTGCAACATAGATTCGTAAATTTTTTTAATATCCAAAGTTAGTGTGTCAGAAAGTGATTCTTACATAAATCTTAATATGAATATTAAGGCAACAAACACCTCACGCTGACAACCCCAGAGGTATAACCAGCACTCATACATGTTCCGCAAAGAATAAAGGATCACGTAATTTGAATATCCAAACCCAAGATCTCCATTAAAGGGACTCCCTCTTACCACAATCAGTAAACCACTTTTGACAAAAAATTTAAGATATTTAGAAGTAGACTGATATCAAGCCAGCTTAATGGTTAAAACTTCTCAAGATTAAGGATGTATACCAGATAGGTGGACGGGAAAATATATATCGGAGAAAGAGAAAAGACGAAGCTTCCCATATTTAGCTTAATTGCAAATTTCTTACAACTTTTAATATATTGCTGACACTGGTGATAGCACTAGTCCAAAATGAGTATTATAATGACATGTCCGTTTGATCTTTTCTTTAGGGTAATACATAACTTAATACTTAACTGATGGGAAGTACTGTTACTAAAATTATGCTTTACAGATCCGATTGACCGGCACAAACTGAGATAAAGGATCTCAACCTCACAAAGGTATATAAAAATTTGCATTCTTGTTTATACGAAGAACGCTTCTGCTTCAACTGAGCTTCATCACAATAATAGGGGCCCCTTAGGTATGAAATATTGTTGGCAGTTCACATGGCTTTATTTACTTATCCTGACTTCTTCTGACCTGCCATTTGACTATGCAATGAACACGGTTAACCAATAGATCACAACTTCTATAGTCCTTTGCTTCGGATTTCAAGGATAAGATGACAGGAAAAAGGTCATATACGAAGAATGATGAATCATTAACGAGCAACATTTGTCACTGAGTGCATCTATGATGAGGCCTTTAAGAAAAGAAGTGATGATTGTTACTTGAACATAGGAGATATCCCAAGACAGTGTGGAACATGTGATTCACTTGTTGTTAATACAAAATTTTCAACATATATCGTCTTGGATTTGAGACGTTGACCCTTTTTTCACAGAACCAACAAAAACAACTGAGCCTTTTATCCCAAGCATATGGGATAGGCTACATGAACCAACATGAGAATCACGCCAGGTCCAGCACATGAGTCCTCCGCCTCCACTCACTCCTATCGAACAATATAATTTTTCACAGAACATTAAATTTATTTCATGAGTCTTCACGGGTTCAACATTGCTCTATCTCAACCCACCTTTGATGGGAAAAGACTGGGACTAGGTTGCACTGACACATCTTTGAGGTTGCCGTATCCGTGTGTCGGACACGGATTCATGACCGACACGTGTTCGACACATTTTTATTGTCCCGCTTCAAAACAAGGCGGCTTTAAATTTGGGCACGTGTCGGACACGTATCGAACAGTTTTAGTGCAACCATGATACAAAGACAAACCTATTTTTTCAATTAAAGGCAAGAAAACGCTAATTTCTTGATTTGTTGACTTTTCTTTTTATTTTACTCAATTTTGCTGCTTAATATACATTATATGTGAATTATATAAGATACTTTTGTTGAAGTTGTTAGGAAAATGCTAAAATTATATTATTTTGCTAAAATTATGTTATAGTTAGGAAACTATTGAAATAATATTGTTATTACTCAAATTATGTTAAATACACGTAGAGAAATGCTAAAGTCATATATTGTCGTGTCGTATCGTGTCCGTGTCCCCGTGTCCACTCAACCTTGGGCCGCTGGGATAATGGTGATATGGGTTAACCTCCCTGGTGGAGTATATTCACATGCCTTAAATTGGTTCAACAGGCACTCCATGCACATTTCCTTTGTTCCAATATTTGATTTTTCAGTTACAAACTGAAAATGCTCCAAAATGTTTGCAATTAATTATTATCTATGTTAAATCAAACTCCCTCACTTCATAGTCTTGTATCGTTAAGTTTCATGTGCATGAATAGGTTGAATTTGTTGTATATATTCTTATGTCAACCCATGTTTCTCCATCAACTTCTGCACCTTCATAGTATGATTTGTAACCAAAAAAATCCCTAGAATGGCAAACTTTATTATCGTTTTTTATCTTCACACTTCATACTCTGAATTTGACCAATTCATCTGACTTCATTTCATGGCATTTAAATTGCTGCCAAATGTTCGCCATTCAACTTTGAAGAGCATGCTAAAAGCAAAATGTCAGGAATTAATGCATCAAAGAACAATGAAAGTATGCAAGAAAGGTCCAAAATAAAAAGGTAGTAAATCTAGTATACAAAGAGCATAAATTTTCAATAGCGATAATAGAAACATATGTAAGCAATGACAAAACTACAGTCCAATTTTTCACGAACATGGCCTATTAACCAGTAAAATAAGTTCTGTTAAAATCATTAGAGAAAAGTTCTTTAAACTTAGCAATTGGAAAGTGTACCTCAGATAAACCTTCGCATTCCAGAGTAGTTAAATTATTGAGGTCTCCAACTTTCTTCTGTTGACCTCCATGCTCTTCTTCATCAACCATCTCGCTTGTTATAGCTAAAACCAATGGTGGTTGATGCACAGCATTTGCACTAAACAGAAATTTCTTCCCACTTGGGCTGACACTGCAAACAATTAATTAAGCATCATCCATAATTCTTAAGTCTGTTTATTCTAAATTTTGAAAACAGATTTTTTACGGATGCAGAATGCTATCAATGTAGAAAAGTTCGAAAATAAAGAACCATGCAACAACCATTGAATCTATTTTAAAAAATGGCAAGGCCTTGCATTCAAGTTTTAATGAGAAAAACATAGAAATATAGAACCTGAAGAATCTCAGGTACCTTATGGTTCTATAGATATCCTGTGAATACTCCTTCAGATAATCTGCATTAATAGTTGTAATTAGTAAATATCACAGTTTTGCCTCAACAACAAGAACAAAATGTCATCATCCAAAACTTTGTGGTGATTGCCTATAAATATGGAAAATCCAGGCATCATAAGGTATAAATAAATGATGGCATCAAGCTAAACAGAAGCCTCAAGAAACACTGCATAATTTCAGGTTTCTATTATATTACAAAAATCAAGTATAAAGGAAATCTAAAACGAAATATATTAATGTATCATGTAATGAGTTTGCATATATGGTAATTAGTACTTCGAATAGTAGCACGGAGTCTTTAACTGCAAATAAAATAATACCATGGATTCTTTAACTGCATTGTACTGTTTCTGCGACAGTTCTAATATTACACAATTTCAACCGCATAACTACTGTCAGGCTTAAGCATAGCAACCGGACTGCTAACAGCACAATGTCCATATGTAAATTGAAGCCTCAGCCTTCACCCTCCATCAAAAAAAATGATGGTAATCGTGCTTCATATTGTGTTTGAGCTCGATATTTTTCTTCTTAACAATTCATTAATGCAGAAAAATTGATTTTGGGCCAAAAAATAATTTATGCCTTTTTTGTGCTAACAATCAAAACCTAGCAACTCATCATAGCCAATATCATTAGAAAACAATAAGCATTAAAAAATATCTTGCAAAAAAAAATGACATGGTTAATCATTTATTCACCATAATAAACTGAATAACAATTCTTATTCTACAAAGTTTTAAATGATAGTCACTCGTATGAGGAAAAAAAATACTGAATATCGAACTTGGTAACTAATACTAACGAAGAAATTTTTCATTAGACAACGGAAGTGTATCCACCATACATCAGCACCAAACCAAACAGTGCAATAAGGTAAGTAATATTACAAATATGGATATGTTAGTTTTACGAAATGAAGCTCTATTCCTACGAAAAGCATAAAGATGTTTGCGTATACAAATTAAGTATTCTTTAATAATTCATACCATGAGCAATCAACAATCCAGCAAAGGCTTTCCACCAATTGGATGAATAGGCTTTCCCAAGACCATGTAATGGGAGCTTGTCGTAGTTGTTTTCAAGTATCTTCTTTGACTGAAAATTAAATGCAAAAGATGGTTGATTTAGCACACACCACTTAAAAAGGGTTGCAATTGATATCATTACCATGTGATAATTAGTGAAATAATCAGAGCAAGATTGCAATCGACATGAGAAGAAACAAGAGGAATAGAAAAAGAAGTTAATCAAATTACAAATGGAACGGATGTTGGCTAAAATACTTCCTGTTGTGCTTTAGAAAGGTCCAATAGTTGCACCGAGTGACACAATTTTCACTTCAAGGCAGTTCAATAAATGTAAATTCAGACAGTTCAGCTTAATAAAAATCAATGCGGTTCAAGACAAGCAATAATGAATCAATATGTAATCAAGTACGAGAGTATAACACTTATACAAATGGTTATAGGCTGCTTGCCTTACCACAGAAACCACAAACTTGGAGTGTTTTACAACCAGAAGCATTGAATCAAGATGCGGCCATCCTTATCTGCGTGTCTATAAATTTGTGTCTAAATCGGAGTTGCCTCTACTGCATTACTCAATTATTTGATAATAGATGAAAACATTGTGTACGTGTACACATATTAGCATTAAATTAGTTTGAAATATGTCATCGGCTTCCTTCCCAAAAGCCTAAGGTTTTAGGTGAATAATTATTATTATTATTATTATTATTATTATAAGTGGAACTTTTAGGACTCCCGTAAGTTCAGTTTATATTCCTTTGAACAGAAATTACAGTGTTTCCAGTGATTGGCTGATTGCTATAAGTGAGGAACAATATGAAAATGACAAAGGTTAACAAGTGAATGACTTTATGGGACTTGATACTAGATACATCATAGTGCTTGAGTGACGAGAATGGATGCCAACCTGCTAATATCTGCAATGAAGAAATATTGGTTCTCTATATGGCATGAGAGCCTCAAAGTTTTTTAGGACCTTCATCTGAACTTCAATTCAACTATATGCCACTTAATTTATATCTTCCTTTTCACATGCACTGGTGCTACATGTAAGAGAAATACACGGGGTTGGGGCTTTTCTTTTTACATGTTACATTATGCTACGAAATACACAACAGTTTATGCTTTTAGGCCAAAATTGTATCCTTAACAGTAATTAATTTAGCCGTATTACTCAAATATTATACGTCACTAATTTGAAATAGAGGATGCATCCCAAGGGTATAACCATGATGCCCTGCAGGTTTTTAGTGCTCAACCCAACAGACAAATGACATGTATTTTGCCAAATTATGTAATGCAACAGTTGTCTGCATATCATTAGTATATTTTGGCTAGGGGACAATTTTCGAGACCCATGAACCCAACCTGCGGTATCAGTTTATGCCAACCTTAACTGAGTACGGGCATGAACAGGAAGAAGCTACTACAGAGTTTAATAAATGAGTTAAATTGAGTCAACCACTTGACCCCTTTACCCAAGACAACCCAATTAGAATATATAAACTCAGTAAATTTGATCAAACAAAAAGGTTTTGTTAGTCTAGGCGGCTAAATATAGGTGTGTTTGCCACATTAGTCATTATTTTGAGTTTTATTCCTTGCACATTGTTAAAACATTGTTCAGACTCGGTCCTTTACAACGCCCCTTCGGTAGATGGGTTGTGCATAAGATTGCATCTGGATACGGATATCAACCGGATACGAATATGGATTTTGATATCCGGCTGGATACGGTTACAGATATATATTTAAATATTCTTCCAGATACGGATACGGTTTTAGCAAAATTATCCGGATACGGATATATGAATTCGGATACGGATATCCGCAAAAAAATACAAGAAAATATATCTTTCATTGATGATGACTATTTTGAACCATATGTTTTTTACTCATTTTATATGCTATACATTTAAAATAATATTACGACATTATTTCATCAATCTTATATAATTTTTCTTTTAAAAATACGTAGTTATATTTAGTGTGTAGAGAGAGAGAGTTGGACTAGGATCCTATTGGAAGGATTTGGAAACAAATCATTCTCACTTTTTCACCATTAGATTAATTTTGAGATGTGTGCTAACAATCATGAATAAAAACTTTCATTTATTACCAAACATAACATAATTGAATGCACAAATCCCAAAGTTAATCTAATGGTGAAAAAGAATTGTTTCCAAATCCTTCCGATAGAATCCTAGTCTCTCCATATATATATATATGAGAATAATGGAGGAAAGATGCCATAAGAGAGAATTTCCTCCTATGGCGTCGAAAAAATACACCCTCCCTCATTTTTTTCCGCCGATCGGCACCCACCATCTTCATCGTTATCATCTAAGATGTGGGTACACCAAATTTCATGTGATTCTACAACCATTTCACCGTTGATTTAGCAATGTAAAAAGTTCTATTGTCGGTAAACCGTTAATTTTGAACCCACTAAATCAACAGTGAAATGGTTGTAGAATCACATGAAATTTGGTGTACCCACATCTTAGATGATAGCGATGAAGATGGTGAGTGTCGATCGTCGGAAAAATGAGGAAGGTGTATTTTTTCGACGCCATAGGAGGAAATTCCCTCCTATAGCCTCTTTCCTCCATTAACACCTCTCTCTCTCTCTCTCTCTCTCTCTCTCTATATATATATATATATATATATATATATATATATATATATAATTTTCATTTCCATGCAAATCTGTCTTTACCAAATATTTTTGAGTCATTAAATAAGCACTCAATCAAACATATCGATTTCCTCGTTCAAATTTATATTTGTTTTATTTGTATGTTATTTTTACAAATATCCGATTCGTATATGTATTTGTCTCTTTAATATCCACTTCGTGTTTGTATCTGTTTTTTCCGGATACGGATATGAATATTCCTTACCGGGCCATATCCGTATCCGAAACTAGAAAGCGGATACAGATATGGTAATTCTCGTATCCGGTTCGGTTGCAACCCTAGTTGTCCAGGTCGAAGTAAATCATTGGGCTACGGTGAGAGCAATCAACCTATTTATAGGTTGACCGCAAGCTGACACAAGACGAACTCAACCCACTGCCACACATAACTTTGCTATAAACTTAATGAAATAGATGATCAGCATACAAGTAATGCACTAATAGCTTGGTGCTCACTAACAATGTGCATGGACCGCCCAAATGATATATGGTACCTTGAGGCATGGTTCTTATTTTTTTCCCAGATGAGTTTCAGCCATTGGGCATACTCCAAGACTAACAAACTAGAATCGCCTACAAGTTTTAGTTGTCTTTCAGGACCAACTCCAAAGTATGATTTGTCTGATAACTTTGAGGACCAACTCCAAAGCATGATTTGTCTGATAACTTTGAGGACCAACTACAAATAACGAAGGCCCGTCTCGTCCAATCAGATCTCCATGAACATTTCTTTCTTTCATATATTTAACAGAGTAAAAATCTCTACAAGTCTTCAATATTCCTACAATGACTAAATTATTTGGGATTTGTTCAGAGGTTTTAAGTTTGTTACTGCAAACATTATCAGACATATCAAATTGAAAGCCATAGAGGTTCTCGTTTGGTAAATAAGCTTAGGGCTTTTTACTAAAAGGCCCCTCCATACTTCGCTAATTACTAAGTCACCTCTCCATACTTCGTATTTACACCCAACATACATTTAAATTGCACTAAAAAGTCCCCCTCGTTAGTTTTTCATCTAAAATTAGCATCCCGTTAGGAAGATGGAGCTGGAACTTGAGGTTGAACTGCTCTCATACCTTTTAGGTATTTAGTTAGGTCTTCATCCAAAAAAAAGAACCCAAATCCTCGCTTAATTGAAAATTGAAATTCAACGCAACTAAAGAACCGCTCTCCTTTCAAATGAGCCGGCCCACTAACTAGAAGTTAGCAATTGAAGAGACAACAGCGTTCAACAAGCTTGTAGCGGGAGAAGGTTGAGAAAGGCGAGCCGGTTTTCATTATCAATTTGAAAGATTTTTTATCGAAACCTAACCTTAAAGCCAATTTGGAGTTGAGTTAAGAATTTTGAGAGAAAAAGAGGGGCTGGTTTTTTTAAAACCCTAACCTGATTCTCACCGTTAACCTTCTAACGGAGTAATGGAAGATGCTGAAAAGATTTTCTTTTTGGCATGTTTGGAGACTTTTTAATGCAATTCAAATGTATGAGGGGTCTTTTAAGTAAATATGAAGTATGAGGGGGCATTTTAGTAATTAACAAAGTATGGAGAGGCTTTTTAGTAAAAACCCCATAAGTTTAAGAATATCATTTATCATTGGGTCAAAGATTCAGAGACATGGCTACAACATTAAGTGCAGAATATTGGCAAGAAATGAGCCTTTAGGTACTTTTTTATGCAGCAATCGCCGCTGCCATTGAATCCAGGATCTAAAGTGTATGATAGTTAAGCATAATAGAACACAACAAAATTTTTGCATGACACACATGCATACCATCTATGCCCTGTGAAATGTAGAAAGACGAAAACTATAGGCAATAGATGCAATGAAGATGGGGGTATGAATAATGAAACACATTGGATGCATATGTAGCATGCGTATATGGGTGTGTTTACTAACATGAATGTATAACAACAGTTGGTAGATATCTTCTTATACATTAAGTGGTGCTTCAGAATCAGCATAGCTATATGCCTATGGTACATTTCAAATTAACTAAAAACTTGTTCTTGGTGCAAATCATGGCCCCAAGTAAGAAATCCTCAGACAGGTGCATTCAACAAACAAGCTGATTTTACATGTAAATAATGAGAAAATTGAGCCCAAAAAAAGCAAAACAACGTTTTAAACACATAAAAAGTATATAAGAACAAATTTACGCCAAATGACTGCTAGAAAAGATGATATACTATTGCAAACAATGTACAATAGCAGAAGGATTCAAGGAGTAAACAACCACGGTAGGTTCAGAAAATAAAAATGTGAAGGCATTAACCATTCAACCGCAAAAGTATGATGAGTTAAATAAATACCCGAGATCCTCGAAGAACGTCGATAGGCATATTGAGTCCCCAGCGACCGCCACAGGATTGTATGCAAGACAATAGCAGAAAGGATTCTCTAGACAGGTTCCTTTCAGCTTTAGACCCTGTGCAGTTATCACACTTGCCTGAATTTCAAATATATACCGAGTGTAAGTTTAAAGCTTACAAAATGAAAACTCAGCCTACAAATCAAAATTAAAAATCGATTCATTTTTTGAGCATTCTTAACTTTGAGTCTTGTTCCATAGTAAACCACATACTGATATAGAAAGGCCTATGTGATGCTGATGTTGAGTGATAGTCAAATGTACTTCTAAAATATCTGACTAATCAATTAAGATAAGTGGCCAGCAAGCAAAAGATGATGTACAAAATGCAGGTTCCTAACAAGAAAAAGTGGGGAAAAATTAAAACCAAGAATATTTACCACAATCATTAATGGTTTCTTCACCAAAATATTGTAACAAGAACTTCCTGCGACAGGTAGCCAGCATGCAATATTTTTCTGCAGCCCTAAAGGAATCCATAATAGCTTTTCTTTGACTTTCCTAGAAAGATTCAAGTTAACTACTTTTAGTTTAGGGAAACAATACTCAGGAATGCATTAATTAGACATGAAAAATATTTCCAATTCAAGAACTGTAAGTATAATCTAACTGATTTATGTCAAACCTGCATATATTTATGTTTTAGATCCTAAATATAGACCAGAAAAAATTACATACCGACTGTGCTTCTGAACAGTAAAAATCAGCTTTTGCAAAATCGCTTCTTGAGTAATACAACCAGCAGATTGAAGCCAAACCATCTCTGCCACAACGCCCACTTTCCTGATAATATGACTCTAGACTTTTAGGGCAGCCATAGTGTATTACACACCTAATGTTTGGCTTGTCAATACCCATACCAAAAGCAATGGTTGCAACCATAACTTGAAGTTCGTCTCTGATGAAAGATCTACAAGCAAGAAAAACAGCACTTCAATAAATGTTTGTAGTTTATCCGACTTTGCAGAACATACACAAAATATGCTGCGTGATCCATAGGATGTGTGGAGAAAAGAACCATGGCACTCAGCAGCATAAGCAATTAAGCGTATTGGTAATATACAAGGACAGAAAAGCAGAAGGATACTTGTGAGACTGCTCGCGAGCTTTGTTGCCCATTTGACCATGATAAATTCCAGTCTTAATTCCAGCATCCCTCAATGACTCACAGATCTGGCAAGGACACATAGCTATCTAAATTTAAGTCGCTAACAAAACACTCCATCTTAATGTCAAAATTTTAATTTTGTTGAGTGAAAATAAAAATAATTTATTAAATACCGCATGTAAAGTCTGCAGCAAAATTTGATTATTTCCCTCATAGTTAATCAGACAGACAAGTTACCATTTCATTTAATCATGAATGACAATGATCATATCATACTTGACAATAAACCAGCTTTGTGCAAAACTACCATCAAGGTCACAACCAGTGTTTTAAAAGCCAAAGGCGACTTCAAGGCTACAAAGCTTGCCTATCGCCTGAGGCGGGAGACGCAAAAAAGGAACCACCTAAGTGAAGTGAGGTGACAAATATTAGACCACCAACATAACTTTACTAGGTTGGTTCGAAAATTAAAGAGAGAATATGAAAGAAAAGAATAAAAGACTTTCCAATTTGGAATTAAAAACCTAGTTTTTTCATCATTTTCGGTTTAATTTCTGTTCTAATAAAAGGCTTCTCTATGATTAAGGAGAAAGCAAGTATATATATAAACAAAAATGAGATTGAAATAACATGAAATTTATTTTATTTTTATTTTTAAAATAAAATTCACTTAGATGCTAGCCTCAAAGTCTCGCCTTGGACGCTGAGGCGGTCACCTGGGCACTTGAGGCGATAGCATTTCGCCTCGCCCGGGTGCCTGAGGCGCTTTGCCTTTAAAATATTGGTCACAACGCATGAATGGATTGCCAAATACAATACATTGAAAATAGAACAGTAATAGAAAGCTAATAGAGAAATAGTAATTTGTTACATAGAAAGCAAATTTGATTTTTCAGTGAGAAAGAAGAATATTTGGTACATACTAAAAAAATGAGCATTTGCCTTACTAATAAGTAGATGCAATATTGGCCATAACACACTTAGTTAATGCATCAGCAACTAGGAAACCAACAAAAAAAAAGGTTAGCAATGAAACTATGGGGGTAGTTATCTATATCAATATTTTGTTTCTCCAATAGGATATATCAACCATACTTTAGAATTCATTTAATAAAGACAATGCCTAAATAATATATGTTGTAGACTTGTCGGCTACATATGACAAACCGCCTTTGTTCATCTTTGGCAAAAGCAGTGGAAACAATTAAAAAAAATCAGCCCAAACATAGCAGAGGTAACAACCAGGAACTAACACTAAACAAATTGCAAAGCCAGCAATAATGTATCAAGAGTAAAAAATACTCTTCAAGTTCAGTAGATGATGATAAAAAAAAGGCACTTGCATTGTTTTTAATCTAGCAGACATGTTTAAGAGGTATAAGAGATGCCTTATAGAGGCTATAAGAAATAATTGGACATTCCAGAGCATCAACATGAAAAGCAATGTGGCTCTACAGGTGCAGACGAGATGGAAATGGAAGGTTGCAGCAGGTACAGCAACTCGGATATGTGATACTTTAACTTTTTGCACAAGGAAAAAGAATCGCTATAAAATCAAAGTAGAATGTGAAAATCATTTTTTTTGGTCATGTGTGATGCTGCTTATATTATATATAGGAGCTTGTTCCGCCGTGAAACGTGCTTGCAAAATAGTGAAACGAGAACTTCTGAACAGCACAATATTTGGATGATCCACACCGTTAATGTTGATCTTCATACATTAAAACCTGTAGTTATAATTTTTCTTTGTACAAATTGAAGGATTTGGAGGCCTCTAACCAATATGTCAATATCCGAAGGACATTCATTCTGCATGCATGGGTTAAAGGTCTCCAAATCCTTTGAGCTTCTATACATATCCTCCTTCCCACCTACACACGCACGTGTGCACACACACACACACAGATATAAAATGGAAATAGTACCTGTTCAGCGTCCTTGATAGTCGTACAATATATGATAGTCGACCCAGCATTCTTACTATATTTTGAGACTTCAGTCACAAGCTCATCCACAAATGACAAAGATCGACTCAAAGTCTTGACACCATAAAATAGATTTTGACGATCGAACGAACCAATAGCAATGTAAGGGTCCTTCATCTGCAAGGAGTGAACAATGTCGGTCCGTACCCTACAAAAGTAGATTTCAAGTTAAAAAAAAAGAACATTAATGATTTTTGACAAAATCTCTACACTCGGGCGCACACGCGCGAAGTAATTTAAAGCATTCACAAAAATGAAAGGGAAAATGACTTTCCTATTGTTGGGGTCAAAAATTACACCTCTTTGCCAAAATAAGAAAGGCAAAAGTCAAAGTCAACGCCCAACCAACCAAGACCCACGGCCAAATCGCCTCAAGCCCGAGCGAAGCCGGCCGGCCATCAAAGAGAAAGAAATAGAAATTTGTAATAAATAAATTTTGTATGCAAATAAGTGTGGAAATGTAAAGCAAATAGAAAAAAACGCCAAATTTTTGTAAAGCTCATGACTCATGTACAAAAAAATGTGCACATGGACATGGAAGAGGCCAAAAACCAATAATGTAAAGCCTAAGGGGCAAAATGTAGAATTGTAAGGCTATAAATAGCCAAACCATATAATAAAATGATAAGTTTTTCCATTCACACAAAAATACTACGATATTTGGCTCCACTCTTCCCTCTTCAAGATCTTCTTCTCCTTCTCAAGAGCAAAAGCTCCCATTTTTCATAAAGCAAATAGCATAGAACTATTGAAAAGAGCTTGACTCTTCCACCAAATCCAATAAAAAGAGAGGTTTTGGATCCTCCTCCTTTCTCTCCAAGAGAAACAAAGAAAGGGGGAAGAAAAGAACTCGTCTTTCAAAACGCCATTTTGGGAAGATCCAAGGCATAAAAAAGATAAAAGTTGAGGGTGGCCCCACATGAGGGAAGGCCTTCGGGTCTATCCCTCGGAGAAACCCTCGGGATGCAGATTTTGATCCGTAATCCCTCTCTTGAACGCGGATTTCCATCTGTGCTTCACCCAAACATGTTGGCATAGATTTCGGTGTATGTTATCCCAATAAAATAAAAACGACAAAATCCAACGGTTATCCGCCGAATTTCCGTCAAAATCCCCACTTAACCTCTTTTAGAAAACTAAATAAGCAAATAAAAAATAAATGAAAGAAAAGAAAAACAAAACAAGACCCACCGAGCACCCGATGCGGCCACCCCTCCAAATGCCACCACCGGGGCCCTCCAAGTGGAGGGGCACCCAGACTTGGCCTCCACCCTAAAAAGGAGGGAGCCGGCTCCGATCCCCCTGGGGCAACCGAACCCCCAAGTAGGGGAGCCGGCCCCGGTCCCCCTAGGTTGGCAGCCGACCCCGGCCCCCGAGGGGCAGCCAAACCCCCCTATGGGGGGCCAACCACTCCAAGGGGAGCCGACCCTCCGGGTTCCCCTGAGGTACCCGAACCCGGGTTTCCCTTCCCGGGACACCCAGATCTTTATCATCGTTAAAATATAAAATATAAATAATAAAATAATAAAATATTTTAAAAATAAAATAATGAAAACCCATGCATATTCCTTTTCAAACTACACACACCATATCGAGTTCGCATAACCGTCACGACCCGTTAATCGGAGGTTCTCTCGCCTCATAGCGAGAGGTAATTAACGACAACTTTGTTCTCGGCTGCCGGAGATTACAATCCCCACAATAAAAAAAAACCTTTCGTAGACAAGGGAAATCTGTAAAACGCCTGACAAACGAGCGCATCCATCCCAGTGGGTGACAAAAAACACTCTACATCTATATTAGAATAGTCCAACTTTTTTATGTATGCACAAGTTAGACAGTAACTCAAAATAATGATGTAAGATATTAAAGATCTAGTCAATGCTAAAAATGTTTTGTAAAGTGAATTCACATTGCCAAATGTCATGTGGTCACATATCGCCAAACAAGTGAAGAACCGTGATCATGTGTTCACATGTAGCCAAATAAGAAACTGCAGATCCGTGATCAGCATGTAATTCAGCATTTGGTTGATCCATAGACTCAGTATTTTCATTCACGTCTGGTTAAACAATAGCTATGTTTATTTATGTTGGACAGCGTTTTTATAATTAAGCAATAATCATAGGGGAGTTAGATGAATAAATATCAGATGTGACAACATATTCTATCTCAAGCTATTTGTTACAAGGGTTGTAATCAGACGTAGGTGAAAGAAGTTTACACATATCGACAACAGAAAGTTGGCTTTAGCAAATCATGTTGTAAGCCATTTAGTCTTTAAGTACATCTTACAATGTTTCTAGTCCAAACAAATAAACCAAATGCATTTGAGAAATAATCTCATTAAAAAGCACATGTATGAATCCCAAGTATCAAATCCATGCTTAAATTGGCAGACATAAACAGCAAATTGACGAAAAATCTTGATAATGAAAATCCTCAGAACTTGAGAAGGAAATTAATGGATCACATTATACAAAAAAGAGAAAGTCAGACATAATGTAAGTAATTAAATTGACAACCGAAGAAGAACATATAGTACACTTACTCAAAACATTTGCCTCCATTAGATCGTTATAACATGGAGAAAATAAGATTTTTTCCTTCCAGGATAACAATATCAGCATCAAATTGTATGAATGTGATTTTCATAGCCCTGAATCATTCATGTGATGACCCAATTATACAAAACAAGCTTCCATATATGTCAAGAAAAATAGAAAAGTAACCACCATTGCCATTAATCGTGCCTCCTGTTTGTCTTTAAACAGCACGCCAAAGCATCAACTTACTTCATGCCTTGAAGGGCTCAAACTATTTCTCAGAATTTCAACTCGAGGGAAAAAAGTTCCCAAGAGATTCAAAAGAAAGTGTAACAGTTTAGTGGAAACATTACAGAGGAAGTAAGAACTTTCACTTGACAAAACATAGTACACGTATACAACCAATCAGCCCTATCAAATATACTCCCCTCCTTACGACAAGCTGTACAACCTATAACATATGATGGGTTCATAGAAGGTAAAATAACATCAATGAGACCTTGATATACTAAAGAAAACATGTGAAATCACTATACTGTAATCAGTGCAATGGTCTTGACGTAGAAGGTATTAAAGCAATACATTAATCTAGTTAACCTGCGTAGGTTGACTATGGCATAATTAGCTTTATAAACACAGAGCTAAAAGTATTCAAGGGGAAATCTCAAGTAAAATGCCACAAAAGAACAGTGCAGTTATGACCTGATACACACGAAGTATAAATCACAACACACACAAATGGAAATAGAGGGTGGAACTATGATCAAAGATACAGAATTACAAACAACAAAAAGAAAAGGAATCAAAAGACCAGTACATCCAACCAAACCAAGATCTGCAACTAATAAAAAGCATAAATTGAACTTAGGGCTGAAACTGAATATATTCAAGCGATATGAAAGAAAGTACTTCTCATTAACTATGTAGGAAATGTTCTAACTTCTTTGTGGCGGTGGCAGTTAAAGCTATAAAAGGCACACCCAAAAGAACATCACGTAACATGTGTAGCTGCTTGTATTCCTTCCTGAAATATAATATTAAAACAATTAGAAAGTGATAGAAAGAATTATCAACAAAAAAAATTTAAAGCCAGGTCAAGATATATGTAAAGATCGTGACATTAACCACATAACTGGAGAAACGTATAAAGGGCAGGCATGCATACCTCACGTACTCATAAATGCAAATGAAACTATTTAACTCAAAAACTATAGAAAAAGGTGAAATTCAGGATGTTATTATACTGAATCAAGTATTACTCCCAAATAAAAAGACAGGCCAATGCAAATCTCAGGCGGAGAGAATCATTGATGATAATTGAGAAATTTACATAATACCTGATTATATCAATTTAAAGATTTCATCAAAGTAACAAAATGTCAATAATCCACCATCAGAATTGCACACCAAAACATAAAAGCATGTCAGACACGATCTGGTAACCGCACTGATCAGTGAACACCAGGCTTTTCGCATAATGCTAAGATAGTCATCAATATTGGTGCTCTAGGTTTCTTAGTACAAGAAACTCAATGATTCTGTTGGTGAACCACTGACCCCTCACTTCAATGGCAATGGATACATATTATGACGACGTCTTCAAATCATGGCTTGAAATCTTGGCCAACCCCGATCATAGATTGCCGATCCAAATCCAGATAATGACCGTCAGATTTTCAGTAGCGACAATGATACATTCAAGTTTACCACTTGATTTGTAGGGTTATAGTATTAGGTGTGTTAATGGATTGGTGGTTTTGTTAATAGGTTAGTGGGCTATGATGTATTTGGCATCATTAATTACTTAAAAACTACATCTACATAGTTAATTTTACCAAGTATTAAAAATACAGAACAACCATTTTAGATATCATTAATTGCTAAAGAATTTGCTAAGTTGTTTATAGTTGGGTTTATTATTTATTTATGTTATATCATAGGTTTTGTTTTTTATTTTTTGTTGAACGATACAGAATCCAATAATTCATATCCGATAGGGCTGATTCCGATCGCAAAAGTGACCGCCCAATACCAACACTAAGATTTAAATTAAACCTTTCTTCAAATGAAAGCCAGATTTGGAATCATGAAGTTTTCTCTCAGTGACAAGAAGAACTATTAATGAGCAGAGAGATCATCATATAAAGACAGCTTTTATTGTTGGATCTAATAGTATAGACGTTAGTATATCTGGTGGTTGGTCACAAGTAATGAACTCGGGCATGTTTTAAATGCTTCAGCATCCAAGCATAAAATTGATTCTAAAGTATACAGCCAAAAGATGAACAACCTTTTAAAGCTAATCTGGAATTCTAGATAAAAGTAATATTAAGCTTTCAATCAGAATATCTGCAGTAGATCCAACATAGATAGTTGACTAGCAAGGACGCCAAGGGTCATCGGCGTGTTCAGATTTCTAGTTCAACCGGTACTCGTAGAACCCTCAACTTTCATTTATACTGAGAGCATAATGTGAGACTGTACTTTGAAAGAAAGGAAGGGGGAACTGTCTTCGGATGTGTTTAAGGAAATCCTAAGAGAAAGGTGATGAAATAAATAACAAACATACAGCTAAAGAAGTTCTGGATTTATATAACAAAAATTGACTTCAAAAAAAAAACCTGAAATCATGCCCCCATTCTGAAATGCAGTGTGCTTCGTCAACAGCCAATAAGCAAATGCCCACATTCAGCAAGTTAGTCCAGAACCTACAAAATGAAGGGCGGTAAAGTAAATACTGTGGGAACCCCAAAGGGACCTTATTAACGAGACAGACAAGGTGCAGAGATTAAAAGAAGAAAAGAGGAAAACAAGGTTGGCAAAATACAATTGAAGAAAAGGATTCATGTAGCCAACCCTAGAAGTTTGGGAGATAGGTGTGGCTAAACAATTAAGAGGGACAAGGGAATATGAAGGTATATGTTCTTACAGTTTGGGGTGTATTCAAAAGGTGTTGAGTACCTTTCTAAGGTGAAAGTAACAGCCAAAGATAAAAGCCTTTGTATGGTTTTTCATAAATGATGTCATGTCAAGAGAGGAAGCCACTGAGAAGGACATGGAAGATTGATTGTAAATGTAGCATTATGCAGAAAAGTTCTAAAGAGGGATGATGGTCTCTCTTTGGACTGCGACAGAACCTAGGTCATTTTCAGTGCTAGATCTGAACCGACTAAACGGCTACGGCAAAGTGGTGCAATGAAATTTGCTACTGTTATGTATGTACCGATGTACGGCATGTAAGCATAGAAAAGTTAAATGTTTTGGACACGAGAAAACTCATCTACATGAATTTTGTTACATAAACGTAAACTATAGAGAAGAACTTGCACATTGTTCCCGGCTGAAAATCAACATGCGGCTGATTGAAAGCCACAACGAAGAATGGACATCATGCCAGAAGTAATAGAAGCGTTGTACGATCTCTGTTTAAAAAATCCTGCATTTGATTCTTTAGCATCATTAATTCTTTGGATTATTGACATTAAACCTGTTCATGCACCAGAACCTCATATTTCTTCCGGTGAAGGATCATCCTTGCGTAAAATACTATCAGTAATACAAAGGACAATAAATTGCCATGAAGACTGAAAAAGTAATGCAGCTTCCTCGAACCAAATGCTACTTTACGAAGCTTCTTACCTGGCAGGAAGTGAGCAAGCTTTCTCTGGGGTCATATATAGTATATCAAAGTTACCATTCTCAGCTTCAGAGTAAGCAGACTTATCAGTTTGTGTACTTCCTAAATACTCAGCTCTTATATCCTGTTGTTTCAGACTCATGACCTGTGTTTATTAAAAATCTTAGTTGAATCTATAGCTGTACGTTGAGGGGGGAAACGCAAGATGAGGATTATAGTACCTGATCTTGCATCAAGGCTAGCAGAGGGCTTATGACAACCGCAGTCTTTCCACTAACCAGTGGAGGAATCTGATAACTACAAAGTAATAACAAAAAAATACAAAAATAAGAACAATAATGATATTTTCCATGTCATTAAAGAGAAGGAAGCAAAAGCATTAAGATAGCCCAACTGGCAACAAGGACAAGTTAACAGTAGTTGTGTGTATATATATGCATGTAATTATCATGTGTGCGTGCGCGACAAATTCTAAAATTCTAGATACAGTTATTCTTGAAGACAAGAAGTGCGTAAAGGAGAACACAAAATCAAAGAGGAAAGCACACACATGAAAATCAGCACATACAAATATATTTCCTAAGTTTTGGCTTTAGCAGATGATCAATTCTGACACAAAACGAAATTTCATCACATTTGTTATCTTAGATTTTGGGCTATGTTTCCACAGTTGGAAAAAGGACTTAAGCGTTTCAGGAGAAAAAATACATAATTTCTTGTAGAGAATTCATCATCTTTCGGTTTCCGCTAGGCTTTGTTCCATATTCTAGGGGAATTTGGAGGGTGCTAACGCCAACAGGTCATTTTCGATACTAGCAAGTACCTTTCTTGTCTAAATATTCCTCCGTCGTAAGATTTAGAAGGGGAAAAAATGTCTTGTGTAACCTAAAATAACATTCGAATGGTGCGTCTTTAATTAAACAAAACCCAAGTCTACAATTTTGTTACGAAAATTATATATTGACAGCAAGCAAACAGACCTCGAGGTTAAATATTAAAAAAATATCTTTAAAAAATAAGTTCCAAATGAAAGATATTTAAATTACCATAGAGATTTTCCACTTCCAGTAGCCATCACCACAAGACAATCTCTTTTATTGAGCACTTCATCGACGATCTCTCTCTGATAAGGCCGGAACTGGGAATAGCCGAAATATCGCTGGATCAAACAAAAATCAAAATATTCAGGTAAAAAAGAGGGAGAAAAAACACATCTTTTTGCGAAATCTAGGGTTTATGATTTCGTTGGATGAATCGATGAGATCGATCTCTTGCTCTCGAGATCTTGTTACCTTCAACACTTGCTCCATTTTAGGGTTTCTTCGCTCACGAGAGAGAGTGTGTGTGAGGCGAAGGGAGAAGGGTTTTGGCCTTGAAATGGGCGTCGACGTCCCGCCTTTTCTCGATTGGCTTTTGTCAAAACCGCCCCTCTCACTCTACTATTGGCTCTCTCTTGTTGGAGGGTATGTTTGAGAAAAGAAATGGAAAATTGGAAACTAGAGACATTTATCTTTGCAATATTCGATGGTGAGATGCATTCCCAAAAGAGCAATACTTTTGTTATTGAAATCCTTCGGGGCCGTTTGCAACATTATGAAATTTGGATTCCAAAATAGTACATTTGCAAATTTCTGGATTTGGTAATTTGTTATTTGGTTGGTTTTGAATTACTAGTATTGGATTTGTAGATCCTTGTAATTTTTTTTGGGTTGGTGAAAAGAAAGTGGAATTTGGATTTGAGAATTCTATAGAGAGAGAGAGAGAATAATTAAATAAATAAAGTACACGGGTCTACAATGAATAGTGTCAAATTCTTGTAAATTCTCAAAAAAATTTAGGATTCATGAATCCTTGTTTTGTGATGGGCCCTCCATTAAAAACAAAGGAATCCTGCAAATCCAAATCGCCCAACCAAACACAAAATTATGAAATCCTTGGATTCCACAATCCAAATCTTCAAGAATCCTACAACCAAACATGCTCTTCGTATGACCAACAATACCCAGAATCATTGCTAAACAAGTGGGCCCGGAGCATTTGTCTTAAGGGTAGGCTGTGATAGGTTTTAAAATGATAGGTTTTAAATATTTCTTCTCAAAATCACCGGCAAGCTTAAAAAGAGAGAGTGAGGGAAAATGGTTCTCTTGCTGGGATGGAGGAAAAAATATTCCATGTCAACCCTTACAGGGCCTAAGTTCTTTTGATAGGATAGCACATCTTCCGTTAAGAATGTCTCTTGCAACAAAATTGGCAGAGTAAAAGTATTGCTCGGAAAAAATAGTTATATTTTATCTCTCGATTAGATTTTTATGATTGGTTATTTTTTAAAACACTTCAAGTAGAACAAGATTGATAGATCCAATCTATGCTGCTCCAAGGAGTCCATTTGTAATGACCGTTTCCATTTATAGAAATACTTGTTTTATAAAAGAAATTATTTTTTATTGAAAAAGAATTGTGATTTTTAAGATCTAATTAGAAATTTTTTTTTAAATAGAATTGAGACATGAAAGATTTTATTGGATTATAGAAAAGAATTTTATAAAAAATAAATGTATTAGTAGTTTTAATAGAAAAGAAAAGATTTTTATTTATTCAAAACTGTTTTTAAAACCCATCCTTTATTTTATAAACCAAAACCCTTTCTCTAAAACCAGCCCATGATTGTTTAAAAGAAAACATTTTAAAAAGCACAGGAGGGCCTGTTCGGCCGTCGCCGCCGTGTGACTCGTTGTGTGTGCAGCGCCGTACGCTGGTCGTGCGTGCTCGAACATGCGCTGCATATGCGGCCACATGGCCCATCGAGCTCAAACGACGCAGGATCCGGGGCACAAATCTCGCGCATGATCAGGGAGAGCCGGGGGCTTGACGGGTAGGGGGAGCAGGATATTGGGTTCTTTTATTGGATTTAACCCAACCCCCTAGCTTTCTATATATACAGCCCTTCACCCCTAGCACGATTTAACCCTCCAAATCATCTCAGGAAAATCGATGAAAAAATCTGAAAAATATTAGAGACCTTTTTCTAAAAATTTCAGAGCAGTCGGGGTGTAATAACTAATAACTGGTCCCATTTTGTACTCGAATCTGTATTTAAATAAATATTTCTCCCAATTTTCTTTCTATTTCTATTTTTCTTTTCTTTTAACTTAGCTCGTAATTAAACCGTAACCCAAAACAAAACCCCGACCCAAAGCCCACAACCCAAACCCTAAACCCAAGTTCGAACCCTCACGTCTTTTCTCTTCTGTCTTCTCTTTTAAAAAACCAATCCCTTCCTCCTCCTTCCCCCACGTCTACGAGACTCACACTCCTCCAACGGCTTCCACGACCGAGCCCCAACGGCCTCTCCGAGATCCCCTCACCAAACTCCACACTTCCCTCAAGAGCACCGAGCCTCTCTCTCTTTCCATCCCTCTCACTTCCTCTCTCTCCCCTTAAAACCTAACACCTCACTGCTTCCACCGCTGACGCGCCACCTGAGTACCTCCGAGACCACCTCCACCTTCGACCACCACCGGTAACCCCACAAACCCGAGCTCCCCTTCAACCTCTCGCCATCACCGTTCCCCCCTCCCTCTCTCCATAAACCCATCACCACACCCATCTCCCATCGACGGCCACCTTCTCAAAGCTGAGCATCCCTTCGAACTCACCCCTTCACCCTCTCGGCTCCTTCATCACCACCATCGTCGTGGCTCTATCACCTATAAGCCAACATCTCACACCGCCGAGATCCTCCTCGCCAATCACTACCACTTCCCAACACCAAACCCAACCCTTACAGCCTACACCGCCAGAGCAGCCGCCGACCTTCACCGGAGCTCCTCACCGACCACCGAATGACCCATTTCCCCTCTCGCACGCCTCCTCCTCTCTCAAGCACCCATCCTCGACCTCCGCTGTGCAACCACCTCCTTCCATCACCGCCTGCAGCCACGTGCATCGTCGTCAACTACGCTACTACACCGCTGCCTGGACTCGTCGTCGTCGTCGCGTATGCCCCCGTGTCCAGCTGCCCTCTGCTGCCTCTGCCGGGCCATCGCCTAAGCTTGATGGTACCTACGCAGCCCTTGTTGAGGCTCGGTGTCACCGCGTCGCTGCTAAGCCATTGCTAGAGATCCTAGTCATCGACCACCCCAAGCCCGAGGCCGAGCCAAGCATTTTCCTTTTGCCCGAGCCTAAGCACGAGCTAATATCGAACCTAGCAGTTGTGGTGTCGCCGTTGTCGTGTTGTGTGCACTACCGTGCCATCGCTATTGTCGCGTCCTGCTTCCTAAGATACGTAAACAAGGCACGTGATTGTCACGCCCCGCTTCCGAAGATACGTAAACCACATCACGTGACCATAGTAACATAATTCGTGAATTATTCGCCGAATTCGCGAATAATTCGTGAATTATGCGACTGCCGATTAAATCTGCGAATTATTCGCCATCACCGAACGCGCCGAATTATTCGCGAACTATTCAAAAAAATGAATTATTCAAAAAACAGCAAATAATTCACGAAATCAAAATCTAGCGTCTCATATATTAATTTTATATTAATTTTTTGCTCGAAATCCTTCCCGAACATTTCCCGAACACTTACCGAATCTTTCCCGAATACCTGCCGATTTTTTCCGAATATTTCTCCGAATCCGAATTTTCGACCTCGCCGAATTATTGCCGAATCACGAATTTGTGACTATGCACGTGATGTCACGCCCCGCTTCCCAAAATACGGAAAACGAGGGATGACTAGGCCAGCCATGCTCCTACGGTCAAAGGATTATCCCGCCGTAGTCACGCTTCGGCTTCTAGCATTGCATGGTAATCAGTAAACAAAGCACAGCAGTAAAGGAAATACATCACTAAATTATTGCATTAAAATCCATTATTCATAATTTACAAATAAACAAGAAGAGCTACTAACCAAGTGCAAGTACAAGATCTCTTTATGGAAAGCAGAAAGGAAGAAAAAGTACTCCAGACTAGATCTCCGTCAGCTCGAAAGGTAAACCTGACTCCTGCGCCGGTCCTTCCTCGAGGTCTGGGCATGCACACTGAGGTCGTCAGAGCGACGTAATAGCAATTTATATAATAACGATATGAAACAGGTAAATACGGCAATAACAGTGAAAGTACAATGCGGTTAATCACTAGGTCACTAAATGATGCAGAGTATGATCTGTGTCCCCTATCGGTCTCTAAGTCATGTTTGAAATCGTATAGTGGAAAGGAGGATCATGTTTAACAGGAGTCTCGTACATACCCGAGACAACGGCCCACATGCTCGGGACATAACCCTGTCAGCCGGATCGCTGGATCCTACCTAGTATATATATCACTGTTCGAATGATCATCCTCTAAAACACTGTCCCGCTAAATACGATACTCTTTCCACTTTGATTTCCCCTTTTCCCCCAGGTTTTCACTATTTATGATTATGATTTAGTCGTGTACAAGTATGCCAATAGCACGGTTTTGTCGCTGTTCACTGTATTAACCACTGTCATGAATCATTCACTTTTTTCATTGGTATACTTGACACTCCTGAACCAATATCATTCATGCACGATAATGCAATGTCCACTGTCACGCCCCGCTTCCCAGAGTACGCTTGATTGGGCACGTGACATAGCCAACCATGCTACCTGTGAGTAGGAAGTATCCATCCACAGTCACATTACGGCTGTAGAGATATCAAGAACAAGACAAAACTATCTAAAACATGTCCATAATCCAGAATAACAAGAGTCAATAATAAATAAGTGCGGAAGCAAATGATCCAATACAAATAACTGAAAGGTATGTCCCATAATGCGGGCTCACATCAGGAAATAAATGCAGGAAAATAAAACTAACCACTACTGAACTCACAACTTAGCCTGCTGGCTGAAGTGCTCCTGCTTGGACTGCGACAGTGGTACAGGATCTGGGCCATGCAAAACCCAGACGTCAGCGCGTCACGTCAACAAGTGAATATAATATGAACAATGTAACATGCCATGCAAAATAAACATGAATAAAGCAATAGTGTGAAACAAGCAGTGCAGGGTAGTGTGCAGTCGGTAACTAAACTGTTCTATCAGGTTTTCTATTCTAAAGTCTTTGAAATCAATTGATGAATCGTCGATGTAACTCAATAGTATCCCGTACATACCCGGGACCACGGCCACAATATTCTCGGCTGCAGCCGAGACATGCCGCTAGGCACAAAACAGGAATGTGTACACTCGATAGTATCCCGTACATACCCGGGACCACGGCCATAATATTCTCGGCTTAAACCGAGACATGCCGCTAGGCACAAAACAAGAATGTGTACACCCAGAACAGGTAGTAAACTGTCGAGTTACAAGTCAGGTTTTACCTTTGATTTCCCCATACCCCTAAGTTATATGTGTACGTCAAGTTGGGTATTCCAAAATTCAAGAAACTAATGCCAACACAGGATCAGGTAAACAGATTTGTCTGGATAGACAACAGGAACGGTCCATAAGGACTACATGTCAGGTTTGTTGGCATTAGGCACGAGATCAGGTAACAGGTCGGGTCATGGTACATCAGGTCAAGTCAACAGTATACGGCACCATGTCTGGTGTATCAATATATACATGTATAGCCATGTCAGGTCAAGATATACGCAATATCGTGAGTGTGCTCCCAATCAGATATATAATCACACGTGGGTATTAACAGCATGAAATAAGCAATGAATTATATAGTAAGCATGTTTCATTCAATCACAAGAGTGCGGTAATACAATGTAGCCGTTTAGTCATGTTAATAGGTTTAAGCACTCTCAGCGGTGCAATAATTTAGGTGACGGTTCAATATAGTTATATCAGGTTAATTGCATACGAGTGTCCGAATGTAACAGAACTACACAGGTAAGTGCTATCATCTCCTAAACAGTAAAATGTGATTAAACAGGTAGATTTGATTAGTAGGTTTAAATTGTAAATTCCATGTTAACAGTAAAATGATATAATGACATATTGTAACCAAATGGGAAACGACCATACCAAGTTAAGTTTTACAGGTTTAATGTGTCAAAACATATATAAATATATCGTATAGCATGTAGCAAGGGGTGCTTGCCTCGACGGGTCGCGAACCGGGAAAAACGGAACGTAACGTCGGCGGGGAAACACGCTACGGACGCACGGTTCACGGATTGAACCCAAACAACGAACCAAGGGACCTTACGGGTCAGGGTACTTTGCTGGATCGTCGGGACACGTCACCGGCACGGCCGGATTCCGGCGAACAGCGACTACAAAAATCCAGAATTTAATGCACGGCAAAAGGATAAACCGGAGGGGGAATGGAAGGAGGAAGAGGAGAGAAGACTTACTGGTGTTGCAGAGGGTGCGACGGCGATGAGATCGACGGCAGTGAGGCGCCGGCGAGGAGGTTGCAGCGGCTAGGGTTAGGGCTCGGGTATGGACTTCGGTGCAGGGAAGGAAAACGGAGAGAGGGAGAGGAGATGGTCGGGGTGCTGGAGTGCGCAGGCGGTGAGGAGGTGCTGGTGGTGGCGCGGATGGCGACGACGAGGGCAGCCGGCGAGCAGGCGGCTGCATCGAAAACTGTAGCGATCGCGGCTGCGCAGGGTGCGCGGGGTGGAAGGAAGAAGGTTGAGGTTGAGAGGAGGAGGCGGAGGCGAGGGCGACGGTGACGTTGGCGCCGGCGTCGGGGCTGCGGCGGCGACGGTGAAGGCGGCTAGGGTTAGGCTCTCGGTGGGTTTCTTGCGTTCGTTCTGCTCGTGATTAAAAGAAAGAGAGGAGAGGAAAATATATATATAGGAGAGAGAGAAAGTTAGAGAGAGAGAGAGATAGGGAAAGGTAGAGAGAGAGAGACAGGGAAAGAGAGGGGAAGATAATGGAGGGGCCCACGGGGAAAATCTGCCCTCGTGATTGGCCAGAGGAAGGATTCAGAGGGTCTTAAGAATATTTAAAAGATTTTAGGAAAATTAAATTAACAGTAAATCTTATAAGTTAACGAAATATTAAATGGTTTAAATATTATATTAAATTTGGGATTTTGGCGCTAAATGAAACATTTCCAAATCGCGCCCGGCTCGGGTCCAAACATTCGAAATTTAAATAATAGGATTTTAAGCGGGTTCCAAATTTCAAAATGAGGTGTTTTATGATTAAAAAGCATACCCCCAAGACGAACACCTGTACGCGCGCGTAGCCGTCCAAACCCGCCCGTTTTACCGAACAGAACGAGAACACGATGCACGGACGCTACCACGAGGCTAGGGGTGTCGAGTAGGCCAAGATGACTATTTTTAATTTCATTTTAGATGCTAAAATTTGTTATGTGCAGAAATGACTTAGCTAGATAAAATTCCACGGTAAGTGTCAAACAGGCAAGCTAAATGAAATGAGTACTATCTAATGCTCAACCAGTAACAGAAAATAGTAGTATTGGGCTCGGGTGTTACATTATACCCAACTACAAAAAGAATTTCGTCCTCGAAATTCAAAAAATACAAGATAGAAAACTACAGAAATAGGTGAGGAAACTTCTGCCGGATCTCATCTTCTCGCTCCCAAGTGGACTCTCCATGCGATCGATTACCCTAAGAAATAAGCACAAGGGGGATAACCTGGATCTTAAGAACCTTTTCCCTTTGATCCACGATTTCAACCGGTCGCTCCTCAAAAGTCAGATCCTCTCGTACTGTTAACTCCGAATGATCCAAAATGTGTGTTTCATCTCGAACATACCTTCGTAGTTGAGATACGTGAAACACATCGTGCACACCTGCCAAGGACTGCGGTAACGCCAGACGGTACGCTACCTCTCCAACACACTCCAATATCTCAAAGGGTCCAACAAATCGAGGACTATGCTTTCCTCGACTCCCAAAACGAATCACCCCTCTAGTCGGTGATATCTTCAAGAAAACCAAATTTCCCACGGCGAACTCTAGAGGTCTTCTTGACGTGTCAGCCCAACTCTTCTGTCTGTCTTGAGCTGCCTTCATATGCTTTCTGATAGTGTTAACCTTCTCAACCGTCTGCACCACCAAATCTGGTCCCAACAATCTTCGTTCACCGACATCATTCCAACAAACAGGTGAACGGCACTTACGACCATACAAAGCTTCAAACGGAGCCATCTGGATAGTTGCCTGAAAACTGTTGTTGTGAGAAAACTCCACCAAGTGTAGATGATCCTCCCACGAACCCTTGAAGTCCAACATGCATGCTCTCAACATGTCTTCAAGAGTTTGGATCGTTCTCTCCGACTGACCATCAGTTTGAGGATGATAAGCTGTGCTAAACTTCAATCGAGTCCCCAAACTTTTCTGTAAACTCCTCCAGAAGTGTGATAAGAACCGAGTGTCCCAATCGGACACGATGCTCACCGGTACACCATGTAATCTTACAATCTCCTGCATGTACCGCTCTGCCAAAGTCTCCATTGATTGTCCAATCCGGAAAGGAATAAAGTGAGCTGCCTTGGTCAACCGATCAACAATCACCCATACTGCATTGTTGCCCTTTGGGCTCCGCGGTAAAGCCGTCACGAAATCCATGGTTATATGTTCCCACTTCCACTGAGGAATCGGAAGTGGTTGCAATAAACCAGCAACCCGTTGATATTCAGCCTTAACTTGCTGACACACCAAGCACTTAGCCACAAAGCGAGCAATCTCCCGTTTCATGCCTTCCCACCAGAAATGCTGTCGAATATCACGGTGCATCTTTGTGCCTCCTGGATGTACAGAGTAAGCTGAACTGTGTGCCTCCTTCATAAGCTCTTCACGAACATCTCCCTTTGGCACACACAAACGGCTACCATACCGCAACGAACCATCTTCGTGGATCAATAAATCTGTTCGTAGTCCGGCTTCAACTTGCTCCCGAAACTTTTGCAGTCTAGGATCCTGCGATTGTGCTGCTTTAATTTTCTCAATTAAAGATGACTGTACTTGCAACTGCATCAACTGTCCCGTAGAACGTGGTAGCACAACCTCCAAGTCAAATCTTCTAAAATCTGCAATGATCTTCCTCTGCGTAGTTAACACCTGAATTGCTGGTAACCGACTAAGCGCATCCGGCACGACGTTAACCTTCCCCGGATGGTACTTAAGATCAAGATCGTAGTCGGCCATCAACTCCAACCATCTACGCTGCCTCATATTCAACTCCTTCTGAGTGAACACATACTTCAAACTCTTGTGATCTGTAAAAACTTCGACTCTCTCGCCCAAAAGGTAGTGTCTCCAAATCTTCAAAGCGAAGATCACAGCCGCAAGCTCTAAGTCATGAGTTGGATAATTCTTCTCATGGGTCTTCAGTTGTCTCGATGCGTATGCTACAACTTTCCCATGCTGCATCAAAACACATCCCAATCCTTTTCCAGATGCATTGCTGTGAATCACCAATCCTCCGGAATTGTTTGGCACGGTCAGAATAGGGGCGGTTATCAACTTCTGCTTCAACGTCTCAAAAGCTAACGCACATTTATCCGTCCATATAAAAGGTACCTCCTTGCGTGTAAGCTTGGTCAACGGCTCTGCCAGACGAGCGAAGTTCTCCACAAATCTCCTGTAGTATCCGGCTAATCCAAGGAAACTTCTTATCTCGGCCACATTCTTTGGAATCGGCCAATCTCAAACTACCGTAATCTTTTCAGGATCGACGACGATTCCATCGCCCGACACAACATGCCCCAGAAACTTCACTTCCTCCAGCCAAAATTCGCACTTACTCATCTTCGCATACAATTTCTCCTGTCTCAACGTCTGCAGTGCGATCTTCAAATGCTCCGCATGTTCCTCAAAGCTCTTCGAGTAAACCAGAATATCGTCAATGAACACCACAATAAACTGGTCCAAGAACGGTGAAAAGATTCGGTTCATCAAGGCCATGAATACTGCCGGCGCATTCGTTACTCCGAAGGGCATCACTAAGTACTCGTAATGTCCATACCGAGTTCGAAATGCCGTCTTGCAAATATCTTCTGCTTTCACTCGAACCTGATGATACCCGGATCGCAAATCCAGCTTCGAGAATACCCTCGCGCCACTAAGCTGCTCAAAAAGCTCTCCAATGCGAGGGATCGGGTACTTGTTCTTAATAGTCACCGGTTTAATTCTCGATAGTCGATGCACATTCTTCTTGTGCCATCCTTCTTCTTTACTAGAAGAACTGGAGCTCCCCAAGGCGAGTTGCTGCTTCGAATCCAACCCTTCTCAAGCAATTCAGCAACCTGTTTCTTAACTTCTTCCAACTCTACTGGTGCCATTGGATAATACGCTTTAGATACTGGCGTTGTACCAGGGATAAGATCAATTGCGAACTCCATATCTCGCTTCGGCGGTAAACCCGATATATCTTCAAATACGTCCATAAAATCGCGAACAATCGCCGGCTCTTCACCACTATCGACTTCCATTGCTGCAAGAATATTGTTTGTCGGCCTAGCCTTAAACTCGACTGGCCCGACAGAACTGCTTCTTCCAGCGAAGGTAAACTCGGGATGTCCGAGAATCTAGAAAATTACTTTCTTTGCCCTACAGTCAATGCGAGCGTTGAAAGTACCAAGAAAATCCATTCCCAAGACGACTTCATAGCTGCCCGTATCAATCACCAAGAAATCTGCAAAGAGTTCCCGTCCGTACACGACAACCGTACAATCTTTACACTCCCTACTAGATATGATTTTCCCATTCCCAGTGTGTATGTCCCAGAAACTAGACAGGGTCGTGCAGGTAATCGAGTGTGTAGTTATAAATTTGGATGACATAAAACAGTGGGATGCACCAGAATCAAATAATACCAATGCGGGAAAACCATGAACGAGTAAAGTACCAGAAACAACTTCTCCTGATGCCTTGGCCTCCTCGGTTGTCAAGGTAAAAGCTCGAGCCTGATTAGGTCCTTGAGTCAGCTGATACTAGTATGTCAATTCTGATTCGGTTGGGACTGTTATTCGTCCTGTTCTTTTAAATTACAGATTAAATAGCAAACGATGATAAAATGGGATGAAACCACCTGTGTTATTTAGATAACAGATTCATCGTCAATAAGGTGTAGGGTTCCGCAACATACGAGTTCCGGAAACAAGGTAGTAAACATTACGGGACAGAAAACAATAACCAGAGTCGCTCTGGACTGCAGTCCAGAGCCGCTCTCCGAACCAATTATCGTCACAATTTCAGTACAGAAACCATTAAAAACTTACATAGGGTTACAGGTCGTCGAGTTGGCTTCGATTTGAGCCCTCGAATGCATCATTTAGATATGTACATATTTTATGGTGATTTTAACAATTTCTAGATGCGGGAAATTCCCAGTTTTCACGGGCGCATTTGGGGGTGATCATTTAAGTTGTTACCGTTATAGTTTTTCAGTGAAATTTCTACACAAGGTTCACTTCCAGACGGTCCAAAATGTACAATCGGGTTCCGTCAAATTAAACGAAAGTTTTCATTAGGATCTTGCATTGAACAGTTACGTCCCATGATTTATCGTGAATTGTAAACACGGAATTTATACGATTTTCAGTTTGTAACAGAAATAAATTAGCATGTAGCAAGTAGGGTACTTGCCTGGAGACGTTCCGGAGATGCACAGCGGCGGCAACGTCACGAATGCACGACGAACGGCGCGGTTTGGATTCACGGCCTCGACTCGTGATTCAGGTTCGACGTCGGAGTTGTCCGGGGATGGCTCGTGTTCGCTGGAAGCGGAGGGGTTGTTCTGTGGATCTCCTGGGATATGCCGGGGTCGACGATGATCGGCGGTGTCGCTCCGGTGATGGGCAACAGTAAGGGTGTTTGAATGTGTGTTGTGGGTTTTGTGTGGTTTTGGAGAGAGAGAGGGGGGTAGGTAGTGGGGCTTGGGCTTGTAGTGATAGTGCTGATGCTGAGGAGATGGAGGTCGACGACGTGGTTCAAGTCAGTTGAGGCTCGCCGGCGTCGAGGTGTAGGTGGTCAAGCTCGGGTGCAGGGGAGCTTGGGTGCAAGTGGGTTGGGTGTGCAGGGGTTTTGCGAAGAGGGAGGAGTAGTGTGGGGCTCTGTTGATGGCGAAAGAGAGCGAGGGAGGATGAGTGAAGGGATCGCAGGAGGTTCGTCGTCGTCGGAGGAGGTAGTAGAGCGAGGTGCAGTGGGTTCGTAGTGGGGTTTTTTTTTTTGAGAGGGAGAAGAATTGTAGAGTGAGAGGGAGAGAGGAGTGAGGGTTTGAGGTTGAGGGGATCGCGAGGGGTGCGCGGGTCGTGGGGCAACGGCACGGCGACGTGGCCGCGAGAGTCGGCGAAAAAGGTGAGCGGGAAAGTTTCCGTTGGGGAGGAGAAGAGGGAAACGAAGCGGGTCGGGTCGGTTTGGCGTGAGCGGGCACGGGTAGGGATGTGGGCTGAGAAAGGGTTTAATTTAATTTACTTTAGCTTTGGCTGAAGGGAGATTGGGCCGGCTGAAATTAATTTGTCTATATATTTCCGTTTGGGCTTGGAGAGGGAATTGTGGGGAATGGGCTGGGTGATTTATTATTTGAAAGTTTTGATTTAAATTGGCAAAGAAGGGGGGTGGGCCGGGGAAAAGTGGATATATAGATATAGCTTGGGTTTTAATTTTATTAATATGTTTTTGGTTTTAGTCTTGGTTTTAATTGGTTTTGGAAACACAATTAGTAAGACTTGAGCAACCAAAAACCTACAAAAATCATGAGGACAAATGGGGAAGCAATCGGGGACTTGGGAAAAATATAGAAAGATTCTCATTGGAGGAAATGGGGATTTACATCATACCCCCCTCACAAAAATTTCGTCCTCGAAATTTAACAAGGATACAAGGAAACAAAAGTACCGGGCAAAGAGATGTGGAAAACGTGCGCGGATATCTTCCTCCCGCTCCCAGGTAGATTCTCCTGGTGAACGACCGTCCCAAGACACTCGGACTAACGGAATGACCTTATTCTTCAGCACTTTCTCTCTGCGGTCGAGGATGGTAGTGGGCTACTCCTCGCATGATAGATCGGTACCCAAAACTAGCTCCGAATAGTCAAGGACATGGCTCTCATCCCGAACATAACACCGCAACTGTGACACGTGGAAGGTATTGTGCACGCCAGCTAGCGATGGAGGCAAGGCAAGTCGGTAGGCCACCTCTCCTACTCGCTCTAGCACTTCAAAAGGTCCGATGAAACGGGGACTGAGCTTTCCCCGACCTCCGAACCTGATAACTCTACGGGTAGGGGAAATCTTCAGGAACACGTGATCTCCGGTTTCAAATTCTAGTGCCCTCCTGCTTGTATCTTCCCAACTCTTATGTCGATCCTGAGCCGTCTTGATACACTGCCTGATCATTTGGACCTTGTCGACTGTCTGAACAATGAGCTAAGGACCTAATAATCTTCGCTCTCCCATATCATCCCAACACACTGGGGATCAACACTTCCGCCCGTAAAGCGCTTCGAAAGGAGCCATCTGGATGCTAGCCTGATAACTGTTGTTATAGGAAAACTCGACTAGATACAGATGGTCTTCCCAGGAATCCTGAAAGTCCAACATACAGGCTCTCAACATATCCTCGAGCGTCTGAATCGTACGCTCGGATTGCCCATCCGTCTGCGGGTGATAAGCAGTGCTAAACTTGAGGCGGGTACCCAAACTCTCCTGTAAGCTCCTCCAGAAGTGCAACACGAATCTGGTGTCTCGATTTGACACAATGCTGACTGGAACACCGTGAAGTCGCACTATCTCCTGCATGTATCTCTCTGCCAGTGACTCTGTCGACTGTCCCACTTGGAAAGATAGGAAGTGCGCAGCTTTCGTGAGGCGATCGACGATAACCCAAATGGCGTTATTGCCCCTAGGGCTCCGTGGTAAGGCCGTCACGAAATCCATGGTAATGTGCTCCCACTTCCATTCTGGTATCGGAAGTGGTTGCAGCAATCCTGCTGTCCTCTGATGCTCCGCCTTCACCTGCTGGCATACCAAGCACCTGGATACGAACCTCGCAATTTCCCGCTTCATCCCGTTCCACCAAAAATGCTGCTTTAGGTCTCGATACATCTTCGTACCTCCCGGATGCACAGAATAAGCTGAACTATGCGCCTCAGCCAGTACTTCTTCTCGAGCATCTCCCTTGGGTACGCAGAGTCTGCTACTGAACCTCAGAGAACCGTCCTCATGTATGATTAACTCCGTTCTCAGCCTGGCTTTTACTTGCGCTCTGAACTTTTGCAATTGAGGATCATCCGCTTGTGCAGCCTTGATGCGATCCACAAGGGAAGACTGCACCTGTAGCTGCCAAAGTTGACTGAGTGCGCTCGGTGTAACGACTTCAAGCTCGAGTTTCTGAAAGTCCTCAATAATGCTCCTCTGACTGGTCAACATCATGACCGCTGGTTTGCGACTGAGCGCATCTGGTACAATATTCACTTTCCCCGGGTGATACTGAAGGTCCAAGTCATAATTTGCCATCAGCTCTAGCCATCGGCGTTGCCTCATGTTTAGTTCCTTCTGAGTGAAGACGTACTTCAGACTTTTATGATCCGTGTACACCTCCACTTTCTCGCCCAATAGATAGTGCCTCCAAATCTTCAACGCAAAGACTACTGCAGCTAACTCCAAGTCATGCGTAGGATAGTTCTTCTCGTGATTTCTCAGTTGTCGAGAGGCATAAGCAACCACTCGGCCGTGCTGCATCAGAACACAGCCTAATCCCTTCCCTGAGGCATCACTATATATCACCAAACCACCGGAATCATCTGGTACTGTGAGAATAGGCGTCGTGGTTAACTTCTGCTTCAGTGTGTCAAAAGCCTGAGTACACTCCTCTGTCCATACAAACGGTACATCCTTCCGTGTCAGCCTCGTCAATGGTTCAGCGATTCTCGAGAAGTCTTGGACAAACCTCCGATAATAACCTGCCAATTCCAGAAAGCTTCTGATTTCAGCCATTGACTTCGGCGTCGGTCAATCTCTGACGGATTCTATTTTCGCCGGGTCTACTTAGATGCCTTCGCCCGAAACAATGTGTCCCAAGAACTGAATCTTGTCGAGCCAGAATTCATACTTGCTTAATTTCGCATACAGCTTCTCCTCCCGAAGAATTTGTAGAACCGTGCGCAAATGCTCGACATGCTCCTCCCGGGTCTTCGAGTAGACAAGTATGTCGTCGATAAATACAATGACAAACGCGTCCAAGTACTTTGCAAACACCCTGTTCACCAAGTCCATGAATATAGCTGGTGCATTGGTAACACCGAACGACATCATAAGGAACTCGTAATGTCCATATCGAGTCCTGAAAGCAGTCTTGCATACATCCTCGGCTGCCACTCTGATTTGATGATATCCAGAACCGAGATCCAACTTCGAGAATACCTTGGCCCCACTTAGCTGATCGAATAAGTCGTCGATGCGCGGGATTGGGTACTTGTTCTTTATTGTGACTTTGTTCAGCTCCCGATAATCTATACACATTCGCAGTGATCCATCCTTCTTCTTCACTAACAGAACCGGTGCACCCTACGGTGAAACGCTCGGCCGGATAAATCTCTTCTCCAATAGTTCTTCAATTTGCTTCTTCAACTCCGCCAACTCAACCGGTGTCATTCTGTACGGGGCCTTGGATATTGGTGCCGTACCTGGAGTCAAATCGATCGAGAACTCCAAGATGCGAGGAGGTGGTAGACCTGGTAAGTCTTCAGGAAACACGTCCAGAAAGCCCCGAACAATCTCTGGGGCTGCGCTTTCATCAATCTCCATAGCTGTCAGCTTCTTTGGCTTGGCTCTATACTTGACTGGTTCCAAAGATTCGCTTCCGCCCTTGAAAATAAACTCCGGGTGATTGGGAATGCGGAAGATCACATTCCTTGCACGGCAATCAATAATTGCATGGAAGGTACTCATCCAATCCATCCCGAGAATTGCGTCGTAACTGCATGTCCCAATCAGAAGGAAATTCGCGTAGAATTCCCTGCCACACACTACAACCGGACATGATCTACATTCTCGACTAGATATTATAATGCCATTACCCGTAAGTATCTCCCAGCCCTTGGTTAGTGGTTCATGTGGTATGGAGTGTGTATCAATAAAACGCTCAGATATGAAGCAGTGCGATACCCCAGAATCAAATAGTACTCTAGCTGGCAAGGAATGTACGAGTAGAGTACCTATAACAACGTCTCCTGACGCCTCTGCGTGCTCGGCGGTCAAGGTGAAAGCCCGTCCCTGACCGCGACCTGTAAAGGGTTGCCTCTGCTGCGGCGGTCCAGAACCTCCCTGTATCTCTGCTCGCTCGGGACAACCGCTAATCCTGTGCTGACTGGATCCACAAATCAAGCACTGTCCCTTGGCGCGGCGACAGTCCTTCTGGGTATGCCCATCTCTATTGCAGTAGCCGCAAACTACGCTCCGTCTCTGGGGACGATGTGGTGGCACGAACGGACGCTTCATTTGTGCCGTTCCAGGCCTGTGAACCGGTATGGCTCCTCGAGAAGGTGCAGGGGTACGTGCTGGAACGACTGGGGGCTTCCTGAACTTGTTGATCAATTGCTCCTGAATTCTGGCCGCGTTGAGTACCTGTGCAAAAGTCTGCAACTCCAGTGATGCGATCAGGTGCTGCAGCTCGAAATCAAGTCCCTGCAAGAAGCGTCTGGCCCTAGTGGCCTCTGAGGCGACCATGTATGGAGCAAAACGGCTCAGACGGTTGAACTCTGCCGCATATACGGCCACTGGACGTCCATTCTGCTTCAAGAGAATGAATCTTTCCTCCATCTCCGCCTTGGCGGTGGAAGGGAAATAATGGTCTAGGAAGCATTCCTTGAATTTTCCCCATTCAATCGGCCTGTCCAGCCTGCTTTCTTCCACTGACCACCATGTACGGGCTTCATCTTCCAATTGGATCTTTATCACGTTCACCCTATCTTCATATGGTACCCTGGTGGCTGTCAGTAAGTTCTCCATGTTCACTAGCCATTGCTCGCCCTCGAGGGGTTCAGCTAGCCTTATGAATGCAGCTGGATGCAACCTCCGGAAGTCTGATACGGTACCAGCCCTAGCAGGATAAGCTGGTGGAGTAGTGCCCTCGGGGGTGGTAATGAGTGCGGAGGGTCCTCCTGCAACGGTAATGGCCCTGAGTCCCTCGGCGAGTAAGTCTGTCTTCCTCTCCTGGGCTTCAGCGAGAGAGGTCAGTGCACTAAGTATTCTTTCCGTGCGGTCCTGAGAACTGGAGTCCGAGGAGGGGTCGTTCGGGGACGTCATATTGCTGGAAGATTCAAAAGGATAAGATTAGATTTAAGGATGAAAATCAGGAATAGTGAAACGAAAATAATGTAATATAGTATAGTTAATGTTATCCCTTGTTACTTGGTCGCATGCTTTTGGCGTGTCGGATGTTCAAAGTTCTAAAGTTATAACCGCGATCACGACGGTGTTGCTATGCAGCTAGCCGGTTGAGCACGGGTCGATCCACAGGGAGATGGTTGTATGTCCGTTCGACTTTTAAACAAGTCAATAAAGAATGTGTATATGTTTGTTCAATTCTATCCTAAGTGTTATATGCAAGTATAAAGTTGTTAAGAAAAAGACACGAAAGTGTAAGCTAAAGAAATCCGTACTCAAAACCTTTGAGCCGAGTCTTGACCAATTGAAACTGGAGCAATCGGCAACAACGTGGATTAGGGTATTTAAGCTCGGTATTCGTAGAATCCGGCTTATTTACCCTTGTCCTTCCGTTCTTGTCTCTTGCTTTCGCCTCCGGCCAAACCGAACGCAACCGGTCGCGGTTAGGAATCACCGTTACCTTGGTAGGGTAGGGTGTCTAACAGAGCGCTTGCGTAACGTTTGGGCGGAGTTTCAAAGGAAAATAACGGGAAAAGGAAATGAGGAATGAAACCTTAACTTACAATATTGTATGAATTCTTAATAACAACATATTACAACCATTCACAAAACGAACCAAAAAGAGCAAAAGAAAAGATAAACAAAGAAAAGAAAAGATTACAAGCAAGTAATTAAAAGTGCATGGAATTTAAGTGCATGAAAGTAAATGAGCAAGAAATGAAACTAGGAACCATAGAACCAAAAACAAGACATGGGTTCAATAACCAAATCTTAAACTTGCAAGCTCACTTAAGAGATTGCAAGATCAAGAAAAGGCAAAGAACTCATGGAGAATGAAGCACAAAAGAGAGAACAAAATGATACAACCCCTTGAGATCAACAACCAAAGCTTAAACCTGCAAGCTCACTTAAGAGGTTGCAAGATCAAGTTAAGGTAGAGAGCTCAAGGGGGAAGCTAAGCAAAAAAAGAATGATACAAAATAACGCTCATCTTCATTTAACATCCACTCAAAAGCTCTCACAACAATTTCATGGAGGAAAGAATGAAGAAGAAGAAGAAGTAAACTAAAAACTAACAAAAAGTGGGCATAAGAATGAACACCAATGGCTCGGCAAGTTCTGGACTATTTTTAGGCAGGAAACAGAGAATATAGGGCAGTAATCAGGACCAAAATGAATGTACCAATCTACCCCTGAAAAATCATCAGTTGATGAGCCCACATGGCCGCGGTTCCGCGGCCTAAGCATGCTTATGCCACGGAACCGCGGCCATAAAGAGGGTTTAGGCCTTCAAGTTTTGTCGTGTTCCCTGTTTTGCTGTCCTCTTCAGTGTGGTATAGTACTTTTCTCAGAAGCTCTTCACAATTCTTCCAGAATTTCAGTAGATCAAAAAGGTGATGTGATGTGGATCTTTTGCCATGATTTCCTCGAGCTCCGCGTAGATTTCTTGGATCTTGTGTTGACATTGAGCTTTGTGCATGAAAATGACATCGATTTGCCATTTTGTCCCTTAAACTGGTGTGTGGCAACATACAGATAGAGAGCGGAGACCCGTGTTTTATCTGTTGTTGGCAGTAATCCGGGATTTGTCGTACTTTTCCATGATATTCACTGTTTAGAGCTGAGACCGGTATTCTGCAATTATATAGCAAATACTGATTAAAAGCACCTGCCTATAAACCAACGAGCGTAAGAATGAGCGGTATAAAATGCAATATTCTGGTATGAACAAATACCCCCAAACTTAACTTGTGCTCGTCCCGAGCAAAACCAATTATTCACAAAAAAGTCATAACCGCACTTTCGCAGGGAACGCGATTGCACTGAGCACGTGCAACAAGCCGTTAAACCTCTAGGTGTCCCTAGTAGGAGGAGTGTTGTCTCCTGAGGGTTTTCAGCGGATTACACCCACAAAATCCCGTCAAGCTAGTGTCATAAGTTAACATCGATTCTACTCCTACAGTTTAGTATTTACGTTAGAAATTCTATCATCCTAAGTTAGAAATATCCAACCCTTATTTTTCACACCTCCTATCTATTTAACCTTGGATCCTATACGTTCCAAAAAAGTTTAGAAAGATGTTGGTTCTCCTGAATTTTCCTTCTAAAGTGCGGCCTCAAATCAGGGATTTTTATCAACTTTACAGAAAACACAAGTCTTATTCTTTATTTCTATCTTTTATCCAAACATCGATTGTATACCCCTACGTGTGTGTATATTTGCACCCCTACACTCAAGAATTCAATTCAAGCTATAATACCCTTGCCCTAATACCTAATACTACTTCTTTTCATTAAGGATGGACGGATTTGCTCACACGCCTTTCATGCGACTATTAATGCTTCTTGAGGCACCAACGGCCGATTACTGAATGTGTGAACTTAAAGCGTAAATAGCAGTTTCCAGGTCTTGACTTTATTTTTCTTTTTCTTTTTCTTTTTCTTTTTCAAGACCGGATATATTTTTCAATGATGCTCTTTTGGTGTTTTAGCTTTAAATACCGTTTTTTCTTTCATACTAGGATTTCAGGCAAGAGTATTTCTAGGTATCCTCTACTATCCCAAGTTTCAAGGTGCATGTAAGTGCAGTTTGTAGGGTATATATTTTCTAAATTTGAACTTAAGAAAAGAAACTATTTTTCCGACTTATTCTTTAGTAAAGCTTCAATACTTTCCCTTCATCTTGACTTAACTCAAGAACTGAACTCAAGATTACCTATTTCTCAAAAAAAACTATAAGGACGTATACTTACCAAAGTTAGACAGAATGAGGGTTATTTTTAGGGTTTTCAATTCCTAAGCCTAGAATTTAGTTATTTCTAACGTATCAACTAAACTTTCAGAATAAAAATCTAAGTTACCCTATTAGCTAACTTGATGACAAAGTTTTTATATTTTTGGAAAATTTTCGATTTTTATGGGTTTTTAATAAGGTATGCAAATGCAAAATATACAAATGAATGCGAAGGAAGAAAGCTTACCGAGCACACCTCCAAACTTAAACTTGACAGTGCCCTCACTGTCAGGCTATACCAAGAGGGTCAAAATTGTCGGCGCTCTTCCTAAAAACAAATTATATACAAAAAAAGGAAAACAAAAATATATACAAAAAAGGGTCCCCCCCAAACTTATGTAAAACAGTGTTTCCACTGTTAAGCGTTGAAGTTCAGGATTAGTGGGGAAAGAGAACAGTTTCAAACTATACAAGGCCCTACACAGGTCAAAAGAGAGCACCAACCATTCAAAGATTTTATCTCTATAATGTGCTGGTTGGTGAAAGAACATGGAGAGGTAAGAAATGGAGAATACGCGAGACCGTATGGAGATAGAAGCGGGATACGGTCTCGGTATATAAGAAGAAGAATGGCGGAAGGGAGAAAGAAGTGGAATACGAACTTGAGGGTGGAAATGGATTGAATAAATTAGTACAATCTATAATGATCGATGTGAAAAGATGGATTGTACTAATCTATCAATATGGCGAGAAATTGGGTCAAATCCTTCAAGATTCGTGAGAAACCATGGGTAAGCCGAACTTGGGAAACCAGACATATGAAATGAAAGTGATACGGTTTCTTGCAATGTCGGAATGATGGAAAGGATGGAGGTAGGTGATTGAGGAAGGTTATCGGTTAAAGGTCCAGGAGGGTGTACACAGTCAATGAAAAGAATAGGATGAATTGGAAAATCCGACTCATCAATTAAAACTGGTTCATCCTCAAAAATATCCTCAAAATTCTCCTCAAAGTTAAGCACATCCATGCATTTATCCTCAAAATCGAGACGCATATGCGGTTCGGGAAAAACATTTAATGACTCGGGATGATGAATTGAAGAGAAAAACTCAGCCAAATCTATGGGTTCATCATCCAAAATATTCCCAGCGTCAATTTCCTCAATCAAGTGAAAATCTATATTCTCAGACACCTCAACAAAAGCATGGATATCAATCAATTCAGGTTCTAGAGTGGAGTTGTAGAGGTCAAAAGGATTGGGTGTAGTTTCACTCAAAAGGGACCCTTCACAATCGGGCAAATCAAACACTACAAATTCACACAACTCATTATCTGTTCTATCTTTAATCAATGAATCGTCTGGAAGACTAGATAGACATTCAAAACCGGAGTTGTGGGATTCAAGTTGAAACGGGTAGGCTTGAGTCGGAAGGGGGTACATCTCACTCTCTCCACTCAAATTCTCAACATGTCCTACCGCCTCTTCATACATTGGAAAATTTGGAGCTAGTTGAAAACTAGCTACCGGGTCACTAGGTTGTATGAGGGCGGCCATGGACGCATTCAAATCCATCATCTGTTGGTACGACGCTACCCTAAAGTCTTTAATGACTGTTCCAGACTAGACATGGGTTGTGAAGGGGTTTCAGTAAAAGATTCAAAGTTGTTTGGATATTGAAAACTCCCAAATGACGGTTCAGAAGCAATGTCTAGGGAAGGTGCAAAAGTCGGGTAGGACTGATAGGAATTGAATGGCTGGACAGGAGCAGGATCAACATTTGAATAAGAAGATGAAATGAATTGTTGATCCCAAGAATCTGTAGTGGTGAAAGGAGTGAAAGATCGGCTACAGGATTGTTCAATATGTTCAGCGATGGACAAAGGACGACTTGCAAAAGGAGTATCAACATAAGAAGGTGGGGGAGGTTGAAAATGTTGATACAAAGTGGATTGCGGAGGGCAAGTGTTTGTCCTAGACGCGTCTATCCGATCTTTCAAAGAGATTTTGGGCATGGAGGGATCGTTCGACGTTCGGCCAAAGCAAGAACCGTAAGAAGTAATGTCTGGTTGTGGGTACCAAAGTTCGGCAAGAGTTTTTCTAGGTGGAGTACCCATGATATGAAGAGAGAAAAGGAGGGGAAAAAGAATGTGGATTTTTTTTATTTTTATTAAAAGAAAAAAATGTTTGTTTTTGGAGTTTTAAAAATTGTTTGTTTGAAAGAATACGGAATTATGGGACTAAAATTTACAGGCACAATCACAATCACAATATGCACAACACACCTAGAGCTAGGGTCTTTAAAGTCCAACTAGACTGCTCATAACTGTTCCAAATGGCTAAAAATAGGACCTCAAACCGCCTCTTCTCCGCCAATTGCGGCCAGGTAAGTGCCAGATAAGTGGGAGGCTCCCCACTACGTAAGTAATGGTCCTAATTAAGTAACCACTTGCCTTGGACACACTTACCTAGACACCGCAAAGTCAGGATAGGATAAACGGCCGATTCCTACAACCAGTCCTCTGTCCTATTGAGCGCGACGTCCTTAGGGCTGAGTCTAGTATTTTTTATTAGCTCAAGGTAATGCGTATGCAATTAGTGATTTGTGGGGTCTTAGGAAGGGTGATGAAATCCCCACCCAATCTGAATTGTGATTACGATTTAGTCGTGTACAGGTATGCCAATTGCACGGTTTTGTCACTCTTCACTGTATTAATTATTGTCACGAATCATTCACTTTTTTTCATTGGCGTACTTGACACTCCTAAACTAATATCATTCACGCACGATAATGCAATGTCCACTGATTATTGACGCGCACTAATACCAGGTATATGTCAATTGGGTAAGGTATGTGTATATATGCAGTTAACAAGTCATGTATGATATGAACCAATATGCACGTCATATGCTTACAAAAATCGCAGTAATTCATATGTTCAGAATTCAACGAAATGATACGAATACGATAACAAGTACCTTATGTCAGCAGTTCATCAAAATTTGTTTCAGTTCAATCGGGTTTCCGATATTCAAGTTACCGCCAATTCATTTTAAGTGCTCGCTGCAGGAAATTCAGTTTCTGAACTGAACGTCCGTTTCGCGACACGAATTTTACCCAGTTGGGTTCAGAATTTAGCGATGCTACAGTTGAATAAAATCTAGGGTTTTCAATAGGGTTTTCAACTCAATAGACGGATTCTTAATCGCGTCTGTATGTCAAAAGTTATGCACTGTTCAATACTAGTATTTCAATTTTGATTCTGTTGGGACTGTTATTCGTCCTGTTCTTTTAAATTATAGATTAAATAGCAAACGACGATAAAATGGGATGAAACTACTTGTGTTATTTAGCCGACAGATTCATCGTCAATAAGGTGTAGGGTTCCGCAACATACGAGTTCCGGAAACAAGGTAGTAAACATTACGGGACAGAAAACAATAACCAGAGTCGCTCTGGACTGCAGTCCTGAGCCGCTCTCCGAACCAATTATCGTCACAATTTCAGTACAAAAACCATTAGAAACTTGCATAGGGTTACAGGCCGTCGAGTCAGCTTCGATTTGAGCCCTCGAACTCATCATTTCGATATGTACATATTTTATGGTGATTTTAACAATTTCCAGATGCGGGAAATTCCCAGTTTTCACGGGCGCATTTGGGGGTGATCATTTAAGTTGTTACAGTTATAGTTTTTCAGTGAAATTTCTACACAAGGTTCACTTCCGGACGGGCCAAAATGTACAATTGAGTTCCGTCAAATTAAACGAAAGTTTTCATTGGGATCTTGCATCGAACAGTTACGTCCCACGATTTATCGTGAATTGTAAACACGGATTTTATACGATTTTCAGTTTGTAACAGAAATAAATTAGCATGTAGCAATTAGGGTACTTGCCTGGAGACGTTCCGGAGATGCACAGCGGCGGCAACGTCACGAACGCGCGACGAACGGCGCGGTTTGGATTCACGGCCTCGGCTCGTGATTCGGGTTCGACGTCGGAGTTGTCCGGAGGTGGCTCGTGTTCGCTGGAAGCGGAGGGGATGTTCTGTGGATCTCCTGGGATGTGCTGGGGTCGACGATGGTCGGCGGCGTCGCTCCAGCGATGGGCAACAGTAAGGTTGTTTGAATGTGTGTTATGGGTTTTGTGTGGTTTTAGAGAGAGAAAGAGAGGGTAGGTAGTAGGGCTTGGGCTTGTAGTGATGGTGCTGATGCTGAGGAGATGGAGATCGACGACGTGGTTCAGGTCGGTTGGGGCTCGCCGGCGTCGAGGTGTAGGTGGTCGAGCTCGGGTGCAGGGGAGCTTGGGTGCGAGTGGGTTGGGTGTGCAGGGGTTCTGCGAAGAGGGTGGAGTAGTGTGGGGCTCTGTTGATGGCGAAAGAGAGCGAGGGAGGATGAGTGAGGGGGTTGCAGGAGGTTCGTCGTCGTCGTCGGAGGTAGTAGAGCGAGATGCAGTGGGTTCGTAGTGGGGTTTTTTTTTCGAGAGGGAGAAGAATTGTAGAGTGAGAGGGAGAGAGGAGTGAGGGTTTGAGGTTGAGGGGATCGCGAGGGGTGCGCGGGTCGTTGGGCAACGTCACGGCGACGTGGCCGCGAGAGTCGGCGAAAAAGGTGAGCGGGAAAGTTTTCGTTGGGGAGGAGAAGAGGGAAACGAAGCGGGTCTGGTCAGTTTGGTGTGAGCGGGCACGGGTAGGGGTATGGGCTGAGAAAGGGTTTAATTTAATTTACTTTAGCTTGGGCTGAAGGGAGATTGGGCCGGCTGAAATTAATATGTCTATATATTTTCGTTTGGGCTTGGAGAGGGAATTATAGGGAATGGGCTGGGTGATTTATTATTTGAAAGTTTTGATTTAAATTGGCAAAGAAGGGGGGTGGGCCGGGGAAAAGTGGATATATAGATATAGCTTGGGTTTTAATTTTATTAATATGTTTTTGGTTTTAGTCTTGGTTTTAATTGGTTTTGGAAACACAATTAGTAAGACTTGAGCAACCAAAAACCTACAAAAGTCACGAGGAAAGATGGGGAAGCAATCGGGGACTTGGGAAAAATATGGAAAGATTCTCATTGGAGGAAACGGGGATTTACACGTGACAGAGCCAACCATGCTGCCTGTGGTTAGGAATCATCCCTCCACAGTCACATTACGGTTGTCTATCGGATATCAAGAACAAAAAATATATAATCTATCTAGTACGTGTCCATTTGCCACAGTAAACAGAATCAAAAAATAAATATAGTAGAAATGAATCAAGATCCAATAAACAATATCTGAATCGTATCCCAATATGGGCTCACATCAAAGAAATAAAACTATGGAAATAAAATAAACTAAACATCTCTAATAATACATGTTCAATTCCTCATTGCTCGGCTTGATTGCTAAAATACTCTCGATCTGCCTGCGATAAAGGTAAAGGAACCGGGCCATGCAAAACCCATACGTCAGTGCGTCATAATATCAAAATAATAGCGATAACCAGGATATAATGATATAAATGAACAAGAATATAAATAATAAACCCTGATGCAAACAGTGAGCTATGTGTATGTATGGGTGTGCGATGTGTATCCTAAATTTGTGCTTCTAGGTTATCTATTCTACAAGTCTTTCAAATCAATTAATATAATCATCATCGTAACCCAACAGTATATATCCAGTTCATTCCCCACGGGACCATAGTAACGGTATTTATTCTGTAACGCTCGGAAACATAGCAAACAATGATTTATTCCATAACGCCCGGAAAAACGGAAAACAAGTATTTATTCCGTAACGCCCGGAAAAACGGCAACCAATTATGCTATCCTCTTGAGTTATGTTTCGGTTACATTCTTGATTTTCCCTTTTCCCTCAGGTTTGTGTTCAAGTCAGGTATTGCCGATATAAGTCTAATGCCAACACATGATCAAGTAGGTACAGTTCTCGTCTATGCAGACAATAAGTTACGTCCGTCAAGACAACACGTCAGGATTGCTGGCGTTAGCAATAAGATCCAAGTAACAAGTCAGGCAGTGTGTCGTGAACATGTCATGTAATGCATATTAACCAAATAGATACCCCATGTGAAACTGTAATCAATATCGGAACACAGTAAACACAACTGATATCAGGATGCATATGTATCTATCTGTAATAACCATTATACATCCATTATCATATATGATGCAAACTAGATAACATGTTGTGCTGATGTAGTAGTATAACGATATCATGATGTTCCGACATGCAACTAGATAAACGATTATCAGTACGGATACGAACGGATAACGTAAAACTGTAAATCGATAATATTTGCTAAATAATAAAACACATGCACTATTTTTATTCATATAATTATCGATATAATATAACATAACATGTTGCAGGTGCTTGATCGGATCTCACGTCGATGTACGCATGCTACGTCCGACGTCGGAATAATGTCGCGATGCAAACTCAGGCGTGCAGGACTAGACCTGGCTGAGCAGTAACGTGATGTGGTGACTTGACCGATGAGTCGACGACTGGGTCGTCTGGTTCGTCGGTGACACGCACAACTCCGGCGAGCCGATCGGAGATTCAAGAAACGACCAAGAAAAGAACACGAAGAAAGAGAAGAAGACCGGGTGTTGTTGTGTCGGGTTCTGGGGTTGTGAGGACAGAGGCAAGATGACGGCGACGTGGCTGCATCGGTGAGGTGGCAGTTGGTTTCTTTAGTTGTTGATTAGGGTTGGGGGTTTGCGAGGTTGGTGGCGGCGGCGGTCTGGGGTGTCGGCAGAGGAGAGGGAGGTGAGGAGGTGAAGACGAGGTGATGGCGCTAGTGACGGCGAGGTCTCCGGCGAGATTGTGGGGTTTCTGGGTTGCTGTAGGGGGTCGATGTCGGGGTTGCAGGGGTGCTCGAGATGGAGAAGGGGGAGAGAAGGTGGTGGTGGTGATGAGGGTGAGGTCGACGAGGTGATGATGACAGTGAGCGGTGGCGGTAAGGGGCGGCGATGGCGAGGACATGACCAAGGGTTAAGGTTTGGGTTTCGCGGCTGGTAGCAGAAGAAAGAAAAGAAAGAGAGAGGAGAGAGGTGAGGTGTGTTTTTTATATATTAGGTTATATAATAATTATATATATATATATTATACATATATATATATAGAGAGAGAGAGAGAGACAGAGAGACAGAGAGAGATGCGAGGGGCGAGAGAGATGCTGAGAGAGAGAGAATAATAAATTAGTTATTATAAATATATATTATATATATACACTCTTATATAACTGTTTATATAACTATTTATGAATATATAATTAGTTGCAAAGAAAATATTATAATATATATTTTTGGGTTTAAACAGCTAATACTAAATTACTCCGAATATTATCCGGGTCTCTTTTAAAAATCCAGTTTTTAAATACGGAGAATATACGTAAAAGCTAAAAGCATAATGCGATATCCGGTCAATAAAAATGCATACCCCCAGGTACGGATCTACGTAAATATACGTAGCGATCCAAACGAGTCTGTTTTAACAATTTGGACATGGACATGATGTATGGATGCAATCTTATTATATGGGGTACGATAACATGCCATGCAAGATATTAAAATATATTATTTGGTTGTATTATTAACTGATATGTGGGTACAAAATATATTATGTATGTGTATAGAATCCAGATGTGCATGTATTCTCTGTACTAGCAAATATTGATGTAATCTTGAACCATGATGGGTTTCAAACATGCGGGTCGGGTCGGACACTAACCACAGTTACCAAATGCGCTATCCGCAATCCAAAACAATAATAATAATGTCGCAAGATGTCACGCCCCGCTTCCCAGAGCGCGCTAAGATCGGCACGTGACAGAGCCAACCATGCTACCTGTGGCTAGGAAATATCCCTCCACAGTCACATTACGGCTGTCTATAGATATCAAGAATAGGAAAATAAAAGAAACTATCCAGTACATGTCCATGAGCCAGAAATAACGAGTCAAGAAATAATATACGGAAGCAATAAATTCAAGTAACAAAGACAATCTGGAAAGTACGTCCCATAATACGGTCTCACATCAGGAATGAAAATATGAAATAAAACTAAACCAACTAGCAACTAACATGATCTTCACTGCTCGGCTTGTTGGTCAAAATACTCCTGAACTGCCTGCGACAGAGATAGAAGATCTGGGCCATGCAAAACCCAGACGTCAGTGCGTCATGATATCAACCAATAATAAATGAACATGATACATGGGATATGCAGGCATGAATCATAAACAGTAACATGAATGTAATAAGTAAACACGGATATAGAACAGTGAAGTGTATCAATATATGTGATATGCAGCGATCAATCTAAACTATGCTACTAGGTTATCTATTCTAAAGCTGTTTGAAATCAATTAATGTAATCCTCCATGTAACTCAAAGGATATGTCCCGTTATCCCCCGGGACCACGGATCAAGTAGCGGGAGTCATGAATGACTCTATCCCGTTATCCCCCGGGACCACGGATCAAGTAAGAATCACGAATGATTCTGTCCCGTTATCCCCCGGGACCACGGATCAAGTAATACCCTTGTAAGCTACACTTTAGTTTACACTTTTGATTTCCCCATACTCCCAAGGTTATATGTTCAAGTCGGGTATTGAAAATCTGGAGCTAATGCCAACACAGGATCAAGCAGGTACATGTTTGTCTAAATAGACAACAGGATATGTCCGTAGGGACAACATGTCAAGATTGTCGGCATTAGCAACAAGATTAGGTATCAAGTCAAGCAGTTGTATATCAGGTCATGACAGGTAGCGCACATGTGTCAAGCGGATACTCATAATAAAACTGTAGCAAGTACGGATGCACGGTAAAAGCATGGATGCACAAATATTTTGTCAGGGTTACATCATGACTATGTAGGATGCACATTATCAAGCATGGGGTATTACTGTAACAATATTATGAATTAATACGACATGGCATGCACCTGGATATAAAGAATTAATGGTATGGATACACAATAAAACATGGATGGATGAATAACTGTTAGGGGCTGCAAATATAGCTCCATTACTATGTAGGATACACATTTTCTAGCATGGGGTGTTAATGTAACAGTAATATGAAATAACGTGACATGGAATGCAAATAAATATATATTTAATGGTATGGATGCACAAACATTGATTAGTGTAATACCCTAGTTCATTTATACCAATTCTAGTATTTCTTTATTTATGGTATTTTCCTGATTTATTGTGTTTTGGGTGCGAATAGTGTATTTGACATTTGTATTTGCATCCGACCCGACCCGCATGCTTGAAACCTGTTTTGATTCATGTTTATGATTTATCCTGACTTGTTACGTGGACTAGTGCACTTTCATTTATACATCCTGCAAACTCGCATTTTATCTAGCATCTGCATTTTAATATAACATTTTAAGTCACATAAAATATTTTTAAAATACATTGCATGGCCTGCATGATACCCCTAACCTTGTGGTAGCACCCGCACATCTTGTTCTTATCCCATTCAGTGATACGGACTTGTTTGGATGACTACGTGCAGGTGCGTGTATCCGTTCTTGGGGGTATGCATTTTTCGTTACCCGGATATCCAACTTTAATTTTGGTCGACGTATATATTTTTCGTATTTTAAAACTGAATTTTAGACCCAACCCGGGCATGTTTTGGACTATATTTGTATTTACCAGAATATCAAATTTTATTTATATAATATTAATTTTATAAACTGATACAAATTAAAATTTAGTTAACTAATAAAAGATTTTTTAAATTTAAATCTAAACTAATTTCCTAACAAACTAACAACCCATTTCTCTCTCTCTCCTCTGCATTATATATTTTATTTATTTATTTCTTTCCTTATTTAATACACAGCCTCTTCTTCTCACTTCTTCTTTTTCTTGATCTTGTTTCTTGATTCCGGTGATCACCGCCGGAGCCGTGCTCGTCGCTGACGATCCGAGTGATTCAGTGAACGTACCTTGCCTGCGTGATTACCCTCTTACCTTGTCTGGACCCGTCCCGCATGCCGCGTGTGCGTTGTGATGATTTATCGACGTCGGACATGCCGTGCGTATCCATCGCGTGATTCGATCGAGATAAGTTTACCTTACTACATGCTATGTTACTATATTTACACCCATTTGAATAAATATAATACATGTATTTAAAATTATGCATCCCATGTTATAGTTTTACAGTTTTACGACGTCCGTTTGCATCCGTACAATTTATTTCGTATCTAGTGCATGCAAATTTATCTTGTTGCATGCTATACTACAATATATTGCACCCATTTGAATAATAACATCACATAATGTTTAGTTATGCATCCCACATTACCATTTTACAGTTTTACTGTCTTCGGACATCCGTATGCATCCATATCACTATTTACATATCTAGTCGCATGTTAATTCATTTTGCTACATGCTATGTATCTTATTTTGCATCCATATGAATAAAAATATCACATGTTGATTGCACTGTACATCCATATTAAAGTTTACCGTTTTCGGATACCCGTTTTCATCCATATCATTTAAAATATATATCGTCGAAATATTTCTTATTATTATCTTTAATTAGTTTATAATCTGCATTTTATAATTTTATACAAAATATAGTTTGAAAATATTATAGTTTACACATGAAATATCGTTGCAAAGCGGATACGACAAATCTGAAATTTACTGTACACCTTACCTTATAAAATTCATTATAAATCACAGAAAAATTATTAGTATACGTTCTTTAGTTTGTTATGAAGATAACTCAGAATACTATAACTCTATGAAATATTTACTTGCAAAATAAATTGTTTAAATAAAGTAAAATGCAAATTAAAATATCTCTAAACTGCTGTCCAGGGAAATTCCAGCAACAAACTTTCAATTTCGAATGTTCATAGATTTTTGTAGGAATAACCTAAGATACTTGAACTTATAAAAATGAAAACCTTATTTAATTATATTTATTTTGGTATAAGACACGTCCCTTTTGGAGAACGTTTGTTATTTTTAAGCTATTTTACAAATCAGAGTGACGCTGAGTTTCTGAACGGAACTTTCTTGTGCATGGTTAGTCAATACCACTTTTATAGTTATTAATCGGTTTGAATATGTTATCCATGTTAATATTATTATATCAATATCTATTTAATAAATAATAGTGCTTGTGTTTTAATATTCAGCAAATTTTACCGATTTACAGTTTTATAGTATCCGTCTGTATCCGTACGATTTATTACATATCTAGTTGCACGCCGAGACCATATTATTTCATGTTACTGTTGTATTAGTGCACCATGCTTGATAATTGTGCATCCTACTTAGTCATGATGTGACCCCTGATCGATATTTGTGCATCCATGCTTTTATTGTACATCCGTACTTTCATCTTGATTCAATACTTGCTACAGTTTATTATGAGCATCCGCTTGACACATGTGCACTGCCTGACTTGGCCTGATATACCACCGCTTGACTTGATACCTGATCTTGTTACTAATGCCGACAATCTCGACCTGTTGTCCCTACGGACATATCCTGTCGTCTATTTAGACAAACCTGTACCTGCTTGATCCTGTGTTAGCATTTGCTCCAGATTTATCAATACCTGACTTAAACACATAACCTTGGGGGTATGGGGAAATCAAAAGTGTAAACTAAAGTGTAGCCTACAAGGGTATTACTTGATCCGTGGTCCCAGGGGAGAACGGGACAGAATCATTCGTGATTCTTACTTGATCCGTGGTCCCGGGGGATAACGGGACAGAATCATTCGTGATTCTTACTTGATCCGTGGTCCCGGGGGATAACGGGACAGAGTCATTCATGACTCCCACTACCTGATCCGTGGTCCCGGGGGATAACGGGACATATCCTTTGAGTTACATGGAGGATTACATTAATTAATTTCAAACAACTTTAGAATAGATAACCCAGTAGCACAGTTTAGATTGATCACTGCACGTCACATATATTGATACACTTCACCGTTCTATATCCATGTTTACTAATTACATTCATGTTACTGTTTATGATTCATACCTGCATATCTCGTGTATCCTGTTCATAGATTATTGGTTGATATCATGACGCACTGACGTCTGGGTTTTGCATGGCCCAGATCCTCTACCCTTGTCGCAGGCTGATCAGGAGTGCTTCCGCCGTTAGGCCGAGCAGTGATGATCCAGTTAGTATCCAGTTTAGTTATGTTTTGCTTTCCAGATGTTTTTGCTCTTTGGATTTATTTCTTCCGCATATTATTTCTTGACTCGTTTATTCTGGCTCATGGACATGTACTAGATAGTTTATTTTATTTTCCTGTTCTTGATATCTCTAGACAGCCGTAATGTGACTGTGGATGGATGTTTCCTATCCACAGGTAGCATGGTTGGCTCTATCACGTGCCTATTTTAGCGCACTCTGGGAAGCAGGGCGTGACAGGGTTTGTTTGGTATCAGAGCCATAGGATTTAGGATAATCGGGTTTGATTGTTTTGTAGTTGGGTATTGGACCCAATACACGAATCAGAAAACCCATAATCAGGAACATGTCCTGCCACATTTTTGTCATGATCCTTGAATCTTATCTTTCTCTTGACCCTTTATCTTGATGAGATGGATGACTTTGCATCTCGGCTTGAAATCCTTTTGTTCCTTATTGTTTCTCCCTTCCTGTTCCTTCGATTCTGATACTAGGATTTGGGCGACTTGAACGGAGTTATGTGATTATAACTATGAACTGCAGCATGGTTACAATGCGGTACTCTATTTAAGTAACTTGGAGTCCTGGTCTTGATTCATTTCCTTGTTCCATGGTCGTTTTATTACCTTGGTTCTCTCAGTTTCATTGCTTACCAGTTCATGTTTTGCAGGTTTCTTGGTGATTGATACCGGCAGCTATGAAGTTGTCTTGGGAATGGATTTTCTCGGCACTTTCCACGCTCACATTGATTGTAGGGCAAAGAAAGTGATTTTCCAGATTCCCGGACATCCGGAGTTTGTTTTTGCTGGAGGTAGCAGATCTGTCGGGCCAGTCGAGTTTAGGGCTAGGCCGACACACAATGTTCTTTCGTCAATGGAAGTTGATAAGGAGGAAGCGCCAGTTATAGTTCGAGAGTTCATGGACGTGTTCGAGAACATCTCGGGTTTTCCGCCAAAACGAGATGTGGAGTTCACGATCGATCTTGTTCCTGGTGCAGTGCCAATCTCAAAGGCGTACTATCCGACGGCACCAGTGGAGTTGGAAGAAGTCAGGAAGCAGGTTACCGAATTACTTGAGAAGGGTTGGATTCGCAGCAGCAATTCACCTTGGGGAGCTCCAGTTCTTCTAGTCAAGAAGAAAGACGACACAAGGAGGATGCGCATCGATTATCGAGAATTAAACCGGGTGACTATTAAGAACAAGTACCCAATCTCTCGCATTGGCGAATTCTTCGAGCAACTTAGTGGCGCGAGGGTATTCTCGAAGCTGGATTTGTGATCCGGATATCATCAGGTCCGAGTTAAATCAGAGGATATTTGCAAGACTGCGTTCTGAACTTGGTATGGACATTACGAGTATTTAGTGATGCCATTCGGAGTCACGAATGCACCGGCAATATTTATGGACTTGATGAACTGAATCTTTTCACCGTTCTTGGACCAGTTTATAGTGGTGTTCATTGATGATATTCTGGTCTACTCGAGGAGCATAGAAGAGCATGCTGAACACTTGAAGATCGCACTGCAGACACCGAGGCAAGAAAGATTATATGCGAAGATGAGGAAGTGCGAGTTTTGGCTTGAAGAAGTGAAGTTTTTAGGGCATGTCGTATCTAGAGATGGAATCACCGCAGTTCAAGATTGCCCGATTCCGAAGAACGCAGCAGAGATTAGAAGTTTTCTTGGATTTGCCGGATATTACAGAAGGTTCGTGGAGAATTTTGTTCGTTTGGCTGAGCCTTTGACCAAGCTTACATGGAAGAAGGTACCGTTCGTATGGACGGATAGTTGTGCATCAACTTTTGAGGCGTTAAAATAAAAATTGATAACCGCTCCTATTTTGACCGTACCAGACGGTTCCGGAGGATTGGTGATTCACAGCGACGCGTCTGGGAAAGGTTTGGGATGTGTTTTGATGCAGCATGGGAAGGTTATAGCTTACGCATCGCGGCAATTGAAGACCCATGAGAAGAATTACCCAACTCATGATTTGGAGCTAGCAGCTGTGATTTTCGTTTTGAAGATTTAGAGACACTACTTATTGGGCGAAAGGGTCGAAGTATTCACCGATCACAAAAAGCCTAAAGTATGTGTTCACACAGAAAGAGCTTAACATGAGATAACGTAGATGGTTGGAGCTGATGGCTGACTATGATCTTGATCTCAAGTACCATCCGGGGAAAGTTAATGTAGTGCCGGATGCGCTTAGTCGGTTGCCAGCAGTTCGGATGTTGACTGCACAGAAGGAGCTTATCGAAGACTTTCGGAGATTCGAGTTGGAGATCGTGCTACCGCATTCTTCAGGACAGTTGATGCAGCTGCAAGTACAGTCGTCATTGATCGGGAGTATTAAGGCAGCACAGTCAAAAGACCTAAGATTGCAGAAGTTTCGAGAACAGGTTGAAGCTGGACTTCGAACGGACTTGTTAATTCATGAAGATAGTTCGTTGCGATATGGTAGTCGTTTGTGTGTGCCGAAAGGAGACATTCGCGAAGAAGTTATGTAGGAGGCACACCGTTCCGCATATTCCATACATCCAGGAAGCACGAAGATGTACCGTGATCTACGACAACATTTCTGGTGGGAAGGTATGAAAAGGGAGATTGCTCGCTTTGTAGCAAAGTGCTTGGTGTGTCAGCAAGTTAAGGCTGAATATCAAAGGATTGCTGGTTTATTGCAACCACTTCCGATTACTCAATGGAAGTGGGAACATATAACAATGGATTTCATGACAGCTTTACCGCAGAGTCCAAAAGGCAACAATGCAGTTTGGGTGATTGTTGATCGATTGACAAAGGCAGCTCATTTCATACCATTTCGAGTTGGTCAGTCAACGGAATCGTTTGTTTCCTGATTAAAAGATCAGGAATTACCTCAATGAGGTATCACGTATTCACACGTGACCAAGGGTCACGTGATGACACACGATGGTTAAAATCTTACTATACAGAGACGAAAAACAAAAGAAAGGGTGAAAGATGGCTCAATTAAGGCCACGTGCTCACACGTGACCAAGGGTCACGTGTCAGCACGTGACAGGCTTTGAAAGCCTTGCAGCTTAAAATAGAATTTAATTCTAAAAAATCAGAAAATACCTCACGTGCTCACACGTGACCAAGGGTCACGTGCTCACACGTGACCAAGGGTCACGTGCCAGCACGTTACAGGCTTTGAAAGCCTTACAGTTTAATTGAATTAAAATTCTGAATTTCTCCAAAATCTTTCCAAATAGGAAAGGATTAAGGAGAACCGGTGGATTAAAAACCCAGGGGTGATTAAATATCACCAATTCATGGAAAAATCTTAAACAAGAAAAGATTTCCATAAATCTCACCAGAAATAACAAACAGAATATTTTTGGATTGAAAATACAACGGTGAATAAAATCCACTTAATAATCTAAAGGCTCATATTAATTATGAGAACAAACAAAATCTTTCAAAGAAAGATTTGCTAAACAAATTGATTCTTTTCCTCCTCCTATAAATAGGAGCCAAGAGAAGAGAAGAAGATAGAGAGAGTTTTGGAATCTTGAAATTTCAGAGAAAAAAAGAAAGGAGAATTTAATTCTCTACAAAGAAAAACCCTAGGTAAGAAAAGAAAGGGGATCAAAATTTCAAACAGAGAATTTAATTCTCAAATCTAAGAGTTTAACTCTTCTACAAAAAAAAAAGAACTTAGTTCTTCTTCTGGTTGAAGATCTGCACAGAGCACATCTCCCCATAAGATGAGAATTTAATTCTCATCGGGTTGAGATCTTGCCATGCAGATCCAAAACTTAGAGGGAGAATTGAGTTTAGAGAATTTAATTCTCCCAAAAACAAAATTAGGGTTTAACCCTATATGAGAATTTAATTCTCCCAGACTCACAGGAATTTAATTTCTTCATGATGAACTTGGGGTTTAAACCCTATCTGATAATTTAATTCTCCTACAATTATAAGAATTTAATTCCTTCAAGATAGACAGAACTAGGGTTTAACCCTAATTGAGAATTTAATTCTATCAGATTTACAGGAATTTAATTCCTCCTCAATGATAATAGGGTTTCACTCTATATAAGAATTTAATTCTTTCATAATAGGAATTTAATTCCTCCAAAATCAAAATTAGGGTTTAACCCTACAAAAGAATTCAATTCTTGAAAATAAAGAGATTTGAAGGATCTCTATGCATGCAAAGGACTAAGGTCACGTGGCCCCACGTGATCCATGAAAAGATCCCCAAAATGAGAAGGGAAAAAGCTCGGAGGCAATGCCTCACGTGCTCCCACGTGACCCTTAAAACAAAAGAGAACAAATCCAAAGGCAGAACCATTCTTGGGCGCCCTCATGTGTCCCCACGTGACCCATAGTAAAATGCTTTAATATTCAATGTCTGGAAGCCCATCACGTGCCAACACGTGATGGCCTGAAGACCAAAAGTGTTTAACACCTATCTGAATGTCCTGAGAACAAAATAAGGGGATCTGGCCCCACTTTTTGATGCTATCACGCGCTCCCACGTGATCCCTCCCTCTTCTAGTGTTTAACACTAATTTGATAATTTTGTTGCCAGTGTTTAACACTAATTTGAGAATCACATTTCTAGTGTTTAAACACTAATTTGATGATCTTATTATCAGTGTTTAACACTGTTGTTCTTTAGTGTTGAACACTAGCTTCAGCCCAAGTAAACTAATTTTCTAGAGGCAAAGCCTCCCCTTCAATGGACCAACAGAGGGCCAATATTCCAAACTTGATTGGACTTAGCCCAAGAAGGCCATAAGTCCTCAATTCAGACTTAACTGAGCCAATGTGCTCATAATATAATTAATTGGTCTTAGTTCCAAACTGGGCTATAGATCATTTAATCCACCTGGGTTCAAGGGTACATCTCTTCACTCCTTTGATATTTGTCGTCGTAATTCCTCAACGTCTTCAAAGAGGTGACGGGTCCCGACAACCATACATTTCATGGACTGTGGGGTCCTTAAGCTCATGGACTATGATGTCCTTAACCTCGACCGTGATGTCTTAAAACTAACATCGGACTGTGGGGACCTTAAGCCCATGGACTATGATGTCCTTAACCTCGACCGTGATGTCTTAAAACTAATATCGGACTGTGGGGTCCTTAAGCCCATGGACTATGATGTCCTTAACCTCGACCGTGATGTCTTAAAACTAACATCGGACTGTGGGGTCCTTAAGCCCATGGACTATGATGTCCTTAATCTCGACCGTAATGTCTTAAAACTAACATCGGACTGTGGGGTCCTTAAGCCCATGGACTATGATGTCCTTAACCTCGACCGTGATGTCTTAAAACTAACATTGGACTGTGGGGTCCTTAAGCCCATGGACTATGATGTTCTTAACCTCGACTGTGATGTCTTAAAACTAATAACGGACCGTGGTCCTTAAATCCATAGACTATGATGTCCTTAACCTCGACCGCGATGTCTTAAAACTAACATTGGACCGTAATGTCCTTAAACTAATTATCGACTACAATGTCACTAAACTAAACAATAGAGTCCAATTGCTCTCTTGTCGGATCTAAATGATCCCGTTAAGTTGATCTTAGTCTAAAATTAGACTAACGTATCCTTAATAAACGTTTAAGTTGATCTTAGTCTCAAATGAGGCTAACGTATCCTTAAACCCAAACCCACAAACCCAAATCTAAGAAAGATACGGATTTGGACTAGTCCACGCCCTACGGGCGACAACATAAATTAGTCTCCGTATACAATCCACGGGCAACCAAACATAAAACAAACACCTACGACACGAAGTGACCATCTAAAGAAGGAGAAAGTTTTTACCGCGATGCGGTAGCGTAATTAATTGCAGGGGCTTGCGCCTGCAGGGAAGAGCGTTCCCACAATCAAAAAACCCCTCAAACGAGGGGGAATCTGACGAAGTCTGCTACATCGGCCGCATCCATTTAAACCTTCGATACACGGTGCCATAAATCAACCAGGCATCTTTGGAGAGGTGGACGGATAGCACCAATTAGCATCTGCCCCTAGATTCAGGCAAGACGTCAGTCTTCCCGGCTTCCGGCGGTAAACAGATTCTGGCACGCCCGGTGGGACCTTTTCCTCTTTCCACTCCACACTTCGTGTGTCGTATTCGTGAACCAATCGCGGTTTGCTAATGGTTGCTCTTGGGTTTCGAGGTATTAAGATTTGGCGTTTACTTGGTGCAGAAAGCGAAACAGCAATAGCATCTACTTGCGTAAAGTGCTCCAACTGCAGCTGCAACTCGCGCTCCGCCTCATCTGGAGGCATAGCCTACGGGCCTCAAGCGGCCTCGCTGTTCACGATGCCGGTGGAACAGGTCACTCAAGCCACCATAGGATTGTTCTTCGGGACCATGCTCCCGCCAACGAGCTTCACCGCTCCTGTGCGAACGCCAGAAGCTCCCAAGAAGTCGGTCTTTGATCGGCTTACAGCTGCTGCGGCCCCTTTCAACGGGTCGTCCAGCACCGACGCCTCGGTCTTCTCCAGATTGGGCCAAAATTCCTGTGGGCCCACAATGAAGCTTGCAATCCCAGAGAAGGTTATTCCGAAGAGAGTAACCAACCCTGCTCCCGAAGTCGTCAAGGCGGCTTCTCCTGCCGAGGGGTCGGTCTTTACAAGACTGACCGTCCCAACTCCCACTCTCGCTCCTGCTACTCAAAGGACATCAGTCTTCAACAGGCTGACACCAGCAACAGCCCCTCATCTGAACAGGGGGCAAGACGAAGCCATTCCCATCGCTGAACCAACGCCAATGGCTCAACACGCTCGACGTCGCCACTGGCGCCGAGTAAGGAAGGCCGGGGGCAACTCCCCTTCTGGGCTAACTCCACCAACTCCAACGGTGGAAATTAATGCTGCTGTTCCAACCGGGAACAGCTTCGAGTTGCTGAATAAGGTGCACAGGAATTCTCCTACCGCCATACTGAAAAGATCTCCTCCTTCGGTGGAGAATATTGCGGAAGCAAAGACAGAACAGTCCCCTCAGCGTCTGTCCTCTAAAATCTAAAAGGTCTGGCGCTATGTCCAAGACTCGGTGATTTATCGAAATTTCTCCCGCCAGCAGAAGAAGCTGAAGGTCCGACAGGAAGAAAACCGTCCTGTTAAGCCACAAAAGATGACGACTACTTGGGTGCCCACGGCAGCGGCCCCCTCAACGTCAATCACTCAGAAATGGAGGCCAGAGAAAGCCCCTGTAAACATGGCATACCACAAAGACGCTGCGCCCAATCGCTCCAAGTCTGGGGGCATGATGGTACATACTGTCTACATAGCATCCGGAAAAGAGGACAGCCGCGCTTCGACGGGCCACCGACCACTCACTCGATCCATCGCGAGAGCTCAGGAACAGCAGCAGCAGAAGCTTCAGGATATGCTGACTGCAATGGCCGCACTCACAGGGCCAAAAGAAAGCCCGGAGGCGTCATCGGAACAACGTCACGAACACGAGACTGATGCTGAATTCCTTCGAAGAATGCTTGAAAAGAAGGACAAGGAGGCTGCGGAACAAGCGGCCAATATAAAGCAAATGGCTCTTTTGTTCCAAGATATGGTTGGTATGATGATCCAGCAGGGCCCTCCAGCTGAAGATCCTCCGATTATCCTCGAAGACGACAGAGGAGAAATATCAAATCCACCTTCGGCTCTTTCAACAGCCAAAGAGGAAACTGTCTCCAAGGCCGCCCTGGATGATTATATTACTCAACAAATACGAGTTCACCAGGAAAATGAAGCGGCTGGCCAGGTCGTGAAGACTGGGCGACCGTATCCAGGCTGGTATGATCAGATAAAATACCTGCCGGGCTATACGATCCCGAAATTCCATGTGTACAAGGGGACGGGCAATCCCCACCAACACGTTGCCCAGTTCAGAGCTCTGTGCGGCAACACAGGGGGCGATGACAAGTTTCTGCTTCACCAATTCGTCGGCAGCTTATTAGAGACGGCGTTTGAGTGGTACTCCGAACTTTCAAACGACTCCGACAAAACTTTCGCAGAGATGGAGCTGCTATTCACCCAGCGATTCGCGAGTGCCAGCGAACGCACCCCAATAACGGCGTTGATCAATGCAAGGGTGAAGCCGGGTGAAACTTGGGTTCAATACGCAATCCGATGGCGAAATCTGTGGTCAAAGTGCGAACAACGCATCGAAGAAGCGCCAGCGGTGGGCATGTTCGTGGGCACCCTAGACCCTCATGCAACTATTTCACAGTTCATGATGTTCTTCAAACCGACCACATTCCAGGCTTTAATCGACAAGCTAGCCCAGATGGATCAGATGGGTCACAGACCGTCTCCCCCGAAACCGGAGCCGCGAAATGAAAAGGGTAAAGGAAAGGTGACCTTCGTTGCGAATACTCAACAGCAGCCCAGTGCTCCAAAGCTAACGGATCAACTGGAAGAGAGACGACGCTATTATAATGAGAAAATGAAGCGTCCTTACTCGTTCCCACGAGACAAAACGAGGAGACTCTTCGAGCTGGCGATGCGCAACAGGCTTATCAATTTGCCGAATCCCAAGCGACCATTGCAGCCCGGTGAAGCGAATAATCCCAATTATTGCCCTTACCACCAAACGGTAAGCTATCCAATTGAAAATTGCTTCGTCTTTAAGGGATGGATCGAGGATCAGTACCAACAGGGCAAGTTTGCGTTGTCTGAAAAGTGGAAAGTAAGCCTGCCACAACCGCACTCTCCTAAGAAGATGGATACACCGGGGGCAACGTGCTTTTTTGTTGAAGAAGCTCTTTGGGAGGTGGCTCCTTCAGCCAAAACCAAAAGGATGCTGAGTGATCTCCAGACATGCCTGGCGATCAGGTGGAAGAACCCGCTGGAACCCCAGATTATCGAAGGGATGCTGAAGTTGCGCCCAACTCCAAAGATTGGTGGTGATAGCCAAAGTGTTCATATCCAGCCGTCAAAATCTTCGAAAAAGAAGAAGAAGTCCGAGAAGTCCGAGAAGCCCGACGACAAGCGCACGGACTTACAAAAACAAATTGATGCGCTGGAAGAGTATAACCAGAAGGCACGGACTCCAATCACGCTCCAAGAGTTCCTCAGCTACGTCCTTGAGGACGAAAATGATGGAGAAGACTCATCAGATGAATCTGAGGACTATGTAGCAAGTTGTCATGTGATCTCTCACTCATTGATAAATGATGAAGAGACTCCTTATACCGAGAGACTGGGGGCAGGTCCCGAACCGGAACTTCTATGGCCGTCAGACGAAATGATCGACGCCTTCCTGAGTGAAATTCATCTGAAAAGTATAGCCGATCGGGAGCGTGAGATGGCCATATTTGAAAGAGCCAAACGTCGGCGACTGGACGAAAGAGTCGAGATACTCCTGCCAAATCAAAGGACATCGGTTGCAAATAAAAACAAGATCAAGACGAGGAAAAGGTTTGCGAAAGCCATATCAGTGGGAATGAAGCTACCACCCTCCGAAGGAAGTACTCTTGGTGAAGCTGAAATGTGTCCGAGCTATTGTTTATATCATCGAAAGATGGCACACCCCATCGAAGAGTGCAATGCTTTTAAAAGATGGTGGCAGGGGTATGTTGCTCACCGGCAACATTTTAAGCAGATGAAACGCAAAACCCGTCGGGAGCAGAGAAGTACGACCGAGGATTATAAAAGAACTACCGGCAACTGTCGCACAGTCAACGCCGAGGGATCGCAGGTTCTCACCTTCGGGAGCGACTCCGATGAAGAGATGACTCTTGGCCCTCTCTTCAAAGAATCCACCTCGGGGAAAGATGAATAGTCGAAGACCTGTGAAAATATCCAGCTGCGCAATCGTACGCTGCCCGAAAAGAATCTCGGACCCATGAATAGAAAAAATAAGGGAAAAAAGGTCCCTGAGGATATCGCCCTAGATGAACAAATCATGAAAGAGCTGATCGCCAAGGACCCGCCAAAGAAAATTAAGGTGGACGACAATGTTCTGGAGCATTTAAGGAATTTACCTTCGCAGCTCAGCATTCTCGACGCCCTTTTACTATCCAAAGAGGCGAGAGATTCATTGATCAAGGCGTTACAAGAGCCAGAGCAATTCTAAGCTTTCCTCGCCGAAGAAAAGATGAAGGACGAGCTGGAAGAAGTGCACACAGCCGATATCACCTTCGGCGATGAAGATCTCCTCCCCGGGACGTGTGAGCACAACCGTCCCCTTTATGTCTCAGGATACTGTCACGATATTAAGTTAGGCAAAATCCTGGTCGACAATGGGTCTTCCATCAATCTCCTCAACGTACGAGTGTTGAAGGAAATCTGCATGAGCGTTCAGCACCTAGCTCGTGATAAAATCTTCATCTCCGGGTTTGACTCCCAGTCATCACGGACTATCGGGTCTGTGATACTGACTTTACGCTTCGGGCTGCTTGTCACGGATATTAAATTTCACGTCATTGACGCCAAGACATGCTACAATGCTTTGCTCGGCCGGCCATGGTTACACGAGTACAACATCATCCCTTCTATACAACATCAGTGTATGAAATACTTCAAGTATGGTCTCGAGTACACCGTAACAAGAGAGCTGAACCCATTCTCCGTAAACGAAGTCCGAAAGTACGAAGATGCAAAATACTTCTTGCCAGATTTCGAAGACACGGAGAGATGTCACAAACCAAAGGACAAAGCTATCACCACTATTCCAGTCTTCGGGAGTGATACCGAGGAGGAAGAATAGATAGTTTATTCAGGGCCGCCCCAATACAATAAGCCGGGACCGTCCATCCCTATGTTGATCTTCGGCAGCGACTCGGAAGATGAGGTTAACGCTATATTTTCCGCTCGGCCATCAATACAAGCCTTCGTTGGCGATAATCAGAGTCTGCAAAGTATCATGGTCCCGCGGGAGCATTACAAAGAGCTCGATGCACTTAAAGCTTATAGTGTGCAAGAACTGCAGACATTTTACGTTCCTCCCGGACGAAAGGGTGAAAAGGCGATCCTATTCTATCGATCTGGGGAAACCAAAGTGGAGAAAGAAATCTGGCGTGGCGCCGATTCTACGCTCGACAGACTCCAGCCTATCCGTCTGCCTAGATATTACTCGGAAGGCTTGAGAAGGCTCTTTGTCACGCCCCGCTTCCCAGAGTACGCAAGATTGGGCACGTGACATAGCCAACCATGCTACCTGTGGGTAGGAAGTATCCATCCACAGTCACATTACGGCTGTAGAGATATCAAGAACAAGATAAAACTATCCAACACATGTCCAAATCCAGAATAACAAGAGTCAATGATAAATAAATGCGGAAGCAACTGATCCAATACAATAATAGAAAAATATGTCCCATAATGCGGGCTCACATCTGGAAATAAAATACGGGAAATAAAACTAACCACTACAGAACTCACAACTCAGCCTGCTGGCTGAAGTACTCCTGCTCGGACAGCGACAGTGGTAAAGAATCTGGGCCATGCAAAACCCAGACGTCAGCGCGTCATGTCAACCAATAATATAATGTGAACAGTATAATAGGCAATGCAGAAATAAACATGAATGAAGCAATAGTATGAAATAAGCAGTGCAGGGTAGTGTGCAGTGGGTAACTAAACTGTTTTATCGGGTTTTCTATCCTAAAGTCTTTGAAATCAATTCGAGTAATCCTCCATGTAACTCAAAGGATATGTCCCGTTACCCCCTGGGACCACGGATCAGGAAGATGGGAACCAATAGTGGTTCTGTCCCGTTGCCCCCCGGGACCACGGATCAGGAAAATGTAAGAGTCACGAATGGCTCTGTCCCGTTACCCCCCGGGACCACGGATCAAGTAATACCCCTTTAAGTTACACTTTAGATTACCCTTTTGATTTCCCCATACCCCCAGGTTATATGTGTCAGGTCAGGTATTCAGTGGTCAAGAACTAATGCCAACACAAGTTCAGGTAACAGTAGGTTTGTCTGGATAGACAACAAGCTTGGTCCATGAGGACTCTATGTCAGGTTTGTTGGCATTAGGCATGAGATCAGGTAACCGGTCAGGTCATGGTACATCAGGTCAAGTCGATAGTAAAGGGTACCATGTCAGGTGCATCGGTATATATATATCATGTGTAGCAAGGTCAAGATGTAACAATATCGTGGGTGTGCTCACAACAGATGTATAATCGAACATGGATTAACAGCAGGAAATAAGTAATAAACTAAACAACAATAAACAGTTCATTTAATCACAATAGTGCAATACCGTTACTTCCATATCTGACTGTAATAGAACTACCGGTGTAAAGGCTATCATCCTTAAACAGTAAAATGTGGTTAACGGGTAAACTTCGTTATTAAGGTTTAAGTGGCAAACTGTAATTTTAGGTTAACCGTGATATGATATATGTCATATTGCGACCAAAAGAGAAGGAATACTATACCGAGTTACGTTTTGCAGGTTTAAAGAGTCAAAACATACATAATTGTATAGTATAGCATGTAGCAAGTGATACTTGCCTCGACGGTTCGCGAACCGGGAAAAACGGACGTAACGTCGGCGGAGAAACATGCGACGGACGCACGGTTCACGGATTGTACCCAAACAACGAACAATGGGACCACGCGGATCGGGGTACCTTGCTGGAATGTCGGGTCAAGTCGTCGGCACGGCCGGATTCCGGCGAGATGCAAAACAGCGACAAAAGTTTAGAAACCCTATGTACAGACAAAGACCAACCAGAGGGGGAAAAAGGAAGGAGGAAGGTGAAGGAAAGCTTACTGGGATTGCAAAGGTTGCGACAGCGATGGGGTCGACGGCGGTGGGGCGCCGGCGAGGAAGCTGCGGCGGTAGGCTAGGGCTGCGGGTGCTGGAGGAGGAAAGAAGGTGAGGAGGGAGAGGAGGTGGTCGGGTCTGGTGCGCAGGTGAAGAGGAGGTGGTCGGCGGTGGCGCAGGTGACGACGACGAGGATCGCCGATGGTGTTTCCGGCCAACCAGAGAAGGTACGGGGGTTGCCGTGGGGTCCCTGTTGCGGCGCCGAGCACACGGGAGAAGGAGGGGATGTCGAGGTCGGAAAGAGGGGGCGAAGGTGAAGGTGCTGGTGTCGTCGGCGACGAGTTGCGGCGGCGACGGGCGAGCAGGGAATGGGTGCAGGTGGCCGCGGCTATGGCGTAGGGTGCACGGGGACGTGGGGAGAGGAGGAAGGATGTGGCGAGGTTGAGGAGGCAAGGGTGATGGTGGTGGTGTCTTCAGCGTGGGGGCTGCGGCGGCGACGGGCACGGTGGCGGTTAGGGTTCTCGTGTGGGTTCTGGAGAAAAATGAGGGGAGGAAGACGTATAAATATATAGGGGGGAGAGAGAGAGAGTTAGAGAGAGAGAGAGAGAGACGTGAGGGATGGAGAGAGAAAGAGATAGGAGATAAAGGGAATAGTGGAGGGCCCACGGAGAAGGAAGCCTGATTGGCTGAGGAGAATTCGTGGGTTAAATAAAATATTTAAAAGATTTTTAGATATATAACAGTAAGATTTAAGATTATATTATAGTTTCGATTATATTATTAATTGGGGGTTTTGGCGCTAAATGAAATATTTCCAAATCGCGTCCGGGTTGGGTCCAAAAATTCGAAATTTAAATAATAGGATTTTAAGCGGGTTCCAAATTTTAAAATGGAATGGTTTAAGATTAAAAAGCATGCCCCCAAGTCGGACACCTGCACGCGCGTGTAGCCGTTCAAACTCGCCCGTTTCACCAAACGGGATGAGAGCTTGACGCACGGATGCTACCACGCGGCTAGGGGTGACGAGTAGGCCAAGATAGATATTTTTAATTTTATTTTAGGTGCTAAATTTTTTTTATATGCAAAAATGACCTAGCCAGATGAAATTTTACAGTAAGACCCAAACAAGCAAGATAAATAAAATGAGTAATATTTAATGCTCAGTCAATAATAAGAAAAGTAGTATTGGGCTCGGGTGTTACACTCTTGAAGCACCAAAGGGTACCTTTCAAACAGACCATTCGACAAGCTCGGTTCTACAACAGGATTTGGGATGTCCCTGGAACTCAGCGCAAGTTGCCCAACGGGAGAATGAAAACGCTCAGGCTTGGATACGTGAAATCCGGGAAACAGGAACGAGTCCAGGTAGCTACGTCATATATGACTTCGATGAAGAAGAGAACGCCCTGTCAGAAAACGCTGACCTTTAGCCATAACGAGATCCTGCAATCAAAATGCCGAATCCGTCATTTGAAGAATGAATGGACAAGCTTATCAGGGAAGCAGGTCAAAAGATCCGGGATGACCATAACCGTGAAATGGCCATTTACGAGAAAGCCAGGACGCAGCGCCTCCTTCAGCAAGTCACGGAGAATGACAATGCTCTTCCTTATCAACCCGTCATACAAAAGGCCCAACGCAGAGGCAAAAATAAATCAAAGAGCGGGAAAGGTGTTCGACAGCGACAAAGCAGGACCAAGAAGCCAAGCGATCGGGAATCGAGCAATCCGGATTCATCCCTTATGAAAAAGATGAGCCGAGCATACTCTTTTCCTCAGAACAAAACACGGAAGATACTTGAGCTCGCCATAAAACATCAGATGATTACACTTCCGGAGTCCAAACACCTCGAGCAAGCAGGCGAAGTCTCTCACCCGGACTATTGCTCTTATCATCGAGCAATAGGACATCCTATTGAAGACTGCTTCACCTTTAAGAACTGGGTCGAAGACCAGTATCAGCTCGGCAAATTCGCCCTATTCAGCAGCTGGAGGATAAATCCGCCACAGAAGCACGAACCAAAAGCCGCCCATACAGCGAGAGTAGAACCGGATCAAAATCGGTCATGGAAGCGAGCTCGCACTTGTCACATGATAACACTATCAAAAGAAGAGCCTGAGGACAGGGGTGACCTCCCCTGGTGCTTCGAAAACAATGATGGCGAGGTGATCTCAGAGTTTCCACCGGCCCCAAAGGAGCTGGAAGATGGAATACATACCACTGCAGATAACCTCAAGAAAATTGATTTGGGGACGGCGAATGACCCGCGACCAACATTTGTCAGTGAGTTGCTGTCTGGGGAAAAGGTGGCTACGCTAAAAGATGTGCTTATGCAGCATAAGGATTGCTTCGCATGGAATTATTCCGAAATGCTAGGACTAGATCCAGAGACTGCTGTCCACAAATTGGCAATATCCCCAGATGCCAAGCCAATCAAACAAGCACCGAGAAGAATGCGGCTCGAGATTGAGATGAGTATCAACGCCAAGGTCAAGAAGCTAATCGACTCCAGCTTCATCCAAGAGGTTCAGTACCCTGATTGGATCGCCAACATCGTCCCGGTGACGAAGAAAAATGGGACAGTGCGCATATGTGTAGACTTTTGGGATCTCAATAAAGCTTGCCCGAAGGACGACTTCCCAGTATCGGTCACCGAGCTGATGATAGATAACACGTCCACTCACGAAGTTTTCTCCTTCATGGACGGCTTATTAGGATAAAATCAGATAAAGATGCATCCCGAGGACCAGAAGCACACCGCTTTCCGGACCCCTTTGGGTATATTTTGCTACAAGGTGATGCCTTTCGGTCTAAAGAACACTGGTGCCACCTATCAGAGGGCCATGACGAAGATCTTCGATGACCTCATACATGAAATCGTCGAATACTATATCGACGACCTTATGGTGAAAAGCAAATCATACGAGGAATATCTGGAGCATCTGAAGATTGTATTTCAACGCCTTCGGCAATACAACTTGAAGATGAACCCTCTCAAATGCGCATTTAGAGTTTCCTCGGGCAAATTCCTGGGATTCATCGTCCGACACCGAGGCATCGAGATAGATTCGTCAAAGATCAAGGCGATTATGGAGATGCCCCCGCCAAGGACTCTCAAGCAATTGCGGTCTCTCCAAGAGAAGCTCGTGTATATCCGACGATTTATAGTCAATCTCTCTGGCAAGTGCCGTCCGTACAGTCACTTGATGAAGAAAGGGACCCCATTCGTCTGGGATCAAAAATGCCAAAGCGCACTGGACGAGATCAAGCAATACCTGCAGAATCCGCCGGTGCTGGCTGCTCCGGTCAAGGGAAAGCCTCTCATTCTGTATACAACCGCCCTTGAAGGTTCCTTAGAAGCATTACGGGCATAAGAGAACGACCAAGGGAAGGAGAGAGCCCTCTATTACTTGAGTCGAGTTCTTCTGGGGGCAGAAAGCAATTATTCTCCCATCGAAAAACACTGCCTGGCGCTGATCTTCGCGATAACTTAACTCAGGCACTATGCATTGGCGCATGAAGTCCGTCTCATATCGAAGGTGGATCCCCTCAAATATTTGATGTCAAAGGCCATACTGACGGGGCGACTCGCTAAATGGGCTTTACTCTTAATGGAATTCGCAATAACTTACCAGCCTCTTAAGGCAGTGAAAGGCCAGACCATCGCTGACTTCCTCGCTGAACATCCGATACCGACCGATTCTCCCTTGAATTGCGAACTGCTAGACGAACATGCGTTTGACATGATCGACGGATGTGGTACCCGGTGGGAACTTTATTTCGATGGAGCATCCTCCGTGAAGAAGCGCAAACAAAACACCCCTATAATCAAATCGGGGGTATGCCTCATCTTCGTGACTCCACAAAGAGGGATAATGCGTTTTGCCTTCTCCTTAGCAGAGCCGAGGACAAACAATGAAGCCGAATATGAAGCTTTGATAGCGGGCCTCGAGATCGCCATCGACATGGGAATTGAAGACCTTCTCATATATGGAGACTCCCAACTGGTCGTTAGTCAGTTAAATGGTGACTACTAAACGTGCAAACCAAAGCTGGTAAAGTACGGTGAGAGGGTACAGCAACTGCTGACCCAAATACCTTCCTACATCTTGGAAAGCATACCGTGTGCGGAAAATAGCAAAGCGGATGCACTAGCTAAGCTCGCTAAAGAATTTCCCGATGAGAACCTCGATGACGTGAAGATCGTTGTGCAAAACCGTCGGGTTCTCGCACCGGCGAAAATATCTCCGGAGTCGTCCGAAGAAAAAGGAGCGACCGAGCAAATGGCTATCCAAATAAAAGACCAGGAAAAGGCTGAGGATTGGAGAGAAGTCTTTATAGACTACTTCAAATCCCGTCGAACACCTGAAGATGCACCCTCAAAATATCAGCTCATGAAGCGAGCCCTATCTTTCGCCTTCGTCAATGATACTCTGTACAAGAAGTCATTTGATTCTTTGTGGTTAAGATGTCTGGGACCTGAAGAAGCAAAAAGAGTCGTCCAAGAAGTTCACGACAGACTCTGCGGTTCTCACCAAGCAGGCCCGAAGATGAAGTTGAAGATTAAACGGATGGGCTACTACTGGCCCATGATGATTCAGGACTGCCTCGAATATGCGAAGCAATGCCACCCATGCCAGATCCATGGAGACTTCATCCATCAGCATCCAAATCCACTACATCCAACAGTGGCTAGCTGGCCGTTCGAAAGGTGGGGGACTGACATAATCGGCCCCATCGAACCAGCATCGTCCAGAGGACATCGATTCATTTTAGCGACAATCGATTACTTCTCCAAATGGGCAGAAGCAGTACCGCTGAGGGAAGTGAAGACGGAGAATATCCTCCATTTCTTCAAGACGCACGTCATTTATCGGTTTGGAACTCCGAGACAGATCATCTCCGATAACGGGCCAGCCTACAGAAGCCACAAGATCAGCCGCTTCGCACAACAGCATAACATAGATTGGAGATACTCCTTAGTTTATAATCCCCGAGCTAACGGTCTAGCTGAGGCTTTCAACAAGACCCTGACAAAGATCGTAAAAAAGACAGTGTCCCGGAATAAGAAGGACTGGCACGAGAGACTGCATGAAGCACTCTGGGCGTACCGGACTACGTTCAAGACGGCCACGAACACAACACCGTACGCATTGGTATTCGGTACAGAAGCGGTACTCCACCTTAAGATAGAGCTACCCTCTCTACGAGTGGCAGTTCATTACGAGCTAATGGACGAAGAAAACGCTCACCTTCGGCTTGAGGAGCTCGATACTATTGATGAAACCCGGCTCATGGCGCAACAAAATCTGGAGGCTTATAAAGCAAAGATGACGCGCTCATATGAAAGATTGACCAGGCCGAGGACATTCCGCCAAGGCGAACTCGTGCTAGTGGTCAAAAGACCTATGATCCCCAATCGAGCCAAGCGTGGAAAATTCGAGCCGAACTATGAAGGCCCGTACATTATAGACAAGGTCTACCAAGGTGGAGCCTATCTACTCATGGACATGCATGGCGAAAGGCCCTTCAGGCCAATAAATGGTCGCTTCCTTAAGAAATATTACGCCTAACGAGTCACGACCTAGGTCAATGATAGATGACGACGACTATGTCCGCTCGATATCTTCCTAAGCCTAAACTCTGTAAGTAGTAACAGGCCTTCTTCAACAACGGACCGAAACGTCCTTAAACTAACGACGGACCGAAACGTCCTTAAACTAACGACGGACCACTATGTCCTAAAACCAGCTGTTGACCGAGATGTCGATAAACTACGGTGGATTGCAGCATCCCAAAGTTAAAACAAAAAAAAGAAAGAAAAAAAAATGAAGAGAAAACGGTATGTCCATAAGCAAAATGGGCACGGATGAAAACCCGAAAGGGCTCCGTGAGTAAAAACAGCAGGGCTACCGGTGAGTCTTGTGAAAACCCGAAAGGGTGCAACCTCATTAGAATAAAAAAAGAAAAAGAAAAAAAGAAACGGTATGTCCATAAGTAAAAGGGGCACGGATGAAAACCCGAAAGGGCTCCGTGAGTAAAAACAACAGGGCTACCGGCGAGTTTTTATGAAAACCCGAAAGGGCGCAATCTCGTTAAAAAACACTTGCAATGTCCACTCGACTTTGTAAGGAGAAACCACCTGCGTGAGATCCTTACGATTCCTAAGGGAGCAACACACTTAAGGATCCCCACGATCTCTAGGGAGAAACTACACTTGTGAGATCCTCACGACTCGTAAGGAGAATCCTCTTATGGGACCCTCACGGCTCATAAGATTCAAAAGTCTTAAGCTACAGAGATCTGAACCTGTTCTTAAGCAGCTCCCCCAACCTCCAATACTGCCCTACAAGCGGCTCGGTGCTGACCCTTGTATACAATCCACGGGCGCGAATAAACATTTCCCTAACAAAGTTCCACCCGTGACTAGGGATGTGTTCGCACGGTGAAAAAACCCTTGTGAGTCCTCTCGACTTATAAGGAGAAAACACTCTTGTAAGATCCTTACGACTTATAAGAGAATATACACTCAGGAGTCCTCACGATTTCTAAGGAGAAAACACGCCTACGAGATCTTCACGACTTGCAGGGAGAAATACCTTTGTGAGACCATTACGGTTCATGAAGTCAAATGCCTTAGTCGACAGGATCCTAACCCTGTCCGCTAAGCCACCATTGTTCGATATCGACAGAGACAAATGATGATTCGCTCCTGACAATATCCCAGTTGTAGCGGTGCTGAGGCCGAAATCGGTGTCTAATCCCAAGCTTGCGGCAAAAAGCTAGTGAGCCACACATGCATAAGAAATAGCCGAAATGATGGGGCAACTTGCAACAGAAGCAGCAAGTAAAAGAAAAAATGTATGCATGCAAAATAGCCGAAATGATTGGGCAACTCGCAATAAAAAACAACGAGTAAAAATAAAAGAAATAGCCGAAATGATTAGGCACCGCGAAAAATAGCCGAAATGATTGGGCAATCGCGACCTTCGCGATATAAAAAGCTGAAATGATAGAGCATCGCGGAAAGAAATAAAATAGAAATAAAAATGAAATTTATGCCCTACAGGTGATATCACAGCAGTCCCTGTATACAATCCAGGGGCGCAAATAAAGAAGGAATCACACTCCTCCTCCCCAGGTTTCATCAGAAGAAGAAGCCAAATCTCGACGGTTCGCAGATAGCCTGGAGATCAACTCAACATTCGTCTCATTACGACAGACACAATATCAAGCAAAGCGGAACAGCGGCAACTCCCAGTTCTATGATTCGGCGGTGCACAGATAACCAAGAGTCACACCCCGACTCTGTGAAATGCGGATAAAGTCAATCCTTCCTGGTTACGTGGAATGCGGCTTACGTCAATCCTGACCCCGTGGGAAACGTCCAGAGCGGAGCCTGGTCCCGCCAAACACGGCAGTGAACCCGTGGGAAGCATCCAGAGCAAAATTCCTGGTCCTCACAGAATACGGCAGTGAACCTGTGTGAAGCATCCAGAGCGGAGCCTAGTCCTCGCCGAACACGGCAGTGAACCCGTGGGAAGCATCTAGAGCAAAATTTCTGGTTACGTGAAACGCGGCAGTGAACCCATGTGAAACATCCAGAGCGGATCCTGGTCCTCGCAGAGCACGACAGTGAACCCATGTGAAGCATCTAGAGCGGAGCCTAGTTCTCGCCGAATACGGCAGTGAACCCGTGGGAAGCATCTAGAGCAAAATTCCTGGCTATATGGAACGTGGATTATGTCACTCCTGACCCCGTGTGAAACATCCAGAGCAGATCCTGGTCCTCGCAGAGCACGGCAGTGAACCCGTGTGAAGAATCCAGAGCGGAGCCTGGTCCTCACCAAACACGGCAGTGAACCCGTGGGAAGCATCCAGAGCAAAATTCCTGGCTACGTGGAACGTGGATTATGTCACTCCTGACCACGTGGAAAACGTCCAGAGCGGATCCTGGTCCTCGCAGAGCACGGCAATGACCCCGTGTGAAGTATCCAGAGCGGAGCCTGGTCCTCTCCGAACACGGCAGTGAACCCGTGGGAAGCATCCAGAGCAAAAATTGGACTGTGAGGTCCTTAAACTCACGGATTATGATGTCCTTAACCTTGGCCGTGATGTCTTAAAACTAACATTGGACCATGAGGTCCTTAAAACTCATGGACTATGATGTCCTTAACCTCGACCGTGATGTCTTAAAACTAAAAAACGGACTGTGGAGTCCTTAAATCCATGGACTATGATGTCCTTAACCTCGACCGCGATGTCTTTAAACTACGGTACCCCGGAAAACATCCAGAGCGGAGCCTGGTCCTCGCCAAACACGACAATGAACCCGTGGGAAGCATCCAGAGCAACCCTTAACTCCATGAAATACGGATAAGGACAACTTCACCCGTCACTTGCGGGTCCTCACGACTCGTAAGGGAGCAAATTCTCTTGTGAGATCCTTACGACTTTCAAGAGAAAACACGCTTAGGAATCCTCACGATTCTTAAGGAGAAATTACACCTATGGGATCCCCTCGACCTGTAGGGAGAAAAACTCTTTATGAGACCCTTACGACTCATAAAGTTGAAAAGTCTTAAGAGGCAGATCTTAACCCTAAATCCTAAGCCATCGTTGTCCTGCAGAGAGATCAAGATAGACTATCCGCAGAATACATTCAATAAAAAGGGAGACGCCAGTGTGAAGAAAAATATGTCTTTTATTCATGAACCAAAATGGATACAAAGTACAATTCGTGAAAGAAGAAAAACATACTCTCATTCAGGAGCATGTACAAAAGAAAAAAAAAGATATACAAGTCTTTAGGTCGGTGGGCGATTTAGCAGCTTTGTCAGCTCATCCCTCTTTCGCTGGGCCACGCCTTCGTGATTCAGTATCGCCAGAAGACGGGCCTCCGCCTGAGCCTGCTGGGCCTGATATGAGGCAAGCCGGCCTTCGAGCACTTTCTCGGTAGCTTTGTGAGCCTCGACCCTTTCGCGAGTAAACACGGCGGCCTTGTCGATGGCCACCACCTCCTTGATGGCCTCTTGAAGCACTCGCCAGAGTTCATACGCTTTGTTGGCCTTGGCTGTAAGATTGGCTTGAAGCTCGTTCAACGCTTTCGAAGCCAGCTCCCTCTTTGAGAATTTATGGCCGAGCCTCTTCTCGCATGACACCATATTCGCCGCGCACCGCTCGATTAAGCCCCGTAAGCTTTCCTTCGCAGCCACAGCCTCCGAAGAAAGGCGGGTACACTCAAGCACATGCAAGCAAGCCTCCACCTGCCGACAAAACTCAACCCAGACTTGCACCACCGCCTCATTATGATAGGTAGCAAGAAAGGAAAGAGAGCCGTTAGCTTCAGCAGCAAACACTTCGGCTGTGATTACACTGCCCACACGAAGCTCCTCGATCAGGGATGACAGGGAGTCGAGGCTTAATTTCGCCAGACGGTCTTAGGCTCGCAAAGCATAAGGTCCGGGCGGCATGACGATGCGCGACTCCAGCGCAGTGAGAACTGGCAAGGCTGTTCAGATTTATAAAAGATCAGTGAAACTTTTAAGCAAAAGAACAAGTGGGACAATATTGAGACTTCACTTACCCACAGTCATGCAAGAAGGAGCTGAAAACTCCCCTGGTCCTTCGAGAACCTCAACCTCGTCGTCGGCCTCCAAAACTGTAAAGGACATCAACGTTATTTTGCAAAATAACAACAATGCTATGAAACGATGGTGAACAACACTAACCTTGCCTAGACGAGAGGACGATGCGTTGAGGAGATATCGCCTGCGGAGCGGCCATCTCCAGCAGACGCTGAAAGGATTGCCGGGGAGACAGATCCGCAATAGAGGCCGTCAGTCCGCGCAATTCTGAAAAGACAAAAGAGTTCAGATAACGGAAAGATTACTAGTTTAAAATGTGAAAGGTTACCTTCGACGCTCCTCCCATTCCGAGCTGGAGGGATAGCAGCTTCAACGGCTTACGCCGCAACCTCAGGCACAGTATCAAGGACACGAGCTGGTGTAACGGTCTCTGAGGAAGGAGCAGCGGCAGCCACTGCGGGTCCCAACGAGGGGAGGGTGGTCTCGACTATCTCTGTCCCAGTCTCTGGGCCGCCCTCAGGAAGATCCATTGGGATGGAGACCACCAGGGGCGCCTCTCCCGAAGGAGCGAGTGCTTTGGGAGCAAGAACCGCCACAGGAGGTTCTATCGCGAGAGGGACGGCGTCGTCAACCCCCTCCACATCGAGCAATGTTTCATTGGGGGTGTCAACAGGCTCTACCGTCAGTAAGCCCGTAGGAACCTCCCCCATCGCCGAAGTCTCTGCACAATTCACACGAGAATAAGAATACATATATACAAGTGCAGGCAATATGAAGTATTACAAAGAAATACAGGAACATACCAATGCGTAGGGAAGCTTTCAATATGGCTTCTTCAAGTCGATGCTCCTTTTCAAGGAGGTATGCTCGCCGAGGTTCAAGGGTGGACTCGTGGCCGCCAGTCCACAATGAAAGAGCATCCACAGCATCCTCCGAAGCAGCCTGCTTAAGGGCCCTTTCGTCCCATTCCTCCAAAGGGCCGATGAACCACCGCCGGATCCACGAAGGGTCTTCGTAAAAGATTACGGCAGGATAGGGCTTCTTTGAAACCCTTACGTTCTGAGACTCATCTTTTGAACGTCTTATAGCCTCGGCCAATTGTGCGGCTTCCTTGGCAGCTGAACCCGGAAAAAGTAAGCCAGCATCCGACTCTTGCACGGTCAACGGTTTATCCTGAAGAATGGGCTCAGACTCTACTAAAGAGTCGAGCAGGTTAGTAGCCACCTTCCTCCGCCGCTTGGATCTAGAACCGACCGCCGAAGACGACCGTTTCCTCCCCCATGGAGCCTTGGCACGACGCTGACCCACCTCACCTTCAACACCCTCATTCCCAACACCCTCGCTTGGCAGTGCTGCCGAGGACGACATGACCATTGTCGACACCGCCGGCGGTGGTACTGCTACTGGCGCCCTTTTACCCCTTGACTGAGCACGGGTATCTAACGGCATACCAATTGTGGGGGTAAGGTCCACCTCCGACTCCCCTGGAATGAGCGCAACACTGGTGTCCTTCAGGGGAAAGCGGACCGGTGCACGCGGCCGCAGCGGAATTCCCACGGCCTGAGCCGGAGCAAGAGCGCCATAGCCAAGAAGCAACCTCTTCTCCTCAACAATAACTGGGTTGACCCGATGAAGATACCAGCCTGTGAAGGACCCCACGCATCGGGGAGTATGATCTGCTTCGGGGATCATGAAGTAAGAACCGGTGTTCAGCCTCACGAAATGATGAGCGGCATCACGAACAGCTGCGGGTGAAGGGACCGGCGCAACCGTAAAAGCCTCGAAAGGGACGCCCTGATCATATCTAAGCTGCCGGGCAAAGCGATGCGGATTGTACCGCATAAACAGAGCCGCACTGTTTTGACGGAATACAAGATAACCCGGTCTGATCGCGTACAAGTGCGTGGCCTCCCGGGGCTTCAGAGAAGGCACCTCACCTTTCGACTGGTCGTGGAGCTGTTGAATCGGGCCTAAAGGAGCAGATAGAACCCGATCAACAAATGCCAGCCCGCCTGCACTAGCATAGGGAGCAATCAACACGCGAATAGCCCCGAACTGAGTCGGGTCGGGAGCAGCAGCGTCCACCAGCCGCATGAGTCGCGGAAAAGTGTAGGCGTCATAAAAAGCAGGTCTCTGATACGCAACAAAAGCCCCCAACACGTGCATCTCAATCCAAGATGTAAAGTAGTGAAGGGAGAAGTTTACTACATCCACACCGGGAGTTGAAGTGTTAGCGGTGGCACCCAATCCATGATAGAGATGCGCTAGCGCCGGGATGCCTATGGCCAGCCGTGTCCCCTCAGCGATACGATGAGCCGGATAGATAACCGAGACTCTCATGAAGCGGCGATCCATAGGGATGACGAACCAGCTGAGCTAGACACTGATAAAGCCCATAAAGAATGTCTCCTCGTCCATGCCGGGAGCTACAATCGATTCAAAAGATATCGGCGACATGATAGGAATATAATACTGCGGTAAATCCGATTCCTTAGTCGGCCGCCTGTTCAAACCAAACCCAAAGGGGTCGTTGATGCTTGCAAACTTAGGAGCCGTCTTCGACAGGACATCCTCGCGAAGGAAGCAAGCGATGAAGCTCTTGAAAGTGACGCCCTGCTCCTCAGATTCTGTGAACAGTTTGTCGAAGATGCCCAGCGCCCTGATCAAACTCGGACGCTTATGGCGGACGGCGTTCTCGGTAGACAAGCCGTCAAGCGTTGCGGGCTCAGTCTCAAAGACGTACTCGTCAGAAGGCAGCAATTCCTCGTAAAGTGTCCCTCTGATTGGCAGCCCCGAGATCTCGCGAAATTCTTCCAAAGAAATTGAAACTTCACTGTCCCCCAAGAGGAAAGTGTTGGTGGGAAGATTCCACTGGTTCAGGAAGGCCTTAACCCACCAGACGTGAGGAGACGAGTAGTGGAAGAGGGACGCATGGATCGCCTGATAAAGCCCAATCTTCTGCAGTCACGCGCGGTGGGCGGATAGGATGTAGCGAGCCCAAAGAAGGTAGCCCATGGATTGTCGAGGGGTAAGCCATATCTTATAAATCTGCCCCCACGGTTGGGCCTCGCCCTGGCAAATACGGCGTCCCAGAATATCTATGGCCGGTATCGGATGGTTTGGGATGCCAGTCGTCGAAGGCTCAAGCCGTCCTATCGGGGTCCAATTCGGCATCTCCACAGCAAAGACAGTCCCTGGTCGATCCATCGGCAGGAACGGAAAGGTAGGCTCCGTCGGCACTTCGCAAAGAAAACTCCGGCGACCCCGGATAATATGACCATACCAGGTCCCCCACAAAAGCAAGTTGGTGCAGTTCGGGTCATGAGCCCTGATCATCGCCATCACTTCCTCATCAGATGGTGACTGAGGAAAAGCGGCCTCCGAGAGCAAGTGAAAGGAAAGTACGGAACGGAAGTCATTGTATCTGAAATAAAATAAGGGAAACTGTTAAAAGCAAAGCCAACAGTGTATATATATATGACTATACATATATACATATAAAAAGACAGTGGAAGAAAGCGATAGCGGACTCATTTTATGGGACCATTAGTTACAAAACACGTGGGTCCCACGAAATTAAGATGGCGGCTGGCTAATGATGAGGCAAAGCAATTATAATGAGACAAAAGGAAGATTCTCATTAAATAAGCAGTGGATTTCAAATGACCCTACACATTCCCCTAAAAAGAAATTCATCTTGGACTCTGTGACAAATCAAACAGAATCAAGAGAATTAAACTCCCCGAAAGAGACATTACAAACTTCTTCTTCTTGGTTACAGAGAGACAGCTCAGGGCAAGAAAACCCAAGAAGTCCCCTGAGAAGAACTAAGTTCTTCATAGGAATTAAATTCCTTTTTGAAAAAAGGGAATTAAATTCCCAGAAATTCTTTTCCCATAGCCAGAGCTTTTTGATGATGGAATTAAATTTCATGGAAAAGACAAACACCACCACCGATCCCTAAACATTAGAGAAACCCTAAGAGATCTACTATTTGAAGGTTAAATGGTTTTCTGTTCTTGTTAAAGAACTTAAATAAAAATGGGTTCTTGTTAAAAGGAAAAAACCCTTGGTGTGGATTTAAAATCCAAAGAGTTCATATGAATGAAAGTTCTTCAGCCGTTCAAGATCATTACCTGAGAAAAGGGAATCTTCTTTAACAGAGTTAAACTCTGGAAATTTTCGAAGCAGAGAACTAAGCTCTGAGAAATGAGAATTAAATTCTCAAAAGAAAAGATAGCTAAAGGAAGAAGATGAAAGAGTGGAGGCGCATCTGAAGAGACCCTTGCATTTATAGGATGTGATGGAAACACTTCATCTTCCCGATTCCCTATATGGTTCCAACGGTCACAAAAGTGACAGCGCTGCACTCACGTGTAAACACGTGAGAGCAACGATGTGGGAGCATTTGTTTCCTGATTAAAAGATCAGGAATTACCTCAATGAGGTATCACATGTTCACGTGAACATGTGGCCAAGGGTCACGTGATGACACGTGATGGTTAAAATCTCACTATACAGAGACGAAAAACAAAAGAAAAGGGTGAAAGATGATTCAATTGAGGCCACGTGCTCACACGTGACCATGGGTCACGTGTCAGCACGTGGCAGGCTTTGAAAGCCTTGCAGCTTAAAATAGAATTTAATTCTAAAAAATCAGAAAATACCTCAACGGGGGGTCACGTGCTCACACGTGACCAAGGGTCACGTGCTCACACGTGACCAAGGGTCACGTGCTCGCACGTGACAGGCTTTGAAAGCCTTACAGTTTAGTTGAATTAAAATTCTGAATTTCTCCAAATTCTTTCCAAATAGGAAAGGATTAAAGAGAACCGGTGGATTAAAAATCCAGGGGTGATTAAATATTACCAATTCTTGGAAAAATCTTAAACAAGGAAAGATTTCCATAAATCTCACCAGAAATAACAGACAGAATATCTTTGGATTGAAAATCCAACGGTGAATAAAATCCACTTAATAATCTAGAGGCTCATATTAATTATGAAAACAAACAAAATCTTATAAAGAAAGATTTGCTAAACAAATTGATTCTTTTTCTCCTCTTATAAATAGGAGCCAAGAGAAGAGAAGATAGAGAGGGTTTTGAAGAGAGAGCTTTGGAATCTTGAAATTTTAGAGAAAAAAAGAAAGGAGAATTTAATTCTCTACAAAGAAAAACCCTAGGTAAGAAAAAAAAGGGGATCAAAACTTCAAACAGAGAATTTAATTCTCAAATCTAAGAGTTTAACTCTTCTACAAAAAAAAAGGAACTTAGTTCTTTTTCTGGTTGAAGATCTGCACAGAGCACATCTCCCCATAAGATGAGAATTTAATTCTCATCGGGTTGAGATACTGCCATGCAGATCCAAAACTTAGAGGGGGAATTGAGTTTAGAGAATTTAATTCTCCCAAAAACAAAATTAGGGTTTAACCCTATATGAGAATTTAATTCTCTCAGACTCACAGGAATTTAATTCCTTCACGATGAACTTGGGGTTTAAACCCTATCTGAGAATTTAATTCTCCTACAATTATAGGAATTTAATTCCTTCAAGATGGACAGAACTAGGGTTTAACCCTAATTGAGAATTTAATGCTCTCAGATTTACAGGAATTTAATTCATCCTCAATGATAATAGGGTTTCACTCTATATAAGAATTTAATTCTTTCATAATAGGAATTTAATTCCTCCAAAATCATAATTAGAGTTTAACTCTATAAAAGAATTCAATTCTTGAAAATAAAGAGATTTGAAGGATCTCCATGCATGCAAAGGACTAAGGTCACGTGGCCCCACGTGACCCCCGAAAAGATCCCCAAAATGAGAAGGGAAAAAGCTCGGAGGCAATGCCTCACGTGCTCCCACATGACCCTTATGACAAAAGAGAACAAATCCAAAGGCAGAACCATTCTTGGGCGCCCTCACGTGTCCCCACGTGAACCCTAGTAAAACGCTTTAATAATCAATGACTGGAAGCCCATCACGTGCCCACACATGATGGCCTGAAGACCAAAAGTGTTTAACACTTATCTGAATATCCTGAGAACAAAATAAGGGGATCTGGCCCCACTTTTTGATGCTATCACGTGCTCCCACGTGATCCCTCCCTCTTCTAGTGTTTAACACTAATCTGAAAATTTTGTTGCCAGTGTTTAACACTGTTATCTGTTAGTGTTTAACACTAATTTGAGAATCAGATTTCTAGTGTTTAAACACTAATTTGATAATCTTATTACCAGTGTTTAACACTGTTGTTCTTTAGTGTTGAACACTATCTTCAGCCCAATTGACTAATTTTCTAGAGGCAAAGCCTCCCCTTCAATGGACCAACAGAGGGCCAATATTCCAAACTTGATTGGACTTAGCCCAAGAAGGCCATAAGTCCTCAATTCAGACTTAACTGAGCCAATGTGCTCATAATATAATTAATTGGTCTTAGTTCCAAACTGGGCTATAGATCATTTAATCCACTTGGGTTCAAGGGTACATCTCTCCATTCCTTTGATATTTATCGTCGTAATTCCTCAACGTCTTCAAAGAGGTGACGGGTCTCGATAACCATACATTTCATGGACTGTGGTGTCCTTAAGCCCATGGACTATGATGTCCTTAACCTCGACCGTGATGTCTTAAAACTAACATCGGACTGTGGGGACCTTAAGCCCATGGACTATGATGTCCTTAATCTCGACCGTGATGTCTTAAAACTAACATCGGACTGTGGGGTCCATAAGCCTATGGACTATGATGTCCTTAACCTCGACCGTGATGTCTTAAAACTAACATCGGACTGTGGGGTCCTTATGCCCATGGATTATGATGTCCTCAACCTCGACCGTGATGTCTTAAAACTAACATTGGACCGTAATGTCCTCAAACTAATTATCGACCGCAATATCACTAAACAAAACAATAGAGTCCAATTGCTCTCTTGTCGGATCTAAACAATCCCGTTAAGTTGATCTTAGTCTAAAATTAGACTAACGTATCCTTAATAAACGTTTAAGTTGATCTTAGCCTCAAATGAGGCTAACGTATCCTTAAACCCAAACCCCCAAACCCAAATCTAAGAAAGATATGGATTTGGACTAGTCCACGCCCTACGGGCGACAACATAAATTAGTCTCCGTATACAATCCACGGGCAACCAAACACAAAACAAACATCCACGACACGAAGTGACCATCTGGAGAAGGAGAAAGTTGTTACCGCGATGCAGTAGCGTAATTAACTGCAGGGGCTTGCGCCTGCAGGGAAGAGCGTCCCCACAATCAAAAAACCCCTCAAACGAGGGGTAATCTGACGATGTCTGCTACATCGGCCGCATCCGTTTAAACCTTCAATACACGGTGCCATAAATCAACTTGGCATTTTCGGAGAGGTGGACGGATAGCACCAATTAGCATCTGCCCCAAGATTCAGGCAAGACATCAGTCTTCCCGGCTTCCGGCGGTAAACAGCTTTGGCAGAACAATAATGTAGGTGATTGTGTGATTGCATGGAGTACCTGTGAGCATCGTTTCAGACCGTGACACCCGATTCTTATCACACTTCTGGAGGAGTTTACAGGAAAGTTTGGGGACGTGATTGAAGTTTAGCACAACTTATCATCCCCAGACAGATGGCCAGTCGGAGAGAACGATCCAAACTCTTGAAGACGTGTTGAGAGCTTGCACGTTGGACTTCAAGGGTTCGTGGGAGGATAATCTACACTTGGTGGAGTTTTCGTATAACAACAGTTTTCAGGCGACTATTCAGATGGCTCCATTCGAAGTATTGTATGGTCGCAAGCGCCGTTCATCTGTTTGTTGGGACGATGTTGGAGAACGAAGATTGTTGGGACCGGATTTGATCGTGCAAACAGTAGAGAAGGTTAATACTATCCGAAATCATATAAAGGCAGTACAAGATCGGCAGAAGAGTTGGACCGACACGTCGAGAAGACCTCTAGAGTTCGCAGTTGGTGATTTGGTATTCTTGAAGATATCACCGACTAGAGGTGTGATTCATTTTGGGAGTCGAGGCAAGCTTAGTCCTCGATTCGTGGGGTCTTTCGAGATTTTGGAGCGTGTTGGAGAAGTGGCTTATCGATTGGCTTTACCAAAATCTTTGGCGAATGTTCATGACGTGTTTCATGTATCTCAACTCCGTAGGTATGTTCGAGATGAAACACACGTGCTGGATCATTCGAAGCTGACTGCAAGAGAGGATTTAACCTTTGAGGAATGACCGGTGTTGATTGTTGATCGAAAAGAAAAGGTCCTTAAGAACAAGGTTATCCCTCTCGTACTTGTTTCTTGGGGAAATTGCTCGCATGGAGAATCGACTTAGGAACGAGAAGTCGAAATTCGACAGAACTTTCCACACCTATTCTTATAGATTCGTGTTGTTTACCTTTTCTTGTCTTGGGAATTTCGAGGACGAAATTCTTTTTGTAGTTGGGTATAATGTAGCACCCTAGTTCATTTATACCAATTCTAGTATTTCTTTATTTATGGTATTTTCCGGATTTATTGTGTTTTGGGTGCGAATAGTGTATTTGACATTTGTATTTAGATCCGACCGGACCCACATGCTTGAAACATGTTTTGATTCATGTTTATGATTTATCTTGACTTGTTACGTGGACTCGTGCACTTTCATTTATACATCCTGCATACTCGCATTTTATCTAGCATCTGCATTTTAATATAACATTTTAAGTCACATAAAATATTTTAAAAATACATTGCATGGCCTGCATGATACCCCTAACCCTGTGGTAGCATCCGCACATCTTGTTCTCGTCCCGTTCAGTGATACGGACTTGTTTGGATGACTACGTGCACGTGCGTGCATCCGTTCTTGGGGGTATGCATTTTTCGTTACCCGGATATCCAACTTTAATTTTGGTCGACATATATATTTTTCGTTTTTTAAAACTGAATTTTAGACCCGACCCGGGCATGTTTTGGACTATATTTGTATTTACCAGAATATCAAATTTTATTTATATAATATTAATTTTATAAACTGATACAAATTAAAATTTAGTCAACTAATAAAAGATTTTTTAAATTTAAATCTAAACTAATTTCCTAACAAACTGACAACCCCTTTCTCTCTCTCCCCCCTCTGCATATATATATATGTTTATATATATTTTATATATTTATTTTTTTCTTTCCTTATTTAATACACAGCCTCTTCTTCTTACTTCTTCTTCTTTCTTCTTTCTTTTTCTTGATCTTGTTTCTTGATTCCGGTGATCACCGTCGGAGCAGTGCTCGTCGCAGACGATCCGAGTGATCCAGTGAACGTACCTTGCCTGCGTGATCACTCTCTTGCCTTGTCTGGACCCGTCCCGCGTGCCGCGTATGCGTTGTGACGATTTACCTACGTCGGACGTGCCGTACGTATCCGTCGCGTGATTCGATCGAAGCAAGTTTACCTTGCTACATGCTATGTTACTATATTTACATCCATTTGAATAAATATAATATATGTATTTAAAATTATGCATCTCATGTTATAGTTTTACAGTTTTACGACGTCCGTTTGCATCCGTACAATTTATTTCGTATCTAGCGCATGTAATTTATCTTGTTACATGCTATACTATAATATATTGCACCCATTTGAATAATAACATTACATAATGTTTAGTTATGCATCCCACATTACCAATTTACAGTTTTATTGTCTTCGGACATCCGTATGCATCCATATCACTATTTACATATCTAGTCACATACTAATTCATCTTGCTTCATACTATGTATCTTATTTTGCATCCATATGAATAAAAATATCACATGTTGATTGCACTGTACATCCATATTAAAGTTTTACCGTTTTCGGATACCCGTTTGCATCCATATCATTTAAAATATATATCGTCATAATATTTCTTATTATTATCTTTAATTAGTTTATAATCTGCATTTTATAATTTTATACAAAATATAGTTTGAAAATATTATAGTTTACACATGAAACGTCGTTGCAAAGCGGATACGACAAATCTGAAATTTACTGTACACCTTACCTTATAAAATTCATTATAAATCACAGAAAAATTATTAGTATATGTTCTTTAGTTCGTTACGAAGCTAACTCATAATACTATAACTTTATGAAATATTTACTTGCAAAATAAATTGTTTAAATAAAGTAAAATGCAAATTAAAATATCTCCAAACTACTGTCCAGGAAAATTCCAGCAGCAAACTTTCAATTTTGAATGTTCATAACATTTTTTAGGAACAATCTGAGATACTTAAACTTATAAAAATGAAAACCTTATTGAATTATCTTTGTTTTGGTATAAGACGCGTCCCTTTTGGAAAACGTTTGTTATTTTTAAGCTATTTTACAAATCAGGGTGACGCTGAATTTCTGAACGGAACTTTCTTGTGCATGGTTAATCAATACCACTTTTATAGTTATTAATCGGTTTGAATATGTTATCCATGTTAATATTATTATATCAATATCTATTTAATAAATAATAGTGTTTGTGTTTTAATATTCAGCAAATTTTACCGATTTACAGTTTTATAGTATCCGTCTGTATCCGTACGGTTTATTACATATCTAGTTGCATGCGAGACCATATTATTTCATGTTACTGTTGTATTAGTGCACCATGCTTGATAATTGTGCATCCTACTTAGTCATGATGTGACCCCTGATCGATATTTGTGCATCCATACTTTTATTGTACGTCCGTACTTTCACCTTGATTCAATACTTGCTACAGTTTATTATGAGCATCCGCTTGACACATGTGCACTGCGGAGAGAGGGGGGGTTGTTTAATTTGTTAAGATTTTAATTTTAAAAAATATGTTTAGTTAAAAAAGTTTAAACTGTGTTGATTTTTAAATAAAAGTATTATATTAAATAAAATTGGATTTTCTGGTAAATACAAATTTAGTCCAAAACACGCCCGGGTCGGGTCTAAAAATTTAGTTTCAAAATATGAAAAATATGCATGGCAGCCAAAATTAAAAATGAATGTCCGGGTAACGAAAATGCATACCCCAAGAACGGATGCACGTACGTGCGCGTAGCCAACCAAACAAGTCCGTTTCACTGAACGGAATAAGAACAAGATGTGTAAATTCCCGTTTCCATCAATAAATTCTTTCTATATTTTTCCTAGTCCCTCGAATGTTTTCTTATTTTTCTTCGTAATTTTGTGTAAAATTGGTTGCTTAAGTTTTTAGTATTTAATTTTCCTAAACAATAAATTAAAATCAAAGCCCAAAAGAAAAACAAACAAAATAAAAACAAAATATATATATTAATCCCTAAAGCCTAGCCCACTTCCATATTTTTCCTTTACACAAAACTAAATAAATATATATAAAAATCCCCCAACACAGTCGGCCAAGCCCGTTTCTTAACCTGTCACGCTCCGCTTCCGAAAATACGGAAAACGAGGAATGACTAGGCCAGCCATGCTCCTACGGTCAAGGAATAATCCCGCCGTAGTCACACTTCGGCTTCTAGCATTACATGGTAATCCGTAAACAAAGCACAACAGTAAAGGAAACACATCACTAAAATATTACATCAAATTCCATTGTTCACAAATTACAAATAAACAAGAAGAGCTATTAACCAAGTTCGAGTACACAATCTCTTTAGGGAAAGCAGAAAAGAAGAAAAGGTACTCCAGACTAGATCTCTGCCAGCTCGAAAGGTAAATCCGATTCCTGCGCTGTTTCTTCCTCGAGGTCTGAGCATGCATACTCAGGTCGTCAGAGCGACGTAATAACAATGTTATAATAATGATGTGAAACAGGTAAATAAGGTAATAACAGTGAAAGTAAAATGCGGGTAATCACTATGTCACTAAATGATGCAAAATATGATCTGTGTCCCTATCGGTCTCTAAGTCATGTTTGAAATCGTATAGTGGAAAGGAGGATCATGTTTAACAGGAGTCTCGTACATACCCGAGACAACGGCCCACACGTCCGGGACATAACCCTGTCAGCCGGATCGCTAGATCCTACCTACTATATATAAGAATCACTGTTCGAATGATCATTCTCTAAAACACGGTCCCGCTAAATACGATACTCTTTCCACTTCGATTTCCCCTTTTCCCCTAGGTTTACACTATTGATGATTATGATTTAGTCGTGTATAAGTATGCACCAATAGCACTGTTTTGTCACTGTTCACTGTATTAATCACTGTTACGAATCATTCACTTTCCATTGGTGTACTTGAACTCCTAAACCAATATCATTCACGCACGATAATGCAATGTCCACTGAATACTAACACGCACTAATATTATGTGTATGGAATTGGGTAAGGTATGTGTATTTATGCCGTTAACGAGTTATATGTAATATGAACCAATATGCACGCCATGGGCTTACAAAAATTGCAGTAATTCATATGTTCAGAATTCAGTGAAATGTTACAAATACGTTAACAAGTACACTCTGTCAGAAGTTCATCAAAATTGGTTTCAGTACAATCGGGTTTCTGGTATTCAAGTTACGGCCGTCTCAATTTAAGTGCTCGCTGCAGGAAATTCAGTTTCTGAACTGAACGTCCGTTTCGTGGCACAAATTTCACTCAGTTGGGATCAAAATTTAGTGACGCTACAGTTGAATGAAATATAGGGTTTTCAATAGGGTTTTTAACTCAATAGACGGATTCTCAATCGCATCTGTACGTCAGAATTTATGTACTGTTCAACACTATAGCATCAGTTCAATTTCTGTTTTGGACTGCTAGACGTCCTGATCTTTTAAATTGCAGTTTAAATAGTAAACGATGATAAAATGGGGTGAAATCACTTGCGTTATTTAGCTAACAGATTCATATTCAATAAGGTGTAGGGTTCCACAACATACGAGTTCAGGCAGCAAGGTAGTACACATTACGGGACAGAAAACAATAACCAGAGTTGCTCTGGACTGCAGTCCAGAGCCGCTCCCCGAACCAATTATCATCATAATTTCAGTACAGAAACAATTAAGAACTTGCATAGGGTTACAGGACGTCGAGTCGGATTCGATTTAATCCCTTGAACGCATCATTTCAATATGTACACAATTAATTGTGATTTTAACAATTTTCAGGTGCGGGAAATTCCCAGTTTTTACGGGTGTAATTGGGGCTGTTCGTTTAAGCCGTTAACAATCATATTTTTCGGTGAAATTTCTACACAAGGTTCATTGCCAGATGAGCTAGAATATGCAATCTAGTTCCGTCAATTTAAATGAAGGTTTTCATTTGGATCTTGCATCAAACACTTAAGTCATTTAAGTTTTCATGAATCGCAAATATGAAATTAATACCGTTTTGATTTGTAACGGAAATAAACTAGCATGTAGCAAGTAGGGTACTTGTCTGGAGACGTTTTGGCAATGCAAGGCAGTGGCAATGGCACGAACGCGTGACGAACGACACGGTTTGGATTTCGCGGCCTCGGCTCGCGTTTCGGGTTCGACGTCGGAGTTGCCCGGAGATGGCTCGTGTTCGTTGGAAGCGGAGGGGGTGCTCTGTGGATCTCTGTGAGTGCGCTGGGGTCAACGATGGTCGGCGGTGTCGCTCCGGCGATAGGTAGCAGTAAGGGTTTGAAGTTCGCAGCGAGGGTTTTGGTGTGTTTTGGAGAGAGGGGGAGAGAGGTAGTGGGGCTCGGGAAAGTAAGGATGGTGATGATGCTGACGACGCAGAGGGTGAAAGGGCGTCGACGATGTGATGGGGAGCTCGCCGGCGTGAGGGTGCAGGGTGGCCGAGCTCGGGTGTGCAGGAGGTTCTGTGGTGGCGGTTGAAGAGGGTGGAGTAGGTGAGGTCTTTAGGAGGAGGTTAGGGTGAGGTGATGAAGGAGGAGGTCGGAGGATGTTCGTCGTCGTCGTCGGAGGGAGTGGCTGCAGTGGCTCGAGGTTGGGTTTTTGAGGGGAGAGAGAGAAGAGTTTGAGAAAGAGTGTGAGGGGGAGAGGAGAAAGGGGTCGAGAAGAGGTTGAGGGAGTCGTGGCCGGGGTCGTGGGCCGTGGGGCAACAGCGCGGCGACGTAGGGGAACGTGCGCGTCGTGGGTTGTGAGAAATGAGCGGGAAGTTTGTAACGAGGGGGGAGAAGAGAAGTAAAAGGAGCGGGTCGGGTCGGGGTGTTGCGAGCGCGGGCTGCCGGGCCGGGCCGGGAAAATTAAATTCTTTATTATTTTTCTTGGGCTGAGGAGTGGATGCTGGGCCGGGGGTTTGTTTGCATATAATTTGTTTTATTTTGTTTAGGCTGGGCAGTGGTTTAATATATATGTTTTGGTTTTTAATTTGGGTTTGGTCTTTGATTGGTTTAAAGGTTTTGGAAAAATTTAAATATTGAAATTTAAGTAACCAATCTTCACATAAAGTAATAATACGGGAAAATGGGATAATATTCAAGGACTTGGGAAAAATATAGAAAGATTTATTGATGGAAACGGGGATTTACATAACCCGCGCCCGACCCGACCCAACCACAAACCCCTCTTCCCCACTTCTTATTCTTTTCCCGCTCCTTTTATGTTGCGTCCCCACGTCGTCGCAGCACGCCTCGCCTCGCCGCCCCACGTTCCCGCTCCTCAAGACCACGACCGCGTGCGCGCTCACGAGTTCCTCAAGCCCCACCTCGTCTCTAACTCTCTCCTCCTCACTCTCGTTCTCCCTCCTCCTCTCCTCTCTCAAAAAACTCCCAGCTTCATCCCCTGCACCCTGCTGAACCACGACGACGACGACGAAGACGACGGTGACCTCGTTATTCCTCCTTCACTTCTCTCTCCAAAACTCGAGCTCCACTTCACCTCCCCCACCTCGCCTGCACAACCGAGCCCGGAACCCAACCTATCACCGAGCCTCTCCTGCAACCCTCCCGCCGCCGACGATCACCCGCTCCCATCGCGCCACCGGCCACGTCGTCGACCCCTCTGCATCATCATCATCATCATCATCTCCTACTACCCCGAGCCCCTCCACCACCTCACTACACCTTTCACCGAAACCCACACCAAACTTCAAGCTCCGAACCCCCTTGCTGCACCCTCACCGGCGACATCCAGCCACCGCCGTTCACCTGAGTTTCGATGTTGCAGCCAGTCGACACCAACAGATTCATCTCCCGAGCAACTCCAATGATGAACCCAAACTCGAGCCGAGGCCGTGAACCTTAACCGTGTCGTTCGTTGCGTGTTCGTGCCATTTCCGCTGCCATGCGTCGTCAATGCGTCTCCAGGCAAGTACCCTACTTGCTACATACTAAATTGTTCTGTTACAAATTCAAAATCCTAAGAATTCCGTGTATATAATTCGTGTAAACTTTTACGACGCAAGTGTTTGATGCAAAACTCGAACGAAAACCTTCCATTAAACTGACGGAAATTGATTATATAAGCTGGCCCGTGTGGTAATGAACATTGTGTTAAAATTTGGCTGAAAAGTATAATCGTTACTGACTTGAACGATCATCCCCAATTACACCCGTTAAAACTGAAAATTTCCCGCTTCTGAAACTTGTAAAAATCATGACAAACTGTTTATAGATTGGAATGATGCGTTCGAGGGCTCAAATCGAAGCCGACTCGATGACCTAGAACCCATAAAAGTTTTAAATTGTTTCTATGCTGAAAAGATGACGGAAACTGGTTCGGAGAGCGGCTATGGACTGCAGTCTAGAGCAGCTCTGGCTGTTGATTTCCATCTTGTAATGCTTACCCTCTACTGCTTGAACATGTTGTATTGCGGAACCCTACACCATAGTGAAGATGAAACAGTTAGCTAAATAATGAAAGTGATTTCACCCCTTTACCGTCGTTTACTATTTAAACTGTAATTTAAATGAACATGACGTATAGCAGTCCCAAACAGAAACAGAACTGATACTCTATTGTTGTACAGTACATAACTTCTGACGTAAAGGCGCGATTGAGAATCCGTCTGGTGAGTTGGAAACCCTATTGAAAAACCTAAATTTAGTTCAACTATAGCGTCGCTAAATTCTGATCCCAACAGGGTGAAAATTGTGTCGCGAAATGGAAGTTCAGTTCAGAAACTGAATTTCCTGCAGCGAACACTTAAAATGAAACGGCTGTAACTTGCAAATCCGAAATCCGATTGCACTGAAATAAATTTTTCTGAACTACCGACTGAGTTTACTTACTACCTCCTTTGTGTCATTTTACTGAATTTTGAACGTATGATTTAAGGTAATTTTTATAAGTTCATAAGGTGTATAATAGTTCGTATTACACATGACATGTTAACTGCATAGATGCACATATCTTACCCGATTGCCATACTTATAGTGATAGTGCGCGTTATTATTTAGTGTACAATGCATTATCGTGCGTGAATGGTATTTGTTCAGGAGTGTCAAGTACGCCAATGAAAAAGTGGATGATTCGTGACAGTGAACAATACAGTGAACAGTGTTAAAAACCGTGTTATTGGTGTATACTTGTACACGACTAGACCATACTCAAAAATAGTGTAAACCTGGGGAAAAAGGGAAAATCGAAGTGGAAAGAGTATCGTATTTAGCGAGGACGGTGATTTAGAGGATGATCATTCGAACGACGACTCTTATATATATTAGGTTGGGCCTAGCGGTCCGGCTGACAGGGTTATGTCCCGAGCGATAGCGGGCCGTAGTCTCGGGTATGTACGAGACTCTCGTTAAACATGATCCTTCTTTCCACAACTCGATTTCAAACATGACTTAGAGACTGATAGGGACACAGATCATACTTTGTATCAGTTAGTGAGATATTGATTACCTGCATTTTACTTCCACTGTCATTACCTTATTTGCTTGTTTCTTGTCACCATTATAATATTGCTATTACGTCGCTCTGACGACCTGAGTATGCATGCTCAGACTTCGAGGAAGAACCAGTACATGAGTCGGACTTGCCTTTCGAGCTTGCGGAGATTTAGTCGGGAGTACCTCCTTCACTTTTACTGCTTTCCCTAAAGAAACCTTGTATTCGAACTTGGTTAGTAGTTCTTTTCCTTGTTTTATTATAAATTGTGAACAATGAAAGTTAATGTAATAATTTAGTGATGTATTTCCTTTACTTCTGTGCTTTGTTTACTGATTACCATGTAATGTTAGAAGCCGAAGTGTGACTACGGCGGGATTATTCCTTGACCGTAGGAGCATGGCTGGCCTAGTCATCTCTCGTTTTCCGTATTTTGGGAAGCGGGGCGTGACATGGTTTTGTTGGTATCAGAGCCAGGTTTAGTAGTAAGGGATAACATTAACTACACTTTTTACGTTATTTTCGCTTCACTATCCCTGACTTTCATCCTTGTATCTAATCATATCCTTTTAAATACCTTACAGCGATATGACATCCCCGAATGACCACTCCTCGGACTCAAGTTCTCAGGATCGCACGGAGAGGATCTTAAGTGCACCGACGACTCTCGCAGAAGCTCAGGAGAGAAAGACAGATCTACTCACCGAGGGACTCAGGGCTATTACCGCAGTAGGAGGACCCTCCGCCCTCATTACCGCCCTCGAGGGCACTGCTCCACCAGCTTTTTCTGCCAGAGCTGGCACCGTGTCGGATTTTCGGAGGTAACATCCAGCGGTATTTACGGGACTAGACAAACCACTCGAGGCCGAGCAATGGCTGGTTAATATGGAGAACTTACTGACGGCCGCAAGGGCACCCGATGAAGATAAAGTAAATGTGATAAAGATCCAATTGGAAGACGAAGCCCGTACTTGGTGGTCAGTTGAAGAAAGCAAACTAGAAAGGCCAATCAAATGGAGCAAATTCAAGGAGTGATTCTTGGACCACTATTTCCCTTCCACCGCCAAGGCCGAGATGGAAGAAAGATTCATCTTACCGAAGCAGAATGGCCATCCTGTGGACGTATACGCGGCGGAATTCAACCGTCTGAGCCGTTTTTCTCCATACATGGTCGCTTCAGAGGCCACCAGGGCCAGGCGCTTCTTACAGGGACTCGATTTCGAGCTACAGCAGTTGATCGCGTCACTCGAGTTGCAGACTTTTGCACAAGTACTCAACGCGGCATGAATTCAGGAGAAGCTGATCAACAAATTTTGGAATCCCCCAGTTGTTCCAGCACGTACCCACGCACTATCTCGAGGAGTCATACCGGTTCACTGGCCAGGAACGACACAGATGAAGCGTCCATTCGTGCCCCAGCATCGCCCCCAAAGCAAGAACTTAGTTTGCGGCTACTGCAACAGAGATGGGCACACCCAGAAGGACTGTCGCCGCGCCGAGGGACAGTGTTTGATTTGCGGATCCAGTCAGCACAGAGTTAGCGGTTGCCCCGAGCGAGCAGAGTTACAAGGAGGGTCTGGACCGCAGCAGCAGAGATCACAGGAGCAAAGGCAACCCTACAAAGGCCGCGGTCAGGGACGGGCTTTCACCTTGACCGCCGAGCAGGCAGAGAATTCGGGCGAAGTTTTCATAGGTATTCTACTCTTACATTCCATGCCAGCTAGAGTACTATTTGATTCTGGAGCATCGCACTGTTTCATATCTGCACATTTCGTTGATACACACTCCATATCACATGAACCACTAACCAAGAGCTGGGAAATACATACGGGTAATGGTGTTATAGTATCTAGTCGAGAATTAGATCATGTCCGGTTGTAGTGTGTAGCAGGGAATTCTATGCGAATTTCCTTTTGATCCGAACAGGCAGCTATGACGCAATCCTCGGGATGGATTGGATGAGTACCTTCCATGCAGTTATTGATTGCCGAGCAAGGAATGTGATCTTCTGCATTCCCAATCACTTAGAGTTTATTTTCGAAGGCGGTAGTGAATCTTTAGAGCCAGCCAAGTATAGAGCCAAGCCAAAAGAGTTGACAGCTATGGAGATTGATGAGAGCCCAGCCCCAGAGATTGTTCGGGACTTCCTGGATGTGTTTCCTAAAGATTTACCAGGTTTACCACCTCCACGCGTCTTGGAATTCTCGATTGATTTGACTCCAGGTACAGTACTAGTTTCCAAGGCCCCGTACATAATGACACCGATTGAGTTGGAAGAATTGAAGAAGCAAATTGAAGAACTCCTGGAGAAGGGATTTATCCGGCCAAGTGTTTCACCGTGGGGTGCACCAGTTCTGTTGGTGAAGAAGAAAGATGGATCGCTGCGGATGTGAATAGACTATCGAGAGCTGAACAAAGTCACAATAAAGAACAAGTACCCAATTCCGCGCATCGACGACCTATTCGATCAGTTAAGTGGGGCCAAGGTATTTTCGAAGTTGGATCTCCGTTCTGGCTATCATCAGATCAGGATAGCGGCCGAGGATATATGCAAGACGGCTTTCAGAACCCGATACAGACATTATAAGTTCCTTGTGATGCCGTTTGGTGTTACCAACGCTCCAGCGATATTCATGGATTTGATGAACATGGTGTTTATGAAGTACTTGGACACGTTTGTCGTTGTATTTATCGACGATACTAGTCTACTCGAAGACCCGGGAGGAGCATGCTGAGCATCTACGCACGGTTTTACAGATTCTTCGGGAAGAGAAGCTGTACGCGAAATTGAGCAAGTGTGAGTTCTGGCTCGACAAGGTTCAGTTCTTAGGACACATTGTTTTGGGCGAAGGCATATCAGTGGACCCGGCAAAGATATAATATGTCAGAGATTGGCCAACACCGAAGTCAGTGGCCGAGATCAGAAGTTTTCTGGGACTGGCAGGATATTATCGGCGGTTCGTCCAAGACTTTTCAAGAATCGCTGAACCGTTGAAGAGGCTGACACAGAAGGATGTACCGTTTGCGTGGACAGAGGAGTGTACTCGGGCATTTGAGACAGTGAAGCAGAAGTTAACCACGGCGCTCATTCTTACAGTACCAGATGATTCTGATGGTTTGGTGATACATAGTGATGCCTCAGGGAAGGGCTTAGGCTGTGTTCTGATGCAGCACGATCGGGTGGTTGCTTACGCCTCTCGACAGCTGAGAAATCACGAGAGGAACTACCCTATGCATGACTTGGAGTTAGCCGCAGTGGTTTTTGCATTGAAGATCTGGAGGCACTACCTGTTGGGCGAGAAGGGGGAGGTATACATGGATCACAAAAGTCTGAAGTACGTCTTCACTCAGAAAGAGCTAAACATGAGGCAGTGCCGATGGCTAGAACTGATGGCGGATTATGACTTGGACCTTCAGTATCACCCGGGGAAAGTAAATGTTGTACCAGATGCTCTCAGTCGCAAGCCAGCGGTCATGATGTTGACCAATCAGAGGAGCATCATTGAGGATTTTCAGAGACTCGAGCTTGAGGTCGTTACACCGAGCGCAATCAGTCAATTTTGGCAACTATAGGTGCAGTCTTCTCTTGTGGATCGCATCAAAGCTGCACAAGCGGATGATCCTCGATTGCAAAAGTTCAGAGCGCAGGTAGAAGCCGGGCTGAGAACGGATTTACTCATACATGAAGACGGTTTTCTGAGATTCGGTAGCAGACTCTGCGTACCCAAGGGGGATGTTCGAGAAGAGGTACTGGCTGAGGCGCATAGTTCAGCTTATTCTGTGCATCCGGGAGGTACGAAGATGTATCGAGATCTAAAGCAGCATTTTTGGTGGAACGAAATAAAGCGAGAAATTGCGCGGTTCATATCCAGGTGCTTGGTATGCCAGCAGGTGAAGGCGGAACATCAGAGGACAGCAGGATTGTTACAACCGCTTTCGATACCAGAATGGAAGTGGGAGCACATTACTATGGATTTCGTGACGACCTTACCACGGAGCCCTAAGGGCAACAATGCCATTTGGGTTATCGTCGACCTCCTCACGAAAACTGCACACTTCTTACCATTCCGAGTGGGACAGTCAACAGAGTCACTGGCAGAGAGATACATGCAGGAGATAGTACGACTTCACGGAGTTCCGGTCAGCATTGTGTCAGATCAAGACACCAGATTTGTTTCGCACTTCTGGAGGAGCTTACAGGAGAGTTTGGGTACCCGCCTCAAGTTCAGTACAGCTTATCACTCGCAGACGGACGGACAATCCGAGCGTACAATTCAGACGCTCGAGGATATGCTAAGAGCTTGCATGCTGGACTTCCAGGGTTCCTGGGAAGATCATCTGCATCTAGTCGAGTTTTCCTATAACAACAGTTACCAGGATAGCATCCAGATGGCTCCTTTCGAAGCACTTTACGGACGGAAGTGTCGATCCCCAGTTTGTTGGGATGATGTGGGAGAACGAAGATTACTGGGTCCCGAGCTTATTATTCAGACAGTTGACAAGGTCCAAATGATCAGGCAGCGCATTAAGATGACTCATGATCGACAGAAGAGTTGGGCGGATACCAGCAGGAGAGCACTAGAATTTGAAATTGGAGATCACGTTTTCCTGAAGATTTCCCTTACCCGTGGAGTTATCAGGTTTAGAGTTTGCGGGAAACCCAGTCTCCGTTTCATCGGACCTTTTGAGGTGCTAGAGCGATTAGGAGAGGTGGCCTATCGACTTGCTTTGCCTCCATCGCTAGCTGGTGTGCACAATACCTTCCACATGTCTCAGTTGCGGCGTTATGTTCGGGATGAGAGCCATGTTCTGGACTATTCGGAGTTAGCTTTGGGTACCGACCTATCTTACGAGGAGCAGCCCACCACCATCCTCGACCGTAGAGAGAAAGTGCTGAAGAATAAGGTCATTCCGTTAGTCCGAGTGTCTTGGGGCGGTCGTTCCCCAGGAGAATCTACCTGGGAGCATAAGGAAGATATCCGTGCACGTTTTCCATATCTCTTTGTTTAGTACTATTGTTTCGTTATTGTTCCCCTCCGAAAGACGTGGCAGAGACGCGGCGAACGTCTTGCCTGAATTTCGGGGCACATACTAATTGGGGTTATCCGTCCACCTCTCCGAAGATGCCAAGTTAATTTATGGCACCATGTATCGAAGGTTTAAATGGATGCGGCCGATATAGCAGACTTCGTCAGATCCCCCCTCGTTTGAGGGGTTTTTGATTGTGGGGACTCTCTTCCCTGCAGGCGCAAGCCCCTGCAGTTAATTACGCTACCGTATCGCGGTAACAACTTTCTCCTTCTTCATATGGTCACTTCGTGTCGTGGGTGTTTGTTTTGTGTTTGGTTGCCCGTGGATTGTATACGGAGACTAATTTACGTCGTCGCCCGTAGGGCGTGGACTAGTCCAAATCCGTATCTTTCTTAGATTTGGGTTTGGGGGGTTGGGTTTAAGGATACGTTAGCCTCATTTGTGACTAAGATCAACTTAAACGTTTGTTACGGATACGTTAGTCTCATTTTTAGACTAAGATCAATTTAACGGGATCGTTTAGATCCAACAAGAGAGCAATTAGACTCTATTATTTAGTTTGGTGACACTGCGGTCGGTTAGTTTAAAGACATTACGGTCCAGCGTTAGTTTAAGGACATCTCGGTCCATTGTTAGTTTAAAGATATCGTGGTCGAGGTTAAGGACATCATAGTCCATGGGTTTAAGGACCCCACAGTCCGATGTTAGCTTAAAAACATCACGGTCGAGGTTAAGGACATCATAGTCCATGGGTTTAAGGACCCCACAGTCCGATATTAGTTTAAAGACATCACGGTCGAGATTAAGGACATCATAGTCCATCAGTTTAAGGGCCCCACAGTCCATTGTTTAGAGACGTTATAGTCTATGAAATGTGTGGTTGTCGGGACCCGTCACCTCTTTGAAGACGTCGAGGAATTACAACAACAAATATCAAAGAAGTGAAGAGATGTACTCCTGAACCAAGATGGATTAAGTGATCTGTAGTCCAATTTGGAACTAAGATCAATTAATTATATTATGAGCACATTAAGTCTGAATTGAGGACTTATGGCCAACTTGGGCTAAGTCCAATTAAATTTGAAATTTTGGCCTTTTATTGGACTATTAGACATTTGTCTGGGTTCAGCCCCTCATCATTCAGCTATGCTAAACAAGAATTTGAGGGCTTTAATAACTTTTTATCTTTGAATGGGCATTAAACATTATAGCTCTGAATTTTACTCAATTTTGAGATTCAGTTGAAGGGGAGGCTTTTTGCCTCTGGAAAATTAGCCAATTTGGCTAGAAATAATGTTAAACACTAGAGAACAGCAGTGTTAAACACTGGAAATAAAACTCTTAAATTAGTGTTAAACACTAAAAGACAACAGTGTTAAACACTGAAAATAAAACCTTTAAATTAGTGTTAAACACTAAATAGGGATGGGTCACGTGGGGACACGTGAGAACACCCAAAGGTGGGGCCAGATCCCTTTTACTTTGTTCTGCAAATAAGTGTTAAACGCTTTTTAACTTTCTGGCCATCACGTGTTGGCACGTGATGGAGATTTATGCGCTGATTATTAAAGCATTTATGAAGGTGTCACGTGTAACACGTGAGAGCGCCCAAATTAAAATCTGCCTTTGCTTTTATTCTCGTCGTTTAGGAGGTCACGTGGGAACACGTGAGGCATTGCCTCAAAGTTAATTCCTTCTTATTTTGGAGGATCTGTTCAGGGGTCTGTTCATATCATAATTTTGCATTATTATATTCTCCATTCTTATTCATTTTACAAATAAACATGTGCTTTTGATCCATGTCTGCTACATAGTTGCAGGTTACAGGTTCTCGGAACAAAAACAGTAAAAATGATGAAAAGACGATACATAAGCGAGACTACGACCAACAAATGGAAGGATCTTGATCATGCCTACAGTTTGAAGAATAAACGAAGATCAATGGACAATTTCACAAAGTACAAAGGCAGCGCAAGATTCAAGACTTCGACACGAAGCAAACGGTAAAAGTCCACGACATTATGCACTGTGAAAATCTGGAAGAAAACTAGAAGACAATCTGAAAAACCAAGTCAAGAAACAAGAAGCCAAATGCAACCAGAAGAAGACCTGAAGATTTCAGCTCAAGATCTCACAATACGGCCGCGGAACCGCGGCCAAACATGCCTTCTGGCCGCGGATCCGCGGCCATATAGGACACGTGTCGGTGCAATTCGGTTGGTGGGTGGCGGTGCGTTGACTAGGCTTCTTAAGGGCAATTTTGTAAATGCAGATATGAATCGAATGTAACCCTAGGGTTTCTATAATCTATAAATAGAAACCCTAATGCTCTTTTTGGAGCATGCCTCTTCCTATGCCTCATTTTATCAAATAAAATTCAGAAATCCATTGTAATGTTTTGAAGAGAGAATCAAATAAAGTAAGTAGTTTTTTTCATTGCCCTAGTTCTTAAATTCCTTTCTGCCCTAATATAGATTTTATTATCTGCCCTAGTTAATTAGTTTAGCACTTTTATTAATTTGCCGTAGTTTAGATAGTTAGTCTATTAAAAACAAATCATAAAAAAAGAATGTCTTTTATCAATTCCCTAATGAGTGAGTAGTTCCTCACTTGTTAGGGTTAGGAATAGGAAATGTTTGAGAGATGAAAATCTCTCACCCCTTTCTTGCCCATCACATATTATTCATAGGACTCCATGCATACACACACACCGCTCACTACGGCACCCTATCCCACGAGGTAGCGGTGATACCGTAGTTTAAAAGACCGGTTGTATATGTTTTCCATGGAGGTTAGGGTAAGCATTAAGAAAGGACGGACAAGGACCTAGAGGAAGAAACATCGTTTCTTCCCGATCGTGCTAATCCACTTTATTAATTATTACCATAACACCAAAATAGATCTTAAACAGGGCATAGAAAGCGGTGGGGAATATTGACTTTCCAAACTTAACCTAAACCTAACCCTAGCAAGGTTTTAATCTTAATCAAACTCATTTCAGTTTTTAGTGAATAATCAATCCAACACCAATTGGAATTAACTCGTTAGAACAAATTGAAAAAAACACAAAATCCCTGTGGACCGACCCGTACTCACCGGCTAGCTACCAAGCGACGTCGTTCTTGATTGTGGTAATTAATTCTATGATCACAAAACATCGTTCAATCAGGGTCACGTGGGGACACGTGGCCTAACTTTTTGCATGCATGGAGATCTTTCAAGTCTCTTAAGAATTAAATTCTTTGTAAGGTTAAACCCCAATTTCATTTTAGAGGAATCAAGTTCCCATGTATGTGAAAGAATTAAATTCTTATGTAGGGTGAAACCCTAATTTCATTTTAGGAGGAATTAAATTCCTGTGAATTCTCATATAGGGTTAAACCCTAGCTTTGTCTGTCTTGGAGGAATTGAATTCCTATAAATTTAAGAGAATTAAATTCTCATATAGGGTTAACCCTAGTTTATCTTGAAGGAATTAAATTTCTATAAATTTGGGAGAATTAAATTCTCATATAGGGTTAAACCCTAATTTTATCTTGGAGGATTTAAATTCCTGTGAATTTAGGACAAATTAAATTCTCTAAACTCAATTCTCCCTCTAAGTTTTAGATCTGCATGGCAGAATATCAACCCGATGAGAAGTAAATTCTCAACCTATGGGGAGATTTGCTTCTGCGGATCTTTAACCAGAGAAAGAACTAAGTTCTTTTACAGAAGAGTTAAACTCTTAGATTGAGAATTAAATTCTCTTTTTTTGTTTTATGAAGCTTTGATCTCTTTCCCTTTTTCTCACATAGGGTTTTCTTTCTTGAGAATTAAATTCTCCTTTCTTTTCTCTCTGCTATTTGCCTTCAGAAATTTCAAGATCTCAAAATTCTCTCTCCTAAAATTCTATATGTTTCTTCTCCTCTTGGCTCCTATTTATAGGTGAAGAAAAAAAATCAATTTGTTTAGTAAATCTTTCATCGAAAGATTTTGTTTGTTTTCATAACTAATATGATCCTTTAGATCACTCAGTGAATTTTATTCACCATTGGATTTTCAATCCAAAAGATATTCTGTTCGTTATTTCTGGTGAAATTTAGGGAAATCTTTCCTTGTCTAAAATCTTTCCATAAATTGGTGATTTTTAATCACCCTTGGATTTTTAATCCAACAGTTCCCCATAATCCTTTTTTGTTTGGAAAGATTTAAAGAAATACTTTCCCATTTAGGGTTTCTGATTTCCCTTTAATTAGAATTTAATTCTATCAAGTTGTAAGGGCTTTCAAAGCCCATCACGTGTTGGCACGTGACCCCTTCTCATTCAGAATTTAATTCTGTACTTTAATTGGGCTGAAGGATCATCACGTGTCAACACGTGACCTCTGGTCACGTGTGAGCACGTGACCCCCCTTTGGGGTCTTTCCTCAGCCACTTGTTTTACTTCTGATTGCTTAGGATTTTTAATTCTGTAAATGGGTCACGTGTCAACACGTGATCTTTAGTCACGTGTCAACATGTGATACCTTATTGAGGTAATTCCTGATTTTTTAATCCGGGAACAAATGCCCCCACAACGTTGCTCTCACGTGTCTGCACGTGAGTGCAATGCTGTCACCTTTATGACCGTTGGATCTGTCTAGGGAATAGGGGAGATGAAACGTTTCCCATCACATCCTATAAATGCCAGTGTCTCTTCAAAAGTGCCTCCACTTTTTCATCTTCTTCCTTGCTAACCTTTTCCCTTTGAGAATTTAATTCTCGTTTTCAGAGCCTAGTTCTCTGTTTCAAAATCTTCAGAGTTTAACTCTGTTCAAAGAGGAATCTTTTCTTCAGGTAATGGCTTTGAACGATCGAAGAACTTCCATACATATAAAAAAACTCTTTGGATTTTAAATCCACACCAAGGGTTTTTCTCTTTAATCAAGAACCCATTCTTTTTTTTAAGTTCTTTAAAAAGAAATCCATTCAATCCTTAAACAACAGATCTCGCTAGGGTTTCTCTGGTCTTCAGGGGTCGATAGTGATGTTTGTCTTTTCCATAGAATTTAATTCTATCTCAAAGAGCATTGGCACTGAAAAAATGTTTCTTGGAATTTAATCCCCTTTTTCAAGAGGAATTTAATTCCTATGAAGAACTTAGTTCTTCCCAGAGAGCTTCTTGGGGTTTTCTTGCCCTGAGTTATCTCTTTGCAACTAAGAAGAGGAGGTCTGCAGTGGTGTTTTCTGGGAATTTAATTCCCTAGCTTCTGTTTGATTTATTACAGAGCCCAAGATGGATTTCTTTTTGGGGAATGTGTAGGGTCATTTGAAATCCACTATTCAGTATTGAGAATCTTCCTTTTGTTCTCATTGTAATTGCCTCATCATTAGCAAGCCGACATCTTGATTTTGTGGGACCCATGTGTTTTGTAACCAATGGTCCAATAAAATGTGTCCTCTGTCGCTTTCTTCCACTGTCTTTTTATATATATATATTTATAATCATATATATATATATATATTATATACACTGTTGGCTTCGCTTTAACAGTTTCCCCTTATTTTATTTCAGGTACAATGACTTCCGTTCCGTACTTCCCTTTCACTCGCTCAGAGGCCGCTTTTCCTCAGTCGCCATCTGACGAGGAAGTGATGGCGATGATCAAGGCTCATGACCCGAATCGCACCAACTTGCTTTTGTGGGGGACCTGGTATGGTCACATCATCCGTGGTCTCCAAAGTTTTCTTTACGAGATACCGACGGAGCCCACCTATCCATTTCTGCCGATGGATCCTTCTAGGACTGTCTTCGCTGTGGAGATGCCGAATTGGACCCCTATGGGGCTGCTTGAGCCTTCAACGACTGGTATTCCAAACCATCCGATGCCGGCTATAGATATCTTGGGACGCCGCATTTGCCAGGGCGAAGCTCAGCCATAGGGGCAGATTTACAAGATAGGGCTTACCCCTCGACACCCTATGGGCTATTTTCTTTGGGCTCGTTACATCTTGTCTGCCCATCGCGTGCGACTGCAGAGGGTTGGGCTTTATCAGGCGATATATGCATCCCTCTTCCAATACCAATCTCCTCATGTCTGGTGGGTTAAGGCCTTCCTGAACCAATGGAATCTCCCCACCAACACTTTCCTCTTAGGGGACCGCGAAGTTTCGATTTCCTTGGAGGAATTTCACGAGATCTCGGGGCTGCCGATCAGGGGGACACTTTATGAGGAATTGCTGCCTCCGGACGAGTACGTCTTTGAAACCGAGCCTGCAATGCTTGACGGCTTGTCTACCGAGAACGGCGTCCGCCATAAGCGCCCGAGTTTGATCAAGACCTTGGGCATTTTTGATAAACTATTCACAGAGTCAGAGGATCAGGGCGTCACTTTTAAGAGTTTTATCGCTTGCTTCCTTCGCGAGGGTGTCCTATCGAAGACGGCTCCGAAGTTTGCGAACATTAATGACCCCTTTGGGTTTGGTTTGAACAGGCGGCCGACTAAGGAAGAGGACCTGCCGCAGTACTATATTCCTATCATGTCGGCGGTATCTTTCGAGTCGATTGCAGCTCCCGGCATGGATAAGGAGACTTTCTTTGTAGGATTCATCAGCGTCTGGCTTAGCTGGTTCGTCATCCCCATGCATCGCCGTTTTATGAGAGCCTAGGTTATCTACCCTGCTCATTGTATCGCTGAGGGGACACGGCTAGCTGTAGGCCTCCCCGCGCTAGCGCACCTTTATCATGGGTTAGGCGCCGCGGCTAATACCTCAACTCCAGGTGTGGACGTGGTAAATTTCTCTCTTCATTACTTCACGTCTTGGATTGAGATGCACGTGTTGGGGGCCTTTGATGCGCACCAGAGACCTACATTTTATGACGCCTACACATTTCCGCGACTCATGCGGCTGGTGGATGCTTCTTCTCCTGACCCGACTCAGTCCGGGGCCATTAGCGTGTTGATCGCTCCCTATGCTAGTACGGGCGGATTGGTATTCGTTGATCGGGTTCTATTTGCTCCTTCAGGTCCGATTCAACAACTCTACAATTTGTCGAAAGAGGAGGTACCCTCTCTGAGGCCCAGGGAAGCCATGCACCTGTACGCGATTAGACCAGGTTACCTGGTGTTTCGTCAGAACAGTGCGGCCCTTTTCATGCGGTACAACCCACATCGATTTGCCCAGCAACTTGGGTATGATCAGGGCGTCCCCTTCGAGGCATTTACAGTTGCGCCCGTCCCATCAGCTAAAGCTGTTCGTGACGCTGCTCATCACTTCATTAGGTTGAACACCGGTTCTCGCTTCATGATTCCCGAAGCTGACCATATTCCCCGATGCGTGGGATCCTTCACGGGCCGGTACCTTCATCGGGTCAGTCCGATTATTGCTGAGGAAAAGAGGGTGCTTCTTGGATACATTGCCCCCATTCCGGCTCAGGCCACGGGAGTTCCGTCGCGACCGTATGCACCGGTTCGCTTTCCCCTGAGGGACACCAGTGTTGCGCTTATTCCGGGGGCGGCGGAGGTGGACTTCACTCCCACAGTTGGTATGCCACTGGGTACCCGGGCTCAGTCGAGGGCTAATAGGGCGCCGGTAGCAGTATCATCGCCCGCGGCGTCAACAATGGCCGTGTTGTCCTCGGTAGCACCGCCAAGCGAGGGCATTGGAAACGAGGGCGTTGAGAGTGAGGTGGGTCAGCGCCGTGCCAAAGTTCCACGGGGGAGGAAACGATCGTCTTCAGCGGCTGGTTCTGGGTCCAAGAGGCGGAGGAAGATGGCTACTAATTTGCTCGACTCTTTAATAGAGTCTGAGCCTATTCTTCAGGATGAACCGCTGGCTATGCAAGAATCGGATGGTGGCTTACTCTTCCTGAGTTCATCTGCCGAGGAAGTAGCACAATTGGCTGAGGCTATACGACGTTCACAAGATGAATCGGAGAACGTAAGGATTCCGAAAAAGCCTTATCCCGCCTTCATCTTTTACGAAGACCCTCCGTGGATCCGGCGACGATTCATCGACCCTTTGGAAGAATGGGGTGAAAGAGCCCTTAAACAGGTTGTTTTGGCCGACGCCGAGGACGCGCTTTCACTGTGGACCGGTGGCCACGAGTCCACCTTCTGACCTCGGCGAGCACATCTCCTTAGGAAGGAGCGTCGGCTTGAACAAGCCATACTGGAAGCTCCCTTGCGCATCGGTATGTTCCTGAATTTCTTTGTAATATTTCATATTGTTTGCATACATATATATGTATCCTTATCTTTGTATAAATTTTGCAGGGACTTCGGCGGCAGCGGAGGCTCTAAGTCGTGCTTTGACCGTAGAGTCTGCTGATATCCCCAGTGAAGCACCAATCAGTGTGGAGGGGGTTGATGCAACTGTTGCTCTTGCGACAGAGTCTTCTTCGGTGGTTCCCGCTCCCAAAGCACTTGCTCCCTCGGGGGAGGCACTTTTGCCGGCTGTCGTTCCAATGGATCTTCCTGAGGGCGACCTGGAAGCTAGGGTGCAGGTAGTCGAGTCTACCGTCCTTTCGTTGGAGCCCGCAGCGGCGGCCGTTGCTCTTCGCACAGAAGCCGCTGCACCGGTTTGCGTCCTCGATAATGTGCCTGAGGTCACGGAGGAGACCGCTGAAGCCGCTATCCCTCCAGCTCAGAATGGGAGGAGCATCGAAGGTAGCCTTCTATATTTTAAATTAGTAATCTTTCCATTATCTGAACCCTTTTTTCTTTTCAGAATTGCGCGTATTGGCGGCCTCTATTGCTGATCTGTCTCCCAGGCAGTCTTTTCATCGCTTGTTGGAGATGGCTGCCCCGCAAGCAATAGCTCCTCAGCGCATCGTCCTCTCTTCTGGGCAAGGTTAGTGTTGTCTACCCACTTTTCACAGCATTGTTATTATTTCACAAGATGACATTGATTTCTTTTACAGTCATAGAGGCCGACGATGAGGTTGAGATTCTCGAAGGGCCTGGGGAGCCTTCAGATCCCTCTTGCATGACTGTGGGTAAGTAAAGTCCCAACGTTGTTCCATTTGTTCTTTTGCTTACACATTCAGCTGACTGTTTATAAATCTGAATAGCTTTGCCAGTTCTTACCGCACTGGAGTCACGCATCGCCATGCCACCCGGCCCCTATGCTCTGCGTGCCTCGGAACGTATGGCAAAACTAAGCCTCCCCTCTCTGTCATCCCTAATCGAGGAACTTCGCGCTGGCAGTCTAATCACGGCCGAAGCGTTTGCCGCTGAAGCTAATGGCACTCTTCCCTTTCTTGCCACTTATTATAGTGAAGCAGTGGTGCAAGTCTGGGTTGAGTTTTGTCGGCAAGTGGAGGCTTGCTTGCATGTGCTAGAATGCACACGCCTTTCTTCAGAGGCTGTGGCTGCGAAGGCGCGCTTATGGGGTCTAATTGAGCGGTGTGCGGCGCATATGATATCATGTGAGAAGAGGCTCGGCCGCAAATTTTCGGATAGGGAGTTGGCTTCTAAGGCGCTGAGGGATCTTCAAGCCAACCTTACGGCCAAGGCCAATAAAGCGTATGAACTTTGGCGAGTGCTTCAAGAGGCTATCAAGGAGGTGGTAGCCATCGACAAAGCCGTCGTGTTCACTCATAAAATGGTTGAGGCTCATAAGGCTACTGAGAAAGGGCTTGAAGGCCGGCTTGCCTCATATAAGGCCCAGCAAGCTCAGGCGGAGGCCCGTCTTCTGACGATACCGAACCATGAAGGCGAGGCCCAGCGAAAGAAGGACGAACTGGCTAATCTGTTAAATCGCCCGCCGACTTGAAGGATTGTATATATATTTTTCCATTGTTCCTCTATACATACTCCTGAATGAGAGTATATATTTTTTTTGTTCTTTCACGAATTGTACTTTGTATTCATTTTGATTCATGAATAAAAAACATATTTTTCTTCATGATGGTGTGTTCATTTTCATTAAATGTATTCTGTGGATAGTCTATCCCGATCTCTTTGCAGGACAACGATGGCTTAGGATTCAGGGTTAAGGTCTGCCTCCTAAGACATTTCAACTTTATGAGCCGTGAGGGTCTCATAAAGAATTTTCTCCCTACCGGTTGAGAGGATCCCGTAGGTGTAGTTTCTCCTTAAGAATCGTGAGGATTCCTAAGTGTGTTTTCTCTCGCAAGTCGTAAGGATCTTACAAGAGAGTTTGCTTCCTTACGAGTCATGAGGACCCGTAAGTGATGGGTGAGGTTATCATCATCCGCATTTCACGGAATCAGGGGTTGCTCTGGATGCTTCCCACGGGTTCACTGCCGTGTTCTGCGAGGACTAGGCTCCGCTCTTGACATTTTCCACGGGGTCAGGATTGACATAAGCCGCATTCTACGTAGCCAGGAATTTTGCTCTGGATGCTTCCCACGAGTTCACTGTCGTGTTCTACGAGGACCAGGCTCCGCTCTGGACGTTTCCCACGGGGTCAGGATTGACGTTATCCGAGTTCCACGTGACCAGGAATTTGCTCTGGATGCTTCCTACGGGTTCACTGCCGTGTTCTGCGAGGACCAGGCTCCGCTCTGGATGCTTCACACGGGGTCATTGCCGTGCTCTGGGGGGACCAGGATCCGCTCTGGACGTTTCCCACGGGGTCAGGGTTGACATAAGCCGCATTCCACGTAACCAGGAATTTTCTCTGGATGCTTCCCACGGGTTTACTGCCGTGTTCAGCGGGGACCAGGATCCTCTCTGGACATTTCCCACGGGGTCAGGATTGACATAAGCCGCGTTCTACGTAACCAGGAATTTTGCTCTGGATGCTTCCCACGGGTTCACTGTCGTGTTCTGCGAGGACCAGGCTCCGCTCTGGATGCTTCCCACGGGGTCAGGATTGACATAAGCCGCGTTCCACGTAACCAGGAATTTGCTCTGGATGCTTCCCACGGGTTCACTGCCGTGTTCTGCAAGAACCAGGCTTCGCTCTGGATGCTTCACACGGGGTCATTGCCGTGCTTTGCGAGGACCAGGATCCGCTCTGGACGTTTCCCACGGGGTCAGGATTGATATAAGCCGCGTTCCACGTAGCCAGGAATTTTTCTCTGGATGCTTCCCACGGGTTCACTGCCGTGTTCTGCGAGGACCAGGCTCCACTCTGGATGCTTCACACGGGGTCATTACCGTGTTCTGCGAGGACCAGGATCCGCTCTGGACGTTTCCCACGGGGTCAGGATTGACAAAAGCCGCGTTCCACGTTACCAGGAATTTTGCTCTGGATGCTTCCCACGGGTTCACTGCCGTGTTCTGCGAGGACCAGGCTCCGCTCTGGATGCTTCACACGGGGTCATTGCCATGCTCTGCGAGGACCAGGATCCGCTCTGGACATTTCTCACGGGGTCAGGATTGACATAAGCCGCGTTCCACGTAGCCAGGAATTTTGCTCTAGATGCTTCCCACGGGTTCACTGCCGTGTTCTGCGAGGACCAGGCTCTGCTCTGGATGCTTCACACGGGGTCATTGCCATGCTCTGCGAAGACCAGGATCCGCTCAGGATGTTTCCCACGGGGTCAGGGGTGACATAAGCCGTGTTCCACGTAGCCAGGAATTTTGCTCTGGATGCTTCCTACGGGTTCACTGCCGTGTTCTGCGAGGACCAGGCTCTGCTCTGGATGTTTCACACAGGGTCATTGCCATGCTCTGCGAGGACCAGGATCCGCTCTGGACGTTTCCTACGGGGTCAGGATTGACATAAGTCGCGTTCCACGTAGCCAGGAATTTTGCTCTGGATGCTTCCCACAGGTTCACTGCCGTGTTCTGCGAGGGCCAGGCTCTGCTCTGGATGCTTCACACGGGGTCATTGCCGTGTTCTGCGAGGACCAGGATCCGCTCTGGACGTTCCCAACGGGGTCAGGATTGACATAAGCCGTGTTCCACGTAACCAGGAAGGGTTGACTTTATCTACATTTCACGGAGTCAGGGTTCGACTCTCGGTTATCTGTGCACCGCCGAGTCATGAAACTGGGAGTTGCCGCTGTTCCGTTTTGCTTGATGTTATGTCTGCTGTAACGAAACGAATGTTGAGATGATCTCCACGCTATCTGTGAACCGTTGAGATTTGGCTTCTTCTCCTGATGAAACCTTGGGAGGAAAGGCGTGATTCCTTCTTTGTTTGCGCCCCTGGATTGTATAGAGGGATTGATGCGATATCAACTGTAGGGCTTAAGTTTCATTTATTTTTTTTATTTCTTTCCGCGATGCTCTATCATTTCAGCTTTTATATCGCGAAGGTCGCAATTGCCCAATCATTTCGGCTATTTTTCGCGGTGCCCAATCATTTCGGCTATTTTTTTATTTTTACTCGCTGATTTTTATTGCAAGTTGCCCAATCATTTCGGTTATTTTGCATACATATATTTTTACTTGCTGATTTTGTTTGCAAGTTGCCCCATCATTTCGGCTATTTCGTTTGCATGTGTGGTTTGCTAGTTTTTTTTCGCTGCAGTTTGGAATTAGACACTGATCTCGGCATCAGCACCGCTACAACTGGGATATTGCCAGGAGTGAATCATCATTTGCCTCTGTCAATATCGAACAAAGGTGTCTTAGCAAACAGGGTTAAGATCCTGTCGACTAAGGCTTTTGACTTCATGAGCCGTAAGGGTCTCATAAAAGTATTTCTCCCTACAAGTCGTGAGTATCTCGTAGGTGTAATTTCTCCTTGGGAATCATGAGGACTCCAAAGTGTATAGTTTCTTATAAGTCGTAAGTATCTTACAAGAATATTTTCTCCTTCTAAGTCGAGAGGACCTACAAGGGCTGTTCACCGTATAGACATATACCTAGTCACGGATGGGACTTTGTTAGGGAAATGTTTATTCACGTCCGTGGATTGTATACAAGGGTCAGCATTGAGCCGCATGTAGGACAGTATTGGAGGTTGTGGGGGCTGCTTAAGAACAGGTTCAGATCCTTGTAGCTTAAGACTTTTGAATCTTATGAGCTGTGGGGGTCTCATAAGAGGGTTCTCCTTACGAGTCGTGAGGATCTCGCAAGTGTAATTTCTTCTTAGGAATCATGGGGATGCCTAAGTGTATTGCTCCCTTGTGAGTCGTAAGGATCTCACGCAGGTGATTTCTCCTTACAAGGTCGAGAGGACCTTGCAAGTGTCTTTTAACGAGGTTGCGCCCTTTCGGGTTTTCACAAACACTCGCCGGTAGCCCTGCTGTTTTTACTCACGGAGCCTTTTCGGGTTTTCATCCATGCCCATTTTGCTTATGGACATACCGTTTTCTTTTATATATATATATTTTTTTCTTCTTTTTTTTATTCTAACGAGATTGCGCCTGTTCCCCTCCGAATACAGAGACGCGACCGCGTAGGTTCGTCTTGCCTGAGATTCGGGGCAGATGCTATTTGGTTTTATCCGTCCACCTCTCCGAAGATGCCAAGTTGATTTATGGCACCGTGTATCGGAGGTTTAGACGGATGCGGCCGATGTAGCAAATTTCGTCAGATTCCCCCTCGCTTGAGGGGTTTTTTGATTGTGGGGACGCTCTTCCCTGCAGGCGCAAGCCCCTGCAGTTAATTACGCTACGGCATCGCGGTAACAACTTTCTCCTTCTCCAGAATTTCACTTCATGTCGTGGGTGTTTGTTTTGTTTGTGGTTACCCGTGGATTGTATACGGAGACTATTTATTTCGTCACCCGTAGGACGTGGATTAGTCCAAATCCGTATTTTCTTAGATTTGGGTTTTGGGTTTTGGTTTAAGGACACGTTAGCCATTTTTGAGGCTAAGATCAACTTAAACGTTCGTTAAGGATACGTTAATCTGATTTGAGACTAAGATCAACTTAACGGAAGAGCATTTTAAGGCTCTATTGTTCCAGTTTAAGGACATAGTGGTCCGTTTTTTTTAATATATGGCCGTCGGGACCCGTCACCTCTCTGACGTCGTTGAAGGATTACAACGGCAGGTGTCAGAGGAGTTCAGAGATGTACCCTTAAACCAAAGTTGGTTGGGGGGGTTTATAGTCCAGTTTGGGACTAAAGTCTGTTTGAAAGGTTTAAGGATGCGTTAGCCATATTTGAGGCTAAGATCAACTTAAGCGTTCGTTAAGGATACGTTAGTCTGATTTGAGACTAAGATCAACTTAACGGAAGAGCATTTTAGGGCTCTATTGTTCCAGTTTAAGGACATAGTGGTCCGGGTTCCAGTTTAGGGACATGGGGGTTCATAGGTAGTTTAAGGACATTGTGGTCCATTGGATTTATGGCCGTTGGGACCCGTCACCTCTCTGACGCCGTTGAAGAATTACAACGACAGGTGTCAGAGGAGTTCGGAGATGTACCCTCGAACCGGATGGAGATTGATTTAAGAGAGCAGCCGTGCTCAGTCAGTTTAATTTGAGGACTTACGGCCATGATTGGGCTAAGTCCAGTTGAGAACGTTTTTCTTGATTTTTGGCCTATTAGGCCTGTGTTAGGGCTTTGCCCATGTCTAGTAATGCACTGTATTTTATCTTGGCCTGCTAGGCCTTTCTGACCTGGGCTCTGTCCCTTCATTTTCGATGCAGAACATCTGTCTTTATTTGGGCTCTGCCCCTCTTTTAAAATAATGCAAAGCATTTAATTCGGCCTGTTAGGTTTTTTTTAATTGGGCTAGGCCCCTCTGCAAATAATGCAATGCATTAATTATTTGACGGTGGCTTGTCAGGCGCTTTGCGCCAAATAATGAGCGCAAGCGCTCATGGAAGCGACATGTGTCGCACTCTGGTGAGCGTAAGCGCAACAGCGCAGTGCGCTGTGTCGGCGTGCTGCGCTGTTGCGCTGCTGACACGTGGCGCTCCCTGGTGGCTTGCGCCAACACAGGAGCACAACAGTGCAATTTTTGCAAGTGCAGAGCACTGTTTTATGTTTTGATCGATTTTAAATCAAAGAAAACAAGTTTTTCTTGTTTTCAAAGAACCAATGGTTCACAAGTGCAAAGCACTATTTATTTTATATTTTTTTATTATTGAAGATCATTGATCTTGTTCTTAGATCAATGATCTATTAGAAATTCTTCTATCTGAAAGGTTTTTTACCTTTTTCTTCTTGAAATTTCTTCAGAGTTCTCTCTGTTTGAAGTTCTTGATTTCGCACAATTGTTGATCCCTTTGAATTGAGGTCTAGGGTCCTTTATATAGTGCCCATAAATTTATTAAATTTGTTAAAGGGATCTTTCTCTGAGTGATTTGGGAAATTTTCCCCACCGTTGGATCATTGATCCAAGGACTTCTGTTTTACAGAAGAAAATCTTCTTGTTTTAACAAGAACAGAAAGATTTCTTTAAAATCTTAATTCTGTTTGGCGCAAATGCCCCAGCGCGTGACACGTGTCGCGCAGCGCACAGCGCAGCGCAACTGCGCTGACACGTGTCGCGCAGCGCTTGCGCAAAAGCAACTACGCTGACACGTGTCGCGCAGCGCAGCGCTTGCGCAACTGAAGTTTTGCTTCTTTAACTTTGTTTTTTAATAGAGCTTTGCTCTGATTGGGCGCACTGTTTTGGACGTTGCGCTGACGTATCAGCTTCTGGCACGTGGCGCGTTGCGCGCAGCGCACGGGATTTGAAGCGTTGCTTCAAAATTTGAATTTTGAAATTCAAACAGAGCTTTGCTCTGATTGGGGGAAACAACGCCCTTTCGGGTTTTCACAAAACTCGCCGGTAGCCCTGCTGTTTTTACTAACGGAGCCCTTTCGGGTTTTCATCCGTACCCATTTTGCTTATGGACATACCGTTTTCTTTTTTCTTTTTTTTTATTCTTCTTTTTTTTTACTAGCTTTGGGAAGCCGCAATCCACCGTAGTTTATCGACATCTCGGTCAACGGCTAGTTTTAGGACGTTTCGGTCCGTTGTTAGTTTAAGGACGTTTCGGTCCGTCGTTAGTTTAAGGACGTTTCGGTCCGTGGCCGGTTACTATTTATAGAGTTTGGGCTTAGGAAGATAGCGAGCGGACATAGGCGTCGTCATCTATCGTTAACCTATGCCGTGACTCGTCAAGCATAGTATTTCTTCAGGAAGCGACCATTTATTGGCCTTAAAGGTCTTTCACCATGCATGTCCATGAGTAGATAGGCCCCACCTTGGTAGACCTTATCTATGATATACGGGCCTTCATAGTTCGGCTCGAATTTCCCCCGTTTGGCACGATTGGGGATCATAGGTCTCTTGACCACTAGCACAAGTTCGCCTTGGCGGAATGTTCTCAGCCTAGTCAATTTCTCATATGAGCACGTCATCTTTGCTTTATAAGCCTCCAGATTTTGTTGCGCTATGAGCCAGGTTTCATCAAGGGCATCAAGTTCTTCAAGCCGAAAGTGAGCATTCTCTTCGCCCGTTAGCTCGTAATGAACTGCCACTCGTAAAGAGGGCAGCTCCATCTCGAGGGGGAGTACCGCTTCTGTACCGAATACCAACGCGTACGGCGTTGTGTTCGTGGCCGTTTTGAACGTAGTTCGATACGCCCAAAGAGCTTCATGCAGTCTCTCGTGCCAGTCCTTCTTATTTCGGGACATCGTCTTTTTCACGATCTTCGCCAAGGTCTTGTTGAAAGCCTCAGCTAGACCGTTAGCTCGGAGATTATAGACTGAGGAATATCTCCAGTCTATGTTATGATGTTGTGCGAAGCGGCTGATCTTATGGTTTCTGTAGGCTGGCCCGTTATTGAAGATAATCCGTCGCGGAGTGCCAAACCTATAAATGATGTGTGTATTGAAGAAATGGAGGATATTCTCTGTCTTCACTTCCCTCAGCGGTACTGCTTCTACCCATTTGGAGAAGTAATCAGTTGTCGCCAAAATGAATCGATGTCCTCTGGACGATGCTGGTTCGATAGGGCTGATTATGTCAATCCCCCACATTTCGAATGGCCAGCTAGCCACCATTGGATGTAATGAATTTGGATACTGATGGATAAAATCCCCATGGATCTGGCACGGGTGGCATTGCTTCGCATACTCGAGGCAGTCTTGAATCATCGTGGGCCAATAGTAGCCCATCCTTTTGATCTTCAGCTTCATCTTCGGGCCGGCTTGGTGAGAACCGCAGAGTCCGTCGTGAGTTTCTTGGATGACTCTTTTTGCTTCTTTAGGTCCCAGGCATCTTAACCATAGAGAATCAAACAACCTCTTGTACAGAGTATCGTTGACGAATGCGAAAGATAGGGCTCGCTTCATGAGCTGATGTTTTAAGGACGCATCTTCAGGTGTTTGACGGGATTTGAAGTAGTCTATAAAGACTTCCCTCCAATCCTCAACCTTTTCTTGGTCTTTTACTTGTAGAGCCATTTGCTCGGTCGCTCCTTTTTCCTCGGACGACTCCGGAGATATTTCTGCCGGTGCAAGAACCCGACGGCTTTATACCATGATTCTTACGTCATCGAGGTTCTCATCGGCCAATTCTTTAGCAAGCTTGGCTAATGCATTCGCTTTGCTATTTTCCGCACGCGGTTTTCTTTCCAAGGTGTAGGAAGGTATTTGGGTCAGCAGTTGCTGTACCCTCTCACCGTACTTTACCAACTCTGGCTTACACGTTTGATAGTCGCCGTTTACTTGACTAACGACCAGTTGGGAGTCTCCGTATATGAGGAGGTTCTCAATTCCCATGTCGATGGCGATCTCGAGACCTGCTATCAAAGCTTCATACCCGGCTTCATTGTTTGTCCTCGACTCTGTTAAGGAGAAGGCAAAGCGCATTATCCCTCATTGTGGAGTTACGAAGATGAGACCTACCCCCGATTTGATTACGGGGGTGCTTTGTTTGCGCTTCTTCATGGGGGATGCCCCATCGAAGTAAAGTTCCACCGGGTATCACCTTCGTAGATCGTGTCAAACGCATGTTCGTTCGGAAGTTCGCAATTCAAAGGAGAATCGGCAAGTATCGGATGCTCTGCGAGGAAGTCCGCGATGGCCTGGACTTTCACTGCTTTGAGAGGCTGATAAGTTATCGAGAACTCCATCAAGAGCAAGGCCCATTTAGTGAGCCGCCCCGTCAATATGGCCTTTGACATCAAATACTTGAGAGGATCCACTTTCGATATGAGACGGATTTCATGCGACAACGCATAGTGCCTGAGCTTCGTTATCGCGAAGGTCAATGCCAGGCTGTGCTTTTCGATGGGAGAATAATTGCTTTCTGCCCCTAGTAGAACTTGTAACAACCCTAAATTTCCTATACAAGATTTTTTCAAATGATTTTTTCCAAAAATCCACAAAGGGGTATTTTAGCCTGAGCACAAGATATAGGTAATTATTTTGTTTTTAATTACAAGCTACAAGAATGTAATAACTCCATTTTTAGTGTACAAGAAATTACTTTAAATTTAATGTATACTAGAAGTATTTATTCTTGCTGCTATCATTTTAAGTAATTAAATACCACAATAATTACAAGAAGGAACTTGTAGCTCATTGGTATTACCTTGCACTGCTGAACCAAGCCACCAGAGTTCCAATCCCCTGCCCCACATTATTTTTGTATTTATTTTTTTAAGATCCTTTAGAAGTCCAACAGTCAAAACGTCATAACTCATAAAACTTGAACTGAACGTAAAAAAATAAATATACCATAAATCCCCCCACGAGACCCTCCACCTTTCGGCGCCGTGACTCGGTCGGGATCGGCCGAGTCGGCCGGTCCGCCGCCGGACTCGGCCGGACCGCCGAGTCCCCTGAACAGAAAAGTTGTGTCTTGACCTGGTCTTCTCACCTGCACACACTAAATTCCTAGATCGGTTACCGAATGCACATTAAACCTCTTTTACTCCCAAACTTAATGATTTTTTAATAATTTTTATACATTTTTATATTTTTTTTAATTGAAAACCCTAACCCTAGCCTAACCTTATATATACCCCCCATACCCTCTACCTTCTTAGCCTAAATTCCTAAGTCCACTCTCTCAAAATTCTAAGAGAACTTTGGTACGTTGGAAAACGAGCGAAAGGCGAAGCGCTGACGAAATCGACGGCGAAATTCCGGTGATCGTGCTAGGACCTCTCAACGACGATTCAACGCACCGGTAAACCCTCTACTTCCCCCCCCACTCTCTAGTGTTGTCCAAACCCGTAAGTCCCCCTTTTCTATCTTTCTTTTCTTCCTTAAAAATACGAATTTACAAACCCGACGGAAATCGGAACAAACCGATTTCCGATTCGGTTTTCTATCAAATCTCACTTATCACCAATTCCATAATGCTTAAACATCTTTATGTTGACTATTAATCACTTAACAACTAATTTGAACAAGTTTTCTCACATGAAATAATAGATTTTGCAATATATCGTATTTTTGCACTTAAATACCATAATGTTTAGTTTTCACATTTAACCCTTTAACATTGCTATACCTTAAAGTAGATCACGAGGTAATGACCTACCTCCACACACACTCATATGCAAACATAACACGCTACCTTGAAAACTTAGAATACGATAAAATAAGATTTTACAATTAAATACCATTTTCTTAATAAAACCTTTTCTAAAAGTTTTAGGTTCGATACACTTTTGAAATAAATATCTTTTAATAGGAAAATACGATATGTTGTGGACATCGATCGTTTATCTAAACCTGACTTTGTGGTGTCTAGGCTAGGCAAGTGAGAAAATGTAATTTTAAAAGGCCCATCTCACGATTCGTGAGCGGATCCCTCATTTTCTCATTTGTACTTACCTGGCCACAATTGGTGGTGAAGAGGCGATTTGAGACTTCTAACAACTTGTCATTTAGACCATTTAGAAATTGCCTAGTTGAAATATAAAACCCTAGAATCTAAAATAAGGAAAATCGACTTTTGCAAATAAATACCTTTTATTTTATAAAACCGTTTTCTAAAGGATAGTATTTATAAAATCTTTGCAAAGCGCCACTACAACCCACATTTGGGGAACCCGTTAGGGATAGTACGGTTTATCGTGCACCCTCGACTTAGCAGTGCGAGATTCAGACCTCCGCAAGGAGCATTCGGTCTCGAAAGGTTTAAAATACGGTATCTTAAGAAAATGATATTTTTATATAAAATCTTTATTGAAATTATTTTCTATAAATATATGTATATTATCATTAAAAGATCTATTTTGTTTTAATATAAATATCCTACTTTTTCTAAAAAAAATCACAAGACTAGATTTTACATTAAAATACCATGAATTTCAAATAAATCAATATTATAGATAAATACCTTTATTTATGTAATTAGGATATTTTCACTAGAAAAATCACCAAATAAAGTTACACTCATTTATAACTATAAAGATGAATAATAAATACTTGGGGTGTATCTTGAAAACTATACAAAAGTATTTTTACATAAAAAACCCTCAAGTTTTATAAATTACAATAAGGACCCTAGTAAATATAGGACTTCGATTTACATTTCTTCTGTCCGACTCGGGTTTGAGTCTGATCATAATCCGACTTGAATATGATTTAAGTACTATATAAATCTATAATATTCCAATTCAATATGAACACATGAATCCATGAATCCAGTTATCAATCTATACATCTTGACCGAACCGAACCATGGATATACCTATTCCTTTTTACATGATTCTCAGTTATTCCATTTACATGACTCTATGGTTACAACCGCTTACTGATATCATGGTTTCGGTCAGTCAATCAATCTTACAATCAATACAGTTACAAGATAATAATACAATCAAAATAACACTACGGGGTTTTAGGGGTAGACTGGTACGGAATATGTTAAAGGTGGCACGAGGTGGTCACTTAAGACGTAATTACATCCATGCCGTTGTTCCGTGGTATTATCGACGGAGCCTTGTACTACAGGTTACCAAGGTCCCCGGTGTAAGTGGGACTCCCCTCGTATACACTGGTATCTTCTGTACCAGGCTACAAACAACAGCGTTAATACAATATTACAATATTATAATACAACCTTAAAAGCTACTCTCTCTCTCTTACTCTCTGTCTATTTCTCCTTTATCTTTGGGACTTACCGAGCGACCTGTTCGCTGACGACATTCTATTTCTTTCTTCTTTGAATGTCGTCAGGTGTTTTGGACCCGTCAGAGATCGAGCCCACCGGTGAAGACTTGGATCAGTTCCATGAAGACCCCGAGCTCTAGACATTGTACCCTGTTCTATTCAATATTTTCATTTCCTGTTATGCCATTGTTTAGGCATCACTTTTATTCCAGATGTATTTACTTTTCATGCATTGTATAAAAGAATGTTATTAATAAAGTTGCTGTCGTTTTAATATCTCTTGTCTCTTGTGAATTTATTTTATATTGCTTAGATACGCTTAACGTATGTACTTCTGAGTATATACGTAGCGGACCTCGTCACTTCCCCTTCGCCGTATACCGGGAAGCGGGGCGTGACAGAACCCGACTCCGATAGTAGAGGGCTCTCTCCTTCCCTTGATCGTTCTCTTGTGCCCATAATGCGCTTAAGGAACCTTCAAGGACTGTTGTATACAGGACGAGAGGTTTTCTTTTAACGGGAGCGACCAGCACTGGCGGATTCTGCAGGTATTGCTTGATTTCATCTAGTGCGCTTTGGCATTTGTAATCCTAGACGAATGGGGTTCCCTTATTCATTAGGTGACTGTAAGGACGACACTTTCCTGAGAGATTGGCTATAAATCGCCGGATATACGCGAGCTTTCCCTGGAGAGACCGCAGCTGTTTGAGAGTTCTTGGCGGAGGCATTTCCATAATCGCCTTGATCTTTGATGGATCTATCTCGATGCCTCGGTGTCGGATGATGAATCCTAGGAACTTGCCCGAGGAAACCTCGAACGCGCATTTGAGAGGGTTCATCTTCGAGTTGTATTGCCGAAGGTGTTGAAACACGATTCTCAGATGCTCTAAATGTTCTTCGTATGATTTACTTTTCACCACGAGGTCGTCGATATAGCATTCGACGATTTCATGTATGAGGTCATCGAAGATCTTCGTCATGGCCCTCTGATAGGTGGCACCGGCATTCTTTAGACTGAATGGCATCACCTTGTAGCAAATTATGCCCAAAGGGGTCCGAAAAGCGGTGTGCTTCTGGTCCTCGGGATGCATTTTTATTTGATTGTATCCTGACGATCCATCCATGAAGGAAAAGACTTCGTGGGTGGACGTATTATCTATCATCAGCTCAGTGACTGGTACTGGGAAGTCGTCCTTTGGATAGGCTTTATTAAGATCCCGAAAATCCACACATATGCGCACTGTCCCATTTTTCTTCATCACCGGGACGATGTTGGCGATCCAGTCAGGATACTGAACCTCTTGAATGAAGCCAGAATCGATCGGCTTCTTGACCTCGGCGTTGATGCTCATCTCAAGCTCGAGTCGCATTCTTCTCAGTGCTTGTTTGATTGGCTTGGCTTCCGAAGATATCGCCAATTTGTGGACAGCAATTTCTGGATCTAGTCCCGGCATCTCAGAATAGTTCCATGCGAAACAATCTTTATGCTACATAAGCACGTCCTTTAGTGTAGCCACCTTTTCTTCAGACAGCAGCTCACTGACAAATGTCGGTCGCGGGTCACTTGCCATCCCCAAATCAATTTTCTTGAGGTTATCTGCAGTAGTATGTATTCCATCTTCCATCTCTTTCAGCGCCGGTGGAAACTCTGAGATCACCTCGTCATCATCGTTTTCGAGGCACCAAGGGAGGTAATCCATATTCTCGGGCTCTTCTTTTGATTGCGTTATCATATGACAGGTACGAGCTCGCTTCCATGACTGATGTTGATCTGGTTCTACTCTCGCTGTATGCGCGGCTTTTGGTTCGTGCTTCTGCGGCAGATTTACCCTCCAGCTGTTGGATAGAGCGAACTTTCCGAGCTGATATTGGTCTTCGACCCAGTCTTTAAATGTGAAGCAGTCTTCAAGAGGATGTTCTATTGCCCTATGGTATGAGCAATAGTTCGGGTGAGAGACTTCGCCTGCTTTCTCGGGGTGCTTGGACTCCGGGAGTGTCATCATCTGATGTTTTATGACAAAATCAAGTATCTTCCGTGTTTTGTTCTGAGGAAATGAGTATGCTCGACCCATCTTCTTTATAAGAGACGAATCCGGATTGCTCGATTCCCGATCGCGTGGCTTCTTGGTCCCACTTTGTCGCTCTCGAACGCTTTTCCCGTTCTTTGATTTATTTTTGCCTCTGCGTCGGGCCTTTTATATGACGGGTCGGTAAGCAAGAGCATTGCCATTCTCCGCGGCCTGTTGAAGGAGGTGCTGCGTCCTGGCTTTTTCGTAAATGGCAAGCTCGCGGTTATGGTCATCTCGGATCTTTTGACCCGCTTCCCGTACTAGCTTGTCCATTCGTTCTTCAAATGACGAACTTGGCATTTTGATGACAGGACCTTGTTTTGGTTCAGGATCGGCCTCTCTTAACAGAATGTCTCCTTCTTCATCGAAGTCGTGTATAACATAGCAGCCATGGACTCGCTCCCATTTTATGCATTATACATATCCAAGCCCGATCGTTTACATTCTCCTGTTGGGCAACTTACGCTGAGTTCCAGGGACATCCCAAATCCTGTTGTAGAATCGAGCTTGTCGAGTAGTCTGCCTGAAGGGTACCCCTTGACGCTTCAGTAGCCTTTTCAAGCCTTTCATGTAATATCTAGGCAGACGAATGGGCTGGAGCCTGTCGAGCGTAGAATCGGCGCCATGCCAGATTTCTTTTTCCACTTTGGTTTCTCCAGATCGGTAGAATAGGATCGCCTCTTCACCCTTTCGCCTGGAAGGGATGTAAAATGTCTGCAGTTCTTGCACACTATAAGTTTCAAGTGCATCGAGCTCTTTGTAATGCTCTTGTGGAACCATGGTGATTTGCAAACTCTAATTATCGCCAGCGAAGGCTTGTATTGATGGCCGAGCGGAAAATATAGCGTTAACCTCGTCTTTCGAGTCGCTGCCGAAAATCAACATGGGGGCGGACGGTCCCGGGTTATTGCGTTGAGGGGGCCCTGAATAAACTATCTCTTCTTCCTCTTCAGTATCACTCCCGAATACTGGAACAGTGGTGATAGCTTTGTTCTTCGGTTTGTGATATCTTTCCGTGTCCTTAAAATTTGGTAAGAAGTATTTTGTATCTTCGTACTTTCGGACTTCGTTCAGGGAGAATGGGTTCAACTCCCCTGTCACGGTGTACTCGAGACTATCCTTGAAATACTTCATACACCGGTGTTGTGTAGAAGGGATGATGTTGTACTCGTGTAACCAAGGCCTGCCGAGCAAAGCATTGCAGCATGTCTTGGCATCAATGACGTGAAATTTAATATCCATGACATGTAGCCCGAAGCGCAGCGTCTGTATCACAGACCCGAGAGTCCGTGATGACTGGGAGTCGAAACCGAAGATGGTGATTTTATCACGAGCGAGGTGCTGAATGCTCATGCAGATTTCCTTCAACACTCGCACGCTGAGGAGATTGACGGAAGATCCATTGTCAATCAGGATTTTGCCTATCTTGATATCGTGACAGTATCCGGAGACGTAAAGGGGACGGTTGTGCTCGCTCGTCCCGAGGAGGAGATATTCATCGCTGAAGGTGATATCGGCTGTGTGCACTTCTTCCAGCTCGTCCTTCATCTTTTCTTCGGCGAGGAAAGCTTGAAATTGCTCGGGCTCCTGCAGCGCCTTGGTCAAAGAATCTCTTGCCTCTTTTAATAGAAGAAGGGCGTCGAGATTGCTGAGCTGTGAGGGTAACTTTCTTAAGTGCGCCAGAATGTTGTAGTCCACCTTACTTTTCTTTGGCGGGTGTTTGGCGGTCAGCTCTTTGACGACTTGGTCATCTAGAGCGATATCCTCAGGGACATTTTCTTTTCCCTTATCTTTTCTATTCGTGGGTCCGAGATTCTTTTCGGGCAGCGTACGATTGCGCAGCTGAATATTTTCACAGGTCTTTGGTTCTTCCTATTTACCGAGGTGGATTCTTTGAAGAGAGGGCCGAGAGTCATTTCTTCGTTGGAGTCGCTCCCGAAGGTGAGGACTTGCGATCCCCCGGCGTTAACCATGAGACAGTTGCCGGTAGTTCTTTTACGCTCCTCGGTCGTATTTCTTTGCTCCCGACGAGTTTTGCATTTCATCCGCTTGAAATTTTGCCGGTGAGCAACATATCCCTGCCACCATCTTTTAAAAGCGTTGCACTCTTCGGTAGGGTGCACAATCTTTCAATGATATAAACAGTAGCTAGAATTCATTTGTGCTTCACTAAGAATGTTTCCTTTGAAGGGCGGCAGCTTCATTCCTATTGATGCGGCTTTGGCGAACCTCTTCCTCGTCTTGAACCTGTTTTTATTTGCAACGGAGGCACTTTGATTTGGCGGGAGCGTTGCAACCCTTTCGTCCAGTCGCCGGCGCTTGGCTTTTTTCAAATATGGCCATCTCACGCTCTCGAGCAGCTTTGCTTTTAAGCAGCGCTTCATTCAGGAATGCATCAATCATTTCGTCTGATGGCCCTAGAAGTTCCGGTTCAGGACCTGCCCCCAGTTTCTCTGTGTAAGGAACTTCTTCATCGTTTATTGACGAGTGAGAGATCACAAGGCAGTTTGCTATGTAACCCTCAAATTCATCCGACGAATCTTCTCCATCATTTCCGTCTTTAAGGACGTGACTGAGAAATTCTTGGAGGGTGATTGGAGTCCGCGCCTTCTGGTTATACTCTTCTAGCGCGTCAATCTGCTTTTGTAGGTCCGTGCGCTTGTCACCAGGCTTCACGGGTTTCTTGGATTTCTACTTCTTCTTCGAATACTTTGACGGCTGGGTGTGAGTGTTCTAAATGTCACTACCAATTTTTGGAGTTGGGCGCGGCTTCAGCATCCCTTCGACGATCTCAGGTTCCAACGGATTCTTCCACTTGATCGCCGGGCATGTCTGGAGATCGTTCAGCGTTCTCTTAGTTTTGGCTGAAAGAGCGACCTCCCATGGAGCTTCTTCAACAAAAGAGCACGATGCCCCCGGTGTGTCTATCTTCTTAGGAGTGTGTGGTTGTGGTGGGCTTACTTTCTACTTCTCAGACAAGGCAAACTTGCCCTGTTGGTACTGATTCTCGATCCATCCCTTAAAGATGAATCAATCTTCGATTGGATGGCTTACCGTTTGGTGGTAAGGGCAATAATTTGTAAGTCTACGCTAGCGCCCCGGCCGTCTACAGACGCCAAATGCGGAACAAAAACTTTTTAACTGGCGCTATCGTATACTTTAACCCGGATCTGCCATTATTGCTAAACTAACGAACTGTAAAGAGTGTAGAAAGGTTATACCGAACGATCCGAGTCCTTCGTTCTTTAACCATCATCCCACGCTCCGTTGCGGCTGCTCCGATCTCGTCGATCTCCGATCTCCTCGTCGAGGTGGCACCACGTCGACGATTCTTTAAACGGGCTCCCGCCTCTGACTTGAGGCAACTCGATCGTCAAGTTTGCTAAAAGAGACGACCAAGAATGATGTAGAGAATGAGTAGATGACTTTGTCTCACTTTGTCCAAATCCGTGGACGATCGGTTAATGAAGTTGCCGAGGGAATCGGGTGATGGAATGAAATGAGGCAATGAAATTTCCATGCACCCTTAACCATAGTCTTTTCTCACAAGAATGAAATTAATCTCTCCATTTCTTCTCAAGGGGGCCGGCCACTATTTAAGGAGGTGGAGGGTGAGTGTAGGAGAGAGGGGAGAGTAATCTTAAGCAAAAGATCTTTAACAAAAATCTATCATGCAAACAAAAGGAATTAATGGTAAAGGGTGACTCATAAAACACATCATCAAAAAACCATTAATGCACTAATGAGTCATGAAGCCTAGTCATCATCTAGAAGCTCCTAGAACCTTCCACACACTCATGACTCACCTCAGAGAAGAAAAGATAAATCCGCATTTAACCGAATGTTAAATACGGCTGATAGAAAACTGGAAACTGGCAACTTCCAAAAGTGATCCTGAAACGACTTTCAGGATAACCCCGTATCTGTATAAATATACCCGCATTTGTATTACGACCGAATACAAATGCAACTGAGACAAAGAAATTATACCTACTCAATATAATACTCGGATCCGGTTTAAACCAAAGCCGACCAGTATCATCTGCCCGAAAAATAACACGTGTGTAAACGCACGTGCATTTTCCGAACCCTGCCATAAAACCATACGGCCTCTACAACGTTTCGCCCGAACTTGGGAAACTGTCTGTGGGGGACTCTAATGACTCGTCAGTACCCTGGCAGTGGGTTTAACCACAAACCGTCAGCGGCACTAGCAATGCGTAACGGCTGCCCATGGACTGACCTCAAGGGAGGCTGATGAGCGAACTCATCCAGAAACCCTACTGAGCCTAACAGTGACAATGTATATACAGTCCGGTCCGTTCGTCTATGAGTATCGCATATCTGCGTAGGGGGCTAGTAACGTCAGACCCCCAATAGCAGTATAAGTCGTGTCGGAGTGTAGCCCAATAACACCCTGAGATACTACTGGAGTACCTACCAGTAAATCTCCTGCCATGGCCATGGACTTTGTGTAATGGCTCTCCTAGACACAGCATGACCTCACCCCCAATACCGGGAGAGACGAATCCCCTGTCGATCCGCTCACGTGCCTCCATATGGCTCGGGACTGTACCCAAAAACTACCTGTTTGCACGACTCCTTTGAGCCGTGGTAGGGTAGAAATCAAAGCACAGTGGGAACTCACACGAGACAAATGACGACCTCAGGTCGATGAACTAACCTGTACACATGTCACCAGGGAACTGCTATCTGGCGATAGATATAGTACTAACTAGCAGATTCCCGGCGAGTCCTGTCCGGTGTACTCATAACCCAATGAGCACCTGTATACATCTTAGGTGATCCAACTGACACCAGTGGCTTGTGAGACCGGCCACCGCCCCTCGTTGGGGTCTCAACTGTACACACTAGTCTACTCCGGAGTATCGATGCCCTGTCTCGAAACTCCCACGACTAGGGACCACAATTAAGGATATGCATATAAATCACCCAACTCTCACGTATATGATCGCCATCATATTGTTGGTGGTAAAGCAAGATCCTAAGGGATCTATCAAAGGGTAACATGTAATCAGTCACCTGAACATGTACACGACTGATAAAGGCAAACCAGATAGCATACTATCATCTTGAGTAAGACTGTCCTACCGGTATAGGTCCTCCGCAATCATTGCAATCACGTACCTGCGATCCAATAATTGACTATGAGGGCACTATCTCCAACAATCTCCCACTTGCACTCAAGGCTAATTATTACAATGTCGACTACTCACAGCCCGTGTGAAACCGAACATCCAACTCCTCTACTAATCAGTTTCACAAAGCCCGTTTGTAAAACTATTGTGTTCGAGAAATAGCCTCAGTGAGTGGATCCGCCTAGAAGTTTCTTTTTATATCTCTCTAAATCTCAAGTTCGCGGAGAAAACCATCTCCCGAATTGAGTAATACCTGTCTTAGAATATGTCTAGATATCTGATGGGACCTAGTTCATAAATGAACTCCAAATCCAAACTTCTTAGACAGTATCGATCACTGAACCTAATCAGTATCCAGCACCATGCCTCCCACAGTATTCTCTTGGACCACCTGTCCATAATACTGTCCCTTGTCAGAGGGAAAACTATAACTCTGACAATCACTCTGTCATCCATGTCACCTTTGAAGCTTGGAATGATAATCGTCTCCCGAAGGAGGCTGCCTTCATCAAATCCGTAGAACATGCACTTATGTTCAAAAACTGCTTCCTTATGTTTCTCCAGGATTGGATTAATATAAACTCATCGCATCTAGTGCAAAAACAACATCTGGTGTGGTACTTGACATCTCACGATTGACTCAACTGCCTAAGCAAGTGATCTGTCAATCATGCACATCCCTCCCCCCTTTAGTCTATACGACACCTTTAGAGAGGGTGACTCCATCACCTGCAGGTACACCACCATGCTAGGAGTCATCTATTCTAAAAACCATTAGAATACTGTCAAAGTACCTACATTGGGAAACTACCCAAATCCAGATCTAAAACCATAGATCTAGAAACCAAAATGTCAAATATTATATCCATATCCTGTCTGGAGAAACAACTGTGTGACGACCACAGTACAACCGATCGTAGTATAGGAATTTTACTTCCTACTCTGTGTATGTCATCAAATACCATGACATCACACCCTACTACCTTCTTAACAGATCCATCCCTTATTCTGATTGAAGTCAAACCTATGACTGTCACATCAAAAATAGATGATCTATCTCCGCTATAACTGCTCTAGTCTATAAATAGACATAAGCTACTTGCCCACCATGCTTCCGTTGCTCCCACTGACTACGACAACCCTCCTACCGGGTCTCATAACCTGGAACAACAGTAGTGTCAAGTCTGGGTAGATAAGAACCTCCCTGTCACCGTCCTTGAGGCTACCGGAGTACCTCTTGGGTGTCTGAGGTTACCCACCAAATCTGCGGAGTGGCTTTTAGAATGTCAAACCTGATTGAATATATAGGTCCTATTAAATTTTCCGTAATCGTTCGCGGTTTTGGAATCACTTCCAGTTCTACCATACTCCCACTACTGTTTTCTGAAAAAGATCCATTTTACTAAAACTGTGGCGAGTCAAGAACAATATCACTATTAATCTTCCAAATGGTAGAATATCAACCCTCGTCATAGCCAGGGTCAACCCACAAACAGCCATTACAGAACCGTGCCCTGAGTTATCCAGAGTCTGGTTTTAAGCATAAGCTGGACAACTCCCCGTACCTTAACATCTTTTAAGGTACGATCTATTCTATATCCAATACAGAAACTTTGGCACTTATTTAATTGGAACCAAGATTCAAATCATGCAGCTGTCTCCAGTGCATATCATCTTAATGGAAAGAGGCTAATCAGCATTACTCGACTTAGGAAACCATCCATTTATGAGTAACCTGAAAGAGAAACACGTTTCTCAAAACCATCACTTTCATCTGAATACCAATCATAAGAATCTACATCTTCGATCTCTTTGAAGAATCCCGATACTTGTGATACCTGGTTCTCTACTTTATTCTTATACCCACAACTTCTCAAAACTTAGACCTTGTATTTCTACGAAACACTCATCTAAATACAAGAGAAGTTATAAGTAAATAGAACATAGTACGAGGACCTACCCCTTTGTCCTGATGGACACTGGACAACATACAATAGTCTGTATAAGTCTGCTGAGTTGAACAACTCAAAACCTGTGCGTTGTAGGTGGAAAACTGTACCCTGGCGATTTCTTCAAATATCACCAATTACAACGAATTCCGATATAATGAGGATAATCACCTGATTCCCAATAACTTACTCCCACTCATCATCTGTAAAACCATACAGATATGAGAATGAAACCTGGTAAATACATACCCTTGGAGTAAGTATTTAATCGGGAAAACAGTTTTTCCTTTAACAATGCACTGAAACATGAAAATGTTTCGTAGGGGTATCCTGGTATTCATAGCAATGCCTCTTCCATAATCCAATTCATGACTTCAACCGTATATTTTATTGCCATCTCTCCAAATCCCTTTATTTGTCTTTAGTCGTTACCTTCTGTACACCATTGTTAGGCTAAATGGTTTTCTTCCTTCCCTACCGTTCGGCACCAGCCTATGGTTTGGAAGAAGACTATCCAGTAAGCATAATAGGTGTACCTTCCTAAACCAAGGAGTACTCATATCTTGAGAGAAGGTGATGATAAAAGACAACTGAATAATACCTTATTCCTTTAAAGGTGAAATAGGAGTGGCGATGAAGTACGCGGTTTTGGTCGTGAATGATAACAGTCGCAATTTACTTTGCCCTCTTTCTAATCCCTTTATTTTGTCTTTACATATTACCTTCTGTACACCCTACTTAAGCTAATTGGTTTTCTTCATTCCCTACCTTTCGGCACCAGCCTATGGTTTGGAATAAGACTATCCAATAAGCGTAATAGGTGTACTCTCCTAAACCAAGGAGCCCTCGCAACCTGAGAGAAGGTGATAATAAAAGACAACTGAATAAACCAATTCTATTTCTCCTGAACCTGGATCCATCCTCGAAGAAGTCCCTTCGAGTTCGTATATAACCATACGATGGATCTATCCAATGGAAGTGGATATCCGTAGTAATACGGGTGTTCTGAGAAATTCAAAGGGTAAAAGAAGGAGTGGCAACGACTTATGCAACTCAGACAATCCAAAAACCAGTATTTTAAGAAGGTTCGGTCAACCTGGTCACTGAGTCATAGTCTAGGGTCGGTCAAAGGTCGCTGCCAAAGAGAGAGAGAAAAGAAACACTCTGCGTGCACTCTAACCTAGATCAGAATGGTCATCACTTTATCTAATCCGGAAACCTCCCACTGTCCTGTCAAATTCTCCTCCAAACCTAAAGAAGAATCAATCGGGATCACCCGAAGAGTAAACCAACTCATCAGTGGGAATCAGGATCCAACTCTTATCGCATGATAACGTGATGGAATGCATCCACGTTACTCATACTCCAGAAGGTATGCGCATGCTTGGCAAGTTTCAGTTTCTTTAGAAACTCCCGATATGATTTTTGCCCCATGCTCTTATAACCTTGGCTTTGGTCAAAATGTCATAAGTCACATGCCAAGTTCTACCCGTCACTATCTTGTCAATTTGAACCCACCCGCACATGCCCCTGACTTTGGCCAATCGGCAGAACGACTGTCCCAAACTAACTCATCTATCTATGCAACAATTGAATACCCAGCAGCTACCAAACACTATGCCTTAACTTTGGCTAAAATACATAGCTTGAATACTACTGAATACTCAAAAGAAGTGACAGAGGGCTACGGCTGGTTTTTGGCGAAAAACCTTTAACGTAGTGAACTTGATATCGCTGAAGGAACCTGATAGCTTTTTAAAATATAGTGGCGAAAACCTTTTGCTAAAGAGGTCACTCCTGGTAAAGGGATCTCGGCTCTTTCCTCGTGGAATGAGGTGCAGGATATTCCACTGAATACCGCTATGCAAAGCAACTTGTAATCGACTATAGTGAAGTTATTACGCTGACGCAAACTTCTGCCCAAGGGGTCAGTCCCGGTGAAGGGATATAGGCCCTTGCCCCGTCGAATGAGGTGCAGGATATTCCACTAAATACCGCTATGCATAGAAAAAAAAAACGGCTTTGCAATAACACTTTTTAAATTTGTTCCAACAACTGTAAACAGGTTTGTTATCCTTTGCGTTGATCAGAATCAACGCAGTCCCATCAATTAATCACACCAGAAAAGAACGAAAATAAAATGTACATATATGCCATCCGCATTCGTCACTGGGTCCCGTCATCACCCGTTAGGTTACTTAACTAACGACAGAGCGGGGACTGGACTAGCGCGGGTGTAAAACATATACAACATCTAATAGTATATAAACCAATATACAATAATCGCTCCAGGCGTGATAATATGCAATATTACAGAAAAGTAATAAGCATCACAGAACAATACAGATAATCTGGGATCCCCGAGTTTCACAGAGCCGCAGCTGAAACTCGACGTTCCCCTGTCGTGTGGATAGCCTGTGCAATGAAACCTAGACCCCTACGGGTGCGGCAAGTTACCCGCCAAAACCTGAAGCGAGGCAGCCCCCCGCAGCATAGTGAATGGACCACCCAGCACTCCACGGAATCCGGTAATCTTGGGCACCCCTCCTTGGGTCAACCTGTACCCCCTACGAGTGCGGCGAATAGTCTGCCAATTCTAGAGTGGGGCCCCTCTGCCTCTCAAAGCCATGAGATGCGGACCCGTTGCTTCTCAGAACCCGGCTATCCGTGCACTCCGTCTCGGGGCAAAACCTAGTACAGTAATGAAAAATAGTACAATAGGTACATCGACCGCAACCTGGTCGTGCCCCAAAAGAATATTATACAACAGGCAGTGACGGCAGTCCACATGTTGGACGCTCGCCCCGCAATATCAAATGTACAAATAAACTCAAACTGTACTATCATTGCACACTTCTATCCACCACGACAAATCCGCAACATCACAGCACAACACAGAATATCAACACGAATGTCACGTTCGCAAACCCGTCTAAAAGAACTATAGCAATCAGACGTGGTTTACCGATCAAATGACATTCCCGGTCGGAGATATAATGTAAGCACTGTAAACTAACATGTTTAAATTTCGATCGACCAAATATCAAGAAGTGGGCCCCACGACTTACTGGTGAACAGTAACAAAACCTGGGCCCAAATGATATATACCAAAACCCCCAAATTCCAACAGAGAAGACACATACAAAATTTGGTGCACTGATCCCATCATATGGCCGCGGATGCGCGGCTAAACCATGGGCTTGGCCGTGAATCCGCGGCGCTTTGGTGAGATCACGTGCTCAAATTTTGCACGTGTGCTTATAAAACCCTGCACAGTTTTCTGAGATGTGTGGAATATTTTTAGGACACCATTTAAAATCAACAGAAACTGTCAAATTGGAAAAATGCGATTTTTGATTACAGGTTCGATCGATGTTTTAAACACGTTAGCACAAGTTAGTATAGCAAAATGGTGAGGCTCTGATACCACTGTAAGTCTACGGTAGCGCCCCGGCCGTCTACAGACGCCAAATGCGGAACAAAAACTTTTTAACTGGCGCTATCGTATACTTTAACCCGGATCTGCCATTATTGCTAAACTAACGAACTGTAAAGAGTGTAGAAAGGTTATACCGAACGATCCGAGTCCTTCGTTCTTTAACCATCATCCCACGCTCCGTTGCGGCTGCTCCGATCTCCTCGTCGAGGTGGCACCACGTCGACGATTCTTTAAACGGGCTCCCGCCTCTGACTTGAGGCAACTCGATCGTCAAGTTTGCTAAAAGAGACGACCAAGAATGATGTAGAGAATGAGTAGATGACTTTGTCTCACTTTGTCCAAATCCGTGGACGATCGGTTAATGAAGTTGCCGAGGGAATCGGGTGATGGAATGAAATGAGGCAATGAAATTTCCATGCACCCTTAACCATAGTCTTTTCTCACAAGAATGAAATTAATCTCTCCATTTCTTCTCAAGGGGGCCGGCCACTATTTAAGGAGGTGGAGGGTGAGTGTAGGAGAGAGGGGAGAGTAATCTTAAGCAAAAGATCTTTAACAAAAATCTATCATGCAAACAAAAGGAATTAATGGTAAAGGGTGACTCATAAAACACATCATCTAAAAACCATTAATGCACTAATGAGTCATGAAGCCTAGTCATCATCTAGAAGCTCCTAGAACCTTCCACACACTCATGACTCACCTCAGAGAAGAAAAGATAAATCCGCATTTAACCGAATGTTAAATACGGCTGATAGAAAACTGGAAACTGGCAACTTCCAAAAGTGATCCTGAAACGACTTTCAGGATAACCCCGTATCTGTATAAATATACCCGCATTTGTATTACGACCGAATACAAATGCAACTGAGACAAAGAAATTATACCTACTCAATATAATACTCGGATCCGGCTTAAACCAAAGCCGACCAGTATCATCTGCCCGAAAAATAACACGTGTGTAAACGCACGTGCATTTTCCGAACCCTGCCATAAAACCATACGGCCTCTACAACGTTTCGCCCGAACTTAGGAAACTGTCTGTGGGGGACTCTAATGACTCGTCAGTACCCTGGCAGTGGGTTTAACCACAAACCGTCAGCGGCACTAGCAATGCGTAACGGCTGCCCATGGACTGACCTCAAGGGAGGCTGATGAGCGAACTCATCCAGAAACCCTACTGAGCCTAACAGTGACAATGTATATACAGTCCGGTCCGTTCGTCTATGAGTATCGCATATCTGCGTAGGGGGCTAGTAACGTCAGACCCCCAATAGCAGTATAAGTCGTGTCGGAGTGTAGCCCAATAACACCCTGAGATACTACTGGAGTACCTACCAGTAAATCTCCAGCCATGGCCATGGACTTTGTGTAATGGCTCTCCTAGACACAGCACGACCTCACCCCCAATACCGGGAGAGACGAATCCCCTGTCGATCCGCTCACGTGCCTCCATATGGCTCGGGACTGTACCCAAAAACTACCTGTTTGCACGACTCCTTTGAGCCGTGGTAGGGTAGAAATCAAAGCACAGTGGGAACTCACACGAGACAAATGACGACCTCAGGTCGATGAACTAACCTGTACACATGTCACCAGGGAACTGCTATCTGGCGATAGATATAGTACTAACTAGCAGATTCCCGGCGAGTCCTGTCCGGTGTACTCATAACCCAATGAGCACCTGTATACATCTTAGGTGATCCAACTGACACCAGTGGCTTGTGAGACCGGCCACCGCCCCTCGTTGGGGTCTCAACTGTACACACTAGTCTACTTCGGAGTATCGATGCCCTGTCTCGAAACTCCCACGACTAGGGACCACAATTAAGGATATGCATATAAACCACCCAACTCTCACGTATATGATCGCCATCATATTGTTGGTGGTAAAGCAAGATCCTAAGGGATCTATCAAAGGGTAACATGTAATCAGTCACCTGAACATGTACACGACTGATAAAGGCAAACCAGATAGCATACTATCATCTTGAGTAAGACTGTCCTACCGGTATAGGTCCTCCGCAATCATTGCAATCACGTACCTGCGATCCAATAATTGACTATGAGGGCACTATCTCCAACATAATTGGGATTACTAGTCTCGCCAGGTTGCAGTGGTCGCTTAGGATTTGGCAGATTGATGAGCCTGTTGCGCATTGCCAGTTCGAACAATCTCTTCATTTTGTCCCGTGGGAATGAGTAAGGACGCTTCATTTTTTCATTATAATAGCGCCGTCTCTCTTCCAGTTGATCCGTTAGTTTTGGGGCACTGAGCTGTTGTTGGGTATTCGCAACGAAGGTCTCCTTCCCTTTACCCTTTTCGTTCCGCGGCTCCGGCTTCGGAGTAAGGACGCAGGATCCTAGACTGCAAAAGTTTCGAGAGCAGGTTGAAGCCGGACTACAAACAAATTTGCTGGTCCACGAAGATGGTTCGTTGAGGTATGGTAGCCGTGTGTGTGTGCCAAGGGGGATGTGCGTGAAGAGCTTATGAAGGAGGCACACAGTTCAGCTTACTCTCTACATCCAGGAGGTACAAAGATGTACCGAGATATTCGGCAGCATTTCTGGTGGGAAGGTATGAAACGGGAGATCGCTCGTTTCGTGGTTAGGTTCTTGGTATGTCAGCAAGTCAAGGCTGAACACCAAAGGGTTGCTGGTTTGTTGAAACCACTTCCGATTCCTCAGTGGAAGTGGGAACATATAACCATGGATTTCGTGACGGCTTTACCGCGGAGTCCAAAGGGCAACAATGCAGTATGGGTGATTGTTGATCGGTTGACCAAGGCAGCTCACTCTATTCCTTTTCGGGTTGGTCAATCGACGGAGACTTTGGCAGAGCGGTACATGCAGGAGATTGTAAGATTGCATGGAGTACCGGTGAGCATCGTGTCCGATCGGGACACTCGGTTCTTGTCACACTTCTGGAGGAGTTTACAAGAAAGTTTGGGGACTCGATTGAAGTTTAGCACAGCTTATCATCCTCAAACTGATGGTCAGTCGGAAAGAACGATCCAAACTCTTGAAGACAAGTTGAGAGCATGCATGTTGGACTTCAAGGGTTCATGGGAGGATCACCTACACTTGGTGGAGTTTTCTTACAACAATAGTTTCCAAGCGACTATTCCGATGGCTCTGGTTAAAGCTTTGTATGGTCGTAAGTGCCGTTCACCTGTTTGTTGGGATGACGTTGGTGAACGAAGATTATTGGGACCAGATTTGGTGGTACAGACAGTTGAGAAGGTTAACGCCATCAGAAAGCTTATGAGGGCAGCTCAAGACAGACAGAAAAGTTGGGCTGACGCGTCAAGAAGACCTCTAGAGTTCGCCGTGGGTGATTTGGTATTCTTGAAGATATCACCGACTAGAGGAGTGATTCGTTTTGGGAGTCGGGGGAAAGCTTAGTCCTCGATTCGTTGGACCCTTCGAGATATTGGAGCGTGTTGGAGAGGTAGCGTACCGTTTGGCGTTACCCCAGTCCTTGGCAGGTGTGCACGATGTGTTTCATGTATCTCAACTACGAGGGTATGTTCGAGATGAAACCCACGTCTTGGATCATTCGGAGTTAACTGTACGGGAGGACCAAACTTTTGAGGAGCGACCGGTTGAAATCAAGGATCGAAGGGAAAAGGTTCTTAAGAACAAGGTTATCCCCCTTGTGCTAGTTTCTTGGGGTAATCGATCGCATGGAGAATCCACTTGGGAGCGAGAAGACGAGATCCGGCAGAAGTTTCCTCACCTTTTCCTGTAGTTATCTATCTTGTATTCTTGGAATTTCGAGGACGAAATTCTTTTTGTAGTTGGGTATGATGTAACACCCGAGCCCAATACTACTATTTCTGTTACTGGTTGAGTGTTTGACATTGCTCATTTCATTTATCTTGCCTGTTTGGGTCTCACTGTAAAAATTTAACCGGCTAAGTCATTTTGCATATAACAAATTTTAGCACCTAAAATGAAATTAAAAATATCTATATTGGCCTACTCGTCATCCCTAGCCGCGTGGTAGCGTCCGCGCGTCGAGTTTTCATCCCGTTCGGTGAAACGGGCGAGTTTGGACGGCTACGCGCGCGTGCAAGTGTCCGACTTGGGGGCATGCTTTTTAATCATAAAACATTTCATTTTAAAATTTGGAACCCGTTTAAAATCCTATTATTTAAATTTCAAATTTTTGGGTGCAACCCGGGCGCGATTTGAAAATATTTCATTTAGCGCCAAAATCCCAATTTAATAAAATATTCTAAAACTATATTATATATTCATCTGTTACCTATAACCATTTAAATCTTTAGAGAAATCTTTTAAAAAAAAATTCTTTTCCTCGCCTTCTTCTTCTTCTTTTGGCAGAACCCACGAGCCCTCGCTCTCAACCCTAGCCTTCTCCTTCCTCTTCCCGTGATCACAACCCTGACACCATCACCGACTCCCTGCAAACAAACTCCCCTCGACTCATCCTCGGCGTCAACCATAACCTTACCATCATTGCCTCTTCCGACCCAGGTCATCTCGCCTGCTCCCCGCCGAGAACCTATCATCGCCACCAACCCTCATCACCTTCATCTTTTTCTCCATCTCAGTCGATCACCCAACTCCAACAACCACGACTCGCCTTCATCGTCGCCCTCGTCTCCATCATCCATAACCGATACCTAACTTCGGCATTAGCACCTCATCATCGCAGCCCATTGTCTCTGTCCCATAAAACTCTAATGAAGCCCTAACCCTAACCCTCACTCTGATGGAATCTCTCCAATCCATCGGCGATCGGAATCTCCTCGAGCCCTGCACTGGTTTTGACCCCGCCGCCGCCGTAGGACTCTCCGCCGCCGTCCCCCTCACCATCCGATCCCTCGCCGTCTTCAGACCCTCGCTTGACGATTCGCCCCAAAGCTGAAATCTTTGTGGAGAACCAAGGAGGTGATGTTGCTAATGGACAATATGGGTATTGTATCCAATGAGGCAGGCCAGCCAGTGGGTGGGAGCTTGGTTTTTCAGCATGTTCCAGAGGCTATAGTTGAAATGGGTTGTTATGTTATAGTTGCAAGGGATGGGAGGTTGGATTTGTACTCGAGGAAGAGTGGAGCTTGCATGCAGTCTTTACTGGTAGCAAAAGGAAGTGTTGGCCCGTGCATTATGGCGAGCAGTGATCGGGGTAATGGTGAGGTGGTTGCAATTGCGACAACATATAAGGTTATTTGTTACCGGAAAGTGCATGCCGAAGAATAGATCAAGGATTTGTTAGGGAAGAAAATTTTAAGGATGCTATATGTTTGGTGGAAGAGTTTGAGTCTGAAGGGGAAATGTCCAGGGAAATGCTCTCCTTTGTGCATGCACAAGTGGGGTTCCTGTTGCTTTTCGACCTACATTTTGAAGATGCAGTAAATCATTTCTTGCTATCAGAAGATATGCAGCCATCTGAAAATTTTTCCATTTATAATGGGGATCCCCGAGGCAAGTATTACTTGCTACATGCTATGTTATACAAATTGAATGTGTTCGACTCATTAAACTTGCAAAACTTAACTAAGTAGAGCTATTTTATAATTTGGACGCATTATGACATATATCATGATACTGTAACCTAAAATCACAATTGCCACTTTAACCCTAATAACGAAACTACCGGTTAATCATTTTACTGTTTAAAGGACGATAGCCGTACACATGTAGCTCTATTACTTTCTGTTATTGATATTGCACTACCTTGTGATTATTGCACCGCAAGGGTGCTCGAAACTTGTTAATCTGATAATACGACTGCACTATATTGTGATTAAATGAACTGATATTGTCGTTTACGTTATTTCCTGCTGTTATTTCCTTATTCGATTATATACCTGTTGTGAGCACCCCCTCGATTGCGTTACATATTGACCTGATCTTGCTACACATGACATATATATACATACCGATGCACCGGACATGGTACCCTTTACTATCGACTCAACCTGATGTACCATGACCTGACCTGTTACCTGATCTCATGCCTAATGCCAACAAACCTGACATGGAGTCCTCATGGACCATTCCTGTTGTCTATCCAAACAAACCTGCTTTTACCTGATCCTGTGTTGGCATTAGTTCTTGATTACTGAATACCTGACTCGACATACATAACTTGGGGGTATGGGAAAATCAAAGGTGAAACCGACTTGTAACTCAACAGTTCGATACCTGTTCTGATCAGTCTTACGGGCTAGGCCAGCCCCGGAGTGATGATGCTGACATCACTCACCCATCCTGCTGCTTGTTACTGCCTAGCGGCACGTCTCGGATTCAGCCCCGAGAATCTTGAACGTGGTCCCGGGCACGCACGGGATACTATTGAGTTACATCGACGAGTCATCAATTGATTTCAAAGACTTTAGAATAGAAACCCGATAGAACAGTTTAGTTACCCACTGCACACTACCCCGCACTGCTTATTACATACTACTGCTTATTTCATGTTTATTTCTGCAGTGCTTATTACCATGTTCATATTATATTATTGGTTGACACGACGCGCTGACGTCTGGGTTTTGCATGGCCCAGATTCTTTACCACTGTCGCCGACCGAGCAGGAGTACTTCAGTCAGCAGGCTGATTTGTGAGTTCTGTAGTGATTAGTTTATTTCTTGCATTTTATTTCCAGATGTGAGCCCGCATTATGGGACGTACTTTTCTATTATTGTATTGGATCATTTTGCTTCCGCACTTATTTATCATTGACTCTTGTTATTCTGGATTTGGACATGTGTTAGATAGTTTATTTATCTTGTTCTTGATATCTCTACTACCGTAATGTGACTGTGGATGGATACTTCCTACCCATAGGTAGCATGGTTGGCTATGTCACGTGCCCAATCATGCGTACTCTGGGAAGCGGGGCGTGACATGGTTTTTTTGGTATCAGAGCCATAGGTTAATTGGGTTGATTCTTTTGTAGTTGGGTATTGTACCCAATACACGAATCAGAATACCCGTGTTTAGGAAACATGTCCTTGCCACCTTGACCGTTTTTACCATTCTTGAATCACATTCTTCCTGATTATATCTTTTACGACGTGCAAACTTACTTTGCATGTCGACTCGAAAACCTGATTTCTTGTTATCCCTAGGACTTGGGCGACTTGGGTGGAGTTAAGTAATTGTGGCTATGATACCGCGGCATAGTTATAATGCGGTACTCTATTTAAGTATCTTGGAGTTCTAGCCTTGACCCATATTCAGAATCTATCATCATGCTAATGTTGGGTGTTTTAAGTTCAGGATTATGGCAAGTAAGAAGTTGAAGACGTACCAGAGGCGTGTGGACGAAGCCGCCATGCTTGGAGTGATAAGAAGAATGCTGGAGAATCAGAAGAGGCATACCGAGCTGATCCAGCAGCAAGCAGATTCGTTTCAGAAAGGTTTGCATATTGTTCGGCAGTCTGTAAACAACGCTGGAGCTAAACCAGTTGACCGAGTAGGGACCGTGGCAGATTTCAGACGCTTGGGTCCGACTACATTCATTTGTTTGGAGGAGCCGTTGTCAGCCGAGCAGTGGCTAGTGACACGGAGAATTTGCTGATTGCGGCACAGTTTTCAGATGACAAAAGAGTTGATGTGGTGCGCACTCAGCTAGTGGATTACGCCCGAGAGTGGTGGCTTGTGGAGGAGACCCGCTTGCCCAAGCCGATCAGTTGGGTGGATTTATCTAAGAGTTTCCTGGGGAAATTCTTCCCGCGGACTGCACGGGAGGAAAAGGAAGAGAAGTTCATCGGACTAAGGCAGAATGGAGCGCCCGTGGACGTGCATGCAGCAGAATGGACGAGACTCAGAAGTCTCGCTGGACCTTTCGCGGCCAACGATGCAGACAGCAGTTGCGGTAGGGAAGCAGTTCTGTCGGGCCAGTCGAATTTAGGGCTAGGCCGACAAACAGTGTTCTTGCAGCTATGGAAGTTGATGGTTGTGAAGAACCGGTGGTGGTTCACGATTTCATGGACGTAGTTGAAGATATATCGGGCTTACCGCCGAAGCGAGACGTGGAGTTCGCGATTGACCTTATTCCTGGCGCAGCGCCAGTATCTAAGGCTTATTATCCAATGGCACCAGTGGAATTGGAAGGAGTTAAGAAACAAGTTGGTGAATTGCTTTAGAAGGGTTGGATTCGAAGCAGCAACTCGCCTTGGGGAGCTCCAATTCTTCTCGTATAAAAGAGGGATGGCACGAGAAGGATGTGCATTGATTATAGAGAATTAAACCGGGTGGCTATCAAGAACAAGTACCCGATCCCTTGCATTGGAGAACTTTTTGAGTAGTTTAGTGGCGCGAGGGTATTCTCGAAACTGGATTTGCGATCCGGATATCATCAGGTCCGAGTAAAAGCAGAAGACGTTTGCAAGACGGCGTTTCGAACTCGGTATGGACATTTCGAGTATCTAGTGATGCCCTTCGGAGTAACGAATGCGCCGGCAATATTCATGGATTTGATGAACAGAATCTTTTCACCATTCTTGGACTAGTTTATTGTGGTATTCATTGACGACATTCTGGTTTACTCGAAGAGCTCGGAAGAGCATGCTGAGCATTTGAAGATCGCACTGCAGACACTGAGACAGGAGAAATTGTATGCGAAGATGAGTAAGTACGAATTCTGGCTGGAAGAAGTGAAGTTTCTGGGGCATGTTGTGTCGGGCGATGGAATCGCCGTCGATCCCGAAGAGATTGCAGCAGTTCGAGATTGGCCTATTCCAAGGAATGTGGCTGAGGTAAGAAGTTTCCTTGGTTTAGCCGGATACTACAGGAGATTTGTGGAGAACTTCGCTCGTTTGGCAGAACCGTTGACCAAGCTTACGCGCAAGGAAGTACCTTTTATTTGGACGGATGGATGTGCATTGGCCTTCGAGACGTTGAAGCAGAAGTTGATAACCGCCCTATCCTGACCGTACCAGACAATTCCGGAGGACTGGTGATTCACAGCGACGCATCTGGAAAAGGATTGGGATGTGTTTTGATGCAGAATGGGAAGGTCGTAGCTTACGCATCAAGACAACTGAAGACCCATGAGAAGAATTACCCAACTCATGACTTGGAGCTTGCGGCCGTAATCTTCGCCTTGAAAATTTGGAGACACTACCTTTTGGGCGAGAGAGTCGAAGTTTTACAGATCACAAGAGTTTGAAGTATGTGTTCACTCAGAAGGAGTTGAACATGAGGCAACGCAGATGGTTGGAGCTGATGGCCGACTACGACCTTGATCTTAAGTACCATCCGGGAAAAGTTAACGTCATGCCGGATGCGCTTAGTCGGTTACCAGCGACTCAGGTATTGACTACACAGAGGGAGATCATTGCGAATTTTCGGAGAATTGACTTGGAGGTTGTGCTACCGCGTTCTACGGGACAGTTGGTGTAGTTGCAAGTACAGTCGTCCTTAGTTGAGTAGATTAAAGCGGCACAATCGCAGGATCCTAGACTGCAAAAGTTTCGAGAGCAGGTTGAAGCCGGACTACAAACAAATTTACTGGTCCACGAAGATGGTTCGTTGAGGTATGGTAGCCGTGTGTGTGCGCCAAGGGGGATGTGCGTGAAGAGCTTATGAAGGAGGCACACAGTTCAGCTTACTCTCTACATCCAGGAGGTACAAAGATGTACCGAGATATTCGGCAGCATTTCTGGTGGGAAGGTATGAAACGGGAGATCGCTCGTTTCGTGGTTAGGTGCTTGGTATGTCAGCAAGTCAAGGCTGAACACCAAAGGGTTGCTGGTTTGTTGCAACCACTTCCGATTCCTCAGTGGAAGTGGGAACATATAACCATGGATTTCGTGACGGCTTTACCGCGGAGTCCAAAGGGCAACAATGCAGTATGGGTGATTGTTGATCGGTTGACCAAGGCAGCTCACTCTATTCCTTTTCGGGTTGGTCAATCGACGGAGACTTTGGCAGAGCGGTACATGCAGGAGATTGTAAGATTGCATGGAGTACCGGTGAGCATCGTGTCCGATCGGGACACTCGGTTCTTGTCACACTTCTGGAGGAGTTTACAAGAAAGTTTGGGGACTCGATTGAAGTTTAGCACAGCTTATCATCCTCAAACTGATGGTCAGTCGGAGAGAACGATCCAAACTCTTGAAGACAAGTTGAGAGCATGCATGTTGGACTTCAAGGGTTCATGGGAGGATCACCTACACTTGGTGGAGTTTTCTTACAACAATAGTTTCCAAGCGACTATTCCGATGGCTCTGGTTAAAGCTTTGTATGGTCGTAAGTGCCGTTCACCTGTTTGTTGGGATGACGTTGGTGAACGAAGATTATTGGGACCAGATTTGGTGGTACAGACAGTTGAGAAGGTTAACGCCATCAGAAAGCTTATGAAGGCAGCTCAAGACAGACAGAAAAGTTGGGCTGACGCGTTAAGAAGACCTCTAGAGTTCGTCGTGGGTGATTTGGTATTCTTGAAGATATCACCGACTAGAGGAGTGATTCGTTTTGGGAGTCGGGGGAAAGCTTAGTCCTCGATTCGTTGGACCCTTCGAAATATTGGAGCGTGTTGGAGAGGTAGCGTACCGTTTGGCGTTACCCCAGTCCTTGGCAGGTGTGCACGATGTGTTTCATGTATCTCAACTACAAGGGTATGTTCGAGATGAAACCCACGTCTTGGATCATTCGGAGTTAACTGTACGGGAGGACCTAACTTTTGAGGAGCGACCGGTTGAAATCAAGGATCGAAGGGAAAAGGTTCTTAAGAACAAGGTTATCCCCCTTGTGCTAGTTTCTTGGGGTAATCGATCGCATGGAGAATCCACTTCGGAGCGAGAAGACGAGATCCGGCAGAAGTTTCCTCACCTTTTCCTGTAGTTATCTATCTTGTATTCTTGGAATTTCGAGGACGAAATTCTTTTTGTAGTTGGGTATGATGTAACACCCGAGCCCAATACTACTATTTCTGTTACTGGTTGAGTGTTTGACATTGCTCATTTCATTTATCTTGCCTGTTTTGGTCTCACTGTAAAAATTTAACCAGCTAAGTCATTTTGCATATAACAAATTTTAGGACCTAAAATGAAATTAAAAATATCTATATTGGACTACTCGTCACCCCTAGCCGCGTGGTAGCGTCCGTGCGTCGAGTTTTCATCCCGTTCGGTGAAACGGGCGAGTTTGGACGGCTACGCGCGCGTGCAAGTGTCCGACTTGGGGGCATACTTTTTAATCATAAAACATTTCATTTTAAAATTTGGAACCCGCTTAAAATCCTATTATTTAAATTTCAAATTTTTGGGCGCAACCCGGGCGCGATTTGAAAATGTTTCATTTAGCGCCAAAATCCCAATTTAATAAAATATTCTAAAACTATATTATATATTCATCTGTTACCTATAACCATTTAAATCTTTAGAGAAATCTTTTAAAAAAAAATTCTTTTCCTCGCCTTCTTCTTCTTCTTTTGGCAGAACCCACGAGCCCTCGCTCTCAACCCTAGCCTTCTCCTTCCTCTTCCCGTGATCACAACCCTGACACCATCACCGACTCCCTGCAAACAAACTCCCCTCGACTCATCCTCGGCGTCAACCATAACCTTACCATCATTGCCTCTTCCGACCTAGGTCATCTCGCCTGCTCCCCGCCGAGAACCTACCATCGCCACCAACCCTCATCACCTTCATCTTTTTCTCCATCTCAGTCGATCACCCAACTCCAACGACCATGACTCGCCTTCATCATCGCCCTCGTCTCCATCATCCATAACCGATACCCAACTTCAGCATTACCACCTCATCATCGCAGCCCATTGTCTCTGTCCCATAAAACTCTAATGAAGCCCTAACCCTAACCCTCACTCTGATGGAATCTCTCCAATCCATCGGCGATCGGAATCTCCTTGAGCCCTGCACTGGTTTCGACCCCGCCGCCGCCGTAGGACTCTCCGCCGCCGTCCCCCTCACCATCCGATCCCTCGTCGTCTTCAGACCCTCGCTTGACGATTCGCCCCAAAGCTGAAATCTTTGTGGAGAACCAAGGAGGTGATGTTGCTAATGGACAATGTGGGTATTGTATCCAATGAGGCAGGCCAGCCAGTGGGTGGGAGCTTGGTTTTTCAGCATGTTCCAGAGGCTATAGTTGAAATGGGTTGTTATGTTATAGTTGCAAGGGATGGGAGGTTGGATTTGTACTCGAGGAAGAGTGGAGCTTGCATGCAGTCTTTACTGGTAGCAAAAGGAAGTGTTGGCACGTGCATTATGGCGAGCAGTGATCGGGGTAATGGTGAGGTGGTTGCAATTGCGACAACATATAAGGTTATTTGTTACCGGAAAGTGCATGCCGAAGAACAGATCAAGGATTTTTTAGGGAAGAAAATTTTAAGGATGCTATATGTTTGGTGGAAGAGTTTGAGTCTGAAGGGGAAATGTCCAGGGAAATGCTCTCCTTTGTGGATGCACAAGTGGGGTTCCTTTTGCTTTTCGACCTACATTTTGAAGATGCAGTAAATCATTTCTTGCTATCAGAAGATATGCAGCCATCTGAAAATTTTTCCATTTATAATGGGGATCCCCGAGGCAAGTATTACTTGCTACATGCTATGTTATACAAATTGAATGTTTTCGACTCATTAAACTTGCAAAACTTAACTAAGTAGAGCTATTTTATAATTCGGACGCATTATGACATATATCATGATACTGTAACCTAAAATCACAATTGCCACTTTAACCCTAATAACGAAACTACCGGTTAATCATTTTACTGTTTAAAGGACGATAGCCGTACACATGTAGCTCTATTACTTTCTGTTATTGATATTGCACTACCTTGTGATTATTGCACCGCAAGGGTGCTCGAAACTTGTTAATCTGATAATACGACTGCACTATATTGTGATTAAATGAACTGATATTGTCGTTTACGTTATTTCCTGCTGTTATTTCCTTATTCGATTATATACCTGTTGTGAGCACCCCCTCGATTGCGTTACATATTGACCTGACCTTGCTACACATGACATATATATACATACCGATGCACCGGACACGGTACCCTTTACTATCGACTCAACCTGATGTACCATGACCTGACCTGTTACCTGATCTCATGCCTAATGCCAACAAACCTGACATGGAGTCCTCATGGACCATTCCCGTTGTCTATCCAGACAAACCTGCTTTTTCCTGATCCTGTGTTGGCATTAGTTCTTGATTACTGAATACCTGACTCGACATACATAACTTGGGGGTATGGGAAAATCAAAGGTGAAACCGACTTGTAACTCAACAGTTCGATACCTGTTCTGATCAGTCTTACGGGCTAGGCCAGCCCCGGAGTGATGATGCTGACATCACTCACCCATCCTGCTGCTTGTTACTGCCTAGCGGCACGTCTCGGATTCAGCCCCGAGAATCTTGACCGTGGTCCCGGGCACGCACGGGATACTATTGAGTTACATCGACGAGTCATCAATTGATTTCAAAGACTTTAGAATAGAAACCCGATAGAACAGTTTAGTTACCCACTGCACACTACCCCGCACTGCTTATTACATACTACTGCTTATTTCATGTTTATTTCTGCACTGCTTATTACCATGTTCATATTATATTATTGGTTAACACGACGCGCTGACGTCTGGGTTTTGCATGGCCCAGATTCTTTACCACTGTCGCCGACCGAGCAGGAGTATTTCAGTCAGCAGGCTGATTTGTGAGTTCTGTAGTGATTAGTTTATTTCTTGCATTTTATTTCCAGATGTGAGCCCGCATTATGGGACGTACTTTTCTATTATTGTATTGGATCATTTTGCTTCCGCACTTATTTATCATTGACTCTTGTTATTCTGGATTTGGACATGTGTTAGATAGTTTATTTATCTTGTTCTTGATATCTCTACAACCGTAATGTGACTGTGGATGGATACTTCCTACCCACAGGTAGCATGGTTGGCTATGTCACGTGCCCAATCTTGCGTACTCTGGGAAACGGGGCGTGACAAAAATTCTATATGTTTCTTCTCCTCTTAGCTCCTATTTATAGGAGAAGGAAAAGAATCAATTTGTTTAGTAAATCTTTCATTGAAAGATTTTGTTTGTTTTCATAACTAATATGATCCTTTAGATCACTCAGTGAATTTTATTCACCATTGGATTTTCAATCCAAAAGATATTCTGTTCGTTATTTCTGGTGAAATTTAGGGAAATCTTTCCTTGTCTAAAATCTTTCCATAAATTGGTGATTTTTAATCACCCTTGGATTTTTAATCCAACGGTTCCCCATAATCCTTTTTTGTTTGGAAAAATTTAAAGAAATACTTTCTAATTTAGGGTTTATGATTTCCCTTTAATTAGAATTTAATTCTATCAAGTTATAAGGGCTTTCAAAGCCTATCATGTGTTGGCACGTGACCCCTTCTCATTCAGAATTTAATTTTGTACTTTAATTGGGCTGAAGGATCATCACGTGTCAACACGTGACCTCTGGTCACGTGTGCGCACGTGATCCCCCTTTGGGGTCTTTCCTCAACCACTTGTTTTACTTCTGATTGCTTAGGATTTTTAATTCTGTAAATGGGTCACGTGTCAACACGTGATACCTTATTGAGATAATTCCTGATTTTTTAATCAGGGAACAGTTATCTCTTTTTAAATTTCGAGGACGAAATTTTTGTAAGGAGGGTATGATGTAAATTCCCGTTTCCATCAATAAAATCTTTCTATATTTTTCCTAGTCCTCCGAATGTTTTCATATTTTTCCTCGTAATTTTGTTTAAAATTGGTTGCTTAAGATTTTAGTATTTAATTTTCCTAAACAATAAATTAAAATCAAAGCCCAAAAGAAAAACAAACAAAATATATATATTAATCCCTAAAGCCTAGCCCACTTCCATATTTTTCCTTTACACAAAACTAACTAAATATGTATAAAAATCCCCCAACACAGCCGGCCCAACCCGTTTCTTAACCCGCGCCCGACCCGACCCGACCACAAACCCCGCTTCCCCACTTCGTTTTCTTTTCCCGCTCCTTTTCTATTGCGTCCCCACGTCGTCGCAGCACGCCCCACCTCGCCGCCCCACGTTCCCGCTCCTCAAGACCACGACCGCACCGCGCTCACGAGTTCCTCAAGCCCCACCTCATCTCTAACTCTCTCCTCCTCACTCTCGTTCTCCCTCCTCCTCTCCTCTCTCCAAAAACTCCCAGCTTCATCCCCTGCACCCTGCTGAACCACGACGATGACGACGGTCACCTCGTCAGTCCTCCCTCGCTTCTCTCTCCAAAACTCGAGCCCCACTTCACCTCCCCCACCTCGCCTGCACAACCGAGCCCGGAACCTAACCTATTACTGAGCCTCGCCTGCAACCCTCTCACCGTCGACGATCACCCGCTCCCATCGCGCCACCGGCCACCTCGTCGACCCCTCTGCATCATCATCATCATCTCCTACTACCTCGAGCCCCTCCACTACCTCACTACACCTTTCACCGAAACCCACACCAAACTTCGAGCCCCGAACCCTTTTGCTGCACCCTCACCGGCGACATCCAGCCACCGCCATTCATCTGAGTTTCGACGTTGCAGCCACTCGACACCAACAGAGCCATCTCCCGAGCAACTCCGACGACGAACCCAAACTCGAGCCGAGGCCGTGAATCCTAACCGTGCCGTTCGTTGCACGTTCGTGCCGTTGCCGCTGCCGTGCGTCGTCAACGCGTCTCCAGGCAAGTACCCTACTTGCTACTTGCTAAATTGTTCTGTTACAAATTCAAAATCCTAAGAATTCTGTGTATATAATTCGTGTAAACTTTTACGACGCAAGTGTTTGATGCAAAACTCGAACGAAAACCTTCTATTAAACTGACTAAAATTAATCATATAAGATGGCCCATGTGGTAATGAACATTGTGTTAAAATTTGGCTGAAAAATATAATCGTTACTGACGTGAACGATCATCCCCAATTACACCCGTTAAAACTGAAAATTTCCCGTGCCTGAAACTTGTAAAAATCATGACAAACTGTTTATAGATTGGAATGATGCGTTCGAGGGCTCAAATCGAAGTTGAATCGATGACCTAGAACCCCATAAAAGTTTTAAATTATTTCTATGCTGAAAAGACGACGGAAACTGGTTCGGAGAGCGGCTCTGGACTGCAGTCTAGAGCAGCTCTGGCTGTTGATTTCCATCTTGTAATGCTTACCCTCTACTGCTTGAACATGTTGTATTGCGGAACCCTGCACCATAGTGAAGATGAAACAGTTAGATAAATAATGAAAGTGATTTCACCTATTTTTACCGTCGTTTACTATTTAAACTGTAATTTAAATGAACATGACGTATAGCAGTCCCAAACAGAAACAGTAATGATACCCTATTGTTGTACAGTACATAACTTCTGAAGTAAAGGTACGATTGAGAATCCGTCTAGTGCGTTAGAAACCCTATTTAAAAACATAAATTTCGTTCAACTATAGCATCGCTAAATTCTGATCCAAACAGGGTGAAAATTGTGTCGCGAAATGGACGTTCAGTTCAGAAACTGAATTTCCTGCAGCGAACACTTAAAATGAAACGGCTGTAACCTGCAAACCCGAAATCCGATTGCACTGAAATAAATTTTGCTGAACTGCCGAATGAGTTTAATTTCTACCTCCTTTGTATCATTTTACTGAATTTTGAACGTATGATTTAAGGTAATTTTTATAAGTTCATAAGGTGCATATTAGTTCGTATTACACATGACATGTTAACTGCATAGATGTACATATCTTACCCGATTGCCATACTTATAGTGATAGTGCGCGTTATTATTAAGTGTACAATGCATTATCGTGCGTGAATGGTATTGGTTTAGGGGTGTCAAGTACGCCAATGAAAAAGTGAATGATTCGTGACAGTGAACAATACAGTGAACAGTGATAAAAACCGTGTTATTGGTGTATACTTGTACACGACTAGACCATACTCATAAATAGTGTAAACCTGGGAAAAAGGGGGAAATCGAAGTGGAAAGAGCATCATATTTAGCGAGGGCAGTGATTTAGAGGATGATCATTCGAACAACGACTCTTATATATATTAGGTTGGGCCTAACGGTCCGGCTGACAGGGTTATGTCCCGGGCAATAGTGGGCCGTAGTCTCGGGTATGTACGAGACCTTCGTTAAACATGATCCTCCTTTCCATAACTCGATTTCAAATATGATTTAGAGACTGATAGGGACACAGATCATACTTTGCATCAGTTAGTGAGATATTGATTACCTGCATTTTACTTCCACTGTCATTACCTTATTTGCTTGTTTCTTGTCACTATTATAATATTGCTATTACGTCTCTCTGACGACCTGAGAGTGCATGCTCAGACCTCGAGGAAGAACCAATACAGGAGTCAGACTTGCCTTTCGAGTTTGCGGAGATTTAGTCGGGAGTACCTCCTTCACTTTTACTGCTTTCCCTAAAGAAACCTTGTATTCGAACTTGGTTAGTAGTTCTTTTCCTTATTTTATTATAAATTATGAACAATGAAAGTTGATGTAATAATTTAGTGATGTATTTCCTTTACTTCTGTGCTTTGTTTACTGATTACCATGTAATGCTAAAACCGAAGTGTGACTACGGCGGGATTAATCCTTGACCATAGGAGCATGGCTGGCCTAGTCATCCCTCGTTTTCCATATTTTGGGAAGCGGGGCATGACAAGATGCGCGGATGCTACCACGGGGTTAGGGGTATCATGCATGCCATTCAATGTATTTCTAAAATATTTTATGCGACCTTAAATGTTATAATGTAAAATGCAAATGCCAGATAGAATGCCAGTATGCAGGATGTATAAATTAGAATGAAAGTGCACGAGTCTACGTAACAAGTAAGGATAGATCATAAACATGAATCAAGACAGGTTTCAAGCAAGCGGGTCGGGTCGAATGCAATACAATGTCAAAAACACTATTCGCACCCAAAACACAGTAAATCAGGAAAATACCATAAATAAAGAAATACATGAGCTAGAACTGGTATAAATGAACTAGAGTGTTACATTATACCCGACTACAAAAAGAATTTCGTCCTCGAAATTCCAGGAACAAGAAAAGATAATCAATCAAGAATCTATAAAAATAGGTGTGGAAACTTCTGTCGAATCTCGTCTTCTCGTTCCCAAGTCGATTCTCCATGCGTGCGATTTCCCCAAGAAACAAGTACGAGAGGGATAACCTTATTTTTAAGGACCTTTTCTTTTCGATCAATAATCGACATCGCTCGTTCCTCAAAGGTCAAATCATCTCTTACAGTCAGCTCGAATGATCCTGCATGTGTGTTTCATCTCGAACATACTTACGGAGTTGAGATACATGAAACACATTATGAACATTCGCCAAAGATTGTGGTAACGCCAATCGATAAGCCACTTCTCCAACACGCTCTAAAATCTCGAAAGGCCCCACGAATTGAGGACTAAGCTTGCCTCGACTCTCAAAACGAATCACTTCTCTAGTCGGTGATATCTTTAAGAACACAAGATCACCAACAACGAACTCTAGAGGTCTTCTCGATGTGTCGGCCCAACTCTTCTGCCGATCTTGTGCTGCCTTCATATAATTCCGGATAATATTAACTTTCTCTACGGTTTGCATGATCAAATCCGGTTGCAACAATCTTCGCTCTCCAACATCGTCCTAAGAAACAGGTGAACGACACTTGCGGCCATACAATATTTCGAATAGAGCCATCTGAATAGTCGCCTAAAAGCTGTTGTTGTTCGAAAACTCCACCAAGTGTAGATGATCCTCCCACGAACCCTTGAAGTCCAACATGCAAGCTCTCAACATATCTTCAAGAGTTTGGATCGTTCTCTCCGACTGGCCATCTGTCTGAGGATGATAAGCATTGCTAAACTTTAACCGCATCCCTAAACTTTCCTGTAAACTCCTCCAGAAGTGCGATAAGAATCGGGTGTCACGGTCGGAAACGATGCTCACAGGTACTCCATGCAATCTTACAATCTCCTGCATGTACCATTCTGCCAATGCTTCCGTTGATTGGCCAACTCGAAATGGTATGAAATGAGCTACCTTGGTTAATCGATCAACAATCACCCAAACTGCATTGTTGCCCTTTGGACTCCGCGGTAAAGCTATCACGAAATCCATGGTTATGTGTTCCCACTTCCACTGAGGAATCGGAAGTTGTTGCAATAAACCAGCAACCCTTTGATGTTCAGCCTTGACTTGCTGACACACCAAGCACTTCGCTACAAAGCGAGCAATCTCCTTTTTCATGCCTTCCCACCAGAAATGCTGTCTTAGATCGCGGTACATCTTTGTGCCTCCTAGATGTACAGAATATGCGGAACTGTATGCCTCCTTCATAACTTCTTCACGAATATCTCCTTTTGGCACAAACAAACGACTACCATATCGCAACGAACCATCTTCATGAATCAACAAGTCCGTTCGAAGTCCCGCTTCAACCTGTTCTCGAAACTTCTGCAATCTTGGGTCCTGTGACTGCGCTGCTTTAATATTATCGATCAACGATGACTATACTTGCAGCTGCATCAACTGTCCCGAAGAATGCGGTAGCACGATCTCAACTCAAATCTCCGAAAATCTTTGATAAGCTCCTTCTCTGCAGTCGACGTCTGAATTGCTGACAACCGACTAAGCGCATCCGGCACTACGTTAATTTCCCCGGATAATACTTAAGATCGAGATCATATCCAGCCATCAGCTCCAACCATCTACGCTGCCTCATATTAAGCTCTTTCTGTGTGAACACGTACTTCAGGCTTTTGTGATCTGTGAATACTTCGACCCTTTCGCCTGTTGCGCCACGGCAGCGCCCCGGCCGTCTATCCGAGGCCAAAATGCGGAATCAAAAATTTTCCTTACTTGGAAACCGGCGCTACTGCGGACAATGAAAACCCGGATCGTTAACCATTAACCTATGCTAGCTAACAAGAGATGGGAAGAGAAGTATACCGAGTGATCCGAGTCCTCCGGTCTTCTCGTCATCGTCCCGATCTCCCGCGGAAAGTCTAGTCTCCATATCGTCGCCTCCTCGCCGGAAAGGGCACCACATCGCCTGCGTCTTTTACGGGCTCCCACCTCAATACCGAGGCAACTCGGGCATGAAGCCGGCAACTCGACATGCTCAAGATATGCTGTAGAATGTGTAGTGTAGAGGCTATGTCTCATTTGGGGTTTGTTGCCTTTGAAGATGATGGAGGAATCAAGACTAGAAGAATGGTGCTTGCATTTTTCTAGCATGAAAATGAGATCAAGAAAATGAAACTCTCAAGAATGAAAACTCTCATCTTTTTCTTTCTCTCAACCATGAAAAACTTGTCATCTTAGAAAAATGGTGGAGGAAAGAATATGAAGCATGAAGGGAGGTGAGTGTAGTGTAAAGCAAGTGGTGACCACATCCTAACACCATCATAACCAAATCAAATCAACTCCAAATCACTTCTTATCAACAAAAAGCAAGTGATGAGAATGGTATCAAAAGATGCTTTCATAATAAATACATTTGCAAGAAAACCCTCCACAATGTGTTATTTGCAAACTTGCAAATAACACCCTCCATCGGAAAAGTCCGGCCGGGAAAGAACAAAGGAAAACCGGCCGGAATGGAATGCAAACTGGCAACTCCAGAAAACTGGTCCCGTAATAAATTACAGGAAAACCCCGATACTGTGCATACACACCCGCATCTGTATTCCGACCGGATACAAATGCAATGAGACAAAATCTACACTGTACTAAACTAGGATCCGGCTTAAACCAAAGCCGGCTAGTAATATCCGTCCGATCCTGATCCGTGCAATACCGCACGTATATGATCGGACCCTGCCATATCTCCATACGGCCTCTAGTACAAAACTGTCCGATCCTGATCCGTGCAATACCGCACGTATCTGATCGGACCCTGCCATATCTCCATACGGCCTCTACAGCGTTTCGCCCGAAAGCTTGAGTAACTGTAAGTGTGGTGGACTCTAAAGACTCGTCAATACTATGGCTGTGGATTTAACCACTAGCACGTCAGAGGTATTAGCCAATACGTGACGGGCTACCAGCTATTGACCAAAAGGGACGTCGATGAGCGAACTCATCCTGACACCCTACTGAGCCTGTCAGTGACAATATCCGTACAGTCCGGTCCATTCGTCTATGAGCATCGCATGTCGGGCCTAGGGGGTTGGTAAAAGTCAGACCCCCAAAAGCGGTACAAGTCGTGTCGGAGTGTAGCCTAGAACACCCTGAGATACTACTGGAATACCTACCAGTAAATCTCCTGCCTCGGTCGAGGGCTTTGCGTAATGGCTCTCCTAGACACAGCGCGACCTCACCCCCAATACCGGGAGAGACGAACCCCTGAAGATCCGCTCACTGCCTCCATGTGGCTCGGGACTGTACCCAACTAAAACCTGTTTGCACGACTCCTTTGAGCCGTGGTAGGGTAGTAATCAAAGTACAGTGGGAACTCACACGAGACAAATGACGATCCCCAGGTCGATGAACTAACCTGTACACATGTCACCAGGGAACTGCTATCTGACGTCAGGTATAAGACCAACTAGCATGTTCCCGGCGAGTCCTGTCCGGTGTACTCATAACCCAATGAGCACCTGTATACATCTTAGGTGAACCAACTGACACCAGTGGCTTATGAGACCGGCCACCGCCCCTCGTCGGGGTCTCGACTGTATACACTAGTCTACTCTGGAGAATCGATGCCCTGTCTCGAAACTCCAACGACTAGGGACCTTTTAAGGATGTGCTTATAGACCACCAGCTCTCACGTATATGATCGCCATCATACTGCTGGCAGTCAAGCAAGAATCCTAGGGGCTCTATCAACGTGTAATAGCGACATGTCAGGTCACCTAAAGCAGTACACGATGATAAAGGTAAACCAGATAGCATACTATCATCTCGAGTAAGACTGTTCTACCGGGATAGGTCCTCCCTCAATCATTGCAATCATGTGCCTGTGATCCAATAATTGACTCTGAGGGCACTATCTCCAACATCGCCCAATAAGTTGTGTCTCCAAATCTTCAAAACGAAAATCACAGCTGCTAGCTACAAATCATGAGTTGGGTAATTCTTCTCATGGGTCTTCAACTGTCTCGATGCGTAGGCTATAACCTTCCCATGCTGCATCAAAACACATCCTAAACCTTTCCCAAATGCGTCGCTATGAATCACCAATCCTCCGGAACCGTCTGGTACGGTTAAAATAGGAGCGGTTACCAATCTCTGCTTCAATGCCTCAAAGCTGACGCACATTTATCCGTCCATACTAACGGTACTTCCTTGCGCGTAAGCTTGGTCAAAGACTCAGCCAAACGGGCAAAATTCTCCACGAATCTTCTGTAATATCCGGCAAGTCCAAGAAAACTTCTGATCTCTGCTACGTTCTTCGGAATCTGCCAATCTTAAACTGCTACAATCTTCTCAGGATCAACGGCAATTCCATCTCCAAATACGACATTCCCCAAAAACTTCACTTCTTCAAGCCAAAACTCACACTTGCTCATCTTTGCATACAATCTTTCTTGCCTCAATGTCTGCAGTGCGATCTTCAAGTGTTCTGCATGCTCTTCAATGCTCCTCGAGTAGACCAGAATATCATCGATGAACACCACTATAAACTGGTCCAAGAATGGTGAAAATATTCGGTCCATCAAGTCCATAAATATCGCCGGTGCATTCGTGACTCCGAATGGCATCACTAAATACTCGTGATGTCCATACCGAGTTCGGAACGCTGTCTTGCAAATATCCTCTGATTTAACTCAGACCTGATGATATCCATATCGCAAATCCAGCTTCAAGAATACCCTCGCGCCACTGAGTTGCTCGAATAATTTGCCAATGCGAGAGATCGGGTACTTGTTCTTAATAGTCACCCGGTTTAATTCTCGATAATCGATGCACATCCTCCTTGTGCAATCTTTCTTCTTCACTTGAAGAACTGGAGCTCCCTAAGGTGAATTACTGCTATGAATCCAACCCTTCTCAAGTAATTCGGTAACCTGCTTCTTGAGTTCTTCCAACTCCACTGATGCCATTGGATAGTACGCCTTTGAGATTGGCGTTGCACCGGGAACAAGATCGATCGCAAACTCCACATCTCATTTTGGCGGTAAACCCGAGATGTCCTCGAACACGTCCAAAAACTCTCGAACTACAACTGGCGCTTCCTCCTTGTCAACTTCCATTGTCGAAAGAACATTGCTTGTCGGCCTAGCCCTAAACTCGATTGGCCCGACATAACTGCTTCCTCCAGCAAAAACAAACTTCGGATGTCCGGGAATCTGGAAAATCACTTTCTTTGCCCTACAATCAATGTGAGCGTGGAAAGTGCCGAGAAAATCCATTCCCAAGACAACTTCATAATTGCCGGTATCAATCACCAAGAAATCTGCAAATAACTCCCATCCACAAACAACAACTGAACAATCCTTACATTCTCTACTAGCTATGATCTTCCTATTCCCAGTGTGTATGTCCCAACAACTAGACAGGGTCATGCAAGAAATCGAGTGTGCAACAATAAACTTGGACGGCATAAAGCAATGGGATGCACCAGAATCGAATAATGCTAATGCGGGAAAATCATGAACAAGTATGATGCCTGAGACAGCTTCATCTGAAGCCTTGGCCTCTTCAGTCATCAGGGTAAAGGCTCGAGCTTGATTGGGTTCCCGAGTCAACTGCTTCTGCCCCTGAAATTGTTTCTGCGGTAGCCTCTGAACATCATCTTTCAAACGAAGCTTCGACGGGCAAACATTGATAGTATGGTCAGCTGATCCGCAAACCAAACAAAGTCCAAGCTTCCTCCGACAATCCTTCTGTAGGTGCCCAGGTAGATGACAGAACTCACAAAACATCCTTCCCTTCTGCTCTTGTACGACGGGCTTCTTCATCGGTACTATGCCATGTCGGTTCACCGGAATACCTCTGCGTATAAGCACTCGGTTCGGCACTAACGCCAGCTTCCGCACTGCAACTGCCTCCTGCTGCGTACCCCCAGTCTTCACCGATAAGCTCTGCTGCTCTCGGGCCGCTTTAAGCACTTGCGAAAAAGTGGTCAATCCCAGAGATATGATGTGCCTCTGGATTTCTACGTCCAAACTGCGCATGAACCTCCTTGCCCTATCAGCATCGTTGGCAACTAAAGGTCCAGCGAATCGACTGAGCCGTGTCCACTCAACTGCATGTACATCCACGGGTACGCCGTTCTGCTTCAAACTGATAAACTTTTCTTCCATTTCCTCCATGTTCCCCGCCGAAACACGGAGACACGACCGCGTAGGTCCGCCTTGCCTGAATTTCGAGGGCAGATGCTATTAGGTGCTATCCGTCTACCTCTCCGAAGATGCCAAGTTGATTTATGACACCATGTATCAAAGGTTTAAACGGATGCAGCCGATATAGCAGACTTCGTCAGATTCCCCCTCATTTGAGGGGTTTTTGATTGTGGGGACGCTCTTCCCTGCAGGCGCAAGCCTCTGCAGTTAATTACGCTACCGCATCATGGTAACAACTTTCTCCTTCTCCAGATGGTCACTTCGTGTCGTGTGTTTGTTTTGTTTTTTGGTTGCCCGTGGATTGTATACGGAGACTAATTTATGTCATCGCCCGTAGGGCGTGGATTAGTCCAAATCCGTATTTTCTTAGATTTGGGTTTGGGTTTAAGGATACGTTAGTCTTCTTTGAGACTAAGATCAACTTAAACGTTTGTTAAGGATACGTTAGTCTAATTTTAGACTAAGATCAACTTAACGGGATCATTTAGATAAAACAAAAGAGCATTTGGACTCTATTGTTTAGTTTAGGGACATTACGGTCCATAATTAGTTTAAGGACATTACGGTCCATGGGCTTAAGGACCCCACAGTCCGAGGTTAAGGACATCATAGTCCGTGGGTTTAAAGGACCCCACAGTCCGAGATTAAGGACATCATAGTCCCTAGGTTTAAAGGACCCCACAGTCCGAGGTTAAGGACATCATAGTCCATGGGTTTAAAGACCCCACAGTCCGAGGTTAAGGACATCATAGTCCCTGGGTTTAAAGGACCCCACAGTCCGAGGTTAAGGACATCATAGTCCACGGGCTTAAGGACCCCACAGTCCAGTTTAAAGACGTCTTAGTCTATGGGATACATGGTTGTCGGGACCCGTCACCTCTCTGAAGGCGTTGAAGGATTACAACGATATATATCAGAGGGGTTCAGAGATGTACCCTTGTACCGATTTTGGTTGGGAGATCTGTAGTCCAGTTGGGACTAAGATCTGAGATTTATGAGCATATGGGCTCAATTAATCTGAGTTGAGGACTTATAGCCAATCTTGGGCTAAGTCCAATCAAGTTAAAATGTTTAGCATTTATTTGGGCTGTTGAACATTCATTTGGGCTTGGCCCTTTTAATAATGCTGAGTATTAACTTGCATTCTGACAAAATTTTGTCTTTTATTGAATGCTGAGCATTCATCATAGCTCTGGGCTTTATTAAAGAACAATTTATGTTCTATCAGCGCACACGTGAGAAATACGTGGCGCGCTTGGCGCTTTGCACCAGTCAAAGAGCGCAGTGCGCTATGCCAAGTAGCGCATACGTGAGGGACACATGTCGTGCTTGGCGCTAAGCGTCAGATAATGGGCGCATTGCATCAGTTTATGAGCGCAGAGCGCTAGTTTATGAGCGCATTGCACTATCAATTCAGTGGCGCACACGTGAGTGACACGTGGTGCACATGGCGCTGAGCGCCAACCCATGAGCGCAGTGCACTATTTCAAGAGCGCAAAGCGCTAACTGTTAAGTGGCGCCTACGTGAAGGACACGTGTTGCGCTGAGCGCTGAGCGCCAGTCAATGAGCACAGTGCGCTATGTTTAGAGCGCTGAGGCTATGCAGCGCTTTGCGCTACATGTGGAGCACTGAAGCGCTTTTAAATTAAGAGAGCTATGGTTTTTCTTTTATGCAACATAGATCAATTTACGCCCTGAGAGTTAAATTCTCTTTTTATAAAAGACTTTGTCTCAAAGTTTTAAGAGCAAATTTCTTATTTTATAAGAGATGTTTCAATCTCTTATTTTAGTTGAAGGCTTTGCCTTTATGGATGTTTGATCCTAAGAGAATTGAATTATTCTCCCTTTTTATAATGAGATGATCTCTGAAAGACAATTTGTCTTATAGATCTATGATCTGTGAGAAGAATTATGTTCTTCTTCTTATAATGAGATCTTTTGATCTCCTTGTGAAAGACCTCGATCTTATATATCTATGATCTGTGAGAAAGAAGTAAATTCTTCTTTTTATTTTATTTATGAGATTATTTCATCTCTCTGCTCATCATCCTTTTTTTACCTTGAAGAAAAATCTTCTTTCTCTGAGGGCATGGCTCTTCTTTATGAAATCTTTCAAAACTTATCGGGGGTTTCTCTCTATGCTTCTGTATATCTTCCTCTCCCGAGACTTGAAGTCTAGGGGCTTTTTTATAGAGCAAGCTGATCAGTTCAATCAGTTAAGGAGATCTTTTCTCCAATTGATTTAGGGATTTTTCCATCGTTGGATCTTTGATCCAAGGGCTTCTGATTTACAGAAGGCAATCTTCTTGTTTTTAACAAAAATTGGGAAATCTTTCCATACAGAATTTATTCTGCATTTTGGTGATTTTTAATCACCATTGGATCATTGATCCAACGGTGCTCTGGTTTACAGAACACAATCTTGTTGTTTGGAAAGATTTTGAGGAATCTTTCCTCAACAGAATTTAATTCTGATTAATTAATTATTTATCATTATTATTGGATCTTTAATCTGACAGTAGGGAGCTTTTAGTTCCAGCGCTAGCGCACCCGTGCTTTGCACGTGCTGCTTAGAGTGCAGCGCACTTAGCGCTAGCGCATCCGTGCTTTGCACGTGCTGCTTAGAGCGCAGCGCACTTAGCGCATTCGTGCTTTGCACGTGGTGAGCTGCTTAGAGCGCTGCGCACCTAGCGCTAGCACACACGTGCTATGCACGTGGTGCGCTGCTTAGGGCGCAGCGCACCTGGCGCTAGCGCACACGTGCTTTGCACGTGGTGCGCTATTTAGGGCGCAATGCACTCAGCACTGGCGCATCTGTGTCTTACATGTGGTGTGCTGTTTAGAGCGCAGCATACCTAGCGGCAGCGCACACGTGCTTTGCACGTGATGCGCTACTTAGGGCACAACGCACTTGGTGCTGCTTCTGAAGCGTTGCCATTTCAAAATTTGAATTTTAAACAGAGTTTTGCTCTGATTGGGGGAAATAAATGCCCTCCCCCCCCCACCGTTGCGCTCATGTGGCCCACACGTGAGTGCAGCGGTGGCAGCATCTGCGCCCTTGGATCAACTCAGAAGTTGAAACTGCATCTCAGTGCCTATAAATAGGACCCTCGGCCCTTAGGATGATTCATGTTCATCTTCCTTCTTGTTTTCTGATAATTTTTATTCTCCCACAGAGCATAGCTCTTCATTTTAAGAACTTTCTTAAGGACAGAACTCTGCCAAACTTAGGTAAAGAATAAATCTTTTTAAAAGACCTTTTAATAGTCTAGGGTTTTACCTATTAACAGAGCTTTTCTCTTCATAGGTTTTTGATCTAAAGAAAACCCTTTTAGGGTTTCATTAACAGAGCTTTGCTCTCTTGAACCTATAGATCTAAAGAGATCTTTCTTGGGGTTTCTTAGCCCATGAATGAACATAGCTTTGCTCATAAAGAGCTCTTAGAGTTTGTTCATAGATTTCAGAATTTTTTTATTCATTAAAACTCTTATTTTAAATTTTCTGATGGTTATTCCATCATTTTTTACAGAGCAAGGCTCTTGAGGAATTTTTATTCCTTCATCGTTAGAATTTGACAGGTGTCATTCTGTCATAGAGCACTGCTCTCAAGGGGAGATTTACTCCTTAGCCCGAGGGATTTCTCATTAAATGAGAATCAATTGGGGATTTCCTCATTTAATTGACAGTCTCATCAAATGATGAGGCTATTTTATTAATGATGAACTGTCATCTAGATTTTATGGGTCCCCCTTTGGTCATCTTTTTACTGCATTGCAGTGTGGTACAAATTTAAAGTATCTAGTGACAGCATTTAAACAGCAGCATTGGCGGCTAACAATTTATTTTTTTCCCGCGCAGGTACTATGTCTTTCGACACTTCTTTCCCATTCGTCCGCTCGGAAGGCGGGTTCCCCAAAGCGCCCGTAGACCGTGAGGTTCTCGCGCTGATTAAAGACCATGACCCGGAGCAAAAGAGTCTTCATCTATGGGGTAGATGGTACGATCAGATTATCAGAGGCCGCCGGAGCTTTTCTTATACGACACCCTCGGAGCCTATCTCTGTGATCCCTTATACAGATGCTACCCCCGATAAGCTATACCGTGGAGGAGGTAAATTGGACTTCAGAAGGTCTTCTTCGGCCTTCTATAGCCGCAATACCCGTGCAGCCGCCGGTAGCTTTGGATACGTTAGGGCAGCGCATATGCCAGGGTGAATCGCACCCTTGGGGACAGCCCTACAACATAAAACTAACTCCCCGCCATCCGGCCGGATACTTACAGTGGGCCCGATATATTTTATCGGCGAAGAAGTCGCAGCTACTGAAGCTCGGATTGTACCCCGCGATTTACGCTTCCTTGTTCCAATATTCTGCACCTCCTGCATGGTGGATCAAGGCGTTTTTAGAGCAGTGGAACATTCCGACCCACACCTTCCTCCTATTGGATCGAGAGGTCTCCATTTCCTTAGACGAATTTGCCGAGGTCTTTGGTTTACCCATTAGAGGAGGGCACTATGAGGAGCTGTTTCCTCCGGATGAGTATATTTTTGCCATCAAATCAGTGGTAATGGGTCTTACACCAGAGAACTCCATTCAACACCAGTTCCCAAGTTTGATAAAGGTGTTGAATATGTATGAGAGCTTCTTTCTCAAATCCGGAGGCCGGGGGGTCAGCTTTGCGGACTTCATTGCCCGTTTTCTTCGCCCAGAAATTTTGTCGCGACAAGGTGAAAAGTTTGCTAAACTTGATAATCCTTTCGGCTTTGGCTTGGATCGCCGGCTAATATTGGAAGCTGATCAAAATGATTTCTTTCTTCCCAATGTTGCGATCGTCCCCTTGTCAGAAATTGCCGCTCTGGGCATTGATGAGGAAGCGTTCTTTCTTGGGTTCCTCGGTTTATAGCTAAGCTAGTTCGCGCTTCCTATGCACCCTCGCTACATGAGGCCTTCTGTCTTCTACCCCGTGCATCGAATGGTTGCCGGGATACAAGTGGCCATCGGGATTGCTGGGTTAGCCTACCTGTATCACGGCCTCAGCTTGGCAGCGGATACTACTGAGCCAGGGGTACAGCCTGCCAACTTCTCAATGCATTATTTCACCTCATGGCTCGAGTTGCATGTGCTTGGGGTCTTCGGTATCCATAAAAGACCCTCCTTTTATGATAGATGCAAGTTCCCTCGGATAATGCGGCTGGTCGACGCCTCCATCGTAAGTCCATCACCATGGGAAGCTAGGGGTTTGCTCCTCCGTCCGCTCACAGTTGGAGATGGCATGTCCTTTACCGACAAAATTTTGACCGTCGGGCAGGAGTCTGCAAAAACAGTGCTGTCATTGCAAGACATCTTTAAAGACGGGGCCTCTGTGTTGAGAGCTCGGAAGATTCTTCATCTGTACTCAATTAGGCCGGGCTTTCTCGTATTTAGGCAAAATGATACGGCGTTATTCATGAGATACAACCCGCATCGTTTCGCCCAGCAGCTGAGATATAATCAGGGAGTCCCGCTTGAGGCTTTCTTGGCAGAACCTGCTGCTACCGAAGAGGGAATGCGAAGCGCGCTGCATCATTTTATGCGCCTGAACACAGAGTCCAACTTCTTTATCAGCGAACCGAGCTGTGTTCCAAAGGCCCTGAATATGTATGTAGCCTGGTATCAACATTCAATGGGCGCTGTCATTAGGGAGGAGAAGCGATTGCTGCTTGATCGCAAGGGCACCGCTCCGGCCGGTAACCCAAATGTTCCTCTGAAGCGACGGACCATTGTCCATCCTCCCTTAAGAGAAGTTGCTGCAGTCGAGGTCCCGCATGATAGTCCTGAACTACCGGTACCCCGTGCTCTCATGGAAGCGGTGACTATGGCGTCCCCCGAGTCTGGCGTGGGTTCAGATATCGGGACTCGTCGTCCCAAGGTGCCCGTCAAGCGTAAGCTTGTGCTGGCGGCGACTGGTACTCGCTCGCAGAAGAAAAAGAAGAAGTCGATTCTTGCTGCCGACGTTGTATTTGGTCAGGAGCCTCCTGCTCCTTATAGTGAGGGCTTGGGCGAATATGGGACCAACGAGGGTCTATTCATAGCGCCGGATGATATTGATATGGAGGTTGCTATTGCAGCTTCCGTGCGATCAGCAAGCCACAAAGCGGGACTGGTCATTCTCGCACAATCAAGTAAGCTTCAATCATACATTTTTGCTACTATGCTTTTGTTATCATGTTTTGACTAACACTCTTTCTCTAACAGGCATTTCCACTGAAGAGGCTCTCGCGGCCTCCCTCAAGACCTTTGAGGGGGAGGAGAAGGTTCGCGCTTCACTGGGCGTTGGTATATTTAGGCCCATTATGCCTTCATTCGCTTTTCTTATGGGTAATCTGACCCCTTTTTCATTTGATCGCAGGGATTATCTCGACCCAGGTCATGCCCAGTGCAGTGCCAATCCCGCCGGGTGATGCGGAGATGCTTCCAGGCCAGCTATCGAAATCCTGGCCTCCTCAGCATTGCCAAAAGAGGCTTTACTCAAGCAACCGATGACGGACGCCGTAACGGCTCCAGAGGTAGCTCCTGGCGTGGATGATGACGTCCCGTTGATGGAGGTCTTGAGAAGATCAGCTCTCACGGCCCGGGCGGAAAGGAAGCGCAGAATGCGTGCAGCAAGGGAGCGTAACGCTGCCTTGGCCGCGGGTGCAGGCTCGAGTGCTGCTACCACTGACCTTGCTCCTTCAGAGGGTGCTTCGGCCGCCCTGTCTACCGCTCACAGACAGGCAGCACGTGTGGCTCGGGAAGCAATTGAAAAACCGACTCAAGGTGACGTAACACTGAGTTCTTTTGTCAAAGTTTTAATCTTTGAATTCTCATATATCCTATCTTGCAGGGCCGAGTCTTGATGAGGAAGCGGAAAATACGAATACAAAGAGATGAAAATAATCCAATAATATAATACTGGGATCTGGTTTAAACCAAAGTCCACTAGTATTATCCGTCCGAATATCATCCGTGTAGCCAGTACACGTATGTGATCGAAACCCTGCAGTAAATCCATACGGCCTCTACATCGTTTCTGTAACAACCCCAAATTTCCTGGAAAACTTTCTGTACAATTTTTTCAAAATTTAAAGAAAGGAGTACTTTTGCCTGAGCACAAGCTAAATATTTGTTTTACTAATTAATTATAGGCAAGAGCTTGTAGCTCATTGGTAATACCTTGCACTGCTGAACCAAGCCATTAGAGTTCAAATCCCATACCCCACATTAATTTTAATATTGATTTTTAAAAAACCTTTAGAATACCAAGGGTTTACACGTGCATATCTCACAAAAACCCTATTACACCCTGAAATGTAACTGCACCAGAGGATAGACCAGCCGTCGGGGGAGGTTTCCGGCCGCCTAACTCGGCCGACTCAGGCCGCCGGCCGAGTAACGGCCGAGTCGGCAAATTCCGGCGACGACCCCAACATGAAAAATGTGTCTTTTCATCTTCCCTGAACACCTGTATAATTTATTTTCTCAGACCATTTCCAGAGCTCTTTTAAAACACCAATTACTATACTTTTAATACATTTTATTACATTTTTCATTTTAACCTTTCACCTACCCTAAACCCTAGCCTAACCCTATAAATACAACCCTAAACACTACCCCCTCATTCCAAAATTCTGATCAAAACTCTCAAGAAAACTCGAGTGAAATTGTGTGCAATTTAAGTTAGCAAAAGGGCGAAACTTCGGCAATTTTCCGACGACAACCTTAGGAGCTCCCGGCGACGAAACGACGCACCGGCGCCTCCTTCAATTCCCTCTTCCTTGCTCCTAACATATAAGCCAATAAGTCCCACCTTCCCCCTTCTTTACTCTTTCTGAAAATACGAAATTCTAAAACCCGACGGAATCGGAGCAAATCCGATTTCCGATTCGGTTCTTCCTAAAATCTCACTTTTCCTTTAATACAATCTTGTTAAACCATTACATGTTGACTATTAAACACTAACTAATCATATTGAACAAGTTCCATATCAAAAAAATTGCTATTTCCATATTACCATACTTTTTCATTAAAATACAATATAGTTTCATTTTCGACATTTGAACATCACAAACTTGCTATACCTTTAAGTAGATCATGAGGTAATGACCTATCTCCTCACAACACTCATATGCAACATAGCACAATACCTTTTGGGAACATAGAATACGGGAAAACGAAACATTTCAAATAAATACCATGAATTAATAAAACCGTTTTCTAAACGATTAAGTATTTTTATAAATCTTTGCAAAGCACCGCTACAACTCATTTTGGGGAACCCGTTCGGGATGGTGCGGATTATCGCACATCCTCGGGCTTAGTAGTGCGAGATACAGACCTCCGCAAGGAGCATTCGGCCTCGAAAGATTTAAAATACGAAAATCTTAAGAAAATGAGATTTCTAGAATTGTAATTTATATTAAAATTTATTTTTATAAAAAAATATATATATGTAATATCAAAATATCTATTTTTGTCATAAATATTCCAACTTTTCCAAATCAAAGAATCACTTTACATTAAAATACCATGAATTCCATACAAATGCAATATTACAATTTAATACCATATATTATGAAAATTATGTTATTCTCACTGGGAATGTCAAAAATATAAAATCTACAATTATTACAACTCTAAAGACGATAATTAAACACTTGGGGTGTATTTTGAAAATTATATAAAAGTATTTTTACATAAAACCCCTCAAGTTCTATAAATTACCCTAAGGACCCTAGTAAACATAGGTTTAAGCGGGACCATTCTCTTGAGCCTCAGGGAGTCGGAGAAGTGGGTGCTTGCCTATTTAAGATAGACAACTTAACAACGGTGTTATCAACACGGTAATTGTCTTTGAAAAAGACACAAATCTTGCCGCCCATGTGCAGCGGTTATCGACAACATCAAAACAATCAGTACTTCAATTTCTTTTATAATTATTCTGACTCAGACCGAGTCTCATTAATAATCTGACTTGAATATGATTCAAGTATCCAAACTACAATTCAAATATGAATCCATGAATCCATATATATTCAATCTATCAACCTATACAACTGTTGAAGTCGAAAATTGCACCCCGGTTGACCAAGTCAAAGTCAACACCAAGCCAAGTGGGCCCATACCCAAGTCGAGTCCGAACATGAAGTGGCCGGCCCTCCCCAATGCCAAAATGAAATCATGTAATAAATAAATTTTATGTAATTTTTTATGCATGAATGTAAACAAAATGGGCATAAAGCCAAATTTTTGTAAGCCCATGGCTTATGTGCAAAAAGAAATGGCACATGAGCCATGGGATGGGCAAAACGCCATTTTGTAAAGCCCAATGGGCTATATGTAAATATGTAAGACTATATAAGGCAACATGATGATGAATAAATATAGACTTTTTCATTTCCCCAAAAACTAGGGTTCTTTGTGCCTCCTGCTCTTTCTCCAAGGTTCTAAACCTTCTCATTTCTTTTGAATTAAATCAAGAGTTTTACTCTTTCATTTCCAAAACTAAGTAGTTTTCCACCACAAAACCCATAAAGGGGAACTCAGATCTCCCATCAGATCTCAAAAAAGAGAGATTTTTAAAATCTCATATTTCTTGATCTTCAAGATCCGGCCAACAAAGGAAGAAGAAGGAGACCCATCTCCAGAAACCCCATTTTGGGAAAGAACTAGGGCTCAAGGGGAGAAGCCCTTCATCAGCTTCAAAACATCTTAGGAGTTTTAACTCCTCACACACACACAGAATAATAAGTGCTCATTTTTGGGATTACAACTCCTATTGCAGGGACCAAGTCTCTTTTGATGCTCGAGCGCCCATGTGCTGACACGTGGTGCGCTAGCGCTCTTGCACCCAGAGTGCTAGCTCCCGAGAGCCCACGTGCTGACATGTGGTGCGCTAGCGCTCAGAGCTCAGAGCGCTAGCGCTCAGAGCTCAGAGCGCTAGCGTCCACGTGCTGACACGTGGTGCGCTAGCGCTCAAAGCGCTAGCACTCTTGCGCTCAGGGCGCTAGCGCCTGAAGCGCCCACGTGCTGACACGTGGTGCGCTAGAGATCTTGCGCTCGGAGCGCTAGCGCCCAAAGCGCTAGCGCCTGAGCGTCCACGTGCTGACACGTGGTGCGCTAGCGCTCAAAGCGCTGGCGCTTTTCCCTACGCATCCTTTGGATGCCCTTTCCCTTTATACACACACACACACACACACACACACACACATACTCTACAACACTGTCCCCCTCAAAAAAAATTTAGGCCGGGGCGCTGCCCAAAGCGCTAGCGCTCGAGCGCCCACATGCTGATATATGGTGCGCTAGCGCTCTTGCGCCCAAGAGCGCACTGTTCCCCTCCGAAAGACGCGACAGAGACGCGGTGAACGTCTCGCCTGAATTGGACGCTATTTGGTGCTATCCGTCCACCTCTCCGAGGATGCCAAGTTGATTTATGGCACCGTGTATCGAAGGTTTAAACGGATGCGTCCGATGTAGCAGACTTCGTCAGATTCCCCCTCGCTTGAGGGGTTTTTGATTGTGGGGACGCTCTTCCCTGCAGGTGCAAGCCCCTGCAGTTAATTACGCTACCGCATCGTGGTAACAACTTTCTCCTTCTCCAGCTGGTCACTTCGTGTCGTGGGTGTTTGTTTTGTTTGAGGTTGCCCGTGGATTGTATACGGAGACTAATTTATGTTGTCACCCGTAGGACGGGGATTAGTCCAAATCCGTATTTTCTTAGATTTGGGTTTGGGGTTTTGGTTTAAGAATATGTTAGCCGTGTTGAGGTTAAGATTAACTTAAACGTTTGTTAAGGATACGTTAGTCTGATTTGAGACTAAGATCAGCTTAACAGGATCGTTTAGATCCCACAAAAGAGCATTTAGGGGCTCTATTGTTCTAGTTTAGGGACATAGTGGTCCATTGCCAGTTTAGGAACATGGTGGTCCAACATTTCCATTTTGGGGACTGTTCCCTCCGAAAGAGGCGACGAGACGACGTGAGGACGTCTTGCCTGAGATTCGGGGCAGATGCTATATGGTTTTATCCGTCCACCTCTCCGAAGATGCCAAGTTGATTTATGGCACCGTGTATCAGAGGTTTAGACGGATGCGGCCGATATAGCAGACTTCGTCAGATTCCCCCTCGCTGAAGGGGTTTTTGATTGTGGGGACGCTTTTCCCTGCAGGCGCAAGCCCCTGCAGTTAATTACGCTACCGCATCGCGGTAACAACTTTCTCCTTCTCCAAAATTTCACTTCGTGTCGCGTGTGTTTGTTTTGTTTGTGGTTGCCCGTGGATTGTATACGGAGACTATTTATTTCGTCGCCCGTAGGACGTGGATTAGTCCAAATCCGTATTTACTTAGATTTGGGTTTGGTGTTTTAGTTTAAGGATACGTTAGCCGTGTTGAGGCTAAGATCAACTTAAACGTTCGTTAAGGATACGTTAGTCCTGTTTGAGACTAAGATCAACTTAACATGATGATCTATTTAATATATGGCCGTCGGGACCCGTCACCTCTCTGACGACGTTGAAGGATTACAACGACAGGTGTCAGAGGAGTTCAGAGATGTACCCTTGAACCAAAGTTTATTTGAAGTTTTATAGTCCATTTGAATGTTTAAGGATACGTTAGCCATGTTTGAGGCTAAGATCAACTTAAACAGGATCATTTAGATCCGGCAAAAGATCATTTGGAGGCTCTATTGCTCCAGTTTAGGGACGTGGTGGTCCATATTCCAGTTTAGGGGATGTGGTGGTCCACATTCCAGTTTAGGGACGTGGTGGTCCATTATTAGTTTAAGGACGTTTCGGTCCAACATTAGTTTAAGGACGTTTCGGTCCACGAGTTTAAGGACCCCGTAGTCCGTATTGATGTGTGGTCGTCAGGACCCGTCACCTCTCTGACGTCGTTGAAGGATTACAACGACAGGTGTCCGAGGAGTTCAGAGATATACCCTTGAACCGGTCGTAAATTGATTTAGAAGAGCAATCTTGCTCAGTCAATTTAGTTTGAGGACTTACGGCCATGATTGGGCTAAGTCCAGTTGAAAAATATTCAACGCTTTTATTTATTTTTGGTCTATTAGACCTGTGCTAGGGCTTGGCCCATTTTTAAATAATGCATTGCATTATTTTCTTCTTCTTTTTTGTTTGGGCTCTGCCCATAAAGGATGCAGAGCATCAATTTATTCTGGGCTCTGCTCATTTATGAATGATGCAGAGCATCAATTCTACTTGGGCTCTGTCCTTTTATTGCTTTTCAATTTATTTTGGCCTATTAAGTCTTTTTGATTTGGGCCTGGCCCTTTAAGAAATGCATTGCATTTGTCAGGCGCTTTGCGCCAATCAGAGAGCGCAAGTGCTTGTGGTGACGACACGTGTCACGCAAGCGCAGTGCGCTGCACCAATGCGCTGCGCTTGCGCTGCTGACACGTGGTGCGCTCTGGTGAGTTCCGCCAATTTGAAAGAGCAAAGCTCTATCTTAAAAGCGCACAGCGCAAGTGAGTCAGATGCTAATACGTGGCGCTCTCTGGTGGTTTGCGCCAACCCAGGAGCGCAACAGTGCAGTTTTGTAAGTGCAAAGCACTATTAATTTGATAATAATAATTTTTTTTAGAACCAATGGTTCATGACAAAGTGCAAAGCACTGCTTGATTTCTTGATCTAACTTAGATCAAAGAAAACAAGTATTTTCTTGTTTCTCTTGTTGATCTCAAAGAACCAATGGTTCATAAGTGCAAAGCACTATTTTTTTTATTTTGTTTTTTATTAAATATCATTGATCTTGTTCTTAGATCAATGATCTATCAGAAGAAATTCTTCTATCCTAAAGGGTTTTTTACCTTTCTTCTTGAAATTTCTTCAGAGTTCTCTCTGTTTGAAAATTTTGATTTCTCACAAATGTTGATGCCTTTGAATTGAGGTCTAGGGTCCTTCTTATAGTGCCCATAAATTAGTTAAATTTGTTAAAGAGATCTTTCTCTGAGTGATTTGGGGAATTTTCCCCACCGTTGGATCTTTGATCCAAGGGCTTCTGTTTTACAGAAGAAAATCTTCTTATTTTAACAAGAACAGAAAGATTTCTTTAAAATCTTAATTCTGTTTGGCGCAAATGCCCCTGCGCGTGACACGTGTCACGCAGCGCACAGCGCAGCGCAACTGCGCTAGCGCATCTGCGCTGACACGTGTCGCGCAGCACAGTGCTTGCGTAACTGAAGCGTTGCTTCCTTTAATAGAGCTTTGCTCTGATTGGGTGCGCTGCCTTGGGCGCTGCGCTGATGTATCTGTGCCTGACACGTGGCGCGTTGCGCCCGAGATTTGAAGCATTGCTTAAAATTTTGAATTTTGAATTTCCAACAGAGCTTTGCTCTAATTGGGGGAAACAAATGCCCCCCCCCCACCGTTGCGCTCACGTGGCGCGCACATGAGTGCAGCGGTGGCAAGCTCCTGACCGTTGGATCAAGAGGTGAGCTGAAGGGACGCAAGCGCCTTATAAATAGGACCTATGGTGCTTAAAAAAAATCTTCACCATCTTTAAGATTTTGATTTCAACAGAGCTTTGCTCTTACTTAAGAACTTCAGAGCCTTGCTCATTTCCAAAGTTAGAAACTTTAGGTAAAATTAATCTAAATTAAACTAAATTAATTCAAACCAACCTTAAACCAAAGAGCTTTGCTCTCACAGATCTTTTGATCTAAAGAGATCCCCATTGGGGTTTCATAAACAGAGTTTTGCTCTCAAAACTTATAGATCTACAGAGATCTTGTTCATGGGTTCTAACCCATGAACAGTGCTTTGCTCTTGGATCAAGTGTAGATCTTTTAGATCTGAAAAAATGAAGAACTTATTATAAGTTTTCATGGATTTTTCAAGATTCCAAAAATTTTAATTCTTTTAAGTGTTAAAAAAAATTTGATGGATCTTTCCATTATTACCACAGAGCTATTCTCTTTTAAGGAATTTTATTCCTTTGAGACCAGAATTTGACAAGTGTCATTCTGTGACAGAGTTTTGCTCTGAAAGAGGAGACTTTCTCCTTGTCTCTAGGGATTCCCCACTGATGAGAATATTCTCTTGGGGATCTTTTCTTTAACTGACAGTCTCACCCAATGATGAGGCTGTCTTATTAAATGAGGCATTTTCATCCAGATTTTGTGGGTCCCCATTTGGTCCCCTACCTACTGCACTGTAGTGTGGTGTAATTAACTTTAATTTAATTAATTTTTAAATTCGGTTAATTGGAAATTTTTAAACGCCAGGCGTTGGAATTGCAGCACTAATGGCTATTTCTTGTTCCTTTGCAGTGACCATGTCTCTCGATACCTCGTTCCCGTTAGCCCGCTCGGAGGAAGGGTTTCCTGAAGCGCCCTTGGACCGTGAAGTTCTAGCCATGATTAAGGACCACGACCCGGAATGCAAGAGTCTCCACCTTTGGGGGTCGTGGTATAATCAGATTATCATAGGTCGACGGAGCTTCACCTGCGCAGTGCCGTCGGAACCCATTACGGCGATTCACTATGCTACCCCACCCTCGGTGCAGTATGCCGTGGAGATGGTTGATTGGACCTCAAAAGGCTTTCTTCATCCCGCTATGGATGCGATTCCGGTCCAGCGTCCTATGGTTTTGGATATCCTAGGACGCCGTATCTGTCAGGGCGAGGCGCGACCTTAGGGGCAATCATATAACATTGGTCTGATCCCCCGCCACCCGATCGGTTATCTGCCGTGGGCCCGGTATATCCTGTCGACAAAGAAGTCGCAGTTGATAAGATTAGGATTGTACACCGCGGTCTACGTCTCTCTCTTCCAGTATCCTACGCTCCCCACCTGGTGGTTCAAGGCTTTCTTGGAGCAGTGGGACGTTCCTGCCCACACTTTCCTTGCCATGGATCGGAAAGTGTCAATCTCTTTGGAGGAGTTCACGGAGGTATCCGGTTTACCAGTCATAGGGGAACACTATGAGGAGTTGCTCCCGACAGACGAGTACGTCTTCGGTGCTAAGCCGGTGGTAAGGGGCTCACGCCAGAGAATGCTGTTCAACACCAATTCCCGAGCTTGATTAAAGTGTTGAACATCTATGAGTCTCTCTTCATTGAACATGGGAGTCGAGGAGTTAACTTTGAGGATTTCATTGCTCGGTTCCTTCGCCCAAGCGTCCTCTCATCAGAAGCTGCCAAGTTCGCTATCCTGGATGACCCTTTCGGTCTAGGTGTGGATAACCTGCCGGAGAAGGAGATAGACCAAAAGGGTTTTTTTCTTCCGGGCTTTCCGACTATGTCTTTTGCAGAAATTGCGGCCCCTGGGATAGACGAGGAGGCCTTTTTCTTAGGATTTCTCGGGTTGTGGCTGAGTTGGTTTGCGATCCCAATGCACTCTCACTGTATGCGGCCCTCTGTCTTTTACCCAGCCCACCGGATGACTATCGGGGTAAAAGTGGCCGTTAGGATCACCTGTTTGGCACACTTATATCATGGCCTCAGTCGAGCAGCGGATGCTAATGAGCCTGGGGTACTGCATGTGGTCTTCCCGATGCACTACTTCGTATCGTGGCTCGAGCTACACACGACGGGTGTCTTCGGCATGCATAAAAGGCCCTCGTTCTTCGACAAGTGTGGTTTCCCTCGCATCATACAGCTGATTGGCGCATCAATCGTAACTCCTTCACCACGGAATGCCAGGGGTTTACTCCTTCGCCCCCATACCGTTGGAGACAGGATGTCTTTCGTCGATAAGGTGTTGACCATTGGAAAGGCGTCTGCCACTGCGATGCGGCCATTACAAGATGCTTTCAAGGATGGAGCCTCAATTTTGACAGCCCGGGAGACCCTTCACTTATATTCCATTAGATCGGGCTTCCTAGTATTCAGGCAGAACGGTGCGGCGATTTTTATGAGATACAACCCGCATCGTTTCACCCAGCAACTGGGCTACGATCAAGGGGTACCCTTGGAAGCTTTCCTGCTGAAACCCGCTGCCACTGAAGAAGGGATGAAGAACACGCTGCATCACTTCATGCGCCTGAACATGGGTTCTCATTTTTTTATCAGTGCGCCGGCCTGCGCTCCACGACTCCTCAATGTATATAAAAAGTGGTATAATCATGCGACGGGGGCCATTATAAAGGAAGAAAGGCGATTGCTGGTCAACCGTAAGGGTACGCCTCCAGGTAGCGACCGCAACGCTCCTTTAGTGCCAAGGACCCCGGTAGTGCCTCCACTGAAAGATGACAGAGCCGGGCCATCGCGTGCGCAAAGTCCTCCGTACGGATTGCCGCTCCCCGATATTGCGGATGCACCTCCAGCGCCCTGTGCTCCAGTGGAGACAGTGGTTGTAGCATCGCCGGAGTCTGGTGTGGGTGCGGATATCGGGACCCGCCGTCCCAAGATAGCTGCTAAACGTAAGTCGATCCCGCGTGCACCTAGGGTTGGCGGGCAGAAGAAAAAGAAGTCGCTTTTCGCCGCAGACGTCGCGTTTGGTCAGGAACCCCACGCTCCCTATGCCGAGGGCCTGGGTGAATATGGGACTAACGAGGGGTTAGTCATGCCGGATGACACAGATTTGGAGGCCGCCCTCGAAGCTTTGGAACGGTTAGCGTGGCGTGACGCATGGCTGGCTAAGCTTACGGCATCAGGTAATCACTAGTCGCATTTTTTATTACATCATATCTTTTATTATTGCCTTTGACTAATATTTTTCCTTCTTTTCTTCCAACAGGCATCACCACTGAGGAAGCCATCGCCGCTTCCCTGAAGACTTTCCAAGAGGAAGAACGTCTTAGAGCGTCCATGGGCCTTAGTAAGTTTCAATTCATCAAGTTTTCATTTCCCTTATGTTATGGTCAATCTAACCTCTCCCTTTTTATCGTAGGAACATCAATACCGCTCCCGCCAAGTGACGCAGATGTTTTACCAGCTGCCGATGTTCCTGCTTCCTCAGGGTTACCGTAGGAGGTCCTTCTCGAAGAGCCGATGAGAGATGCCTTAAAGGCTCTGGAGGCATCTCTGAACGAGGACGACGACGCCTTAATAAGGAAGCGTCAAAGAGGTCCATCGCGACAGCCCGGGAGGAGAGGAAACGGTCAAGGAGCAAAGCGAAGGCACGCCGGGCTGCTTTGGCTACGGGAGCGGGCCCCAGCACCATCCCTCGTGCTGATACTCCCTCCGAAGAGACCCCTATCGCCCTATCCACTGCTCGTAGACAAGTGGCGCGCGCAGTTCGGAGTGCAAATGATAAATCCACTTCAGGTAATATTTCTCTCAGAATTTTGTTGTAAGAATTATAATGCCATCGGTTCTTATATATTTTATTTTGCAGGGCCAAGTCCGACCGAGGGGGAGGCGGAGACCGTTGAACCCAAGGAAACAGAGGAGGTGGCACCTGCCGAACCCGAGCCGACGGTGGGCAACGTCGATGATGCTTCGGAGCCTGAGATGGAGGTTGAGGGCTCTGCAGCCGAGAAGGTCATTGATGCCGAGCCTGAAGTGGCGACAGATGAAATGATCATCATAACCGAGCCTAGGGTAGTGGCGGACGAGGCGCTTGAGGCCGGTGACGTCGTGGTGACGACGGGTAAGACGATGGAGACTACGGAGCCCGAAGAAGTAGCGGGTGAGATGGGTATGACTTTTGGGGAAAAGTCAGCCGTTCTCTCCCAAGAGTCCGGCAATGCTCCAATCATTGCCCTCCCCGTCTACGATCTTCCGCCGTTTCCCAGCCGCATGAGCACGACGACGGTCCCTATCGAGTCGGGTGATGAGGCCACGGGCGGTGGCCTCATGTCGATGGAGGAGGGAGTCGCCTCCGTTTCAGCCGGCAACTCATCAGGTAAATCCCAAGTTGCTGTCTTTCTTCACCTTACAATCCTTTCTAACAAATTCACCTTTTTCGTAACGCAGGTGCAGCCAGCGCCGATGCCCCACTGCTCGAGGGAGCGTCTTCAACGACTGCCTTGGCGGTGGTCACCTCTCAACCCTCTCTCATACCATCGAAGATGTTGGAAGGTATGGGTTTGCAATTTATTAATCTTATCTTTCAGACGTATAACTTGTGTACTAAAGTCGTACAGTTATGTCATTTCAGGAGTGCTCTTTGATCATCTTTATCAAGTGTTGCTCCCACACTTCTCCTTCCCATCAGAGCTCGCTTCTTCCTCCGGTGGCGCTGGTAAGTATGGTTTCCATTGATATCTTTCATTTTCATTGGTGGAATTACTTCTAAATTTTTTTTCGTCATGACTGCAGTGTCACAAATCGAAGGGGGAGAAGAAAGATCAGCTGCGCCACCGACCCTTCCGGCCTTGCCACCCGCCTCAGCTGGTACAGTGACTATCACATTGATAACTTCCCCTTTTTTTATTTCCTGAACTATTATCTGATCATATCTTGTTTCTTTTCAGCTGTTGTTCCGGTCTCGGCGCCCTTTGAGTCTCACATCACAATGCCGGCAGGTCCTTACCTGAGACGTCCATCTTCTAAAGACGCCGCAAACAGCTTGCGTATGTTGAGCGACTATGTTGAGGAGCTCGACGTCGAGACCCCTACGCCTGCTGCGGATTTCGCTACGGCGATTAACCCAATGCTGGTGATACTCGTGAATTTCCATGACGAGAGCATCATCGCATCTTGGGTTAACCATTGTATGGAGATCGAGGCCCGCCTGCATCAGCTGGAGTCGATGCATCTCGCCCCCGAGACTTTAGCCGCGAGCAATAAAAGAGCAGCATGGATCAAGGAAAGCGCTTCTTACGTCCACCACTTGGAACAAGAAGCAGCTTTAAAGCTAAGGAAATGCCAAGAGACCTCGAGCAAGACGGCTCGTTTGCGTGCTGAGGTTGAGGCGAATGCTACCCAAGTGAAGGCTATCTTTGAGGGTCTCCTAGAGCGCATCTCCCATGGGCTAAACTTGAAGCGAAAGCTTGATGTAGCCGAGCGTGATACCCCAGGCCACGAAGCTGTTCATCAGGCCGTCAGGGAGCAGCTTGCATCTGTCTTGCAGCAACGGGCCCAAGTGGAGGCGGAGCTGGCGGTGGTGGCCGATCAGGAGAAAGTGGGGAAGGAAGTGCGCGAACAATTGCTAGAGCAATGCAAGACGCTTCCTTCTCAGTAATTCTCCTTGTATCTAGATACTTGTAGAATTTTTCTTTTTTAAATAATATGTAGCCATTCTTCAATACTTTGTACGCTTCATGTTGTACTTGATTACATTCAATAAAGATACACATTTTTCTTCGCAATGTCTTGTACTATTTCTTTGCTTTTTCCTTTCTTACTATCAGCATGCTGTCACAATTAGCAGATAATAGAGTATGCATCTTGATTTCTTCACGAGATAGCGATGACTTAGGCTGCAGGTTCAGATCTGCCGCCTAAGACTTTTCAACTCTATGAGCCGTGAGGGTCTCATAGAGACTTTTCTCCCTACAGATCGAGAGGATCTCGTAGGTGGGTTTTCTCCTTAGGAATCATGAGGATTCCCAAGTGTGTTTTCTCTTATAAGTCGTAAGGATCCTGTAAGAGAATTTTTCCCTCTCACGAGTCGAGAGGACCCGTAAGCGGTTGTTTCCCTCCTTGTCGAAGCTCGACTTTGGAGAGTGAAACCCGTGAATAGTATGCAAGAGACCGTTTTAGATCGACTTGCAGGGTCCCATCGTTCAGGAAGCAAGTTTTTTAATCCCTGCTGCCTGAGGCTTCATCTTGCAGGTTGAGACGAATCGGGAATTTCCCACGGAGACACTGGTTTCTCTGCGAGCCGACGCGAATCAGGAGGCTCTCATCAAGGACGCTAGTTTCCTTGAATTGAGGTATTTGCCAAGGATTATTTGCTTCCCTGGCGTTGAAACGAATCGAGAATTTCTCACGGAGACACTGGTTGTTCTGCGAGTCAATGCGAATCAGGGGGCTCTCATCAAGGATTGTTTGTTTCTCTGAGTTGAGGTATTTGCCAAGGATTATTTGTTTCCTTGGTGTTGAAACGAATCGAGAATTTCCCACGGAGTCACTGGTTTCTCTGCGAGTCGATGCGAATCAGGAGGCTCTCATCAAGGATTGTTTGTTTCCCTGAGTTAAGGTATTTGCCAAGGATTATTTGTTTCCTTGGTGTTGAAACGAATCGAGAATTTCCCACGGAGACACTGGTTTCTCTGCGAGTCGATGCGAATCAGGAGGCTCTCGTCAAGGATTGTTTGTTTCCCTGAGTTGAGGTATTTTCCAAAGATTATTTGTTTCCCTGGTGTTAAAAAGAGTCAATAATTTCCCACGGAGGCACTGGTTGCTCTGCGAGTCGACGCGGATCAGGAGGCTCTCGTCAAGGATTGTTTGTTTCCCTGAGTTGAGGTATTTGCCAAGGATTATTTGTTTCCTTGGTGCCAAGGATTATTTGTTTCCCTGGTGTTGAAACGAGTCGAGAATTTCTCACGGAGGCACTGGTTGCTCTGTGAGTCGACACGGATCAGAAGGCTCTTGTCAAGGATTGTTTGTTTCCCTGGGTTGAGGTATTTGCCAAGGATTATTTGTCTCCCTGGTGTTGAAACGGGTCGAGAATTTCCCACGGAGGCACTGGTTACTCTGCGAGTCGACGCGGATCAGGAGGCTCTTGTCAAGGATTGTTTATTTTCCTGAGTTGAGGTATTTGCCCAGGATTATTTGTTTCCTTGGTGTTGAAATGAATCGAGAATTTCCCGCGGAGACACTGGTTGCTCTGCGAGTCGACGCGGATCAGGAGGCTCTTGTCAAGGATTGTTTGTTTCCCTGAGTTGAGGTATTTGCCAAGGATTATTTGTTTCCCTGGTGTTGAAACGAATCGAGAATTTCCCGCGGAGACACTGGTTTCTCTGCGAGTCGACGCGAATCAGGATTTTCTTCGTCAAGGACGCTTGTTTCCTCGAGTCGAAGGATTTGCCGAAGACACTAGTTTCCTCGGGATTGGGATGAACCGTCGAGATTTGGCTTCGTTTTTTGGCGGAGCCTGTTGGGAAAGTATGGTTCCCTCTTTGTTTACGCCCTTGGATTGTATACAGGGATCGATGTGATCTCAACTGTAGGGCCAAAGTTTTATCATTTCTTTTTTTTTTTGTTTTATTTCTGCGATGCTCTATCATTTCAGCTTTTATACCGCGAAGGTCGTGATTGCCCAATCATTTCGGCTATTTTTCGCGGTGCCCAATCATTTCGGCTGTTTATTTTATTTTTACTCGCTGCTTTTTATTGCGAGTTGCCCAATCTTTTCGGCTATTTCGTGTGCATACATTTTTTCTTGCTGCTTTTTATTGCAAGTTGCCCCATCATTTCGGCTATTTAGTACCCATTTTCAGCTCGCTAATTTTTATCGCGAGTATAGAACTTGGAATCTGGTGCCAATCTCAGCATCAGCATCGCTACAACTGGAATATTGCCAGGAGAGAATCATCATCTGCCATGAAAGGACTTGGAATTTGATACCGATTTAGGCATCAGCATCGCTACAACTGGGATATTGCCAGGAGCGAATCATCCTTTGCCTCTGTCGATGTCGAACAAGGGTGGCTTAGCGAACAGGGTTAAGGTCCTGTCGACTAAGGCTTTTGACTTCATGAGCCATAAGGGTCTCACAAAGGTATTTCTGCCTACAAGTCGTGAGGATCTTGTAGGTATATTTTCTCCTTAAGAATCGTGAGGATTCCTAAGTGTATGTTCCTCTGTAAGTCGTAAGGATCCTACAGGGGGGTTTTCTCCTTGTAAATCGAGAGGATTTACAAGGGTTGTTCACCATACGTACATATCCCCAGTCACGGATGGGACTTGGTCAGGGAAATGTTTATTCGCGCCCGTGGATTGTATACAAGGGCCAATATTGAGCCACTTGTAGGGCAATATCTAAAGTTGTGGGAGGTTTGCTTAAGCACGGGTTTAGGTCTCTGTAACTTAAGGCTTTCAAATCTTATGAGCCGTGAGGGTCCCATAAGAAAGTTCTCCTTACGAGTCGTGAGGATCTCGCAAGTGTATTTTCTCCTTAGGAATCGTGGGGATCCCTAAGTGTGTTGCTCCCTTGTAAGTCGTAAGGATCTCACGCAGGTGGTTTCTTCTTATAAGGTCGAGAGGACCCTATAAGTGTCTTTTAACGAAGTTGCGCCCTTTCGGGTTTTCACAAACACTCGCCGGTAGTCCTGCTGTTTTTACTCATAGAGCCCTTTCGGGTTTTCATCCGTGCCCATTTTGCTTATGGACATACCGTTTTTATTTTTTATATATTTTTTTTATTCATCTCGTCAGCCTAAGGATGCTGCGGTAGTAGTTTAAGGACATTTCGGTCCACTATTAGTTTAAGGACGTTTCGGTCCGTCATGGAGAAAGCTGGCTACTGCTTATAAAGCTTGAGCTTAGGAAGATAGCGAGCGGACATAGTCGTCGTCATCTATCATTGACCCAGGTTGTGGCTCATTAAGCGTAGTATTTCTTTAGGAAGCGACCGTTTATTGGCCTGAAAGGCCTTTCACCGTGCATGTCCATGAGTAGATAGGCCCCACCCTGGTAGACCTTATCTATGATGTACGGGCCTTCATAGTTTGGCTCGAATTTTCCCCGCTTGGCGCGATTGAGGATAATAGGCCTTTTGACCACTGGCACGAGTTCGCCTTGGCGGAATGTCCTCGGTCGGGTCAATCTTTCATATGAGCACGTCATCTTTGTTTTATAAGCTTCCAGATTTTGTTGCGCTATGAGCCGTGTTTCTTCAAGGGCATCAAGCTCCTCAAGCCGAAGGTGAGCATTTTCTTCGTTCGTCAGCTCGTGGTGGACTGCCACTCGTAAAGAGGGTAGCTCTATCTCGATGGGGAGCACTGCTTCCGTACCGAATACCAACGCGTACGGCGTTGTGTTCGTGGCCATCTTGAACGTAATTCGATACGCCCAAAGAGCCTCTTGCAGTCTCTCATGCTAGTCTTTCTTATTTCGGGACACCGTCTTTTTCATGATCTTCGTCAGGGTCTTGTTGAAGGCTTCGGCTAGACCATTAGCTCGCGGATTATAAATCGAGGAATATCTCCAGTCTATATTGTGTTGTTGCGCGAAGCGACTGATCTTGTAGCTCCTGTAGGCTGGCCCGTTATCGGAGATGATTCGTCTTGGCGTTCCAAACCGATATATGACGTGCGTCTTGAAGAAATGGAGGATATTCTCCGTCTTCACTTCCCTCAACGGTACTGCTTCTGCCCATTTGGAGAAGTAATCGGTCGTCTCCAGGATGAAACGATGTCCTCTGGACGATGCTGGTTCGATGGGACCGACTATGTCAGTTCCCCACATCTCGAACGGCCAGCCAGCCACCGTTGGATGTAATGGATTTGGATGCTGGTGGATGAAGTCCCCATGGATTTGGCATGAGTGGCATTGCTTCGCATATTCGAGGCAGTCCTGAATCATCGTGGGCCAGTAGTAGCCCATCAGTTTGATTTTCAGCTTCATCTTTGGGCCTGCTTGGTGAGAACCGCAGAGTCCGTCATGAACTTCCTAAATGACTCTTTCTGCTTCGTCGGGTCCTAAGCATCTCAGCCACAGAGAATCAAATGACCTTTTGTACAAAGTATTATTGACGAAGGCGAAAGACAGAGCTCCTTTCATGAGCTGATGTCTTGAGAACGCGTCTTCGGGCGTTCGACGGTATTTGAAGTAGTCTATAAAGACTTCTCTCCAATCCTCGGTATTTTCCCGATCTTTTATTTGCAGGGTCGTCTGCTCACTTGCTCCTTTTTCTTCGGATGATTCCGGAGATATTTTTGCTGGGGCAAGCACCCGACGGCTTTGTACCACGATTCTAACATCATCGAGGTTCTCGTCAGCCAGTTCTTTAGCAAGCTTAGCCAACGCGTCTGCTTTGCTGTTTTCCGCACGCGGTATGCTTTCCAAAATATAGGAGGGAATTTGGGTCAACAGTTGTTGCACCTTTTCACCGTACTTCACCAACTCCGGTTTGCACGTTTGGTAGTCGCCGTTTACTTGACTAACGACCAGTTGAGAATCTCCGTATACGAGGAGGTTTTCAATTCCCATGTCGATGGCGATTTCGAGGCCTGCTATCAAAGCTTCGTATTCGGCTTCATTGTTCGTCCTCGGCTCTGTTAGGGAGAAAGCAAAGCGCATTATCCCTCCTTGTGGAGTTACAAAGATGAGTCCTACCCCCGATTCGATTATAGGGGTACTTTGTTTGCGCTTCTTCACGGAAGATGCCCCATCGAAATAAAGCTCCCATCGGGTATCACCACCGTCGATCGCATCAAACGCATGTTCGTCTGGAAGATCGCAATTTAAAGGAGAATCGGTAGGTATCGGATGCTCAGCGAGGAAGTCGGTGATGGCCTGGCCTTTCACTGCTTTGAGAGTTTGATACGTTATCGAGAACTCCATCAAGAGCAGGGCCCATTTAGCGAGTCGACCTGTCAATATGGCTTTCGACATCAAATATTTAAGGGGGTCCACCTTCGAAATGAGACGGACTTCATGCGCCAACGCATAGTGCCGGAGCTTTGTTATCGCGAAGATCAACGCCAGACAGTGTTTTTCAATGGGGGAGTAGTTGCTTTCTGCCCCCAGTAGAACTCGACTTAAGTAATAGAGAGCTCTCTCCTTCCCTTGATCGTTCTCTTGTGCCCATAATGCGCCTAAGGAACCTTCGAAGGCGGTTGTATAAAGAATGAGAAGCTTTCCCTTAACCGGAGCAGCCAACACTGGCGGTTCTGCAGGTACTGTTTAATTTTGTCCAGCGCGCCCTGGCATTTTTGATCCCAGATGAATGGAGTCCCCTTTTTCATTAGGTGGCTGTAAGGACGGAATTTGCCTGAAAGGTTGGCTATAAATCGCCGTATGTATGCGAGCTTCCCTTGGAGAGACCGCAACTGTTTGAGAGTTCTCGGCGGAGGCATTTCCATGATCGCTTTTATTTTTGACGGATCTATTTCAATACCTCGGTGCCGGACGATGAATCCCAGGAATTTACCCGAGGAAACCCCGAACGCACACTTAAGAGGGTTCATCTTCAAGTTGTATTGCCGAAGGCGTCGAAATACGGTCTTCAGATGCTCGAGATGTTCCTCGTATGATTGCTTTTAACCATGAGATCGTCAATATAGCATTCTACGATTTCATGTATAAGGTCATCGAAGATCTTCATCATAGCCCTTTGGTAGGTGGCACCAGCGTTCTTTAAACCGAAGGGCATCACCTTGTAATAGAATATACCCAAAGGAGTCCTGAAGGCGGTGTGCTTCTGGTCTTCGGGATGCATCTTTATTTGATTATATCTTGATGAGCCGTCCATGAAGGAGAAAACCTCATGAGTGGACGTATTGTCTATCATCAGTTCGGTGACTGGCACTGGGAAATCGTCTTTCGGGCAATCTTTATTGAGATCCCGGAAGTCTACGCATATGCGCACTGTCCTATTTTTCTTCATCACCGGGACGATGTTGGCGATCCACTCGGGATACTGGACTTCCTAGATGAAGCCAGAGTCGATCAGCTTCTTGACCTCGGCATTGATACTCATCTCAAGCTCGAGCCGCATTCTTCTTGGTGCTTGTTTGACCGGCTTGACGTCCGGGGATATCGCCAATTTGTGCATAGCAATTTCTGAATCTAGTCCTGGCATCTCGGAATAGTTCCATGCGAAGCAATCTTTGTGCTGTACAAGGACGTCTTTTAACGCAGCCACCCTTTCTTCAGATAGCAGCTCACTGACGAACGTCGGCCGTGGGTCACTTGTCGTCCCCAACTCAATTTTCTTGAGGTTATCTGCAGTGGTATGTATTCCATCCTCCAGTTCTTTCGGAGCTGGCGGAAATTCTGAGATCACTTCATCATTGCTGTTTTCGAAGCACCAGGGAAGGCTGTCCATGTTCTCGAGTTTTTCTTTTAATATTGTTATCATGTGACAAGTGCGAATCTGCTTCCAATCCCAATGTGGAGTTGGTTCTGTTCTTGTGGCTTTGGGTTCGTGCTTCTGTGGCGGAGCTACCCTCCAGTTGTCAGACAGAGCGAATTTGCCAAGCTGATACCGATCTTCAACCCAATTCTTGAAGGTGAAACAATCTTCAAGAGGATGCCCTATTACTCGATGGTAAGAGCAATAGTTTGGATCAGAGACTTCGCCTGCTTGTTCGGGATTTTTGGACTCCGGCAGTGTAAGCATTTGATGTTTTAGAGCAAGATCAAGCATCTTCTTCGTCTTGTCCCGAGGAAACGAGTACGCTCGACCCATTTTCTTCATGAGGGATAGATCAATAACGCTCGACTCCCGTTTGCGTGGCTTCTTAGCCCTGCTTTGTTGCTGTTGAGCGCTTTTTTGGCCTTTCGACTTATTTCTACCTCTGCGTCGAGCCTTTTTTATAACAGGTTGACAGGGGGCGGCACTTTCATCTTTCACGGTCTGTTGAAGGAGACGTTGCGTTTTGGCTTTCTTGTAGATGGCCATTTCGCGGTTGTGATCGTCTCAGACTTTTTGACCAGCTTCCCTTATAAGCCTGTCCATTTGTTCCTCAAACGACGGACTGGACACTTTTGCATCAGGAACTTCTGCTGGTTTAGGATTAGTGTCCTCCCGTTGAGCATCTGCTTCTTCATTGAAGTCGTGCACGACGTAACAGTCGCGGAACAGCTCTCGTTTCTTGGAGCGAATGTATCCGAGCCCGATCATCTCCATCCTCCCACTAGGCAGCTTGTGCTGAGTTCCGGGGACGTTCCAGACCCTGTCATAGAATTTGGCCTTTCTAACGGTCTGTTTGAAGGGTATCCCTTGTCTCTTCAACAGCCTTTTCAAGCCTTCTGTATAATATCTGGGTAGACGGATGGGTTGAAGCCTATCCAGCGTAGGATCCGCACCGTGCCAGATTTCTTTCTCCACTTTGTTTTCTTTAGAGCGGTAGAATAGAATTGCCTTCTCGCCTTCTTGCCTGGGAGGGATATAGAACGTTTGCAGCTCCTCAACACTGTCGGTATCGAGCGCATCCAGTTCTTTATAATGTTTAAGCGGCACCATGGCGACTTGCAGACTTTGCTCTTCGTCAGCAGAAGCTCGTATTGAAGGTCGAGCAGAGAATACAGTATGGACCTCATCCTCCGAATCACCACCAAAGATCAGCGTAGGAGCGGATGGTCCCGGCTTGGTGTATTGGGGCGGACCCGAATAAACTATCTCATCTTCCTCCTCGGTATCACTGCCAAAGACAGGGATGGTAGCGTTAGTTTTATTCTCCGGCTTGTGACACCTTTCCGTGTCTTCGAAACTCGGTAAGAAGTATTTGGCATCTTCATATTTGCGAACTTCGTTTACGAAAAACGGATTCAGTTCTCCCGTCACGGTATACTCGAGACCATCCCTAAAGTATTTCATACACTAATGTTGAGTAGAAGGGATGATGCTGTACTCATGTAACCATGGTCGGCCGAGCAGAGCGTTGTAGCATGTCTTGGCATCTATGACGTGGAATTTAATATCCGTGATAAGCAGCCCAAAACGCAGCGTTAGTATCACAGATCCAAGAGTCTTTGATGATTAGGAGTCGAATCCGGAGATGGTGATCTTGTCTCGAGCGAGGTGTTGGACGCTCATGAAAATTTCCTTTAACACCCGCACATTAAGGAGATTAACAGATGATCCGTTATCGATCAGGATTTTGCCTATCTTTATATCATGGCAGTATCCTGAGACATAAAGGGGGCGATTGTGTTCGCACGTCCTAAGGAGAAGGTCTTCATCGCCAAAAATGACATCGGCCGTGCGCACTTCCTCCAATTCATCCTTCATTTTTCTTCGGCCAGGAAAGCTTGGAACTGCTCCGGGTCCTGTAGTGCCTTAATTAACGAATCTCTCGCCTCCTTTGATAAAGGGCGTCAAGAATGCTGAGCTATGAGGGTAGCTTCCTCAGATGCGCTAAGACGTTGTAATCCATCTTATTTCTTTTCGGCGGGTCCTTGACACTTAGCTCCTCCACAACCTGGTCATCCAGGGCAATATCTTCAGGGACCTTTTCTTTCCCTTTATCTTTTCTGTTTGAGGGTCCGAGATTCTTTTCGGGAAGCGTACGATTACGTAGCCAGATATTTTCGCAAACCTTCTGCCCTTCTTCTTTTCCCGAGACGGACTCTTTAAAGAGAGGGCCAAGCTCCATCTCCTCATCAGAATCGCTCCCGAATGTAGGCACCTGTGATCCCCCGGCACTAACCACGCGACAATTACCGGTAGTTCTGTTAAACCCTTCGGTCGTACTTTTCTGCTCCCGACGAGTTTTGCGCTTTTCCCGCTTAAAATGTTGTCGATGAGCAACGTATCCTTACCACCATCTATCGAAAGCTTTGCACTCTTGAGTGGGATGCGAAACCTTCTGGTGATATAAGCAATAGGAGGGGTGCATTTCCGCTTCACCAGTAACACTTCCCTCAGAGGATGGTAGCTTCATACCCATTGACACGGCTTTAGCGAACTTTTTACTCATCTTGAATTTGATTTTATCTGCAGTGGGTGTATTTTGCTTCAGCGGGAGCGTCTCAGCTCTTTCATCGAGTCGCTGGCGCTTAGCCCTTTCAAATATAGCTGTTTCGCGTTCCCGATCAGCTTTACTTTTTAAAAGAGCTTCATTGAGGAATACCCCAATTACTTCATTCGATGACCCCAGAATTTTTTGTTCAGGATCTGCCCCCAGCGTTTCAGTACAAGGAGTCTCCTCATTGCCCATGAACGAATGGGAAATCACATGACAGCTCGCCACATATTCTTCAGATTCATCAGATGAACTTTCTCCCTCATCTTCCTCTTGAAAGACATGATTGAGGAATTCTTGGAATGTGATGGGAGTCCGTGCCTTCTGGTTGTATTCCTCCAGCGCGTCAATTTGTTTTTGCAAGTCCGTGCGCTTGTCGCCAGGCTTCACGGGCTTCTTTGATCTCTTTTTCTTCTTCTTTGAAGATTTCGACGGCTGGTTGTGAATGCTTGGGCCACCTCCATCGATCTTTTGAGTTGGACGAGGCTTCAACATCCCTTCAATGATCTGCGGCTCCAATGGGTTCTTCCACTTGATTGCTGGGCATGTTTGAAGATCATTTAGCATCCTCTTCATCTTGGCTGATAATATAACCTCCCAGGGAGCTTCTTCAATGACAGAGCATGTTGCCCCCGGCGTATTCATTCCCTTAAAGGTGTGGGGCTGCGGTGGATTCACCTTCCATTTGTCGGACAATGCAAACTTGCTCTGTCGGTACTGGTCTTCAAGCCAATTTTTGAAGACGTAGCAATCCTCGATCGGATGACCCAGTACTCGATGATAAGGACAGTAGTTAGGCTCATTAACGTCACTTGGTTGCGACGAACGTTTTGGATCCGGCAGATTTATGAGTCGGTTGCGCAACGCCAGCTCGAATAATCTTCTCGTTTTATCTCGGGGAAACGAGTAAGGACGTCCCATCCTCTCCTCAAGGGCTACGTACGAGCGCATATTATTTTGACGAACGACCGACTTCGAGTTGTTCGGTTGTTGCTGAGCATTAGCAACAACGATCGCTTTCCCTTTTCCCTTCTCATTTCGGGAGTCCGGCTTTGGAAGAGGAGGTTTATGGCCCATTTGGTCCATTTGCGCCAGCTTGTCGATTAGTGCCTGGAAGGTGGTCGGCTTGAAGAACATCATAAATTGCGAGATGGTTGTCTGCGGATCGAGGGTTCCCACAAACATACCCACTGCAGGAGCTTCTTCAATGCGTTGCTCACATTTTGACCATAAGTTCCGCCACCGTATAACATATTGGACCCATGTCTCGCCCAGCTTCACCCTGGCATTAATCAATGCCGTTATCGGGGTACGCTCGCTGGCACTCGCGAAACGTTGGGTAAACAGCGGCTCCATTTCAGCAAAGGTCTTGATAAAGTCGTTCGGGAGCTCAGAATACCACTCGAATGCTGTATCTGACAAGCTACCAACGAACTGGTGGAGTAACAATTTGTCATCACCGCCGGTGTTGCCGCAAAGCGCCCTGAACTGGGCAACATGCTGGTGAGGATTGCCAGTCCCCTTATACACATGGAATTTTGGTATTGTATAACCTGGCGGGTACTTGATCTGGTCGTACCAGCCCGGATATGGCCGCCCCATTTTTACGACCTGGCCCGCTGCTTCAGTCGCTTGATGAATCCGGATCTGCTGAGCTATATATTCGTCCAGGTCGGCTTTGGAGATTGCCTCCTCCTTGGCTGTTGACAGAGCCGGAGGAGGATTCGACGTTTCTCCCCTATCATTTTCAAGGATGATCGGGGGATCTTCAGCAGGTGGATCTTGTTGAATCATCATACTCACCATGTCCTGGAACAGGAGGGCCATTTTCTATATGCTGGCTGCCTGTTCCGCAGCTTCTTTATTCTTCTTCTCCAATACGCGACGAAGGAATTCAGCATCGGTTTCTTGTTCTTGACGCTCATCCGAAGACGTTTCAGGGGTTTCTTTTGGCCCAGTGAGTGCGGCCATCGCGTTCATCATCTCCTGGAGCTTTTGCTGTTGCTCCTGAGCCTTAGTCACTGACCGCGTGTGAGGTCTATGACCTGTTGATATGCGGCTGTCCTCTTTACCAGACGCCATGTAGACGGTATGAACTACTATGCCCCCAGACTTAGGGCGTTTGGGTTCACCACCTTTGATATTCGCCATAGGTGTAGGGACTTTTTCTGGCCTTCTTCTCTTATGGGCCGTAGAAGTTGAGGGGGCCGTTGCTTTGGGCACCCAAGCAGTCGTCACCTTTCGTTGCTTGACCGGGGGATTTTCTTCTTGCCGACCTTTCGATTTTTTGTGTTGGCGAGAGGAATTGGGATCAATCACAGATTCTCGGACTCGTCGCCATGTCTTGTAAATCCTGGAAGACATCGACTGATGAGGCTGCTCCGACTTTTCTGCTTCCACGGCAGTCTCTCCCGGTGGAGGAGATATTTTAAGAACCGCAGTTGGCGAGTTTCTGCGTACCCTATTCAACAGTTCAAAGCTATTCCCGGTTGGAACATCAGCGTTAACTTCCACTGTCGGAGCTGGAGGAGTCATCCCAGAAGGGGAGTTGCCCCCGGTCTTCCTTATCCGGCGCCAGTGGCATCGTCGGGCGCGACGAGTCGTCGGTATCGGTTCAGAGACAGAAACAGCTTCTTCTTGCCCGTTGTTCAGGTGTGGGGCTGTTGCCAGTGTCAGCCTATTAAAGACTGATGTCTTTTGAGCAGCAAGAGCAGGAGTGGGAGTCGGGACGGTCAATCTTGTAAAGACCGATCTCTTAGCAGGAGAAGCCGTCTTGACGACTTCAGAAGCAGATTTGGCTACTCTTTTTGGAATAACCTTTTCCGGGACTGCAAGCTTCATTGTGGGCCCGCAGGAGTTTTGGCCCAGTCTAGAGAAGACTGAGGCACTGGTGTTGGGCGACCCGTTGAGTGGGGCCTCAGTAACTGAAAGTCGATCGAAGACCGACTTCTTATGAGCTTCTTGTACGGGCACGGGGGTGCTGAAGCTTGTTGGCGGAAGCATAGTTCCGAAAAACAACCCCGTGGTGGATTGAGTAATCTGCTCTACGGGCATGGTGAACAAAGAGTCCGCTTGGGGCCCGTAGGTTATGCCCCCAGTTGAGGCCGGACGCGAGCTGCAGCTGCCGTTGGAGCACTTCGAACAAGTAGAGGCCATCGATGCTTGATTTCTTTTCTGCGCCAAGCAAGAGACCAAATCTTAGTAAACTTGAAATCCAAAGGCGACCATTAACAAACCGCGATTCGTTCGCGAAGACGACACACGAAGTGTGGAGTGGAAAGAGGAAAAGGTCCCACCGGGCGTGCCAGAATCTGTTCCCCTCCGAAAGACGGCGACGAGACGACGTGAGGACGTCTTGCCTGAGATTCGGGGTAGATGCTATATGGTTTTATCCGTCCACCTCTCCGAAGATGCCAAGTTGATTTATGGCACCGTGTATCAAAGGTTTAGACGGATGCGGCCGATATAGCAGACTTCGTCAGATTCCCCCTCGCTTGAGGGGTTTTTGATTATGGGGACGCCCTGCAGGCGCAAACCTCTGCAGTTAATTACGCTACCACATCGCGGTAACAACTTTCTCCTTCTCCAAAATTTCACTTCGTGTCGCGTGTGTTTGTTTTGTTTGTGGTTGCCCGTGGATTATATACGGAGACTATTTATTTCGTCGCCCGTAGGACGTGGATTAGTCCAAATCCGTATTTACTTAGATTTGGGTTTGGTGCTTTAGTTTAAGGATACGTTAGCCGTGTTAAGGCTAAGATCAACTTAAACGTTCGTTAAGGATACGTTAGTCCTGTTTGAGTCTAAGATCAACTTAACGTGATGATCTATTTAATATATGGCCGTCGGGACCCGTCACCTCTCTGACGACGTTGAAGGATTACAATGACAGGTGTCAGAGGAGTTCAGAGATGTACCCTTGAACCAAAGTTGATTTGGAGTTTTATAATCCATTTGAATGTTTAAGGATACGTTAGCCGTGTTTGGGGCTAAGATCAACTTAAACGGGATCGTTTAGATCCGGAAAAAGAGCATTTGGAGGCTCTATTGCTCCAGTTTAGGGACGTGGTGGTCCATATTCCAGTTTAGGGGACGTGGTGGTCCACATTCCAGTTTAAGGACGTGGTGGTCCATTATTAGTTTAAGGACGTTTCGGTCCAACATTAGTTTAAGGACGTTTCGGTCCGTATTGATGTGTGGTCGTCGGGACCCGTCACCTCTCTGACGTCGTTGAAGGATTACAATGACAGGTGTCCGAGGAGTTCAGAGATGTACCCTTGAACCGGTCGTAAATTGATTTAGGAGAGCAATCTTGCTCAGTCAATTTAGTTTGAGGACTTACGGCCATGATTGGGCTAAGTCCAGTAGAAAAATATTCAACGCTTTTATTTGTTTTTGGTCTATTAGACCTGTGCTAGGGCTTGGCCCATTTTTAAATAATGCATTGCATTATTTTCTTCTTTTTTTTTTGTTTGGGCTCTGTCCATAAAGGATGCAGAGCATCAATTTAATCTGGGCTCTGCTCATTTATGAATGATGAAGAGCATCAATTCTACTTGGGCTCTGTCCTTTTATTGCTTTGCAATTTATTTTGGCCTGTTAGGTCTTTTTGATTTAGGCCTGGCCCTTTAAGAAATGCATTGCATTTATCAGGCGCTTTGCGCCAATCAGAGAGCGCAAGTGCTTGTGGTGACGACACGTGTCACGCAAGCGCAGTGCGCTGCACCAATGCGCTGCGCTTGCGCTGCTGACACGTGGAGCACTCTGGTGAGTTGCGCCAATTTCAGAGAGCAAAGCTCTATCTTAAAAGCGCACAGCGCAAGTGAGTCAGATGCTGACACGTGGCGCTCTCTGGTGGCTTGCGCCAACCCAGGAGCGCAACAGTGCAGTTTTGTAAGTGCAAAGCACTATTAATTTGATAATAATAATTTTTTTTAGAACCAATGGTTCATTACAAAGTGCAAAGCACTGCTTGATTTCTTGATCTAACTTAGATCAAAGAAAACAAGTATTTTCTTATTTTTCTTGTTGATCTCAAAGAACCAATGGTTCATAAGTGCAAAGCACTATTTTTTTATTTTGTTTTTTATTAAAGATCATTGATTTTGTTCTTAGATCAATGATCTATCAGAAGAAATTCTTCTATTCTAAAGGTTTTTTTACCTTTCTTCTTGAAATTTCTTCAGAGTTCTCTCTGTTTGAAAATTTTGATTTCTCACAAATGTTGATGCCTTTGAATTGAGGTCTAGGATCCTTCTTATAGTGCCTATAAATTAGTTAAAGAGATCTTTCTCTGAGTGATTTGGGGAATTTTCCCCACCGTTGGATCTTTGATCCAAGGGCTTCTGTTTTACAGAAGAAAGTCTTCTTATTTTAACAAGAACAGAAAGATTTCTTTAAAATCTTAATTCTGTTTGGCGCAAATGCCCCTGCGCGTGACACGTGTCGCGCAGCGCAACTGCGCTAGCGCATCTGCGCTGACACGTGTCGCGCAGCGCAAAGCGCAGCTGAAGCGTTGCTTCCTTTAATAGAACTTTGCTCTGATTGGGTGCGCTGCCTTGGACGCTGCGCTGATGTATCTGCGCCTGACACGTGGCGCGTTGCGCCCGGGATTTGAAGCGTTGCTTAAAAATTTGAATTTTGAATTTCCAACAGAGCTTTACTCTGATTGGGGGAAACATGGACGAATATTGGTTTAAGGACATTTTTGTCCAACATCCCCATTTTGGGGACGAATATTGGTTTAAGGACATCATAGTCCATGAGTTTAAGGACCCCACAGTCTGTATCAATGTATGGTTGTCGGTACCCGTCACCTCTCTGACGACGTTGAAGGATTACAACGACAAATATCAGAGGAGTTCGGAGATGTACCCTTGAACCTGATGTAAATTGATTTGAGAGAGCAGTTGTGTTCAACTCAATTTAATTTGAGGGCTTATGGCCAAAATTGGGTTAAATCCAGTTAGAAAATGTCTAACATTTTATTCATATTTGGTCTGTTAGGCCTTTGATTAGTCTCTGCCCTTTTTAATAATGCATGGCATTTTTATTAGGCATGTTAGGCCTTTTTAATTGGGCTCTGCCCTTATTTGATAATGCAGAGCATTTATTTCTCTGACAGTGTGCCACGTGGCCTGTCAGGCGCTCTGCGCCAAGAGCGCAATGCGCCAGCGCATGTGGAGGTGACATGTGTCACGCTCTGGTGAGCGCAAGTCTGTTGGCGCAGTGCGCTGCGCCAGTGCGCTGCTGACACGTGGCGCGCTATGGTGGCTTGCGCCAATCCAAGGTGCGCAACAGCGCAAATCAAGAGTGCAAGGCACTGTTCAATGGTGCAGAACGCAACTTGATCCAATTTAGATCAAAGAAAAAAGTTTTTTCTTGTTCTGAAGAGGTTCTACCTCAAGATCAAGAACCAATGGTTCATCAAAAGGCGGTGCTTTTATATAGATCAAATGATCTGTGAAGTAATACTTCTTTTATTTTTTTTGTGATTGGATCTTTATGATCTCTTTTTTTTTTTTATGGAAGATCTTGATCTTGTTCTTAGATCATTGATCTTTTTAGAAGAAAATTCTTCTTTTTTCCAAAGGTTTACCTTTTTCTCTTCGAGTTCTTCTCAAAGTTTTTAGAGGAGTTCTCTATATCTGAGACTTGGAGTCTAGGGGCCTTTATATAGGGCCAATTAAGTTGTTAAATCAGTTAAAGAGATTTTTCTCTGATTGATTTAGGAATGTTTCCCCACCGTTGGATCTTTGATCCTAGGGCTTCTGTTTTACAGAAGGCAATCTTCTTGTTTTTAACAAGATTGGAAAGATCTTTCCAGAATTTTATTGTTTAAATGCTGGCACAGTTGGCGCAAGCGCACCTGCGCTTGACACGTGTCGCGCAGCGCAGAGCGCAGCGCAACTGCGCTGACACATGTCGCGCAGCGCAGAGCGCAAGTCATCTGAAGCGTTGCTTTCTTTATTTTTATTTTAAAACAGAGCCTTGCTCTGATTGGGTGCGATGTCTTGGGCGCAGCGCTGGCGTGTCTGTTTTTGACACGTGGCGCGTTGCGCGCAGCGCAAGGAATCTGAAGCGTTGCTTCAATTTTTGAATTTTTGAAATTTAAATAGAGCTTTGCTCTGATTGGGGGAAACAAATGCCCCCCCACCGTTGCGCTCACGTGGCGCACACGTGAGTGCAGCGGTGGCAAGATCCAAACCGTCAGATCAACTCAGGAGTTGAAGGGGCGCTTAAGCGCCTATAAATAGGACCCTTGGTCCTCCTCAGATGTTTATCATCTTCCAGAATTCTTATTTTCAGAACCTCAGAGCCTTGCTCTTGCTGTCAAGAATCTTAAGAGTTAAACTCCAGAAAACTTTTAGGTAAAATTAAATTAAATTAATTTTAATTGACAGAGCCTTGCTCTCATAGATCTTTGATCTAAAGAAAACCCTTTGGGGTTTCACCAACAGAGCCTTGCTCTCAAGAATCCATAGATCTAAAGAGATCTTGTTTCAGGGTTTTTAACCCATGAACAGAGCTTTGCTCATGGACAAAATATTGATCTTTTTTATCTTTTGATGATGAACTCTTAAGAGTTTTCATGGATCTTTAAGATCCCAGATTTTTAATTTTTAGGAATTAATTTTCCTTTGATGGATTTTTCCATCATTATTACAGAGCTGGGCTCTTTAAGGAATATTATTCCCTTGTGACCAGAGTTTGACAAGTGTCGCTCTGTGACAGTGCTTTGCTCTGAAAAGGGAGATTTTCTCCCTGTCTCAAGAGATTTCTCATTTAATGAGAATATTCTTTCGAGGATCTCCTCATTAATTGACAGTCTCATCCAATGATGAGGCTGTCTTATTAACTGATGCATTGTCATCTAGATTTTGTGGGTCCCCTTTTGGGTCTCCTCTCCACTGCATTGCAGTGTGGTACCAAGCGTCAGAATTTAAATTATAGCACTGACGGTTGACTTTTGTCCTCCTTCTTTTTGCAGGCAACATGTCTTTCGATGCCTCGTTCCCATTCGTTCGCTCGGAGGGAGGATTCCCTGGAGCACCCGTAGACCGAGAGGTTCTAGCTTTGATCAAAGACCATGATCCGGAATATAAGAATCTTCACCTTTGGGGGTCATGGTACAATCAGATTATCAGGGGTCGACAGAGCTTTTCATGCGCAGTACCATCGGAGCCCATTATGGCGATCCATTATGCCAACTTACCCCCGGTGAAGTATGCCGTGGAGATGGTCGATTGGACTTCAGATGGCCTTCTTCATCCCACTACAGCTGCAATTCCCGTTCAGCCTCCCATGGTTTTGGATATCTTGGGACGCCGTATTTATCAAGGCGAGGCGCAACCCTAGGGGCAACCATATAATATAGGTCTGATCCCCCGTCATCCGATCGGTTGTCTGTCGTGGGCTCGCTACATTTTGTCGGCGAAGAAGTCGCAATTGATGAGGCTTGGGTTGTATACCGCCGTTTATGCTTCTCTCTTCCAATATCCTACGCTCCCTACCTGGTGGGTTAAGGCTTTTTTGGAGCAGTGGAATATCCCTACTCACACTTTCCTCGCACTGGACCGGGAAGTGTCGATTTCTTTAGAGGAGTTCACAGAAGTTTCCGGCTTACCGGTCATAGGGGAGCATTACGAGGAGCTGCTTCCCACGGACGAATATGTCTTCGGTGCTAAGCCAGTGATAATGGGCCTTACCCCAGAGAATGTTGTTCAACATCAGTTCCCAAGTTTGATCAAAGTGTTGAATATCTACGAAGGCCTTTTTATCGAATCTGTGAGCCGCGGGGTTAGTTTCGAGGATTTCATCGCTCGCTTCCTTCACCCGAAAGTCCTCTCGGCGGAAGCTACTAAGTTTGCCACGCTTGATGACCCTTTCGGCTTAGGTTTGGATAACCTGCCAGCGACGGAGGTAGATCAGAAGGGTTTCTTCCTTCCTAACTCCCCAGTTGTCCCTTTTGCGGAGGTTGCGGTCCTTGGGATGGATGAGGAAGCATTCTTCTTAGGATTTCTTGGGCTATGGCTGAGCTGGTTTGCGCTCCCGATGCATCTTCGCCGTATGAGGCCATCTGTCTTTTACCCAGCTCACCGGATGACCATTAGGGTAAAAGTGGCCGTCGGGATCGCCGGCTTAACCCACCTGTATCATGGCCTTAGTCAAGCGGCGGATGCTAATGAACCTGGAGTACCGCACGTGATCTTCTTGATGCATTACTTCATGTCATGGCTTGAGCTATATGCACTTGGCGTTTCTGGTATGCACAAAAGGCCTTCGTTCTATGACAGGTGCAGCTTCCCTCGGATTATGCGATTGGTCGGCGCCTCAATTGTAACTCTGTCGCCACGGCATGCCAGAGGTTTGCTCCTTCGTCCCCGCATAGTTGGAGACGGGATGACCTTCACCGATAAAGTGTTAACCATCAAAAAGGCGTCTACTACCATAGTGCGGTCATTGCAAGATATTTTCAAAGATGGGGCCTCAGTTCTGACAGCCCGGGAGACCCTCCATTTATATTCTATCAGACCGGGTTTCTTGGTGTTTAGGCAAAATGATGCGGCGCTTTTCATGAGATACAACCCGCATCGTTTTGCCCAACAACTGAGCTATAATCAAGGAGTGCCATTGGAGGCTTTCTTGCTGGAACCTGCTGCCACTGAAGAAGGGATGCGGAGCGCGCTGCATCACTTCATGTGTCTGAATACGGGCTCTCACTTTTTCATCAGCGAGCCAACTTGCATCCCACGGATCCTTAATACATATACGGCGTGGTACCAGCATTCGACGGGCGCCGTTATTAAGGAAGAAAGGCGGTTGTTGGTTGACCGCAAGGGTGTGCCTCCTGGCAGCGACCGCAAAGCTCCCCTGAAGCCAAGGATCCCTGTCGTTCCTCCGCTGAGAGATGCTGGAGCTGAGCCACCGCGCGTGCTGAGCCCTCCGCGCGGATTGCCGCCTCGTGATACCGCGGACGTGCCCCCAGCGCCCCGTGCTCCGGTGGAAACGGTGAATGTGGTTTCGCCGGAGTCCGGTGTGGGCTCGGACATCGGGACCCGCCATCCTAAAGTGCCTGCAAAGCGTAAGCTGATTTTGGCGGCGACCGGGGTCCGCGCGCAAAAGAGGAAGAAGAAGTTCGTTCTTTCTCTTGATGCCGTGCTCGGCTTAGAGCCTCAGGCCCCTCTTACCGAAGGCATAAGTGAATACGGAAGCAACGAGGGTTTCTTCGTAGAGCCAGCAGACACCGATATGGTGGCCGCCATCGCGGCTTCTGAGCGATCGGCAAGGCTCGAAGCGTGGTTGGCTAAACTTGTGCAATCGGGTAATGACTAGTTGTATTTTTCCGTCATTGCATCGTACTTTTATCATTGTTTTTGACTAACGCTTTTCCCCCCTTTTTTTTAACAGGCATTACCGCCGAAAAAGCTATTGCCGCTTCCCTCAAAACTTTCCAGGAGGAAGAGATGAAACGCACTCTATTGGGTGTTGGTATGTCTTGGCTCACTGAGTCTTTTATCCTCCTTTTTATGGCCAATCTAATCTTTTCTTTATCTCTTTGCAGGGGTCGCGGGATCTACTGCGCAAGCCGATGCGGGGACTCTTCCTGGGCCAGCTACTGAAGTCCCAGCTTCTTCGGGGCTGCCGCGAGAGACCCAACTCAAAAAGCCGATGATGGATGCCTTGAAGGCTCTGGAGGCAACTCTGAACGCAGACAACGACGCCTTGTTGAAGGAGGCTTCTAAGAGGTCCGTCGTGACGGCCTGGGAGGAGAGGAAGCGCTTGAGGCGCGCAGTGAAGGAGCGTAGCGCTGCTTTGGCCGTGGGAGCGGGCCCAAGCGCCGTTATTCCTCGTGCTGCTGCTCCTTCGGAAGAGTCTCCGGTCGCCTTGCATACTGCTCATAGACGGGCGGTGCGTGCAGCTCGAGAAACCAACGATCAATCCACCTCAGGTAACGTGTTTTTCGAAGCTTTGTTTTAAGAGTCGTAAAACTATCGGTTCTTATACATCTTGTCCTGCAGGGCCAAGTCCAACTGAAGGAGCGGAGGAAACCGTCGAGCCTGAGGGGATGGTGGAGAAAGCAGCAGCCGAAACGGAGGCGACGGTAGGCGGTGCGGCCCTAGTCGCCGGGCCTGAGCTAGTGGCTGACGAGACGGTCACTCCTACTATGCCCGAGAAGGTTGCCGATGCCGAGCCCGAGGTAGCGGCAGATGAGACGGCTGCTACAGCCGAGTCTTAGGCGGCAGCGGATGGGACGGCTGCGACCGACGAACCTATGGCAGCGGTGGACGTCTGCGACCGCTGAGCCGAAGGAAGTAGCGGGTGAGACGGTTGCTACGGTCGCTGAGGAAGAGATGGCCGCTCTTTCTCAAGAGTCGGGCAATGCTCCGATCATTGCCCTCCCTGCTTACGGTTCCTTGTCGTCTCCCGGCGCCGCAAGCGTGACGACGGCTCCTGTTGAGTCGGGTGATGAGGCAACGGGAGGTGAACCCATGTCAATGGAGGAGGGAGACGCAGCCGTTTCGGCTGGAGACTCATCAGGTAAATTTTTGGTTACCGTCCTTCTTTTTATTTCGTAATTCTTCCTGACAGGTTTATCTTGTTTTTTAACGCAGGTGCGGCCAGTGCTGATGCCCCATTGCTCGAGGGAGCGCCGTCAGTTACTGCCTTGACGGTGGCCACCTCTCTACCTTCTCTCGCACCATCGCAAATGCTGGAAGGTATGGATTTGTAACCCATCAGTTTCATCTTTCGGCTGTATAATTCATGTATTGACGTTATACTATTGCGTCCTTGCAGGAGTGCTTTTTGATCACCTCTACCGGGTGTTGGACCCACACTTCTCCTTCCCGTCGGAGCTTGCTTCCTCCAGTGGCGCTGGTGAGTATAGTTTTCAACTAATGCTCTTTCTTTTTCCAATAATGAACTTGTTTCTGATTCTTCCTTGCCCTAATTGCAGTGCTACAGATCGAAGGAGGAGATGTAAAATCAACCGCGCCACCGGTCTTCCCAGCTTTGCCGCCTGCTACAGCTGGTATAGTAAACTCCATCATTGATGACTTTCTTATATTCCTTGAATTGTCATTTGATTGTGTTTTGTTTTGCAGCTATCGTTCCGGTTCCGGTCCCTTTCGAGTCCCGCATCATGATGCCGGCAAGCCCGTTCTCCAGGCGTCCATCCTCAAAGGGTGCTGCGATGAGCTTGTGAGCATGCTGAGCGGATGCGTCGAGGAGCTTGACGCAGAAGCTCCTGTATCTGTCGCAGATTTCGCTGCTGAGGTTAATCCGATACTGGCGACGCTTGTAAATTTTCATAATGAAGGCGTCGTCGAGTCTTAGATTAACCACTGTAGGGAGATTGAGGCCCGCCTGCATCAGCTGGAGCTTATGCGTCCTGCCCCCGAGATTTTGGCCGTGAGTACTCAACGGGCGTAATGGATCGAGCAGAGCGCTTCTTACTTCCGCCATCTGGAACAAGAAGCGGTCTTAAGGCGGAGGGAATGCTAAGAGACCTCAAGCGAGTCTGCTCGACTGCGTGCCGAGGTCGACGCGAACGCTGCCCGGGTGAAAGCTATCTTCGAGGGCATTCTGCAAAGTATTTCTGACGGGCTAACATTGAAGCAGAAGCTCGATGCCGTTGAGCATGATGCCCAAGGTCGCGAAGCAGCTCAGCAGGCAGTTGAAGAGCAACTTTCATCCTATATGCAGCAGCGGGCCCAGGTGGAAGCGGAGTTGGCTGCGGCAGCCGATCAGGAGAGGGCGGTGAAGGAAGTGCGAGAGCAGCTTGCAGATTTGTTGAAGACGCTTCCTTCTCCATGAACATTTTGTATCATTTGTAATTGTAAATCAAATGTATTTGTTTCTTTTATTCTTTACCACAATGTATCTTGTACTCAATCAAATTCATGAATAAAAGATATACATTCTTCACAATGTCTTGTGTCATTTCTCCGCTTTCTCCCTTCTTTTATTATCAGCATGTTACCTTAGTAAACACGGTCGACAGATGATAGAGCGAGCATCCTGTCTTGACTTCTTCAAGAGATAGTGATGGCTTAGGAGGCAGGTTCAGATCTGCTGCCTAAGACTTTTCAACTCTATGAGCCGTAAGGGTCTCACAAAGAATTTTCTCCCTACGGATCAAGAGAATCTCGTAGGTGTATTTTCTCCTTAGGAATCGTGGGGATTCCTAAGTGCGTTTTCTCTTATAAGTCGTAAGGATCTTATAAGAGAATTTTCCCTCTTACGAGTCGAGAGGACCCGTAAGCGGTTGTTTCCTTCCTTGTCGAGATTCGACTTTGGAGAGTGTGACTCGTGAATAGTATGCAAGAGTCCATTTCGGATTGACTTGCAGGGTCCCGGTGCTTAGGAAACAGTTTTTCTTTTTTTAATCCCCGCTGCCTAAGGCTTTACCTCACAAGTCAAGACGAATCGAGAAGTTCTCGCAAAGACACTAATTTCCTCAAGAGTCGAGACGAATCGAGCAGTTCTCATAAGAATATCCTAACGTCACAGTTAACCTCTGCTCTTTACGACAGAGGTATGTTAGGGTCTGTGGTACTAGGGTTTTGTCCGTTGTACCATCGCATTGGCTGATGTATTCCTCGATAGGCAATCTTGCTGTTTGAGTAGCCTTGCGATTGTCGTGCCTCTGATCCCTTCGGAGGCTAGACAAGACGTCTTCAAGCAATCCTCCTAGGCAGTTTGACCGTTGGAAGAGCAAGCGTTAGGAATTTTGCCATGCCGCTTTTTACTTGAGGTTAGGCTCATTTTGGAGAGCCCCGATGAGTCATAACCACTCCGCGCTGGTGTGGGATGATCTCCGATAGTCTTTCAGGCTTTATATGACTTGCTGTTAAGACCCGGAAGCTAGGAATTCGGCCTTTGCTTCGTTTGCTGGCATTGCGTCTGTTGTATCGAGACGAATGTCGCGGTTGTCTCTAGGTTGCTAGTGAACCGTCGAGGTTTGGAACTACGGATTTTGCCGTGGCTCCTTTTGGTGATGTGGCATCTGCTGTGTCGAGACGAACGTCGAGGTGGTGACCACTCCGCACTGGTGCGAGATGATCTCCGATTGTCTTTCAGGCTTTATATGACTTGTCGTTAAGACCCTGAAGCTAGGAATTTGGCCTTCGCTTCATTTGCTGGCATTGCATCTGCTGTATTGAGACGAATGTCGCGGTTGCCTCTAGGTTGCTGGTGAACCATCGAGGTTTGGAACTAGGGATTTTGTCGTGGCTCCTTTTGGTGATGTTGCATCTGCTGTGTCGAGACGAACGTCGAGGTGGTGACCACTCCGCAGTGGTGCGAGATGATCTCCGATTGTCTTTCAGGCTTTATATGACTTGCCATTAAGACCCTGAAGCTAGGAATTTAGCCTTCGCTTCGTTTGCTGGCATTGCGTCTGCTGTATTGAGACAAATGTCGCGGTTGTCTCTAGGTTGCTGGTGAACCGTCGAGATTTGGAACTAGGGGTTTTGCCGTGGCTCCTTTGTTTGATTGTCACGTCTGAATCTTGCTAGAGGAAGAACGCTAGGGTGACATCTCGTCTGCTGTATCGAGACGAACGTCGAGGTGGTGACCACTCCGCGCTGGTGCGAGATGGTCTTCGATTGTCTTTCGGGTTTTATATGAGTTACCGTCAAGACTCTGAAGCTAGGAATTTGGCCTTTGTTTCGTTTGCTTTGTCACGTCCGAATCCTGTTGGAGGAAAAACGCTGTCGTGACATCTCATCTATTGTATTGAAACGAACGTCGAGGTGGTGACCACTCCGCGCTGGTGTGAGATGATCTCCGATGGTCTTTCAGGTTTTATATGAGTTATCGTCAAGACCCTGAAGCTAGGAATTTGGCCTTCGCTTCGTTTGCTTTGGCGTGTCCGAATCCTGTTGGAGGAAGGACGCTGTCATGACATCTCGTCTGTTGTATTGAGACGGACGTCGAAGCGGTGACCACTCCGCGCTGGCGCGAGATGATCTTCGATGGTCTTTCAGGTTTTATATGAGTTACCGTCAAGACTTGGCTCTGTTGTTTGATGGAGCATTGGGAGGGAAGATGTGTTTCCTTCTTTGTTTGTTCCCCTGAATTGTATACAGGGATTGCTGTTATATCGCCTGTAGGGCATAAATTTCATTATATATGTTTTTATTTTATTTATTTCCGCGACGCTCTATCATTTCAGCTTTTATATCGCGAAAGTTGCGATTGCCCAATCATTTCGGCTATTTTTCGCGGTGCCCAATCATTTCGGCTATTTATTTTATTTTTACTCGCTGTTTTTTATTGCGAGTTGCCCAATCATGTCGGCTATTTTGCATGCATACATTTTTACTTTCTGATATTGTTGCAAGTTGCCCCATCATTTCGGCTATTTCTCATGCATGTGTGGCTTGCAGGCTTTTCACTGTAAACCTGGAATTAAACACCGATTTCGGCATCAGCACCGCTACAACTGGGATGTTGCCAGGAGCGAATCATCATTTGCCTTCGTCGATGTCGAACAAAGGTGGCTTAGTAAACAGGGTTAGGATCCTGTCGACTAAGGCTTTTGACTCCATGAGCCGTAAGGGTCTCACAAAGGTATTTCTCCCTACAAGTCGGGAGGATCTCATAGGTGTATTTTCTCCTTAAGAATCGTGAGGATTCCTAAGTGCATGTTCCCCTGTAAGTCGTAAGGATCTTATAAAAGGGTTTTCTTCTTATAAGTCGAGAGGACTTACAAGGGTTGTTCATCATGTGGACATATCCCTAGTTACGGGTGGGACTTGGTTAGGGAAATGTCTATTCGCGCATGTGGATTGTATACAAGGGTCAGTATGAGCCGCTTGTAGGGCAGTATCAAAGGTTGTGGGGGTTGCTTAAGAACAGGTTTAGGTCTCTTTAACTTAAGACTTTCAAATCTTATGAGCCGTGAAGGTCCCATAAGAGAGTTCTCCTTACGAGTCGTGAGGATCTCGCAAGTGTAATTTCTCCTTAGGAATCGTGGGGATCCGTAAGTGTGCTGCTCCTTTGTGAGTCGTAAGGATCTCACGTGGGTGGTTTCTCCTTACAAGGTCGAGAGGACCCTGTAAGTGTCTTTTAACGAGGTTGCGCCCTTTCGGGTTTTCACAAACACTCGCCGGTAGTCCTGCTGTTTTTACTCACGGAGTCCTTTCAGGTTTTCATCCGTGCCCACTTTGCTTATGGACATACCGTTTTTCTTTTTTTCTTTTTTATTCTTTTATTCTTTTTTTTTATCAGCTTTGGGATGCTGCAATCCACCGTAGTTTCTCGACATTTCGGTCAATAGCTAGTTTTAGGACGTAGTAGTCCGTCATTAGTTTAAGGATGTTTCGGTCCACCGTAGCTTTGAGGCGAAGTTTCACCGGATGCTCCATAAACAAGTAGATTTCTCCTTGATAGACCTTGTCACATAATCCAAGGATTTTGGCACTGTTCCTGCCCCCAGCTCCTCTACGTTATCTCCTAATGCCGAGTGAGCGGCTTTGTTACTTAGCGACAAATGAGCAATCATGTGGCAACTTGCCATATAATCTTCGGATTCTTCTGACAAGTCGTCTCCCTCATCATTGTCGTTATCTTCATTCTCAAGGATGTGATTGAGGGACTCTTGAAGCGTGACTGGGGTTCGCGCCCTCCGGCTGTATTCTTCCAGTGCGTCAGTATGTTTTTGCAGATCCGTGCGTTTGTCGTTAGACTTCACAGGCTTTTTGGTCTTCTTCTTTTTTATCGAAGACCGTGACGGCTGGATGTGAACACTTTGGCTATCTCCACCAATCTTCGGAGTTGGGCGCGGTTTCAGCATCCCTTCGATGATCTGGGGTTCTAGCAGGTTCTTCCACCTGATCGCCGGGCATGTTTGGAGATCATTTAGCATCCTTTTGGTTTTGGCTGAAAGAACGACCTCCCATGGGGCTTCTTTAACAAAAGAGCACGATGCCCCCGACGTGTCCACCTTTTTTAGGAGTGTCCGGTTGTGGTGAGTTTACCTTCCACTTCTCAGACAGCGTAAACTTGCCTTGTAGGTACTGGTCTTCGATCCATCCCTTAAAGACGAAGCAATTCTCGATCGGGTGACTTACCGTTTGGTGGTAAGGGCAATAATTAGGATTATTCACTTCGCTGGGTTGCGGCGGTCTCCTGGGATTCGGCAAGTTGATAAGCCTGTTGCGCATTGCCAGCTCAAACAGCCTCTTTGTTTTATCCCGCGGGAATGAGTAAGGACGCTTCATTTTCTCATTGTAATAGTGTCGTCTCGCTTCCAGCTGATCTGCTAGTTTTGGGGCACTGGGCTGTTGTTGAGTGTTCGCGACGAAGGTCGCCTTCCCTTTACCCTTGTCGTTCCGAGATTCCGGCTTCAGGGGAGACGGTCTGTGACCCATTTGATCCATCTGGGCTAGCTTATCGATTAAAGCCTGGAACGTGGTCGGTTTAAAGAACATCATGAATTGTGAAATAGTTGCATGAGGATCTAGGGTGCCCACGAACATGCCCACCGCTGGTGCTTCTTCGATGCGTTGTTCGCATTTTTACCACAAGTTCCGCCATCGGGTTGCATATTGAACCCAAGTTTCGCCCGGCTTTACTCTTGTATTGATCAAAGCTATTATTGAAGTACGCTCGCTGGAGCTTGCGAAACGCTAGGTAAACAACAATTCCATTTTAGCGAAAGTTTTGACGGAATCGTTCGGAAGCTCGGAGTACCACTCAAACGCCGTCTCCGATAAGCTGCCGACGAATTGGCGGAGCAGGAGCTTATCGTCGCTGCCGGTGTTGCCACAAAGAGCCCTGAACTGGGCAACATGTTGATGGGAATTGCCTGTCCCCTTGTAGACATGGAATTTTGGGATCGTGCAGCCCGGCGGGTACTTTATCTGGTCATACCAGCTCGGATATGGTCACCCCGTTTTAACGACTTGACCAGCCGCTTCATTTGCCTGGTGGACTCATATTTATTGAGCAATGTAGTCATCCAGGGCAGCTTTGGAAATTGTCTCCTCCTTGGCTGTTGAAAGAGCCGGCGGTGAATTTGACGTTTCTCCTCTGTCATCTTCAAGGATAATCGGAGGATCTTCGGCTGGGGGATCCTGCTGGATCATCATCCCAACCATGTCTTGAAATAGGAGAGTCATCTGCTTTATATTGGCCGCTTGCTCTGCAGCTTCCTTGTCCTTCTTTTCAAGCATTCTACGAAGGAATTCAGTATCAGTTTCTTCTTCTTGACGTTGATCTGATGACGTTTCCGGGCTCTCTTTTGGCCCTGTGAGTACGGCCATCTGCATCAACATTTCCTGGAGCTTCTGTTGTTGCTCCTGGGCTTTGGTCATGGATCGAGTGAGCAGTCGGTGACTCGTTGAAGCGCGGCTATCCTCTTTCCCGGATGCTATATAAACAGTATGCACCACTATACCCCCAGACTTGGGGCGTTTGTGCTCAGCGTTTCTACGGTTCGCCGTGTTCACAGGGGCTTTTTGCAGCCTCCTTTTCTTTTGAGTGATTGGCGTTGAGGGAGCCGTTGCAGTGGACACCCAGCCAGCTGTTGCTTTTTCTGGCTTGACAGAGTAGTCCTTCTCCTGCCGAACCTTCATCTTTTCCTATCGGCGGAGATAGTCTTGATCCATTACGGAGTCTTGGATTTGATGCCAGACCTTGTAAATTTCAGAGGACAGCCGTTGAGGGGGCTGCTCCAGCTTCACCTTTGAGGCATTATCTACAGGTGTAGGAGATCTTTTCAATACGGCAGTTGGCGAGTTTTTGCGCACCCATCTTAGCGGATCAAAGCTATTCCCGGTCGAAACAGCAGCACTGATTTCCAACATCGGAGCTGGCGGAGTTATCCCAGAGGGGGAGTTGCCCCCAGCTTTCCTTACCCGGCGTCAGTGACGACGGCGAGCATGTTGCGCGATTGGAGTTGGTTTAGCCGTAGGGTGACCTCCTTATGCCCCCTGTGTTGGTCAGAATTCGCTGGTATCAGCCTTTTAAAGACCGACGTCCATTGAATGGGGACGGCCAACCTATCAAAAGCAGACTTCCTAGTAGGGGAAGCAACCTTGGTGATTTCGTCTGGAACGGGAGCAGAAATAGTCAGTCATGTGAAGACCGACCCTTTGGCAGGAGAAACTGCCTTGACGATTTTGTGAGCAGGGATGGCTATCCGCTTCGGGATAACGCCTTCTGGTATTGCAAGCTTCTTCATGGGCCCGTTGGAGCTCTGGCCTAGTCTATTAAAAACCGAGGCAGTGGAGTTGGGTGACCCGTTGAGAGGGGCCGTAATAGTAGCAAGACGATCGAATACCGGTCTTAGGAGCTTCTTGTGACGGTACAGGGGCGTTGAAGCTCATGGGTAGGAGTATGGTCCCGAAGAATAGTCCAGTGGTGGCTTGAGTTACCTGCTCCACTGGTATCTTGAAAAGGGAGGCCGCTTGGGGACCGTAAGTCACTCCTCCAGCAAGGACGGAGTGAGAGTTGCAGTTGCAGGTAGTGCAGTTTGAAACCATTGATCTTCTGTTTTCTGCACGGAGCAAGACACCAAATCTAAGTACCTCGAATCCACGGGCAACCATAACAAACTGCGATTCGTTTGCGAACACGACTCACGAAGTGTGGAGTGGAAAGAGGAAAAGGTCCCACCGGGCGTACCAAAATCTGTTCCCCTCCGAAAGACGCGACAGAGACGCGGTGAACGTCTCACCTGAATTTCGAGGCAGACGCTATTTGGTGCTATCCGTCCACCTCTCCGAGGATGCCAAGTTGATTTATGGCACCGTGTATCGAAGGTTTAAACGGATGCGTCCGATGTAGCAGACTTCGTCAGATTCCCCCTCGCTTGAGGGGGTTTTGATTGTGGGGACGCTCTTCCCTGCAGGCGCAAGCCCCTGCAGTTAATTATGCTACCGCATCGCGGTAACAACTTTCTCCTTCTCCAGCTGGTCACTTCATGTCGTGGGTGTTTATTTTGTTTGAGGTTGCCCGTGGATTGTATACGAAGACTAATTTATGTTGTCGCCCATAGGACGTGGATTAGTCCAAATCCGTATTTTCTTAGATTTGGGTTTGAGGTTTTGGTTTAAGGATATGTTAGCCATGTTTGAGGCTAAGATCAACTTAAACGTTTGTTAAGGATACGTTAGTATGATTTGAGACTAAGATCGGCTTAACAGGATCGTTTAGATCCGACAAAAGAGCATTTGGGGCTCTATTGTTCTAGTTTAGGGACATGGTGGTCCATTGCCAGTTTAGGGACATAGTAGTCCATTGCCAGTTTAGGGACACGGTGGTCCAACATTCCCATTTTGGGGACGAATATTGGTTTAAGGACATTTTGGTCCAACATTCCCATTTTGAGGACGAATATTGGTTTAAGGACATCATAGTCCATGAGTTTAAGGACCCCACAGTCCGTATTAATGTATGGTTGTCGGGACCCATCACCTCTCTGACGACGTTGAAAGATTACAACGACAAATATCAGAGGAGTTCGGAGATGTACCCTTGAACCGGATGTAAATTGATTTGAGAGAGCAGTTGTGCTCAGCTCAATTTAATTTGAGGACTTATGGCCAGAATTGGGTTAAGTCCAGTTAGAAAATGTCACATTTGGTCTGTTAGGCCTTTGATTGGTCTCTGCCCTTTTTAATAATGCATGGCATTTTTATTAGGCCTGTTATGCCTTTTTAATTGGGCTCTGCCCTTATTTGATAATGCAGAGCATTTATTTCTCTGACAGTGTGCCACGTGGCCTGTCAGGCGCTCTGCGCCAAGAGCGCAATGCGTCAGTGCATGTGGAGGTGACACGTGTCACACTCTGGTGAGCGCAAGTCTGTTGGCGCAGTGCGCTGCGCCAGTGCGCTGCTGACACGTGGCGTACTATAGTGGCTTGGGCCAATCCAAGGAGCGCAACAGCGCAAATCAAGAGTGCAAGGCACTGTTCAATGGCGTAGAGCACAACTTGATCCAATTTAGATCAAAGAAACAAGTTTTTTCTTGTTCTGAAGAAGTTCTACCTCAAGATTAAGAACCAATGGTTCATCAAAAGGCAGTGCCTTTATGTAGATCAAATGATCTGTGAAGTAATACTTCTTTTATTTTTTTGTGATTGGATCTTTATGATCTCTTTCTTTTTTTTTATGGAAGATCTTGATCTTGTTCTTAGATCATTGATCTTTTTAGAAGAAAATTCTTCTTTTTTCCAAAGGTTTACCTTTTTCTTTTCGAGCTCTTCTCAAAGTTTTTAGCGGAGTTCTCTATATCTGAGACTTGGAGTCTAGAGGCCTTTATATAGGGCTAATTAATTTGTTAAATCAGTTAAAGAGATCTTTCTCTGATTGATTTGGGGATGTTTCCCCACCGTTGGATCTTTGATCGTAGGGCTTCTGTTTTACAGAAGACAATCTTCTTGTTTTTAGCAAGATTGGAAAGATCTTTCCAGAATTTTATTGTTTAAATGCTGGCACAGTTGGCGCAAGCGCACCTGCACTGACACGTGTCGCGCAGCGTAAAGCGCAGCGCGACTGTGCTGACACGTGTCGCGCAGCGTAGAGCGCAAGTCATCTGAAGCGTTGCTTCCTTTATTTTTATTTTAAAACAGAGCTTTACTCTGATTGGGTGCGCTGTCTTGGGCGCAACCCTGGCGTGTCTATTTTTGACACGTGGCGCGTTGCGCGCAACGCAAGAAATCTGAAGCGTTGCTTCAATTTTTGAATTTTTGAAATTCAAACAGAGCTTTACTCTGATTGGGGGAAACACCCACGTGCTGACACGTGGTGCGCTAGCGCTTTTGCGCTCAGAGCGCTAGCGCCCACGTGCTGACACGTGGTGCGCTAGCGCTCTTATGCTCAGGGTGCTAGCGCCCACGTGGTGACACGTGGTGCGCTAGCTCTTGCGCTCAGGGCGCTAGCGCCCGAGCGCCCACGTGCTGACACATGGCGCGCTAGCGCTCAAAGCGCTGCCGCTTTTCTCCACGTATCCTTTGGATGCCCTTTATATATATATATATATATATATATATATATATATATATATATATATATATATAGACACACACACACACACTACAACACTGTCCCCCTCAAAAAAATTTGGGCCGGGGCGCTGCCCTGCACCCCGCAAGGGGGCTGCTAGCCCCTTGACCCCCAGCCCGCTATCCGGGTAGCGGTACCCCCGTAAAAACTCTGCAGGGCCCCCGATATATCCAAAACCCCTTCAAAACACAACACTGCATGTTGAGTTCGCATGACCAGTTTAACCCGTTAATCGGAAGTTCTCTCGCTCTAAAAGGCGAGGGGTAATTAACGGCGGTTTAGTCCGCGGCTGCCGGAGATTCAGATCCCCACAATCAATAAACCCCAGCCTACCTTAGGCAGGGGGAATCTGTAATGTGTCTGAAAAGCGCGCGCGTATTCCCATCTCAATGGGGTGACGAAAAACACTTTACAACAACTTGACCGAACCGAACCATGAATATACTTCCATTTACATGATTCTCCAGTTACATCCATTTACATGATTCTCCAATTACATCCATTTACTGATATCATGGTTTCGGCAAAGTCATCTATACAATTTTCAAAACAATACAATACAATTCAATACCATCAGTACAATTATTACTAACAATACAATAAATACACGGGGTATTGGGGTAGTTCATTCGCGAATCCAACGGAATCTTAAGAGTCCCCCTAGATCATGAATCCATGTCTACTAACACAAGCAAGCTATTATGAGGGCCCGTGTTTCCACGCTCCTGAATTACAGCCTGTTGAGTTTGGAATACTTCGACGACGGTCGAAGTCCCGTTACTAATATTTGATTCGGGCTCGTGGTTCCCTACCCTTGGATTACAGCCTGTTGGGTTTGAAAACACTTTTGAGATTGGTTGGCATTCACCCTTGAACTTACGATAACTACATTAATATTAATTACAACAGTATAACAATATAATACAACTTTAAAAGCTACACTCTCCCTTTCTCTCTCTGTCTATTCTATTTCTCCATTCTCTTTGGAACTTACCGAGCGATTTGTTCGCTGACGACATTCTTTTTCTTTCTTCTTTGAATGTTGTCAGGTGTTTCGGACCTTCCAGAAATCAAGCCCAGAATCGAAGACTTGGACCAGCTTTCCTACGACCCAGAGCTCTAGCTACACTGTACACTTTTATTTCAGTACTTTTCCTTTTCTGTTATGCCACTGTTTAGGCATTGTTTCTTTCAGATGTATTTACTTTTCCATGTATTGTACAAAAAGAATGTGAATAAATAAAGTTGTTGTTTTATTGTATCTTGTCTCCTGTGCATTTATTTTTATATTGCTTAGTTACGCTTAGCGTATTTACTTCAGAGTAAATACTTAGCGGCCTCGTCCCGTCCCCTTCGCCTTACACCGGGAAGCGGGACGTGACAGGTTCGCCCGAAACAGGGAAAACCTCTGTGTGGGACTCTAAAGACTCGACAGTACGCTAGCAGTGGGTTTAACCACAAGCACGTCAGTGGTACTAGCTGCACGTAACGGCTACCCAGGTATCTGTCAATAAGAAGGTCGATGAGCAAACTCATCCGAACTGCTACTGAGCCTATCTGTGACAATCTCCGTACAGTCCAGTCTGTTCATCTAAGAGTATCGCATATCAGGCCTTAGGGATGGTAACTGTCAGACCCCTAATCGCGCAATAAGTCGTGTCAGAGTAGAGCCCAAAACACCCTTAGAAACTACCGGAGTACCTACCTGTAAATCTCGCTTGTCCTGGCCAGGGACTTTGTGTAATGGCTTTCCGAACACAGCACGATATCAACCCCTAATACCGGGAGAGATGAATCTTATCTAACTACAACTGCATCCCAGTGCTTCGGAACTGCACTCAACCACTACCTGTTTGCATGACTTAATTGAGCCGTGGTAGGGTAGTGATTTAAGTACAGTGGGAACACACTCGAGACGAATAGTGATGTCAAGTCAACGGACTAAGTTGTACTCATGTCACCTGGGAACGGCTACCTAACGATAGGTATAATACCAACTAGCGGTTCCCAATGAGTCCGTCCAGTGTAACTCTTAACCCAATGAGCACATGTATACTATCTGCAGTACAACGTATTAATGGCTGTGGGACAGACCATCTCCCATGCTGGGATGAGAAGCGTATACACTAGTCTACTCTAGAGTATCGATACCCCGTATTGATAATCCTACGACTAGGAACCTATATAAGTATGTGCTTATAAACTACCCAACTCCCACTAGTGTGACTGCCATCACAACGCTAGTAGTCAAGCAAACATCCTAAGGGCTCTATCAATATGTATAAGCGATATGCTAAAAGAAACATATACACATATTGAGATAGAATCAAACCAAGTAGCATACCACCGTATTGAGCAAGACTGTTATTATATCTGTATATATCCCAAGCTTCCAAAATGTAATATACAAACCAGTACTATATAATAATGGCCTCCAGGGCATATATCACCAACAATATCACATGAGTACTTTGGTTTCTTTGGCACCCATGTGCTATTACATGAGTAACTATGCCTCTTGTTGTTCACATGCCTTTCACGTGAGTAGTGCTAAGCACTCATTCATACAGCGCTTACGTGGATATCATGTAAACCGTTGTCTTCATGGTCGCTCATGTGTCTTTCACATGAGTAGTGCTAAACACTCATTCATATAGCGCTCACGTGGGTATCATATGAAGTACCGTCTTCATAGGCGCTCACGTGGATATCACATGAGACACCGTTTCATTTTTTTCTTTTGAGCACTCATGTGCCTTTCATATGAGACGCTGTTTCTTTGGATGCTCATGTGGATATCACGCGAAACGTTGTTTCCTTAGGTTTTCACGTGTGTCACGCCGCGGTTCCTAGTAGACGGAAACGGTAACGTGGGAAGCTCACGACATATTTCTTCAGAGAAGGTTATTCCTTAAATAAATATGCTAAGCGTAGTGGAAAAAATACACAATGCAAGAATAAATGGAGACTGAAATTTTTTCAACAAACTTCTTTATTTACATTCAAACTTGAAACATTTACAATACATAAGTTCAACTGAAAAGGAAATACAATAACAGAAATGCCTAAACAGGTGGCATATATAAACTGAAAAAAGAATAAGCTAAGCTTGAGTACTGATCTGGTTGTAATCTTCCTCCGTGGCGTCCATTTCTCCCGTCTCAACAGTACTTGATTAATATTCCAAGAAAACAAGGGTGCGTAGAATGCCCGTCATTGAGCTAACGCTCGGTAAGTCCCAAAAGCAAGGTAAATGTGAAAAGTGCTAGATATAGTATAAAATGATGTGAAGTAAATGACGAGTAAAAGTATGTGGAAGTGAATATGGGTATATGTCCTATAAGTTTCTATATGATAACTATGTTAATGTTAAGTCCAAGTGTGAATGCCAACACAACCGTAGAAGTATTCACGAGCTTAAGAGTGAGACCCCAGGAGTAAGGAAACATGGGCCCATGTCATGTGTTAGCGTTGGGACTCCAAGCCGTGGAGGATTCAACACGACTAAGATTCGAGCAAATAGAATTCGAGTAGGTTAATGCAGGACTCCTGAAATTTCGTTGGATCTGCACTTGTAACTATCCCAAACACCCCGAGTATAATAGATTATCACTGTTAGATTGATTTAGTTGATTTGATTATCTGATTATAGCATGTTTTGATCAAAACCATAAATTGCAAAAAAGTGAAGAATGAAATCGAGTAAGCCAAGTAGAATGCGAGTCATGTTAGTTGCAATTATGGGTCGAGTCGAGTCGAGTGTTCAAGTTCAAGTTCAAGTTCAAGATTAGGTTCGAGCTTGGATTCAAGTTCGAGTTTAAATCAAGTTAGAGTTTGTATTCAGGTTATGGTCGTATCTTATTAATAAATTTAATCTTATGAATTTCTTTAGTTTGGAAAATATCGATAACCGCTGCACATGGACGGTGGGATTTATGACTTTTTCAAAAATGATTATCATTTGATAATTTCCATCCTAAGCCTACGATCTATATTTAGGGAGAGATAAGTGGTGCATCATTTTCTTCGGCGACCTCGAGGCATCTGACAAGAGAAGACGCCATTCAAACCAATCTGTAAGCTAAATACGTAATCTAGACCGGTCTCTTGATTTCTAGGGTATTTTAGTAAAAATGTCATTTAAAAATTCTCGAGGGTTTTTAATTCGTCCTAAAACCTCAAATAAGTTTTTAAATAAAAATATGTTATTTAAATAGTCAAGATTTTTATATAAAAAAGTATTTAGTGTAAATGTAATACCCTGTTTTCTTTTATACGCCAATGTCCGTATTTTTAGAAGTTTATTAGTTTACACTTAAAACTATTTTAGTTAGTTTAAAAGCCTTATTATATATCCATTTTTCCCAGAATCTTTTATTTGCTAATTCCAAACCGGCCCCTCTCCCCTGAATTTTCCCTATCCTTATTTATTTCCAAACCCAAGCTCATTCTCATCATTTACCTTACTTTCCTTCAGCCCATTTTTCTTCGTAAATAAATTTACTCCTTTTCCAGCGAACCCAGCCCGAGCCCAACACTCATTTTTCCCCAAGAATTCTAAACATAAAATCCTTCTTCCCTAGCCCAGCACAATTTTTCCCAAGGCCTAACCCTCACTCTTTTTCATTCACAAATCCCTTTTTATTTTCATAACTCAGCCTAATGTTCTTGTAAATTTAAATTCGATTTCTTTTTTTACTTCCCAGCCCAGCCCTCTCTATATATATTTAAAATCCTTTATAAAAAAAAAAGAGAATTCTTCCAGCCCACTCTCCCTGGCCCGTTCCCTTCCCCTTTAATTCCTTTATTCAACTTTCTGGCCCAGCCCGCCTCGCTCAGCCCAAACCTCCAATTTTCCTTCTTATTATTGTTTGGCCCGCTCCCCTATAGCCGCTCATCAACACCCGACCCAGCCCAATCCCTATTCATCTCCTCCTTCAAATTTACCCCCAACGGCTACCTCCGTTAACTCGTGCGCGACCCGTTCCGCCTCCGTCGCCCACGCCCGCGCTCGAGCGCCGTTACCCCAGGACGCGCCCCTCGTGGTCCACTCAACGCGCACCCTCGTCTCCCCTATCTTCTTCACATCCCTTTTCTCCTCTCCCCCACCAAGCTTACCACCACTGAGCCCGATCCCCCGCCTCTTCGTCGGCCACTCCTCCAAGTATCGCCGCTGTCTCGCCCTCTCCCCGCCACACCTCCATTGCCTGCCCCCTTGTCCCCAATCTCAAAGTTCCAGCCACACCCTCCAGCCCCATCTCCATCAACCCAACTCAAGCACCCATTTTTCCCCCGAGCCAACCACCACCTGGCACCATCGTCATCGACGGCGACCACCATCGCCAACCACCTCATCCCTCTACCCACCTTCTCACTCTCCGACACACCCTCCCTCACCGGAGCTCGAACTCGAGACGACCCCTGCACACCACTCACTTGAGCTCCAACTACCCGACACCCTGTTCCGGCCACCTTGCCACCTCTCGACGGCGGCCCATTGCTTCTCGTCGACCCCATCGTCATCATCCACATCATCGTCGTCACCTCCACTGTCACTCCGATCTCTAAGCCCCTCTCTTTCCCTCACTACTTCTCTCTCAGTCTCTCTCTCTGTAACCCTCTCTCCCCTCTGTCTCTCTCTAACACCCCCTCTCTTTGCCTATGCACACACACTCTCCCTTCATCTCATTTCTCTCTCTCCCTGTCTCTCTCTCTAACCCTCTCTCTCACTCACTGTCGTTCTCATTCTCTCTCTCTCAAGATCCCTCTTCACTCTTTTTCTCAACCTTTCTCTATATATCTCCAAAACCTCTCTCTCCTCATTTCAGCCTAAGCCTCCCCTCGTCGGCCACCCGTCGCTGCCCCGTGCTGTCGCTGTCGTCGACGTTTCATCGCAATCATCGTCGTCATACCCACCGAACTGCAAAATCCAAGAGACGAGCACGAGCCAAGACCGCGAACCTTGCACGCGTCATTCATCGCGCGTTCGTGCCGTTATCATTGTCGGGCATCACCAAGAAGTCTCCAGGCAAGTTTTTACTTGCTTACATGCTATTTTACTTAAGTTATAATTGTTAAATGCCTAGATTATAAAGTTACGAGTTAAAACTATTATGTGCCGTAACTGTTCGATGCTTGTTCCCTTAGAAAAACATTATCAAATTTGACGGAACTCGATGGTGTAGGTTGGCCCATAGGGCTGTGAGCATAGTGTATGAATTTCGTTGGATAATCTGATAATTTACGACTAAAACAACTGCCCCCAAGTTTAACCATAAAACTGTAATTCTGTTGCATCTGAAAATCGTTAAATTCACCATAAATCATACACACATTAGAATGGTGCGTTCGAGGGCTCAAATTGAAGCCAACTCGACGAACTTTAACCCTATGCTAGTTTCCAGACATTACTGTAACTAAACTGTGATGATATTCGGGTCGGAGTGCGACTCTGGACTGCAGTCCAGAGCGACTCCAGTTATTGATTGCTGTTCCATAATGTGTACCACAAGACTTGCTTAACACTTAGGTTGCGGAACTCCACTGTTTATTGTATATGAATCTATTATCTAGACAACACAATTGATTTCATCCTGTTTCGTTACCGTTTGATATTTAATCTGTAATTTAGAAGATCGGGACACATAACAGTCCCAGCAGAATCAGAATTGACATGTTGATATTAAATAGATTGTAACTCCTAACATACAGACGCGATTGAAGATCCGTTTATTGAGTTGAAAACTTTACTGAAAACCCTAGAATTCATTCAACTGTAGCGTCGCTAAATTATGATCCCAACTGGGGTTAAAATGCGTTGCGAAATGGATTCCTGATTCTGAAGCCGGATTTCCAGCCGCGTGCGCTTAAAATGAAACAGTTATAACTAATGATCCTGAAACCCGATTGGCTCGAAACCAAATTAGATGGATAGATAACTGAACATACTAATTACTACCTGTTTGTCATTTCGCCAAATTATATACATATGTTTCATGATAAATCGTGCAAGTGAAAGAATGCGGTTTTATAACATCCTCACCATGTTTATATACTTGTTCACGCATCATATCATACCCATGTCATTGTATTGATAACCTAGTGACATCGTGCATTTACCCAGTGTTAGATTTTAGTGTTGATTGTGGCAAGTACGTCAGTGTTCGTGTATTCGTGATTAAGTGAAAGTGATACGTACTTGTGCACAATCAGTGTCCCTTTTATTCTATTGCATTGTCGACGTCTGTGGGATGCGTGTACGTGTGACTATAAGTGGTATGGGACACTTATGGAAGCGCTTGCACGGATGTCACAGATAAGGCATCCGACACTGCCATTTATCTTAGGTATTAGTCGGGACGTGCTTGATGGAGGTCCTGCCTCCAGTTCTCACGCAGACTTGTCACGGATCGATTAGTATTTAGAGTTATGATTAGCGTTTGATGTAGACCACGGGGTGTGGGGTAGTTCAAGTGTGAATTCAACAGAATCTCGGGAGTCCCATGCCGGCTTATATATTTAGGGAGTTATATGGAGATTTACAGGGTATGTGCTATAGACACCGTGATACATTCGTTACATGTTGGGCCCGTGGTCCCTTGCCCTTGGGTTCTACCCTTGGGTGGAGGACACTCGCGAGTGGTTGACTCTCACACTTGGACTGACGATAGGCTTAGCGACCTGTACAGTGAGACTTAGAGACCGATAGGGTTACTGTCATTTACATTCCTTCTATACTGTGTTGACATTCGTGACATTGTTATACTGCTTTACTTTTCCGCTGCATTGATCTCTGCTCATTTATATTCGTGCTGTTATTGCTTTACTGTTAATCATATCCTTCACCACTGTTAGAACTGTTACTTGATTATATACATTATATTGCTATTGTGTCGCTCTGACGACCTGAGTATGCATGCTCAGTGTGAGGAGAAGATTTAGCCTGGATCAGAACTAGCCGTGCTTCACAGACTTCTTGACTCGCCTTCCCGGGTTACTTTCATTTGTTCCACTTCAGGTCAGTCTTTACATTGTTCCTTTCAGTTACTGCATTTTCCCATTACCTGCGCATCATTTACTGTTTACCATGAAAAGCTAGAAGCCGAAGTGTGACTACGGCAGGACTTTTCCTTGACCGTAGGAGCATGGCTGGCCTTGTCTACCCCTCGTATTCCGTAATTTGGGAAGCGGGGCGTGACATGGTTTAGTTGGTATCAGAGACCAGGTTTTGCATCGATTGGGATTGCAGTTTTCCGTGTACAGTTCGGCAATCTAAGACATCCTTCGGTCTAGGTTGTAAACTGTCATTCTTGATCCATATTCACATCGTGCGTTCAACTATCCATTCACTATGGTTTTGGGTGACTTGACAAGGATACGTGGTGGCAATTGCACTACCGTACTCTATTCAAGTGACTTAAAGTGATACCGTTAATTCCCCGCTTATAATGATATTCATCATCTCTGATATTCTTGAATCCTTGTTCTATCCATATCATATTTTAATTCATTTAGCATGTGACTCGTATCATTCTCGAAATTGTTGTTTCAGGATCATGTCTTTCAACAACTCTTCATCTGTTTCCGTTTCCCAGAATCAGACCGTTGAGATTCTGAGTGCACTGAAAGGTCTAAGGGAAGCCCAAGAGCGAACGAACGACTTGTTAGCTGAAGGACTGAGAAGACAGGTGAGTCGGATCCCAGCGGGAGTCTCCTATCATAAAGGGATCTCTATTGGACGAGGAAAGGAAAAGAAGATGAAGCGTCAACAGAAGTATCAGAAGAACCCTTGCTGTGGATATTGTAAGAGGCCAGGACACCTTCAGAGGGATTGTCGTCGTGCTCAAGGGAAATGTCTGATATGCGGTTCCAACGAACACCTCATCAACGGTTGCCCAGAAAGGAAGGAACTACGAGGAGGAAACTCGTCCACACTCCCCACTTCTACCAAGTGAGGATCATCGCGTAGTTTGAACTTCGACCATAAGGCGGATCTAACGCAGGATTCAACTCGCGTAACAATGATGCAGCGGTCTAGCAATCAAAGAAGAATTTTTATGTTTTCCTATTTCATTATTATGTTGTCATCTTTTTATGAATATTTCTTTCCGTTTGAAATCTTGTATCTGTTGAACGTTTGGTTGAATGCAATAAAATCTGAATCATAATATATGCATCATTCTCTTGTTTTCTCCTTATTTATATTATTCGTTATCACAGCGTTCCTATCCTGATTTTTTCAGTTCCTGCAACCGTATATTTACCTATACTTCGTACCCTGAGCTATTTCCTTGATGTGTCCTATTGCCTGATCATAACTCTTTCTTTTCAGGCCATGGCTCACCCCGAAGCAGCACCGCATTTAGTTGAGGATGCACAGTCATGTGTTTCCTCAGAGCACACACTGACGAGTTCTGATGATGAGGACAACGGTCTCCAAGTCAATTTCGGAAACAACGTTCCAGAGGGCGAAGGAGCAGCCGCCCCAGAGTTCGACATGATAGCTGATTCTGATGAAGAGGAAGAAGATCCCGAAGAGAACCCTGTAGAGGAGGACCAGATAGAAGAAGATCCCGAGGAAGATCCGATAGAAGAAAATCCAGTGGAAGAAGGTCCCAAGGAAGAGAACCTAGAAGGAGAGGATCACATGGAATCGGATCTCGAGGAAGAAGCCCCATCCGAGGAAGAAGAACCAGAAGATCAAGACCCTAGGGTGGAAGGACTTCCGATAGAGGTACCTGCGAGACGCTATGGAAACGGACGCCCCTATCTGAGTGCGCGAGCCTACCGCAACCTACTGAATCTCCACAACCGCGACTGACGGAATTTCTTTTGATGTTGTCTTTCTGGCCAAATAAATTGTGTATAGTTTAGGGCCACTTTTCGTCCTTGAGAATGTCTTGTTTCAAATTTTCTTGAATAAAGTAAACCTTCTGGATTCGTAAACCTTTTGATTTTTGTTTCGCCTGATACTTGTTTGTTACCCACATCCATTTATTTCCTGCCGAGATCCATGACTGTCCCCCTACTCATTATATAGTTTTTCACCCAGTTTCGATTAGAAAGTACCGCACCCTGATCCTTGGAATGAGCCACCCTTCACATCTCGTCTGTGCCCCGCCCCGTTTGAGACCCTTCTGGGAGGAGAACGGATCCTGTGAAACTTCCGAGTTCACTAACTCTTCCAATCTTGATTCGTGAGTTGTACCGACTGTCGTTTCCCCCACACTTTCCCTTTTGTATCCCTTGTTACTCATCCTTACTTCCTGTGCTGACCCTATCCCAATCTCCTTGATCTTCAGTCTAAAGCCGCCATACTCCGACCATTGAATGATCCACATTTTCTTGTAATCACTACCCTAGCTAGCCTTATTCATATTGGTGATCTCTTTATTATCCCAAATATATTTAGAGACATTATTATTCAAAATCTTGTTTTCATTATTTTAAATTTATCAAAAAGTACGTGTCATTGATTACTCCGTTTTTAGGTTTGAAGTACATTATTGTTATTTTCATTTCAGTAGCACAACCTTACACCGCACATATTTTATTCCATGCTCCTTATTTTCACTATATGAGCTTTCTACGCTATTTGATCGATACTTCGTCCTAAAAGTATTTTAACCTACCGAATAAGCTTTCACTACCTCATTATGGTTACATTATCTTCGAGTGTTGTGTTGTTACTATTATGAGTGGTTATACTTGATACTTTTTATTTCTGCTATGCTACTTGATTATGATTATACGTACACATAGTTAAATTTCGATTTTTATCGAGTACGCCTCGAATAATATTGTTCATTATTGTTGTTATTTATATTTCCGTATATGAAGTTACCCTTATAGCTATTCCGGCATTATAGCTTTTTAGATCTAGCTTTCCGTACGTTATTCTTACATACACCTATTTTAAAACTACTTCGTCCTCGTACTGATAATAAATCTTTTATGTTAGTGTACAATATAATAGCTTTCGCTTATGTTGGTATAACCTATCGTTTATTTTAAATTTCGAGGACGAAATTTTTGTAAGGGTGGTATGATGTAATACCCTGTTTTCTTTTATACGCCAATGTCCGTATTTTTAGAAGTTTATTAGTTTACACTTAAAACTATTTTAGTTAGTTTAAAAGCCTTATTATATATCCATTTTTCCCAGAATCTTTTATTTGCTAATTCCAAACCGGCCCCTCTCCCCTGAATTTTCCCTATCCTTATTTATTTCCAAACCCAAGCTCATTCTCATCATTTACCTTACTTTCCTTCAGCCCATTTTTCTTCGTAAATAAATTTACTCCTTTTCCAGCGAACCCAGCCCGAGCCCAACACTCATTTTTCCCCAAGAATTCTAAACATAAAATCCTTCTTCCCTAGCCCAGCACAATTTTTCCCAAGGCCTAACCCTCACTCTTTTTCATTCACAAATCCCTTTTTATTTTCATAACTCAGCCTAATGTTCTTGTAAATTTAAATTCGATTTCTTTTTTTACTTCCCAGCCCAGCCCTCTCTATATATATTTAAAATCCTTTATAAAAAAAAAAAAGAGAATTCTTCCAGCCCACTCTCCCTGGCCCGTTCCCTTCCCCTTTAATTCCTTTATTCAACTTTCTGGCCCAGCCCGCCTCGCTCAGCCCAAACCTCCAATTTTCCTTCTTATTATTGTTTGGCCCGCTCCCCTATAGCCGCTCATCAACACCCGACCCGGCCCAATCCCTATTCATCTCCTCCTTCAAATTTACCCCCAACGGCTACCTCCGTTAACTCGCGTGCGACCCGTTCCGCCTCCGTCGCCCACGCCCGCGCTCGAGCGCCGTTACCCCAGGACGCGCCCCTCGTGGTCCACTCAACGCGCACCCTCGTCTCCCCTATCTTCTTCACATCCCTTTTCTCCTCTCCCCCACCAAGCTTACCACCACTGAGCCCGATCCCCCGCCTCTTCGTTGGCCACTCCTCCAAGTATCGCCGCTGTCTCGCCCTCTCCCCGCCACACCTCTATTGCCTGCCCCCTTGTCCCCAATCTCAAAGTTCCAGCCACACCCTCCAGCCCCATCTCCATCAACCCAACTCAAGCACCCATTTTTCCCCCGAGCCAACCACCACCTGGCACCATCGTCATCGACGGCGACCACCATCGCCAACCACCTCATCCCTCTACCCACCTTCTCACTCTCCGACACACCCTCCCTCACCGGAGCTCGAACTCGAGACGACCCCTGCACACCACTCACTTGAGCTCCAACTACCCGACACCCTGTTCCGGCCACCTTGCCACCTCTCGACGGCGGCCCATTGCTTCTCGTCGACCCCATCGTCATCATCCACATCATCGTCGTCACCTCCACTGTCACTCCGATCTCTAACCCCCTCTCTTTCCCTCACTACTTCTCTCTCAGTCTCTCTCTCTGTAACCTTCTCTCCCCTCTGTCTCTCTCTAACACCCCCTCTCTTTGCCTATGCACACACACTCTCCCTTCATCTCATTTCTCTCTCTCCCTGTCTCTCTCTCTAACCCTCTCTCTCACTCACTGTCGTTCTCATTCTCTCTCTCTCAAGATCCGTCTTCACTCTTTTTCTCAACCTTTCTCTATATATCTCCAAAACCTCTCTCTCCTCATTTCAGCCTAAGCCTCCCCTCGTCGGCCACCCGTCGCTGCCCCGTGCTGTCGCTGTCGTCGACGTTTCATCGCAATCATCGTCGTCATACCCACCGAACTGCAAAATCCAAGAGACGAGCACGAGCCAAGACCGCGAACCTTGCACGCGTCATTCATCGCGCGTTCGTGCCGTTATCATTGTCGGGCATCACCAAGAAGTCTCCAGGCAAGTTTTTACTTGCTTACATGCTATTTTACTTAAGTTATAATTGTTAAATGCCTAGATTATAAAGTTACGAGTTAAAACTATTATGTGCCGTAACTGTTCGATGCTTGTTCCCTTAGAAAAACATTATCAAATTTGACGGAACTCGATGGTGTAGGTTGTCCCATAGGGCTGTGAGCATAGTGTATGAATTTCGTTGGATAATCTGATAATTTACGACTAAAACAACTGCCCCCAAGTTAAACCATAAAACTGTAATTCTGTTGCATCTGAAAATCGTTAAATTCACCATAAATCATACACACATTAGAATTGTGCGTTCGAGGGCTCAAATTGAAGCCAACTCGACGAACTTTAACCCTATGCTAGTTTCCAGACATTACTGTAACTAAACTGTGATGATATTCGGGTCGGAGTGCGACTCTGGACTGCAGTCCAGAGCGACTCCAGTTATTGATTGCTGTTCCATAATGTGTACCACAAGACTTGCTTAACACTTAGGTTGCGGAACTCCACTGTTTATTGTATATGAATCTATTATCTAGACAACACAATTGATTTCATCCTGTTTCGTTACCGTTTGATATTTAATCTGTAATTTAGAAGATCGGGACACATAACAGTCCCAGCAGAATCAGAATTGACATGTTGATATTAAATAGATTGTAACTCCTAACATACAGACGCGATTGAAGATCCGTTTATTGAGTTGAAAACTTTACTGAAAACCCTAGAATTCATTCAACTGTAGCGTCGCTAAATTATGATCCCAACTGGGGTTAAAATGCGTTGCGAAATGGATTCCTGATTCTGAAGCCGGATTTCCAGCCGCGTGCGCTTAAAATGAAACAGTTATAACTAATGATCCTGAAACCCGATTGGCTCGAAACCAAATTAGATGGATAGATAACTGAACATACTAATTACTACCTGTTTGTCATTTCGCCAAATTATATACATATGTTTCATGATAAATCGTGCAAGTGAAAGAATGCGGTTTTATAACATCCTCACCATGTTTATATACTTGTTCACGCATCATATCATACCCATGTCATTGTATTGATAACCTAGTGACATCGTGCATTTACCCAGTGTTAGATTTTAGTGTTGATTGTGGCAAGTACGTCAGTGTTCGTGTATTCGTGATTAAGTGAAAGTGATACGTACTTGTGCACAATCAGTGTCCCTTTTATTCTATTGCATTGTCGACGTCTGTGGGATGCGTGTACGTGTGACTATAAGTGGTATGGGACACTTATGGAAGCGCTTGCACGGATGTCACAGATAAGGCATCCGACACTGCCATTTATCTTAGGTATTAGTCGGGACGTGCTTGATGGAGGTCCTGCCTCCAGTTCTCACGCAGACTTGTCACGGATCGATTAGTATTTAGAGTTATGATTAGCGTTTGATGTAGACCACGGGGTGTGGGGTAGTTCAAGTGTGAATTCAACAGAATCTCGGGAGTCCCATGCCGGCTTATATATTTAGGGAGTTATATGGAGATTTACAGGGTATGTGCTATAGACACCGTGATACATTCGTTACATGTTGGGCCCGTGGTCCCTTGCCCTTGGGTTCTACCCTTGGGTGGAGGACACTCGCGAGTGGTTGACTCTCACACTTGGACTGACGATAGGCTTAGCGACCTGTACAGTGAGACTTAGAGACCGATAGGGTTACTGTCATTTACATTCCTTCTATACTGTGTTGACATTCGTGACATTGTTATACTGCTTTACTTTTCCGCTGCATTGATCTCTGCTCATTTATATTCGTGCTGTTATTGCTTTACTGTTAATCATATCCTTCACCACTGTTAGAACTGTTACTTGATTATATACATTATATTGCTATTGTGTCGCTCTGACGACCTGAGTATGCATGCTCAGTGTGAGGAGAAGATTTAGCCTGGATCAGAACTAGCCGTGCTTCACAGACTTCTTGACTCGCCTTCCCGGGTTACTTTCATTTGTTCCACTTCAGGTCAGTCTTTATATTGTTCCTTTCAGTTACTGCATTTTCCCATTACCTGCGCATCATTTACTGTTTACCATGAAAAGCTAGAAGCCGAAGTGTGACTACGGCAGGACTTTTCCTTGACCGTAGGAGCATGGCTGGCCTTGTCTACCCCTCGTATTCCGTAATTTGGGAAGCGGGGCGTGACAGTAAAATTTTAACTTTTAAAGTTTATGGTATTTTAATGAAAACTATCACTTTTGGAAACTTGATGGTATTTTTATGTAACTTTAATCTTTCATTTAAAAATATAGTTTTCAAAATTTGTTTTCATAAAAAAATACGGATTTATGATTTATATAATTTTCCAATAATTTAATTTGTTTTAAAAGTCGTATTTCTTTAACGTATTTTTATTCATTTCGAGACTGAATTCTCCGTGAGAAGTTCTGCATCTCGCTCTACTATCCCAAGGATATGCGATAATCTGCACCATTCACAAATGGGTCTCCTAATGAGAGTTTTAGAGGCGTAATTGCAAAGGTTTTTAAAATAGCGATTAAAACATATTTTTATAAAGTGAGGGTATTTTAATAAAAATTATTTCTTTTAGAATAAAACATTGTATCTAAAATATCGTGTTATGAACCATAGTATATATGAGCGGGGTAGGTCGTTACCCCGTGAATTTTCCAGAGTTATATGTCAAAATAGCGATAAAGAGTATATGCAAAGTTCATGATAGTTTTGCGTAAAAGTTCAATACATGTTTTATTTACATAAAATTCTAAACACTTCAAAGGGTTTACCTAGCACCTCACAAGGGTTTGTAATGCATCAAATATACTACAATTAAATTTTTTAGGGTGCTAAGCAAACTAACCTAGGATCAAACTAGAAATTTAAAGTAACATATAAAATAGTATCACATACTACAAGTAATATAACACTACGTAAAGAGGATACAACCTTTGTAGTTCTCTTTGCTTGACTCCTTGGCTACTTGAAAGTTGAAACGGGCTTGCTTGTGATCTTTCGAGTCCATAATGATCCACCCAATGTCCTCTTTGTCCAAGCTCCAAGCTCCGCTTGATCAAAAGATGAAGATGAAGCTAACACTCTAAACTAATTGGCTAGACTAATGTAGAATGATGATGTGATTTGTTTTCTCACTTCAAAACCCTTACTTTATCACTATTTCACTCACTAGCGAAATCAAAAGAGCAAGAGAGAAGAGGAAGAAGATGATGGCAACTCAAGAGCTCAAGTTATGATAAAATGATAATCAATAAAAATGAGAATAGAAATTATATATAATTTCCACTCTCATCCCAAAACATGGGTTAATAAATATCTAGATATTTACTTTGGAGAAAAAAGAGCCATAGAAAATTAACTCATGGTGTAACAACCTAGTTCATTTATACCAATTCCAATTCTCGTATTTCCTTAATTGTGGTATTTTATTGGTTTATCGTGTTTGGGTGCGAATGGTATTTTACATTTTACTTTGCATTCGACCCGACCCGCTTGCTTGTACCTGTTTGATTCATATTTATGACTTACCCTGACTTGTTACGTAGATTGTGCATTTTCATGTTTAGTGCATACTGACATTTTATCTGGTATTGCATCTTTTATCATATAACATTTTAAGTCACGTAAAATAATTTAAAATTACATAACTTGGCCTGCATGATACCCCTAAACCCGTAGTAGCATTCGCGCATCTTGTTCTCGTCCCGTTCAGTGAAACGGACGTGTTTGGATGGCTACGCGCACGTACATGCATCCGTTCTTAGGAGTATGTATTTTCGTTACCAGAGCATTCATTTTGGATTTTGAAAGTCGCATAAATTTTTCATATTTAAAATCCGAAATTTTAGACCCGACCCGGGCGCGTTTTGGAATATGTTGTATTCCGCCAAATTTCAAAGTTGTTTAATATTTAATATTTATATTAATTTCGTTAACTGATAAATTTTAACAGACAAATCTTTCCTTATTTTAAATCGAAAACCCTTTTAAAAATTTTAAATCTTTTCTTAACTAACCCAGCCTCTCTCCTTGCTGCCCGCCCCCACACTCTCTCTCTTTTCTTTTTCCCTTTCTTTCTCTTTCTCTCTCTGTTTTCTTTACCTCTCTCTCTCTCTCCTTCCCTCTTTCTTTCTCCCCCCCGTATACAAACAAATTTCTCTCTCCCTACTGTTCACCTCTCTCTCACCTCTCGATCTCCTCTCTCGATCTCTCAGAATCTCTTTCTCTCTCCTCTCGCTTATTTCTCTCTCTCCCCCTATTATATATATCCTTCTTCTTCATCTCTCTTTTCTTTTCAAACACCCACGGAACCCAAACCCTACCGCCGCACCTAGCCTCTCGCTCACCCGTCACCGACCCTCCTCTCGACCTCCACCATCACCTCAACCCTCACGGCTACCCTCTCCTTCCTCGACCACCTCCCTTCTCAAGAACCCGACCCATCGCCTCACACCTTTCCTCACCGACCTCGTCGCCACCCATCACCGACGACCTCGTCGTCGTGTTCCCCTCCGACCACTCACCTCCCTCTCAACTCCCAACACTACCACCACTATTCTAGCCTACCCCGAGCTCTTTCTCTGCACCCAAACTGAACCTCTGCACCCTCGCTGCACCATCGCCGCCGGAGCTCCGACGACCTCGTCATTGTCTCCAAAACCCTCTTCTTCCTCTCCCTTTTCTCTCCTCCTCTGCTAACGACCCCAGCCACCAAGAACCTCGCACACACACACACACACACCAGAAACCAAAACCGAGCCCCCTGCACACCTTGCACCGCCGGAGTTGATCGCCGGCGCCAGCGATCTTGTCCTCTCCTCTCCGACTCCAATACACCACAATGAGCATTTCTCTTTCCCCCATTCCCTTCTTCCTTCCTTTCTTCTTTCTTTTCTTTGCTTCTCTTTCTTTAAAGTTCTCTGCCTTATAGTTCGCCGGAACCCGGACGCGACGTCGACGATCCCGACGAGCCAGCGAACGTACCTGACTTGTGTGATCACCTTTGTGCGTGGTTTGGAACCATTCCGTGTACCGTGCGCGCGTCGCGACATTTCGCCGACCTGAGACGTTCCGTACACACCCGTTTCTTGATCCGTCGAGGCAAGTAAATCTTGCTACATGCTATTTAAATTATTATATACTTATTTAAATACATACCATGCCTGTTGCTTAAATCTAGTGCCCCATATTTCATTTTAACGTTTCGATGTTCCGTTTATATCATTTTAAATCTAAGTCATCAAAAACATATCTTGTTGCATATTAGATTGTATTGAACTACATCCATACCAATATTTATTTCATATTGTGCTTATTTGTACATCCCATAGTACTATTTTATAGTTTGTAACTTTTCGAATACCCGTTTGCATCCATTTCATTTAGAATACATATAATTGCATCCATAAATCACTTGAATATATAACATTGTAATATTGACACCCCATGTTTAATAAATTGCATCATATTTAGTGTTGGAACTATAATTTAAACCCCAATCGATACCTGTGCATCAATATGTTTGAATTTATTCCTATTTGCATACCACATCACACTATTCCATTTTATTGTTACATTAGTACCCCATACTTGTTTTTGTGTACCCATGCTTATTATAGTTTGATTATGAGCACCCCTGTGACATTTGTGCACCCCTTGCCATGACTTAATACACTACTACTTGACACGACTTGATACCGTGCACTCCCTGACATGATTGGATTTATATACACTACCTGACTTGACCTGATGTACCACAGCTTGACCTGTTACCCGATCTTGTTACTAATGCAAATAATCTTGACCTGTTGTCCCTACGGATATTTCCTGTTGTCTATCCAGACAAACCTGTACCTACTTGATCCTGTGTTGGCATTAGCTCCAGATTTATCAACACCTGACTTGAACACATAACCTGGGGGTATGGGGAAATCAATGATGAAACCTGACTTGTAACTCGACAGTTCGATACCTTTACTGATCGGTTTTACGGGCTAGGCCAGCCCCGGGATGATGCGGCTGACATCATTCATCGTTACCTACTACCTTTTACTGCCTTGCGGCACGTCTCGGATTCAGCCCGAGAATCTTGACCGTGGTCCCGGGCATGCACGGTATACTATTGAGTTACATAAATGATTCATCAAATTGATTTCAAAGACTTGAGAGTAGTTAACACATTAGACCAGTTTAGATTACTCACTGCACGCTACCCTTCACTGTCCTTATTTATATTGTTGTTTTACCCGTTTTACTGTTCACGCTCATACCTGCATGTCTTGCTACACCTGTTTATATTATTGCTTGATGTTATAACGCACTGACGTCTGGGTTTTGCATGGCCCAGATTCTTTACCGTTGCTGCAGGCCGAGCAGGAGTATTTCAGTCAGCAGGCCGAGCAGTGAGGACTTGTTAGTAGTTAGTTTATTTTTCCTTTCAGTATTTTCATTCCTGATGTGAGCCCGCATTATGGGACATACATTCCAGTTTATTTCTGTATTGGATCCTTTTGCTTCCGCATTATTTTATTCTTGACTCGTTTATTCTGGCTTATGGACATGTGTTAGATAGTTTATTATTGTTCTTGATATTTCTACAGCCGTAATGCGACTGTGGAAGGATATTTCCTTTTCACAGGTAGCATGGTTGGCTTTGTCGTGTGCCTATCTTAGCGCTCTGGGAAGCGGGGAGTGGCACATGGTTAATTCAAGGTTAAGTGAAGAATGAAGGATGGATATCAACTATGGATTAATTCTATTTTCCTTTAACTCAAAAATAAATATAAAGATAAATACTTCCATGTGAGTCTTGCATTGCCGCCACTGGTGTATCAACAACCATAATACACACAAGTGTATGCATGTATGTGTGCATGAACATCAACATGTGCATCAATATAAACATATACATACAATAAAGAAAAAGGGTTTAAAAGAAGTGAACTAAAAGTCAATGTTAAATCAACACTTGATTTAACAAATCGGTCATATCACATACGACCCGACCAATAGTAAACGCCCGATTAATATACGGTATTACATACGCGCATTTAATCGGGTCCCCGCGCATATCTCATATGCACACCACATCGTTTCGCCTGGGCTAAGAAACTTCTCTGTGGGACTCTAAGACTCGTCAATACGCCGGCAGTGGATGATGATCATATCAAGCACCCCCAAGCCGCAAGAGGTCAGCTAAACGTAACGGCCACCAGGGTATTGAGCGATCAGAAGAAAAACAAGCGAATCTGTCAAAACTCCCGTCGAGCCAACTGGTAACACTACCGTACAGTCCGGTCTCTTAGTCAGATATGCTGCATATCAAGTCTAGGGATGGTATCGTCGACCCCAATAACTCAATAACTCATGCCGATGTATGGCCTATAATCAAACCGAGAAACTACTGATAACACTTATCAGTAAATCTCAACAGCCCTCGCCAGGGACTTACTGATATAGCCAATCGAGCACAGCGCAACATCAACCCCCAATACCGGGAGAGACGAAACCCCTCCTATCGCTCATTGCCTCCACATGTCTCGGGACTGTACCCCAAAGCCATCTGTTTGCACGACTCAGTAAAGCCGTGGTAGGGTGGAAATCAAAGCACAGTGGGAGAACACGTGAGACTCTATGACGATCTCGGGTCTACAGACTAACCTGTACCAGTGTCACTTGAGAACTGCTATCCGACGATAGATATAATACCATATAGGAGTTCTCGGCGAGTCCGTCCAGTGTACCCAGCCTCCACTGAGCACCCGCATACGATCTTGATGATTAACATCAATGGATATGAGAACATTCATCGCCCATCATATGGGTCTAGTATCATATACGCTAGTCTACTCTGGAATATCGATGTCCCGTCTCGATACACCCACTACTAAGGACATTCCAGGATATGCTTATAAACTACACGTCCCACTAGTATGATCTGCATCATAATCATAATAGTCAAGTAAATATCCTCAGGGCTTTATCAACATGTTCAAATGAATAAAAATATGATCAAGCGACCATGTCAGATAAAGAGCAATCGGATAGCATACTATCATGTCGAGCAAGAAAGTCCTATGTATATATATACATGTATAAATACATCCACTATCATATAATGACCTCTAGGGCATACATATACCCAACACTCATGTCCCCTGCACACGAGCGCTCACGCGTTTAACACGTATTTTTTTATAGGATTTAATCTTATCTGAAACTGGTACCCATATGCTTTGCATGTGAGTGTTCACGTGTTTAACACGTAAAGACCACCCTTTTAACTTTTTTTATATGGGATCACTGGGATATAAATGCAGCAACAAAATCTTTGCATAGGGCTTAGCAGTAAAAAAACATCTTAAGCAAGCTCATCTCATCTCATACATGGAAATTAATGGTATGAAAGCATCACATCAAAATGGCGTTCAATTGTCCTAATCCGGCATCCTAGAAAAACAAAGGAAAAACTCCTTTCTAGGCTAAAGAAATCTGGTCTAGCAAAGTTAATATCCACTCGGGTCCATCAAGAGTTAAATGACGTGATCCAGCGTCCTTTGAACACTATATAAATTCTTTTGTTTTTTAACAGTGTATTGAATTCAAGGCAAACTTTCATTACTTGGTAAAATAATTCTTTATAGCAGAAATGGGTGTATCATGGTGCGACGAGGGAGGTTTTGTATTCCACGCAAAACGGTGGAGACTTTGCAAACCTCACGGTTCATCGGTTTAGCTATCGGCTGTTAGAAGGTCATGTGGGCTGTCGATTTTTAGTTGTATACCACCAATCTGAGGTCAGGATGATTCTATCTCGGTAATAGGGTGGATTGATCATAATGATTCTCCTTTTAGTATTTTGAAATCGATGTTTGATGATATATGTGATTGAGTTAGATTGCTCAGGGATTTTCGAGTGTCTCAATTTTCATGATAAAATGTGTGTAATGACATTTTGGCAGATGTTGAAGTATTGAAACGTGCAGTTGGCTTTAACGCAACGATCCTTACAGGTGCTTTGCAGGGACCGCGAAAATTGCTTCCTTTGTCATGTATTAAAGAACGTCCACCGAATGAGGCCGGGGGGGGGGCACTTCAACCAGAAGCTTGGAACGTACCAGCCATTTTTATTGTTTATTGTTAAGAAAGTGGGTCACAAAAAAGTCAACATCATCGCACGCCATCCTACACGTGCACATCACGTGGCCAAAGACCCATTATATCTCGTCTTTATTAAAAACTTCGAGGGTGCTAAAATAAAATCCTTCATCAATCTGCGGTCTCACGCAACTTTTCCCTTGTCTGAATCAGTCCCTGCGATTTCACTTCTTAGTCTATCTCTTCAGTCTTCATTATCGCCGAGGCCAAGGGATACAACAGCAGCCGCAGCCAAACCATCGTCCCTCTCATCTACCAAAAATTCGAAACAAAACCCTAAATTTTTTTGTTGTTGGTGAGATCTTTGATTGCGATCGAGGAGCTGGAGCATGGATGGATCCTCAGCTCAGAAGACACCCTTTTGATATCTATGCATCTGGTATGCAAAATCCTCTCTCTCTTCAAGAAATGAAATTGAAATGTTTTCATGTTGATATATGCTGATTACATCTGTGCTTTGTGTACCTGCAATGCTGTACTTTGTAATTGGGGCGCAAATTATTAATTAGGGCAAGGACAATTATGGAGCTAAAAGAAGAGATTTTGGAGAGGAAAGAGAAAACTTGGATCTTGGTTATTTTCACAATTGAAGGGAAAAATGCCTGTTTTAACCGTAGCCGTAACTTGTAAACGATGTTATCATTTGGAAAACAGTTTGTAATTGAAAATTTTGGAGACCTTTTTTTTGGGGGGGGGGGACTTGAAGTACAAAGACTGTTTTTGACCAAGGTTGATGTATCGATAGGGATGATGTAAGGGGAGAATTCCCTGCTAGTCTTACCACAGTGATGCAGGCTAAAACAGCTTCTAACTACTCTTTAGTAGAAGTATATACTAAACGTTCTCGTTGTTTAGATTCGACCCGTTTTTTTTTCATTTCTGTTTGAGCCCATTTTCTACTTGTAAGGCAAATTCAATGTCTCGAGCCTGTACTTTAATGGATGAAACCTAATTTGAACCTGTGGTAGTGTGGGAGGCAATGATCAAACCTGAAGTCTTCGATTTCAAACGGTTTGCTGTTCAGAATGCACCCAGCATGTGACTCTAGACAAATAAGTGGAGTCCATTGGATCGAGATCAACACATAAAACAGTAGCGACGAGAATTTTTGATATTGAATGATTACAATTGGGCTCTGCTTTATATCCTCTAAAAGATTTGCAGAAGATCAAATTAAATAAAACCTAGCCTTTTAAATTTCTAATCTAATATATATTTTCTTAACTAAAAACCAAATATTTAATGTAATGAAATCCTGTGAAGCTATATACTTAAATAAGCAAATCCTAACAAGATAAATATTTGGAACATCTAATTCATAGAGAAATCTAATTTTGTCCTACAACAAACATTCTGCGTGCTGCTTTCAGAAAGTTGACACGGGGACCCTTCATAGATGTCTAAGATGTGCAGCGGAGCATGCATGCACAACGTTTAGGCGACAACAATATATTAGTTTATGCATCCACAAACACAACGGACAACATGCTTAACTAGTTTTTTCCGTCGTTCTACTTGATATGGAAGCGTGCATGAGTGCATGTCCATATCCACAAATTACATACAAAATCAAGGTATGCCATGAATTGTTGATATTATTATTCATTTGATTGCCATATGCCATCTGAACATCAAGAGACATCCTAAAGATGCCAATTGTCTGACATCTCTTCCCTCCTCTCAGCACACACAAAAAAACGCACAAGAAAAGAAAAAAAATAAAGTTTGAAGCGCATATTGTTATCAAGACTGGAGACTCGTAACAAAACTAATGCATGCGTTAGTGCATCAAACTAATGCATGCGTTAGTGCATCAAACTAACCATTACATACCTTTGTGGACAAACAAAACAAAGGTTGTGACCATGAAGATGCCAATTTTATGACATCAAGTGGTTGGACTCAATGATTGCATCAAACATGAGGTATTGGCATGGCGAAGAGATGCTGGAAGAAGTAATAGGGAACATAATAACCAGGTCACTGTACTTTGTGGAGCTTCTTGGTAAACTAGGAACCCTTTTGGCTTCTGGAACTTGACATACCTTCAGAACCAGCTTATTATATAAATCAGGAATGTGGTTTTTTATGCGTATTTTATTTCCGTAAATTCTGTATCTGTTAGGCTGTGATTAATCCACGTACAACCTAGCGAAGATACGTAATAAATAGATCAAGAAGAGGGATAGCTCCTAGCTATCATATGGCCAAATAGATAGAACAGTGGTGAGAAAGAGTCGACTGCATGTTATGATACTCAATTCTAAACTGTTCTCATCTGTATCTTATGATTGTCATGAAATCGCAGGAAATTCGTCACTTTTACCCTTAAAGGATGATATTTCCTCTGTTTTGTTAAGTTGAGTTTGCCCTCTAATTTGATAGACGTGAACTTTCTCCATTTTCTGCAACCATTTTCCCCTAATATGCCCGATTGTTATTGCTTTAAATATACAATATCAGCGATGAAAAGGAAGTAAAAATGCTACAAAAAGTTGATAATCTGGGCATAAAAAGTTACAAGATATATGGAACATAATGCCTATTAATTGAGGGGAAATGCAATTTTTTTTCAAAACAAAGGAGGTCTTCTAATATACGGACGAAAGTGAGGCAAGTTTCTTACAATTTTACCGTTTCTACAATAGCAACGCATGCTTAGCAGAAGACATACGATTAGCTGTAGCTATAAATTGTTGAAAGATATAGATCCTCAACTCCCTTCCCTTCATGTAACTGTTCCTCGAGTCTGATAACTAGGAGGTTTCACCTAATCTATATCCAAATTATTCAAATATCTTGTGTGGTGGGATCCAATGTTTTAGTTTGTTATCTCTCTTTAGGCTTACAGTAACCGGATACGACGACGGAACATCAATGCCTTCTTAGGATGAAAGTCTGCTTGTAGATTCTGTTGTAAGAATAGAATGATTTTGTGGTCAGTCCTTTGCAATATATGATGTTGGTTGCTTATTATTTTAAAACTTTTAGTTATGATTATGCTGATACTCCTTTTTCTTCCTGACATTTTTATGTGACTGCCTATTCTTCTGGTTGCCCTTTCTTAGTAGGACAGAGGGAAGCATAATGCACCCATCTAGAGTTTCTGACTTCAGTTCGTTTGATCAATCTATTGGATTCCGTGTAGAGAACAGCGCTGACCTTCGCAGAAGTATGTGTTATTTGTTGTTTTCTTTTTCTTTATTCCCCCTTTTTGGTTGTGTGGTCAATTGAACTAGGACAATTTTTTTTTATAGTAAACCAAATTTAAATAATAATTATAAAAAAACCACTTTAAAAAATAACTACAAAAAGACAATTTTTTGCCTCGTAGGCGCCACGTAGACGCGAGCTCAGTGCTGGCGTGAAATAAATTTTTTTATGGGTGCAGTTTGAAACTGCGTCCATAGCAAACTGCGCTCTTTACATTTGTATGGGGCGCGTTTGAAACCGCGCCCTAAACAAATGCTATGAGCGCAGTTTGAAACCGCACCCCATACAAATGCTATGGGCGCATTTCAAACCGCGCCCCATACAAATGTATTGGACGTAGTTTCAAATTGTGTCCATTATAAATGTTATGAGCGCAGTTTCAAACCGCGCCTCATATAATTAATAAAAGCAAAATAATATGAATCGTTGTCATTGTAAGGACTTTGTTTTTTTGGACGCAGTTGCAAACTGCGTCCCAAAAAACATACTCTGTCACGCTCCGCTTTCTAAAAGAAGATGAAGGGTGACGTTGTATGATCCGCAACCTAACTGCATTGAAGGTGGTCTATTCAATACAGTTACGTTAAGCGTATGAATATCTATAACATACATGATATGTACCAAAACAAAATAATAAAAGCGAAATGCATTTATTTCAATTAACCAAACTTTATTACATCTCAGAAGAAAGAGTAAAATAAACCAAATAGTTTAATTACATTGAAGAAGAGTAGAAGCCTTAAACATGTGGGCAATAAACAAAAATAAAACTAGTTAATCTTCCGTTATCAAGTCCGCATAATCTTCATTAGTTGGCTCCACACCTGATTCTCATCATAATACTCATTTTCATCTAACGAACATTCCAAAGATAGAGAGAGAAAAGGAAAGTCCGTCAGCGAGTCCTACTCGGGTAGGATTGCCTCATAAGAAAGTAAAGGCATAGAAACGAGCAAGTGTATATAAGTATGATGTGTATGAGCCGATATGATGTATATGTGTATAAGGGTATGAGGTTTATACAAATAAGACATGTTGGCAGGGGTATATGTGAATATGAGTATGTTTGTATGAGGTATATGTTAGGTAAATGTTCGCATTAGTTTGTTAAATAAAGGTCCGGATACTGGCGATTATTTCATTGTGACCACGGAACAACCGGGGAAGTGAAATGTATCGTTTCACTTCCCGGAATCATGATCAAGTAGTAAGGGAATCCGAGTTACGCTTCTCCTTGTCTAATCAAACTACCCATCCCCGTTATTCAGTATGTAGGTTTTGACGAATTAGGGCTAGTGCGTATATCATCTAGGTATGGAATTTCCACATTGTATGCCATCCACATATTGGATTATTCGCCCTCAAAGTAGGGTTAGTATTCGTCCACACATTTGGCCATTCGCCCTCAAAGGAGGGATAGTATTCGCTCGAATATCGAGTTAGTATTCGTCCACATCTTGGACCATTCACCCTGCCTGCAGGGATCCTCATTTATAAGTATTCCATACCTAGGTTCGCGCATTCTAACCCTAACCGTATCATGTGTCATGTATATCGTAAACTTGTATTCAAAAGTTTATCTCATTTAATATGGCCTTCCATAACCACACATTTTATCTTGTTATCTTTTAAAGTCTGTAAGGTGCATCATATTATTTTATAGAACGCTTAGTTAATAAAGATCATAGCGTTTTAATGATAGTTATTGTTTATAAGAAAACCATGATATTTAGAGTAATTATCATTTTGGAAACCCATGGTATTTTAGTGAAAATATCTTTTTAATGAAAGATTTTGGTATTTATTTGAAATTATCTTTTAATGAAGTTTTAGGTATTCTCTTTAGAAAATATCATTTATAAAAGTTATGGTTTTTACTGAAAATAGCTTTTTAGTAAAGGTCAAGCTATTTAAATGAAGTTATACCCTTTTAGAATGGATTTTTTTGTAATTAATAATTTTATAAAGTTATGGTGTTTATTTAGAGGTAACATTTTATAAATACGTCCGTGTTGGCAACCACTGCATATGGACGGCAGGATTTGTGTCCTTTTCAGGGATGATTGCCTATCAACCACGAGATATTTACATAAAATATTATCCTATAAAATTAGGGTATTTTATTAAAGGTGATATTCTACAAGAACAATTCCGCGTTGACAACCGCCGCACATAGACGGTATGATTTGTGTCCTTTTCAGAGACGATTGTCTAGTAATCACGGGACGATTCATGTGAAATATTCTCTTATTGGGTTATCTTATTAAACCTTAGTTAATAGGCTAAGAAAAAAATTGTTATAAAAATATTCTGTAAGTGGAAGGGGGTTTAAGTTGAAAACCATACCATAATTATCTGGATTAATATTCCTCTTTTTTTTAACAAACTGAAGTAATTGGTGGATAAAAGTGCAAGTACAAAAACATATCGTTTTGGGGTGTCTAAAGTATTTTATTCAAAACATCTTATCATATGTGTGTTTTAAATACTTGCAACATTTTAATAAAATGAGGGTATTTTATGGGAGTAACCTATTTTGAGATCTTATTGGTATCATAGATAAGTGTGTGTACATAAAGGGTGGATTGATACCTCCTGGGTTATAATCTCAAGCATATCATTTTTCTATATAGGGTGATGGTGCAATATTTACACATATAGGGATAATTTAATTAACCATTTTAAGCATGTATCAATTTTATAATTAAGAGGTACCACAATAGGCATGCAGAAATATTTTTAACATCATTTTAAAATAAGGTGGGGGATTGGAATTTGAAACTAAGATCATTAAAGGATAAGAAGGTGACAGACAAGTGGAAAGAGGCGGATCCTATCTTTGGTTTGAGTTGGATGTCGATGGGTCGAAAGCGTAAACTTGCACTATGATCTAAATAACTCCGCGCTCGGATTTTTCCTCGATGTTTGGGTGGAACTACAGCGTCGGCGTCGTTGATACGAAGGCCTGAGTATTTTTTTTCCAGAATTTTCGGAGTTCTGTGGTGTGAGAAATTAGAGTTTGAAGGTCTCTATTTATAGGGTCTTTCTCCAACAATAAAATCAAAAAAATCTCGTCAAAATCCCTTAAAATCCGCGCCCCAATCATTCCCAATCATCACCTGATGATTTTGTCGCTGCTGTCTCCTCTCTCTGCCGTTGGATCTTGATCGCACGGCCCACGAGCCGCCGTCGCACGCGTCACGTGGCCGCGTGAGGGATCATGCGGTTTTGTGTGGCCCCCTACCATATGGGCGCCGCTAGCGATTCTGAGCCGTTGGATCTCCCATCCAACGGTCCAGGTTAAAGGTGATTTTAATAAAAAATTCTTTATAATTAAAAATCTAACGGTTTATTTTTTAAAAAAATCGAATTTGCTTTTTAAAGTTTGTTAAAAATATTTAAAATAAGGGGAAAATATGAGAAAAATTCCAGAAAATATATTTTATTGTTATCTTCAGTTTAAAAATGATTTTGGGCTAAAACTAAATAATATTCCTATATCTATGATGTTTGTTAGTTTAAAAAATCTATTTTATTCTCGAAAATATTTTAATTATGAAATAATTATTTTAAGTTATAATAAAAATACGTAAATTATTTTTAGGCATTATAAAATTTCATTAAAACATTTTTAGCCCAGAAACATATAAATAGATTTTTTTGAAAATTCCTTTAATTGTATTTCAATGCTTTTACAATTACTCGCATCACTTTAAAAATAAAATCGTTAAGATAAAATATTTTCCATCAAGCAATTTCGCAGTTAAATATTCAGTACTAAAAAGAATTTTTATTAGAAAAAATACGGTCGTTACATACTTATTCACTGTTATGTGTTTTTCTATTGCGCGGTTTGAAGGTGCATCCCAAAAAGAAACACAATTATTCACGAGTATAATTTTTTCTGGGGCACAGTTGCAAACTGCGTCCCAAAAAAGAAACATACTCATCCACGGGTCTGTGTTTTTTATGACGCAGTTTGAAGGTGTGCCCTAAAAGGGAACACAATCATTTACGGGTATGTGTTTTTCTGGTGCGCAGTTCCAAACTGCTCTGCGCCCCAATAAAACACATACCCGTAAATAATTATGTTCATTATATTAAGAGTTCAATTTCTTCCTCTCTATCTCAGATCTCACTTTCCGTGCTGAGCTCTCTCAGATCTCATCGCTATCACATTCTCTGTTTTTCTCCCTCTCAGTTCTTAGCCTCGCTCTTTCTCATTGTCGGGATCTTCATCTGCAAAATTGCCATGAATTGATGAAATTAAGAGGTGCATCCCTTACACCCATGGTGAAATCTGTATGATGATAGACTGCTCTGGTTACGAAGGCATTCTCAATCGATTACGAGGGGGTATGAACTGGCCGAGAAGATCGATCGTGAAATCCTGCGGCTCTTGCACTTAGCCGTATTGGATGCGCTCCTGTCTCCTCCTGAAGAAGTAACCCATGACCACCATGGAGAAGCAAATCGTCGTATCCACCTCTTTCATTCTATGGGTCTTCTTTCAGGTCGCAATATTGAGTACTCCGCAAGCTCTCTTTACCGCATCTTTATACACCGTCGGACTTTGAACCATTTCGAACTCACTCGAGATTCCACGTTAGGTGATGATGCCATTGATGCAATTACATAGCGGATTAATTCTGTTGCTGCGGAGCTAAGTAACATAGATGATTTATTTTTGAAACTTTAGTGATGAATTAAGGCATTGTTACTGCTCTTTCTATCTATTTTGTTTGCGTCATTCTCGTGTATGTTGTGGATGGGTGTACCATGTGTGTAATATGTCGTGTATGAACACATGTTTGTATGAGAGAGAATCAACGTATGAATTAAAATGAATTAAAGTGTTTTGTAAAGTAATAATCGGGGAAAATCGAACACCTCTTGTAAATTTTGAATAAAATTCATGTACAAGCATAGTAAAATAATAGCATCCACAGACGGAGCTAACTCAACGTCCAAACGGCGGAGACTCAACATCCAAACGGCGGGGATACAATCCACAGACGGAGCTAACTCAACGCCCAAACGGCGGAGACTCAACGTCCAAGCGGCGGAGACACAATCCACGCACTATATATGATGCCCAAACGACGAAGAACAATAAGCTGAAAACAATAAACAATGTAAAATAAATAACAAATTCATCGCAACACAATACAACATGAACACTCATGACAATATAACGAAGTCGTCGCACCATCCCAGGTGCCCTCTTCGCTACAGGACGTCAAGGCTGTGACGGTCCGGCTTCGTCGGCAGCAAGCAGCTGAGACGACTCTGGCTGTGATGGTCCATGCTCGTACTCATCAGGATGCTCAGACGGCGCCGGCGGTCTCCATCTACGTCATGCATACGTGATAGGAATGGCAAATGCGAACACAGCTGGTGTAGACACGGGTGGCGGGGGCACAGGTGGCGGGAGCATGGGTGGTGCAGGGACAGGTAGCAGAGGCACGGGTGGTGCAGGCACGACCGGTGGACGTGTGAATCCGTGTCTCGTCATCACACTCCTGATCAGGGACTTGATGTTCATAGAGAAGCTCGCTGAGTCCTTGGTACCACTAATACCCCCATCAGCTATATCCTCCAACGCGTAAATGGTATGGACCTATATTGATGGTAAATAAAATAATGAATTTCATAAAAATAAAATTTTAGTTTTAAAAGATTTGATATAAATTTACCAAATCTCTATCGATCCTCAAGACGTATATAAGGTGGGCGGAGAGGCGGCTCTGATGACGAATTTGCGGGTAATCATCCAATACTAGGAAAGGTACCGATCTATCAGTATACCTGGTTGTATCTTATCGGCTATGTGGTGTACCCGATCGTACCATCAACCCATCCAAATCTGATACTCCACGAGCCAAGCATCCACAACTAGCGCTCCACCGTCGCAGTGTCTGCTCCACCGCTCCTGGTATATGCTGTCTCAAACCGAACTGGCGAAGCACACGGTCTGGCACGTGCATATGAATAATATCGTTGTAGACGTTCGGCGTCCACGCATGCCAGAAGCCGGCGCCTGCCAAGCATAATAGATGTAGAGTGCCCATCAAGTCATGAGTGTACGGTGTCAACGGAACTGCTGCCTCCTCCATGACATCGAACTCATCGTGGTAGAAACGGAGGCTGCGATCCGGTATCACATCCCATGACCTGGGCACATTCCACCTGCATAGTGATTACATACAAGTTAATATTTCAAAAAAAACTTTAAATTTGAAATATGCGTATAGTTTCAATTACTTACTGGCATTCATATGGCCATTGGCCATCTAAAGTGAACTGTGTTGTAATGGTCGCGCGACCAATAAAGAGATGTCCACCAACAGAGAGGTATGTCCATGACCATGTCTGAAATACAATATGATAGAATTACGTTTTATGTTGAATATCAATTTAATTACGCAAAATTAGTAGAATGTGGTTTTAAGTATTGTATACCCGAAGAAGCGTCAAACAACCCTAAAACTCTTCTACTCCATTAATGCAGCCATTCTCAGCTCGCTATTGAAGAATGACAGAACTGCACTCCTCCACGATAAAATGACACACTGGTCGAGATCAGCTAAAAGAAGCAGCCAGGCAAGACTAACTCTGCTCTTGCTTCTATCCGAGAACAAGCGAACCCCAATCTGATGTAAAATATAGGCTCGTCCGTGTTGCTCGATTGCCGCGGGGTAGCATTCATGGCAGGCTCAGCATTCTTCCGCAGCCAACTCAAGTGATGCTACCGCCTCTCTTCTGCCTAACAGGCGGAATCCTACCCAACAAACTGGGACATAAGTTTGACCAATTGTGGCCGTACTCTACAGCAACCACCTCTCAGTCTATAGGTAGACCAAGCAGCACAACGATGTCCTGAAGATGATAGTTATCTCACAAACTCTAAAATGAAATGTGTAGGTCTCTGGTCTCCATCTATCTACCAAAGCCGTAATCAAGCCTCTATCCAGACATATATACTCCAATTTGGATAGAAGATGAAAGCCTACCCATTGCAACTCAGCCTTGCACACGGGCATTTCCAGCTGGGATCCGGCTGCTCTGGACTGAGTAGTCAACGCATGTAATCACCCGATCACTCTGTCAATTACAAAAAGAGGACTTGTATCGGTAACATTTAAATAACATATGTAATTAAAGAAAATAAAATTACAAAGTTTTACTTATACTACTGCTGCGTTGGCCAACCTATGGTCAGCCTGCAAGTATAGAACACTCGTATTTATAGGTCCAAAATCCGTAAGTATATCTGCACAATGAAAAACTCGAGTTATATTGTCTTTGAAAAAATAAGCATGTATAATAAAGAACATGTGTGTGTAGATGTATGTTTGTTTTTTGTGTTTGGACGTGTGTATATGCACGTGTGTATTTCAAAATATAGAAAGAGATTACCAATGGCGACATGGGACTGGAGGATTTTTGCATCATGCCTTGTTATGACCATACTCATTGCAGGCGCTGCATCTATTTTGCCTACCTCCTTCTCGTGAATCATCCATAACACCTTTGATACAAGTAGAACGTGGTCGTTCTGCTTATCTCCTACCGATAGACGGGAATATCATTGGACCGTTGTATGCCTTTCAATATCGGTTATCGGGTACAGGATGGAACAACGGGGCATAAACAAATTTGTATTTGGGGACAGAATACCACTTCGAAACAAGATCGTGATGAGCAATGTTCCCCCATCCTCTGCCCGTGTGGATGCTGAAATTACATGTGGACAAGGCAATTTTTGCAATTTAGGAATATTGCACGTACAACTGCAGTTCCTACCATCGATGACTACGCTATAATATTTTCCATCTTTGTCAATCACCTGCCATTCGGACTGGCTAAACATCACGATCCAAGCATGCTTAGCATCAACAACCTTTTTTGTTATTAATTGTTTGAATTTAGGTCATAATTTTGTCGTCCACTCTTGTCCCTCCTGACGTCGTACAAAGAAATAGTTGTTCGTCCTGTAAAAGTCCGTCCTACTAAGACTTGAATAGACAAATATCGAGATCCTTTTAAGACCCGTTAAAGCTTTCTGAAGCATTTGTAGTCATCATGTAAAATCGCCTACCACCATTTTTCAAAAGAGCCCATTTTTTCCTTCATTTTTAGACTACTTTCAAATCGAAGCATCTGCTCTTAGACATATACGTTTAAGTTCCTCTCTCAGCTCTGTATAAATCAGGTCATCTGGTGCACATGCAATTTAAGAGAACAAACTCTTCAAGGTTTTGCCACTAAATCCAGCAGTTGATACGTCACATACAATAACGATGACTATGAGGTTATGGCCATGATCTTCGTAGTGCGGTCTGAATTTCTTTCATCCGGTCAGATATTAAGGTAATGTGCCTTCCCCATACGGATGGAATGTAAAGATGAATGCAAGTAATGAACCACTCCCAATTTTCAATGGTTTCATCTCCAACTACAGTATATGCCAAAAGATAAAGGCCATCATTTGCATCGGCACCGGTAGCAATGAGCAAAGTCCCTTTATATCTGCCGTATAAGTGGGTCCCATCAATATTGAGAACGGGACGACAATAAGCGAAACTATCAATGGCCGGTCTGAATACTCAAAATGCACCGGTAAAATATCACATTCTTTCTGACATTGAAGCGTCGGTTATCTTGAAGACAGTCCCAGGATTAGTAGATTTGATGGCGGCAAGATATCGTGGCAAATGTTCATATGAATCTTTCCAATCTTCGTATATTTTAGACAATGCCTTGTTCAACGCATTTCATGCATTCATATAATTTATTTCAATGAATAATGTATCTTTTATAAGCACTTGAATCGTTTTGGGGGTCAAATCGACATCCGCTTTCACAAAAGGCAATGTCTTGTTACATATGAATATAGAAGTGGTCTGTTTATGATTTGAATTTACTACAGGATTCACACAAGTATGATTACCCGCATACTTTATCTGTCAGAATCCTGTCGGTGATTTCTTTGAGATATATCCATGAGGCCTTCACGGGCAGTTCGCGTCTCTTTTACAAACGATGATATACTTGGTCGTGTTAGTCTTGATTGGTTTAAAAGAAACTCTGTGTTTAATTGATCAAACGCTGACTGTCTGAATTCAAATAGCCGACCTTCAACCCACTTTCAATATCGACTGTCAAAATCCTATCCGCACGAAAGTTGATATTTTCCATTATCGATGTAGATAACATGTGAGCATCTGTAATGTTATCGGCAAGTGGATTTTCAAACTCAACGAAGTCATTAATAACACACGAATTAGTAATCCACTGTCTATCATTCTCATCAACAAGAACATGTGCAATTTGCATGCTATTTTGTACTTGAATCTCGTCCTCATTACTAGCATCATCATCATCACTTTCATCTCCATTATGTTCCAACACCGCTGGATCCGTGGCAGGTATATCGGTTAGATGTGCGGAACCAACATTGGAGACTTGCATGGTATTTGATGTTCCGGCTTCATACCGACAAAATCTCGACCTATCTTCTGCAAACGGTGTCCATCCCGTATTGTATTCCATATTGTATGACTGCATGTGCTCGGTATTTTGGGGCATACTATTGAAACCGAAGTTTGGCACTGGCATGCAATTAAAACCGAAGCTTGGCGGTGACATGCAATTATAACCGGGCGGCGGTATATAAGAACTGCACACAAATTTATGAATACTTAGTAACTATAGCATACCTCCACTATAATAAATTGTGATCCGCTAAATGTATATACGGTATAAAGATATGTAAGGTAACATTTACTTCGTAAACTGCCAATTCACTGGCGTCTTGCTTGATGTGCTTTTTACTTACGTAACTTTGATTTATATACTGTTCATCATTGGTGAGAGACATAAATCCGGTAGAATAAGCATTCATATTGAGCATGCATGTCATTTCTTCTTGCGGGTATTGCTCGAAAAGAAGGATCATGCACTTCAGAATAAGGTTTGGACAGTTGAGCGGGGGTCAATAACTCCTTCACAAACAGCTCGATCGATTTCGATTCTGATGCAAGCATGACTTGTGTATCCTCATCATCGGATACTTTAATGGCGGTATATTCATGCTCCGTCAGCTATTTGCATATTAAGGAGATATTGAACTCTAACAGATTGATTTTGGTAGCTTTGTATATTGCTTGGCATTACGCGTTGTATGTGCTAGAGTTCTTGACTCTAGTGATCTTAGTTTTTCCAGCGACATATCCAGGAATATTATTTTTTCCAATCGTTAATTGGCCCCCGAAATAGCAAATTAGATGCATGTAATTATCCGTCATTTTTCCACCTGCCAGAAATATTGACATATTTTGAGAGTTCTCATCAAACAACCTATTTATCTATCTTCACAATTATATTCAACTAATTACGTAAAATTGCAATAAAATCCATATTTATAGCATGTAACAAGTTGTAAGAACTTGTATCCTATTCATTGATTCGTCATAAGTAAAATCCGGGAAAACCCCTAATATATATCCAATTTGTTCGAATTGCTTACCAATACGAAATTTTAACCAAAATTTTAAAATTATTTTAAAATAAAATTAGGGTTTAGCTAATTTTCGAGATGTTCACAGTGATGATGACGATGGCGAGAATGAAGGCGATTGTTCGTCCGTGAATTTCCAGCTAAAGCTGCTCAAGTGAGAGACTGTGAGATCGAGAAACCTGAATGAGCGAGGGAGAAGAGGGAGAGGGAGAGAGAAGCCAGAGGTGGCTGGGGGAGGTCGGAGAAGGCTCGGGGGAGGGAGGTGGGTGGGGGGAAGAGAGAGAGATCGAGAAAGGGAGAGAGGAGAGAGAAAGATCAAGAGAGAGGGAGAGAGAGATCGAGTACCAGAGAGAACGCACGTCCGAGAGGGAGAGTTGAGACGGAACTAAGGAAAGAGGAAAGTTAGTGGCTGTCGGATTAAATAGGGGAATGGACGCACTTTTAAAGTGCACCCCATTATTTTTTACTAAAATTTTTAGGGGCGCGGTTTTGAAACTGCATCTGTAGCATTTGTAATGGGCGCGGTTTTGAAACTGCTCCCGTAGCATTTGTATGGGGTGCAATTTCAAACTTCACCCCATACAAATGCTACGGGCGCAGTTTCAAACTGCGTTCATAAAAAAATTTATTTCACGCCAACGCCAGTGCTGAGCTGGCGCTAATGTGGTGCCTGCGAGGCAAAAGGTGGTTTCTTTTTGTAATTATTTTTGAAAGTGGTTTTTTCTATAATTATTATCAAATTTGGTTTACTATAAAAAATTGTCCATCGAACTATAGTGATGTCTTGAAACTACCTTCTGATTTCTCTGTTTAACCAAGTTATGCACAAGAATTACTTTTTGGGCACCAATTACTGTCTTATATCATATACGTGGCGATTTTCTTTGCTTCTATCCAAGGGATTTTTTTCCCATTTCTTAGATTAGAAAGGTTGAATGCCATATATATGTTTCTGGACAGAACATTCAGTAGTCATATACCAAATATGAGGCTATATCCTATTTGTCTTTTCATGATTCATTTTATCAATAAGCAAGAGGCATTCCATGATAGCATGTGGAAGTAATTGGCATGTTGGCTGCTACCAGGTGAAGTGAGCTGACAGTGAATCAATATTGCAATCAAGGAACATACATAGCAGTGTTGGAAAATATTTATTAATTTAAAGTTTCTCTCATGCTTTGTACAGATCCTGCAATTAACCCAAAATCAGGTGTCCAGATCGTTGGTTCTGATCCTCATCAATTAGGTGCTGCTTCTAAAGTAAGTTCGTCCATATCTTGCATTGTTTTGTGCTATTGATATAAGTAAAGGAAACAACCTGTATCTGAATTATGTTTCTTTCTTTTTGCCCCCTTAATAAATGACAGCCTCTCACTTCAACTGATATTACCCCAGCAGCTAGAGTTGGGCCTCTGACGTTGCCCCAGCTGAAGGGACAACAACCTAACCTGGTATCGCTTTCAAGCAATCACTTTGAAAACTGGGGAGAGTCTCCAATGGCTGATGCCAGCCCCAGGACGGATACCTCAACAGATGGAGACACTGACGAAAAGAGTCGAAGGGTGATAATTTGTTCTCTTTTTTGCATGCTTTTACTGATGATTCAAAATAGACGCAACTTGTTACAGGATGTATGCTATTCCTTTGATTTTTTTTTGAAGGAAAAGCAGGGCTAGAGAAGCCCATCTCATTGAATTTCGTTAATAAAGCCTTAGAGTTTTGTTTGACAATTGTGATTTTTTATAGCGAGCTGAAGTGTTCCGAGCCACACCAGCTTATGGCCCATCTCGCTTGCAGTATAATTACATGGGTGCTATATTTGCAATTTTTGTCTGTCTTGCCACCCTGGTACATTGAGAAATTGTTATGTGATATTAAGTGAAATATGAGTGAATATCTTATTCTTTTGTTGGGTGACTTTACTGCAAACAACTGTTTTTGATATTATACTGGTCTACTCTTTTTGTCTGAAAAGTCGTAGGACTACTTGCCTGGTTGTGATCCATTATATACTTCTTCATATATGAATTCCTTTCCAGAAAGGAAATGGAGGTTATATTTGAATGTACACGGTGGTGGGTACTCTCTAGCTTATTAGTAAAGGATGCTTGATTTCCATATTAGGGTAAAATTATCTATTTTAAGGATCAGTTACTTTATTACCACTACAAAGTGTACCGTGAATTTATTTGCCTTCGACTGTGGCAGAACTTAAGACGAATTAGAGGCATGCATTCTTAGAAGGACAAGAAAGTCATACTAGAGTCGACCAAGAATAGCCAGAGTTATTATCATAGCTACATCAAGTGTTAGGCCTTTCTTAATTCTTATATTTTCACTTATTAGAAGTTGGTTTAATGATATGATATCAGTGATCTGAATTAGAGCTGATTATCACTCCCTTTTCTGTCAAATGATGAGCATGACTCAAACTCCTAACCCCCACCCCCAAACAGGGGAGAGAGAGAGAGATAGAGAGAGAGAGAGAGAGAGAGAGAGAGAGAGGAATCAGTTAAATTTTATATCTGGCTGTCAAACTGACAACAACTCACCGACCTCATTTGGCAACTAGGTACCCTTGGGACCAAATTTTTAATGAGGGAGTGCCCTGCGAAACAACAAAAACCCGCATAAAAGGAGAGTTGACTTTCCTTCTCTATTGAGGTTACTCCTCCAAGAGAGAGCAAGTATATATGCGAGAGTGATTCTCCCCTCTGTTCACCCTCCCATTATTGACTGGGGATACTCCCTCTTACTCCCTTACTGAACAACAACCCCTTCACTAGGCAAGGCATTGCCTTGAAACTTAAAAAGCTTGTACCTCCATCGATCACATCAATTTCATTGCAATTGTTTCTTTACTTAACAATATGTACTTTAGATGGGCTATATGACCTGTGCATTTATACTTCATTAGTCTTTTGTAGCCTGGCCTTTCTGTTAGATCTTAATAATTTCTTTACTAAATTTTGTGCTACATTTTTATGTGGATATGTGGAAGCTGTCAGATAATTGTGATGGTTGAATTGCAACTGTATCCTCTTTGCCATAAATTTGATTTTGCTAGGTTTACTAGATACTTGACTTAATATATGTCTTCTTAGAGTTGTTTCTTGTTCTAAGGTATCCTTGTATGCTTTTGGAGAACTATTAACTTCAACAATGGGGTTTACTCTCTGACATGCATCTTCACCGTCATGCAGTTTGAACAAGGACACCTTGCTGCTATAGGAGCTTCTGATTCCAGTGACAGATCTAAGGACAAAACAGATCAAAAAGTAATTGGTTGATTCTCAATAACTAGCAATCTTTGTCTGCACACTAACCTGTTCTTATTAATACAATCTTCATTTGTTGTTCAGACGCTTCGCCGGCTTGCTCAAAATCGTGAAGCTGCAAGAAAAAGCCGATTAAGAAAGAAGGTGAATTTTGTTGGATTAATTGTTATTATTTTTTAGTAACAAATTCGGTTGCACATATATGTTAAATGTGACATGAATTTTGATAGGCAGAGACGAGACTTACACAATTATTAAGATAACAGGACATGATATTTTGTGTGCAGTAACTGCAGTTTAGTGTGTGCTGTACACATGTGCACATGTCTAGCCGAAGAAACAGTCACAGTGGATAAACGGAAAAAAATAATTCACTCAGCAGTATACTAGACTTTAAATGGAAATGTATTACCTATCCTAATAGGACTACTTTTACAAATAATCTTATGCAGTGTTAAAAGAGTAATATGCGGCATGTTATAGAAGTTCTTAACAAAAAACGATCAAGGTAACAATTGATAAAACTCCCTTTCAGCGAAATAGCAGGAAACTGCCTTTACTGTAAATTGCCCGCACTTCAGGTGGTTTCCAACCATCTAGTCAAAAGTAACCAAAAGTAAGGGGTTTTCTTCAATTCAGCCTACTTTATACTGTTTATTAGGCGATATTAGTGTTGGGCATTGAGCTGAGACAACCAGCTCTGACTCAACCAAACCTGGAGCTAGACTTGGGCTGAACTTTTATGAACTTTAGCCCCGGTGGAGCTGAGCTATTGGGCCCAACTTTGAATAAGGCTGGGCTTGGGCTTAAGGTACTTGGTCTACTATACCCAGACGAGTTACATGTTTCACCTATATCCTGATCTTTTATGAACTTTTCACAAGAAATAGATTATTTATGTTCAATGTTGTTAAAAGCGAAAAGCGTAGTGACGTGGAATGGTAGGGTTTAGGCTTCAGCAGGCTTTCACGGCAAAAACACCGAGACTTTATATAATAAATAAATGTAATGATGATAACACTAGATAAATACAAACATAGAAACAAAAAAAATAATATAAAAAATAAAATTGATGTTTTTAATGATTTCTAAAAAGCTATAAGCAATGCTATATATACAGTGACGCCTATGTCATAATATAAGGCCTAAAAAGACGATTTTTATAAATTAGAGACGACAATGAGATTTATTCTATCATTTATTATGATAATTTGCAATTCTTTTTATAGAATAAGGGCTTTATCCCATTTTCATTCATTTTAAAGTGGGATTAAGGCGGGACTTGAAGCATATAAAGCAGAGGAAAGCAGGGCTTCAAGCCTCTAATGCAGTGCAAGGGCTTTATACTAATGCTTTATGCAAAAGCGAAGCGATTCATGGCCGCTTTCCGCTTTTGGGGATTTACTAGTGCTTTAAAGGGCTTCTTACAACAGTTTTTATGTTATTATTGATGCTAGTGGAGTTATTTGTTTACTTTTTTTTTGAAAGCGCTAGTGGAGTTATTTACCATGTCCATGATGTTGGAATAAATCTTATAAGATGGTGGATTTTTTGTAGTCTTGTTGGTGGAGAAATAAGATCTCTTGGTATTGTTATAAGAATGGAATAAATATATGGATTTTATTTAATAAAAGATATGTTTTACTATTAAATTCCATGTAATTCCCTGCTATGCATCTATTTATCTACGTATGACTTGATTAACTTAAAAGAGCTATCATGTTAAAATTTTATATGCTTATTATGTTAGTATGTGGCATTAAAGGAGTTGTCATTTCCAAGGTGTTGACTACATTTTCATGGTGTTGACTACATTTTCAAGGTATGTATTACGTTACATTTTATTGACAATGCGCCTGGAGAAGGGTGACCATCTTGTGTGTTCATGATCAATGGACCCCTACAAACCCTTTTCCTAGTCACCAAACAAAGGTCCCATGCGATCCTTTTTCCTAGTTGCTAAACTTGCCTAAATGGGGGCCAAAGAATGTAGTTAAATGTTTGTGTGACAAAAAAATGGTTGTTTTTGCCGGGCCAGTACAGCAACAGAACTTACCGCCACCATGATATCTGAGAAATTTCAAGGTTCCCCCTTAACTACTGACCTCTCTGATCAAGCATGGGTTACACACGCCCTTTGTTCTAAGAATAACCCCACGGTTCTTGTACACAATAACCCTTACCTGCTTCTCCTGAGAGGAACAATGGATCAGTGGTCTCCAGCTTCCTATTGCAATTGATGCAGGCGTCGTTATTTGAGCAGTTTTTCTTGATTAACTTTTCTTTTGTAAGCACATCATTAAGGAAAAGTTGCATAAACATTTCAACGTCCAGGGGAACTGGGGTACCAGAATATTCTTCCGTTTTATCTGCTAAATTCCTCTATTTGTGGTCACAGTCTTGCATATTCATTGATATTTAGAATTGTTACGTATCTCCCAAGTTAGCTGAATGTTTGGTGATGCTCACCATCTGCATATAAATCATTTGTTTCTTTCGTTTATGTAATAGATTTTCCTTCAGTTTCTTTCAATTAAATTACTGCATTTTTCATACTCCTGAAGTTAGGTTGTGACTTGTATTTCTGATTTAAAATTTGTATGTTTTGGTCTGTTTATAGTACTATCCTAATCATTCTGTCATTTACAAGGCATATGTCCAACAACTAGAGAGCAGTAGGCTGAAGCTTACTCAACTTGAGCAGGAGCTCCAACGAGCTCGACAGCAGGTACACCAAACATCATTAGCAACCATCATCTCTATTTAATTTCATCACTACACTTCTTTTAGAATTTCCGAGTATATAAATTGTAGGTTGGATTACTGATTGTGGATTTCTTGTCCAGGGCATTTTTATTTCAGGCTCAGGAGATCAGGCCCATTCCATGGCTGGGAATGGTAATCCCTAAACCTCCGGGCCTTGATTGCCTCTACTAATTTATATTGGTCATGGTTTAAACAAACCTGATGGTCAAATTTGATGAGTCTTAACAAAGTCATATTAGTCGGATCACTCCAGGATATGTTTCTCCAGGATATGTTTGGATCAAGCAACTAAAAGCACAACATTATCCAATTATTTGTGTTAGCAATTTCTTGAGAAAGACCTACATAACATGAGTCGTGGATCTTTAAAAATGAAAAAAGAAAAACATGAGTCATGGAGGTCCATTCGTAGACAATTGAATCGTACATCTTATCAGGTATTTGATTGTCATGATTCTGAGTCACCATTTAATTATTTACCTTTTATAGCAGAAGTATTGTGTGACTCGTCACTCTGAAATATTTTCACCGACTTTCTTTCTCTCATTAAAATCTTCTAGAATTAAACTAACTGAGCTAGTGTTTGTATATAATTTGGTTGAGTCTTTAGGTTACTTCGGTTGAAGTGTAGATAAGTTGATCTTTAATTTTGCTCCGCACCTTGTTTGTAATTTCCAAAAGGGATACAGAAAATCCTTTATAATGATAATAATGGCTAAACTTTCTTCAGCATGCAATCATGATATTAGCTTGTGACTCATATATTCTACCGGACAATTATGTGTTGTACCTCCAGGGGCCTTGACATTCGACATAGAATATGCACGGTGGCTAGAAGAGCAGAACCGACTGATCAATGACCTGAGAACGGCGGTGAATGCTCATGCAAGTGACAATGACCTTAGAGTTATTGTAGATGGCGTAATGGCACATTATGATGATATATTTAAGCTAAAGGGTAATGGTGCGAAGGCTGATGTCTTTCACATGCTGTCAGGCATGTGGAAGACACCTGCAGAAAGGTGTTTCCTGTGGCTGGGTGGTTTTCGATCTTCTGAGCTTCTCAAGGTGTGGACATATACTTATACTCTTTTCAGTAATTCTAAGCTTGTTTAAACTCTTTGCGTCATATTTAAAGATAATAGCTATTTTCCGCTATTTCATGATGAAGTTGACAAACTTGACATCTCTACTATTTAAACTAGAAAGGGGAAGGGGTCTTAAAGTTCAAATTGATCAATGACATGGCTTTTTAAAAATCTTTTTCACAAATTAAGAAATGAGAAGGAGAAGTCCATGTCAACTTAACCACTCCCTCTCTTTTTCCCCCCTCTCGCACTAACCATTTGTCTCTTTGTGTACCCCCCCCCCACCCACCTATTTTTTCATGTGCGTCACACATCCTCAAAATCTGTAGGTATATATTAAGGTAAGGGCAGCAGGTTAGAGGAATGGTACGGAAGTCTAAATTTTTAACGGTCTTCAGTTTTTGACTATATGAAGGTCTTCAAATTGTTTAAAATAAATGAATTGTTGTATTTGAATTGAACTATCTGTTTTGTGAATCATGTGCATTTTCTTTGTATTACCCTTGCCCTCCCTCCTAAACAACCGACATAAAAGAGGACAAGGGAAAAGAAAAGAAAATCGGCAACATACTACCAGCACTAGAAAGCACATTCAAACAACCACCACCACAAGGAGAAAGAAGAGAAGGGGGAAAAAATTAAAATTAAAGCAACCGTTTTGTTTGCGGATTCGGGCTGGCTGAGAATAACTTTTATTGTGTTTGCTTGTGTGGTTAGTTTGTGCGTACACACATGCTCGCCTTATGTATTAGTGTGATCAAGATGACCACTAACTGAGCAGAATTGTAGGGAAAAAGTCATGTATGATGTAGGTGACCCCAAAATTTTGGTACATCGACTATTCTTTCTTGTTGCAGTCATGCCACCACTGCCCTCATGTTGCGTAATTTAAGTAATTACAATGCATCTTTTAGCACGTAACAATATCTTTACCCTTGGCTTTCGTTATTCCTTTATAAGAACTGCATCTGGTATTGTACAGAATTATTTTCCCCATTCCCTTTTCTCAGATTCATTCTGTTGACCGTTATCTGATGGCAGCTACTTTCTACTCAACTAGAGCCTCTCACAGAGCAACAAGTAGCGGGATTATATAACCTCCAGCAGTCCTCACAACAAGCCGAGGATGCTCTTTCTCAAGGAATGGAGCAATTGCAGCAGTCCTTAGCCGACACTTTGGCTGGCTCCCTGGGGCCCACAGGATCTTCAGGCAATGTAGCAAATTACATGGGCCAGATGGCAATGGCCATGGGCAAGCTTGGCACTCTTGAAAGTTTCCTTCGTCAGGTACTTATAAGTCCTTGAATGCTGTTGCAAAACCAGTATCAGTTGCATGTGATGCACATGTATCATTTCTTCAAAAAGAAGCCATCATATGGCTTTAAACATAGTTATTTAACCCGTTGAAAAAGTTATTGCATTAAATTGTATCAAGGCCCAAACTAAAATGAGGCTAAATTTCACTGCCACTCTCAACTGTTGCTGATGTTTACAAAACTACCTTGAAGTATTTTAATTACAATAAACTCCCTTGAACTTTGGTTTTGAGGGAGTTTTTTTTGCTCTAAAATACCCTTTAAGCGTAGCACTTTAAGGGATCTTACAGTGACTAAAAAACTTTTAAGGTAGTTAAGTGAAAAATGTTCATATTTGAGGGTAGTTTGGTGACATCTAGCCTTAAACTGATACATGCTATGGTTGAAATTATCTTTTACAACCTCCGAAAATTTCCTTAGCCGTGCACATACATGTCCTTTCATGCTACAGAAAACGTGATGGCTTCAAAGAACTTGCTGTATTCCTTCAGTTATGGCAACATATTTTCTACGGGCAATATATACTCGATCTTTTATCTCATACGTAGTTCTTGTGACCTGCTATTCTCTTATCTTTCGTCTTCACTATAAGACAGTATCGCTGCATACATATCTTGGATAATTCAATCATTAATTTGACTGTTTGATATGTTATATAGAATTTACATATTTTAGGGACCATCGTCCTAATAAAAATATCAAACTATACATGGTAGTTGGATTTTGGTTTTTTTATCACTTTTTATCAAGATTTTGTCGCAACTGGGACTTGTGGTTTTCGCTGCCCACTCCTAGTCTTAAACAAGTATAAATCTTTTGTTTCTCAAAGTTTTACCCAAGTTCGCTCTTGGGAATTTGTTTTGATACTGGAGAAGTCATATGCCATTGATCAAGACACTTAATGGCAAGGCTCCCCTCATTTAAAAATAGAAGAAATAACATAAAAAAAAATTGAATTTTTTTTCCAGGCTGATAACTTGCGGCAGCAAACTCTGCAACAGATGCATCGGATATTAACTACTCGCCAATCTGCTCGAGCCCTACTAGCCATCCATGATTACTTCACGAGGCTCCGTGCTCTTAGCTCTCTATGGTTGGCTCGGCCGCGGGAATAAAATTTATAGGGATTTGATTCGTCCATGTAATTTTGATCATATGCCCCCCCCCCCCCCCCCAGTATGGTTTGGTTGTAACATATCAAATGCTTAAGCGTCCATTTGATTAACTGGGCTTGGTTAGTATGTGTCACAGACACTTAGATTGTTGTATCAAATATCTATTATGCAACAGCATGTAAAAAATCAGTCGGTGTATGAAAATATACTCCGGCAAGTTAGTGCATGAACTTTATTTCTTACTCACATTGGAAACACTATGGTTGGAATAATATATTGACATTTGCTTGGTTATATGCAACTTTGTTCTCTGCATTGCCCAGTTGTACGTTTATATTTACCTTTGCTTTTGGCTTCTCAATAATTTGCTTCTGGAGGATCTTAAACTGCAGATTAAGGCATACCTGTTTACGCAATTGAGTTTAAAGGACCTGTGCTGTGTGTAGGCTATCGGGAATTCGGTTATAACACATGCCTAGCAACCCTTCAATTTATATGTCCAGGTGCAATTTTATCAAACTAGGATTTTATGTGCGTGCTTATCATGTTTATGTGTGTGATTCTGAAAAATACGATTTATAAACAATTTTAGTTAATGTTTTGAAGGTTTGTCATGGCTTTCTAAAAGATTTGAGATGATTAGAACAATTATAGATGATTTTTTTAAAATTTAATTTTTCTTGAAGTTGTGAGAAATTCCTTATTTTGTGTCTTGCAAAAAAGAACAATGAATTTCAATTTGAAACCTCTTCTTTTAAGACACTAAAGAAGTAAAGATGGATATGAAAACTTTATTAGATGCGAAATGAAAGATTTAAAGGGGCCATGTATAAATACTCTAATTTTTATGGGCGGCATCTCTAAAATTAAGAAAAATATGGAAAAAAAAAATTCTAATTTTTTTTTATTCTTTTATCCAAAACGATGAGAAAAATATCACATTTCAGATGAAAAGAAAAGTTACCGAGTTCTGCCTTTTTTTCTTATGTGAATCGACCCATAAGTCTCTCCCATATGCGCCACACATCCAATTTAAACTTCACACAATTAGAAAAGGGACCCTTGAATTTGCCCTCCAAGTGTTAAACCATGGCCACTTTTTCTCTCTTGAGGATCGATCCTAAGGGATACCTATTGAGCTTATTCTTCTTTTCTATGTCCGATTGAAGAGTCTGCTAGGTTGCTTTATCTTTGAAACCTAATCCGGTTGATACCCGAATCCAATAAAGATGGGATCTGGGTCAATACAAACCCCCGAATTTATTGGAAAACCTATAAATAAGTAGCCAGAAATCTCCTCCATCATCTCACTAAGGTAACCAGACCAAATCTCCATTACAATAATTTGTGAGTTTTTCCTATTTGTTTTCTTGGCAAGTTACACTACATTTTGCCCTAATAGATGCATAATTTTTTTATGGCATTTGAAGAAATGTGCACCTCTGGATTCTCATGGAAGTTGCAGGATCACCCGAAGATCCCGCAACTTCCAATAAATGAAACATTGTCCGTTCAACAACCCTATTTTGTTGAGGGATATATGAGCAAAACGTCTGATGTACAATCCCATCAACAATCAGATACATTCTTTTGCATTATCGGTACGTAGGATTTTCACGACACACCAAATTGATTTTGAACTTCCAGATGAAAGACATGAAATATATTACTTAATTCAGAACGATTTTTCATCAAATACAAATAAGTGATACGAGAGAAATCATTTATAAATATGACAAAATATTTAAAACCTAAATATGATGGCCCATTGAAGAGATTTCAAATGTTTGAATGCACTAAATGAAAAGGGTTAGACATACGACTCTCAGAAATAGGAAAAGACGCACGATAATGTTTACCAAACTGACACGACCGGCAATCAAATGATTTGATAGACCTAAGATGCGGGAATAAACCCCGAAGAAACTTCGAGTTGGGATGACCCATCTGATAGTGGAGCTGAAAAGAAAAAACCGATGAGGACAACAAAACTGCGGAACCTGAAGAAAAAACATTATCCGTGTTCAGATAAGGCCTTGAGATCATTCCCTCCACCAATCAGCTTTCTGGTCTACAGATCCTGAAAGACAAAATGCGAAGGATAAAATGTCACCGAACAGTTTAACGATCTCGTAAGTTTGCTAATGGACAATAAACTAATAGAGAATCCTGAAACATAATAAACATACGAAAGCGAAAAATTCTTCGACAGATGTACCGACCCATCGCCAGTAATAGAGAAGGAAGATCTATCGGTTAAGGTTACATGGGATTTTTGTGTAGACGGTATAAAGGAAATAAAAGAATCAGGATTACCTGTCATATGATCTGTAACACCTGAATCAATAATTCAAGGCTTGCTAGTGGCGCTACAAGCTATAAGAGTATCTGAAACATGGGTTACCGTGGCAACTGAAGCAAACCGCTAAGTAGAGAAGAGCTTGTGATATTCATCCTCAGAAATAAATATTATCTTTGATGTTGAAGATGCTGCATCAGATGGAGTAGTGGGTGAGGACTCCAATATATCACCCTGAGAGGATACATGATTAGCAGAATATCTGTCATATAGATCCTAACAAAAGTCAACATAATGGATTGATTTCTCACAGTGCGTGCACAACTTTCTACCTCGATCACCACCACGATTATGTCCTCCATCACGACCACCACGAAAATATCCGTGACCATGATCACGTGTACTTCCAGATGTGGTCACCAATGCAGACTTATCCACACTACTTTCACCGCACGCATTAGACGAGGAATCTGATATGGAAAAACGATGTAACCTGGAGAATACATCATAAAGGGTCGGAATCTCTGAACTTCCTAAAATAGCAGATCGAACGGACTCATTCTCCTGGGGAAGAATCAATAAAAAATGCACAACATTCATCATCTCACGTTACTTCTTCATCTCTGCAACATTGGAAAAAATAGGCTAATGCAAATCCAACTCCTAGCATAATTTATTGAAGAACGAGTAATGATCTTCAAGAGAGTTCGCTCCTTTTTCCACCCAGAAATAATCCTGATGTAGCTGATAAATGCGTGCAATATTGCTAGAACTCGAGTATGTATTTTTAAGTTGCTTCCATATCTCCTTCGGTAGAGGAAAAAACACAACGTTGTTGTTCACCTTAGGTTCCATGCTATTCCACAACCACGTCTGAATCTGCGTATTTTCAGCAATCAAATCATCATATTTCTTCGCATCCTTGTCCTTAGTGTTGGGGTCGAAAATTGCATCCCGGTTGACCAAGTCAAAGTCAAGGTCAACCCCAAGCCAGGTGGGCCCAAGCCCAGATCAAGTGGGCTCATGCCCGAGTCGAGCCCGAACATGAAGCGGCCGACCTCCCCCATGCTGAAATAAAAAATCATGTAATAAATAAATTTTGATGTAATTTTTATGCATGAATGTGCATAAAGCCAAATTTTTTAAAGTCCATGGCTTATCTGCAAAAAGAAATAGCACATGAGACATGAGATGGGCAAAATGCCATTTTGTAAAGCCCAAGGGGCTATATGTAAATGTGTAAGCCTATATAAGGCAACATGATAATGAATAAAAACATACTTTTCATTCCCTCAAAAATCTAGGGCCTGTGCCTCTTTCTCCTTCCTCAAGGTTCTAAAACCTTCTTCTTTCTTTTGAATTAAATCAAGAGTTTTACTCTTCCTTTTCCAAAACTAAATAGGTTTTCACCACAAAACCCACAAAGGGGAGCTTGGATCTTCCATTATATCTCAAAAAGGGGAGATTTTTAAATCTCACCCCTTTTCTCTAAGATCCGGCCAAACGACAGGAAGAAGAAGGAGGCCCATCTTCAGAAACCTCACTTTGGGGAAGATCCAGGGCTCAAGGGGAGAAGCCCCTTCATCAGCTTCAAAATATCCTAGGAGTTTAACTCCTCACACACACACACACACACACACACACACAAAATAATAAGTGTTCCTTTCTGGGAGTACAACTCCCATTGCAGGGACCAAGTCCCTTTTGCCTCCCGAGCGCCCACGTGCCTGGCACGTGAGGCGCTAGCGTCCGAGCGCCCAAAGCGCTAGCGCACTTACGCCCAAAGCGCTAGCGTTCTTGCGTTCAAAGCGCTAGCGCCCGAGCGTCCACGTGCCTGGTATGTGAGGCGCTAGCGCCCGAGCGCCCTGGCGCTCAAAGCCCTGGCGCCCAAAGCGCTAGCGCCCGAGCGTCCACGTGCCTGGCACGTGAGGCGCTAGCGCCCGAGCGCTTTCTCCCACACATCCTTTGGATGCCCTTTTCCCTTATGTGTGTGTGTGTGTGTGTGTGTGTGTGTATACATGTACACACACATACTCCACGACACCGACCCTATTAGAAAAAATTTCTAACGGGGCGCTGTCCCGCACCTTGTAAGGGGGCTGCTAGCCCCCTTGACCCCAGCCCGCTATCCGGGTAGCGGGATCCCCGTAAAAACTCTGCGGGCCGCCCGATATATCCAAAACCCCTCCAAAACACAATACTGCACATTGAGTTCGCATGACCAGTTTAATCCGTTAATCGGAGGTTCTTTTGCCCCAAAGGCGAGGGGTAATTAACGGCAGCTTAGTCCGCGGCTGCCGGAGATTCGGATCCCCACAATCAATAAATCCCAGCCTACCCTAGGCAGGGGGAATCTGTAATGCGCCTGACAAGCGCGCACGTATTCCCATCTCAATGGGGTGACGAAAAACACCCTACACTTAGCAGGAGAACTTTCCAGCAAGTAATATAACTTCCGTTTGTCCATCAAGAAGGTCCCAACCGCAACAGACCAATGTGCATAATTATCATTGTTTCCCCTAATCAGAGCAAAACTCTGTTCAAATTTTGAAATTTGAAATGAAGCAGCGCTTCATAATAGCGCCAGCGCTGAGAGTCAAAGACTCTGCTGCAGCGCACCACGTGCAAAGCACGTGAGCGCTTGCGCTAAGAGCGTTGCACTCTAATCAGCGCACCACGTGCAAAGCACGTGAGTGCTAGCGCTAAGAGCGCTGCAATGCAAACAGCGCACCACATGCAAAGCACGTGGGCGCTAGCGCTAAGAGCGCTTGTCACGCCCCGCTTCCCAGAGTACGCTAAGATGGGCACGTGACATAGCCAACCATGCTACCTGTGGGTAGGAAGTATCCATCTACAGTCACATTACGGTTGTAGAGATATCAAGAATCAAAATATAACTATCTAATACATGTCCATAAGCCAAGATAACATGAGTCAAGAATAATAAAAGTGCGGAAGCAAAAGATCCAATACAAAATAACTGGAATGTATGTCCCATAATGCGGGCTCACATCAGGAATAAAATGCAGAAAATAAAGGAACTAACTACTACTGAAACCTCACTGCTCAGCCTGCTGGCTGAAGTACTCCTGCTCGGACTGCAGCAAAGGTACGGAATCTGGGCCATGCAAAACCCAGACGTCAGCGTGTCATGTCATCAAGTAATAAAATATAAACAGGGTAACAGACAATGCAAATATAATCATGAATGATAAAACAGGTGTAACAGCAATATAAATCAGGACAGTGAAGGGTAGTGTGCTGTGAGTAAACTAAACTGGTCTAATGGGTTATCTACTCTCAAGTCTTTGAAATCAATTTGATGAATCGTCGATGTAACTCAATAGTATCCCGTGCATGTTCGGGACCACGGTCTAAGACTCTTGGGCTACAACCGAGACGTGCCGCTAGGCACTAACAGGAAAAGGATACAGACCAACGATGTCAGCAGCATCGTCACGAGGCGGGCCTAGCCTCCAAAACTGATCAGTAAAAGCAAGCAACTGTCGAGTTACAAGTCAGGATTTCATCATTGATTTCCCTATACCCCCAAGTTATGTATGTCAAGTCAGGTATTCAGTAATCAGAACTAATGCCAACACAGGATCAGGTAGGAGCAGGTTCGTCTGGATAGACAACAGGAACGGTCCGTGTGGACTACATGTCAGGTTTGTTGGCATTAGACACAAGATTAGGTAACAGGTCAAGCCCTGGTACATCAGGTCAAGTCAAGTAGTGTACGGTACCATGTCGGGTCAAGTAATATGTGTGTAGAAAGTCATGTCAGGGTGTAAAAGATATCATGTGGGTGCTCATAATCAACTAGCATAATCATGGTTATAAATAATCAAGCATGGGTATCAACAACACAATAAATTGACACATGTAATAGGTTAAGCAATAAATGCAGATTTAACTAATTAGCCGTACGGTTATCAGTGTGTGTTTAAGAGATGGTGTCAGCATTATATGAATACAGTATGACAGATGTGAATGCTAAAACCAGGTTAATAAGTATTGAGTAATCTAGGGATGCGATGACATGCATAATATAGATGCAATTGTAACTAAACCGATTAAAGATGCACACGGATGTCCGATAGGTTAATACTAGAGAAAAGGGGTATCATGGCTACAAAACAATTGTGATCATGTGGTCTAACATATACATGTGATTACTAGGTATAAACAACTTGATGCAACAATTAAGTTTCAAGTTCTAGATCAGAAAATCTGTAAACGGAACGTTATACGGTTAACTTGAAATTCAAGACTTTTGATTCTATTTAGAGATTTAATAGGAAAATAAATAAATTAGCATAAGAATAGTTTGAATAGTATGTAGCAAGTTTCACTTGCCTCGACGGGTCGCGATAGGGAAAACGGAACGTTACGCGTCGGCGGAGAACAGTCGCGACGCGTGCACGGTACACAGAAAGAGCCCAAACGACGAACAGTGGAGTCACACGGGTCGGAGGTCCTCGCTGGGTCGTCGGGGTTCGTCGCCGGCACGGTCGGATTCCGGCGATCCAGAAAACAGCGACAACAAGAAACGATAATTTTTAACAAGAAAAGAAAAGAAAGCAAGGAAAGAATAGAGGAGGAATGAGGTACTAAAGCATACAGGGTTTGCAGAGGAGGTGCTATGGTGGCGGCGAGATCAACCGCGGCGAGATCGACGGGGCTCCGACGACGAACAGAGACTCCTTCAAAAACAGCAAGAAAACCTTTTACCAGAAAACATAGGAAGAAGAAGAAGAGAAGGATGAGAGGGAGAGGGGCGCTTACTGGGGTATGCACATGGCTAAGGGCACGGGGACGAGGTCACCGGCGGCGGTTGGAAGCGGGGGTGGCTGAGACGAGTGGGTGTGCGGTTCTCGGATGCTCGGGAGAGAAGAAAATGAGGGAGGAGAGAAGGTGGAGGCGACTGCGACGAGGGTGAGGGGAGACGAGGCTTGTGCGGGCGTCGTCGGCTCTAGGCAGAGGCGAGGGACGACGGCTAGGGTTTCGTAGGAAATGGGTTTTTTGTTAAAGAAGACGAAGAAATTATAAAGGGAAGAGAAAGAGAGATTTGCGAGAGGAGTGAGAGAGAGAGATTCTCGTGCGCGAGAGGAGAGAGAAGAGGAGAGAGATAGAGAGGAGAGAGAAAACGGAGAGGAGAGATAAAATCGTCATTATATGCAGAGAGAGAAAGAGAGAAGAGAGAGAAAGAGAAAGGGAAAGGTGAGAGAGGGAGAGAGAGGCGTGGGCCCAGGGAGAAATGGGGAAATGCGATTGGTTGGAGGAAAAAAATATGAAAGGATTTTAAAAGATTTTAATGAAGGAATCATTCACTAAGCAGGGGAAAAAGATAATAGGTTGGGAAAAAGATTTCCTGGGTTAAGGAAAATAATTTGGTTAAGGAGAAAATTTTATTGTAGATAATAGAAAAATATTTTAAACTGATTTAGTAATTTAAAAATAGAATTTGGCGGGATACAAAATAATTCAGAATTGCGTCCGGATCGGGTCCAAAATTTTAATTTGAAATATGAAAAATATTGGCAGGTTCCAAAAATTTAAAATGAAGGATTTTGTACTGAAAAAGCATACCCCCAAGAACGGACGCACTTACGTGCGCGTAGTAGTCCAAACACGTCCGTTCTATTGAACGGGACGAGAACACGATGCAAGGACGCTACCACAGCGTTAGGGGTATCAAGCAAGCCATGCCAAGTATTTTTAATTTATTTTAAATGACTTAAATTGTTATATGCAAGAATATGAAATGTTGGGTTAAACTACAACTAGTAACAGCCAAAGCATGATAAATGAAATAAATACCACAACAACCCATACGATAACAGAAATTTGTAGAACTGGACTCGGTTGTTACAGCACTGCACTCTAAGCAGCGCATCCTATGCAAAGCACGTGGGCGCTAGCGCTAAGAGCGCTGCACTCTAAGCAGCGCACCACGTGCAAAGCACGTGGGCGCTAGCGCTAAGAGCGCTGCACTCTAAAGCAGCGCACAACGTGCAAAGCACGTGAGCACTAGTAATAGAACAAAATGTTCTCGGCCCCTGGATCTAAAATCCAACGAACATGATTAAAAATCATCAATTAACCAGAATAAAATTCTGATAAAGAAACATTCCTCAGAATCTTTCCAAATAGGAAAGATTATGCTCTACAAATCAGAGCACCGTTGGATCAATGATCCAATGATGATTAAAAATCACCAAAATACAGAATAAATTCTGTATGGGAAAAGATTTCCCAATCTTGTTAAAAACAAGAAGATTGCCTTCTGTAAATCAGAAGCCCTTGGATCAAAGATCCAACGGGGGAAACATCCCCAAATCAATTAAAAAAAAGATCTCTTCAACCGATTAGCTTACCCTATATAAAGGCCCCAAGACTTCAAGTCTCATATAGAGGAGTCCTCCCATAAATTTTGAGAAATTTCAAAGACAATGACCAATCTCTCAGAAAAAGAAAATTTTCTTCAAGGTAAAAAAAGAACAGAGAGATGAAGTCATCTCATATAAAAAGAAGAATTTACTTCTTTTTCTAAGATCATAGATCAATAAGACCAAGGTCTTTCATAACAGAGATCAAAGTATCTCATCATAAAAAATAAGGGGAAGAACTTAATTTTCTTCAGATCATAGATCTATAAGACAAATTGTCTTTCAGAGATCATAATATCTCATTATAAAAGGGGAGAGAATAATTCAATTCTCTTAGGATCATAGATCCATAAAGACGGAGCCTTTCACCAAAAACATAAGAGATTGAAACATCTTCTATAAAAAATAAGAACTTTGTTCTTAGATCCATGAGACAAAGTCTTTTATAAAAAAGAGAATTTAATTCTCAGGGCGCAAAGCTGCCTAAAAAAAGAGCTCTAGCGCTCCAATCAAAAGAAGTATTTCAGCGCTCCAAAACTAACGCATAGCGTTGCGGAGCCTTAGTGCTACAAATTTCAAAAGAAGCGCACCGCGCTCATTGTCTGGCGCTGTGCGCTAAGCGCGCCACGTGCTCCTCACGTGTGCGCTACTACACCAGAAGCGCATTGCGTTCATTGTTTGGCGCACAACGCCAAGCGCGCCACGTGCTCCTCACGTGTGCACTACTTCAACAGAAGCGCACTGCGCTCATTGTCTGGCGCACAACGCCAAGCGCGCCACGTGCTCCTCACGTGTGCGTTTCTTCAACAGAAGCGCACTGTGCTCATTGACTGGCGCACAGCGCCAAGCGCGCCGCGTGCTCCTCACATGTGCGCTAAGAGAACATAAACTGTTCTATAAATAAAGCCCCAGGGCTATGATGAGTGATCAACACTCAATAAAAGACAAAGAGGCTATCAGAACTCAAACTAATGCTCATCATTGTTAAATGTTTACCATTTTAACTAAATGGGCCGAGCTCAAAATGGCCACAGAACCCTACCTCAGATTGATTGAGCCCATATGCTCATAAATCTTTGATCTTAGTCCCAAATTGGACTACAAATCTCCCAACCAATATTGGTTCGAGGGTATATCTCTTCACTCCTCTGATATTTGTCGTTGTAATCTTTCAACGTCTTCAGAGAGGTGACGGGTCCCGACAACCAGATATTTCACGGACTGTGGGGTCCTTAAACTCATGGACTATGATGTCCTTAAACTTTACGGACTGTAGGGTCCTTAAACTCATGGACTATGATTTCCTTAAACTTTACAGACTATGATGTCTTTAAACTAGACTATGATGTCTTTAAACTCCACGGACTATGACGTCCTTAAACTTATAGAGCCTAAATGCTCTTTGTTGGATCTAAATGATCTTGTTAAGTAGATCTTAGTCTAAAATCAGACTAACGTATCCTTAACAAATGGTTAAGTTGATCTTAGTCTAAAATCAGACTAACGTATCCTTAACAAACGTTTAAGTTGATCTTGATCTCAATGAGATTAACGATCCTTAAACCCAAACCAAAACTAAATCTAAGAAAATACGGATTTGGACTAATCCACCTCTTACGGGCGACAACATAAATCAGTCTCCGTATACAATCCACGGGCAACCAAAAATAAAACAAACACACACGACACGAAGTGACTATCTGGAGAAGGAGAAAGTGGTTACCGCGATGCGGTACCGTAATTAACTGTAGGGGCTTGCGCCTGCATGGAAGAGCATCCCCAAAATCAAAAACCCCTCATCATGAGGGGGAATCTGATGAAGTCTGCTACATCGGCCGCATCCGTCTAAACCTTCGATACATGGTTCCATAAATCAACTTGGCATCTTCGGAGAGGTGGAAGGATAGCACCAAATAGCATCTGCCCCCAAATTTCTGGCCGGACGTCCCAACGTTCTGGTCGCGTCTTTCGGCGGAGAACAGATTCTGGCACGCCTGGTGGGACCTTTTCCTCTTTCCACTCCACACTTCGTGTGTCTTGTTTCGCGAACAAATCGCGGTTTGACATGGTTGCCTTTGGATGTGAGGTACTAAGATTTTGTGTCTTGCTCCATGCAAAAAATAGAAGATCAATGGCCTCAAACTGCACTAACTGCAACTGCAACTCTCACTCCGTCCTGTCCGGAGGAGTGACTTACGGGCCCCAAGCGGCCTCCATCTTCCCCATGCCAGTGGAACAGGTGACTCAGGCCACCACCAGACTGTTCTTCGGGACAATGCTCCCACCAACGAGCTTCAGCGCTCCTGTACCATCGCAAGAAGCTCCGAAGAAGTCGGTCTTCGATCGTCTTGCAACTACTGTGGCCCCTCTCAACGAGTCGCCCAAGTCTACCATCTCAGTTTTCAACAGACTGGGCCGAAGCTCAGATGGGCCCATGAAGAAGCCCACAATTCCTGAAGGGGTTATCCCGAAGCGGATAGCTATTCCTGCCCCTGAAGTCGTCAGAGCGGCTTCCCCTGCTAAGGAGTCAGTCTTTGCAAGACTGACCATTTCAGCTCCCGTTCTAGGCAAAGTCATGAAGGCTGTTTTCCCTGTTCGAAAGTCGGCCTTCGCAAGACTGACTATCCCTTCTCAACGGACATCAGTCTTCGACATGCCAGCGCTGATAAAAATCTCTCCTCAAAGTAAGGGGCAAGAGAAAGCTCATCCAACAGCGGAAGTGATCCCGGCCGCACGACATGCTTGACGTCGCCACTGGCGCCGAGTGAGGAAAGCTGGGGGCAGTTCACCCTCTGGATTTACGCCGCCAGCTCAAACGGTGGAAGTCGATGCTGCTGTTTCAACTGGGAACAGCTTTGAACCACTCAGGAGGGTCCGCAAGAACTCTCCGACTGCTGTGCTGAAAAAATCTCCTCCACCTATGGAGAACGTTACAAAGGTGAAGCTGGAGCAGCCCCCTCAGCGGCTGTCCTCTAAAATTTACAAGGTCTGGCGTCAAGTACAAGACTCGGTAATTGATCAAGATTACTCCCGCCGACCGAAGAAGATAAAGGTTCGGCAAGAGAAGGACCACTCTGTCGTACCACATAAGGTGTCGTCTACCTGGGTGCCCGCTGCAACGGCCCCCTCAACTTCACCAGCCCACAAAAAGAGAAGGCCGGAGAAAATCCCCGTGTCTGCGACAAATGTCAAGGGCAATGAGCCTAAATGCCCTAAGTCTGGGGGTATGGTGGTGTATACCGTCTATATTGTTGGAGATAGTGCCCTCATAGTCAATTATTGGATCGCAGGTACGTGATTGCAATGATTGCGGAGGACCTATCCCGGTAGCACAGTCTTACTCGAGATGATAGTATGCTATCTGGTTTGCCTTTATCAGTCGTGTGCATGTTACACTTTGATAGAGCCCTTAGGATCTTGCTTTACTACCAACAGTATGATGGCGATCATATACGTGAGAGTTGGGTAGTTTATATGCATATCCTTAATTGTGGTCCCTAGTCATGGGAGTTTCGAGACAGGGCATCGATACTCCGGAGTAGACTAGTGTGTACAGTCGAGACCCCGATGAGGGGCGGTGGCCGGTCTCACAAGCCACTGGTGTCAGTTGGATCACCTAAGATGTATACAGGTGCTCATTGGGTTATGAGTACACCGGACAGGACTCGCCGGGAATCTGCTAGTTAGTATTATATCTATCGTCAGATAGCAGTTTCCTGGTGACATGTGTACAGGTTAGTTCATCGACCTAAGATCGTCATTTGTCTTGTGTGAGTTCCCACTGTGCTTTGATTTCTACCCTACCACGGCTCAAAGGAGTCGTGCAAACAGGTAGCTTTTGGGTACAGTCCCGAGCCATATGGAGGCACGTGAGCGGATCGGCAGGGGATTCGTCTCTCCCGGTATTGGGGGCGAGATCGTGCTGTGTCTAGGAGAGCCATTACACAAAGCCCACGGCCGTGGCAGGAGATTTACTGGTAGGTACTCCAGTAGTATCTCAGGGTGTTATTGGGCTTCACTCCGACACGACTTATACTGCTTTTGGGGGTCTGACGTTACTAGCCCCCTAGGCAGATATGCGATACTCATAGACGAACGGACCGGACTGTATATACATTGTCACTGTTAGGCTCAGTAGGGTTTCTGGATGAATTCGCTCATCGGCCACCCTTGAGTACGCTCATCAGTCTCCCTTGAGGTCAGTCCGTGGGCAGCCGTTATGCATTGCTAGTGCCGCTGACGGTTTGTGGTTAAACCCACTGCCAGGGTGCTGACGAGTCATTAGAGTCCCCCACAGACATTTTTCCAAGTTCGGGCGAAACGTTGTAGAGGCCGTATGGTTTTATGGCAGGGTTCGGAAAATGCACGTGCGTTTACGCACGTGTCAGTTTTCGGGCAGATGATACTGGTCGGCTTTGGTTTAAGCCGGATCCGAGTATTAAATTGAGTAGGTATAATATCTTTGTCTCAGTTGCATTTGTATTCGGTCGTACTACAAATGCGGGTATATTTATACAGTTTCGGGGTTATCCTGAAAATTGTTTCAGGATCACTTTTGGAAGTTGCCAGTTTCCAGTTTTCTATCAGCCGTCTTTTAACATTCTGTTAAAGACGGATTTATCTTTTCTACAGATGAGGTGAGTCAGTGTTCTAGAATATTCTAGATGAGGTGACTAGGCTATTTGGTGTAGTGTTCTTATTGGATGCATTAAAGAGATGATGACTAGGTTATTAGATTCAATGTTTGCATTAAAGGCTTTTAGTGACTCATGCTTCCTTTAATGATCATGATAAGCTTCATCTTTTGCTTAGTGTCACCCCCCTCTCCTACCATCACCTCCCTCTTCTACATAATGTGGCCGGCCCCATTTGAGTGAGAGAGAGAGAGATTAATTTCATTATGTGAGAAAAGACTATGGTTAAGGGTGCATGGAAATTTCATTGTTTCAATTCATTCCATCACCCGATTTCCATCGGCAACTTCTTTAACCGATCGTACACGGACTTGGACGAAGTGAGACAAAGTCATCTACTCATTCTCTACATCAATCTTGGTCGTCTCTTTTAGCAAACTTGACGATCGAGTTGCCTCGAGTCAGAGGCGGGAGCCCGTTTAAAGAATCGTCGACGTGGTGCCACCTCGACGAAGGAATCAGAGATCGATGAGATCGGAGCAGCCGCAACGGAGCGTGGGATGATGGTTGAAGAACGAAGGACTCGGATCGTTCGGTACAATCTTTCTACACTCTTTACAGTTTGTTAGTTTAGCAATAATGGCAGATCCGGGTTAAAGTATACGATAGCGCCAGTTAAAAAGTTTTGTTCCGCATTTTGGCGTCTGTAGACTGCCGGGGCGCTAACGTAGACTTACAGTGGTATCAGAGCCTAACCATTTTGCTATACTAACTTGTGCTAACGTGTTCAAAACTTCGATCGAACCGAAAAACCAAAATTGCAAAATTTCAACCCGACAGTTTCTGTTAATTTTAAATGATCTCAAAATTCATTTATGTATATCTTAAAAATCCGTGTAGGCGTTTTTAAGAGCCACGACAAAATTTGGGGTCGTGATCCCTCCAAGCTGCCGCGGAAGGGCGGCCAAACCCATGGTTTGGCCGCGCATCCGCGGCCACGTGGGGAGCACGTGCTCCCAAATTTTGTCAGAATGTTCAGTGTTGGATTTTGGGGTTTTTGGTATATATCATTTTGGCCCAGGTTTTGTTACTGTTCACCAGTAAGCAGTGGGGCCCACTTTTTGATAATTGGTCTTTGGTCGATCGTAATTTAAACACGTTAGTTTACAGTGCTTACATTATATCTCCGACCGGGAATGTCATTTGATCGGTAAACCGCGTTTGATTGCTATAGTTCTTTTAGACGGGTTTGCGAACGTGACATTCGCGTTGATGTTCTGTGTTGTGCTGTAATGTTGCGGATTTGTCGTGGTGGATAGCAGTGTGCAATGATAGTACAGTTTGAGTTTATTTGTACATTTGATATTGCGGGGCGAGCGTCCAACTTGTGGACTGCCGTCACTGCCTGTTGTATAATATTCTTTTGGGGCACGACCAGGTTGCGGTCGATGTACCTATTGTACTATTTTTCATTACTGTACTAGGTTTTGCCCCGAGACGGAGTGCACGGATAGCCGGGTTCTGGAGGGCAACGGGTCCGCATCTCATGGCTTTGGGAGGCAGAGGGGCCCCACTCTAAAATTGGCAGACTATTCGCCGCACTCGTAGGGGGTACAGGTTGACCCAAGGAGGGGTGCTCAATTTACCGGATTCCGTGAAGTGCCGGGTGTTCCATTCACTATGCTGTGGGGGACTGCCTCGCTTCAGGTTTTGGCGGGTAACTTGCCGCACCCGTAGGGGTCTAGGTTTCATTGCACAGGCTATCCACACGACAGGGGAACGTCGGGTTTCAGCAGCGGCTCTGTGAAACTCGGGGATCCCAGATATCTGTATTGTTCTGTGATGCTTATTACTTTTCTGTAATGTTGCATATTATCACGCCTGGAGCGATTATGTATATTGGCTTATATACTATTAGATGTTGTATATGTTTTACACCCGCGCTGGTCCAGTCCCCGCTCTGTCGTTAGTTAAGTAACCTAACGGGTGATGACGGGACCCAGTGACGAATGCGGATGGCATATACGTACATTTTATTTTCGTTCTTTTCTGGTGTGATTGATTGATGGGACTGCGTTGATTATGATCAACGCAAAGTAAACAAACCTGTTTGCAGTTGTTGGAACAATTTTAAAAGGTGTTATTGCAAAGACGTTTTCTTTTGTTATGCATAGCGGTATTCAGTGGAATATCCTGCACCTCATTCGACGAGGCAAGGGCTGATATCCCTTCACCGGGAAAGACCCCTTGGACAGAATTTTGCGTCAGGGTAATAACTTTACTATAGTCGATTACATGTTGCTTTGCATAGCGGTATTCAGTGGAATATCCTGCACCTCATTCCACGAGGAAAGAGCCGAGATCCCTTTACCGGGAGTGACCTCTTTAGTAAAAGGTTTTCGCCACTATATTTTAAAAAGCTATCAGGTTCCTTCAGCGATATCAAGTTCACTACGTTAAAGGTTTTTCGCCAAAAACCAGTCGTAGCCCTCCGTCATTTCTTATGGATGGTCAGTAGTATTCAAGCTATGTTTGTTGGCTTTCGTCAAGGCATAGTGTTTGGTAGCTGCTGGGTATTCATTTGTTGCATAGATAGATGAGTTGGTTTGGGACAGTCGTATTACCTTGTTGGCTTTCGTCAAGGGTATGTACGGGTGGATTCAAATTAACAAGATAATGACGGGCAGAACTTGACATGTGACTTATGATTTGTTGACTTTCGCCAAGGTCATAAGAGCATGGGGCAAGAAAATGATATCGGGAGTTTCTAAAGAAACTGAAACTTGCCAAGTATGCGCATACCTTCTGGAGTATGAATAACGTGGATGCATTCCATCACGTTAACATGCGATGAGAGTTGGATCCCGATTCCCACTGATGAGTTGGTTTACTCTTCGGGTGATCCCGATTGATTCTTCTTTAGGTTTGGAGGAGAATTTGACAGGACAGTGGGAGGTTTCCGGATTAGATAAAGTGATGACCATTCTGATCTAGGTTAGAGTGCACGCAGAGTGTTTCTTTTCTCTCTCTCTCTTTGGCAGCGACCTTTGACCGACCCTAGACTATGACTCAGTGACCAGGTTGACCGAACCTTCTTAAAATACTGGCTTTTGGATTGTCTGAGTTGCATAAGTCATTGCCACTCCTTCTTTTACCCTTTGCATTTCTCAGAACACCCGTATTACTACGGATATCCACTTCCATTGGATAGATCCATCGTATGGTTATATACGAACTCGAAGGGACTTCTTCGAGGATGGATCCAGGTTCAGGAGAAATAGAATTGGTTTATTCAGTTGTCTTTTATTATCACCTTCTCTTAGGTTGCGAGAGCTCCTTGGTTTAGGAGAGTACACCTATTACGCCTATTGGATAGTCTTATTCCAAACCATAGGCTGGTGCCGAAAGGTAGGGAATGAAGAAAACCAATTAGCCTAAGTAGGGTGTGCAGAAGGTAATATGTAAAGACAAAATAAAGGGATTAGAAAGAGGGCAAAGTAAATTGCGACTGATATCATTCACGGCCAAAACCGCGTACTTCATCGCCACTCCTATTTCACCTTTAAAAGAATAAGGTATTATTCAGTTGTCTTTTATCGTCACCTTCTCTCGAGATGCGAGTACTCCTTGGTTTAGGAGAGTACACCTATTATGCTTACTGGATAGTCTTCTTCCAAACCATAGGCTGGTGCCGAACGGTAGGGAAGGAAGAAAACCATTTAGCCTAACGATGGTGTACAGAAGGTAACGACTAAAGACAAATAAAGAGATTTGGAGAGACGGCAATAAAATATACGGTTGAAGTCATGAATTGGATTATGGAAGAGGCATTGCTATGAATACCAGGATACCCCCTACGAAACATTTTTTATGTTTTAGTGCATTGTTAAAGGAAAAACTGTTTTCCCGATTAGACACTTACTCCAGGGGTATGTATTTACCAGGTTTCATTCTCATATCTGTATGGTTTTACAGATGATGAGTGGGAGTAAGATATTGGGAATTAGGTGATCATCCTCATTATATCGGAATTCGTTGTAATTGGTGATATTTGAGGAAATCGCCAGGGTACAGTTTTCCACCTACAACGCACAGGTTTTGAGTTGTTTAACTCAGCGGACCTATACAGAGTATTGTATGTTGTCCAGTGTCCATCAGGACAAAGGGGTAGGTCCTCGTACTATGTTCTGTTTACTTATAACTTCTCTAGTATTTAGACGAGTGTTTCGTAGAAATACAAGGTCTAAGTTTTGAGAAGTTGTGGGTATAAGAATAAAGTAGAGAACCAGGTATCACAAGTATCGGGATTCTTCAAAGAGATCGAAGATGTAGATTCTTGTGATTGGTATTCAGATGATAGTGATGGTTTTGAGAAACGTGTTTCTCTTTCAGATTACTCATAATTGGATGGATTCCTAAGTTGAGTAATGCTGATTAGCCTCTTTCCATTAAGTTGATATGCACTGGAGACAGCTGCATGGATTGAATCTGGTTCCAATTAAATAAGTGCCAAAGTTTCTGTATTGGATATAGAATGGATCGTACCTTAAAAGAAATTAAGGTACGGGGAGTTGTCCAGCTTATGATTAAAACCAGACACTGGATAACTCAGGGCACGTTTCTGTAATGGCTGTTTGTGGGTTGACCCTGGCTATGACGAGGGTTGATATTCTACCATTTGCAAGATCAATAGTGATATTGTTCTTGACTCGCCACAGTTTTAGTAAAATGGATCTTTTTCAGAAAACAGTAGTGGGAGTATGGTAGAACTGGAAGTGATTCCAGAACCGCGAACGATTACGGAAAATTTAATAGGACCTATACATTCGATCAGGTTTGACATTCCAATAGCCACTCCGCAGGTATGGTAGGTAACCTCAGATGCCCGAGAGGTACTTCGGTAGCCTCAAGGACGGTGACAGGGAGGTTCTTATCTACCCAGACTTGACACTACTGTTGTTCCAGGCTATGAGACCCGGTAGGAGAGTTGTCATAGTCAGTGGGAGCAGCGGAAGCATAGTGGGCAAGACGCTTATATCTATTTATAGACTTGAGCAGTTTTAGCGGAGATAGATCATCTAATTTTGATGTGACAGTCATGGGTTTGACTTCAATCAGAATAGGGGATGGATCAGTTAAGAAGGTAGTAGGGTGTGATGTCATGGTATCTGGATGACATACACAGAGTAGGAAGTAAAATTCCTATACTACGATCGGTTGTACTGTGGTCGTCACACAGTTGTTTCTCCAGACAGGATATGGATATAATATTTGACATTTTGGTTTCTAGATCTATGGTTTTAGATCTGGATTTGGGTAGTTTCCCAATGTGGGTACTTTGACAGATATTCTAATGGTTTTTGGAATAGTTGACTCCTAGCGAGGTGGTGTACCTGCAGGATATGGAGTCACCCTCTCTAAAGGTGTCGTATAGACTAAAGGGGAGAGGGAAGTGCATGATTGGCAGATCACTTGCTTAGGCAATTGAGTCAATCATGAGATGTCAAGTACCACACCAAATGTTGTTTTTGCACTAGATGCAATAAGTTTGTATTAATCCAATCCTGGAGAAACATAAGGAAGCAGTTTTAGAACATTAGTACATGTTCTATGGATTTGATAACGGCAGCCTCTTTCGGGAGACGGTTATCATTCCAGGCTTCAAAGGTGACATGGATGACAGAGTGATTGTCAGAGTTTTAGTTTTCCTTCTGACGAAGGACAGTATTATGGACAGGTGGTTCCAGAGGATACTGTGGGTGGCATGGTGCCGGATACTGATTAGGTTCAGTGATCCATACAGTCTAAGAAGTTTGGATATGGAGTTCATTTATGAACTAAGGTCCCATCAGATATCCAGACATATTCTAAGACAGGTACTACTCAATTCGGGAGATGGCTTTCTCCGCGAACTTGAGATTAAGAGAGATACAGAAAGAAACTTCTAGGCGGATCCACTCACTGAGGCTATTTCTCGAACACAATAGTTTTACAAACGGGCTTTGTGAAACTGATTAGTAGAGGAGTTGGATGTTCGGTTTCACACGGGCTGTGAGTAGTCGACATCGCAATATTAGCCTTGAGTGCAAGTGGGAGATTGTTGGAGATAGTGCCCTCATAGTCAATTATTGGATCGCAGGTACGTGATTGCAATGATTGCGGAGGACCTATCCCGGTAGCACAGTCTTACTCGAGATGATAGTATGCTATCTGGTTTGCCTTTATCAGTCGTGTGCATGTTACACTTTGATAGAGCCCTTAGGATCTTGCTTTACTACCAACAGTATGATGGCGATCATATACGTGAGAGTTGGGTAGTTTATATGCATATCCTTAATTGTGGTCCCTAGTCGTGGGAGTTTCGAGACAGGGCATCGATACTCCGGAGTAGACTAGTGTGTACAGTCGAGACCCCGATGAGGGGCGGTGGCCGGTCTCACAAGCCACTGGTGTCAGTTGGATCACCTAAGATGTATACAGGTGCTCATTGGGTTATGAGTACACCGGACAGGACTCGCCGGGAATCTGCTAGTTAGTATTATATCTATCGTCAGATAGCAGTTCCCTGGTGACATGTGTACAGGTTAGTTCATCGACCTGAGGTCGTCATTTGTCTCGTGTGAGTTCCCACTGTGCTTTGATTTCTACCCTACCACGGCTCAAAGGAGTCGTGCAAACAGGTAGCTTTTGGGTACAGTCCCGAGCCATATGGAGGCACGTGAGCGGATCGGCAGGGGATTCGTCTCTCCCGGTATTGGGGGCGAGATCGTGCTGTGTCTAGGAGAGCCATTACACAAAGCCCACGGCCGTGGCAGGAGATTTACTGGTAGGTACTCCAGTAGTATCTCAGGGTGTTATTGGGCTTCACTCCGACACGACTTATACTGCTTTGGGGGTCTGACGTTACTAGCCCCCTAGGCAGATATGCGATACTCATAGACGAACGGACCGGACTGTATATACATTGTCACTGTTAGGCTCAGTAGGGTTTCTGTATGAGTTCGCTCATCGGCCACCCTTGAGTGCGCTCATCAGTCTCCCTTGAGGTCAGTCCGTGGGCAGCCGTTATGCATTGCTAGTGCCGCTGACGATTTGTGGTTAAACCCACTGCCAGGGTGCTGACGAGTCATTAGAGTCCCCCACAGACATTTTCCCAAGTTCGGGCGAAACGTTGTAGAGGCCGTATGGTTTTATGGCAGGGTTCGGAAAATGCACGTGCGTTTACGCACGTGTCAGTTTTCGGGCAGATGATACTGGTCGGCTTTGGTTTAAGCCGGATCCGAGTATTATATTGAGTAGGTATAATATCTTTGTCTCAGTTGCATTTGTATTCGGTCGTAATACAAATGCGGGTATATTTATACAGTTTCGGGGTTATCCTGAAAATTGTTTCAGGATCACTTTTGGAAGTTGCCAGTTTCCAGTTTTCTATCAGCCGTCTTTTAACATTCTGTTAAAGACGGATTTATCTTTTCTACAGATGAGGTGAGTCAGTGTTCTAGAATATTCTAGATGAGGTGACTAGGCTATTTGGTGTAGTGTTCTTATTGGATGCATTAAAGAGATGATGACTAGGTTATTAGATTCAATGTTTGCATTAAAGGCTTTTAGTGACTCATGCTTCCTTTAATGATCATGATAAGCTTCATCTTTTGCTTAGTGTCACCCCCCCTCTCCTACCATCACCTCCCTCTTCTACATAATGTGGCCGGCCCCATTTGAGTGAGAGAGAGAGAGATTAATTTCATTATGTGAGAAAAGACTATGGTTAAGGGTGCATGGAAATTTCATTGTTTCAATTCATTCCATCACCCGATTTCCATCGGCAACTTCATTAACCGATCGTCCACGGACTTGGACGAAGTGAGACAAAGTCATCTACTCATTCTCTACATCAATCTTGGTCGTCTCTTTTAGCAAACTTGACGATCGAGTTGCCTCGAGTCAGAGGCGGGAGCCCGTTTAAAGAATCGTCGACGTGGTGCCACCTCGACGAAGGAATCGGAGATCGATGAGATCGGAGCAGCCGCAACGGAGCGTGGGATGATGGTTGAAGAACGAAGGACTCGGATCGTTCGGTACAATCTTTCTACACTCTTTACAGTTTGTTAGTTTAGCAATAATGGCAGATCCGGGTTAAAGTATACGATAGCGCCAGTTAAAAAGTTTTGTTCCGCATTTTGGCGTCTGTAGACTGCCGGTGCGCTAACGTAGACTTACATATATGGCATCCGGAAAAGTGGATAGCCGTATCTCCACAGGTCATCGACCGTTTATGCGATCAGTGACTAAGGTTCAGGAGCAACAACAACAAAATCTCCAAGAGATGCTAACAGCCATGGCCGCACTCACGGGACCAAAAGAAAGCCCAGAGACGTCCTCAGAACAGCGTCATGAGCAGGAAACTGATGCCGAATTCTTTCGGAGAATGCTTGAGAAAAAAGACAAAGAGGCCGCGGAACAAGCGGCTAACATAAAATAAATGGCCCTTCTATTCCAAGATATGGTGGGCATGATGATCCAGCCGGACCCTCCAGCCGAAGATCCTCCAGTGATAATTGAAGATGATAGAGGAGAGACATCAAATCCTCTGCCGGCTCTGTCAGCAGCCAAGGTGGAGACCATCTCCAAAGCCACGCTCGAAGATTATATAGCTCAACAAATACGAACTCATCAAGCGAATGAAGCGGCTGGCCAAGTCGTCAGAACTGGACGGCCCTATCCGGGTTGGTACGATCAAATAAAGTACCCGCCATGATACACGATTTCTAAATTCCATGTGTACAAGGGGACAGGCAATCCCCATCAACATGTCGCTCAGTTCATGGCTCTTTGCGGCAACACTGGAGGGGATGATAAGCCACTGCTTCGCCAATTCGTCGGCAGTTTGGCGGAGACGGCGTTTGAATGGTACTCAGAGCTTCCCAACGACTCCGTCAAAACTTTTACAGAGATGGAATTACTGTTCACCCAGCGTTTCGCAAGAGCTAGCGAATGCACCCTAATCACCACATTAATTAACGCCAGAGTAAAGCCAGGCGAAACATGGGTGCAATACGCGATACGGTGGCAGAATCTATGGTCGAAATGCGAGCAGCGCATCGAAGAAGCGCCTGCGGTAGGTATGTTCGTGGGTACTCTTGATCCGCAGGCGAACATATCCCAGTTCATGATGTTCTTCAAGCCAACTACTTTCCAGGCCTTGATCGACAAGCTGACCCAAATGGACCATTTGGGCCATAGACCGTCCTCCTTAAAGACGGATCCTCGGAATGAGAAGAGGAAAGGGAAAGCAACCTTCGTCGCCAACGTTCAACAACAACCGAGCGGCCCGAGACCGGTTGTTCGCCAAAGCAACAAGCGGCAATCGTTAGATGAGAAGTTGAGACGTCCTTACTCGTTTCTCCAGGATAAAACAAGGAGACTGTTCAAACTAGCAGTGCGCAACGGACTCATCACTCTACCGGAGCCGAGACACCCACTACAACCGAACGATGTCAAAGATCCTAATTACTGCCCCTACCACCGAGTATTGGGCCATCCGATCGAAAACTGCCACGTCTTCAAAAATTGGTTGAAGACCAGTATCAACAGGGCAAGCTCGCGCTGTCCGAAAACTGGAAGGTAAATCCATCACAACAGCACACCCTTAAAAGGGTGGACACGCCGGGGAATCATGCTCATTTATAGAGGAAGCTTCATGGGAAATCGTTCTTTCGTCAAAAACTAAAAGAATGCTGTAAGATCTTCAAATATGTCCGGCGATCAGGTGGAAAAGCCCGCTAGAGCCGGAAATCATCGAGGGGATGCTGAAACCACACCCAATATTAGGAGTTAATAGCGATGGGCAAAACACCCAAGCCCAGCCGTCAAAGTCTTCGAAAAAAAAGAAGACTAAAAGGCCCGCGCAATTTGATGACAAGTGTTCAGTTGATTAACTGCACATTTGTTATTACATTTTTCCTACAATTTCCATATTTAAAAAGGTCTTTATTATAATATATCATACATATGAGAGTTTATTTGTAAAAATACTATTTTCCATGTGTTGATATATTATAATTAGCATTTGGTAGGAAAATGTATATAATATTATTGACCTAATCCTAGTAGAACTAAGTCTACTAAATATTATTTGTTGAGTTGTTGTGCAGAATTTTCAGGTCTAAAATCAAGGAAATCAAGTTGTTAAAGCTAACCTGCCTAATTAAGAAATCAAAATTAAGAAATCAATTCCGGCAGAAGAAAAGAAAAGATTTCCAAATTCTGAAGGTTCCAAGGATCGCCACATGTCACAACGAGCCATCCCCAGAAGTTTGTTCAACGGATCTGATCATCAGGCCGCGGATCCGCGGCATGAGCCCCTTGATGCCGCTGATCCGCCGCGTTAAAGTGGAGTTAAGGGATTGAACTTTTTTGGTGGGATTGTAACTACCATTCCCCAATTTAGGCATCTAACTTTCTGGCTTTGAGACTATAAATAAAAACCGAGAGCCTCTTGGAAAAATCATCAAGTCGACGAGATCACGAAGTCCAAGACGACTCACGCATCCAGACTGATCATCAACTATTCGTCTACCTCCTTGGAAGAGATCGAGAAGCAAACTAGTCATTGTAATCATTTTCTAAGGAATCAAAGTGTAATGAATATTGTTGATTAATAAAGGTAGCTTTCTTATTCTATTTCTTCGTAGTTTAATTATGCATTTTCTCTCCATCTCTTTTTCTCCCAACATGCGCGAGTAATTCTCCGCTTGTTAGGGTTCGTAGGATTAGGGTAGGCTAATGGATGATGAACATCTCTAAACTCTTTTAAAGTCCTATAGAGTTTATAAACTTTATCAAAAGAATCATTAACATCCTAATCGGGCGCGCTAACAATTCATTGTTAGTTCCGACCGTGATTAGAGATTAGATTAATGATTGTTTTGGTAAAGGCTAGATATGAATGGAGTTCCGTGTCGAGATAAGGGTTAAGAGTGAGATTCCTTTTTCCTCCAGAAACCCTAATCTACACGCATCACCGTCGTTCTAGTTTTAAATCTATTAAAGGATAAAAAGAGTAATTTTTAATTAATCGTCCATAACTACTAAATCCTAATGAACCCTACAAGCCCTCTTCTTATCTAAACTTACGTCCGTAGTTATTTTAGATCTATATTTTTCATCTTTGTTTAACGTAGATCTAGATCCTACAACCATTCTACATCATTCTTATTTCTTCCTCCTCTCTTTCTCAACACATCTAAAGTAAGAGTAAAAGATTCAACGTTTCCCTGAGGACGACCCGTACTCACCTCGGTCTAGCTACGCGCGACACCGTTCTGATTGCGGTTAAACTACAAACATAACTTCTTTGTACAATCAAATGGCACCGTTGCCGGGGATACGTGCGTAATTTTTTATTCTTACTATTTGTGTTGAATTCTTAGACGATTCATATCATTATTAAAACAAAACTGCAAATTGCATATTTAACGATTTGTGTGTGAATTTTGCGAGGGAATCTGGAGTCACGGACTTGAGGAAACAGGAGATCTAGGGTTTCACACTTCTCTGGTATCTTTCTTAACTCTTTCTCTCCTCTCAAATCCAATAAAATCTAGTTTCTGCAGGATTCTTTGCAAAATATCGCCGCTCAAAAAACTTTTTGCAAAGTTTTGTTTTGCGGTTTGTTTTTGCATATTTTAATACGGATTTTTAAGGGGCAAAACCAAATCCAGATTAGGTGGGGATTTCATCACCCTTCCTAAGCCCCACAAATCACAAACCGAGCATCTGCATCAACCCTACATTAATTTAAAAAATATCTAGACCAGACTCTAAGGACTGTCGCGCTCAATAAGGACAGAGGAAGGTCGTGGGTAATCTATCGCTTATCCGCATTACTTTTGTGGTGACTAGGCAAGTGTGTCCAAGGCGAGTGGTTACTTAATTAGGACCACTACTTTTGTAGTGGGGAGCCTCCCACTCACCTGGCACTTACCTGGCTACAAGGGTAGTAAAGAGGAGGTAGAGGATTTATCCTGCGGCTTGTCCTTTGGAAGGCTAGGAGCGGTCTAGAGACTGGACCTAGGTAACCATAGTTCTAGGGTTGTTTGTGCATTTTTGTGTGATTTGTCTAAATCCGTCATTTTTCAAAACAAACCAATTATTTTCTCCCCTTTTTACCCCTTCCCCCTTCTTCTCTTCTTATAATAGGTGACCTAAACAGAAGAACACTTGCCGAGCTTTGCTGTCCACAACCAGATATCTCTTGTTTTTGTAATCCCTTCAGTATACCGTCCGGCTCTTCCATGTCCGTAAGAGATCATATAGAACAAGCAGGAAGAAACAGTTGGCCACCTCAGTCTAGGTCTTATCAACCGTATCCTAATCCTACACCTGTTTCAGTTTATACCCAGAGTGAGGAAGCCCCTAGACGAATTTCCATTGCTGAGCACATAGCTAGGTCTAGAGGCTAAAATTTCAACCCGGACCAATATCAACCATCACCACCACTGTCCGGAGAAGAGTTTGATATGCGGTTTGTGGCATATAAGATGTCTGTTGAAAATAGCCAACCAACCAACCCATATCAATATTCTTCTTATCATAATATTGATCCTACTCCTACCCAAGTTCTGCAACCATTCTATTCCTATCAATCCAATCCGACTTTTCCACCTACTCTAGACAGTTCTTCTAATCAGTCATTTGGGAGTTTTAATTATCCACAGGAATTTCAATCTTATACTGAAACCCCTTATCAACCCAAGACTAGTCTGGAGCAGACATTAGAAAAATTTCTGGAACTGTCGAACCAAATTAGGAAGGTTTGGGTAGTAAGACAGAACTGTACACCCTTCCTAATCAAACCTCCTGTTTCCAAACTGAAATCCACAACTCCAGTACACCAAATAGAATGACTGATAAGTTGTGTGACTTTGTAGTGTTTGATTTACCCGACTGTGAAGGGTCCAATTCAAGTGAAACCATACCCAACCCTTGTGATCTCTACACCTCCACTCTTGAACCAAAACTGATTGAAAACCATACTTTTGAAGAGGTGTTTGAGAATTTTAACCTTCACTTGAATGAGGTGATTGACGTTGGGGATATATTGATTGATGAACCCGAAATTTTGGATGATTTTGTCCCACCAATTCATCAAATCCTTTCACTTCCTTATGGTCATCATCTTGAGCCTTTAATTCTTCCCGAACCCCAAATATGTCTTGAAGTTGATGATAATGGTATACCCGAAGTTCAGACTGAAATACAGCCTCCATCTTCCACATCTGGTTCAGCAACACTCGACACACCAATTTGTTTACCCATTTCACCTTCTACTTTCTCCGGTTCTTCTTCTGTTCCTATAGTTTCAATGAGTTTTAATGAATCACAATCCATTAATTCAAGTTCAATAATACCAGAAATTCAACTTGATTTGGATATTTTTGAAAATGAGGTAGATGAGTTTTTCGAGTCCTCTACCTCAATAATTTTTGAATCAAGTAGGATAAATTCTGGCACAAAACTCTTTGACAGCAAAATATTAAATCACACCATTGATAAAAGTTTTGAAGAACTTTTTGCTGACGAACTTGAATTTTTAAACAATACGGATTTTGTGATTAATCAATCTCCACCTATAGAGATTGAACCGTCACCATTCCTTCTTCCTAATCATTCGCATTCATCCTCATTCTTTCTTTTCTCTAATTTCAAACCCTTTCCAGACCACCTCTTATCCCTTCCCCATTTTTTATTGACTTGATACAACACATTCTTCCACTAACCTATACGCCATACTGATAAAATCTTTGAATGGTTGGTGTTAACTTTTGGTCTTTGTAAAGTCTTACTTTGACCAAATGACTCACCCCCTCTTAAAATGCTTCGTATTGTCTAACTCATGTTTGAGGGGGGGTATATTTTTGGCTCTTGAACATAACTTTTGTCCTCAAATTTGTGAGCCAAAAATAAGTTTGGGGGAGGATTTTCACTTTCATATATTTTTGCCCCCATTAATAATGTCCCCCCAAACTTACAGGTTTTTGTGATCCAGCAGACAGCAACAGTGAGGACACTGTTGAAAACAAGTTTGGGGGAGGTTTATGCTTATTTACGCATACTTTGCATTATACTATATATAAGCACAATTTTTTTTTTGATAATAAAAGAATAGAAAGTGAAAAATGATATACGAAAGATAGGAATAGTTTAAGAAAACCAAGAAAATTAGAAGTTTTCTTAAACGAACTACTAATAAGTAGTTATAAGCTGTTGTCCCAAGGGTTAGTAAGATGAAGGAAGTCACTAATCTGAGAATAAAAATAAGTCTGAAAAATAGTTTCTATTCTGGAAGCCAAACATTTGAATGTTGATACCCTACTATATGCACTTACACACGTCTTGAAACTCGGGATAGTAGAGGATACCTTGAAATACTCTTATCTAAAAGCCAAAGTATGAAGGAAATAAAAAAAAATGAAGAAAATATAAAAATGGTGAAAAGAAAAAAAATGAACACTGGTTTTGTTATCGCCTAGACAACAATAAAAAAATATAGCGAGGGTGCTTCATCACCTAGTGCCCTAAGGCCAACTGGTCTGGGAGTCACTGCTAAGCCTTAGGTGGTGCAAGACGAGGAAAATATTATCACCTAATCAGCAAGCACATGAGTAATCGGTCGGTTAGTACCTCAAGAAGTATTAACGGTCGCATGAAAATGTATGAGCAAATCTAAATATTCATCAAGTTAAAAAGTACTGAGGTAGATGGACAAGAGTATGATAGCTTGAATTGAATTCTCCGAGTGTAGGGATGTCCATTTCACACACGTAGGGGTATATGATCGATGTTTGGATGAAAGGTAGGAATGAAGAATAAAGACGATGTTTTATTGAGGGATGATGTGATTTCTAACATTTTTTCATGACTATTAAGATAGGGCTCATGACAACTGAAAAACTAGTGTAGTTGGAAACTCTAAATTTTCAAAGTCTTTCTTTTATGGTTCTTATCTTTATATGTAAATTTCACCGTCTCTCTTTTATTATAGGATTTTGTGGGTGTAATCCGCTGAAAACCATCAGGAGACAACACTCCTCCTATTAGGGACACCTAGAAGTTTAATGGCTTGTTGGACGTGCTTAGTGCAATCGTGTTTGCCTACGAAAGTGTGCTTAGTTTTCTTCTTTTTCTCCTTCTCTTGAATAAACTAGTTTTCTCGGGACGATCAAAGATAAGTTTGGGGGTATTTGTTCAGTTGATTAACTGCACATTTGTTATTACATTTTTCCTACAATTTCCATATTTAAAAAGGTCTTTATTATAATATATCATACATATGAGGGTTTATTTGTAAAAATACTATTTTCCATGTGTTGATATATTATAATTAGCATTTGGTAGGAAAATGTATATAATATTATTGACCTAATCCTAGTAGAACTAAGTCTACTAAATATTATTTGTTGAGTTGTTGTGCAGAATTTTCAGGTCTAAAATCAAGGAAATCAAGTTGTTAAAGCTAACCTGCCTAATTAAGAAATCAAAATTAAGAAATCAATTCTGGCAGAAGAAAAGAAAAGATTTCCAAATTCTGAAGGTTCCAAGGATCGCCACATGTCACAACGAGCCAGCCCCAGAAGTTTGATCAACGGATCTGATCATCAGGCCGCGGATCCGCGGCATGAGCCCCTTGATGCCGCTGATCCGCCGCGTTAAAGTGGAGTTAAGGGATTGAACTTTTTTGGTAGGATTGTAACTACCATTCCCCAATTTAGGCATCTAACTTTCTGGCTTTGGGACTATAAATAAAGACCGAGAGCCTCTTGGAAAAATCATCAAATCGACGAGATCACGAAGTCCAAGACGGCTCACGCATCCAGACTGATCATCAACTATTCGTCTACCTCCTTGGAAGAGATCGAGAAGCAAACTAGTCTTTGTAATCATTTTCTAAGGAATCAAAGTGTAATGAATATTGTTGATTAATAAAGGTAGCTTTCTTATTCTATTTCTTCGTAGTTTAATTATGCATTTTCTCTCCATCTCTTTTTCTCCCAACATGCGCGAGTAATTCTCCACTTGTTAGGGTTCGTAGGATTAGGGTAGGCTAATGGATGATGAACATCTCTAAACTCTTTTTAAGTCCTATAAAGTTTATAAACTTTATCAAAAGAATCATTAACATCCTAATCGGGCGCGCTAACAATTCATTGTTAGTTCCGACCGCGATTAGAGATTAGATTAATGATTGTTTTGGTAAAGGCTAGATATGAACGGAGTTCCGTGTCGAGATAAGGGTTAAGAGTGGGATTCCTTTTTCTCCGGAAACCCTAATCTACATGCATCACCGTCGTTCTAGTTTTAAATCTATTAAAGGATAAAAAGAGTAATTTTTAAGTAATCGTCCATAACTACTAAATCCTAATGAACCCTACAAGCCCTCTTCTTATCTAAACTTACTTCCGTAGTTATTCTAGATCTATATTTTTCATCTTTGTTTAACGTAGATCTAGATCCTACAACCATTCTACAACATTCTTATTTCTTCCTCTTCTCTTTCTCAACACATCTAAAGTAAGAGTAAAAGATTCAACGTTTCCCAGAGGACGACCCGTACTCACCTCGGTCTAGCTACGCGCGACACCGTTCTGATTGCGGTTAAACTACAAACATAACTTCTTCGTACAATCAACAAGCACACGGATCTGCAAAAGCATATTGACGCGCTGGAGGAATATAAGCAGAAGGCGCAAAACCCGGTCACGCTTCAAGAGTTTCTCAACCACATCCTTGAAGACGGAGATAGCGAAAAAAATGAAGGAGAAGCCTCGTCAGACGAACCTGAGGATTATGTGGCAAGCTGCCATGTGATCTCTCACTAGTCGGTAGATGGTGAAGAAGCTCCTGATGTAGGGAAACTGGGGGCAGATCCCGAACCGGAACTTCTAGGACCTTCAGACGAGATGATTGACGTATTCCTGAACAAAGCTCTTCTAAAAAGCAAAGCTGATCGAGAGCGCGAAATAACCATATTTGAAAAAGTCAAACGCCGGCGACTGGGCGAAAGGGTTAAAACATGTTAGTGTATATGCCCTAGGGGCTATTATTGTATCATACTTGTATGTATATTACTCAATTGAAGCTTGGGATATTCACAGTTGTATATACAGTCTTGCTAAAAATTGTAGTGTGCTACTTGGTTTGTGTCTACTTTAATATGTGCATTTGTTTCTTGTAACGTATCACTTATACATATTAGTAGAGCCCATAGGATCTTTGCTTGATTACCAGCGTTGTGATGGCAGTCACACTAGTGGGAGCTGGGTAGTCTGTAAGCAACATCCTATACAGGTCCCTGGTCGTTGGATTATCGAGATAGGGCATCGATATTCCGGAGTAGACTAAGTGTGTACGCTTCTCATCCCAGTTGGGGAGATGGTCTATCCCACAGCCATCAGTACGTCGTACTAGAGATAGTATACAGGTGCTCGTTAGGTTACGGGTACACCGGACAGGACTCGCAGGGGAACTGATTGGTTGGTATTATACCCATCGTCAGTTAACAGTTCCCAGGTGACATGAGTACAGCATAGTCCGCGGACTTGACACTGCTACTTCGTCTCGAGTGTGTCCCACTGTTCTTAGATTGCTACCCTACCACGGCTCAAAGGAGTCGTGCAAACAGGTAGCAGTTGGGTGCAGTCCCGAGCACTTGGAGGCAGTGGCGGTTAGACAGGATTCGTCTCTCCCGGTATTGGGAGTTGATATCGCGCTGTGTCAGAGATCCATTACGCAAAGTCCCTGGCCAGGGCAAGAGAGATTTACTGGTAGGTTCCAGTAGTTTTCTCAGGGTGTAATGGGCTACGCTCCGACACGACTTATACAGCTATTAGGGGACTGACGCTTGCCGCCCCGTAGGCTCGATATGCGATAGTCTTAGACGAACAGACCAGACTGTACGAAGATTGTCACATCAGGCTCAGTAGGAGTTCAGATGGGTTTCCTCATCGGCTTTCTTATCGACATCTACCTGGGGACCGTTACGTACAGCTAGTGCCGCTTGCGGTCTGTGGTTAAACCCACTGCCAGCGTAGTGTCGAGTCTTTAGAGTCCCACACAGAGAGTTTCCCTGCTCAGGAGAAACGATATAGAGGTCGTATGGTTTTACGACAAGGGTTCGGACGCATACGTATGTTTACGCACGTACGACGTTCGGACAGTTTTTACTAGTCGGCTTTGGTTTAAGCCAGTTTCTAGTATCAGGTTATTGGATTTATACAGTCTAAAGTTTTTCCGTGTTTTCACGGATTGGAGGGGCGTTCTCGTAATTTTCCGGGAAGCTTCTAGAAGCATGGTGACTTGGGGGTTAAGGTGACATAAGCATTTATTGCTTAATGACTCATTTGTATGATTCATCCATGGAGTTAATGCTTCATTTATGAAGCTAATGACTTATGAGATGAATCACACTAGGTGAATGCATTAACCATGATGATTAATCATATATATTATTTATTTGATAAATTGTTATGGTTGATATATTCTAAATGAGTTCATTTTTCAATATCATTCTCATTCTCACCTTCTCTCTCCTCAAGCTCTCTCATTCTTGAAACCCCAACCCTAACCGCTCATGTGTTGAGATCAAGGGTTAGCTAGACTAATAGATCCATAAGCTCACTCTATATCCCCTAGGTAGCTTAGATTAGCACTTTGAGCAACCTAGTTATCTCAAGTTAAAGATCAAGCTTGTAGTAGGAGCTCTCGGGTGGATCATCTTTGATTCGAGGAGGCCGTTGAGATGCCGATGTTCCAAGGAGCCTACGAGGAGTGGAGGACCGCGATGAAGACCCGAAGGACAAGTAACGTGAGGTATAACTTCGAATCCGAGTAGTTAAACCTTTCGTAGTTTGCTAGTAACGGTTTAGAAACGATTCATGCGCTCAAGTCCGTGTTACGAAGCTTTGATAATCGTTTTTCATATATTCCGCCTCCCTGCAAGTTCGTGGGGTGCGTGACATGGACTTACAGTGGTATCAGAGCCAACTAAACCATTACAAGCTTGTTAGCAACTGATTAGAACTTCGATCGTCAGAAAACGCGATAACGAAACCCAGGAAATCCTAAGTTTCTGTTAATTTTAAAAGTGTTTGAAAAAATATTTGACATACCTTAAAATTCACAGCAGGGTTTTTTAAGAATACTGGGAAAATATGAGCCAGTAACTCGGCAAAACGGCCGCGGATCCGCGGCAATAGAGTGCTTGTGCCGCGGATTCGCCGCCGAGTCAACGCCGTGTTGACTCGGATTTGCTCAGTAATTCCTATTTTGTGGTTTTCTGTTTTCCTGTATGTTCTGTTTCTACCCAGGTTGCTTCTTTGCTGGTTTGCTTTTGGGGTAAACACGGAATATGGTTATCGATCGATGTTCTAAGATATTTGCTAATCGGGTTATTATCTGCAATGTTTAATGTGTTCGTAAACCTCCCCTAACTGCTAGTATGTCGGTTGGCAGGGGGTTGCACATTTCTGTAATGTTTACTGTTTGTGTATATGGACTTGATTGGAATATTGTGATGATTAGCCGGGGTTTGAGATGGGTTTAATATTCATTCATTCGATGTAATTGTAATATGATGTAATATTCTTTTGCGGGACGCATCCAGGTTGCGGTTGCAGCCACCGTTGTATTATTTCTTTTTACCGTTTTTGCTCCTAGGATAGACCCAAGGTGGGGTATACAAACTACCGGGTACTTTGAAGTGTTTAGTGGCCTACTCACTTTGTTGAGGGAGACCGCTTCACTTCGGGTACTTGGCGGGTAGTTTGCCGTACCCGTAGGGGTCTAGGGTTGGGGGTAATGGCTATTCATCACAACTGTGTAATCCGTCTTTTATTGTAGGCTCAAAGCTAATGCGGATTGCTAGTATATCCAATAAAGTTCATCGGTGATTTAGAATGCTTATTATTGCGTCTGACGAATGTACAATATCTATATATGATAGCTATTAGACGTCACTTATGTTTTACACCCGTGCTAGCCCAGCCCCCGCTCTGTCGTTAGTTAAGTAACCTAACGGGTGATGAACCCCGTGGCAAATGCGGATGGCATAAGAGGACGTGGTATTTTCGTTGTTTTCTGCAATGATAGGTTTAATGATGGGACGCATTATTATAATGCAAAGAAAATAAACCAAAGTTTAATCATTGGAACAAATTTAAAAGAAACCACTCGGTTATTTTAAAAGATCAGAATTTTTAATTGCGGAGCTTTAACCACTCCTTTTAAAAAGTATCAGGTTCCTTCGATTATATCAAGTTCACTACGTTCACGGTTTTGCCAAAACCAGTCGTAGCCCTCCGTCATTTCATATGGATAGTCAACAGTATTCAAGCTGTGTTTGTTGGCCAAAGTCAAGGCACAGTGTTTGGTAGCTATTGAATATTCGTATGCAGCATAGATAGATGCGTTGGTTTGGGACAGTCGTACTGCTTTATTGGCCAAAGTCAAGGGTATGTAAGGATGGGTTCAAATTAACCTGGATATTGACGGGTAGAACTTGACATATGACTTATGATTTGTTGGCCAAAGTCAAGGTCATAAGAGCATGGGGCAAAAATCCATATCGGGAATTTCTAAAGAAACTGAAATTTGCAGAGAGAGCATACCATTTTGGAGTTTGATGAATGTTGGTAAGATTCCTTCAACATTATCATACGATGATATTTTGGATCCCGATCCTACTGTGAGTATGAGCTACTTATCAGGAGATTCATCACTTAACGATCAATGCTATAAACCAAGTAGGTGACTAGAAAGGTGTCAGCGGGGCTACGCCCCCAGAGAAAAGAGGTTATTTAATTAAGGAACTTCGCGAAAGCGTTGGAAAACCTCCCTCGAAGTATCGACACTGACCTGGCTGAACGGTTAAGCAAGAATTGTACGGTGAGAATAGTCCTGGCTAATTCTTCTTTTATGGTTTGAGAAGGGATTCGAGAAACAGTGGGAGCCATCCTGTTTAGATAAATTAAAAACCACTCTAAACTTGCAAGAGCATCATGCTAATTCTTCTCTCTCTCTCTTAAAATTGCAGCAACCTTGTGACCACACATAGGTTACATCTAGATAACAAATTGACTGAATCTGAATTATATAACTGGCAAAGGTCTGTCCAGATGTCCATTGCCTATGACAAGCTGGACCACCCTATTACTACTCAAGATCCCGCCGTCCCAGGTCCAGTTTCCACCGTCACGGATATGGATATCCGCCAGACTTTGGAAAAGGATAAAGCGAAAGCCAAATGCCGCGTGTTAGCTTCAGTTGATGGTGTATACCAGAAGCAGCACGAGAAGATGAACTCAGTTTCCATCTTTCTCCATAACAAAGATTTATATGGAGAGCAATCTCATATCGCAAGATATGACACCTCGAACGAATTGATTCAAGTGAGGTTGGCTGACGGGTCATCTGTAGGGGACAACGTCCTTACAATGACTAGCTGTATTGATGAGCTCCAGGACCTGAAGACCACGTTGGGAAACAGGTCAGATACTGACTTGATTCTATAGTCTCTCCCTTCTACCCTGAAGGAAACCAGGGAAGTAGAAGGAAAGAAAAGGGCAAAAGTTTTGGGACTGGAAGTAGTAAAAGAAGGACGCTCCTATTGTTACAGGAATGAACATTGGCAGAAGGATTGCAGGGCTAGCAAAGCCAGTAGCCAGGATTCTAAGCATGTTATGGCTTCGGCTTCGAGTGTGTTTGTAATAGAGAACTGTTTGTCAGTTAACCCTACTTCCTGGGTATTGGATACCGGATCAGGATCTCACATCTGTAATTCGTTACAGGCTCTGAGAAACCATAGGGTTATCAGGATAGGTGATATGACCCTCAGGGTTGCTAACGGAATGAGCATGAACGCTGAATCCGTAGGGGAATATCATATTGGACTGACAACTGGGCAGATATTGATTCTGTGTAACTGTTTTTATGTACCAGGTACAACTTGTAATATCATATCTGTATCCTTACTTTCTAAAGAAGGATATGATTTTACTTTTATAAGCGATGTGGTTCACATCCACCTAAATCAAGTGATGATTGGGTCAGGTACATTAAAAAATGGGATATACGTATTACATCAAGCTCAGGTTTTCAGCGTCCAGAACACACTTAAAAGAAAGTCTCCGGAATTAAATCAGGCTTTCTTGTGGTATTGTAGACTGGGTCACATCAATGAGAGAAGGTTAACTAAGTTACATAGAGAAGGATATTTGAATCCGTTCGAATATCAATCTTATGCTACTTGTGAATCTTGTCTCATAGGAAAGATGACAAAAACTCCGTTTACTGGACACGGAGTAAGAGCAAGCGAGCTCTTGGGGCTCGTACACAGTGATGTGTGCGGACCAATTTCTACACATGCGCGAAGCGGTTATTCTTACTTCATTACTTTTACGGATGACTTTTCGAGGTACGGATATATCTTCTTAATGAAACATAAATCCGAGGCCTTTGAGAAATTCCAAGAATACAAGAATGAAGTGGAAAACCAAACCGGCAAAAGTATCAAGACACTGAGATCTGATCGAGGTGGTGAATACTTAAGTGCCGAGTTCCTGGGTTAATTAAAAGAGAATGGAATTCTCTCTCAACTTACTCCTCCATACACACCACAACATAACGGTGTATCGGAGAGACGGAACCGAACCCTATTGGATATGGTTCGTTCCATGATGAGTAACGCTGAGTTGTCGCGATCATTCTGGGGATATGCACTAGAATCAGCTGCATATCTTTTGAACCGAGTTCCAACCAAGACTGTGCCTACCACACCATATCAGATGTGGAGCGGGAAGAAACCTTGCCTTAAGTATCTTAAGACATGGGGATGTCCATCTTTTGTAAAGAAGCAGCATGCGGACAAGCTCGAGGCACGCTCAGTAAAATGCAAATTTGTGGGATATCCAAAGAACTCCAAGGGATATTATTTCTATTGCGCGGAGGAACAAAAGGTTTTTGTTTCTCTTCATGCCTGCTTCTTGGAAACTGAGCTTTTAGAAAATCAGAAGAGTGGGGACGCAATAGAACTGGAAGAAATTCCAGAACCACAAGCTATTACTGAAACCTTGGAAGAACCAGAAGGTTCAGGAGAACAGGACATCCCGACGCCACTCCGCAGGAGTAGTAGGCAATCTCATCCGCTCGAGAGATACTACGGTTTTCTCATAGACGGGGATAGAGAGGATTGCACTATTGACTATGATGAGCCTACTAGCTTCCAGCAAGCCATTCAGAGCGATGACTCAGTAAAATGGCTGGATGCAATGCGGACCGAAATGGAGTCCATGTACACTAACAAAGTATGGACTTTGGACATTGCTCCAGATGGGGTAAAACCCGTAGGATGCAAATGGATCTTCAAAAAGAAGATTGGTGTAGATAGACAGGTTGAAACCTATAAGGCTATACTTGTTGCAAAGGGTTTCCGTCAAAGACCTGATTTGGACTATGACGAAACCTTTTCTCCAGTGGCTATGCTTAAATCTATTCGGGTACTTCTTGCTATTGCTGCCTTCCACGATTATGAAATCTGGCAGATGGACGTAAAGGCGGCCTTTCTAAATGGTAATTTGGAAGAGAGCGTCTATATGGATCAGCCAGAGGGATTCATTCAGAGTGGGAGCAGCGGTAAAGTATGCAAGCTGCTTAAGTCCATTTATGGACTAAAGCAGGCATCGCGGAGTTGGAACATCTGTTTTGATGATGCTGTCAAAGAATTCGACTTTATCAAAAATCCAGATGAACCTTGCATATACAGTAAGATTGTAGGGAGAGTTGTAGTATTCCTCGTCTTGTACGTGGATGACATTCTCCTAATAGGAAATGATATTCCTATGTTACAGTCAGTCAAAAGATTCTTGTCACATAAATTCTCCATGAAAGACCTGGGTGATGCCACCTACATTCTGGGAATCCGGATCTATCGTGATAGATCAAAGAGAATGTTGGGACTTTCGCAGTCCAGGTACATAGACACCATAGTGAAGAGATTCAGTATGGATGATTCTAAGCGCGGTAATCTACCAGCTTGTCACGGAATCACCCTCTCCAAAGAGATGTCTCCCAAGACTGATTTGGAAAGGGATCGCATGTCGATTATACCCTACGCTTCTGCGGTAGGCTCTATAATGTATGCGATGTTATGTACCAGACCAGATGTAGCATACGCATTAAGTGTTGTTAGCCGGTATCAGGCAAACCCAGGGGAGAAGCACTAGATAGCGGTAAAGAACATTCTCAAGTACCTGAGGAGGACTAAGGAGATGTTCATGGCGTATGGGGGAAAAGACCTCCAGATGGAGGCCTTTGCCGACTCCGGCTTCCAGAGTGACAAGGATGACTCCAAATCCATGTCGGGTTATGTCTTTACCCTCAATGGAGGGACGGTCTGTTGGAAGAGTTCCAAGCAGGAGACCGTTGCTGACTCAACAATGGAAGCGGAGTATATAGATGCTTGCGATGCCGCAAAAGAAGCTGTCTGGATGAAGAAGTTCCTCACAGAACTTCAGGTGGTTCCTACCAGTGTTGATCCAATACCTTTGTATTGTGACAACAACGGCGCTATAGCTTTAGCGAAGGAACCCAGGTCCCATCAGAAATCCAGACACATCTTAAGGCGGTACCACCTGATCAGGGAGATCGTAGATCGCCGGGAGATCGAGGTGAAAAGAGTAGAGACGGAGAATAACATTGCTGATCCATTCACAAAGGCCCTTCCTCAGACGCGGTTTGAGAGGCTATTCGAGATGATAGGTCTACGATATGCCAGCTCATGGCCCTAGTGCAAGTGGGAGATTGTTAGTGTATATGCCCTAGGGGCCATTATTATATCATACTTGTATGTATATTACTTAATGGAAGCTTGGGATATTCACAGTTGTATATACAGTCTTGCTAAAAATTGTAGTATGCTACTTGGTTTGTGTCTACTTTAATATGTGCATATGTTTCTTGTAACGTATCACTTATACATATTAGTAGAGCCCATAGGATCTTTGCTTGATTACCAGCGTTGTGATGGCAGTCACACTAGTGGGAGCTGGGTAGTCTGTAAGCAACATCCTATACAGGTCCCTGGTCGTTGGATTATCGAGATAGGGCATCGATATTCCGGAGTAGACTAAGTGTGTACGCTTCTCATCCCAGTTGGGGAGATGGTCTGTCCCACAGCCATCAGTACGTCGTACTAGAGATAGTATACAGGTGCTCGTTAAGTTACGGGTACACCGGACATGACTCGCAGGGGAACTGATTGGTTGGTATTATACCCATCGTCAGTTAACAGTTCCCAGGTGACATGAGTACAGCATAGTCCGCAGACTTGACACTACTACTTCGTCTCGAGTGTGTCCTACTGTTCTTAGATTGCTACCCTACCACGTTGTCGCTTTCGCTTTACGGGTTCGAGAAATACTCAAAGGAGTCGTGCAAACAGGTAGCAGTTGGGTGCAGTCCCGAGCACTTGGAGGCAGTGGCGGTTAGACAGGATTCGTCTCTCCTGGTATTGGGAGTTGATATCGCGCTGTGTCAGAGAGCCATTACGCAAAGTCCCTGGCCAGGGCAAGCGAGATTTACTGGTAGGTTCCAGTAGTTTTCTCAGGGTGTAATGGGCTACGCTCCGACACGACTTATACAGCTATTAGGGGACTGACGCTTGCCGCCCCCTAGGCTCGATATGCGATAGTCTTAGACGAACAAACCAGACTGTACGAAGATTGTCACATCAGGCTCAGTAGGAGTTCAGATGGGTTTCCTTATCGGCTTTCTTATCGACATCTATCTGGGGACCGTTACGTACAGCTAGTGCCGCTTGCGGTCTGTGGTTAAACCCACTGCCAGCGTAGTGTCGAGTCTTTAGAGTCCCACACAGAGAGTTTCCCTACTCCAGGCGAAACGATATAGAGGTCGTATGGTTTTACGACAAGGGTTCGGACACATACGTGTGTTTACGCACGTACGACGTTCGGACAGTTTTTACTAGTCGGCTTTGGTTTAAGCCAGTTTCTAGTATCAGGTTATTGGATTTATACAGTCTAAAGTTTTTCCGTGTTTTCACGGATTGGAGAGGCGTTCTCGTAATTTTCCGGGAAGCTTCTAGAAGCATGGTGACTTGGGGGTTAAGGTGGCATAAGCATTTATTGCTTAATGACTCATTTGTATGATTCATCCATGAGTTAATGCTTCATTTATGAAGCTAATGACTCATGAGATGAATCACACTAGGTGAATGCATCAACCATGATGATTAATCATATATATTATTTATTTGATAAATTGTTATGGTTGATATATTCTAAATGAGTTCATTTTTCAATATCATTCTCATTCTCACCTTCTCTCTCCTCAAGCTCTCTCATTCTTGAAACCCTAACCCTAACCTCTCATGTGTTGAGATCAAGGGTTAGCTAGACTAATAGATCCATAAGCTCACTCTATATCCCCTAGGTAGCTTAGATTAGCACTTTGAGCAACCTAGTTATCTCAAGTTAGAGATCAAGCTTGTAGTAGGAGCTCTCGGGTGGATCATCTTTGATTCGAGGAGGCCGTTGAGGTGCCGATGTTCCAAGGAGCCTACGAGGAGTGGAGGACCGTGATGAAGACACGAAGGACAAGTAACGTGAGGTATAACTTCGAATCCGAGTAGTTAAACCTTTCGTAGTTTGCTAGTAACGGTTTATAAACGATTCATGCGCTCAAGTCCGTGTTATGAAGCTTTGATTATCGTTTTTCATATATTCCGCCTCCCCGCAAGTTCGTGGGGGTGCGTGACATGGACTTACAAAACACTCCCACCAGATCAAAGCACATCCGCCGCAAATCAAAGCAGGTTCAAGACGAGAAAAAGGTTCGCCAAATCCATATCGATGAGAACGAAGCTGCCACCCTCCGAAGGGAACACTCTTGATAGGATACACCTTAACGGAGAAGACGCACATCCTAACTTCTGCTTATATCATCAGAGGATTGCACACCCTACCGAAGAGTGCATAGCCTTTAAAAACTGGTGGCAGGGATATGTTGCCTACCGACAACACGTTCAACGAGTGAAGCACAAGGCTCGTCGGGAACAGAAAAGCACGACAGATGAGAGCAAAAGAGCTGCTGGCAACTGTCACATAGTCGATACCAAGGGATCGCAAGTTATTACCTTTGGAAGCGACTCTGACGAAGAAATGCCCTCAGCTGCGAAGATTTGCAAGAAAATCTAGCTGCGTAATCGTACGTTGCCCGAAAAATCTCGGACCTATGAACAAGTGACCGAAACGTCGTTAAACTATTACAAACCCGCGGTGTCCCCAGGCTGACGTGTTAAAAAAAACGGTACGTCCACAAGCACGATGGGCACGGATGAAAACCCGAAAGGGTTCCGTGAGTAAAAACAGCAGGACTACCGGCGAGTTTGTGAAAACCCGAAATGGCGCAATTTCATTAAAAGACACTTGCAAGGTCCTCTCGACCCTGTAAGGAGAAAATACCTGCATGAGATCCTTACGACTGTAAGTCCACGTTGCGACCCCCGGTGCTTACGGGGAGGCGGAAACGGTATAAAAATCAAATTTTTAGTGCAAGAGGCAACATGGACTAAACTAGGTCGGGATCGTGTCTAAACTAAACTAGCAAACTTGCTAAAGAGATTTAGCTACTCGGATGAAGATGGTTATACCTAGCTTGTCTTGAACTCCTTCTCTTCAAGCTCCGGTGGTGGTCCGATGGCTCCTTCTCATCGTCTCCGTACGCCGAAGATAGATCCACTTGAAAGCTCCAACCTTTAGCTCCTTCTTCGTTCTTTGAAGAAACTAGTTCACTTGGTTTGCTAAACCTAGTGAACTAGAATAAGTAGAGAAGAAATAGAATGGGATATTATCTATGGTTCTTGATTCTCAACTCATGAGACAAGAGAACCATAGATCAAAGAGAGGGAGCAAGAGGATGAGAGTGAGAGCAAAGTGAAGAGCTCAAGAACAAGAGAGAGAATGAGCAAGAAAGAATGAGCAACTCTTTTGTCTCTCACCCTCTCATAATCCAAAGTAATCATAACTCATCATATCATTAAAAGTCTTATGTGATGGTTGAAGCAACCATAACCCTATCATGTCATGCACTCATTTTACTCAAAAGAGTAAGCAAGAAAAAGTCTTTGGCATGAAATGATAGCCATGGTTATCATGATGGTCAACTAGTCAAGCCTAGTCAACCGGTCAACAAAGTCAACAAGTCAACAAAAGTCAACAAGTCAACAAAGTCAACAAAAGTCAACAACCAAGTCACCATAATACTTAATTAATATAATAGTTAATCACATATCATATTCTCATTAGGGTTGAGCAAAAAGTCAAAAAGTCAACGGTCAACTGTCAACAACCCTAATGAGAATCCGCTGTCTGTGCCTCCCTGTCAACTGTGCATACACACCCGCATCCGCGTTCCGAGGAGCACGAATGCAAACTGGATAAATCCAATCCCATAAGGTACACTAGGATCTGGCTTAAACCAAAGCCCGCTAGTGTAAACTGTCCGGACACTGTACGTGCACAAGTGCACGGATGTGACCGAACCCTGTCGCAAAACCATGCGACTTGTCGCAATACCATGCGACCTCTACTCTTTTGCCTAAAGGCGAAAAGCTTTCTGTGTGGGACTCTAAAGACTCGACACTACGCTGGCAGTGGGTTTAACCACAGACCGCAAGCGGCACTAGCTGTGCGTAACGGTCCCCAGGTAATGCCGACAAGAAGACCGACGAGGCGAAACCCATCTGAACTCCTACTGAGCCTGAGTGTGACATTCTCCGTACAGTCCGGTCTGTTCGTCTGATACATCGCATGGCGGGCCTAGGGGGCGGTAAACGTCAGTCCCCCAATAGCGGTACAAGTCGTGCCGGAGCGAAGCCCAAAACACCCTGAGATAACACTGGAAACCTACCAGTATATCTCGTTTGCCCTGGCCAGGGACTACTCGTGTAATGGCTCTCCTAGACACAGCGCGATGTCAACCCCCAATACCGGGAGAGACGAATCCTGTCTAACCGTCACTGCCTCCAAGTGCTTCGGGACTGCACCCAACCACCACCTGTTTGCACGACTCCTATGAGCCGTGGTAGGGTAGTGATCAAAGTACAGTGGGAACACACCCGAGGCGAAGTGACAGTGTCAAGTCAGCGGACTAAGCTGTACTCATGTCATCTGGGAACTGATAACTGACGATAGGTATAATACCAACTGGTCAGTTCCCGACGAGCCCTGTCCAGTGTACCCGTAACCTAACGGGCACCCGCATACTATCTCAAGTACGACGTACTGACGGCTGTGGGACAGACCGTCTCCCACACTGGGATGAGAAGCGCATGCGCTGGTCTACTCCGGAGTATCGATGCCCTGTCTCGATAGTCCTGCGACCAGGGACCTGCATAAGGATGTGCTTCTAGATTACCCAGCCCCACTAGTGTGACGGCCATCACATCGCTGGTAATCAAGCAAAGATCCTAAGGGCTCCACTAATGTGTATAAGCAATATACAAAGATAAACACATGTACACATTGAAGTAGAAATAAACCAAGTAGCATACTACTATTTTGAGCAAGATTGTATATACAGGGTGAATATCCCAAGCTTCCATTAAGTAATATACATACTAGTATGATACAGTAATGGCCTCTAGGGCATATACACTAACACTTACGACTCACAAGGAGCGACACACTTAGAGATCCCCACGATTCCTAAGGAGAAATTACACTTACGAGATCCTCACGACTCGTAAGGAGAACCCTCTTATGAGATCCTCACGGCTCATAAGATTCAAAAGCCTTAAATTAAAGAGATCTGAACCTGTTCTTAAGCCATCACAATCCCCCAGATTGCCCTACAAGCGGTTCAATGCTGACCCTTGTATACAATCCACGGGCACAAATAAACGTTTCCCCAACAGAGTCCCACCACTGACGAGGGATATCTTCATATGGAGAACGACACTTGTAAGTTCTTTCGACTTATAAGGAGAAAACACTCTTGTAAGATCCTTACGACTTGTAAGAGAACACACACTTAAGAATCCTCACGATCCCTAAGGAAAAAATGCACCTATGAGATCCTCACGACTTGTAGGGAGAAATACCTTTATGAGACCCTTACGGCTCGTAAAGTCAAAGAGCCTTAGTCAACAGGATCCTAACCCTGTTTGCTAAGCCATCTTTGTTCGACATCGACAGAGGCAAATGATGATTCGCTCCTAGCAATGTCCCAGTGGTAGCGATGCTGATGCCTAAATCGGTATCAAATTCCAAGCCCTTTCACGGCAAATGATGATTCGCTCCTGGCAATATTCCAGTCGTAGCGATGCTGATGCCGAGATTGGCACCAGATTCCAAGTTCCACACCCGCGATAAAAATCAGTGAGCCAAAAATGCATATAAAATAGCCGAAATGATGGGGCAATTTGCAACAAAATCAGCAAGTAAAAATATATGCATATAAAAATAGCTGAAATGATTGGGCAACTCGCAATAAAAAGCAGCGAGTAAAAAAGAAAAATAGCCGAAATGATTGGGCACCGCGAAAAATAGCCGAAATGATTAGGTATTCGCGACTTTCGCGATATAAAAAGCTGAAATGATAGAGCGTCGCGGAAAGAAAACAAAAAAATACATATAACATGAAACTTTTGCCCTACAGGTGAGATCACATCGATCCCTGTATACAATCCAGGGGCATAAACAAAAAGGGGACCACATTTCCCTACCAGACCTTGTCAAAGGGACAGTTTGATCTTGACGGCAACATCTGCATTCCAGAAGAACAACAACGGCGTTCCTCCTCATTCCAGCAGAATTCAGATGCGACATCAACAAAGCGGAGCCACGACAAAGTCCTATTTCCAAGACTCTACGGTCCACAGATGACCCAGAGTCAACCAATGACTTCCCCGCCGGATCAACGCTCCATCTCGGAAACAAGTCCACCAACTCCGAGGAAATCAGCGTCCTTGGCAAAAAACTCGATTCAGGGAAATCAACGTTCTTGACGAGAGCATCTCGATTCGTGTCGACCCGCAGAGAAATCAGTGTCTTTGCAGGAATACATTGATTCGTCTCAACTCTGAGGAAATCAGCGTCTTTGGCAAAACCCCTCGATTCAGGGAAATCAGCGTTCTTGACTAGAGCATCTCGATTCGCGTCGACCCGCAGAGAAATCAGTGTCTTTGCAGGAATACCTCGATTCGTCTCAACTCCGAGGAAATCAGCGTCCTGTTCCCCTCCGAATGACGGAGACGAGACCGCGTAGGTTAGTCTAGCCTGAAATTCGGGACAGATGCTATTTGGTGCTATCTGTCCACCTCTCCGAGGATGCCAAGTTGATTTATGGCACCATGTATCGGAGGTTTAGACGGATGCGTCCGATGTAGCAGACTTCGTCAGATTCCCCCTCGTTCGAGGGGTTTTTGATTGTGGGGACGCTCTTCCCTGTATGCCCAAGCCCCTGCAGTTAATTACGCTACCGCATCGCGGTAACAACTTTCTCCTTCTCCAGATGGTCACTTCGTGTCGTGGGTGTTTGTTTTGTTTGTGGTTGTCCGTGGATTGTATACGGAGACTAATTTATGTTGTCGCCCGTAGGACGTGGATTAGTCCAAATCTGTATTTTCTTAGATTTGGGTTTGGGGTTTTGGTTTAAGGATACGTTAGCCATATTTGAGGCTAAGATCAACTTAAACGTTTGTTAAGGATACGTTAGTCTAATTTGAGACTAAGATCAACTTAACGGGATCGTTTAGATCCAACAAAAGAGCATTTGGGCTCTATTGTTTAGTTTAAAGACATTGCGGTCGATTTCCAGTTTAGGGACATGGTGGTCCATTGCCAGTTTAGGGACATGGTGGTCCAACATTCCCATTTTGAGGACGAATATTAGTTTAATGACATTTCGGTCCAACATTCCCATTTTGGGGACGAATATTAGTTTAAGGACATTTCGGTCCATGAGTTTAAGGACCCCACAGTCCGTAGCAATGTATGGTTGTCGGTACCCGTCACCTCTCTGACGACGTTGAAGGATTACAACGACAGATATCAGAGGAGTTCAGAAATGTACCCTTGAACCGGGTGTAAATTGATTTGGAAGAGCAGTTGCGCTCAGTTCAATTTAATTTGAGGACTTATGGCCAGAATTGGGTTAAGTCCATCTGAAAATGTTTAACATTTTGTTTATATTTGGCCTGTTAGGCCTTTGTTTGGGCTCTGCCCTTTTTAAACAATGCATGGCATTGGGCTCTTTATTTAAATGCATGGCATTTATATTAGGCAGGTTAGGCTTTTTAATTGGGCTCTGCCCTTTCTTTAATAATGCATAGCATTTGTTTTGGTATGTTAGACCTTTTAATTAGGCTCTGCCCCTTTTTAATAATGCAGAGCATTTAATGGTCTGACAGTGCGCCACGGGGCCTGTCAGGCGCTCTGCGCCAATTAAAGAGCGCAAGGCGCCAGCGCATGTGGAGGTGACACGTGTCACGCTCTGGTGAGCGCAAGTCTGTTAGCGCAGTGCGTTGCGCCAGTGCGCTGCTGACACGTGGCACGCTCTGGTGCAGTGCGCCAATTCAAGAGCGCAGCGCTCTGTTTTTAGGAGCGCAAGGCGCAGATTGACACGTGGCGCTATCTGGTGACTTGCGCCAGTCCAAGGAGCGCAACAGCACAAATCAAGAGTGCAAGGCACTGTTCAGTAGCGCAGAACAAGTTCTTCTTGTTCCAAAGAGGTTCTACCTCAAGATTCAAGATCAAATGGTTCATCAAAAGGCTGCGCCTTTATATAGATCAAAAGATCTAATAATGAAGTAAATTACTTCTTTATCTTTTATGATTGGATCTTTTTTGATCTTTTTATTTTTATTGAAGATCTTGATCTTGTTCTTAGATCATTGATCTTTTTAGAAGAAATTCTTCTTTTTTTCAAAGGTTTACCTTTTTTTTTCTCTTTGAGCTTTTTCTTAAAGTTTTTGGAGGAGCTCTGTATATTTGAGACTTGGAGTCTAGGGGCCTTTATATAGGGCCAATTAGTTTGTTAGGTTAGTTACATTGATCTTTCTCTGATTGATCTGGGGATATTTCCCCACCGTTGGATCTTTGATCCTAAGGCCTCTGTTTTACAGAAGATAATCTTCTTGTTTTAATAAGATTAAAAAGATCTTTCTAGAATTTTAATTCTGATTAAATAATTCATTATTTAAGTTTTAGTGCTGGCACAGTTGACGCAAGTGCACCTGCGCTTGACACGTGTCGCGCAGCGCAACTGCGCTGACACGTGTCGCGCTGCGCAGAGCGCAACGCAACTCCGCTAGCGCAACTGCGCTGACACGTGTCGCGCAGCGCAGAGCGTAGGTTATCTGAAGCATTGGTTCCTTTTACTTTTAAAGTTTAAACTTTAAAACAGAGCCTTGCTCTGATTGGGGTGCGCTGCGTTGGGCACAGCGCCCCTTGCGCTGGCCTGTCTGCTTTTGACACACGGCGCTCTAAGGGATCTGAAGCGTTGCTTCACCTTTTGAATTTGAAATTCAAACAGGGCTTTGCTATGATTGGAGGAAACAAATGCCCTCCCCACCGTTGCGCTCACGTGGCGCACACGTGAGTGCAGCGGTGGCAAGATCTGATCCGTTGGATCAACTCAGGAGTTGAAGGGACGCTTAGGCGCCTATAAATAGGACCCTTGGTCCTCAGCAGATGATTATCATCTTCAAGAATTTTATTTTCAGAGCCTTGCTCTTGTTTTCCAGAACTCCAAGAGTTAAACTCTAAAAAATTTTAGGTAAAAATTAACTTAAATTAAATTAAATTAATTTTAATTAATAGAGCCTTGCTCTCATGGATCTTTTGATCTAAAGAAAACCCTTTTGTGGTTTCATAAACAGAGCTTTGCTCTCAAGAATTCGTTTCAGGGTTTCTTAACCCATGAACAGAGCCTTGCTCATTGACAAAATATAGATCTTTTGATCTTTTGATGATGAACTCTTAAGAGTTCTTCATGGATCTTTAAGATCCCAAACTTTAATTTTTAGAAATTAATTTTTCCTTTGATGGATTTTCCATCATTATTACAGAGCTAGGCTCTTTTAAGGAATTTTATTCCCTTGTGACCAGAGTTTGACAAGTGTCACTCTGTGACAGAGCTTTGCTCTGAAAAGGGAGATTTTCTCCTTGTCTCAAGGGATTTCTCATTTAATGAGAATATTCTTTTTGAGGATCTCCTCATTAATTGACAGTCTCATCCAATGATGAGGCTGTCTTATTACCTGATGCATTGTCATCTGGATTTTGTGGGTCCCCTTTTGGTCCCCTTTCCACTGCATTGCAGTGTGGTATAAATTTTAAAGTACCAAGCATGGGATTTTTTTTTAAAAATTAACTTATGATGCTGATAACTGAATTTCGCTTTTTCTTGCAGGCACCATGTCTACTGATCTTTCATTCCCATTCTTCCGCTCAGAGGGAGGATTCCCTGAGGCGCCGGTGGACCGGGAGGTTTTCGCTTTCATTAAGGATCACGACCCGGAGCATAAGAACCTTCATCTGTGGGGCAGATGGTACAGTGAAATCATCAAGGGTCGCCGAAGCTTCTCTTGCGCGACGCCGTCAGAGCCAATCTCGTCGATCCCGTATGCGGATGCACGCCCGGTGAACTATGCCGTGGAGGTCATAAATTGGAATTCGGAGGATCTTCTTCAGCCTTCGATTGCTGCCATCCCCGTGCAGCCGCCGACAGCTGTGGACATTCTGGGGAGGCGCATATGCCAGGGTGAGGCACGCCCTTGGGGACAACCTTATAACATCGGATTGACCCCTCGACAACCGGCCGGGTATTTGCAGTGGGCCAGGCACATCCTATCAGCGAAGAGGACGCATTTGATGAAAATTGGTCTGTATTCCACAGTCTACGTCTCATTGTTCGAGTACCCTGCTCCTTCGACGTAGTGGGTTAAGGCATTCATAGAACAATGGAACATCCCCACCCATACCTTTCTTTTGTCAGACAGGGAAGTCTCTATCCCCCTCGAGGAATTTGCTGAGATTTCGTGTTTGCCGGTGATGGGGGAGCATTATGAAGAGCTACTTCCTCCTGACGAGTACGTCTTCGCCACCAAGCCGCTGGTAATGGGCCTAACGCCGGAGAATGCTATTCAGCACCAGTTTTCAAGTCTGGTGAAGGTGCTGAATATGTATGAAGGTCTCTACTTGGAATCGGGAGGCCGGGGAGTCAGTTTTGCAGATTTCATCGCCCGCTTTCTTCGACCGGAGATTCTATCGCAGCAGAGTGAAAAGTTCGCCAAGCTCGACGACCCCTTCGGCTTCGGCTTAGATCGTCGACCAGCATTGGAAGCCGATCAAAAGGGTTTTTACCTTCCTGATGCTGCGATCATGCCCTTATCAGAAATCGCCGCGCCGGGCATCGACGAGGAGACCTTCTTCCTCGGGTTTCTGGGGTTATGGTTATGCTGGTTGCGCTCCCCATGCACCCGCGTTACATGAGGCCATCTATCTTCTACCCAGCGCATCAGATGGTGGCTGGTATACAGTTGTCAATCGGAATCGCCGGGCTGGCTCACCTGTATCATGGACTCAGTGTGGCGGCGGACGCAAATGAACCTGGGGTGCAACCTACCAATTTCACGATGCACTACTTCACTTCGTGGATGGAAATGCATGTGCTCGGGGTATTTGGCATTCATAAGAGCCCCTCGTTTTTCGAGAAGTGCAGACTCCCAAGAGTTATGCGGCTGATTGGCGCCTCTATTGTGAATCCATCTCCGCGAGAGGCTAGGGGGTTTCTTCTTCGTCCGTGCATGGTCAGAGCGAGCATTTCTTTCATGGACAGAGTCGTGACCATCGGCCTGGAGACCTCTAAGGCGGTGTTGGCTCTGCGTGATGGTTTCAAGGACGGGGCCTCCGTATTGAAAGCTCGGGAGATTCTTCACTTATACTCCATTCGGTCAGGCTTCCTGGTGTTCAGGCAAAACGATATGGCGCTCTTCATGAGGTACAACCCCCATCGGTTCTCCCAACAATTAAGCTATAACCAGGGGGTCCCACTGGAGGCCTTTTTGAAAGAGCCCGCGGCCACCAGGGAGGGGATACGGAGCGTGCTGTACCACTTTATGCGTCTGAACACGGGCTCCCACTTCTTTATCAGCGAGCCGAGCTGCGTCCCACGGGCCCTCAATGTGTACGTGGCTTGGTACGCGCACGCGATGGGTGCTGTTATCCGGGAAGAAAAGCGGTTGTTGGTTGACCGCAAGGGTGTGCTCCCCGGCAGCGACCGCAAAGCTCCTCTGAGGCCAAGGATCCATGTCGTTCCTCCGTTGAGAGATGCTGGAGCGGAGCCACCACGCGTGCTGAGCCCTCCGCGTGGATTGCCCTGTAATACTGTGGACGTGCCCTCAGCGCCCCGTGCCCTGGTGGAGACGGTGAACGTGGTTTCTCCTGAGTCCGGCATGGGCTCGGACATCGGGACCCGCCGTCCCAAGGTGCCCACGAAACGTAAGTTGATTTTGGGTGCATCCGGGGTTCGCGCGCAAAAGAGGAAGAAGAAGTCGGTTCTTTCTCTTGATGCCATACTCGGCTTAGAGCCTCAGGCCCCTCTTACCGAAGGCCTATGTGAGTATGGAACCAACGAGGGTTTCGTCGTGGTACCAGAAGACACCGACCTCGACGCCGCTATTGCGGCTTCTGAGCAATCGGCAAGGCTAGAAGCGTGGTTGGCTAAACTTGCGCAATCAGGTAATCACCAGTTGTATTCTTTGTCATTTCATCGTACTTTTATCATCGTTTTTGACTAACGCTTTTCCTTTTTAAACAGGTATTTCTACCGAAGAAGCCATCACTGCTTCCCTCAAAACCTTCCAGGAGGAAGAGATGAAACGCACTCTATCGGGTGTTGGTATGTCCCGGCTCACTGAGTCTTTATTCTTTTTTTTATGGCCAATCTAATCTTTTCTTTGTCTCTTTGCAGGGGCCGCGGGATCTACTGCGCAAGCCGATGCGGGGATTCTCCCCGGGCCAGCTACCGATGTTCCGGCCTCTTCGGAATTGCCGCAAGAGACCCGACTCAAAAAGCCGATGATGGATGCCTTGAAGGCTCTGGAGGCAACTCTAAATGCGGACGACGACGCCTTACTGAAGGAGGCCTCCAAGAGGTCCATCGTGACGGCCCGGGAGGAGAGGAAGCGCTTGAGGCGCGCAGCGAAGGAGTGCAACGCTGCTTTGGTCGTTGGAGCGGGCCCAAGTGCCGTTACTCCCGCTGCTACTCCTTCCGAGGAGCCACCGGTCGCCTTGTCTACTTCTCATAGACGGGCGGTGCGTGAAGCTCGAGAAACCAACAATCAATCCACCTCAGGTAATGTGTTTTTCGAGGCTTTGTTGTAAGAGTTGTAAAACTATCGATTCTTACACGTCTTGTCCTGCAGGGCCGAGTCCAACTGAAGGAGCGGCGGCGACCGTCGAGCCTGAGGGAACGGTGAAGAAGGCAGCAGCCGAAACTGAGGCGACGGTAGGCGGTGCAGTCGTAGTTGCTGGGCCCGAGTTAGTGGCTGACGAGACAGTCACGCCTACTATGCCCGAGAAGGTTGCCGATGCCGAGCCCGAGGGGGTAGCGGGTGAGATGGGCATGATCGCTGAGGACGAGACGGGCGCTCTTTCTCAAGAGTTGGGCAACGCTTCGATCATTGCTCTCCCTGCTTACGGTTCCTTGTCATCTCCCGGCACTGCGAGCGTGATGACGGCTCCTGTGGAGTCGGGCGATGAGGCAACGGGAGGTGAGACCGTCCCAATAGAGGAGGAAGACGCCACCGTTGCATCAAGTAACGCCCTCGTTAGGGTTCTGGCCGGCGACTCATCAGGTAAATTTTGGGTTACCATCCTTCTTTTTTTTTATTCTGCAATCTTTCCTAATAAAGTTTATCTTGCTTCTAATGCAGGTGCGGCTGGTGCTGAAATCAAGCTACTCGAGACAGCGCCGTCAGCTACCGTTCTGACGGTGGCCACCTCTCTACCCTCTTCCGTACCGTCGCATATGCTAGAAGGTATAGATTTGTGACTTATCAGTCTTATCTTGGCTGCATAATTTATGTACTGATGTCGTACTATTGCATCTTTGCAGGAGTGCTTTTTGATCATTTTTACCAGGTGCTGCACCCACACTTCTCCTTCCCGTCGGAGCTTGCTTCCTCCAGCGGCGCTGGTGAGTATAGTTTTCAATTAGTGCCCTTTCTTTTTTCAATAATGGAATTATTTCTGATTTTTCCTTGCCCTGATTGCAGTGCTACAGATCGAAGGAGGAGATGGAAGATCGGTTGCGCCACCGGTCCTCCCAGTTTTGCCGCCTGCTGCAGCTGGTATAGTAAACTCCATTGTTCATGAATCTCTTGCATTTTTTAGGTCTATCATCTGATTGTGATTTCTTTTACAGCTATCGCTCCGGTTCCGGTCCCCTTCGAGTCTCGCATCATGATGCCGGCCGGCCCATTCTCCAGGCGTCCATTCTCAAAGGGTGCTGTGATGAGTTTGAGCATGCTGAGTGGATGCGTTGAGGAGCTTGATGCAGAAGTTCCTACATCCGCCACAGATTTCGCTGCGGAGGTTAATCCGATGCTGGCGACGCTTGTAAATTTTCATAATGAAGGCGTCGTCGAGTCTTGGGTTAATCACTGCAGGGAGATCGAGGCCCGCCTGCATCAGTTGGAGCTTATGCATCCTGCCCCCGAGATTTTGGCCGTGAGTACTCAACGGGCGGCATGGATCGAGCATAGCGCTTCTTACTTCCGCCATATGGAACAAGAAGCGGCTTTAAGACGGAGGGAATGCCAAGAGACCTCAAGCGAGTCTGCTCGACTGCGTGCCGAGGTCGACGCGAACGCTGCCTGGGTGAAGGCTATCTTCGAGGGCCTTCTGCAAAGTATTTCTGATGGGCTAACATTGAAGCAGAAGCTCGATACCGTTGAGCGTGATGCCCAAGGTCGCGAAGCAGCTCAGCGAGCTGTTGAAGAACAGATTTCATCCTACTTGCAGCAGCGGGCCCAGGTGGAAGCAGAGTTGGCTGCGATAGCCGCTCAGGAGGAGGCGTTGAAGGAAGTGCGAGAGCAGCTTGCTGATTTGTTGAAGACGCTTCCTTCTCCATGAACATTTTGTATCATTTATAATTGTAAATAAAATGTATTTGTTTCTTTTATTCTTTAACACAATGTATCTTGTACTCAATCGAATTTATGAATAAAAGATATACATTTTTCATAATGTCTTGTGTCATTTCTCCGCTTTCTTCTTTCTTTTATTATCAGCATGTTACCTTAGTAAACATGGTCGACAGATGATAGAGCGAGCATCCTGTCTTGGCTTCTTCAAGAGGTAGTGATGGTTTAGGAGGCAGGTTCAGATCTGCTGCCTAAGGCTTTTCAACTTTATGAGCCGTGAGGGTCTCACAAAGTCTTTTCTCCCTACGGATCGAGAGGATCTCGTAGGTGTATTTTCTCCTTAGGAATCGTGAGGATTCCTAAGTACGTTTCCTCTTGTAAGTCATAAGGATCTTATAAGAGAATTTTCCCTCTTACGAGTCGAGAGGACCCGTAAGCGGTTGTTTCCCACCTTGTCGAGATTCGACTTTGGAGAGTGTGGCCCATGAATAGTATGCAAGAGTCCATTTTGGACCGACTTGCAGGGTCCCAGTGCTTAGGAAACATGTTTTTTTTTATCCCCGCTGCCTAAGGCTTTATCTCACAAGTCGAGACGAATCGAGAAGTTCTCGCAAAGACACTAATTTCCTCACGAGTCAAGACGAATCGAGCAGTTCTCGCAAGAATATCCTAACGTCACAGTTAACCTCTGCTCTTTACGACAGAGGTTCGTTAGGGTCTGTGGTACTTAGGGTTTTGTCCGTCGTACCGTCGCGTTGGCTGATGTATTCCTCGATAGGCAATCTGGCTGTTCGAGTAGTCTTGCGACTGTCGTGTCGCTGATCCCTTCGGGGCTAGACAAGACGTCTTCAAGCAATCCTCCTAGGCAGTTTGACCGTCGGAAGAGCAAGCGTTAGGAATTTTGCCATGCCGCTTTTTACTTGAGGTTAGGCTCATTTTGGAGAGCCCCGATGAGTCATAACCACTCCGTGCTGGTGTGGGATGATCTCCGATAGTCTTTCAGGTTTTATATGAGTTGCCGTCAAGACCCTGAAGCTAAGAATTTGGCCTTCACTTCGTTTGCTGTCATTGCGTCTGTTATATCTATACGAATGTCATGGTTGTCTCTAGGTTGTTGGTGAACCGTCGAGGTTTGGAACTAGGGATTTTGCCATGGCTCCGTTGTTTGATTGTCGCGTCTGAATCCTGCTGGAGGAAAAATGCTGTGGTGACATCTCGTCTGCTGTATCGAGACGGATGTCGAGGTAGTGATCACTCTATGCTGGTGTGAGACGATCTCCGATGGTCTTTCAGGTTTTATATGAGTTACCGTCAAGACCCTGAAGCTAGGAATTTGGCCTTTGCTTCGTTTGCTGGCATTGCGTCTGCTGTATCGAGACGAATGTCGCGGTTGTCTCTAGGTTGCTGGTGAACCGTCGAGGTTTGGAACTAGGGATTTTGCCGTGGCTCCGTTTTGTTTCGACCGTGAGGTCTTTTGTTGACGTTGCGTCTGCATCCTGCTGAGGAAAAATACGGTGGGGTGACATCACGTCTGCTGTATCGAAACGAACGTCGAGGTGGAGCTGGGATTTTGCCGTCACTCCGCTTTGTTTTGACCGTGAGGTCTTTTGTTGATGTTGCATCCACATCCTGCTGGACTGCTGAGGAACGCCGTTGTTGACATCTCGTCTGCTGTATCGAGACGAATGCTGAGGTGGAGCTGGGATTTTGCCGTCGCCCCGCTTTGTTTCGACCGTGAGGTCTTTGGTTGACGTCGCGTCTGCATCCTGCTGGACTGCGGAGGAACTCCGTTGTTGACATCTCGTCTGTTGTATCGAGACGAATGCTGAGGTGGATCCGGGACTTTGCCGTCGCTCCGCTTTGTTTTGACCATGAGGTCTTTTGTTGACGTTGCATCTGCATCCTGCTGGACTGCGAAGGAACGCCGTTGTTGACATCTTAGGCTGTAGATATTGCCGTTAAGATTTGGAACTAGGGACTATGCCGTGGCTCCGTTTCGTTGCGACTCTGAGGTCGGTTGTTGACGTCATGTATGCATCTGGTTTGGAAGGACGAAGAACGCCGGTGTTGATCTCTAAGTTGTCGATGCTGACGTCGAGACCCCGAAGCTAGGGATCTTCCTTTGCTTCGTTTGTCGACATTGTGTCTGCTATATTGAGACGAACGTCGAGGTGGTGACCACTCCGCGCTAGTGCGAGATGATCTCCGATTGTCTTTCAGGTTTTATATGAGTTGCTGTCAAGACTTGGCTCCGTTGTTTGATGGAGCATGGGGAGGGAAGATGTGTCTCCTTCTGTGTTTGTGCCCCTGGATTGTATACAGGGATTGCTGTGATATCGCCTGTAGGGCATAGATTTTATTTATTATACTTTTTTTATTTTATTTCTTTCCGCGATGCTCTATCATTTCAGCTTTTATATCGCGAAGGTCGCGATTGCCCAATCATTTCGGCTATTTTTCGCGGTACCCAATCATTTCGGCTATTTATTTTATTTTACTCGCTGCTTTTTATTTCGAGTTGCCTAATCATTTCGGCTATTTTGCATGCATACATTTTTACTTGCTGATTTTATTGCAAGTCGCCCCATCATTTCGGCTATTTTGCATGCATGTGTGGCTTGCTGTCTTTTCGCCGCAAGCTTGGGATTAGACACCGATTTTGGCATCAGCACCGATACGACTGGGATATTGCCAGGAGCGAATCATCATTTGCCTCTGTCGATGTCGAACAAAGGTGGCTTAGTAAACAGGGTTAGGGTCCTGTCGACTAAGGCTTTTGACTTCATGAGCCGTAAGGGTCTCACAAAGGTATTTCTCCCTACAAGTCGTGAGGATCTCGTAGGTGTGTTTTTTCCTTAGGAATCATGAGAATTCCTAAGTGCATGTTCCCCTGTAAGTCGTAAGGATCTTACAAAAGGGTTTTCTCCTTATAAGTCGAGAGGACTTACAAGGGTTATTCACCATACGAACATATCCCTAGTCACGGATGAGAATTGGTTAGGGAAATGTTTATTCGTGCCCGTGGATTGTATACAAGGGTCAGTATTGAGCCACTTGTAGGGCAATATCGAAGGTTGTGGGGGTTGCTTAAGAACAAGTTCAGGTCTCTGTAACTTAAGACTTTCAAATCTTATGAGCCGTGAGGGTCCCATAAGAGAGTTCTCCTTACGAGTCGTGAGGATCTCGCAAGTGTAATTTCTCCTTAGGAATCGTGAGGATCCCTAAGTGTGTTGCTCCCTTGTGAGTCGTAAGGATCCCACGCGGGTGGTTTCTCCTTACAAGGTCGAAAGGACCCTGTAAGTGTCTTTTAACGAGGTTGCGCCCTTTCGGGTTTTCACAAACACTCACCGGTAGCCCTGCCGTTTTTACTCACGGAGCCCTTTCGGGTTTTCATCCGTGCCCATTTTGCTTGTGGACATACCGTTTTTTTATTCTTTCTATATAACGAGGTCGCGCCCTTTCGGGTTTTCACAAACACTCGCCGGTAGCCCTGCTGTTTTTACTCACGAAGCCCTTTTGGGTTTTCATCCGTGCCCATTCTGCTTATGGACATACCGTTTTTATTTTTATTTTATTTTTATTTATTTTTTTTGTATCGGCTTTGGGATGTTGCAATCCACCGTAGTTTATCGACATCTCGGTCAACAGCAAGTTTTAGGACGTAGTGGTCCATCATTAGTTTAAGGACGTTTCGGTCCGTTGTTGAAGAAGGCCGGCTACTACTTATAGAGTTTGGGCTTAGGAAGATAGCAAGCGGACATAGCCGTCTTCTATCATTGACCTAGGTTGTGACTCATTAAGCGTAGTATTTCTTTAGGAAGCGACCGTTTATTGGCCTGAAAGTCCTTTCACCGTGCATATCCATGAGTAGATAGGCTCCACCGTGGTAGACCTTGTCTATGATGTACGGGCCTTCATAGTTCGGCTCGAATTTTCCCCGCTTGGCGCGATTGGAGATCATAGGTCTTTTGACCACTAGCATGAGTTCGCCTTGGCGGAATGTCCTTGGCCTGGTCAATCTTTCATATGAGCGTGTCATCTTTGCTTTATAAGCCTCCAGATTTTGTTGCGCTATGAGCCGGGTTTCATCAAGGGCATCAAGCTCCTCAAGCTGAAGGTGATCGTTTTCTTTGTCTGTCAGCTCGTAATGGACTGCCACTCGTAGAGAAGGTAATTCTATTTCGAGGGGGAGTACTGCTTCTGTACCGAATACCAATGCGTACGGCGTTGTGTTCGTGGCCGTCTTGAACGTAGTTCGATACGCCCAGAGAGCTTCTTGCAGTCTCTCGTGCCAGTCCTTCTTATTTCGGGACACCCTCTTCTTCACAATCTTTGTCAAGGTCTTGTTGAAAGCCTCAGCTAGACCGTTAGCTCGGGGATTATAAACAGAGGAATATCTCCAGTCTATGTTGTGTTGTTGCGCGAAGCGGCTGATCTTGTGGCTTCTGTAGGCTGGCCCGTTATCGGAGATGATCCGTCGTGGAGTTCCAAACCGATAAATGACGTGCGTCTTGAAGAAATGGAGGATATTCTCCGTCTTCACTTCCCTCAGCGGTACTACTTCTACCTATTTGGAGAAGTAGTCAGTCGTCGCCAAAATGAATCGATGTCCCTTGGACGATGCTGGTTCGATGGGGCCGATTACGTCAGTCCCCCACATTTCGAACGGCCAGCTGGCCACTGTTGGATGTAGAGGATTTGGGTTCTGATGGATAAAGTTCCTATTAATCTGGCATGAGTGGCACTGCTTCGCATATTCGAGGCAATCCTGAATCATCGTGGTCCAATAGTATCCCATCCGTTTAATCTTCAACTTCATCTTTGGGCTTGCTTGGTGAGAACCGTAAAGTCCGTCGTGAACTTCCTGAACGACTCTTTTCGCCTCTTCAGGTCCCAGACATCTCAACCACAGAGAATCAAACGACCTTTTGTACAGAGTATCATTGATGAAGGCGAAAGACAGAGCTCGTTTCATGAGCTGATGTTTTGAGGATGCATCTTCAGGCGTTCGACGGGATTTGAAGTAGTCTATAAAGACTTCTCTCCAATCCTCAGCCTTTTCCTGGTCTTTTATTTGCATAGCCATTTGCTCAATCACTCCCTTTTCTTTGGATGATTCTGGAGATATTTCTGCTGGGGAAAGCACCCGACGGCTTTGTACCAGGATTCTTACGTCATCGAGGTTCTCGTCGGCCAGTTCTTTAGCGAGCTTGGCTAACACGTCCGCCTTGCTATTTTCTGCACGCGGTATGCTTTCCAGCATATAGGAGGGAATTTTAGTCAGCAGTTGTTGTACTCTCTCGCCATATTTCACCAGTTCGGGTTTGCACGTTTGGTAGTCGCCATTTACTTGACTGACGACCAGTTGAGAATCTCCATATATGATGAGGTTTTCAATTCCCATGTCGATGGCGATCTCGAGGTCTGCTATCAAAGCTTCGTATTCGGTTTCATTGTTCGTCCTCGGCTCTGTTAAGGAGAAAGCAAAGCGCATTATCCCTCCTTGTGGAGTTACGAAGATGAGGCCTACCCCCGATTTGATTATAGGGGTGCTTTGTTTGCGCTTCTTCGTGGAAGACGCTCCATCAAAATAGAGTTCCCATCGGGTATCACTACCTTCGATCGCATCAAACGTAAGTTCGTCTGGCAGCTCGTAATTCAGAGGAGAATCGGCATGTATCGGATGCTCAGCGAGGAAGTCGGCGATGGCCTGACCTTTCACTGCCTTAAGAGGCTAATAGGTTATCGAAAACTCCATTAAGAGCAAGGCCCATTTAGCGAGTTTCCCTGTCAACATGGCCTTCGACATTAAATATTTGAGAGGGTCCACCTTCGATATGAGACGGACTTCATGTGCCAATGCATAGTGCCTGAGTTTTGTTATCACGAAGATCAACGCCAGGCAATGTTTTTCAATGGGAGAATAGTTGCTTTCTACCCCCAGGAGAACTCAACTTAAGTAATAAAGAGCTCTTTCTTTCCCTTGGTCGTTCTCTTATACCCATAATGCGCCTAAGGAACCTTCGAGGGCGGTTGTATAAAGAATGGGAGGCTTTCCCTTGACCGGAGCAGCCAACACTGGCGGATTCTGCAGGTATTGCTTGATTTCGTCCAGTGCGCTCTGGCATTTGTGATCCCAAACGAAAGGGGTTCCCTTCTTCATCAGGTGACTGTAAGGGCGGCACTTGCCTGAGAGGTTGGCTATAAATTGACGGATGTACGCGATCTTCCCTTGGAGAGACCGCAATTGCTTGAGAGTCCTTGGCGGAGGCATTTCCATGTCGCCTTGATCTTTGACGGATCTATCTCGATACCTCGGTGCCGGACGATGAATCCTAGGAATTTGCCCGAGGAAACTCCGAATGCGCACTTGAGAGGGTTCATCTTCAAGTTATATTGTCGAAGGCGTTGAAATATGGTCTTCAGATTCTCTAAATGCTCCTCGTATGATTTGCTCTTAACCACGAGGTCGTCGATATATCATTCGACGATTTCATGTATAAGGCCATCGAAGATCTTTGTCATGGCCCTTTGATAGGTGGCACCGGTGTTCTTTAAACCGAAGGGCATCACCTTGTAGCAGAATATACCCAAAGGGGTCCGGAAAGCGGTGTGCTTCTGGTGTTCGGGATGCATCTTTATCTGATTATATCCTGATGAGCCGTCCATGAAGGAGAAAACCTCGTGAGTGGACGTGTTATCTATCATCAGCTCGGTGACTGGCACTGGGAAATCGTCTTTCGGGCAAGCTTTATTGAGATCCCGAAAGTCCACGCATATACGTACCGTCCCATTCTTCTTCATCACTGGGACGATGTTGGCGATCCAATCAGGGTACTGAACCTCTTGGATAAAGCCAGAGTCGATCAGCTTCTTGACCTCGGCGTTGATACTCATCTCAATCTCGAGCCGCATTCTTCTCGGTGCTTGTTTGATTGGCTTGACGTCCGGGGATATCGCCAATTTATGCACAACAATTTCTGGATCTAATCCTGGCATTTCGGAATAGTTCCATGCGAAGCAATCTTTATGCTGCATAAGCACGTCTTTTAACGCAGCCACCTTTTCTTCAGGCTGCAGCTCGCTGACGAATGTCGGCCGTTGGTCGCTTGTCCTCCCAGCTCAATTTTCTTGAGCTCATCTGCAGTGGTGTGTATTCCATCTTCCAGCTCTTTTGGTGCCGGTGGAAATTCTGAGATCACCTCGTCATCATTGTTTTCGAAGCACCAGGGGAGGTCATCCATATTCTCGGGCTGTTCTTTTGATATTGTTATCATATGACAAGTACGAGTTCGTTTCCATGACCGATGTTGATCTGGTTCTACTCTCTCGGATTTAGGTTCATGCTTCTGCGGCGGTGTTACTCTCCAACTGCTGGATAGAGCGAACTTGCCGAGTTGATATTGGTCTTCGACCCAGTTCTTGAAGGTGAAGCAGTCTTCGAGAGGGTGTCCTATTACTTGGTGATAAGAGCAATAGTTTGGGTAAGAGACTTTGCCTGCTTGCTCGGGGTGTTTAGACTCCGGAAGTGTAATCATTTGGTGTTTTATAGCTAGGTCAAGTATCTTCTTTGTCTTGTCTTGAGGAAAAGAGTATGCTCGACTCATCTTCTTCATAAGGGACAAATCTGGACCGCTCGATTCCCGCTCGTGTGACTTCTTGGTCCCGCTTTGTCATTGCTGAATGCCTTTTCCGCTTTTTGACTTGTTTCTGCCTCTGCGTCGGGCCTTTTTTACAACAGGTTGGCAGGGAGGGGCATTTTCATCTTTCGCAGCCTGTTGAAGATGGCGTTGCGTCCTGGCTTTCTCATAGATGGCCATTTCGCGGTTATGGTCATCTCAAACTTTTTGACCAGCTGCCCTTATAAGCTTGTCCATTTGTTCTTCGAACGACGGACTGGGCATTATTACGTCGGGGACTTTTTCTGGTTCAGGGTTAGCATCTTCCAATTGAGCATCTCCTTCTTCGTCAAAGTCATGTACGACATAGCAGTCGCGGAGTAGCTCCCGTTTCTTAGACCGAGCATATCCAAGCCCGATCGCTTCCATTCTCCCGTTGGGCAACTTGCGCTGAGTTCCGGGAACGTTCCAGATCCTGTCGTAGAACTTAGCTTTTCGAGCGGTCTGCTTGAAGGGTATCCCTTGGCGCTTCAACAGCCTTTTCAAGCCTTCTGTATAATATCTAGGCAGACGGATGGGCTGAAGCCTGTCAAGTGTAGGATCTGCGCCGTGCCAGATTTCTTTCTCCACTTTAGTTTCCCCAGAGCGGTAGAATAGGATCGCATTTTCACCTTCTCGCCTGGGAGGGACATAGAATGTCTGCAGCTCTTCCACACTATAGGTATCAAGCGCGTCCAGTTCTTTATGATGTTTGGGCGGAACCATAGCAACTTGCAAACTTTGCTCTTCATCAGCGAATGTTCGTATTAAAGGCCGAGCAGAGAATATAGCATGGACCTCATCTTTCGAGTCGCTGCCAAAGATCAACATAGGAGCGGACGATCCCGGCTTGTTGTGCCGAGGTGGACCTGAATAAACTATTGCTTCCTCTTCCTCAGTATCACTCCCGAAGACTGGAATGGTGGCGATAGCTTTGTTCTCCGGTTTGTGACATCTCTCCGCGTCTTCGAAATCTGGTAAGAAGTACTTTGCATCTTCGTATTTCCGGACTTCGTTCATGGAGAATGGGTTCAACTCTCCTGTCACAGTGTACTCAATACCATCCTTAAAGTATTTCATACACTGATGTTGTATAGAAGGGATGATGTTGTACTCGTGTAACCAAGGCCGGCCGAGCAAAGCGTTATAGCATGTCTTGGCTTCAATGACATGAAATTTAATGTCTGTGATAAGCAGCCCGAAGCGTAGCGTTAGTATCACAGATCCGAGAGTCCGCGACGACTGGGAATCAAAACCAGAGATGGTGATTTTATCACGAGCGAGATGCTGGACGCTCATGCAGATTTCCTTCAACACTCGCACGTTGAGAAGATTGACGGAAGACCCATTGTCGACCAGGATTTTTCCTATCTTTATATCGTGGCAGTATCCTGAGACATAGAGGGGACAGTTGTGCTCGCACGTCCCAAGGAGAAGGTCTTCATCGCCGAAGGTGATATCAGCCGTGTGTACCTCCTCTAGCTCGTCCTTCATCTTTTCTTCGGCGAGAAAAGCTTGGAATTACTCTGGCTCTAGTAGCGCCTTGATCAACAAATCTCTCGCTTCTTTGGATAGCAAAAGGGCGTTGAGAATACTGAGTTGCGAGGGTAACTTCCTCAAATGCGCCAGAACGTTATAGTCCACCTTATTTTTCTTTGGCGGGTCCTTGGCGGATAGCTCTTCCATGACTTGGTCATCTAGGGCGATATCCTCAGAGACCTTTTCTTTTCCCTTATCTCTTTTATTTGAGGGTCCGAGATTCTTTTCGGGTTGCGTGCGATTACGCAGCCGGATATTTTCGCAGGCCTTCGGCTCTCCCTCTTTTCCCGAGGTGGACTCTTTAAAGAGAGGGCTAAGAGCCATTTCCTCGTCAGAGTCTCTCCCGAATGTGAGAATTTGCGCTTCCCCGGCGTTAACCATGCGACAATCGCCGGTAGTTCTTCTAAGCTCCTCGATCATACTTTTCTGCTCCCGACGAGTTTTGCGCTTCTCCCGCTTAAAATGTTGCCGGTGAACAACATACCCTTGCCACCATCTATTGAAAGCTTTGCACTCTTTGGTGGGATGCGAAATCTTTCGATGATATAAGCAGTAGGAAGGGTGCATTTCTGCTTTGCCGGCAGTGTTTCCTTCAGAGGGTGGTAGCTTCATCCCCATTGATATGGCCTTAGCAAACCTTTTCCTCGTCTTGAATTTGTTTTTATCCGCAACGGATGTCTTTTGATTTGACGGGAGTGTTTCAACTCTTTTGTCTAGTCGCCGACGTTCGGCTTTTTCAAATATGGTCATCTCACGCTCCCGATTGGCTTTACTTTCCAGACGAATCTCATTCAGGAAGGCGTCGATCATTTCATCTGACGGCCATAGAAGTTCCGGTTCGGGACCTTCCCCCGGTCTCTCTATGCAAGGAGCTTCTTCATTGTCTAGTGATGAATGAGAGATCACATGGCAGCTTGCTACGTGATCCTCAGATCCATCCGACGAGCTTTCTTCATCATCTTCATCCTCGAGGACGTGGCTGAGAAACTCTTGGAGCGTGATTGGGGTTGGCGCTTTCTGGTTGTACTCTTCCAGCGCGTCAATCTGTTTCTGTAGGTCCGTACGCTTGTCGCCAGGCTTCACGGTTTTTTTGGATTTCTTCTTCTTTTTCGAAGATTTTGACGGCTGGATGTGAACACTTTGGCTATCCCCACCAATCTTTGGTGTTGGGCACGGTTTCAGCATCCCTTCAATGATCTGGGGTTCCAGCGGGTTTTTCCACTTGATCGCCGGGCATGTTTGGAGATCATTCAGCATCCTTTTGGTTTTGGCTGAAAGAACGACCTCCCATAGGGCTTCTTCAACAAGGGAGCACGTTGCCCCCGGCATATTCACCTTTTTAGGGGTATGATGTTGCGGCGGGTTTACCTTCCATCTTTCGGATAACGCGAACTTGCCTTGTTGGTATTGGTCTTCAATCCAGTTTTTGAAGACGTAGCAATCTTCGATCGGATGACCCAATACCCGGTGGTAGGGGCAGTAATTGGGATCATTGACGTCGTTTGGCTGCAACGGACGTTTTGAATCCGGCAGATTGATGAGCCTTTTGCGCACTGCCAGCTCGAACAGTCTTCTCGCTTTATCTTGAGGAAACGAGTAAGGACATCATAGCCTCTCCTCGAGGGATAGGCACGGACGCATATTGTTTTGACAGACAGCCGGCTTCAAGTTGCTCGGCTGTTGTTGAGCATTGGCGACAACGATCGCTTTTCCTTTCCCCTTTTCATTTCGAGAGTCCGACTTTGGAGGAGACGGTCTATGGCCCATCTGGTCCATTTGGGCTAATTTGTCAATCAAGGCCTGGAACGTGGTTGGTTTAAAGAACATCATGAACTGTGAAATAGTTGCATGAGGATCTAGGGTGCCCACGAACATGCCCACGGCAGGAGCTTCTTCTATGCGTTGTTCGCATTTTGACCACAAGTTCCGCCATCGGATTGCATATTGAACCCAAGTTTCGCCTGGCTTTACTCTTGCATTGATCAAAGCTGTTATTGGAGTACGCTCGCTGGCGCTTGCGAAACGCTGGGTAAACAACAACTCCATTTCAGCGAAAGTTTTGACGGAGTCGTTCGGAAGCTCGGAGTACCATTCAAACGTCGTCTCCGATAAGCTGCCGACGAATTAGCGAAGCGGAAGCTTATCATCGCCGCCGGTGTTACCACAAAGAGCCCTGAACTGGGCAACATGTTGATGGGGATTGCCTGTCCCTTTGTAGACATGGAATTTTGGGATCGTGTAGCCCGGCGGGTATTTGATCTGATCATACCAGCTTGGATATGGTCGCCCCGTTTTGACAACTTGACCGGCTGCCTCAGTTGCCTGGTGAACTCGTATTTGTTGAGCAATATAGTCATCCAGGGCAGCTTTGGAAATTGTCTCCTCCTTGGCTGTTGAAAGAGCCGGCGTCGGATTTGACGTTTCTCCTCTGTCATCTTCAAGGATAATCGGAGGATCTTCGACTGGGGGATCTGGCTGGATCATCATCCCGACCATGTCTTGAAATAGGAGAGCCATCTGCTTTATATTGGCCGCTTGCTCTGCAGCCTCCTTGTCCTTCTTTTCCAGTATTCTACGAAGGAATTCAGTATCGGTTTCATGTTCGCGACGCTGCTCTGATGATGCCTCCGGGCTTTCTTTTGGTCCGGTGAGCGCAACCATTGCAGTCAGCATCTCCTGGAGCTTCTGCTGCTGCTGCTCCTGGGCTCTTGTGATGGATCGGGTAAGCGGTCGGTGGCCCGTCGAAGCGCGACTATCTTCCTTCCCAGATGCCATGTGAACGGTATGGACGACCATGCCCCCAGACTTAAGGCGTTTGGGTTCAGTGTTTTTGGCTTTTGTCGCCGGCACAGGGATCTTCTCCGGCCTTCTTTTCTCAGGAGCGGTCGAAGTTGAGGGAGCCATCGAGGTGGGCACCCAGACAGCTTTTCGTGGCTTAGCAGGATGGCTGACTTTCTGTTGGACCTTCAGCTTCTTGTGCTGGCGGGAGAAATTTGGATCGATCACCGAGTCTCGGGCCTGCCGCCAGACTTTATAGATTTTGGAGGATAGCCGTTGAGGGGATTGGGGCTGTTCTGGCTTTGCTTCTACAGCCTTTTCCAGCGGAGGGGGAGACCTCTTCAGTACAGCGGTAGGAGAATTCCTACACACTTTATTCAGTAGTTCAAAGCTGTTCCTAGTCGGAACAGCAGCGTTAACTTCCATCGTCGGGGCTGGTGGAGTTAACCCAGAAGGGGAACTACCTCCGGACTTCCTCACTCGGCGCCAGTGGCGACGTCGAGCATGTCGAGTTGTGGGAATTGGCTCGGTGACGGGGACGGCCTTGTCCTGCCCCTATTCAGGTGAGGGGTTGTAGTCGGTGTCATCCTAGTAAAGACTGATGACTTTTAAGTAGCCGGAGCGGGAGTAGGAGTTGGGACGGTCAGTCTTGCGAAGACCGACCTCTTAGCAGGAGAAGCCGCCTTGACGACTTCAAGAGCAGGTTTGGCTACTCTCTTTTGAATAACCTTCTTTGGGACCGCAAGCTTCATCGTGGGCCCGCAGGAGTTTTGGCCTTGTCTGGAGAAGACCGAGGCATTGGTGTTGGGCGACCCGTTGAGAGGGGCCGCAGCAGCTGTAAGTCGATCGAAGACCGACTTCTTAGGACCTTCCGGTACGGGCACTGGGGCAGTGAAGCTCATTGGTGGGAGCATGGTCCCGAAAAATGGTCCAGTAGTATCCTGGGTGATTTGTTCCACCGGCATCGTGAACAGTGATGCCGCCTGAGGTCCATAGGCTACACCTCCAGGTGAGGCGGAGCATCGGTTGCAGTTGTAGTTGGAGCAGTTCGAGCAGTTGAACGCCATTGCTGTTTTCTTTCTGCGCCAAGCAAGAGACCAAATCTTAGTAACTTGAAACCTGAGGGCAACCATTAACAAACCGCGATTCGTTCGCGAATACGACACATGAAGTGTGGAGTGGAAAGAGGAAAAGGTCCCACCGGGCGTGCCAGAATCTGTTCCCCTCCGAATGACGGAGACGAGACCGCGTAGGTTCGCCTAGCCTGAAATTCGGGGCAGATACTATTTGGTGCTATTCGTCCACCTCTCCGAGGATGCCAAGTTGATTTATGGCACCATGTATCGGAGGTTTAGACGGATGCGTCCGATGTAGCAGATTTCGTCAGATTCCCCCTCGTTCGAGGGGTTTTTGATTGTGGGGACGCTCTTCCCTGCAGGCGCAAGCCCCTGCAGTTAATTACGCCACCGCATCGCGGTAACAACTTTCTCCTTCTCCAGATGGTCACTTCGTGTCGTGGGTGTTTGTTTTGTTTATGGTTGTCCGTGGATTGTATACGGAGACTAATTTATGTTGTCGCCCGTAGGACGTGGATTAGTCCAAATCCGTATTTTCTTAGATTTGGGTTTGGGGTTTTGGTTTAAGGATACGTTAGCCATATTTGAGGCTAAGATCAACTTAAACGTTTGTTAAGGATACGTTAGTCTAATTTGAGACTAAGATCAACTTAACGGGATCGTTTAGATCCAACAAGAGAGCATTTGGGCTCTATTGTTTAGTTTAAAGACATTGCGGTCGATTTCCAGTTTAGGGACATGGTGGTCCATTGCCAGTTTAGGGACATGGTGGTCCAACATTCCCATTTTGAGGACGAATATTAGTTTAATGACATTTCGGTCCAACATTCCCATTTTGGGGACGAATATTAGTGTAAGGACATTTCGGTCCATGAGGTTATGGACCCCACAGTCCGTAGCAATGTATGGTTGTCGGGACCCGTCACCTCTCTGACGACGTTGAAGGATTACAACGACAGATATCAGAGGAGTTCAGAGATGTACCCTTGAACCGGGTGTAAATTGATATGGGAGAGCAGTTGCACTCAGTTCAATTTAATTTGAGGACTTATGGCCAGAATTGGGTTAAGTCCATCTGAAAATGTTTAACATTTTGTTTATATTTGGCCTGTTACGCCTTTGTTTGGGCTCTTCCCTTTTTAAACAATGCATGGCATTGGGCTCTTTATTTAAATGCATGGCATTTATATTAAGCCTGTTAGGCTTTTTAATTGGGCTCTGCCCTTTCTTTAATAATGCATATCATTTGTTTTGGTCTGTTAGACCTTTTAATTGGGCTCTGCCCCTTTTCAATAATGCAGAGCATTTAATGGTCTGACAGTGCGCCATGGGGCCTGTCAGGCTCTCTGCGCCAATTAAAGAGCGCAAGGCGCCAACGCATGTGGAGGTGACACGTGTCACGCTCTGGTGAGCGCAAGTCTGTTAGCGCAGTGCGTTGCGCCAGTGCGCTGCTGACACGTGGCATGCTCTGGTGCAGTGCGCCAATTCAAGAGCGCAACGTTCTGTTTTTAGGAGCGCAAGGCGCAGATTGACACGCGACGCTCTCTGGTTACTTGCGCCAGTCCAAGGAGCGCAACAACGTAAATCAAGAGTGCAAGGCACTGTTCAGTAGCGCAGAACAAGTTCTTCTTGTTCCAAAGAGGTTCTACCTCAAGATTCAAGAACCAATGGTTCATCAAAAGGCTGTGCCTTTATATAGATCAAAAGATCTAATAATGAAGTAAATTACTTCTTTATCTTTTATGATTGGATCTTTTTTGATCTTTTTCTTTTTATTGAAGATCTTGATCTTGTTCTTAGATCATTGATCTTTTTAGAAGAAATTCTTCTTTTTTTCAAAGGTTTACCTTTTTTTTCTCTTTGAGCTTTTTCTTAAAGTTTTTGGAGGAGCTCTGTATATTTGAGACTTGGAGTCTAGGGGCCTTTATATAGGGCCAATTAGTTTGTTAGGTTAGTTACAGAGATCTTTCTCTGATTGATCTGGGGATATGTCCCCACCGTTGTATCTTTGATCCTAAGGCCTCTGTTTTACAGAAGATAATCTTCTTGTTTTAATAAGATTAAAAAGATCTTTCTAGAATTTTAATTCTGATTAAATAATTCATTATTTAAGTTTTAGTGCTGGCACAGTTGGCGAAAGTGCACCTGCGCTTGATACGTGTCGCGCAGCGCAGAGCGCAGCGCAACTGCGCTGACACTTGTCGCGCAGCGCAACTGCGCTGACACGTGTCGCGTAGCGCACCTGCGCTAGCGCCACTGCGCTGACACGTGTCGCGCAGCGCAGAGTGCAAGTTATCTGAAGCATTGCTTCCTTTTATTTTTAAAGTTTAAACTTTAAAACAGAGCCTTGCTCTGATTGGGGTGCGCTGCCTTGGGCGCAGCGCCCCTTCCGCTGGCATGTCTGCTTTTGACACGTGGCGCTCTGCGCGCAGCGCAAGAGATCTGAAGCGTTGCTTCACCTTTTTAATTTGAAATTCAAACAGAGCTTTGCTCAGATTGCAGGAAACACGTCCTTGGCAAAAACCTCGATTCAGGGAAATCAGCGTCCTTGACGAGAGCATCTCAATTCGCGTCGACCCGCAGAGAAATCATTGTCTTTACAGGAATACCTCGATTCGTCTCAACTCCGAGGAAATCACCGTCCTTGGCAAAAACCTCGATTCAGGGAAATCAGCGTCCTTGACGAGAGCATCCCGATTCGCGTCAACCCGCAGGGAAATCAGTGTCTTTGCAGGAATATCTCGATTCGTCTCAACTCCGAGGAAATCAGCGTCCTTGGCAGAAACCTCGATTCAGGGAAATCAGCGTCCTTGAAGAGAGCATCTCGATTCGCGTCGACCCGCAGAGAAATTAGTGTATTTGCAGGAAGATACGACGTCAGCAAAACGGAGCCATGACAAAGTCCCTAGTTCCAAGTCTTGACGGCCACATCTACAGCCTGGAGACCCGCAACAGCGTTCCTCCTCATTCCAGCAGGATTCAGACGCGACAATCAACCTCGTAGCCATGGAAAAGTCCCTAGTTCCAAATCTCGACGGTTCACAGACAATCTCGAGACCACCTCGACATTCGTCTCATTACAGCAGACACAACGTCAGCAAAGCGAAGCTGCGACAAAGTTTCCAGTTCCATGACTCGGTGGTGCACAGACAACCGAGAGTCAATCCTGACCCCGTATGGATAAAGTCAATTCTGACCCCATATGACTAAAGTCAATCCCTGACCCCGTATGGCCAAAGTCAATCCTGACCCCATATGGCTAAAGTCAACCCCTGACCCCGTATGGCTAAAGTCAATCCTGACCCCATATGGCTAAAGTCAACCCCTGACCCCGTATGGCTAAAGTCAATCCAGACCCCATATGGCCAAAGTCAACCCTCGACCTCCCCGTCAAAGCAATGCTTTAATTCCCAAGACGACCTCGTAGCTGCCCGTATCAATCACCAAGAAATCTGCAAAAAGCTCCCGTCCGCACACAACAACTGTACAATCTTTACATTCCCTACTAGCTATGATTTTCCCATTCCCAGTGTGTATGTCCCAGAAACTAGACAGGGTCATGTAGTCAATCGAGTGTGTAGTTATAAACTTGGATGACATAAAACAATAGGATGCACCAGAATCAAATAACGCTAATGCGGGAAAACCATGAACGAGTAGAGTACCTGAGACAACTTCTCCTGACGCCTTAGCTTCTTCAGCTGTCAAGGTAAAAGCTCGAGCCTGATTAGGTCCTTGAGTCAGCTGTTTCTGTCCCTGGAACGGTCTCTGCGGAGGCTTCTGAATATCATCCCTCGTACGAAGCTTCGACGGACAAGCACTAACAGCGTGATCTGCCGCTCTACAAACCAAACAGAGTCCCAGCCTCCTTCGACAATCATTTTGCATGTGGCCAGGTAAATTGCAGTAGTTACAAGTCATGCTCTTTCTTCGATCGACGACAACAGGATTCTTCATGGGTGCTACGCCTCGACAGTCTACTGGGATACCTCTACGACCATGAGCTCGGTTTGGTACAAATGCTGGCTTCCTTACCGCAACTGCTGTCTGCTGCAAACTCCCCTTCATCCCAGATAAACTCTGCTGCTCTCGGGCTGCCGCAAGTACTTGTGAGAAAGTGGTCAAACCCAGGGAGACAATCTGCCTCTGTATGTCCACATCCAAGCTGCGCATGTACCTCCGTGCCCTGTCTGCATCGTTGGCAACTAGAGGTCCAGCAAATCTACTGGGTCTTGTCCATTCTGCTGCATGCACATCTACGGGTGCTCCCTTCTGCTTTAGCCCGATGAACTTCTCTTCCATTTCCTCCCGTGCGGTCCGCGGGAAGAACTTTTCTAGGAAACTCTTTGAAAAATCCGCCCACTTGATCGGCTTGGGCAAACGGTTCTCCTCCACAAGCCACCATTCTCGGGCGTAGTCCACTAACTGAATGCGTACCACATCAACTCTTTTCTCATCTGGAATCTGTGCCGCAATAAGCAAATTCTCTGTGTCCACTAGCCACTGCTCCGCTGGCAACGGCTCCTCTAAACCAGTAAATGTAGACGGACCCAAACGCCTGAAATCTGCTACGGTCCCTACTCGGTCAACTGGTTTAGCTCCAACATTGTTCACAGACTGCTGAACGATCTGCAAACCTTCCTGAAACGATTCCGCTTGCTGCTGGATCAGCTCGGTCTGTCTCTTTTGATTCTCCAGCATTCCTCTTATCACTCCAAGCATGGCGGCTTCGTCCACACGCCTTTGGTACGTCTTCAAATTCTTACCTGCCATATTCCTGAAATCAAAACACCCAACATTAGCATGATGATAGATTCAAAATATAGATCAAGGCTAGAACTCCAAGTTACTTAAATAGAGTGCCGCATTGTAACTATGCCACGGTATCATAGCCACAATTACATAACTCCACCCAAGTCGCCTAAGTCCTAGAGATAACAAGGAATCAGGTTTCGAGTCGATATGCAAAGGAAGTTTGCACATCGTAAAAGATATAATCAGGAAGAATGTGATTCAAGAATGGTAAAGCGGCAAGGTGGTAGGACATGTTTCCTAAACACGGGTATTCTGATTCGTGTATTGGGTATAATACCCAACTACAAAAGAATCAACCCGATTAACCTATGGCTCTGATACCAAAAGAACCATGTCATGCCCCGCTTCCCAGAGTACGCTAAAACGGGCACGTGACATAGCCAACCATGCTACCTGTGGGTAGGAAGTATCCATCCACAGTCACATTACGGCTGTAGAGATATCAAGAACAAAATAAAACTATCTAAACATGTCCATAATCCAAGATAAATCATGAGTCAAGAATAATAAAATGCGGAAGCGAAAGATCCAATACAAAACAACTGGAATGTATGTCCCATAATGCGGGCTCACATCAGGAAATAAATGCAGGAAAGAAAACTAACTACTGCTGACACTCACAGCTCAGCCTGTCGGCTAAAGTACTCCTTCTCGGACTGCGACAGCGGTACAGAATCTGGGCCATGCAAAACTCAGACGTCAGCGCGTCAAGTCATCAAGTAATAACATAATAAACAGGGTAACAGGCAATGCGAATATAAACATGAATAAAGCAAGGGTAACAACAATATAAATCAGAGCAGTGCAGTGGGTAAACTAAACTGTTCTATCAGGTTTTCTGTTCTAAAGTCTTTGAAACCAAATTGATGAATCATCGATGTAACTCAATAGTATCCCGTACATACCCGGGACCACGGCCCCAGATTCTCGGGCTGAAACCGAGACATGCCGCTAGACACTAAACAGGAATGGGTACAAATGAATGATGTCAGCATCATCATTCCAAGGCTGGCCTGGCCTCTAAAACTGATCAGAACAAGTAGCGAACTGTTGAGTTACAAGTCAGGTTTCACCTTTGATTTCCCCATACCCCCAAGTTATATGTGTATGTCAAGTCAGGTATCCCGTAATCAAGAACTAATGCCAACACAGGATCAGGTAAATAGGTTTGTCTAGATAGACAACAGGAACGGTCCATGAGGACTACATGTCAGGTTTGTTGGCATTAGACACAAGATCAGGTAACGGGTCAGGTCATGGTACATCAGGTCAAGTCAAGCAGTATACGGTACCATGTCGGGTAAATCAATATGTATGTAGTAAGTCAGGTCAAGATGTAAACGATATCATGGGTATGCTCTTACTCAGTTACAAAATCAAGCATGGTTATCAACAACATGATCTAAGCGATGAATTAAGCAACAGGCAGATTCATTCAATTAGCAGTACAGTTATCATTTGTATCACAGAGATGATTTCAACCTTATAAGAATACAGTATGACAATTATAGCCGTTAAATCATGTTAACGAGTTTAAGAATTTTATAGATGCAATAATGTATATATATAGGTTCCAAGGATGAAATCACAATTTATGCAGGTTAAATGTATACGAGTGTCCGAATGAAGTAAACGATAGAGAAAGTGCCATAGGCTACGTCATTAGTGAAAGTGAAATTAAAACATGTCAATGTGGTTATTAGGTTCAATACAGTAATTGCACAGGTAGGTTCCAAGTTTGAAAGATAAAATGATATATAACAATATTGAACACGAAAATGAGAAATGATCGTACTAAAGTTAAATTTACAGGTTAGGGTGTCATCAATGTGTATGTAAATATTATTTAGCATGTAGCAAGGGGTACTTGCCTCGACGGATCGCGAGTCGGGAAAACGGAACGTAAAACGTCGGCGGGGAAACTCGCGACGGGCGCACGGTTCACGGAATGAACCCAAACGACGAACAGTGGAACCACACAGATCAGAGTATCTCGCTGGATCGTCGGGACACGTCGCCGGCACGGCCGGATTCCGGCGAGACACAAAACAGTAAGCAACTAAAGAATTTCATGAAAGGAAGAAGAAGGGAAGAGGGGAAGGAGGATGGAGAGGAGGGAAAGATACTCACTGTGGATTGTGAAGAGGTCGTGATGGTCGACGGCGTCGACGGAGTTCCGGCGGGGTACCTGCAGCGACCATCGGCGATCAAGAATGGGAACAGAACTGCAAAGAAAAGAAAAGTAAAAAGAAGGAAGGAGAAGAAGGAGAGGAGGGGAAGCGATGCTCACTGAGGGATGCACGAGGCCGGGGGGGGGGGACGGATCGAGATCGCCGACGGCGATCCCACGAGTTGCAGGCGGTGTGCAGGTGGCCGCGGTTGCCGGTGCAGGGTGCACGGGGAAATGATGAAGGAGGGAGAAGAGGTGGATGGGGATGCGACGAGGGCGAGGAGGCCGGTGATGGTGGCGTCGGCGTTGGGCTACTGCGGCGAAGGGGTGAGGCGGCTAGGGTTCATGGGGTTTGGGTTCGCCACGTGAAAGAAAAAGAAAAGGAGGAAGAGAAAGTATATATAGGAGAGAGAAAGGGAGAGAGATGCGGGGAGAGAGAGAGATACGGGAGAGAGAGAGAGAGAGACGGGGGGAGAGAGAGAGGAGTTGCGAGAGGAGAGAGATAGAGAGAGGAGAGAGATCAAGAGGAGAGAGAAAATACAAGGGGAGAGAGAAAATTGGATTGTAGTGGAGAGAAAAGAGAGAGAGAGACGGGGGAAGAGAGAGAGTGGGGCCCACGGTTTATGAGAGTTTTGATTGGCTGAAAGATTGTAGGGGTTAGGAAAAAATTTAATAAAGATTTGGAAATGGGGAAAAATATATTATAGGTTATAAAAAATATATTCGACAGTTTAAAAGAAATATTAGAAATTGGGATTTTGGCGCAAAGTAAAATATTTCCAAATTGGGCCCGGGTCGGGTCCAAAAATTTGAAATTGAAATAAGAAAATTTTAGGCGAGATCCAAAATTTAAAATGAAGTATTTTACAATCAAAAAGCATACCCCCAAAACGGACACACGTACATGCGCGTAGCCGTCCAAACTCGCCCGTTTCACCGAACGGGACGAGAACACGATGCACGGACGCTACAACAGGGTTAGGGGTGTCAAGCAGGCCATGACGAATATTTTTAAATTTTATTTTAGATGCCTTAAATTGTTATATGCAGAAATGAATTGTCAGTAAAATTTATACTAGCAACAGTCAATTAGGATCAATGAAATAAATACCATACACCATTCATACGGTAACAGAAGCTAGTAGCATTGGGCTCGGTTGTTACACTACCAGATAGGCCATCAGCCAAAACTGTGACGGAGACATCACCAAGCATCACGACTTCTTTGATCTCATTCGGGGGGATGGCTTCGCCGCCCGTGGCTTCGTCCCCTGATTCCACGAGAGCCGTCGTGACACTCGCAATGCCAGGCGATGGCAGGGAACCGCAGGTGGAAAGAGCGGCAATTGGAGCAGTCCCGGACTCCTGTGAAAGAGTAGCCGCTTCGGGTTCGGTGGTTGCCGTCATCTCACCTGCCACCTCCTCATCAGGACTTGGCCCTGCAGGGTAGGATATATGAGAATCTGAAGATCAAACTCTGACAAAAGGGCCCAGTGTTACGTTACCTTAGGACGGCTTTTCAATTGCTTCCCGAGCCGTGCGTACTGCCTGTCTATGAGCGGTAGACAGGGCGGACGGAGCACCCTCTGAAGAAGCAGGGACAGGGGAAGCAGCGTTCGAGCCTGCACCTACAGCCAAGGCGGCGTTACGTTCTCTTGCTGCACGCTTCCTGCGCTTCCTTTCTGCCTGGGCCATGAGAGCTGATTTTCTTAAGACCTCCGCCAAGGAGACGTCATCGTCCGAGTCAGGAGCTACCTCTGGAGCCGTTACGGCGTCCGTCATCGGTTGCTTAAGTGAAGCCTCTTTTGGCAATATTGGGGAAGCTGGGACTTCGGTAGCCGGCCTTGGAAGCTCTCCGCACCACCCTGCGAAGTCGGCACTGCACTTGGGATAACCTGAGTCGAAGTAGTCCCTGCAATAAGATAAAAAAGGGGGTCAGTCTACCTATAAGAAAAAGGGAATGAGGGCACAATGAGCCAAAATGTACCAATGCCCAAAGAAGCGCGAAGCCTTTCCTCCTCTTCAAAAGTCTTGAAAGAAGCCGTGAGAGCCTCTTCAGCGGAGATGCCTGTTGAAGAAGACGTGTCATTCGAAGCAAGATAATAAAAACGTAACAGCATAAAGATAAGACTGAAGTGTACCTGATTGAGCAATGGTGATCAGCGTTGCCTCATCGCGAGCCAATTGCGCTGAAGCTGCGATGGCAGCCTCCAGATCGGTATCATCTGGCGCCATGAATAAACCCTCGTTGGTCCCGTATTCGCTTAAGCCTTCTCTATAAGGAGCATGGGCCTCTTATCCCGAATACGACGTCTTCAGAAAGAATTGACTTCTTCTTCTTCTGAGAGCGAGTACCGGCCGCCGGTAACACGAGCTTGCGTTTAGCGGGCAACTTCGGGCGGCGAGTCCCGATCTCCGCACCCAAGCCGGACTCAGGAGACGCCATAGCTACCACTTAGACGGGAGCACGGGGTAGCGGTAGCTCAGGGATAACACGTGGTGCCACAACCGCAGCAACCTCTCTCAAAGGAGGACGAATGACGGTCCGTTGCTTCAAAGAAATAGCTGGATTACCAGCAGGGGATGCACCCTTGCGATCAAGAAACAACTTCTTTTCCTCCCTAATGACGGCACCTATCGCATGCTGGTACCACGCCACGTACACGTTCAACACCTTCGGAACGTAGCCTGGCTCACCGATAAAGAAGCTAGACCCGGTATTGAGCCTCAGGAAATGGTGTAGCGCGTTGCAGATGCCTTCTTTTGTGGTAGTCGGCTCAGTTAGAAAGGCCTCGAGCGGAACACCCCGATTATAGCCAGATTGTTGGACGAAACGATGCGGGTTGTATCTCATAAACAACGCCGCATCATTCTGCCTAAACACCAGAAAGCCCGGCCTGATTGAATGTAGACGAAGAATCTCCCGAGCTTTCAAGGTAGAGGCGCCGTTTTTAAAGGTGTCCCGCAACGACTGCATCGTCTTTGCGGATTCTTTACCGATATTTAAGACCTTATCAACGAAGGTCATGCCATCTCCGACGGTATGTGGGCGAAGGAGTAAGCCCCGAGCCTCTCGCGGAGTCGGTTCCAAAATGGAAGTATCAACTAGCCGCAGCAGTCGAGGAAAGTTATATCTTTCATAAAAGAGGGGCCTTTTATGAACTCCAAAGGCGCCAAGCACATGCAACTCAAACCACGAGGTGAAATAATGTATCGAGAAGTTTACAGGCTGCACCCCCGGTTGGGTAGTATCTGCCGCTAGGCTGAGGCCGTGATACAAATGGGCTAACCCAGCGATCCCGACGGCCACTTTCACCCCAATAACCATTCGGTGAGCTGGGTAGAAGACAGACGGCCTCATACGGCGAGGGTGCATCGGAAGCACAAACCAGCTTAGCCATAGCCTAAGAAACCCCAGAAAGAACGCTTCTTCGTCGATCCCAGGAGCTGCAAGCTCTGCAAAAGAGACGACCGGGGTGTCGGGGAGAAAGAAACTCTTCTGATCTGCCTCCGCCGTCGACAGGTTACCCAAGCCTAAGCCAAAAGGATCGTCGAGTTTGGCGAATTTCGCGGCTTCCTTCGACAGGACTTCCAGGCGGAGAAAACGAGCGATGAAGTCTGTGAAATTAACCCCATGGCTCCCAGATTCAAGAAATAAGCCTTCATAGACATTCAACGCCTTAATCAAACTTAGGGATTGATATTGAATGGCATTTTCCAGGGTAAGGCCCTTCATCACCGACCTGGCAGCAAAGACGTACTCATCCCGAGGAAATAATTCCTCATAATGCTCCCCTCTTACAGGCAAGCCAGAGATCTCCGCGAACTCCTCTAGAGAGATTGAGACTTCCCGATCCAACAAAATGAAGGTGTGAGTTGGAACGTTCCATTATTCCAAAAATGCTTTTACCCACCATGTAGGAGGCGTGGAGTACTGAAAGAGAGAAACGTAAATTGCGGGATACAACCCGAGCCTTAGCAACTGCAACCTTTTCACGGACAAAATGTACCGGGCCCACTGCAAATATCCGGCTGGGTGACGGAGAGTTAATCATATATTATAAGGCTGTCCCCAAGGGCGCGACTCATCTTGATATATACGTCGCCCCAAGATATCCAACGCCATCGGAGGCTGTACGGGTATCGCAGCCAAAGAAGGCTGAAGGAGATCATCTGAAGTCCAATTGACCTCCTCCACAGTGTAGTTCACTGGGAGTGGGTCGGCGTAAGAGATCGCTGAAATGGGCTCCGATGGTGTCGTGCAAGAAAAGCTCCGTCAGCCCCTGATAATTTGATTGTACCATGTTCCTCATAAATGAAGATTCTTATGCTCTGGGTCGTGATCTTTTATCAGCGTAAAGACTTCCCTATCCACAGGCGCTTCAGGGAATCCGCTTTCCGAAAGGACAAAGGGAAACAAAGTATCAAAAGACATGGTATCTGCGCGAAAGAGAACAAAGTTAGCCGTCAATGCTACAAGTCAAGTTCGGTACTTGGTACTTTAAATCCGTCCCATACTGCAATGCAGTAAAAAGGGGCCAAAGGGGACCCACTCGATCTAGATGACAGTTCATCATTGATAAAACAGTCTCATCATTTGATGAGACTGTCATTGAATGAGGAAATCCTCAAAGGATTCTCATTTAATGAGGGTCCCTCGGGCCAAGGAGTAAATCTTCCATTGAGAGCAGTACTTTGCAACAGACAAACATCTGTCATAATTAATCACGAGGGGAATAAAATTCCCCCCAAAATTTCTAAAGAGCAATGCTCTGTAAGGAAGATGAAACAATCCATCAAGAAACCCAAAAAAGCAAAGCTTCTACAGAGTAAAAACTGCAAGATCTTCAAGATCTGTGAATAAACCCTTAAGTTCTTCATGAACAATATTCCAGTTCATGGGTTAAAATCACCCTAAAAAGATTATATCTTGGAGATGAGCATAGCTCTGTTAATGGGTAAAACCCTAAAGATATATTTTTAGATCTATGATCTAAGGAGAGCAAAGCTCTGCTAATAGGTGAAACCCTAAATTATAAAATAATCTCTTCAAAAGATTTTATCTTTTACCTAAAAATTTGACAGAGTTCTGTCTCTACGAGAGTTCTTAAAACGGTGAGCTATGCTCTAAAAGAGAATTAATTCTCAGAAAAAAACAAGGAAGGAGATGGAAAAAGACCATCTCAAGGGCAAATGATCCTATTTATAGGCACTGAGATGCCGTTTCAACTTCTGAGTTAATCCAATGGTAGAGATGCTGCCACCGCTGCACTCACGTGTGGGCCACGTGAGCGCAACGGTGGGGGGACATTTGTTTCCCCCAATCAGAGTAAAGCTCTGTTCAAATTTTGAAATTTGAAATGAAGCAGCGCTTTATAATAGCGCCGGCGCTAAGAGTCAAAGACTCTGCTGCAGCGCACCACGTGTAAAGCACGTGAGCGCTAGCGCTAAGAGCGCTGCACTCTAAGCAGTGCACCACGTGCAAAGCACGTGAGCGCTAGCGCTAAGAGCGCTGCAATGCAAACAACGCACCACGTGCAAAGCACGTGAGCGCTAACGCTAAGAGCGCTGCACTTTAAGCAGCGTACCCCGTGCAAAGCACGTAGGCGCTAGCGCTAAGAGCGCTGCACTCTAAGCAGCGCACCACGTGCAAAGCATGTGAGCGCTAGCAATAGAACAAAATGTTCTCGGCCCCTGGATCAAAGATCCAACGAACATGATTAAAAATTATCAATTAACCAGAATAAAATTCTGTTAAAAAAACATTCCTCAGAATCTTTCCAAACAGGAAAGATTATGCTCTGAAAATCAGAGCACCGTTGGATCAATGATCCAATGGTGATTAAAAATCACCAAAATACAGAATAAATTCTGTATTGGAAAAGATTTCCCAATCTTGTTAAAAGCAAGAAGATTGCCTTCTGTAAATCAAAAGCCCTTGGATCAAAGATCCAACGGGAGAAATATCCCCAAATCAATTAGAGAAAAGATCTCTTCAACCGATTAGTCTACCTTATATAAATGCCCCAACACTTCAAGTCTTATATAGAGAAATCCCCCCATAAACTTTGAGAAATTTCAAAGACAAAGAGCAAGCTCTCAGAAGAAGAAAATTTTCTTCAAGATAAAAAAAGAACAGTGAGATGAAGTCATCTCATATAAAAAGAAGAATTTACTTCTTTTTCTAAGATCATAGATCTATAAGACCAAAGTTTTTTACAACAGAGATCAAAATATCTCATCATAAAAAATAAGGGGAGGAATTTAATCTTCAGATCATAGATCTATAAGACAAATTGTCTTTCAGAGATCATAATATCTCATTATAAAAGGGGGGAGAATAATTCAATTCTCTTAGGATCATAGATCCATAAAGACCGAGCCTTTCACCAAAAATATAAAAGATTGAAACATCTCCTATAAAAAATAAGAACTTTGTTCTTAGGTTCATGAGACAAAGTCTCTTATAAGAAAGAGAATTTAATTCTCAGGGCGTAAAGCTGCCTAAAAAAAGAGCCCTAGCGCTCCAATCAAAAGAAACACTTCAGCACTCCAAAACTAACGCATAGCGTTGCGGAGCCTTAGCGCTCCAAATTTCACAAGCAGCGGACCGCGCTCATTGTCTGGTACACAGCGCCAAGCGCGCCACGTGCTCCTCATGTGTGCGCTACTTCACCAGAAACGCACTGCGCTCATTGTCTGGCGCACAGCGCCAAGTGCGCCACGTGCTCCTCACATGTGCACTACTTCAACAGAAGCGCACTGCGCTCATTGTCTGGTGCACAGCGCCAAGCGCGCCACGTGCTCCTCACGTGTGTGCTACTTCAACAGAAGCGCACTGTGCTCATTGATTGGCGCACAGCGCCAAGAGTGCCACGTGCTCCTCACGTGTGCGCTAAGAGAACATAAACTGTTCTATAAATAAAGCCCCAGGGTTATGATGAGTGATCAACACTCAATAAAAAACAAAGAGGCTATCAGAACTCAAACCAATGCTCAACATTGTTAAATGTTTAACATTTTAACTAAATGGGCCGAGCCTAAAATGGCCACAGAACCCTACCTCAGATTGATTGAGCCCATATGCTCATAAATCTTTGATCTTAGTCTCAAATTGGACTATAGATCTCCCAACCAATATTGGTTCGAGGGTACATCTCTTCACTCCTCTGATATTTGTCATTGTAATCCTTCAACGTCTTCAGAGAGGTGGCGGGTCTCGACAACCAGACATTTCACGGACTGTGGGGTCCTTAAACTCACGGACTATGATGTCCTTAAACTTTACGAACTGTGGGGTCCTTAAACTCATGGACTATGATGTCCTAAAACTTTACAGACTATGATGTCTCTAAACTAGACTATGATGTCTTTAAACTCCACGGACTATGACGTCCTTAAACTTATAGAGCCCAAATGCTCTTTGTTGGATCTAAAAATTCTTGTTAAGTAGATCTTAGTTTAAAATAAGACTAACGTATCATTAACAAATGGTTAAGTTGATCTTAGTCTAAAATCAGACTAACGTATCCTTCACAAACGTTTAAGTTGATCTTGATCTCAATGAAATTAACGATCCTTAAACCCAAATCAAAACCAAATCTAAGAAAATACGGATTTGGACTAATCCACGCCCTACGTGCGACAACATAAATTAGTCTCCGTATACAATCCACGGGCAACCAAAAATAAAACAAACACACACGACACGAAGTGACTATCTGGAGAAGGAGAAAGTGATCACCGTGATACGGTAGCGTAATTAACTGCAGGGGCTTATGCCTGCAGGGAAGAGTGTCCCTACAATCAAAAACCCCTCATCATGAGGGGAATCTGACGAAGTCTGCTACATCGGCTGCATCCGTCTAAACCTTCGACATATGGTGCCATAAATCAACTTGGCATTTTCGGAGAGGTGGACAGATAGCACCAAATAGCATCTGCCCCCAAAATTCAGGCCGGACGTCCCAACGTCCCGGTCGCGTCTTTCGGCGAAGAACAATCATCATTAAGTTTTGTCAACACCATAGGAATAAACTCAACTGAGATAAATAAACTCCATCTATTGTCCGATATCATCGACATAATTCCAGCAGTAAGGATCAACCACGAAGAACTATCAACAACCACAACCAACAATGACCAACGACGAATAAACGATCAACGACCAATAATAATCAAACCAACATTCGCATCGACATCCAACATTCAACGAGGATCAGGGCTTAGGGACAAGGATCTGGGATCATGGACCATGAACCAAGGCGCAACAGGCAGCAGGGATCAGGGTCCAGGGACAGCACGCGGCAGGGATCAGGGACCAGTAGGGCGCAATGATCAGGGATCAGGATCAGAGCACAGACTGGGGACATGCATATGGATCAGGGACTAGGGACAGGGATCTGGGATCATGCGCAGCAGGGATCAGGGTCACGGCAGGGAGGCGAGGCGGGATCTGGGATCTAGAGTTTGATGATGGATAGTGGAGGATGATGACCGCCAGGGTTTGGTCAAACGTGCTCTGATACCGTGAAAAGGAATTTGAGGAAAATAGAATTCTTTTAGTTTTTAATTAATGGAGAAATACATATATATTTATACTAATGTTTACGGAAATGGATATTAATCTAATATCAAAGTCCAACTACTTTATCTAATAAGTTTCTTTATTTTACGTATAAAAACTTAATTTAGAGCGGTTACCATATATGCTGATATGGCATTATACAGTTATATTCTATTTTCTTTACTTTATCTAAGAAATAGTGGGAGAGAAGCTCAAAAAGAATTTTTTTTAAAAAATGAAACTCATCGGATGTGGTAGACAAGTCCCACAAAATTTAGAAACTCTAGTTTCCAATTGTTTTAAATTCTTTGTGGAAAACACGAAAATTAAATAAAACTGGGAAATGCTTCATTCACATTATCCTTCAATTTCATTTGCAAACTGTTGACGCGAGATCGGCTACCGCCCATCATGCGTGTTCCAATATTAATTATTATCATTTAATTTATAAGTTGGTACGAATATGATTGACCCGTTGCTCAACATAGAGAACCATAAAATAATGTTCTCTTGTTAGCAATGACCCAAACAACTCATGACTGTGATGCTAAATAATTTTAGAAAATATACATGGTATGAGTATGATCGAAATATTACTTGAAATAAAGAAAATCATAGTGATAATTCTTTTATTTAGCAATGATTCGAACAAGTCATAACCATATTGTCATTAAAATATTTATTAAAAATTTATGGGATCCACACTTCTAGATAGTTGAACGCCAATCTTTCAAGAAGATCAAATGATCATTAATCAAAGAGTAGGGCTCTCTAAACTATCTGTTAATTACGTTTATAATAGACAACCCCCGATTAAGAGAAAGACTTTATAAATCGATTTGCATACAAAGGTTCTTCATTGGTAAAAAGAATGTATATAAATAACAGTTTACATAGTTTACATGATTTTCAGAAAGAAAGAAAGAAGATGACAAATAAAAATAAAACAAGGATGGTGAGAGTGTTGGGTTTCTAGGCTTGATGCTTAGAGCCTTCATCTTATCTTCACAATCTTCTTTGCAGAGTTTTCTCCTTCAATTTTTTTAGTGTTCTGTTGTCTATCTTGAAGTGAGAGCGATGGCTTCTTTTTATAAGTTGAGAGGAGTGGTTATTGTGGACTGGTGTCGTAGATAGTTGTCATGCATGCGGTGATTGGGAATGAAGTTATCATGATAAGTTATTGAGCCTTCTGATCATACCTTCCTTCTCATATATTCATTTATCATTGCACGTATCAAACGTACATATCCAATATGCATATAAGCTGAAATGTCATGATATATGACCCATGACATAAAGAAACAAAATATTAGTCATGGCATATGAACCACGACATGAACTATGTCGTGATGTATGAACCATGACATGAACAATCAAGATATTAATCATGGCATATGAGCAATGGCATGAACAAGTTGATAAATCATGACACATATGACACATGAGCCATACATTTATAAGTTGAGAAGCCATGACATGAACAACTAAAATATTAGTCATGATATATGAGCCATGACATTAACAACCAAAATATTAGTCGTGGTATATGAGCAATGAACAAGTTGATATGTCATGACATGAACAACCAAAATATTAGTCATGTTATATGGGCCATGATATGAACAAACTGATATACCATGACACGTGAGCCATGACATGAACAATCAAAATATTAGTCATGGTATATAGGCCATGACATGAACAAGCTAATAAGCCATGACACGTGAGCCATGACATGAACAACCAAAATATTATTCATGGTATATGAGCAATGACATGAACAAGCTAATATGCTATGACACATGAGCCATGACATAAACAACCAAAATATTAGTCATGGTGTATGAACAAAAATAGTCATAATCATATATGTATGATGGGTTTTATATGTTAGATATGTCCAAATAAAATTGGATATCGAAGGACAATATATATAGAAGGTTGAGGGAATCTCAACCATATATCGATATGATAGTTTTCTTAATTTTATGCACATGTCATGCACATATAATATTAATAGTTATTTTATCACATATGATGTACATATAATGTGGGTGTACGCGTGGTGCACATATATCAAAGAAGCATATGTATCTCCTCAATTTAGTATATTAAGCACGTATGATGCACGCACATATGGAAATATTGCACAAATTAGTAAAATATAAACTTTGTTAAAATAGCTTATAGTCTCAACTAATTTGGCGTGTTTTGATTATGATTCGACCTTTGATTTGAACTGTAAAGTTATTCTTCATCAAGTCGCGAATCCAATGAATCCAAGATTATTAAATTTGGATTTCGTTTGCTATTATTTCAGTCTAAAATAAATTTATTGCGCATATGATTTTTATGCGGTCGGAATTTATATGAGTAGACAATTTTGGTGTCTACAAAAACAATCTCTCAAAGAGAACCAAAACTATATATTTTATCTCATGCGGGATGTTGGTGCGGATACTTGGGTTTCCGCCTTTTTAAGAACTCAAAACTGGAATGGCTTTCCTATGTGGCATATGGGGCATAAGTGATCTTTGGAATATTGGAAATATTTGATTAAGTAGAATGGGTCTCTCTGGAGTTTCTTCCTTTCTGAAATAATATTTGTAGAATTTTACATGGAAGATATTTCATATTAATGTGTTCACAAATAACTTTTAGTGGAAATGGCCTCAAAAGTTGGTTTATCATGAGACGGCCTGATGCAATATTCAAAGAAATCAATTATCAGAGGCTGCATCTGTTGAAATCTCTGCACTGTATGAGAACTCCGAAGTTGCAATGAAGGTTGAGAGATATTGTAATTAATTAGCAGTCCACGGGTGAGCTCCCTTTTTGTTGGCCGCAACTTGGGCATTTGCACAACTTTATTTTTTAAAAATCTATTTTAAATATTTGTTTGCCTGGATTTGGCTTTGATACAATCATAGAGCCCTTACCGGTTGCCGCTATACCTAAACTCTGAAGCTCTGGTGAGGGTTTATGGATTTTTTTTATATATATATTCCAACTGATCATACCCTTCTTCCTCTGCAATGGTGGCATATGATGTTTTGTCTCTTGCATCGACTAATGTATTTAATAGGCATATTCACCTTGAAATAGTATTTGATTGGTTCAATTCACAATAATGAGTATCATTGGCAATGTTACATGCTATGAAAATCTAATTGAGTCTTTTATTATTGTCTTTTTATGTGTTTTGCAGAATGATTGGGAGGTTATCAAGCGTGGCTGGGACTCCCAAGTTCTTGGTGAAGCGCCATACAAATTTCGAAGTGCTCTTGAAGCTGTGAAAAAACTAAGGGAAGTGCCCAAATCTAATGATCAGTATTTACCCCCTTTTGTTATAGTTGATGAAAGTGGCAGCGCAGTTGGGCCTATTGTAGATGGTGATGCTGTTGTCACTATCAATTTTAGAGCGGATCATGGTCATGCTTGCTCAAGCTCTAGAATACCAGGATTTCGATATATTTGACCGAATTCGGTTTCCGAAGATTTGGTATGCTGGAATGCTTCAGTATGATGGTGAATTGAAGCTTCCAAGCCACTATCTTGTTTCTCCTCCGGAGATCGAGAGGACATCTGGTGAATACTTAGTACATAATGGCATTCGTACTTGTGCTTGCAGGTATTATATGATGTAGCGGCTTGTTGTTCTGGGTTGTAGAAGATGTTCTTTGCTCAAAATTTAGTTTTACATGCATATGATTCCATGTTCTTTTTTCAGCCAAAGCATCCTTTTTTGGCCTCTCTTGCATCTTGCTTCTTACATTGTCAAACTTTATTTATTAAATGGAACATTTTCAATAAGTAGATAAGATATTTAGCATGAATAGAGACAGTTAAAAAAGACACTTTAGCTCTCAATTTAACTGAGGAGATGGCCTTTAACAGAGCATAATGACATTAAAGAATTCATCAAGTCGAAAACTTTGGAATATACCTTATTCATTCAATCACACACACACACTTTTTGTTGAACATGCGTGGAAAGAATATTCATTGTTGTATGTACCTATCTTGCTCTAAGTATCTTGGTCCCACATCCTTTGTTGTCTCATGGCGTTTTGTAATTTTGTTCAACAGCGAGACCATCAAATTTGGTCATGTCATGGAAACCGATTTGGGTATTTTAACCTAGTTATGGAGGAATATGTTGAAGTTCCAAGTGATGGCGAAATTACATTCAATGTCAAACCCAAGATGAAAGCTAGCCTAGGTAATTGCTGAAAAGGCAAGGGATGCTATCCTCAGTCCCAAGTTTGACCAGGTAACATTTCGATGTCTAGCTGAAAAGTCTTCATTCATTCAAAGTGAAACACCATTTAATATTCTTCTATAGATCCGCATCAATCTACCAAATGGAGACATGGTTGGCCACACTGGTGAGACATTGAGGCCACCGTAGTCGCTTGCAAGGCTGCTCATGAGGCCGACAAGGTAATAATTGAGTTTTTAAAACCATTCTCATGATTAATTTTTCAAGTATTTGTATGTTTTGAGTTTTGACGATTATTGAATGTGTATATCTTGCCTTCACATGTACTTTCAGGTTTTACATATGCAGTAATAATGTCCATTATATCGTCAATTGAAATTTTAATTCATGGATAGAGGCATTTAGTGCTCAAAGTTTACCCCATTTTATTCATGCCAATTTATTTTAATACTATCCGACTGGATCCGGATTACAAGTTAGATTGGTTTTGGCTAACCTGTGACTTTGGTCATATGTCATTACATACAATCCATCCACAGCTTCATGCGGCACGATCATCGAGATGGATCTAAAGATCAAGTGGAGAACTTCCAAAAGTTATATCGTGGCTACGCATGGGTTTATTCACTTCATTTGATCAGCTAGAGAGCCGTCGGTATCTATTAAATACATAGTTGTCATCCCAAAAGTTAACTTGTAGAATCATCTAGAAGGAAGATCCTGTATGATGACTTTTCTTAGTATATAGACCTTTCTTTCGTTTCCCCCCTCTTTTTAAGTATAAACTTTTGGCTCTTGGAGATGCTTGCTCAATTTATTTTTGTGTTGGATGTGTGATTTCTTACACTTGTTGGTGCTCTTACTGTTACGGTAGAATTCCCCTAGTATATGTTGTCTTTCTTGTTTATCTTGTAGAAGGTGCTATCAGTCTCAGATTGTTAAGAGTCGTTTTTACTGTTTGTAACATCATGAATTCATAATCACATCTATCTCTACTCGACCGCTTCTCTGGCAGCAGAGGTAAAAACTAGATACATCTTTCTTGAGTCGAAGAATTGATGGTCATATGCTATTTTCTGCAAACAAAACTTGTATCTTGCCGTTTGTTATCATGACAAATCAGTTGTTATCTTACAGATGATCCTGGATGCCATAGAAAAAGTGGGTGGGATTTATGTCGTCTCTGCAGATCATGGAAATGCTGAGGACATGGTGAAGAAGAACAAAGCGGGCCAGCCGCTGCTTGACAAAAATGGGGGCATTCAGATTCTAACTTCCCATACACTTCAATCAGTAAGCATCTTACATGTTATCTTTGCCTTTTCAGGTAGTTTCCTTTTTTGCCGATGACTCTCTCTCTCTCTCTCTCTCTCTCTCTCTGTGTGTGTGTGTGTGTGTGTGTGTGTGTGTCTGTTGTGCTTTGAGGTTGTTTCTGTTTTTATTGTCTTTGGGACAATAGATGGTAGCCTTTTCTCTGTGCACTTGACGTAATTTAATATTAACCGATGTGTTATTCAGGAAAGTAGATGATAATTAAGCTCTTGGGGTTGGGAACTAGATTGAGGAATAATCTGCTTATGCTTCTAAACCCTCACAGGTTTAATTTTCTAATTTCAGATGTTTTACTCTGAAGACTGCCGGAAAGCCTCTCCCTCTCTAGTTCTTATCGTACTATTAAGTTAGTTGTTTTTAAGATTATGCCATCAACTTATCATTGTTATTTTGAATCATGTTTTATTGGATCGTTTTTAACATATAACTTGTAAGCTTAGTAACAAGCATCTTCCTCTTTAGTTTCAATATGACCTGCGTGTGACCTGTATTAAAAAGTCTTATTGATACCAATGAGCAATAGCTCAGTTGGTATGACGCTTTCCTTCCTGGGGAAAGTGAGGGTTCGAACCCCAGAAGGGGATGTGGGCACGAATTAACGCTTTTGGGGCAAATTCATGGGCCCCCTTGGTCCGTGTGTGATGTGTTCTTGTGTGTGGTGTGTGCATGGGTTTGGTGTGTGCTTGGGTGAGGCTTATGGGCCTTATATAACGAAGACTGATACAGAAAGAGCAAAATCTCTACAAATTTCATTACATATGGCATCTTAAGAAGGTATTTTTAATGTTTGGTGACAACTCAGCCCCAGGTTTCCTTAATGCCTTGATGCCCGAAGCCAGCATTCAATATGGAGCCTTGTTTTTTTTCACTAAAATAAATAAATTTGGTTGCTATGTGTGATCTTATTGATTATAATACTTTCTACCTAATTTATCAGCCAATGGAAGACCACAAAATAGTGTCGTTTGTAGTAGAAATGTTATCTTTTTGAAACAATTGAAACTTTTCAGCCCATTTCCAGACAGTTGATTATAGACGTGTATTATGATGGCCATTGTCTTCACATAATTCGGTTCCTAATCATATTTTGACTTTTCAGGTGCCTATTGCAATTGGAGGACATGGGCCTGCTTCAGGTGCCAGATTCCGCCAGGACATGCCAAGCGGCGGCCTGGCCAATCTAGCAGCCACGGTGATGAATCTCCATCGCTTTGAGGCTCCCAGTGATTATGAGACGACCCTGATCGAAGTTGTGGACAGCTGATCGGCTAGCAGCCACAACCGTAATCATATATTTTTCATTTTCATTTTCATTTTCATTTTCATTTTCATTCTTTTTGAGATGCCAAAAGGCAGTAGCATACCCTTTTCTTTCCTAATTATCTATGGATATCTTAATTTTAGTTGGTATATTTTTTAGATTTTGACAACAAGGTATTTCAGTTCTACAATTGTAAAGTGTTTTTCTTCATCCTAATGAGATAGAATGTGCTCGCTTTTTAGGCGCTGTACAGATTCCCTCGGCCTAAGATAGACAAGGGTTTATGGGTTTATTGATTGCGGGAATTCTGATCTTCGGCAGCCGCGGATAAAGCTACCATTAATTACTCCTCGCTTTTAGGCGAGAAAACCTCCGATTAACAAGTCTTGCAAATCATGCGAAGTCAATGTGAAAAATGTGTGTCTGAAGAGTCTCGACAAGGGGAAAGAGAGATTTTGGTGCCTCCCGAGGCACCGGGGACCCCTTTAGGGGTCCCGAAGCGAGGAACCCCCTTTTGTGGGGGCCCCGACACCCACTTTGGGGGGTCTCGGGAGCGAAAAATCCTTTTGAGGAGACTTCCGAAGGTAGTGGATAACCCCTTTTATGGAGTACTCAACGCGGGTCATCCTTTCATGGGACACGAAGGCTTTCGTTATGTAACATCCTGTTAGTGTATATGCCCTAGAGGCCATTGTTGTATCATACTTGTATGTATATTACTTAATAGGAGCTTGGGATATTCACAGTTATATTACAGTCTTGCTAAAAATAGTAGTATGCTACTTGGTTTGTGTCTACTTTAATATGTGCATATGTTTCTTGTAACGTATCACTTATACATATTAGTAGAGCCCATAGGATCTTTGCTTTGTGATGGCAGTCACACTAGTAGGGGCTGGGTAGTCTATAAGCAACATCCTATACTTGGCCATAATCGTAGGATTATAGAAACTGGGCATCGATACTCCAGAGTAGACTAGTGTGTACGCTTCTCATCCCAGTTGGGGAGATGGTCTGTCCCACAGCTATCAGTACGTCGTACTGGAGATAGTATATAGGTGCTCGTTAGGTTACGGGTACACCGGACAAGACTCGCAGTGGAACTGTTGGTTGGTATTATACCCGTCATCAGTTAACAGTTCCCAGGTGATATGAGTACAGCATAGTCCGCAGACTTGATACTGCTACTTCGCCTCGAGTGTGTCCCACTGTTCTTAGATTGCTACCCTACCATGGCTCAAAGGAGTCATGCAAACAGGTAGCGGTTGGGTGCAGTCCCGAGCACTTGGAGGCAGTGGCGGTTAAAAAGGATTCGTCTCTCCCGGTATTGGGGTTGATATCGCGCTGTATCAGAGAGCCATTACGCAAAGTCTCTGGCCAGGGCAAGCAAGATTTACTGGTAGGTTCCAGTAGTTTCTCAGGGTGTAATGAGCTACGCTCCGACACGACTTATACCGCTATTAGGGGACTGACGCTTGCCGCCCCCTAGGCTAGATATGCGATAGTCTTAGACGAACAGACCGGACTGTACGGAGATTGTCACATCAGGCTCAGTAGGAGTTCGGATGGGTTTCCTCATCGGCCTTCTTATCGACATCTACCTGGGGACCGTTACGTACAGCTAGTGCCGCTTGCGGTCTGTGGTTAAACTCACTGCCAGCGTAGTGTCGAGTCTTTAGAGTCCCACACAGAGGGTTTCCCTACTCCAGGCGAAACGATATAGAGGTCGTATGGTTTTACGACAAGGGTTCGGACGCATACGTGTTTAAACGCACGTACGACGTTCGGACAGTTTTTACTAGCCGGCTTTGGTTTAAGCCAGATTCTAGTATCGGGTTATTGGATTTATACAGTCTAAAGTTTTTCCGTATTTTCACGGATTGGAGGGGCGTTCTCGTAATTTTCCGGGAAGCTTCTAGGAGCATGGTGACTTGGGGGTTAAGGTGGCATAAGCATTTATTGCTTAATAACTCATTTGTGTGATTCATCTATGGTATTAAATGATGCATTAATTAGTTAATGAGTCATATGATGAATCACACAAGGTGAATGAATCAACCATGATGATTAATCATTTATATTATTTATTTGATAAATTGTTCTGGTTGTTAAATAAAAATGAGCTTATTATTCATATTGATTCTTATCATCACCTTCTCTCTCCTCAAGCTCTCTCATTCTTGAAACCCTAATCCTAACCTCTCATGTGTTGAGATCAAGGTTTATCTAGACTAATACATCCATAACCTCACTCTATATCCCCTAGGTAGCTTAGATTAGCACTTTGAGCAACTTAGTTATCTCAAGTTAGAGATCAAGCTTGGCGTAGGAGATCTCGGGTGGATCGTCTTTGACTCGAGGAGGCCGTTGAGGTGCCGATATTCCAAGGAGCCTACGAGGAGTGGAGGACAGCGATGAAGACCCGAAGGACAAGTAACGTGAGGTATAATTTTGAATCCGAGTAGTTAAACCTCTCGTAGTTTGCTAGTAACGGTTTAGACACGATTCATGCGCTCAAGTCCTTGTTACGAAGCTTTGATAATCGTTTTTCATATATTCCGCCTCCCCGCAAGTTCGTGGGGTGCGTGACATGGACTTACAGTGGTATCAGAGCCAATTAAACCATTACTAGCTTGTTAGCAACTGATTAGAATTTCGATCGTCAGAAAACGCGAAAACGAAACCCCGGTTACCTTAACAGTTCTGTTAATTTTAAACATGTCTAAAAAAATATTTGATATGCCTTAAAATTCACAGCAGGTAAATATAAGAATTCTGGGAAAATACGGAGTTCTAACTCGTCTTGATGGCCGCGGATCCGCGGCGAAGTCAACTCCGAGTTGACTCGTATTTGCGCAGTAATTCATATATTTTGGTGTTCTGTTTTCCTGTATATTCTGTTTCTGCCCAGGTTACATCAGTGCTGGTTTGCTTTTGGGGTAGATACGGAAAAAGGTTGTTGATCGATGTTCTAAGTTATTTGCTAATTGGGTTTTTATCTGTAATGTTTAATGTGTTCGTAAACCTCCCCTAACTGCTAGTATGTCGGTTGGCAGGGGGTTGCACATTTCTGTAATGTTTACTGATTGTGTATATGGACTTGATTGGAGTGTTGTGATGATTAGCCGGGGTTTGAGATGGGTTTAATATTCATTCATTCGATGTAAATGTAATATGATGTAATATTCTTTTGAGGGGCGCATCCAGGTTGCGGTTGTAACCACCGTTGTATTATTTCTTTTTACCGTTTTTTTGCTCCTATGATAGACCCAAGGCGAGGTACACAAACTACCGGGTACGTTGAAGTGTTTAGTGGCCTGCTCACGTTGTTGAGGGAGACCGCTTCACTTCGGGTACTTGGCGGGTAGTTTGCCGTACCCGTAGGGGTCTAGGGTTGTGGTAATGGCTATTCATCACAACTGTGTAATCCGTCTTTTATTGCAGGCTCAAAGCAAATGCGGATTGCTAGTATATCCAATAAAGTTCATCTGTGATCTGGAATGCTTATTATTGCGTCTGACGAATGAACAATATCTATATATGATATCTATTATACGTCACTTATGTTTTACACCCGCGCTAGCCCAGCCCCCGCTCTGTCGTTAGTTAAGTAACCTAACGGGTGATGACGGGACCCAGTGGCGAATGCAGATGGCATAAGAGGACGTGGTATTTTCGTTGTTTTCTGCAATGATAGGATAAATGATGGGATGCATTATTATAATGCAAAGAAAATAAACCAAAGTTCAATCGTTGGAACAAATTTAAAAGAAACCACTCGGTTATTTTAAAAAGAGCAGAATTTTTTTAATTGCAGAGCTTTAACCACTCCTTTTAAAAAAAAGCTATCAGGTTCTTTCGATTATATCAAGTTCACTATGTTCACGGTTTTTTCCAAAACCATTTGTAGCCCTCCGTCATTTCATTTGGGTATTCAGTACTATTCAAGCTATGCATTTTGGCCAAAGTCAAGGCATAGTGTTTGGTAGCTGCTGGGTATTCATTTGTTGCATAGTTAGATGAGTTAGTTTGGGACAGTCGTATTATCATTTGACCAAAGTCAGGGGTATGTACGGATGGGTTCAAATTAACCTGGATAATGACGAGTAGAACTTGACATGTGACTTATGACATTTTGACCAAAGCCAAGGTCATAAGAGCATGGGGCAAAAATTTATATCGGGAATTTCTAAAGAAACTGAAATTTGCAGAGAGAGCATACCATTTTGGAGTTTGATGAATGTTGGTAGGATTCCTTCAACATTATCATACGATGATATTTTGGATCCCGATCCTACTGTGAGTATATACTACTTATCAGGAGATTCGTCACTTAACGATCAATGCTATAAACCAAGTAGATGCCGAGAAAGGTGTCAGCGGGGCTACGCCCCCAGAGAAAAGAGGTTATTTAATTAAGGAACTTCGTGAAAGCGTTGGAAAACCTCCCTCGAAGTATCGACACTGACCTGGCTGAACGGTTAAGCAAGAATTATACGGTGAGAATAGTCCTGGCTAATTCTTCTTTTATGGTTTGAGGAGGGATTCGAGAAACAGTGGGAGCCATCCTGTTTAGATAAATTAAAAACCACTCTAAACTTGCAAGAGTATCATGCTAAAAGTGTTTTATTCTCTCTCTCTTAATTGCAGCGACCCTGTGACCACGACTAGGTTACATCTAGATAACAAATTGACTGAATCTGACTTATATGACTGGCAAAGGTCTGTCCAGATATCCATTGCCTATGACAAGATGGACCACCATATTACTGTTCAAGATCCCGCCGTCCCAGGTCCAGTTTCCACTGTCACGGATATGAATATCCGTCAGACAAGGGAAAAGGATAAAGCGAAAGCCAAATGCCTCGTGTTAGCTTCAGTTGATGGTAGATACCAGAAGCAGCACGAGAAGATGGACCCAGTTTCCATCTTTCTCCATAACAAAGATTTATATGGAGAGCAATCTCATATCGCAAGATATGAGACCTTGAACGAATTAATTCAAGCGAGGTTGACTTTCGGGTCATCTGTAGGGGACAACGTCCTTACAATGACTAGCTGTATTGATGAGCTCAAGGACCTGGAGACCACGTTGGGAAACAGGTCAGATACTGACTTGGTTCTACAGTCTCTACCTTCTACCCTGAAGGAACCGGGAAAGTAGAAGGAAAGAGAAAGACAATAGTTTCAGGACTGAATGTAGTAAAAGAGGGACATTCCTATTGTTATGGGATTGGGCATTGGCAGAATGATTGCAGGGCTTTTGAAGCCAGTAGCCAGGATACGAAGCATGTTGTGGCTTCAGCCTCAAGTGTATTTGTAATTGAGAACTGTTTGAACTCTACTTCCTGGGTACTAGATACCGGAGCAGGATCTCATATCTGTAATTCATTACATGTTTTGAGAAACCGTAGAGTTATGAAGGTAGGTGATTTGTCTCTCAGAGTTGCAAACAGAATGAGCGTGGACGCTGAATCCGTGGGAGAATATCGCCTAGGTTTGACAAGTGGGCAGATATTGATTCTACGTAACTGTCTGTATGTACCTAGTATGACTTGCAATATCATATCAGTGTTCTCACTTTCAAGAGAGGGATATGATTTTACATTTGTAAGCGGTGTAGTTCACATCCACCTAAATCAAGTTTTGATTGGGTCCGGTACTTTAGATAACGGCATATACGTATTGAGTCAAGCTCAGGTTTTCAATGTCCAGAACACACTTAAAAGAAAGTCTCCGGAATTAAATCAGGCTTTCTTATGACATTGTAGACTAGGTCACATCAATAAGAGAAGGTTGACTAAGTTACATAGAGAAGGATATTTGAATCCGTTCGAATATCAATCTTATACTACTTGTGAATCTTGTCTCATAGGCAAGATGACAAAGACTCCGTTTACTGGACACGGAGTAAGAGCAAGCGAACTCTTGGGACTCGTACACAGTGACGTGTGCGGTCCAATGTCTACACATGCGCGAGGTGGTAATTCATACTTCATTACTTTTACGGATGATTTCTCTAGGTATGGATATGTCTTCTTAATGAAGCATAAATCCGAGGCCTTTGAGAAATTCTAAGAATACAAGAATGAAGTGGAAAAACAAACAGGCAAAAGTATCAAGACACTAAGATCTGATCGAGGTGGTGAATACTTAAGTGCCGAGTTCCTGGGTTACTTAAAAGAGAATGGAATTCTCTCTCAGCTTACTCCTCCATACACACCACAACACAATGGTGTATCGGAAAGAAGGAATCGAACCCTATTGGATATGGTTCATTCCATGATGAGTAAGGCTGAGTTACCGCAATCTTTCTGGGGTTATGCGCTAGAATCAGCGGCATATCTTCTGAACAGGGCTCCTACCAAGACTGTGCCTACCACACCATATCAGATATGGAGTGGAAAGAAACCCCTTATTCAGCATCTGAAGATATGGGGATGTCCAGCTTTTGTTAAAAAGCAGCATGTGGACAAGCTCGAGGCACGATCAGTACAGTGTAAGTTTGTGGGATATCCGAAGAATTCCAAAGGATATTATTTCTATTACGCAGAGGAACAAAAGGTTTTTGTTTCTCGTAATGCCCATTTTCTAGAATATCAGTTTTTAGAAAAGGAAACAAGTGGGAGCGAAATAGAACTGGAAGAAATTCCAGAACCACAAACTACAACTGAAAGTATGGTAGAACCAGAAGTTTCAGAAGAAAGGGACATACCAGCGCCTATCCGCAGAAGAAGTAGGCCATCTCATCCGCCCGAGAGATACTACGGTTTTCTCATAGACGGGGATAGAGAGGATTGCGTCATTGATGATGATGACCCTACTAGCTTCCAGCAAGCCATTCAGAGCGGTGACTCGGTAAAATGGCTGGATGCAATGCGAACCGAAATGGAGTCCATGTACACTAACAAAGTATGGACTTTGGACATTGCTCCAGATGGGATAAAACCCGTAGGATGCAAATGGATCTTCAAAAAGAAGATTGGTGTAAATAGACAGGTTGAAACCTATAAGGCTAGACTTGTTGCAAAGGGTTTCCGTCAAAGACCTGGTTTGGACTATGACGAAACCTTTTCTCCAGTGGCTATGCTCAAACCCATTCGGGTCCTTCTTGCTATTGCTGCCTTCTACGATTATGAGATCTGGCAGATGGACGTAAAGACGACCTTTCTAAATGGAAATTTGGAAGAGAGCGTCAATATGGATCAGCCAGAGGGATTCATTCAGAGTGGGAGCAGCGGTAAAGTATGCAAGTTGCTTAAGTCCATTTATGGACTAAAGCAAGCATCTCGAAGTTGGAACATCTGTTTTGATGATGCTGTCAAAGAATTTGACTTTATCAAAAATCCAGATGAACCATGCATATACAGAAAGATTGTAGGGAGAGTTGTAGTATTCCTCGTATTATACGTGGATGCCATTCTCCTAATAGGAAATGATATTCCTATGTTACAGTCAGTCAAAAGATTCTTATCACAGAAATTCTCCATGAAAGACCTGGGTGATGTCACATACATTCTGGGGATCCGGATCTATCGTGATAGATCAAAGAGAATGTTGGGACTTTCGCAGTCCAGGTACATAGACACCATATTGAAGAGATTCAGTATGGATGATTCTAAGCGCGGTAACCTACCGGCTTGTCACGGAATCACCATCTCCAAAGAGATGTCTCCCAATACTGATTTGGAAAGGGATCGCATGTCGATTATACCCTACGCTTCTGCGGTATGCTCTATAATGTATGCAATGTTATGTACTAGACCAGATGTAGTATACGCATTGAGCGTTGTAAGCCGGTATCAGGAAAACCCAGGGGAGAAGCACTGGATAGCAGTAAAGAACATTCTCAAGTACCTGAGGAGGACTAAGGAGATGTTCTTGGTGTATGGCGGAAAAGACCTCCAGATCGAGGCATTTGCCGACTCTGGCTTCCAGAGTGACAATGATGACTCCAAGTCCATGTCGGGTTATGTCTTTACCCTCAATGGAGGGACGGTCTGTTGGAAGAGTTCCAAGCGGGAGACCGTTGCTGACTCAACAATGGAAGTGGAGTACATAGCTGCTTGCGATGCCGCAAAAGAAGCTGTCTGGATGAAGAAGTTCCTCATAGAACTTCAGGTGGTTCCTACAAGTGTTGATCCAATACCTCTGTATTGTGAAAACAACGGCGCTATAGATTTAGCGAAGGAACCCAGGTCCCATCAGAAATCCAGACACATCTTAAGGCGGTATCACCTGATCAGGGAGATCGTAGATCGCCGGGAGATCGAGGTGAAAAGAGTAGAGACGGAGAATAACATTGCTGATCCATTCACAAAGGCCATTCCTCAGACGCAGTTCGAGAGGCTATTCGAGATGATAGGTCTACGATATGCCAGCTCATGACCCTAGTGCAAGTGGGAGATTGTTAGTGTATATGCCCTAGGGGCCATTATTGTATCATACTTGTATGTATATTACTTAATGGAAGCTTGGGATATTCACAGTTATATATACAGTCTTGCTAAAAATAGTAGTATGCTACTTGGTTTATGTCTACTTTAATATGTGCATATGTTTCTTGTAACGTATCACTTATACATATTAGTAGATCCCATAGGATCTTTGCTTGATTACCAGCATTGTGATGGCAGTCACACTAGTGGGGGCTGGGTAGTCTATAAGCAACATCCTATACTTGTCCATAGTCGTAGGATTATCAAGACTGGGCATCGATACTCCAGAGTAGACTAGTGTGTACGCTTCTCATCCCAGTTGGGGAGATGGTCTGTCCCACAGCCATCGGTACGTCGTACTGGAGATAGTATACAGGTGCTCGTTAGGTTACGGGTACACCGGACAGGACTCGCAGGGGAACTGTTGGTTGGTATTATACCCGTCGTCAATTAACAGTTCCCAGGTGACATGAGTACAACATAGTCCATAGACTTGACACTGCTACTTCGCCTCGAGTGTGTCCCACTGTTCTTAGATTGCTATCCTACCACGGCTCAAAGGAGTCGTGCAAACAGGTAGCAGTTGGGTGCAGTCCCGAGCACTTGGAGGCAGTGGCGGTTAGAAAGGATTCGTCTCTCCTGGTATTGGGAGTTGATATCGCGCTGTGTCAGAGAGCCATTACGCAAAGTCCCTGGCCAGGGCAAGCGAGATTTACTGGTAGGTTCCAGTAGTTTCTCAGGGTGTAATGGGCTACGCTCCAACATGACTTATACCGCTATTAGGGGACTGACGCTTGCCGCCCCCTAGGCTAGATATACGATAGTTTTAGACGAACAGACCGGAATGTACGGAGATTGTCACATCAGGCTCAGTAGGAGTTCGGATGGGTTTCCTCATCGGCCTTCTTATCGACATCTACCTGGGGACCGTTACGTACAGTTAGTGCCGCTTGCGGTCTGTGGTTAAACCCACTGCCAGCGTAGTGTCGAGTCTTTAGAGTCCCACACAGAGGGTTTCCCTACTCCAGGCGAAACGATATAGAGGTCGTATGGTTTTACGACAAGGGTTCAGACGCATACGTGTTTAAACGCACGTACGACGTTCGGACAGTTTTTACTAGCCGGCTTTGGTTTAAGCCAGATTCTAGTATCAAGTTATTGGATTTATACAGTCTAAAGTTTTTCCGTGTTTTCACGGATTGGAGGGGCGTTCTCGTAATTTTCCGGGAAGCTTCTAGAAGCATGGTGACTTGGGGGTTAAGGTGGCATAAACATTTATTGCTTAATGACTCATTTGTGTGATTCATCCATGGTATTAAATGATGCATTAATTAGTTAATGAGTCATATGATGAATCACACAAGGTGAATGAATCAACCATGATGATTAATCATTTATATTATTTATTTGATAAATTGTTATGGTTGTTAAATAAAAATGAGCTCATTATTCATATTGATTCTTATCATTACCTTCTCTCTCCTCAAGCTCTCTCATTCTTGAAACCCTAACCCTAACCTCTCATGTGTTGAGATCAAGGGTTAGCTAGACTAATACATCCATAACCTCACTCTATATCCCCTAGGTAGCTTAGATTAGCACTTTGAGCAACCTAGTTATCTCAAGTTAGAGATCAAGCTTGGCGTAGGAGCTCTCGGGTGGATCGTCTTTGACTCGAGGAGGCCGTTGAGGTGCCGATGTTCCAAGGAGCCTACGAGGAGTGGAGGACAGCGATGAAGACCCGAAGAACAAGTAACATAAGGTATAATTTCGAATCCGAGTAGTTAAATCTCTTGTAGTTTGCTAGTAACGGTTTAGACACGATTCATGCGCTCAAGTCCGTGTTACGAAGTTTTGATAATCGTTTTTCATATATTCCTCCTCCCCGCAAGTTCGTGGGGTGCGTGACATGGACTTACACATCCTAGCCTGATCGTAAATTTTTTCTTCTCCATTTCTTTTAAATGTATTGGGTTTTGTTATATTATTATTATTTTAAGTTGGAGTTTAATATTTTCTAATTAAGATAGAATATATTATTATAGTTGCTTTAAATTTGTTATAGTTATGGTTTTCCAAATTTGTTAAATAAGTATATTATTAGTATTTATATTTATTTACTATTTGATTAATATCTTAAATTTCTATACATATAATATTTATTTGTCTAATATTAATTTTGTAACCAAATAGATAATATTAGTATAGTTGTTTTAACAAAAGATGTTTGGTATTTAAGGTTGTTTAATAATTTATTAATATCTTATTTTAATTTGCATCTAATATATTTTCAAATACTAGATATGTAAACAAATATATTATTGTTATCTAAATGAATTATGTATATGATATTTAACTTTTAAAGTTTCGTTTTATTAAAACTAATAATATCTTATTTATATTCTAATACAATATTTTGTCTACCATGATCTATTATTAATAATTTTTTAATCTTTAAATCCTATTTTAAATCTTTCAAATTAAATTATTGGGGGTTATGAGAATTATTTTCCTACACTTATAGATATTTTGTTATATTCTCTCACCAAATATATTTTATCTCCCCAAACAAATCTATACATATTTTAATCATACACATTTAAACTAATCTATATATATCATATCTATTTAAAACCATATATATATTGATATAAATATTTCTTATTATCCTATATAATAACAAACCCTATACACACACAAACCATACAACCTTTACAAACTCCCATATAATTTAATCTCTTTAACAGTATTTAGATCTCTTCAAATATATTTCTCTCTTCAATATTTTATTCTCCTACCTTTTAACCACTTTACATATATTCATTATCACCATCTCTCTCTTTCTCATATAAATCAACATTCTCTCTTTTTTCCATCACAATATTTTCTTCTTCTTCAAAATTAGCTGTCGCGTCCCACTTCCTGGTGTAATGATAAGGAGACGTGACTAGGCCCGCGACGTATTTACTCAGAAGTAAACACGTTAAGCGAGTAATATAATATAAATGTACACAAGAAAGACATGAGATGTAAATGAACTACTTTTTATTTATTTATTAAACATCTTTTACAATACAACTGAAAAGTAAATACAATGTGGAAAGCAATGCCTAAACAATGGCATAAAAGTAAAAGTATATACAAGTGACTCGAGCTCCGGGTCCTCGATGAACTGCTCCAAGTCTTTTGAGTTGGGCTCGATCTCCAGAGAGTCGGGTCTTCCTGACAACATTCTAAAGAAAGAATAGAAAATGAATGTCGTCAACGAACAATCGCTCGGTAAGTCCTCAAAGAGAGTTAGAAATAGAATAGACAGATAAGAGAATATACTGGTATAATGTATGATTGTTATGTTAACGCAGTTGTTTGTACTTTGGTACAGAATATGGCAGTGTATACGAGAGGAGTCCAACTATTCCGTGGACTATGGTATACGGAGCACAAGGACCCGTCAAGCCACGGGACAACGGTAACGGATATTCAGGTTAGGTGTATTAAAGTGACTATCATCATGCCACTTTTAACACATTCAGCATCAATCTACCCCTTTAAAACCCCGTAATGTTTATTGTATTGCTTACAGCTGAAAGACTTGCTGAAACCATGATATCAATTGTTCATGTAAACGGATAAGGATGTAAACGGATAGTCATGTAATCAAGTCAATATATATCCATGGTTCGGTCAGTTCAAGTCATGTTGATATTGTATAGTATTCTGGTATTTATGTTTCAATTTCCAATATATAAGGATTCATGTTGAATTGGAGATATATTTGAATTGTTTTCAAGTATGGATTGTTTTCAGATTTGACTGAGACTCAGACAATTTAAACAGAATTTGATTCCCGTATTAGTTTTGAAGTTATCAGTAACTGCTGCATATGAACGGCAGGATTTATGACTTTTTCCAAGCCAATTACCATTGATAATTTAGTTTCCTACCTTAAATAGGAAACACCCACTTTCTCCGGCTCCCTGAGGCTCAAGAGAATTAGTCCCGCTTAAACCTATATTTACCAGGATCCTTATTGTAAATTAATAAACTTGAGGGGTTTTTATGAAAACTAGTTTTGATAAACTTTCAAAATAAACCTCAAGCATTTATTTATCATTTTTAGGTTTTTTATGGATGTAATTTTTAAAAGTGAAGTATTCTAATGATTATAAACCAAGATTGAATATTATATGGTATTTTAATGTAAATTGGAATTGTATGGATTTGTGATGGTATATTCATGAAATTTGGGATTCCTTTGTTTAGAAAACAAACATGGAATTTATTAAATATATTTAAAATAGATGGTTTGATAATATTATATATAATTATAAAAATAAAATTTTATTTATTAAATAGAAATTCACGTTTTCTTACAAATTGTATTAAAAATTCCATCGAGATTGTATGCTCCATGAGGAGGACTGCATCCCGCCCTACTAGTCCGATGGATGTGCAATAACCCGCACCAACCTAATCGGATTCCCCAAGAGTGGGTTGTAAGGACATAATCATAAGGAATTTAATTAAAACAATTTAAAGAAATACGGTTTTTAATTGTTTAGGGTATTTTAATGTAAAATTGTATTTGTCCCACAAAATATTATTTTCATGCCATCGTGCTATGTCAAGATGTGTGTTGTGATGAGATAGGTCATTACCTCGTGAGATTTTTCTAAAGGCAATACAAGTAAACATGATAAAATATGTCGAATGTAAAGTTGTGGTATTAAACTGTAAAAGTGCAATAAATATTGTTTTACATGGAGTTTTAAAGTGAAATTGGTTTCTAAATTTTAGTTAATATTTAATAAGCAAGGTATAATAATTTGGATAATTGTTTCCTAAGAAAAATTATTATTTTAAAGAGAATAGAATTTAAAAGTCGGTAAACTCCACTAAACGACATCATTTGAAAGGAGAACCTTTTAGAATAGAAAGGGAGGATGGGAGATGGGACTTACTGGATTGGTGTAGAGAGAAGAGCTGGAGAAAGGTTTTGAGAGTTTCGTGGAGTCGTGGGATCGCTGGAATCTTCCCGAATCGTTGCCGGAACTTGACCTTGGCTAACTCCACTTGTACAACTTATTTGACTTGGAAAAATTTGAGAGTTTTGACAATGGATTTCAGAATAGAGAGAGCTAGGTATGGGGTGGTATTTATAGGATAGAATTAGGGTTTAGAGAATTCAAAATGAGAATTAAAATGCATTAAAACGTTGGTTTAATGGTGATTTTTAATTCTCTGATTAATTGCAGGAAAAACAAACAGAAGAGGAGTAGTGGGGGAGGCCAAGGGGTGTTGGGAAAAAATTTGGGAGCATTCCCCACGGGGGGGGGGGGGGGGCGCAAAAGCATCTCTCGCCGGTCGATTGGAGGGGGTGGGGCTTGGATTGGTGCCACGTGTTGAGGTCCGTTCATATAATAATTTTCATATGTTTGATTTCTGAGACTTTTCATTTTTACGTGTATTGCACGTGTAAACTTTTAGGCTTCCAAAAAGTTTAAAAGAAAAATCATTAAAAATAATATGTGGCTGGGAGGATTTGAACACAGGGGCTACGTTACAGCAATGCAAGGCTTTACCAATGAGCTACAAGTGTTTTTTTGCTGTTCTTAAACAAATTAAATACTTACAGCATACTCAGGGTTGCAAATATTCCATTTAGTACTTTAACTTTAAACAAATTTCTGTACATTAAAAACAGAGTCGTTACATTAGCCTAACTATCAAAGTTTGGTGTTTCGCTTCGTGTCGTCGTGTTTTTCCATCTTCGTGACAAGTACTCTTGCTCCTTTATTTTTAGTCGATGCAATATCGGCGAATCTCTCAACTATTGCTGATAAATAATATTATCATACAAAGTATGTTTATAACTATTTGTATCCACACTGTATGTATATATAATCTTCGTTCAAATTGATATATTATATTCTTGATGTGTTATTATTATTTTATATAAAAATATCATGTGATCATATTTACTTAATTAATATATAATGTAAATTTAAACTCATATTATTTGTATGTGCTATTAATTATTCATACTCATGTATATAATTGTCTGTTGTGATTTTTTTTATTGTAACTATCATATAACATAAATAAATTTGTATGCGTGTGTCTATATATATATATATATATATATATATATATATATGAGAATAATGGAGGAAATAGGCCATAGGAGGGAATTTCCTCCTATGGCGTCGAAAAAACACACCCACCATCGTGTTTTCCGACGATCGGAATGCATCATCTTCATCGTTATCATCTAAGATGTGGGTACACCAAATTTCATGTGATTCTACAACTTTTTCACCGTTGATTTAGCAATGTAAAAAGTTCTATTGTCGGTAAGCCGTTAATTTTGAACCCACTAATTCAACGGTGAAAAAGTTGTAGAATCACATGAAATTTGGTGTATCCATATCTTAGATGATAACGATGAAGATGACGCATTCCGATCGTCGGAAAACACGATGGAGGGTGTGTTTTTTCGACGCCATAGGAGGAAATTCCCTCCTATGGCATCTTTCCTCCATTATTCTATACACACACACACACATTTAAATATACAATATGAATTGTAGTTATAAATTATATGTTAATATAGTAGGTAAGTTATTAATATATTTAGTTAGAATAGTTGTGAATATGATAAGTTATAACATACATAAATTATTAGTTCATATTGGTGACAGTCATATATAATACACTAAAACAGTATAATATATTTTATGTATATAAGTGTACAGTATTAATAATTATTAACATGTATATGCAGTTTAATATATAAAAAGCTTTATAAGTAATTATATGTTTATGTTGCAATCACATTGGTATACACTAGTATACAAAATGTCAACACTTATACCCTAATCTAAAATATAAAAATATATCATTATTACCGTTAATCAATAAATGCTTTGAGCTTAATATTTAATATATATAAATTGAACTTTCGATACTACCACTTCTTATAACATCACTACACTCTATGTGCCTTAATCATATAAATTATATTGACACTATAATTTGTATTAATACTTTCTGTTATCACATGATTATAAAACTTATTACTATCACTTACATGATAACTAGTCAATCTGTCATTTATTTTATCTTACTTACTAGTATCTCGTAATTATACTATTACTACTATCCGCTTTATTCATCTGTAATTTGTCATTCCTATTTAATCATATTAACCCTTTAAAACCATATTTCAGTTTATTATTTTTTCCAATAAATAAACCCTGTCACGCCCCGCTTCCCAATAAACGGAAACAGTGACGTGACGAGGCCCGCGCTGTATTTATTTTGAGAAGGTTATTTCCCGGAATAAATACGCTAAGCGTAAAAGGAGCAATATAAAAATGATAAGAAATTTAACATGAGATTAAAACTTCAACAACTTTATTTACATTCAACTTGATTCATTTACAATACATGATTTCAACTGAAAGAAAATACAAGAAAGGAAATGCCTAAACAGTTGATATACATAAACTGAGAAAAAGATAACTGGACTAGGCCTGGATCGCGATCTAATCGTGCTCTTCCTCTGAGATGTCTACCTCCCCAGTCTCCACGATATCTGACGAACATTCTAAGAAAACAAAGGTGGGTGGAATACCCGTCAGTGAACTTTCGCTCGGTAAGTCCCCAAGAAATGAAGTGAAATATAAAGTGTAATGATAAAGAAAAATGTATATCATGATCAATTGATTATGATGTATGATGTTTCGGCATGTCGTTTGATGTAAATATGGCAAGTTTATTTAGCATGCGGTTATTTATATCATGGTAACTAACATGAGCAGAGTATAACATGGCCGTGTAGTGTAGGTATAGTGAACATGAAGTGAATGTAAGTGTCTTAACGGTCTCTAATTGGGTATACTTATTTAACGTAAATTCAAGGGTGAATGTCAACCAATCTCAAGAGTGTTCTCGAACCCAACATGATGTAATTCAGGGGTAAGGAACCACGGGTCCGAATCAAGTGTTAGTAACGGGACTTCAATCTAGTGTTGAAGTATTCCAAACTCAACAGGCTGTAATTCATGAGTAAGGAAACACGGGCCCTCATGATAGTTTGCTTGTATTAGTAGACATGAATTCATGATCTAGTGAGACTCCTGAGATTTCGTTGGATTCACGCATGAACTACCCCAACACCCCGTGTATACTAAGTTACAGTTAAAATTACCAGTCTTGCTCGAATCCATGAATACATAAAGTTTCAAGATTGAGTTCATGTCAATATCATGTATTCGTGGCAAGTATTCTTGTATTCATGTCAAGTTGTATTCATGGTTCGAGTCAAGTCAGTTTAAATAACAACCATTGTGTTCTGGTATTCATGTTAGGTTCATATCCAATTATAACCAGAGTTTGGTTAAGTCAATATACATGTTTGAGATTGATGGTTTGAATTCAAGTGTTCATATTCATGTTCAAGTATTCATATTTGATATTGGATTCAGATTTGAATTTGGATTCAGACTTGAGTTAGACTCAGACTCAGACTTGAGTCGGACACTTGTAAACTGATTTAGATCCTGAATTAGGTTCGGGAGTCATCGATAACTGCTGCACATGAACGACAGGATTTGTGTCTTTTTCCAAGACAATTACCATTGATAACTCCGTTAAGTTTTCTACCTTAAATAAGCAAGAACTCACTTTCTTCGGCTCCCTAGGGCTCAAGAGAATTGATCTTGCTTAAACCTATATTTACTAAGGTCCTTAAATATTGTTTTATATAACTCGAGGGGGTTTTATGAAAAATATTTTTTATAAAATTTCAAAATAAACCTCGAGTATTTATTTATATTATTTAGGGTTTTCATGGATATGAATTTTAAGGATTTGAGGTATTTTAGTGATAATTACATAGCTTGGAAAGTTCATAGTATTTTATTTTAAAACTTGTCTTTTGTTGGTATCTTGATGGTATTTTGGTGAAATTTATAATTCTTTCATTTTAAAAATGCAAGTTTATTATATTTTGAAAATATATGGATTTTGCAATTTTATATAATTATTAAAAATTAATTTTATTTAATTAGAAAAATTCGTTTTTCTTAAAAACCGTATTTAAAACTTTTCGAGACTGAATGCTCCGTGAGGATGTCTGCATCTCGCTCTACTAGCCCAAGAATGTGCGATAATTTGCACCATCCAATAGCGGGTCCCCTAAAGAGGGTTGTAAAGGCATATTCGCAAAGAAATTTAAAATACCGTTTTAAAAGAAAACTGTTTTTAAAGTGAGCGGTATTTTAATGTAATATTTTCTTCATAACCAAAATTCACACAAAGACATCATGCTATGGAACAAGTGTGTATGCGAGGGGTAGGTCGTTACCTCGTGAAGTTTTCCTAATGTATGTTTAAGAGATACTAAAAGAGATGATATTTAAAGTTCATGGTATTTTAATGAAAAACTTAAGTTAAAGTTATTTTGCATGGAATTTTAGGTTAAAATTTAATCTAAACATTTATAATTAAGATTACAAGTATCGTGTAAAATTTGGATGAACAATATATAAGAAAAAGGGTTTTTTAGGGTTTAGAAAATAGATATCGGTATTAACTCCACCTACCGATATTCGTTTTAAAATGAATTTTGAAAAAAGAGGAATGAAGATTGGAAAGGACTTGCCGTTTGATTATATGCTAAGAAGAGAGGGAGGAAGAGTAGGAAAGCTTTGGGGTATCACGGGAGCGCCGGAATTAGTTTCGATCGTTGCCGAGAGTTGCTTGCTTGCTAACTCCACTTTACTCCACTTGCATATAGGAACTTTTGAGAGAATTTTGGCTAGAATTTTTAGAATGGTGAAGGGCTAGAGCATGGGGTAGTATTTATAGTGTAGAATTAGGGTTTTGGAATTAAAATGGTGAATTAAAATGCATTAAAAAGATGATAAATGGTGAAATGAAGGGTCTCAGTTTGATTGCAGGGAAATCAAACAGTGCAGGGGAGTTAGGGGTAGGGAAAGAGTCAAGTGTGCAGAGCACGGAGGAGCTTGGGCCAAGAACGACCGTCCCCGCCGGATTTTGATGGAGTTTGGCCGGTTGAATTGGGGCTTTGGATTGATTCCACGTGTACTACTCAGTGTTTAAACCCTTTTGCACATGTTTGATTTTTCTGATTTTTCATTTTTATGTGTATTGCACGTGTAAACTTTTGGATTTCCAAAAAGTTAAAAAGAAAAAAATCAGAAAAATAATGTGTCTGATGGGGGTTGAACACAGGGCTACGTTACCGCGGTGTAATGTCTTTACCAGTGAGCTACAAGTGGCTTCTTGCTGTTTTTTAGCAAAAGAAACTTATAACTCAAACTCAGGTTGTGCTACTCTCTTCTGTACATTAAAGAAAATTTTTGTATAGTGATTTCAGAGTCGTTACATTCTACCCACCTTATAAAAATTTCGTCCTTGAAATTCATTCAAGGAAGTTGTAACAGATTCAAGAAAAATTTGATTACAGCAGTGGTGAAAGAACTACTAATATTTTACCGAAAGTGTATGAAAATGTTTAGGTAGATGAAAGACCAACAGGATGCAAGAATTTGAAAGACTAAAAAGGATGTGAGGGGATTTACCAGGGTTACCTTGACCCATATCTTCGACTTCCACGACCGTCAAGATGAAAGCTTGACGTCTCTGCACATTTCTCTGTGCATGCTGGTACATCGATGGCTGACGAGGTAAAGGTGGTCCGCGTGGAGGTGGTGCAGAAAGAGCTAATTGAGTAGGTGGAGCTTGAATAGCTGGTCTAGCTGCGGGGACTGGGCCAGTTCGGTTGTGTGGGCAAGTTCCTATAATATGTGAAGATGATCCACAAATCAGACAAAGACCATTCGCTCGACGGCAATCCTTAATTTGGTGTCCGGTCCTCTTACAATAGATACAGAAGTTGGTTTCAGTCTCGGGAAATGACCCTTTTGGCCTCATAGCCGGCGTTGAGAGAGTTAGCCTAGAAGAGGCTCCTCCATTAATCTGGTTGGCGGGACGTTTCATACCGACCAACTGTGGCCTTCCCTTCTTCTTAATGACAGCTTCATAGCGACGAGCTGACTTCAAAACTGCTTCGTGTGTTAGGTATTTTCCTATTTCTAGGATAGCCTGGATCTCAGGTTCTAATTCTTGCTGGAAGCGCCTGGCTCTAATTTCAGCGGTAGGAATTAGATGGGCGGCGAATCTGCCGAGCATGGTGAATTTGGCATCGTACTCGTCCACCGACTTATCCCACATGGATCCTTGTTGCACGTGAATGAACTTCTGTTCTATCTCGAAGTGTGCGATTTCCAAAAAATACTTGGCATCAAAGAGATCATGAAAAGTCATCCACTCGATTGGCTGCTCAAGACAGCTCTCCTCAACCTTCCACCAGATTCTGGCATTGTCAGTAAGCTGGAGTTTTGCTATTCTGACCGAAGCCACTTCTGGAACTTGAGCTGTAGCTAGGTCGTCTTCAATGCTCTGTGCTCATTTCTCGGCCTCAAGTGGTTTCTCCTTCCCTGAGAAGTTATTCGGGTGTAACGCTCGAAATTGTTTCACACACGGTGTTTTTGCTTTAGAGCGGATGAAACTCTGTTAAAGTAGAGCGGTCTGCTCTTGCAAAATCGTGCTTTGAGCCTACTGACCTTCAAGTAGGCTTTTGATAGCCTCCCGAAGCATCGTCTGTTCTGTGAGTGGAGTGGCTACGATAAGTGGAGGTGGTAAAACGGTAAGGATAGGTTGCGGTGGTGTACTTCCATCGTTGGTGCTAAGGTTGCTGGGAGAATCCATCATCTTTGATAGAGAAAAAAGATTAGGATAGATTCAACAGAAATTGAATTGCAAGGAATGTAAAGTTGTTGAATCTCATATTTCTTGTTATATATTGCTTATGACTTCATGCAGAACTGATCTGCATGGGACACTAACAAAACCTGTTACGCCCCGCTTCCCAATAGATGGAAACGGTGACGTGGCGAGGCCCGCGACATATTTATTTCGAGAATGTCATTTCCCGGAATAAATACGCTAAGCGTAAAAGGAGCAATATAAAAATGAAAAGAAATTTAACATGAGATTAAAAATTTAACAACTTTATTTACATTCAACTTGATTCATTTATAATACATGATTTAAACTGAAAGAAAATACAAGAAAGGAAATGCCTAAACAGTTGGCATACATAAACTGAGAAAAAGATAACTGAACTAGGCCTGGGTCGCGATCTAATCGTGCTCCTCCTCTAAGATGTCTACCTCCTCAGTCTCTACGATATCTGACAAACATTCCAAGAAAACAAAGGTGGGTGGAATGCTTGTCAGCGAACTTTCGCTGATAAGTCCCCAAGAAATGAAGTGAAATATAAAGTGTAATGATAAAGAAAATGTATATCATGAACAATTGATTATAAGGTATGATGTGCCGGCATGTCGTTTGATATAAACATGGCAAGTTTATTTAGCATGCGGATATTTATATCATGGTAACGAACATGAGCAGAGTATAACATGGCCGTGTAGTGTAGGTATAGCGAACATGAAGTGAATGTAAGTGTCTTAACGGTCTCTACTTAGATATACTAATTTAGCGTAAGTTCAAGGGTGAATATCAACCAATCTCAAGAGTGTTCTCGAACCCAACAGGCTGTAATCTAGGGGTAAGAAACCACGGGCCCGAATCAAGTGTTAGTAACGGGACTTCAACCTAGTGTTGAAGTGTTCCAAACTCAACAGGCTGTAATTCAAGAGCAAGGAAATACGGGACCTCATGATACCTTGCTTGTGTTAGTAGATATGGATTCATGATCTAGTGGGACTCCTGAGATTTCATTAGATTCACGCATTAACTACTCCAACACCCCGTATATGCTAAGTTACAGTTAAAATTTCTGGCCTTGCTCAAATCCATGAATATATCAAGTTACAAGATTGAGTTCATATCAATATCATGTATTCATGGCAAGTATTTTTGTATTCATAATTCGAGTCAAGTCAGTTTAAATATCAACCATTGTGTTATGGTATTCATGTTAGATTCACGTCCAATTATAACCAGGGTTTGGTTAAGTCAATATACATGTTTGAGATTGATGGTTTGAATTCAAGTGTTTATGTTCATGTTCAAGTATTCATGTTTGATATTGGATTCATGTTTGAGTTTGGATTCAGACATGAGTTAGACTCAGACTTGAGTCAGACACTTGTAAACTGATTTAGATCCTGAATTAGGTTCGGGAGTCATCGGTAACTGCTGCACATGGACAACAGGATTTGTGTCTTTTTCCAAGACAATTACCATTGATAACTCCGTTAAGTTTTCTAGCTTAAATAGGCAAGCACCCACTTTCTCCGGCTCCTTGGGGATCAAGAGAATTGATCCCGTTTAAACCTATATTTATTAAAGTCCTTAAATATTGTTTTATATAACTCGAGGGGGTTTTATGAAAAATATTTTTTATAAAATTTCAAAATAAATCTCGAGTATTTATTTATATTATTTAGGGTTTTCATGGATATGAATTTTAAGGATTTGAGGTATTTTAGTGATAATTACATAGCTTGGAAAGTTCATGGTATTTTATTGTAAAACTTGTCTTTTGTTGGTATCTTAATGGTATTTTGGTGAAACTTGTAATTCTTTCATTTTAAAAATGCAAGTTTATTATATTTTGAAAATATATGGATTTTGTAATTTTATATAATTATTAAAAATTAATTTTATTTAATTAGAAAATTTTGTTTTTCTTAAAACCGTATTTAAAACCTTTCGAGACCGAATGCTCCGTGAGAAAGTCTGCATCTCGCTCTACTAGTCCAAGGATGTGCGATAATCCGCACCATCCAATAGCGGGTCCCCTAAAGAGGGCTGTAAAGGTATATTCGCAAGGGAATTTAAAATACTGTTTTAAAATAAAACCGTTTTAAAAGTGAGTGGTATTTTAATGTAATATTTTCTTCGTAACCAAAATTCACACAAAGACGTCGTGCTATGGAACAAGAGTGTATGTGAGGGGTGGGTCGTTACCTCGTGAAGTTTTCCTAAGGTATGTTTAAGCGATACTAAAAGAGGTGATATTTAAAGTTCATGGTATTTTAATGAAAAACTTAAGTTAAAGTTATTTTGCATGGAATTCTAGGTTAAAATATATTTTAAATATTTATAATTAAGATTACAAGTATTGTGTAAAATTTAGATGGACAATATGTAAGAAAAAATAAGATTTTAGGGTTTAGAAAATAAATATCGGTATTAACTCCACTTACCGATATTCGTTTTAAAATGAATTTTTAAAGAAGAGGAATGAAGATTGGAAGGGACTTACCATTTGATTATGCTAAGAAGAGAGGGAGGAAGAGTAGGAAAGCTTTAGGGTGTCGCGGGAGTGCCGAAATTAGGTTTGATCGTTGCCGAAAGTTGCTTGCTTGTTAACTCCACTTTACTCCACCTGCACTTAGGAACTTTTGAGAGAGTTTTGGCTCGAATTTTCAGAATGGTGAAGGGCTGCGGCATGGGGTAGTATTTATAGTGTAGAATTAGGGTTTTGGAATTAAAATGGTGAATTAAAATGCATTAAAAAGATGATAAATGATGAAATGAAGGGTCTCTGTTTGATTATAGGGAAATCAAACAGTGCAAGGAAGTTAGGGGTAAGGGAAAGTCAAGTATGCAGAGCATGGAGGAGCTTGGGCCAAGATCGACCGTCCTCGCCGGTTTTTGATGGAGTTTGGCTGGTTGAATTGGAGCTTTGGGGTTCTGGATTGATGCCACGTGTACTACTCAGTGTTTAAACCCTTTTGCACATGTTTGATTTTTCTGACTTTTCATTTTTATGTGTATTGTATGTGTAAACTTTTGGATTTCCAAAAATTTAAAAAGAAAAAAACCAGAAAAATAATGTGTCTGATAGGGATCGAACACAGGGCTACGTCACTACAGTGCAAGGGCTTTACCAGTGAGCTACAAGTGGCTTCTTACTGTTTTTAGCAAAAGAAACTTATAACTCAAACTCAGGTTGTGCTACTCTCTTTTGTACATTAAAGAAAAATTTTGTACAGTGATTTCAGAGTTGTTACAAACCCGGATGTTAAATACATATGCTTGCATATTCATGTAGAGTCTTGTTTACATTTTGACTTTATCATATCATATCGCCTATATTTAACATTTTACTTGAGACAATTATTGTCGACATGTTTGAGCAACTCTAACATGTTATTCTTGTTTATGGACACCATCATTTTATAACTACTGTATTTAACATGCCATGACTACTCATTGTTATAGTCTACTCATATTAAAATGAGATCTCTAATTAGAATGCTGAATTAAATATCATAACATAATCTATACTGTTACAAGTTCCATTTCTGTATAATTAACATGATATTACAAGTGTCCGTCCATTCAGCGTCCTTAATTAGTTATTCAGTTTATTGCCATGTTAGTTATAAATACGCGGGGTGTTGGGGGTAGTTTGAGTGTGCGTTCGTACAACAGGATCTCAGGAGTCTCATGCTGGCAGCTCGTACCGGGCTATATCGGTCGCTTGTTACTACAGACGTTACCGGGCTATATCGGTCGCTTGTTCATTCCACATTTTGGGCCCATGTTTCCTTATCCCTGAGGCTCTATCCTTAGGTTGGGAATACTCATGCAGAGGTTGACGTACATACTCGAACTCACGATAGGATAGATTACTTTTTAGTGACCAGTTAGGATATGACTTGACCGACTTGACCTGCTTACATGTCTGTTTCATATTATTATTATATCCATATATATATAAACATGTGTACACGAGCTTCACAACACTCACACATTCATGCTATCACACCACATACACACACTTTTGCGTTGAGTACTTGTTTGGATGTTCTGGCATCTTTGAAATTTCCAATCTCAGGTTTAGAGACGGATTTTCAGGCCGAGCAGGATTAGAGCGATTATCTGGAGTTTGACGAAGATCAGTAGTATTGTATGTTTATTTTTATTTTATTTTATTTCAGTTACTATTAGAATGTGCGTCCCTCGTGGGATGATAGGAATAATGTATCTTTCTTTTTGGATTTTGTACTTCGTTTATTCAGAACCCTTTATTTTTTGGATCTTTTATTGACCCTATCTTTATCTTATGGATTCATCAGTATTATTTGTTATTTATGCAGTATGATATTAGTATTATATCTTGGATATTATCATACAGGTTTAGCTAGAGCCTTAGGTATGACTATGGCAAGGCTATTTCTCCTTGTCTAGGAGCACTGGCGGTTTCGGTCTATATTTCCGTATTCCAGGAATTAGGGTGTTATATGTCGAATTCCCTATTCGAAATATATGCTTGCTCGGTGTGAAAGCCTAGGCTTTCATCCCGAGAACCTTTATGCTCTTTTGTTTTTCAAGATTGATGAAGAAAACTTGCTTCTTTTCTTGGCCTTGATCTTGGATCTTGGACTTTTGAGATGAGCTTTCTTCTTTAAGTGATGAGTTCTCCTTTATGAGATTTGATAGAAGAAAGAGATTCTCTTTTAATGGATTTATGGCTTTATCTAATTTATTTTAGAAAAAGATAGCTTTTCTTCTAAATTAATTAGGAGCAGATGAAGAACCTTGAGGAAAGAAAGAGAGAGAGAAAGGAGGCTCAAAACCCTAGAATGATTTGGGAATCAAAGTTATGCATTTCTTCATATGTTTGTCTTATATAAGCTTATACCTTTACACATAGCCCCTTAGGCTTTACAATTTTGGATTTTTTCCCATTTTCTTACATTTATTCCTGGAAATTACATTTAAACTTATTCATTATATAATTCTTTCTCCTCCTAGCATGGGGTCGGCTCCCATGTTTGGGCTTAACTTGGGATCAGGCCCACTTGGCTTGGGCTTAGACCCGCTTGTTTGGGTGTTGACTTTGAATTTGATTTGTTGACATTTTGGCTTTTTGATCTCGACTGTGGGGTGTAATTTTTGACCCCAACAAAGTGTCCCCCATCAATAAATGTAAACCATATGCATGCGTCGTGTGCATGAAATTGATGGATGTTCTTTCGTTGAGAGGTCAACTTGGTTCTCTTTTAGTGACGCAGAGGTCGATATCCCGAGGCGGAGTACGATTCCGACGCGGGGGCAGACATCCCGAGGCAGAGCATGATTTTGACACGAGAGAATACGTCCCGAGGCGGAACATGATTCCGAGGTGGAGCGTGATTCCGAGATGGAGCATGATTCCAACGCGAGGGCATATATTTCGAGGCGGAGCATGATTCTGAAGCAGGGCAGACATTCCGAAGCGGAGCATGATTCCGACGTGGGGGTATATATATTGAGGCGGAGCATCATTCCGACATGGGGGCAGACATCCTGAGGCGGAGCATGATTCCGACGCAGGGCAGACATCCCGAGGTGGAGCATGATTCAAGCGCGGGGCTTGATTTGCTTGGCTTCTGCACCGTTCGACTGGACTTTTTGAGTTTGGAAGCATTGTCGAGTGATACTTTAATTTGATTTGTTTGATTCTGACCCTATTCAGCGGGACCTTTGAGCTTGGAGGCACTGCCAAGTGGGACTTGGAATTTGGATTTTTGTTTGGTTTGGAATTTGATGATTTTGAATAGAATTTGAATTGGAAGTTTGGAATTTTGGGGCTGGGGTTGGCATTAGCGTTGCTAACGCTGGAGTGCGGGTTTTAGGAGCAATTCATCATTTCCCGTTGAGGTTTTATGGATTTGGATTGTTGTTTAGCGTCAGTATCGCCACACTGGAGTATGGTACCAGGAGTGACTCATCATTTACCGTTGGAGAATTTGGGGGTTTGAATTTTCTGCTGCATCACGACCACTAGAATGGTATCAAGAGAGACCCATCATTCGCCGTTAGAGGTTTTATGGATCTGGATTGTTATTTGGCATCAACATCGCTACACTGGAGTATGGTACCAGGAGCGACTCATCATTTCCCGTTGGAGACTTTGGGGATTTGAATTTTCTGTTAGGCATCTGCATCGCTACCATTAGAATGGTACCAGGAGTAACTCATCATTCACCGCTGGAGGCTTTGGAGATTTGGATTTTGGTTGGCATCTTCATCATTACAGTGGAATATGATACCAGGAGCGACTCATCATTCGCCGTTGGGGGATTTTGGTTGGCATCTTCATCGCTATACTGGAATATGATAACAGAAGCAACTTATCATTGGCCTTTGAAGGATTTGGAGATTTGAATTTTGGTTGGCGTCTGCACCTCTACACTGGAATATGGTAGCAGGAGAAACACATCATTCGCTTTTAGAGATTTGGTTAGGGTCTGCATCGTTCCACTGGAATAAGTACCAGGAGCAACTCATCATTCGTATTTGGAGAATTTAGAGATTTGGATTTTGGTTGGTATTGTAGAGTATTTTTCGTCACCTTATTATGATAGGAGTGCGTGTCGCTTGTCAGGCATATTACAGATTCCCCCTGTCTGGGGTAGGCTGGGGTTTAATGATTGTGGGGATCCGAATCTCCGGAAGCCGCGGACTAAGATGCCGTTAATTACCACTCTCTTTTGGAGCGAGAGAACCTCCGATTAACAAGTCAAACAGATCATGCGAATTTAATATGCAGTATGTGCGTGTTGTGAGCGCTTCAGGCATATCGGGGGCCTCGCAGAGTTTTTACGGGGGTCCTGCTATCCGGATAGCGGGCTGGGGGTCAAGAGCGCTAGCAGCCCTCTTGCGGGGTGCAGAATAGCATCCCGTTAGAATTTTTTTCTAACGGGAGAGATGATGAGTGTATATATGTCAAGTGCATAACTAGCAAAGTAAGCACATGGTAAGGCGGGCACGTGATAAACGAGCACCTGCCAAAACGCGCACCTGGAAAGGTGCGCACTTAGCAGAGTGTGCACCTTCCGAGATGCACACTCAGAAGAGTGCGCACCTACTGAGGTGTGCACCTGATAAAGTGCGAGAGAGTAAAGGGAGCCAAAGGGTCCCGAATAGGCCAAAAGGTCAAGAAAGGTGCACACTTAGAGAAGTGCACACCTAGCAAAGTGCATGTTTCCCTCCGAACGGCGGCCGACGACGCGAGGACGTCTAGTCCTGGCGATTCGGGGCAGATGCTATTTGGTGCTATCCGTCCACCTCTCCGAAGATGCCAAGTTGATTTATGGCACCGTGTATCGGAGGTTTAGACGGATGCGGCCGATGTAGCAGACTTCGTCAGATTCCCCCTCGCTTGAGGGGTTTTTGATTGTGGGGACGCTCTTCCCTGTAGGCGCAAGCCCCTGCAGTTAATTACGCTACCGCATCGTGGTAACAACTTTCTCGTGGATGTTTGTTTTGTTTGTGGTTGCCCGTGGATTGTATACGGGGACTAATTTATGTCGTCGCCCGTAGGACGTGGATTAGTCCAAATCCGTATTTTCTTAGATTTGGGTTTGGGGTTTTGGTTTGAGGATACGTTAGCCATATTTGAGACTAAGATCAACTCAAACGTTTGTTAAGGATACGTTAGTCTAATTTGAGACTAAGATCAACTTAACGGGATCGTTTAGATCCAACAAGAGAGCATTTGGGCTCTATTGTTCCAGTTTAAGGACATAGTGGTCCATGATGGTCCGTATTCCAGTTTAGGGACGTGGTGGTCTATATTCCAGTTTAAAGACGTGGTGGTCTATGTTCCAGTTTAGGGACGTGGTGGTCTATGTTCCAGTTTAGAGACGTGGTGGTATATGTTCCAGTTTAGAGACGTGGTGGTCTATATTCCAGTTTAAAGACGTGGTGGTCTATATTCCAGTTTAGGGACGTGGTGGTCCGACATTAGTTTAAGGACGTTTCGGTCCAACATTAGTTTAGGGACGTTTCGGTCCACGAGTTTAAGGACCCCGCAGTCCATATTGATGTGTGGTTGTTGGGACCCGTCACCTCTCTGACGTCGTTGAAGGATTACAACGACATGTGTCAGAGGAGTTCAGAGATGTACCCTTAAACCGGTCGTAGATTGATTTAGGAGAGCAATCTTGCTCAGTCAATTTAGTTTGAGGACTTACGGTCATGATTGGGCTAAGTCCCGTTGAAAATTATTCAACGCTTTTATTTGTTTTTACTCTGTTAGACCTGTGCTAGGGCTTGGCCCATTTTTAAATAATGCATTGCATTATTTTCTATTTTTTTTGTTTGGGCTCTGCCCATAAAGATGCAGAGCATCAATTTATTCTGGGCTCTGCTCATTTATGAATGATGCAAGGCACCAACTTTGTTTGGGCTCTGCCCCTTTTTAAAATGCATAGCATTTTTATTATTTTGTTTGGGCTCTGCCCATTTATAAATGATGCAGAGCATCAATTTAATTAGGCCTGCTTGGTCTTTTGACTTGGGCCTGGCCCTTTAGGAAATGCATTGCATTTATCCGGCGCTTTGCGCCAATCAGAGAGCGCAAGCGCTTATAGTGCTGACACGTGTCGCGCAAGCGCAGTGCGCTGCACTAATGCGCTGCGCCTGCGCTGCTGACACGTGGCGCGCTCCGGTGGCTTGCGCCAATCCAGGAGCGCAACAGCGCAGTTTGCAAGTGCAAGGCACTATGATTTAAGAATCTTTAGATTCAAGAACCAATGGTTCATAAAAAGAAGTGCAAGGCACTGTTTATTATTTATTTTTCTTTTCATTAGAGGTCCTTGATCTTGTTCTCAGATCAATGATCTGTTCATAAGAGAATTTTCTCTTTTTCTAAAGGTTTTTACCTTTTTTGTTCTTGAGGAATTCTCTCTAATTCTTCAGAGTTCTCTCTATTTAATTTCTCGCAAAAATGTTGATTCCTTTGAATTGAGGTCTGGGGTCCTTTTTATAGTGCCCATAAATTAGTTAAAGAGATCTTTCTCTGAGTAATTTGGGGAATTTTCCCCACCGTTGGATCTTTGATCCAAAGGCTTCTATTTCACAGAAGAAAATCTTCTTGTTTTAACAAGATCAGAAAAGATTTCTTTAAAATTTCAATTCTGTTTTGCGCAAACGCCCCAGCGCATGACACGTGTCGTGCAGCGCAGCTGTGCTTGCGCAGTTGTGCTTGCGCAACTGCGCAGACACGCGTCGCGCAGAGCTGTGCTCGCGCAGCTGTGCTTGCGCAACTGCGCAGACACGTGTCGCGCAGCGCAGCGCTTGCGCAACTGAAACGTTGCTTCCTTTACGTTTTGTTTTAAAGATCCTTGCTCTGATTGGACGCACTGCCTCGGGCGCTGTGCTGACGCATCAACTTCTGGCACGTGGCGCTTTGCGCGCAGCGCAGAGGATCTGAAGCGTCGCTTCATTTATTAAAACTTAGATTTTCAAAGAAGAGCTTTGCTTTGATTGGGGGAATCGGAAGCGTCGCTTCACCTGAGATATCTTTTCATCTCCTTTTTTCCAGCCAAACTTGTATTTCCAAAATCTTGATTTCCCGCGTCCATTGTGCACAGAATCTTTTGTGCTTGGGTCTATATATAGTTCAAGGCCAAGCCTTTTCTTTTCTCATCTTCAGAGAACTTCTTCTACCATGGCTTGCAACCGCCTTCACGCCCGCCGTCAACCATGGGAAGTGCCGATCCGGGACATTGTTCTTCGTTTTGCTGCGCGCCTGGTGGACCCTTCTTTTACGGATGAGCAGTGCGATGCTGCAATGTACGAGCTTTCGACTCGTGTGGGGTCTCCTCTTCCTCCGGACTCCATTTGGCTCCGGATGATCCTTGCCTCGGTGCTCGCCGATCTTCCCCCTCCTCGGGTAGAGATGTCCTCGGCGATGCTTAACACCGCCGAGGATAAGATCGAGTGCTTCTTTGAAGCGCTCTTGATCACTAAAGCCCTGAGGGACTGCTCTTTCCACTTGCTGAGCCAGATACGGGCTCGCCGGGTTGTCATCGCCACCTTTTCCAATGAATATGGCGACGATCGTTGGATGTCTTCCTCTCGAGAAGATCGCCGCTTCGACGTGGTGGAGAAGAAAGAGAGGGAATTGGAGAATCTCCTTTTTATCTTTGTGAACCCTTGTCTTTCCGATCCCACATTTGGTGATCTTTTTTAAATGTAATAATAAATAAATGTTTTAATTAAGTATTTTATTATCTGTTAAGTGTTCTTTTTATTTTAGCTCTCTGTCGTGCTTGTGCATCGTATGATTTAATTTGCTATTATCAAGTGCATGTGATTCTTGCAAGGATAAATTGCCTTTGGTGTTCAGACTCTTTTACTTTTCAGTTTTTTTTTAGAAATAGAATTTTGTTCTGATTGAGGGGAAACAAATGCCCCCCCCACCGTTGCACTTGCGTGGTTCCTAACGCAAGCGCAATGGTGGCAGAATTCCAACCGTTGTGGCAACCTCTGGAAGTTGAAAAGGCACTTGACGCCTATAAATAGGACCTTTGGTCCTGCACAGATGATTATTATCTTTAAAATTTTCATTTTCAGAAACGTGTCGCGCAGCGCAGCGCTTGCACAGCTGTACTTGCACAGCTGTGCTTGTGCAACTGCGCAGACACGCGTCGTGCGTCGTGCTTGCGCAGCTGTGCTTGCGCAGCTGTGCCTGCACAGACACGTATCGCGCAGCGCAGCGCTTGCGCAGCTGTGCCTGCACAGACACGTGTCGCGCAGCGCAGCACTTGCGCAATTGGAGCGTTGCTGCCTTTAATTTTTGCTTTAAATAGAGCTTTGCTCTGATTGGGTGTGCTGCTTTGGGCGCTGCGCTGATGTGTCTGTGCCTAACACGTGGCGCGTTGCACGCAGTGCAGAGGATCTGAAGCGTTGCTTCATTTATTAAAATTTAGATTTTCAAAGTAGAGCTTTGCTCTGATTGGGGGGGAAGATGAAGCATTGATTCATCTCCCGCCTTGGAATTTGAACAGAGCTTTGCTCTGATTGGGGTAAACAAATGCCCCTCCACCGTTGCGGTAGCTTTTGGAAGTTGAAAGGGCATTTAATGCCTATAAATAGGACCTTTGGTCCTTCACAGATGATCATCATCTTCCAAAAATTTTATTTTCAGAAACTCAGAGCCCGCTCTTGTTTAAGAACTTTTAGAGCCTTGCTCTTATTTCTTTTCAAGAACTTTCAAAGTTTAGAACCCAGTACCCTTTTAGGTAAAATTTTAAATTAAATTAAATTACATTAAGTTTAATTAACAGAGCCTTGCTCTCATAGATCTTTTGATCTAAAGAAAATCCTTTTGGGGTTTCACCAAATAGAGCTTTGCTCTCAGGAATCTGTTTCAGGGTTTCTCAACCCATGAACAGAACCTTGCATCTTTGGCAAAACATAGATCCCTTTGATCTAAAAAAAAGATGAACTCTTAAGAGTTTTTCATTGATCTTAGAGTTTGAAGATGGTATTTTATTCCTCAGTGCATTATATCGTTTTGCTTAATCAGTTTTTCTGATAATTCTGTTGACCCTCTTTCACAGGAACAATGGACGCCTACATGTATGCTCTTAACGAGATCATCTCTTACGGGGACATCCGCTGACTTGGTCGCTCTCAAAATTGAGAGTTCACAAACGAGGAGTGTGCTGAAATAATGAGCCGCTTCGACGCGTACAATGGTCCACTGCTTCCCCGACGTTCCTCCCTCCTTAAGCTTATCGTGGGAGCCATCTGGGAAGCGCTTCCCCTCTTCTGTTCCGGCGTGCCACTTAGGGCGTTGGATGCTGCTGAGGACAAGGTGCACTCGGTGTACCTGTTGAACTTTATCTCGAAGAGACGGCGATACAATCTTATCGATCTCTTGCACGAGGTCTTTCAACAGTCCGCCATACTCGCTGCTTATCGGAGGGTGGAAGACATCAGGGGGGACCCTGACGCTTGTGCTCGCGAAAGAAAGCACACTAGGATGGTCCGCGAGGCCTGGAAAGTCATAGATAAGGTCGCTTTTGAATTCCTCAATCCATGCCCTGGATCTGAGGTTATTCCATTGTAACTTTCGTTTATTGCTTTTATGATTGTAAGAACTTCGGGCAATATTAATGAAATTTTTTGTTTTTCCTAGCCTGTCTTATCTTTTGTTCTGAATCTTTTGCCCATGCATGAATGAATGTGTTTTGAATGCTTGATCAAATGTAAATCGGATGCTTTTTCTGTTGCTTTTCTTCTTTCTCAGCATGTCGACACAATTAGCATACACTAGAGTAGGCCTCTTGATTTCTTCACAGAATAGCGATTGCTTAGGTCGCAGGTTCGGATCTGCCTCCTAAGACTTTTCAACTCTATGAGCCGTGAGGGTCTCATAGAGACTTTTCTCCCTATGGATCGAGATGATCTTATAGGTGGGTTTTTCTCCTTAGGAACCATGAGGATTCCTAAGTGTGTTTTCTCTTATAGGTCGTAAGGATCCTGTAAGAGAATTTTTCCCTCTTACGAGTCGAAGGACTTGTAAGCGGTTGTTTCCCTCCTTGTCGAAACTCGACTTCGGAGAGTGAGACCCGTGAATAGTATGCAAGAGACCGTTCAGATCGACTTGCAGGGTCCCATTGTTCAGGAAGCAAGTTTTTTAGTCCCTGCTGCCTGAGGTTTCATCTTGTAAGTTGAGACGAATCGGGAGTTTTTCCGCGGAGACGCTGGTTTCTCTGCGAGCCGACACGAATCAGGAGGCTCTCGTCAAGGAGTGTTTGTTTCCTTGAGTTGAGGAGTTTGCTAGGGATTATTTGTTTCCCTAGCGCCAAGGATTATTTGTTTCCTTGGGGTTTGAAACGAGTCGAGAATTTCTCACGGAGGCACTGGTTGCTCTGCGAGTCGACGCGGATCAGGAGGCTCTCGTCAAGGAGTGTTTGTATCCGTGAGTTGATGTGTTTGCTAGGGATTATTTGTTTCCCTAACGCCAAGGATTATTTGTTTCCTTGGGGTTTGAAACGAGTCGAGAATTTCCCACGGAGGCACTGGTTGCTCTGCGAGTCGACGCGGATCAGGAGGCTCTCGTCAAGGAGTGTTTGTATCCGTGAGTTGAGGTGTTTGCTAGGGATTATTTGTTTCCCTAACGCCAAGGATTATTTGTTTCCTTGGGGTTTGAAACGAGTCGAGAATTTCCCACGGAGGCACTGGTTGCTCTGCGAGTCGACGCGGATCAGGAGGCTCTCGTCAAGGAGTGTTTGTATCCGTGAGTTGAGGTGTTTGCTAGGGATTATTTGTTTCCCTAACGCCAAGGATTATTTGTTTCCTTGGGGTTTGAAACGAGTCGAGAATTTCCCACGGAGGCACTGGTTGCTTTGCGAGTCGACGCGGATCAGGAGGCTTTCGTCAAGGAGTGTTTGTATCCGTGAGTTGAGGTGTTTGCTAGGGATTATTTGTTTCCCTAACGCCAATGATTATTTGTTTCCTTGGGGTTTGAAACGAGTCGAGAGTTTCCCACGGAGGCACTGGTTGCTCTGCGAGTCGACGCGGATCGGGAGGCTCTCTTCAATGAGTGTTTGTTTCCCTGAATTGAGGTGTTTGCTAAGGATTATTTGTTTCCTTAGCACCAAGGATTATTTGTTTCCTTGGTGTTGAAACGAGTCGAGAATTTCCCACGGAGGCACTGGTTGCCCTGCGAGTCGACGCGGATCAGGAGGCTCTCGTCAAGGATTGTTTGTTTCCCTGAATTGAGGTGTTTGCCGAAGACACTAGTTTCTTCGGAGTTGGGATGAACCGTCGAGATTTGGCTTCGTTTTCTGGCGGAGCCTGTTGGGAAAGTATGGTTCCCTCTTTATTTGCGCCCTTGGATTATATACATGGATCGATGTGATCTCAACTGTAGGGCTAAAGTTTTATCATTTTTTTGTTTTATTTCCGCGATGCTCTATCATTTCAGCTTTTATATCGCGAAGGTCGCGATTGCCCAATCATTTCGGCTATTTTTCGCGGTGCCCAATCATTTCGGCTGTTTATTTTGTTTTCACTCGCTGCTTTTTATTGCGAGTTGCCCAATCATTTCGGCTATTTTGCATGCATACATTTTTACTTGCTGCTTTTTATTGCAAGTTGCCCCATCATTTCGGCTATTTCGTATGCATGTGCGGCTTACTAGCTTTCCGCCGTAAACCTAAATTTAGATACCGATTTCTGCATCAGCACCGCTACAACTGGAATATTGCCAGGAGCGAATCATCATCTGCCTCTGTCGACGTCGAACAAGGGTGGCTTAGCGAACATGGTTAAGGTCCTGTCGACTAAGGCTTTTAACTTCATGAGCCGTAAGGGTCTCACAAAGTTATTTCCCCCTATAAGTCGTGAAGATTTTGTAGATGTATTTTCTCCTTAGGAATCGTGAGGATTCCTAAGTGTTTGTTCCTCTGTAAGTCATAAGGATCCTACAAGAGGGTTTTCTCCTTGTAAATCGAGAGGACTTACAAGGGTCATGCGAACATATCCCCAGTCACGGATGGAACTTGGTTAGGGAAATGTTTATTCGCGCCCGTGGATTGTATACAAGAGTCAGTATTGAGCCACTTGTAGGGCAATATTGGAAGTTGTGGGGGTTGCTTAAGCACAGGTTTAGGTCTCTGTAACTTAAGACTTTTAAATCTTACGAGCCATGAGGGTCCCATAAGAGAGTTGTCCTTACGAGTCATGAGGATCTCGCAAGTGTATTTTCTCCTTAGGAATCATGAGGATCCCTAAGTGTATTGCTCCCTTGTGTGTCGTAAGGATCTCACGCAGGTGGTTTCTCCTTACAAGGTCGAGAGGACCCTGTAAGTGTCCTTTAGCGAGGTTGCGTCCTTTCAGGTTTTCACAAACACTCGCCGGTAGTCCTGCTGTTTTTACTCACGGAGCCCTTTCGGGTTTTCATCCGTGCCCTTTTTGCTTATGGACATACCGTTTTTCTTTATTCTTTTTATTTATTTATTTTCTTTTCCTCTCTTTTTTTTTACGAGGTCGTGCCCTTTCGGGTTTTCACGAACACTCGCTGGTAGCCCTGCTGTTTTTACTCACGGAGCCCTTTCGGGTTTTCATCTGTGCCCTTTCTGCTTATGGACATACCGTTTATATATATATATATATATATATATATTTATTTTTATTTTTATTTTTTTTATCTCGTCAGCCTAAGGATGCTGCGACAGTAGTTTAAAGACATTTCGGTCCGACATTGAGAAGGCTGGCTACTACTTATAAAGCTTGAGCTTAGGAAGATAGCGAGCGGACATAGTCGTCATCATCTATTATTGACCTAGGCTGTGGCTCATTAAGCATAGTATTTCTTTAGGAAGCGACCGTTTATTGGCCTGAAAGGCCTTTCACCGTGCATGTCCATGAGTAGATAGGCCCCACCCTGGTAGACCTTATCTATGATGTATGGGCCTTCATAGTTTGGCTCGAATTTTCCTCGCTTGGCGCGATTGGGGATCATAGGCCTTTTGACCACTAGCACAAGTTCGCCTTGGCGGAATGTCCTCGGTCGGGTCAACCTTTCATATGAACGCGTCATCTTTGCTTTATAAGCTTCCAGATTTTGCTGTGCTATGAGCCGGGTTTCATCAAGGGAGTCAAGCTCCTCAAGCCAAAGGTGAGCATTTTCTTCGTCCGTCAGCTCGTAGTGGACTGCCACTCGTAGAGAGGGTAGCTCTATGTCGAGGGGGAGTACTGCTTCCGTCCCAAATACCAACGCGTACGGCGTTGTGTTTATGGCTGTCTTAAATATAGTTCGATACGCCCAAAGAGCTTCTTGCAGTCTTTCGTGCCAGTCCTTCTTATTTCGGGACACCGTTTTCTTTATGATCTTTGTCAAGATCTTGTTGAAGGCCTCGGCTAGACCATTAGCTCGCAGATTATAAACCGAGGAATATCTCCAGTCTATATTCTGCTGTTGCGCGAAGCGACTGATCTTGTGGCTTCTGTAGGCTGGCCCGTTATCGGAGATGATCCATCTTGGCGTTCCAAACCGATATATGACGTGCGTCTTGAAGAAGTGGAGGATATTCTCCGTCTTCACTTCCCTCAGTGGTACCGCTTCTGCCCATTTGGAGAAGTAGTCAGTCGTCGCCAGGATGCAACGATGTCCTCTAGACGATGCTGGTTCGATGGGGCCGACTATGTCAGTCCCCCACATTTCGAATGGACAGCTAGCCACCGTTGGATGTAATGGATTTGGATGTTGGTGGATGAAGTCCCCATGGATTTGGCATGAGTGGCATTGCTTCGCATATTCGAGGCAGTCCTGAATCATCGTGGGCCAGTAGTAGCCCATCCGTTTTATCTTCAACTTAATCTTTGGGCCCGCTTGGTGAGAACCGCATAGTCCGTCGTGAACTTCCTGAACGACTCTTTTCGCTTCGTCAGGTCCCAGGCATCTCAACCACAGAGAATCAAACGATCTCTTGTACAGAGTATCGTTGACGAAGGCGAAAGATAGAGCTCGCTTCATGAGCTGATGTCTTGTGGGCGCTTCTTCAGGCATTCGGTGGGATTTAAAGTAGTCTATGAAGACTTCTCTCCAATCCTCGGCATTTTCCCAATCTTTTACTTGCAGGGTCGTCTGCTCGCTCGCTCCTTTTTCTTTGGTTGATTCCGGAGATATTTCTGCCGGGGCAAGCACCCGACGGCTTTGTACCACGATTCTAACGTTATCGAGGTTCTCGTCAGCCAGTTCTTTAGCAAGTTTGGCCAACGCGTCTGCTTTGCTGTTTTCCGCGTGCGGTATACTTTCCAACGTATAGGAGGGAACTTGGGTCAACAGTTGCTGCACCTTTTCGCCGTACTTCACCAACTCCGGTTTGCACGTTTGGTAGTCGCCGTTTACTTGACTAACTACCAGTTGGGAGTCTCCATATATGAGGAGGTTTTCAATCCCCATATCGATGGCGATCTCGAGGCCTGCTATCAAAGCTTCGTATTCGGCTTCGTTATTCGTCCTCGGCTCTGTTAAGGAGAAAGCGAAGTGCATTATCCCTCCTCGTGGAGTCACGAAGATGAGGCCTACTCCTGATTTGATTATAGGGGTACTTTGTTTGTGCTTTTTCATGGAAGATGCTCCATCGAAATAAAGTTCCCATTGGGTATCACCACCGTCGATCGCGTCAAACGCATGTTCGTCTGGCAGATCGCAATTCAGAGGAGAATCGGCAGGTATCGGATGCTCAGCGAGGAAGTCGGCGACGGCCTGGCCTTTCACTGCCTTGAGAGGCTGATAGGTTATCGAGAACTCCATCAAGAGCAGTGCCCATTTAGCAAGTCGTCCCGTCAATATGGCTTTTGACATTAAATACTTAAGAGGGTCCACCTTTGAAATAAGACGGACTTCATGCGCCAACGCATAGTGTCTAAGCTTTGTTATCGCAAAGATCAACGCCAGGCAATGTTTTTCAATGGGGGAGTAGTTGCTTTCTGCCCCCAACAGAACTCGACTTAGGTAGTAGAGTGCTCTTTCTTTCCTTTGATCGTTCTCTTGTGCCCATAATGCGCCTAAGGAGCCTTCGAGAGCAGTTGTATAAAGAATGAGAGGTTTTCCCTTAACCGGAGCAGCCAACACTGGCGGGTTCTGCAGGTATTGTTTGATTTCATCTAGTGCTTCTTGGCATTTGCGATCCCAAATGAATGGGGTTCCCTTCTTCATCAGGTGGCTGTAAAGACGGCACTTTCCTGAAAGGTTGGCTATAAATCGCCGTATATACGCGAGCTTCCCTTGGAGAGACCGTAGCTGTTTGAGAGTTCTTGGCGGAGGCATTTCCATGATCGCCTTGATCTTTGATGGATCTATTTCGATACCCTGGTGTCGGACGATGAATCCCAGGAATTTGCCTGAGGAAACTCCGAATGCACACTTGAGAGGGTTCATCTTCAAGTTGTATTGTCGAAGACGTTGAAATACGGTCTTCAGATGCTCGAGATGTTCCTCGTATGATTTGCTTTTAACCACGAGATCGTCGATATAGCATTCGACGACTTCGTGTATAAGGTCATCGAAGATCTTCGTCATGGCCCTCTGATAGGTGGCGCCGGCGTTCTTTAGACCGAAGGGCATCACCTTGTAACAAAATATTCCCAAAGGGGTTCTGAAGGCTGTGTGCTTCTGGTCTTCGGGATGCATCTTTATCTGGTTATACCCTGATGAACCGTCCATGAAGGAGAAAACCTCATGAGTGGACGTATTGTCTATCATCAGTTCGGTGACTGGCACTGGGAAATCGTCCTTCGGGCAAGCTTTATTAAGATCCCGGAAGTCCACGCATATGCGCACTATCCTATTTTTCTTCATCACCGGGACGATGTTGGCGATCCATTCAGGGTATTGAACTTCCTGGATGAAGCCAGAGTCGATCACCTTCTTGACCTCGGCATTGGTACTCATCTCAAGCTCGAGCCGCATTCTCCTCGGCTCCTGTTTGACTGGCTTGATGTCCGGGGATATCGCCAATCTGTACACAGCAATTTCTGGATCTAGTCCCGGCATTTCAGAATAGTTCCATGCGAAGCAATCTTTGTGCTGCATAAGCAGGTCTTTTAATGAAGCCACCTTTTCTTCAGATATCAGCTCGCTGATGAATGTCGGTCGCGGGTCATTTGCCGTTCCCAACTCAATTTTCTTAAGGTTATCTGCAGTGGTATGGATTCCATCTTCCAGCACTTTTAGCGCTGGCGGAAATTCTGAGATTACCTCACCGTTGTTGTTTTCAAAGCACCAGGGAAGGTCATCCATGTTCTTGGGCTCTTCTTTTGACATTGTTATCATGTGGCAAGTACGAATTCGCTTCCAATCCCAATGTGGAACTGGTTCTTCTTTTGTGGCCTTGGGCTCGTGCTTTTGTGGCGGCGCTACCCTCCAGTTGTCGGACAGAGCGAACTTGCCAAGCTGATACTGATCTTCGACCCAATTCTTGAAGGTGAAGCAGTCCTCGAGAGGGTGCCCTATCACTCGGTGATAAGGGCAATAGTCCGTGAGAGAGACTTCGCCTGCTTGTTCGGGGTGTTTAGACTCCGGCAGTGTAAGCATTTGATGTTTTAGCGCAAGATCAAGTATCTTCTTCGTCTTATCCCGAGGAAAAGAGTATGCTCGACCCATTTTCTTCATGAGGGATAGATCAATAATGCTCGACTCCCGTTTGCGTGGCTTCTTAGCCCTGCTTTGTTGCTGTTGAGCGCCTTTTCGGCCTTTCGACTTATTTCTGCTTTTGCGTCGAGCCTTCTTTATAACAGGTTGACAGAGAGCGGCATTTTCATCTTTCACGGCCTGTTGGAGGAGGCATTGCGTTTTAGCTTGTTCGTAGATGACCATTTCGCGGTTATGATCGTCTCGGACTTTTTGACCCGCTTCCCTTATAAGCTTGTCCATTTGTTCTTCGAACGACGGACTGGGCATTTTTGAATCTGGAACTTTCACTGTATCAGGATTAGCGTCCTCCCATTGAGCATCCGCTTCTTCATCGAAGTCATACATGACATAGCAGCTGTTTAGTAGCTCTCGTTCCTTTGACCGGATGTATCCAAGCTCGATTGTCTCCATTTTCCCATTAGGCAGTTTGCGTTGAGTCCCGGGAACGTTCCAGACTTTGTCATAGAACTTGGCTTTTCGAACGGTCTGCTTGAAGGATATCCCCTGGCGTTTCAGCAGCTTTTTCAAACCTTCCGTATAATATCTGGGAAGACGGATAGGCTGAAGCCTGTCGTGCGTAGGATCCGCGCCATGCCAGATTCCTTTTTCCACCTTGGTTTCTTCAGAGCGGTAGAACAGAATTGCTTTCTCGCTTTCTCGCCTGGGAGGGATATAGAACGTTTGCAGCTCTTCTACATGGCAAATATTAAGTGCATCCAGTTCTTTATGGTGTTTAAGCGGCACTATGGCGACTTGTAGACTTTGCTCTTCGTCGGCGAACGTTTGTATTGAAGGTCGAGCATAGAATACAACACGGATCTCATCTTCCGAGTCGCTGCCAAAGATCAACGTAGGAGCGGACGGTCCTGGCTCGTTGTGTTGGGGCGGACCCGAATAAACTATCTCCTCTTCCTCTTCAGTATCACTGCCGAAGACTGGGATGGTGGCGTTAGCTTTGTTCTCCGGCTTGTGACACTTCTCCGTGTCTTCGAAATCCGGTAAGAAGTATTTGGCATCTTCATATTTGCGGACCTCGTTCACAGAGAACGGGTTCAGTTCTCCCGTCATGGTATACTCGAAACCATCCTTAAAATACTTCATACACTGATGTTGTGTAGAAGGGATGATGTTGTACTCGTGTAACCATAGTCGGCCGAGCAAAGCGTTGTAGCATGTCTTGGCGTCTATGACGTGGAACTTAATGTCCGTGTCGAGTAGCCCGAAGCGTAACGTCAGTATCACAGACCTAAGAGTTCTTGATGACCGGGAGTCGAACCCGGAGATGGTGATTTTGTCACGAGCAAGGTGCTGGACGCTCATGCAGATTTCTTTTAACACCCGCACGTTGAGGAGATTAACGGAGGATCCATTGTCGATCAGGATTTTGCCTATCTTAATATCGTGGCAGTATCCTGAGACATAAAGGAGGCGATTGTGTTCGCACGTCCCAAGGAGAAGGTCCTCGTCGCCGAAAGTGACATCGGCCGTGTGCACTTCCTCCAATTCATCCTTCATCTTTTCCTCGGCCAGGCAAGCTTGGAATTGTTCCGGATCTTGTAGTGCCTTGATCAACGAATCTCTCGCCTCCTTTGATAGCAAAAGGGCGTCGAGAATGCTGAGCTGTGAGGGTAGCTTTCTCAAATGTGCTAAGACGTTGTAATCCATCTTATTCTTCTTCGGCGGGTTGTTGGCGCTTAGCTCCTCCAGAACTTGGTCATCTAAGACGATATCTTCAGAGACCTTTTCTTTTCCTTTATCTTTTCTGTTTGAGGGTCCGAGATTCTTTTCAGGCAGCGTCCGATTCCGCAGCCGGATATTTTCGCAGACCTTCGGCTCTTCTTCTTTTCCCGAAGTGGATTCTTTAAAGAGAGGGGCAAGTTCCAGCTCTTCATCAGAATCGCTCCCGAATGTAGGCACTTGTGACCCGCCAGTGTTAACCATGCGACAATTTCCGGTAGTTCTTTTAATCCCTTCTGTCACGCCCCGCTTCCCAGTGTACGGCGAAGTGGACGCGACAAGGTCCGCTACGTATGTACTCAGAAGTACATACGCTAAGCGTAGCTAAGCAATATAAAATAAATCACAAGAGACGAAAGACATAGAAATAACAGCAACTTTTATTAATAACATTCTTTGTACAATGCATGAAAAGAAAATACAACTGAAATGAAAAGCGATGCCTAAACAGTGGCATAACAGAAAATGAAAATACTGGAAAGAACAAGGTACAATATCTAGAGCTCAGGATCTTCCTGGAATTGCTCCAAATCTTCACCAGTGGGCTCGATCTCAGCTTGGTCCAACGCACCTGACGACATTCAAAGAAGAAAGAAATAGAATGTCGTCAGCGAACAGGTCGCTCGGTAAGTCCCAAAGATAAGGTTGAAATAGACAGAGAGTGAGAGAGAGAGTAGCTTTTAATGTCGTTTTGTATTGTCATATTATAGTAGTATGGTGTTAACGCTGTTGTTGTAGCTTGGTACAGAAGGATGCCGGTGTATACGAGGGGAGTCTCACTTGCCAGAGACTAGGGCACGTATAGTACAAGGAACCGTTATGCCACGGTACAACAGCAATGGGATTCAGGTTAGGTGTATTAATCTGACCACCTCGTGCCACCTTTAACACCTTCCGTACTAATCTACCCCTTAAACCCCGCGATGTCTTGTTGGTATTGTTATCTTGTAAAATTGAATTGATTGTAAGATTGACTGACCGACTGACCGAGACCATGATATCAGGAAACGGTTATAACCGTAGAGTCATGTAAATGGAATACTGGGAAACATGTAAAAGGAATATCCATGGTCCGGTTCAGTCAAGTTATATAAAATGTTAACTGGATTCTGGGATTCATGTATTCATATTGAGTTGGAATATAAAAGAATATAGAATGACTTGAATCATATTCAGTCAGAAATAATCAGATTCAAACCCGAGTCAGACTAAAAGAAGGTAAGTTGAAGCTCAATATTTGTTAGGGGCCTTATTGTAATTTATAAAACTTGAGGGGGTTTTATGTAAAAAGTACTATTGTATAATTTTCAAAATACACCTCAAGTATTTATTATTCATCTTTATATTTATAATGAGTGTGAATTTTATTTGTGTTATTCTAGTGAATGTATCCTAATAAAAGTATTAATTGATTTATTTGAAACTCATGGTATTTTAATGTAAATTTTAATCTTGTAATTTTTAGGAAAATGTGGAAACTTTATATTATAATAAAATAGGTGTCTAAATGGTATTTAAATATATATTAATACAAGAATAGATTTTAAATAAATATTTTATTTTCCAAAATCACATTATTCTTAAATGCTGTATTTTAAACCTTTCGAGACCGAATGCTCCTTGCGGAGGTCTGAATCTCGCACTACTAGCCCGCGGGTGCACGATGAACCGTACTATCCCTAACGGGTTCCCCAAAAGTGGGTTGTAGCGGCGCTTTGCTTAGGTTTAACAAATACTATTCATTTAGGAAAAACGGTTTTATAAATATAAGGTATTTATTTGTAAAAGGGTATAGATTTCCGTATTTTATTTTCTAGGGTTTCCTAAGCCAACTAGCCTATTTCTAAGGTCTAAACGACAAGTCATTAGAAGCCTCAAATCACCTCTTCACCGTCAATTGCGGCCAGGTAAGTGCCAGGTAAGTGGGAAGGAACCACAGTCATGGGCCTAATTAAAAACCACTAGCCTAGACACACTTGCCTAGACACCACAAGACAGTTTAGATAAACGATCGATGTCCATGACATATCGTGGTTTTATTTTAAAAGGTTTTATGTAGAATTGTGTACAACTTAAAGTTTTCAAGAAAGGTTTATAAAGAATATGGTATTTTAGTGAAAAGTCCTATATTTTCGTATTCTATATTTTGACGTTTATCAATTATGGTTATATTGTGTGTGTGGAGGTAGGTCATTACCTCGTGACTTATTTTAAGGTTTAATGAAGTTTTAAAGGTTAATTATGATATATTAAACTTGAAGGTATTAAAGCGCAAGAATACGGTATTTGAAAACGTTATCATTTCATGTGTGAAAATTCATTCAAATTGATTTCTACAAGTTTATTTATCAAGATAAACATATTTAGGAGTGAGGGAATTGATTAAACGAAGAAAAATAAACTTCATGGTATTTTATGAAAAGAATACGGTTTTACAAGAAAGCTATCATTTTATGTGAGAAACTTTGTTTAAATTGGTTTTAGTGTGATTAATAGTCAACATGAATATGGGTAGGTATTATGGATTAGGTGACAAGTGGAATTTTGTAGAAAAACGAATCGGAAATCGGTTTGTTCCGATTTCCGTCGGGTTCCAAAAAGTCGTATTTTCTATTAAAAGAAAAGAGAGATAGAAGAGATGGGACTTACGGGTTTTGGACAAACTAAGGAGGCTAAGGAAGTGATGGTTGTCGGTGCGTCGAAAACGTCGCGAAGGTTCTACTACGATCGCCGGAATTTGTCGTTGATTTCGGCAGCGCTTCGCTTCTCGCTCTTTGTACCGAGTTCTCGAGAATTTGGGAGAGTGGACTTAGAGTTGTGAGGTGAAATAGTATAGGGTAGGGGTGTTTATATAGGGCTAGGCTAGGGTTAGGGTTTGGATTTAAAAAAATATTAAAAAATATAAAAATTCATTAAAATATCATTAAATTTAGGATTAAAAGAGGTTTAATGAGAAAATGTTAACTGTTAAAAAAAATTGAAGTATGCAGGTGTGAAGACCAAGCCAACACGAATTTTTTTCGTGTTGACGACTCGGCCGACCGGCCGAGTCCGGCCGGCGGCGCCGGCCGATTCGGCCGAGTCGCCGGCCGACTTGGCCGAGTCAGGGCCGAGTCGGGTCTCGTTGGGTGGGGAATTTTCTGGGGGGATTTATGGTGTACTTTATTTTTTGTATACGACATTAATTTCGTGTGTTATGGCTGTTTGACCGTTTGACTTCCAAAAATTTTTAAAACAAAAAGATATAAAAATATGTGGGGCATGGGATTCGAACTCTGGTGGCTTGGTTCAGCAGTGCAAGGTGTTACCAATGAGCTACAAGCTCCTTCTTGTAATTATTGTGTTATTTAATTACTTAAAATGATAGTAGCAAGAGTAAATACTCCAAGTATATATTAAATTTTAAAGTGATTTCTTGTACACTAAAAATGGAGTTATTACATTCTTGTAGCTTGTAATTATAAACAAAAATAATTACCTAAATCTTGTGCTCAGGCTAAAATACCCCTTGTGGATTTTAAAAATATTTTGAAAAAAATTTTGTATAGGAAATTTAGGGTTGTTACATGTTTCCCCAATCAGAGCAAGGCTCTGTTTGAATTTCAAAAATTCAAATTTTGAAGCAACGCTTCAAATCCCATGCGCTGCGCGCAACGCGCCATGTGTCAGAAGTTGATACGACAGCGCAACGCCTAAGGCGGTGCGTCCAATCAGAGCAAGGCTCTTTTAAAAACAAAAAGTAAAAGAAGCAACGTTTAGTTGCGCAAGCGCTGCGCTGCGCGACACGTGTCTGCGCAGCTGCGCAAGCGCTGCGCTGCGCGACACGTGTCTGCGCAGTTGGAGTTGCGCAAAACAGAATAAATCTTTTCTGTTCTTGTTAAAACAAGAAGATTTTCTTCTGTAAAGCAGGGGCCTTTGGATCAAAGATCCAACGGTGGGGAAAACTCCCCAAATCACTCAGAAAAATATCTCTGTAACAAATTTAGCTAATTTGTGAGCCCTATAAAAAGGACCCCAGACCTCATTTCAAAAAGAAAAAAGAACATCTGGTTAAAAAAAAAGAGAGAAAGAGGACTCTGAAGAACTCCTCAAGAATTAAAAAAAAAGGTAAAAACCTTTGAAAGAAGAGAAATTTCTCTTATGAACAAGATCATGGATCTTCAATAAATAAATAAACAAATAAAATAAAAATAAAAATAAAAATAGTGCCGTGCACTTGTTATGAACCTTTGGTTCTCTGAAACAAGGAAAAACTTGTTTAGATCAAGGGATCAAAAAGTGCTTTGCACTTCTGTTTTGGATCTAAAAAGATTTTTAGTGCTTTGCACAAACGCAATGCATTTCCTAAAGGGCCAGGCCCAAATCAAAAAGACCTAGTAGGCCTAATTAAATTGCAGTGCAATAAAAGGGGCAGAGCCCAAACAAAATAGATGCTCTGCATCATTTATAAAAGGGCAGAGCCCAAACAAAACAAAGGTAATGCAGTGCATTATTTAAAAAGGGGCAAAGCCCTAACTCAGGTCTAATAGGCCAAAGACAAAAAAAATGTTGAAACTGGACTTAGCCCAATTTTGGCCATAAGTCCTTAAATTAAATTGATTGAGCAAGATTGCTCTCTTAAATCAATTTACTACGGGTTCAAGGGTACATCTCTGAACTCCTCTGACACATGTCGTTGTAATCCTTCAACTTCGTCAGAGAGGTGACGGGTCCCGACAACCACATATCAATATCGGACCGAGACGTCCTTAAACTAATATCGGACCGAGACGTCCCTAAACTAATATCGGACCGAGACTTCCTTAAACTAATATCGGACCGAGACGTCCCTAAACTAATATCGGACCGAGACGTCCCTAAACTAATATCGGACCGAGACGTCCCTAAACTGGAACATGGACCACCACGTCCCTAAACTGGAACAATGGAGCCTCCAAATGCTCTTTTGCAGGATCTAAACGGTCCCGTTTAAGTCGATCTTAGCCCCAAATACGGCTAACGTATCTTTAAACATTTAAATGGACTATAAAACTTCAAATCGATTTTGGTACAAGGATACATCTCTGAACTCCTCTGACACCTATCGTTGTAATCCTTCAACGACGTCAGAGAGGTGATGAGTCCTGACGACCATATAATTAAATAGGTCACCACGTTAAGTTGATCATAGTCTCAAACAGGACTAACGTATCCTTAACGAAGTTTAAGTTGATCTTAGCCTCAATACGGCTAACGTATCCTTAAACTAAAAACACCAAACCCAAATCTAAATAAATACGGATTTGGACTAATCCACGTCCTACGGGCGACGGCATTACTCAGTCTCCGTATACAATCCACGGGCAACCATAAACAAAACAAACACACACGACACGAAGTGAAATTCTGGAGAAGGAGAAAGTGGCTACCGCGATGCGGTAGCGTAATTAACTGCAGGGGCTTGCGCCTGCAGGGAAGAGCGTCCCCACAATAAAAAACCCCTCACCCTGAGGGGGAATCTGACGAAGTCTGCTACATCGGCCGCATCCGTCTAAACCTCCGATACACGGTGCCATAAATCAACTTGGCATCTTCGGAGAGGTAGACGGATAAAACCATATAGCATCTGCCCCGAATCTCAGGCCCAGACCCAAAGTCCAGGCCGCCCTTCGGAGGGGAACAGATTCTGGCACACCCGGTGGGACATTTTCCTCTTTCCACTCCACACTTCGTGTGTCGTCCTCGCGAACCAATCGCGGTTTGTTAAATGGTTGCCTTCGGATTTCAAGTTAATAAGATTTGGTCTTTTGCCTGGCGCAGAACTCAAATTTCAATGGCCTTTAACTGCACTAACTGCTCGAAATGCCACTGCAACGGACGCTCCACCTCACCGGGAGGTGTAGCATATGGGCCCCAAGCGGCTTCCTTCCTCGCTCTGCCGGTAGACCAGGTGACCCAAGCCACCACTGGCCTGTTCTTCGGGACCATGATGCCACTTATAAGCTTTCCTACGCCAATACCTACACCGGAAGTGAACAAAAAGTCGGTCTTCGACCGGCTCACTGCTACGACGGCCCCTGTCAACGGGTCGCCCGCTACCAAACCGACATCCTCTGTTTTCACCAGGCTAAATCAGAACTCTAAATTGGCTGTCCCAAAGAGGGCAACGGGCGCTGTTATGGAAGTCGTTAAGGCGGCTTCTCCCGCCAAAGAGTCAGTCTTTTCAAGACTGATGATTCCTGCTCCTGCCCCTTCACGAAGATCTGTCTTTGACAGATTGGATATTACCCCGCAAGGAACAACCTCAGTCTTTAAGAGGTTAACACCGACGGCGCCTCATTCAGACAGGGGGCAAAAAGAAGTTATCTCTATCTCTGAGCCAATCCCAACGGCTCGTCGTGCTCGACGTCGCCATTGGCAACGAGTGAGGAAGGCAGGGGGCAACTCCCCCTCAGGGATAACTCCACCGGCTCCAGCGATGGAAGTCAACGTTGCTGTTCCAACTGGGAACAGCTTTGAATTGCTGAGGAGGGTACGGAAGAACTCTCCAACCGCTACATTGAAGAGATCTCCTCCACCTATGGAGAGAGATCCGGAAACAAAGCAAGAACAGCCCCCTCAACGGTTGTCTTCAAAAATTTATAAAGTTTGGCGGAGGGTTCAAGACTCCGTGATTGACCCAGGTCACTCTCGTCGCCAGAAAAAGGCGAAGGTGGAAAAAGACAAAGACCGTCCCATTAAACAGCAGGGGACAGCAGCTGCTAGGATGCCTACTTCAACGGTTCCTTCAACCTCAACGGCCCACAAAAGAAGGAGGCCAGAGAAAACTCCCGCGTCAGCGGCAAAATTTAAAAATGATGAACCTAAACGCCCCAAGTCAGGGGGCATAACAGTCCATACGGTTTACATGGCATCGGGAAAAGAAGATAGCCGCATGTCAACAGGTCATAGACCGCACATGAGGTCAGTGACCAAGGCTCAGGAGCAGCAGCAGAAGCTCCAAGAAATGATGAACGCTATGGCCGCACTTACCGGGCCAAAAGAAACCCCGGAAACATCCTCAGACGAGCGTCAAGAACAAGAAACGGACGCCGAATTCCTTCGGCGCGTACTAGAGAAGAAAGATAAGGAAGCTGCGGAGCAGGCAACCAACATAAAGAAAATGGCCCTCCTGTTCCAGGATATGGTGGGTATGATGATTCAACAAGATCATTCTTGAAGACCCCCCGATCATTCTTGAAGACGATAGGGGAGAGACGTCGAATCCTCCACCGGCTCTATCCACAGCTAAAGAGGATACCATCTCAAAAGCTGATTTGGATGAATACATCGCCCAGCAAATATGGGTTCATCATGCGACCGAAGCGGCCGGCCAGGTCGTAAAAACGGGGCGACCATATCCAAGTTTGTACGATCAAATCAAGTACCCACCCGGTTATACGATTCCCAAGTTCCATGTCTACAAGGGGACGGGCAATCCACACTAGCATGTTGCCCAGTTCAGGGCACTCTGCGGCAATACCGGCGGTGATGACAAACTTTTACTGCGCCAGTTTGTTGGAAGTTTATCGGATACGGCGTTCGAGTGGTACTCTGAGCTCCCAAACGACTCTATTAAAACCTTCGCGGAGATGGAACTGTTGTTTACTCAACGTTTTGCAAGTGCCAGTGAGCGTACCCCGATGACGGCACTGATTAACGCCAGGGTAAAACCCGGCGAGACATGGGTTCAGTACGCTATACGATGGCGGAATTTATGGTCAAAGTGTGAGCATCGCATTGAAGAAGCTCCCGCAGTGGGTATGTTTGTGGGAACCCTCGATCCACAAGCGACCATCTCGCAGTTTATGATGTTTTTCAAGCCGACTACCTTCCAAGCCTTGATCGACAAACTAGCACAGATGGATCAGATGGGCCATAAACCTCCTCTTCCAAGGCCGGACTCCCGAAATGACAAAGGGAAGGGAAAAGCAATCGTCGTCGCTAATGCTCAACAACAACCGAGCGACCCGAAGCCAGTGGCTCGTCAAAATAATATGCGCCCGTACGTACCCCTTGAGGATAGGATGGGACGTCCTTATTCGTTTCCCCGCGATAAAACGAGGAGGTTATTCGAGCTGGCGTTGCGCAACAGACTCATAAATTTGCCGGATCCAAAACGTCCGTTGCAACCAAGTGACGTCAACGAGCCCAACTACTGTCCTTATCATCGAGTACTAGGCCATCCGATCGAAGATTGCTACGTTTTCAAAAATTGGCTTGAAAACCAGTACCGACAGGGCAAGTTTGCGTTATCTGACAAATGGAAGGTGAATCCCCCGCAGCCCCACACCTCTAAGGGGACGAGTACGCCGGGGGCAACATGCTCCGTCATTGAAGAAGCTCCTTGGGAGGTTGTATTATCAGCCAAGACAAAGAAGATGCTAAATGATCTTCAGGCATGTCCAGCGATCAGGTGGAAGAACCCGTTGGAACCGCAGGTCATTGAGGGGATGTTGAAGCCACGTCCAACTCTGAAGATCGATGGTGGTGGCTCAAGCACTCACAACCAGCCGTCAAAATCTTTGAAAAAGAAGAAGAAGAAGTCAAAGAAGCCCGTGAAGCCTGGCGACAAGCGCACAGACTTACAAAAGCAAATTGACGCGCTGGATGAATACAACCAAAAGGCACGGACTCCCATTACGCTCCAAGAGTTCCTCAATCACGTTTTTCAAGAAGAAGATGAGGGAGAAAATTCATCAGATGAACCCGAGGAATATGTGGCGAGCTGTCATGTGATTTCCCATTCGATCACGAACGATGAGGAGACTCCTTGCACCGAAAAGCTGGGGGCAAATCCTGAACCAAAAATTCCGGAGCTATCAGTTGAAATGATTGACGCGTTCCTTAACGAAGCTCGACTGAAAAGTAAAGCTGATCGAGAACGCGAGACGGCTATATTTGAAAGGGCCAAGTGCCAGCGACTTGATGAAAGAGCTGAGATAATCCCGCTGGAGCGAAATGCCTCCGCCGTTGACAAAAGCCAATTCAAGACGAGGAAAAGGTTCGCTAAGGCCATATCAATGGGCATGAAGCTACCATCCTCTGAAGGAAAAATTACTGGTGAAATAGAAATGCACCCCTCCTATTGCTTATATCATCAGAAGGTTTCGCACCCCACTCAAGAATGCAAAGCTTTCGATAAATGGTGGCAAGGATATGTTGCTCGTCGACAACGCTTTAAGCGGGAAAAACGTAAAACTCGTCGAGAGCAAAGAAATATGACCGAAGAGCTTGAAAGAACTACCGGCGATTGTCACGTGATTAACACTGGCGGGTCACAAGTGTCTACATTTGGGAGCGATTCTGATGAGGAGCTGGAACTCGCCCCTCTCTTTAAAGAGTCAACTTCGGGAAAAGAAGAAGAGCCAAAGGTTTGCGAAAATATCCAGCTACGCAATCGGACGCTACTTGAAAAGAATCTCGGACCCTTAAACAAGAAAGATAAAGGGAAAGAAAAGGTCTCTGAGGATATTACTCTAGATGACCAAGTTGCGGAAGAGCTAACCGCCAAGAATCCGCCGAAGAGAAATAAGGTGGATTACAACGTCTTAGCGCATCTGAGGAAGCTACCCTCACAGCTCAGCATTCTCGACGCTCTCTTGCTACCAAAAGAGGCGAGAGATTCGTTGATTAAGGCACTACAAGATCCGGAACAATTCCAAGCCTTCCTGGCCGAGGAAAAGATGAAAGATGGGTTGGAGGAAGTGCACACGGCCGATGTCACTTTCGGCGACAAGGACCTTCTCTTTGGGACGTGCGAACACAATCGCCCCCTCTATGTCTCAGGATACTGCCACGATATTAAGATAGGCAAAATCCTGATCGACAATGGATCCTCCGTTAATCTCCTCAATGTGCGGGTGTTAAAAGAAATCTGCATGAGCGTCCAGCACCTTGCTCGGGACAAGATCACCATCTCCGGGTTCGACTCCCAATCGTCAAAAACTCTTGGGTCTGTGATACTGACTTTACGCTTCGGGCTACTCGTCACAGACATTAAGTTCCACGTCATAGACGCCAAGACATGCTACAACGCTTTTCTCGGCCGACCGTGGTTACACGAGTACAACATCATCCCTTCTACACAACATCAGTGTATGAAATATTTTAAGGATGGCTTTGAGTATACCGTGACGGGAGAACTAAACCCATTCTCTGTGAACGAGGTCCGCAAATACGAAGATGCCAAATACTTCTTACCGGATTTTGAAGATACGGAGAAGTGTCACAAGCCGGAGAATAAAGCTAATGCCACCATACCTGTTTTCGGCAGTGACACCGAGGGGGAAGAGGAGATAGTGTATTTGGGTCCGCCCCAACACAACAAGCCAGGACCGTCCGCCCCTACGTTGATCTTTGGTAGCGACTCAGAAGATGAGATCCATGCTGTATTCTCTGCTCGATCTTCGATACGGATGTTCCCTGATGAAGAGCAAAGTCTGCAAGTCGCCATGGTGCCGCTTGGACACCATAAAGAACTGGATGCACTTAATTCCTACAATGTAGAAGAGCTACAAACATTCTACGTCCCTCCCAGGAGAGAAAGCGAGAAAGCAATTTTGTTCTACCGCTCTGAAGAAACCAAGGTAGAAAAGGAAATTTGGCATGGTGTGGATTCTACGCTCGACAGGGTTCAGCCTATCCGCCTCCCCAGATACTATACGGAAGGTTTGAAAAAGCTGCTGAAACGCCAGGGGATATCCTTCAAGCAGACCGTTCGAAAAGCCAAGTCCTATGATAAAGTCTGGAACGTGCCCGGGACTCGGCGTAAACTGCCTAATGGGAGAATGGAAACAATTGGGCTTGGATACGTCCGGTCAAAGAAACGGAAGCTACTAAACAGCTGCTATGTCGTGTATGACTTCGATGAAGAAGCGGATGCTCAATGGGAGGACGCTAATCCTGAGCCAGTAAAAGTTCCAGATGCAAAAGAGCCCAGTCCGTCGTTCGAAGAACAAATGGACAAGCTTATAAGGGAAGCGGGTCAAAAAGTCCGGGACGATCATAACCGTGAAATGGTCATCTACGAGAAAGCCAAAACGCAACGCCTTCTCCAACAAGCCGTGAAAGATGAAAAGGCTGCTCCCTGTCAACCTGTTATAAAGAAGGCTCGGCGCAAAAGCAGAAATAAGACGAAAGACCAAAAAGGCGCTCAACAACAACAAAGCAGGGTTAAGAAGCCATGCAAACGGGAGTCAAGCGCTATTGATCTATCCCTTATGAAGAAAATGGGTCGAGCATACTCGTTTCCGCGGGACAAGACAAAGAAGATACTTGACCTTGCTCTAAAACATCAGATGCTCACACTGCCGGAGTCTAAACACCCCGAACAAGCAGGCGAAGTCTCACACCCAGACTATTGCTCTTATCACCGAGTAGCAGGGCACCCTCTCGAGGACTGCTTCACCTTTAAGAATTGGGTCGAAGATCAGTATCAGCTTGGCAAGTTCGCTCTGTCCGACAACTGGAGGGTAGCACCGCCACAAAAGCACGAGCCCAAGGCCACGAAAAAAGAACCATTTCCACATTGGGATTGGAAACGAATTCGCACCTGTCATATGATTACAAAATTAAAAGAAGAGCCCGAGGACATAGATGAGCTCCCTTGGTGCTTCGAAAACAGCAGCGACGAGATAATCTCAGAATTCCCACCCGCGCCAAAAGAGCTGGAAGATGGAATCCATACCACTGCAGATAACCTCAAGAAAATTGAGTTGGGGACGGCAAACGATCCACGACCAACATTCTACAACGCTTTGCTCGGCCGACCGTGGTTACACGAGTACAACATCATCCCTTCTACACAACATCAGTGTATGAAATATTTTAAGGATGGCTTTGAGTATACCGTGACGGGAGAACTAAACCCATTCTCTGTGAACGAGGTCCGCAAATACGAAGATGCCAAATACTTCTTACTGGATTTTGAAGATACGGAGAAGTGTCACAAGCCGGAGAATAAAGCTAATGCCACCATACCTGTTTTCGGTAGTGACATCGAGGGGGAAGAGGAGATAGTGTATTCGGGTCTGCCCCAACACAACAAGCCAGGACCGTCCGCCCCTACGTTGATCTTTGGTAGCGACTCAGAAGATGAGATCCATGCTGTATTCTCTGCTCGATCTTCGATACGGATGTTCCCTGATGAAGAGCAAAGTCTGCAAGTTGCCATGGTGCCGCTTGGACACCATAAAGAACTGGATGCACTTAATACCTACAATGTAGAAGAGCTACAAACATTCTACGTCCCTCCCAGGAGAGAAAGCGAGAAAGCAATTTTGTTCTACCGCTCTGAAGAAACCAAGGTAGAAAAGGAAATTTGGCATGGTGTGGATTCTACGCTCGACAGGCTTCAGCCTATCCGCCTCCCCAGATACTATACGGAAGGTTTGAAAAAGCTGCTGAAACGCTAGGGGATATCCTTCAAGCAGACCGTTCGAAAAGCCAAGTCCTATGATAAAGTCTGGAACGTGCCCGGGACTCAACGTAAACTGCCTAATGGGAGAATGGAAACAATTGGGCTTGGATACGTCCGGTCAAAGAAACGGGAGCTACTAAACAGCTGCTATGTCGTGTATGACTTCGATGAAGAAGCGGATGCTCAATAGGAGGACGCTAATCCTGAGCCAGTAAAAGTTCCAGATGCAAAAGAGCCCAGTCCGTCGTTCGAAGAACAAATGGACAAGCTAATAAGGGAAGCGGGTCAAAAAGTCTGGGACGATCATAACCGCGAAATGGTCATCTACGAGAAAACCAAAACGCAACGCCTTCTCTAACAAGCCGTGAAAGATGAAAAGGCTGCTCCCTGTCAACCTGTTATAAAGAAGGCTCGGCGCAAAAACAGAAATAAGACGAAAGACCAAAAAGGCGTTCAACAACAACAAAGCAGGGCTAAGAAGCCACGCAAACGGGAGTCGAGCGCTATTGATCTATCCCTTATGAAGAAAATGGGTCGAGCATACTCGTTTCCGCGGGACAAGACAAAGAAGATACTTGACCTTGCTCTAAAACATCAGATGCTCACACTGCCGGAGTCTAAACACCCCGAACAAGCAGGCGATATTGCCCTACAAGTGGCTCAATACTGACCCTTGTATACAATCCACGGGCGCGAATAAACATTTCCCTAACCAAGTCTCTTCCATGACTGGGGATACGTTCGCATGGTAAACAACCCTTGTAAATCCTCTCGATTTATGAGGAGAGAACCCTCCTGTAGGATCCTTACGACTTACAGAGAAAACGAACACTTAGGAATCCTCACGATTCCTAAGGAGAAAATACACCTACAAGATCCTCACAACTTGTAGGGAGAAATAACTTCGTGAAACCCTTACGGCTCATGAAGTCAAAAGCCTTAGCCGACGGGACCCTAACCCTGGTCGATAAGCCACCTTTGTTCGACATCGACAGAGGCAAATGATGATTCACTCATGGTAATATCCCAGTTGTAGCGATGCTGATGCCGAGATCGGTGTCTAATTTCAGGTTTACGGCGAAAAGCCAGTAAGCTGCACATGTATACGAAATAGCCGAAATGATGGGGCAACTTGCAATAAAAAGCAGCAAATAAAAACGTATGCATGCAAAATAGCCGAAATGATAGGGCAACTCGCAATAAAAAGCAGCGAGTAAAAATAAAATAAATAGCAGAAATGATTGGGCACCGCGAAAAATAGCCGAAATGATTGGGCAATCGCGACCTTCGCGATATAAAAGCTGAAATGATAGAGCATCGCGGAGATAAAACAAAAAAAATGATGATAAGACTTTGGCCCTACAGTTAAGATCACATCGATCCCTGTATACAATCCAAGGGCATAAACAAAGAGGGAACCATACTTTCCCAGCAGGCTCCGCCAGAAGACGAAGCTAAATCTCGACGGCTCAGTCCAACTCCGAAGAAACCGGTATCTTCATCAAATTCCTCGATTCACGGATACAAACACTCTTTGACGAGAGCCTCCTGATCCGCGTCGACTCGCAGAGCCACCAGTGCCTCCGTGGGAATCCTCGACTCGTTTCAAACCCCAAGGAAACAAATAATCCTTGGCGCTTGGGAAACAAATAATCCCTAGCAAAATCCTCGACTCACGGATACAAACACTCCTTGACGAGAGCCTCCTGATCCGCGTCGACTCGCAGAGCCACCAGTGCCTCCGTGGGAATCCTTGACTCGTTTCAAACCCCAAGGAAACAAATAATCCTTGGCGCTTGGGAAACAAATAATCCCTAGCAAATTCCTCAACTCACGGATACAAACACTCCTTGACGAGAGCCTCCTGATCCGCGTCGACTCGTAGAGCCACCAGTGCCTCCGTGGGAATCCTTGACTCATTTCAAACCCCAAGGAAACAAATAATCCTTGGCGGTTGGGAAACAAATAATCCCTAGCAAACTCCTCAACTCACGGATACAAACACTCCTTGACGAGAGCCTCCTGATCCGCGTCAACTCGCAGAGCCACCAGCGTCTCCGTGGGAATCCTCGACTCGTTTCAAACCCCAAGGAAACAAATAATCCTTGGCGCTTGGGAAACAAATAATCCCTAGCAAACTCCTCGACTCACGGATACAAACACTCCTTGACGAGAGCCTCCTGATTCGCGTCGGCTCGCAGAAAAACTAGTGTCTCCGCGGGAAATTCCCGATTCGTCTCAACATGCAAATGAAGCCTCAGGCAGCAGCGACTAAAAAACTTGCTTCCTGAACAATGGGACCCTGCAAGTCAATCCAAAATGGTCTCTTGCATACTATTCACGGGTCTCACTTTCCAAAGTTGAATTTCGATGAGGAGGGAAACAACCGCTTGTGGGTCCTCTCGACTCGTAAGAGGGAAAAATTCTCTTGTAGGATCCTTACGACTTATAAGAGAAAACCACACTTAGGAATTCTCACGATTCCTAAGGAGAAAAACCCACCTACGAGATCCTCTCGATCCGTAGGGAGAAAAGTCTCTATGAGACCCTCACGGCTCATGGAGTTGAAAAGTCTTGGGCAGCAGATCTGAACCTGCGGCCTAAGCCATCGCTGATTCTTAAGAAAGTAAAGATGCATGCTCTATTATCCGTCAACCATGGTTACTAAAGTGGCATGCTGATAACAAAAGAAAGAAAAGGGCGGAGAAATGACACAAGACGTTACAAAAAAATGTGTATCTTTTATTCATAGACTTGATTGAGTACAGGATACATTGTGCTAAAGAATAAAAAAATATACATATGCATTTTTTTTTATTTACAAGTACAAACGACACAAGGAGAGTTACTAAGAAGGAAGCGTCTTCAGTAGCTTTATCAGTTGTTCGCACACTTCCTTCCATTCCTTTTCTTGATCGGCTACCACCGCCAGTTCGTCCTCTACTCGAGCCCGCTACTGTATAAAGGATGCAAGCTGTTCCTCAACGACCTGCTGGGCTGCTTCACGGCCTCGGGCATCACGCTCGGCGGTATCAAGCTTCCGCTTCAGTGCTAGCCCATTAGAAATACGCTCCAGAAGGCCTTCAAAGACGACTTTCACCTCAGCAGCATTCGTCCTAACTTCAGCGCGCAAGCGAGCAGTTGCGCTTGAAGATTCCTGACGTTCCTTCAATCGTAAAGCTGCTTCTTGCTCCAAATGGCGGAAATAAGAAGTGCTTTGCTCGAGCCAAGCTGTCCGTTGGGTGCCTATGGCCAAAATTTCAGGAGAAGGACGCGTCGACTCCAGCCGGTGTAGGCAGGCCTCGATCTTCCTGCAGTGGTTAACCCAAGATTCGACGACGCCCTCATTGTGAAAGTTTACGAGCGCCGCCAACATTGGGTTAACTTCCACAGCGAAATCTGCGGCAGAAGGGAGAGCGTCCGCATTAAGCTCTTCGATATACCCGCTCAGCATGCCCAAACTCATCACGGCACCCTTTGAAGATGGACGTTTCAAGAAAGGGCCTGCCGGTGAGAGGACACGAGACTCAAGAGGGACCGGAGCCGGAACGATAGCTGCAAAACAAAACATGGTTAAACGATGGTTCAAGAGATGTTAAAGAATCATCAAAAAGGAAATTTACTATACCAGCTGCAACAGATGGTAAAGCTGGAAGGGCTGGTGGCGTGGCAGGTCTTGCGCCCCCTCCTTCAATTCCTGGCACTACAATAAGGAAGAGGAAGGGTCAGAAATCATCACATTGCTAAAAAGGGGGGAAATAAAGACATCAAAGTGGAAGTATACTCACCGGCACCACTAGAGGGAGAAGCGAGTTCGAATGGGAAGGAGAAGTGTGGAAGCAACATTTGATATAGATGATCAAAGAGCACTCCTGAAAAGACACAGTGGTACGGCGTTAGTACATAAGTTATGCGGTTAAAAGATAAACTAATGAATCGAAAATCCATACCTTCCAACATCCGTGATGGCACAAGGGAAGGCTGGGAGATGACCACCGCCAAGGCAGTAATTGACGGTGCTCCTTCGAGCAATGGAGCATCGGCGTTGGCCGCGCCTGCGTTAAAAACAAAGACAAAATTGTTAGAAAAGATCGCAAGATATGTAAAAAACAGGGAATGATGGTAACTCGAAGTTTACCCGACGAGCTGCCAGCCGAAACTGAGGCAATTCCCTCCTCCATCGACATGAGGCCACCACCCGTAACCTCATCACCCGACTCGATAGGTACCGTCGTCGTGCTCGCGCGGCCAGGAGACGGCAGAAGATCGTAGACGGGGAGGGAAATTATGGGAGCATTGCCGGACTCTTGGATGGAAGCGGCTGACTTTTCCCCAAGAGTCGTGCCCATATCACCCGCTACTTCCTCGGGCTCCGCTGTCTCCATCGGCTCATCTGCTGTCATCACGAGGTCGCCAGCCTCAAGTGCCTCGTCCGCCATCACCCCGGACTCAGTTGTAATGATCGTTTCATTAGCCGCCACTTCAGGCTCGGCATCAACGACCTTCTCGGCTATAGGCCCCTCAACCTCCGCACCAGGCTCCATGGCCTCAACGATGTTGCCCACTGTCGGCTCGAGTTCGGCAGGCACCGCCTCCTCTGTTCCCCTGGGTTCAACGGTCTCCGCCTCACCCTCGGTCGGACTTGGCCCTGCAAAATAATAGATATAAGAACCGTCGGCATTATAACTCTCACAATAAAAATTCTGAAAGAAATTTTACCTGAAGTGGACTTATCATTTGCGCTTCGAACGGCGCGCGCCACTTGTCAGCGAGTAGTGGATAGGGCGACAGGGGCCTCTCCGGAAGGAGTATCTGCCCGAGGGACGGTGCTTGGGCCCGCTCCCATAGCCAAAGCAGTCCGGCGCGTCTTCGCCTCGCGCCTCAGCCGCTTTCTCTCCTCCTGGGCCGTTGAGACGGACCTCACCAGAGCCTCTCTCGTTGAGGCGTCTTCGTCCGTGAGTAGGGATGCCTCCAAGTTTTTCAGGGCATCCCTCATCGTTTTGTCAAGTCGAGGCTCTTGCAGCAGCCCCGATGAGACCGGGACTTCAGTAACAGGCTTGGGGAGGATCCCCGCATCAACTGATATAGCTCCTACAAAGAAACAAAGGAAGAAGGTTAGGTTGACCATCAGAAGAGATAACAATTTTTTTTCTTATAAAAGAAAAGGGGGTGGGACGCACCAACGCCTGCCAGAGCACGTTTCTCCTCCTCCTCTTGGAAAGTTTTCAAAGAGGCAGCAATAGCTTCTTCAGTAGAGACACCTGTTGAAAATGGGAAAAGTATTAGTCAAGAATAATGATAAAAAAAAATGCGATGAACTGATGAGGAAAGCGGCTAATGATCACCTGACTCCGTGAGTTTGCTTAACATCGCTTCGAGCCTTGTTGCTCTCTCAGAAGCTGCAATAGCGGCCGCCAAATTGGTGTCTGCAGGGTCTACCAAGAAGCCTTTATTGCTGCCATATTCACTTATTCCTTTCGTAAGAGGGGCCTCAGACTCTAAATTGAGGATTGCGTCGAGAGAAAGGATCGACTTCTTCTTCTTTTGCCCGCCAGCTTTAGATGCACCTAGAATTGATTTGCGCTTGGCAGTCACCTTAGGGCGGCGGGTCCCGATATCCGTTCCTGCGCCGGACTCTGGCGATATTACATCAACCGTCTTTGTGGGAACACGGGGCGCCTGTGGTGCATTCACCGTAGCAGACAGCGGAAATCCACGCGGGGGGCTCAACACGCGTGGTCGGTCGACTCCGGCATCTTTCAACGGAGGAATGACCGGGATCCTTGGTTGCAAGGAGGCCTTGCGATCACCGCCAAGAGGCGCACCCCTACGGTCAACCAGTATACGCTTCTCCGTTAAGATAAATGGGCCCATCGCATGCGCATACCAAGCCACGTACGTGTTAAGCGTCTTAGGGACACAGCTGGGTTCACTAATGAAGAAATAGGAACCCGTGTTAAGCCGTGTGAAATGGTGCATTGCGTTCTTCATCCCCTCTCGGCTGACCACAGGCTTTTCCAAGAAAGCTTCCATCGGGATCCCTTGGTTATAGCTCGATTGCTGAGCAACCGGTGCGGGTTGTACCTCATGAAAAGTGCGGTCTCATTCTGCCTAAACACTAGATAGCCCGGCCGAATAGAGTAGAGGTGGAGGATTTCCCGAGCCTTCAATACGGAAGCCCCGTCCTTGAAATCATCGCGCAATGGCACTACTGACTTAGCAGTCTCTGAGCCTATGGTTATAACCTTATCCACAAAGGAAATTTTCGCTCCGACCAGATGTGGACGAAGGAGCAGCCCCCTAGACTCCCGTGGGGATGCAAACACAATTGAAGTGCCGACCAACTGCATGACTCTCGGGAGTCTGCATTTCTCGAAGAATGGAGGAATCTTATGGACACCGAACACCCCTTGCACATGCATTTCCATCCAGGAGGTGAAATAATGCGTCGGGAAGTTAGCGGGCTGTGTCCCCGGCTCACTAGCGTTCGCCGCTACGCTAAGTCCTTTATAAAGGTAGGCCAGCCCGGCGACTCCTACCGATAACTGTAAACCAGCCACCATCCGATGCGCTGGGTAAAAGACGGAGGGCCGCATGTGACGCAGGTGCATGGGGAGCGCAAAGCTGCATAGCCACAAACCCAAGAACCCAATAAAAAAGGTCTCCTCATCCATGCCCGGGACGACAATTTCTGAGAAAGGGACGACGACAGCGCCGGGGAGATAAAAATCCCTTTGATCATTCTCCAATACAGGTCGGCGGTCTAAGCCGAAGCCGAAACCGAAAGGGTCATCGAGCTGAGCAAACTTCTCACTCCGCTCTGATAGGAGCTCCGGGCGAATGAAGCGGGCAATAAAATCTGCGAAACTGACTCTCCGGTCGCCCAATTCCAGATGGAGTCCTTCGTAGATCTCCAACATCTTCACCAGGCCCGGATACTGATGCTGGACGGCGTTTTCCGGAGTTAGGTCAAACACCAGCGGCTTGGTGACAAAGACGTATTCGTCAGGAGGTAGCAACTCCTCGTAATTCTCCCCTCTCATCGGTAAACCCGAGAGCTCGACAAACTCCTCCAAGGAAATTGAGACCTCCCTATCCGCCATCAGGAAAGTGTGGGTAGGGATATTCCATTGTTCAATGAAGGCTTTGATCCACCACGTTGGAGGAGAGGGATACTCAAAGAGCGAGACGTAGATGGCTGAATACAACCCAATCTTCATTAGATGAGTCCTTTTCGCCGATAAGATGTATCGGGCCCACTGCAAGTATCCGGCGGGCGGTCGCGGCACCAATCCAATATTATAGGCCTGTCCCCAAGGGCGTGCTCCACCCTGACAGATTCGCCTTCCTAAAATATCTATTGCCGGCGGCGGCTGCACGGGAATAGCACCAATTGCGGGTTGGAGGAGGTCATCCGAATTCCAATTTTTAACCTCCACGGCATACTTCACCGGGGGTTCGTCCGCATAGGGGATTGGAGTTGTGGGTTCAGATGGCGTGGCAAAACTGAAACTGCGGCGACCCTGGATGATCTGGCTGTACCACCTCCCCTACAGGTGGAGTTTTTTGCACTCGGGGTCATGATCCATAATAAGAGCGAGCGCCACCCGGTCCACTGACGAATGAGGGAACCCTCCTTCCGAGCGAACAAAGGGGAAAGACAAGTCGTCAGACATGTTTCCTGTAGAAAGACAAAAATAACCGTTTAGTGTTCTAACGCTTGGCATTTTAAAATCTTACTCCACACTGTGATGCAGTGGGTAGGGGACCAAAGGGGGACCCACAAAATCTGGATGACGGTGCATCATTTAATAAGACAATCCCATCATTAGATGAGACTGTCAATTCATGGAAAAAGATCCACAGAGAATATCCTCATTGATAGGAAATCCCTAGAGACAAGGAGAAAATCTCCTCTTTTAGAGCAAAGCTCTGTCACAGAGTGACATTTGTCAAACTCTGGTCTCAGGGGAACCAGATTCCTCAAAAGAGCATAGCTCTGTGGTAATAATGGAAAGGTCCATCAATTTTTTTTAACACTTAAAAGAATTAAATTTTTTTAAAACCTTGAAAAATCCATGAAAACTTATAAAAAAAAATTTCTTCATTTTTCAGATCTAAAAAGATCTACATTTGATCCAAGAGCAAAGCTCTGTTCATTGGTTAAAACCCATGGACCAGATCTCTGTAAATCTGTGAGTTCTTGAGAGCAAGGCTCTGTTGAAGAAACCCCAAAGGGGTTTTCTTTAGATCAAAGATCTATAAGAGCAAGGCTCTGTGAATTAAAATTTAATTTAAATTAATTTAATTTTCTTACCTAGAGTGACTCTAAGTTTTGAACTTTAAAATTCTTGGGAAGAAGCAAGAGCAAGGCTCTGAGAGTTCTTAAGCAAGAGCAAGGCTCTGAGTCAAAATTCTTGAAGTGGTAAAGAAATTAAAAGACCAAGGTTCCTATTTATAGGTGCCTGCGCCCCTTCAACTTACCCTGTTTGATCCAACGGCCAGGATCTTGCCACCGCTACACTCACGTGCGCGCCACGTGAGCGCAACGGTGGGGGGGCATTTGTTTCCCCAATCAGAGCAAGGCTCTGTTTGAATTTCAAAAATTCAAATTTTGAAGCAACGCTTCAAATCCCGTGCGCTGCGCGCAACGCGCCACGTGTCAGAAATTGATACGACAGCGCAACGCCCAAGGCGGTGCGTCCAATCAGAGCAGGGCTCTTTTAAAAACAAAAAGTAAAAGAAGCAACGTTCAGCTGCGCAAGCGCTGCGCTGCGCGACACGTGTCTGCGCAGTTGCGCAAGCACAGCTGTGCAAGCGCTGCGCTGCGCGACACGTGTCTGCGCAGTTGGAGTTGCGCAAAACAGAATAAATCTTTTCTATTCTTGTTAAAACAAGAAGATTTTCTTCTGTAAAGCAGGGGCCTTTGGATCAAAGATCCAACGGTGGGGAAAACTCCCCAAATCACTCAGAAAAATATCTCTGTAACAAATTTAACTAATTTGTGAGCCCTATAAAAAGGACCCCAGACCTCATTTCAAAAAGAAAAAGGAACATCTGGTTAAAAAAAAGAGAGAAAGAGGACTCTGAAGAACTCCTCAAGAATAAAAAAAAGAAGGTAAAAACCTTTGAAAGAAGAGAAATTTCTCTTATGAACAAGATCATGGATCTTCAATAAATAAATAAATAAATAAAATAAAAATAAAAATAGTGCCTTGCACTTGTTATGAACCTTTGGTTCTCTGAAAAAAGGAAAAACTTGTTTAGATCAAGAGATCAAAAAGTGCTTTGCACTTCTGTTTTGGATCTAAAAAGATTTTTAGTGCTTTGCACAAACACAATGCATTTCCTAAAGGGCCAGGCCCAAATCAAAAAGACCTAGTAGGCCTAATTAAATTGCAGTGCAATAAAAGGGGCAGAGCCCAAGCAAAATAGATGCTCTGCATCATTTATAAAAGGGCAGAGCCCAAACAAAACAAAGGTAATGCAGTGCATTATTTAAAAATGGGCAAGCCCTAACTCAGGTCTAATAGGCCAAAGACAAAAAAAATGTTGAAACTGGACTTAGCCCAATTTTGGCCATAAGTCCTTAAATTAAATTGACTGAGCAAGATTGCTCTCTTAAATCAATTTACTACGGGTTCAAGGGTACATCTCTGAACTCCTCTGACACATGTCGTTGTAATCCTTCAACTTCGTCAGAGAGGTGACGGGTCCCGACAACCACATATCAATATCGGACCGAGACGTCCTTAAACTAATATCGGACCGAGATGTCCCTAAACTACTATCGGACCGAGACGTCCTTAAACTAATATCGGACCGAGACGTCCTTAAACTAATATCGGACCAAGACGTCCCTAAACTAATATCGGACCGAGACGTCCTTAAACTAATATCGGACCGAGACGTCCCTAAACTAATATCGGACCGAGACGTCCCTAAACTAATATCGGACCGAGACGTCCTTAAACTAATAATGGACCACCACGTCCCTAAACTGGAACATGGACCACCACGTCCCTAAACTGGAACAATGGAGCCTCCAAATGCTCTTTTGCAGGATCTAAACGGTCCCGTTTAAGTTGATCTTAGCCCCAAATACGGCTAACGTATCCTTAAACATTTAAATGGACTATAAAACTTCAAATCGATTTTGGTTCAAGGGTACATCTCTGAACTCCTCTGACACCTATCGTTGTAATCCTTCAATGACGTCAGAGAGGTGATGAGTCCTGACGACCATATAATTAAATGGGTCACCACGTTAAGTTGATCTTAGTCTCAAACAGGACTAACGTATCCTTAATGAAGTTTAAGGTGATCTTAGCCTCAATACGGCTAACGTATCCTTAAACTAAAAACACCAAACCCAAATCTAAATAAATACGGATTTGGACTAATCCACGTCCTACGGGCGACGACATTACTCAGTCTCCGTATACAATCCACGGGCAACCACAAACAAAACAAACACACACGACACGAAGTGAAATTCTGGAGAAGGAGAAAGTGGCTACCGCGATGCGGTAGCGTAATTAACTGCAGGGGCTTGCGCCTGCAGGGAAGAGCGTCCCCACAATCAAAAACCCATCACCTTGAGGGGGAATCTGACGAAGTCTGCTACATCGGCCGCATCCGTCAAAACCTCCGATACACGGTGCCATAAATCAACTTGGCATCTTCAGAGAGGTAGACGGATAAAACCATATAGTATCTGCCCCGAATCTCAGGCCCAGACCCAAAGTCCAGGCCGCCTTTCGGAGGGGAACATTACATTCTACCCTCCTTATAAAAATTTCGTCCTCGAAATTTGTAAAAGAAAGGTGTAACAGTTTCAAGGAAGGTTTTGTGACAGAACTATTGGTAGTGTATGAAAATATTTAGAAGGAAGAAATATTGCAAAATAGTTTGGTCAAAGTGAGGGAGTTATCTGGGTTACCTTGGTTCTTAGTCTCAGGTTCTAAGGCCGTTAAGGTGGAGGCTTGACGTCTCGACACATTTTTCTGAGTAAGCCGATACATCGATGCCTGACTAGGTAGGGATGGTCCATATGGAGGTGGTGCTGGGAGTGCAAGACTAGGTGTAGGAGTCTAGATAGCTGGCTGCTTCGGGTAGATAGTGGGTGTGTGGGCTGAGTTGCGTCTATAGGGACGGTCTTCAATTCTATGATCGGATGGGCCGCAAACTAGGCACAGGCCTTTGGCGCGCCTACAGTCCTTCCACAAGTGTCCATTCCTATGGCAGTAGTAGCAAAATCCTGAACTTGACTGGTTAATTTTTTCCTTCAGTCTGTTGGGTTTTGCAGGTTGTGTAGTGTAGGTTCCTCTTGCCATCTGGGTGGCAGTGCGTTTCCTGACGGTTGCTCTTGCTTCTGGTCGGTTCAATAATATGGCAGTCTGCTGCTGCAGTCCAACCAGGAGGCTTTGGATTTCCTTAAGCAGAACCGTCTGCTCGTTGGGTGGAGCAGGAACGACAGGTGTGAGAGGTAGTGTTGGAGGTGTAGGTGTGTTGTTGACATTGGTACTGATGTTGTTCGGGGAATCCATAACCCTGAAGAAAAATTTGGGTTAGGACAGATACAAATACATGAAATGATAAGATTCAAGGAATAGGGATTTGCAAGATTCAAGGAACATGAATTGTATAGAATGTTTTAGTTGCTGGTTCTTGTGTTATATTGCTTAGGTTTGTTCACGCAAACCAGAACTGCATGATAGGGATTCATACAGCTCTGACCTGCATGGGCCACCAACAAAACCTGTCACGCCCCGCTTCCCAGTGTACGGCGAAGTGGACGCGACAAGGTCCGCTACGTATGTACTCAGAAGTACATACGCTAAGCGTAGCTAAGCAATATAAAATAAATTACAAGAGACGAAAGATATAGAAATAACAGCAACTTTTATTAATAACATTCTTTGTACAATGCATGAAAAGAAAATACAACTGAAATGAAAAGCGATGCCTAAACAGTGGCACAACAGCTCGCCACACATTCTTCAGATTCATCTGACGAACTTTCTCCCTCACCTTCTTTTTGAAAGACATGCTCGAGAAACTCTTGGAGTGTAATGGGAGTCCATGACTTCTGGTTGTATTCCTCCAGCGCGTCAATTTGTTTTTGCAAGTCTGTGCGCTTGTCGCCAGGCTTCACGGGCTTCTTAGATTTCTTCTTCTTCTTCTTTTTCGAAGATTTTGGCGGCTGGTTGCGAATGCTTGGGCCACCTCTATCAGTCTTTGGAATTGGACGTGGCTTCAACATCCCCTCAATGATCTGCGGTTCCAACGGGTTCTTCCACCTAATCGCTGAACATGTCTGAAGATCGTTTAGCATCCTCTTTGTCTTGGCTGATAATGCAACCTCCCAAGGAGCTTCTTCAACGACGGAGCACATTGCCCCCGGCGTGTTCGTCCTCTTAGAGGTGTGGGGCTGTAGGGGATTCACCTTCCATTTGTCAGATAACGCGAACTTGCCCTGTCGGTACTGGTTTTCAAGCCAATTTTTGAAAACGTAGCAATCTTCGATCGGATGGCCCAGTACTCGATGATAAGGACAGTAGTTGGGCTCGTTGACGTCACTTGGTTGCAACGGACGTTTTGGATCCGGCAGATTTATGAGTCTGTTGCGCAATGCCAGCTCGAATAACCTTCTCGTTTTATCTCGGGGAAACGAGTAAGGACGCCCTAGTCTCTCCTCAAGGTCTACGTATGGGCGCATATTATTTTGACGCACAACCGGCTTCAAGTTGCTCGGTTGTTGTTGAGCATTAGCGACGATGATCGCTTTTCCCTTCCCTTTGTCATTTCGGGAGTCCGGCTTTGGAAGAGGAGGTTTATGGCTCATCTGATCCATCTGCGCTAGCTTGTCAATCAAGGCCTGGAAGGTAGTCGGCTTGAAAAACATCATAAATTGCGAGATGGTCGCTTGTGGATCAAGGGTTCCCACAAACATACCCACCGCAGGAGCTTCTTCAATGCGTTGCTCGCACTTCGACCATAAGTTCCGCCATCGTATAGCGTACTGAACCCATGTCTCGCCTGGTTTTACCCTGTCGTTAATTAGTGCCGTCATCGGGGTGCGTTCACTGGCGCTTGCAAAACGCTGAGTAAACAACAGCTCCATCTCTGCGAAGGTTTTGATAGAGTCATTCGGGAGCTCAGAGTACCATTCAAACGCCGTATTCTAATAAACTTCCAACAAACTGGCGAAGCAACAGCTTGTCGTCACCGCCGGTGTTGCCGCAAAGTTCCCTGAACTGGGCAACATGCTGGTGAGGATTGCCCGTCCCCTTGTAGACATGGAACTTGGGAATTGTGTAACCGGGCGGGTACTTGATTTGGTCGTACCAACTTGGATATGGCCGCCCCGTTTTTACGACCTGGCCAGCTGCTTCAGTCGCATGATGAACCCGTATTTGTTGGGCTATGTACTCGTCCAGATCAGCTTTGGAGATTGTATCCTCCTTAGCCATTGACAGAGCTGGTGGAGGATTTGATGTCTCTCCCCTATCGTCTCCAAGGACGATCGGGGGCTCTTCGGCCGGAGGATCTTGTTGTATCATCATCCCTATCATGTCTTGGAAGAGGAGGCCCATACGTTGTATATTGGCTGCTTGTTCAGCAGCCTCTTTGTCCTTCTTCTCCAATATCCGACGAAGGAATTCAGCGTCGGTTTCTTCCTCTTGACGTTCATCCGAGGACGTTTCAGGGTTTTCTTTTGGCCCAGTAAGTGCGACCATAGCGTTCATCATCTCTTAGAGCTTATGTTGCTGCTCCTGCGCCTTGGTCACTGATCGGGTAAGCGGTCGATGACCCGTAGATATGCGGCTGTCTTCTTTACCAGATGCCACATAGACGGTATGAACCACAATGCCCCCTTACTTAGGGTGCTTGGGTTCACCACCTCTGATATTTGTCGCCGGTGCGGGGGTTTTCTCCGGCCTCCTTCTTTTGTGGGCCGTTGAAGTTGAAGGGGCCGTTGCAGTGGGCATCCTAGCGATTGTTGTCCTCTGCTGTTCAATAGGACGGACCTTTTCTTTTTGCACCTTAGTTTCTTTTGTTGACGAGAGTGATCTGGGTCGATCACGGAGTCTTGAACCATTCGCCAAACCTTGTATATTCTTGAGGACAGCCGTTGAGGGGGTTGTTCTTGCTTCGTTTTCGGAACTCTCTCCGTGGGCGGAGGAGATCTTTTTAGTGTAGCGGTTGGAGAATTCTTACGCACCTTCCTCAGCAGTTCAAAGTTGTTCCCAGTTGGAACAGCAGCGTTGACTTCCACCACTGGAGCCGGTGGAGTTAGCCCTGAGAGGGAGTTTCCCCCTGCCTTTCTCACTCGCTGCCAATGGCGATGTCGAGCATGACGAGCCGTCGGGACTGGCTCGGAGATAGAGATAGCTTCTTTTTGCCCCTTGTCTGAATGGGGCGCCGCCGGTGTTAACCTCTTAAAGACTGAAGTTTTCTTTTGAGGGATGATATTCAACCTGTCGAATACAGATCCTCGAGCAAGAGCAGGAATCGTCAGTCTTGAAAAGACCGACTTTTTGACAGGGGAAGCCGCCTTGACGACTTCTGGAGCAGCAGTTATTGCCTTCCTTGGAACAACCAATTTAGAGTTCTGATCCATCCTGGCGAAAACAGAGGCTGTTGGTTTGGTAGTGAGCGACCTGTTGACATGGGCCGTCGTGGCAGTGATCCGGTCGAAGACCGACCTCTTGTTCACTTCCGATGCAGGTATTGGCATAGAGAAGCTTGTAGGCGGGATCATGGTCCTGAAAAACAGGCCGGTGGTGGCCTGGGTCACCTGGTCTACGCAGCGCAGAGGATCTGAAGCGTCGCTTCATTTATTAAAACTTAGATTTTCAAAGTAGAGCTTTGCTCTGATTGGGGGAATCGGAAGCGTCGCTTCACCTGAGATATCTTTTCATCTCCTTTTTTCTAGCCAAACTTGTATTTCCAAAATCTTGATTTCCCGCGTCCATTGTGCACAGAATCTTTTGTGCTTGGGTCTATATATAGTTCAAGGCCAAGCCTTTTCTTTTCTCATCTTCAGAGAACTTCTTCTACCATGGCTTGCAACCGCCCTCACGCCCACCGTCAACCATGGGAAGTGCCGATCCGGGACATTGTTCCTCGTTTTGCTGCGCGCCTGGTGGACCCTTCTTTTACGGATGAGCAGTGCGATGCTGCAATGTACGAGCTTTCGACTCGTGTGGGGTCTCCTCTTCCTCCGGACTCCATTTGGCTCCGGATGATCCTTACCTCGGTGCTCGCCGATCTTCCCCCTCCTCCGGTAGAGATGTCCTCGGCGATGCTTAACACTGCTGAGGATAAGATCGAGTGCTTCTTCGAAGCGCTCTTGATCACTAAAGCCCTGAGGGACTGCTCTTTCCACTTGCTGAGCCAGATACGGGCTCGCCGGGTTGTCATCGCCACCTTTTCCAATGAATGTGGCAACGATCGTTGGATGTCTTCCTCTCGAGAGGATCTCCGCTTCGACGTGGTGGAGAAGACAGAGAGGGAATTGGAGAATCTCCTTTTTATCTTTGTGAACCCTTGTCTTTCCGATCCCACATTTGGTGATCATTTTTAAATGTAATAATAAATAAATGTTTTAATTAAGTATTTTATTATCTGTTAAGTGTTCTTTTTATTTTAGCTCTCTGTCGTGCTTGTGCATCGTATGATTTAATTTGCTATTATCAAGTGCATGTGATTATTGCAAGGATAAATTGCCTTTGGTGTTCAGACTCTTTTACTTTTCAGTTTTTTTTTTTAGAAATAGAATTTTGTTCTGATTGAGGGGAAACAGTGCACACCTGTATTTGTGCGCACTTGGCTCAATGTGCACCCAACGGGGTACGCACTTAGCTAAATGTGCACCTAGCACGGTGCAAGTAGGATCGAAACCCAATGGAGCAACAATTCAAAAATACAAAGATTTTGACTTTTGAAAATCAAAAGGGGCCACTTTTCCTTTTTTGAGGCCTCCTGACGTGCGCACTTTGAAAAAAAGAAAAGGGGAAGGAGAAAGAGACTTGCGCAATAAAGAGTTGCTCAAAACTCAAGATTTTTGTTTTTGGGGAATCAAGATTAAGATTAAGATTTTTTTGTTATCTTGTTTTAATCATCATGGGGGGCCATTTATAGGCTTATATCTTTTATATTTAGCCCTATGGCTTGTACAAAAATTAGCTTATTACATATAAAAAACAAAAATTACATTTAGTTTTTCTTTTTCTTTTCTTTGGTCGGCCCCCTCTTCATGCTTGGGCTTGAGTTGGGCTCGGGTTTGGGCTTGAGCCTACTTGACTTTTGATTTTAATTTTGGCTCTGATTTTAAGCTTGATTTTGATTTTTGAGTTTGGCAACGGGATGTAAATTTTTACCCCAACAAAGTACCCCCTATCAATGAATGCACACTGCATACATGGGCCGTGTTCCGTGAAAGTTTGATTTTGAGGTGGTGCATCATTCCGGGGGTGGAGCATCCTTCCGGGATCCTAATTCCGGTGATCGGAGCATCATTCCGAGGTGAGGAGCATAATTCTTGGTGGTCAGAGTATCATTCTGAGGTGCGGAGCATAATTTCGGGTATCGGAGCATCATTCCGAGGTGCGGAGCATAATTTCGGGTATCAGAGCATATCATTCCGAGGTGCGGAACATAATTCCGACACGGGGGCAGGTATATTTTGAAACGAAATATAATTCCGACGTAGGGTTCCGGGATGAAACATAATTCCAATACGGGACAGGTATATTTTGAGACAAGACATGATTCCGACACAGGGTTCCAGGACGAAGCATAATTCCGACATGGGACAGGTGTATCCTGAGACGAAACATAATTCCGACGCAGAGGTAGACATTCTGAACGAAATATAGTTTCGATGCAGAGGTTGATTCCAAGACGAAGTATAATTCCGAAGGGAAGGTAGTGTTAGTTATATGTATGCCCTATAGGCCATTACTGTACATGATATGTATATTGTAGTGGATGCTGGGACATATATAGGTAGGACTTTCTTGCTCGACATGATAGTACGCTATCTGGTTGCTCTTTATCTTAACATGTATACTTACTGTCTCTCTGTTACATGTTAATAAAGCCCTTAGGATTTTTACTCGACTTTCAGGACTATGATACAGATCATACTAGTGGGGACTGGGTAGTCCATGAGTACATCCTTCAATGTTCCTAGTCGTGGGAATATCGAGATGGGGCATCGATATTCCAGAGTAGACTAGCGTATAACTTCTCGACCCATGTGATGGGCGATGGATGATCTCATATCCATTGGTGTTTGACATCAGAGATGGTATGCGGGTGCTCAGTGGTGACTGGGTACACTGAACGGACTCGCCGAGAACTCCCAGATGGTATTATACCTCACGTCAGATGGCAGTTCTCTGGTGACACTGGTACAGCTTAGTCTGTTGACCCAAGATCGTCATAGAGTCTTGTGTGTCTCCCACTGTGCTTTGATTTCCATCCTACCATGGCTCTACTGAGTCGTGCAGACAGGTGGGTTTTGGGTACAATCCCGATTCACATGGAGGCAATGAGCGATAGGAGGGGATTCGTCTCTCCCGGTATTAGGGGTTGATGTTGCGCTCTGCTCGACTGGCCATAACTGGAAATCCCTGGCCAGGGTTGCCGTGATTTATTGGTAAGTGTTATCAGTAGTTTCACGCTTGTTGTGGACCTTACTTCGGCATGACTTATCACGCTACTGGGGTCTGACGTTTACCACCCCTAGGTGAGATATGAAACATATCAGACGAACAGACCGGACTGTGCGGTAAGTGTTACTGATTGGATTCGCAGGAGTGTGAGCAGGCTTGCTCGTTGATCTTCTGATCGCTCAATACCCGGGTGGCCATTACGTTTAGCAGACCGCTTGCTGCTTGTAGGTGATTGATATGATCACCACCTACTGCCGGCGTATTGACGAGTCTTTAGAGTCCTACACAGGGGTTTCCTGGCTCAAGAGAAACGGAGTAGGAGCACATATGTGATATGTGCGGGACCGAGATTAATACGATATGAGATACCGTATTCTATTCTTGCGATTCGTGACATTGATCGGTTGTATGCGATATAGCCGGGTTATCGGATCAAGTGTTGATTCGATAAGTTGTTACACATGATATTAGTCGGTTATAGCCGGGTTGTTAAATCAATAGTTGATTTAATAATTTAATGTATAATTATATATTTGATATATTACATTACATTAACTAGTATTGGCTCACTTATGGTTTATTTTCTCATTAGATTGTGCACATTGTTTATATGTGATATATGCAAGTCTATATGTTTGTATCATGCTTGATGATACATACAAGATGGGTGTATGAGACTTATATCAAGTTTAGGTTAAATTAGGGTTTACTTATTTCCTTAAGAATAACAAAAGAGAGGAGACTTTAGTCAATGTTATCAAGCTTGTAAAAGCTTGTATGCAACATTGACAAAGTCAACTCTTTTGTCATTCTTTAGGATATTAGTTAACCCAACCCTTAACCTCATATTTGGTTAATTCTCTACATGAGTTAAGCATGAGGGCTTAACTCAACCATGGTGAAATAATTCAAAGGATAAGAATTCATATGATTATTATTCTTTCTTCTTCTTCTTCATCAAGCTCCATGAAAAGCTTGCTAGCTCTAATGGTGCCATGAGAAAAAGTGTGAGAAAATCAATTCTAAAGTGAGCCCACTTCCTACTTCTTCATCCTCTACTACTTGCCATGTAGTATAGGGTGTTCTCTTCACAAAGTTCATGACCAAGTGAAGGAATAGCTTGAGTTTGAGTCTCCCCGACGTAGGTCATCTTCGGCCTCGAAGTCAACAACCTAGCCCGCTTATTTCTCCGAAGAAACCATCGCTAGAGTCCGGGATCCTGATGATCGCAGCGAAGGGACGTCAACACGGAGCTTTAGAAGTGAAGGACCGGATCTACAAAGGTTGTAATCCCTTCACTTGTAGTTAAAATGTTTAACTTGCATAGTTTTTGCCTAATCTCTAGTCCACGATCTTGCTTAGGGTTGTTCGACACTTGAAAATTTTGATTTTGAGCTTTATGCGAAGTCTGGGCGAAGTTTAAAGTCCGATCGAACCCGTAAACCCCGACGAATACCCTTCTCTGGACAATTTTCAAAACTGTGATTTTTTATGAATTAAAAATGCTCAGAAAATTAAGCAAGAAAAACTAAGAATTACTGTGAAGTACGATCCACTGATTCGTCTATATGACCGCGGAACCGCGGCCAAAACAAGGGTTTGGCGGCGGTTCCGCGGCCCAAATTATGACTTAGTCCCTCATACTTCATATATTTATTCTTAGGTCCTTTCTTGTCAATTTTTTCTGGGAATTTTTTAATTCTACTCAAGTGTTGAGTTTTCTTAGGGTTGTATTGGGGCTCGTTGATTCGATCGGATAATTTAACTTTGTTTAGTTTGTTCGGGTAATTTTTAGATCGTGTTAAAAAGTTCGACCGGATATCAATAACTCACTTTTTCCCCTGCCGGAAAATTTCCAAGTGTTGGATTTTTCCGTAGTTTAAGAACGTTCTAAATCGTGCAAGTTACTTGATGGACCCTCTAGAAGACAACAAACCTTAACTCGATTATGTGATCATCTTGAACTGCCTTTTAATCCTTAGGGTTTGGGGCGGTACGGCGTGCCACATGTGAGGCGTTGGCTTGACCCTTCTACGGCTGGACCGTTGGTACTGTGGCATGAAATTGATGTTTTTAAACTCCCCTCAAGTGTTGAGCTATTTGGGAAAACTTGGGTGTTTGATTATTCGATCGGAAAGTTTAACATTGTCTATTTATCTGGAATGTGATACAATATTTGGAATCCACAAGTAGTTATGAGATAACTAATTTGAATGTTATAAATCTAGCACTTTAGTCTCATTTGATCGGTTGCCACGGGATTTTGATGTGATCAAAAGTCCGTCGCAATCACGTAGCGTACGCGGATACTCGCCGGGTAAACTTAATAGATAGCCACGCCCCATAGCCCCGACCAAGTGACTGTAGGAGAACCCCATAGCCAAAAGCATCCGTTCGGGTGCTCGGGGCAGCGGTGTTCCGCCTTAGTGCACTTCGTCGACGGCATCCGGGGGTGCGGCCGTTTACTAAAGTTTGCGACGAGCATTCGATCAGGATGTCGGGAATCTTGTTGAATTGCCCGACTTGATATTGAAAAGAGTTTTCGATAATGAGACTAAAATGCGGGGTTTATAATTGTTAGGCATGCGATGTCTAAGGAATTCATTTGGTTAGGCATGCGATGTCTATGGAGGTTGCGGATTCCAATTATTGTAGTTTTACACTTTCTTTTCTGCTACCGTAAGTGTAATATGTGATATCGCCGGTTTCGTTGCTATATATCAACGACAATTGGGATGGGCATATTTACTTACGTTGATGACATGTGATGCTATGTGTTGCTGGATATGTTATATTGGATCGTCGTGTTTGAATAGCCGAGGTTTTTTTTATATGAGATGAGTGTTTTTCATTTTCATTCATGTAAAAACTTGTATGTAATATTCTTTTATTGGGGCACTTCCGGGTTGAGGATGATGTCACCATTGTATATTATTTACTTTTCCGCATTATGATAGACCCAAGGAGGGGAGCACAAGTAACTGGGTTCTAGGGTCCAGAGGGAGACCATCTCGAGGAGTCGAGTCCGGGTCTCCTAACTCTAAAATTGGTAGGGTTTCTTTCCGCTCTCGTAGGGGTCTAGGGGTGTGGGATTGGTTATTCATCAAAACCGTGGAATCCGTGTTTTATATAGGCTCAAAATAAAACACGGACGTCTTAGTATATCCAATATTTTCATATGATATTTTCTGCTGCGTTATCTGTGATGTGATCATGTGATATGTTCAGATAGATACTGTATATAGTATATATGATATATTATATAGACGTTGCTTATGTTTTACACCCGCGCTAGCCCTGCCCCGTTCTGCCGTTAGTTACCTAACCTAACGGTGCAGACGGGACATCGAGGCGAATGCGGATGGCATAAGTGTACGTTGTATTTATCTGTGATGTTTAGGTGGACTTAAATGATGGGACATTCATTAATGAGATTAATGAAAGAAAATAAACCTAAAAGATGTTGTGGAATGGAATTTCAAAAATTAGATAGATCTAGTTGTTGCTTTGCATAGCGGTGTTCCTTGTAGAACATCCAGCACCTTATTCGATAAGGAAAGAGCCGAGATCCCTTCACCGGGAGTGACCTCTTTAGCAATAACTAGCAGATGCTACAACCTTCGGTTTGTCTTTTGATTGCTTTTCTAGTTCTTGCTTTGCATAGTGGTATTGTGTATATCCTGCACCTCATTCGACGAGGAAAGAGCCGAGATCCCTTCACCGGGAGTGACCTCTTTATCGAAACTAGCAAAAGCCTAAAAAACACTCCATTCAAAAACCATTTGATTCTGCAACGAGATCAAGTTCAAAGAGTTAAAGGTTTTCTTAAAAACCATCCGCAACGCTCCGTCTTTTTAGGAAGTAGAGTACTTAGTATTCGTGCTGTGTTTGTTGACCATAGTCAAGGCACAGTGTACGGTAGATAAGTGATGTCTTCCTACACCGCATATGATGCGATTAGTTAGGACAATCGCATGACTTTGTTGACCTTAGTTGAGGGTCATGTGGGTGGGTCTAATTAATCACCAAATGACGGGTAGAACTTGACTAGTGCTTATAATTTGTTGACCATAGTTAAAGTCATAAGTGCTAGGGGTAAAAACCTTTATCGGGAGTTTCAAGTGTTGAAATTTGCAATGAGATTGTATACCTTCTATGAGATAGTTGGATCCCGATACCCACTGCGATTAATTGTTACTCCTGGGAGAGTTTTGAAATTTACAATTAGCCAATCAAGTAGGTGTCTAGAAAGGTGTCAACGGGGTTACGCCCCTGAGAAAACGAGGTTTATTTTAATTAGGTCCGTGCGAAAGCACGGGGAACCTCCCTTAAAGTACCGGCACTGGCCTGGCCGAAAGATTGGCGAACTTGTAGAGTGTAATTAATCCCTGCTGGTCTTTCCTTTTAAGGTTTGAAGGAAGATTTGATAAAAACAGTGGGATCCATCCTGATTAGATAAAATATATAACCAATCTAATCTTGCAAGAGCGCACGCAGAGTGTTTTCTTCTCTCTCTCTCCAGGTAGCGACCATGTCACGCCTTAATCAAGGTAATAATATGGATGTATTGACCGAACCCGCTTGCTATACTGAGCTGGGGAACGTTGGTCCCGCTCCAACTTATAATTGTTATAAGACAGAGCAGGAAATTGGGGAATGCCAGATTTCCCATGCCGCCCAAACGAAGAAAGTGCATGATGATGCATCTTCTTCGGGTGTGTTCATTACAAAGAACTGTTTCTCAGTATCCTCTACGTCCTGGGTATTAGATATCGGATCAGGATCCCATATATATAATCTGTTACATGGGCTACAGATAGGTAAAGAACTGAGAACGGGTGATAAGTTTCAAGAGTTGAAAACGGTGCAATTGTTGCAGCCAAGATATTGGCAGTTATCACCCTGTATTACTAGAATACATTGATTCTGAACGAATGTTATTAGATACCGAACCTGATATACAACATCATATCAGTCTCTTTTTATTAAAGAAGGATATAATTTTGTATTGTTGGATAATGTTTTGAACATTTCCTATATCAAGAGTTGATCAGTTTAGGCACGTTATCTAAAAGCATAGACGTTCTAAATCAAACCACAGTTCTTAATGTACAGAACACACACAAGTGGAAGAGTTCAGAAATGAACGATTCCTTCTTGAGGTATTGTAGACTAGGTCATATCAATGTGACCCGACTAGCTGAAGTTACATTTAGATGCATATTTAAATCAGTTTGAATTTACATCTTGTGAAACTTGCCAGTCATGTCGCAAAGATAAGATGACCATAGCTCTGTTTACTGGAAACAGAGAAAGAGTTAGTGAACTTTTGGGACTGATACATAGTGATGTATGTAGGTCCCCAGTCTACATATGCCAGGACTGGTTCTTTGTACTTCCTTACATTCACTGATGATCTCTCAAGATTCGGGCACATGTTCCTGTTGAAACACATGTCTGAAACTTTTGAGAAATTCAAAGAATGTAAGATAGAAGTAGAGAACCAAAAACGGGTATAAGTATTATATCCTTTGATGTGATCAGGGAGTAGAATATTTGGGCACGGGATTCCTGGACTATTCTAAAGGAGAATGAGATTCTCTCTCAGCATTACTCCTCCGTATACACCACAGCACGTCGGTGTATCGGGACGGAGCAATCACACCCTATATGATATGGTTCGCTCTATGATGAGTACTACTGAGTTTCCTATTTCCTTTTGGAGTTATGCATTTGAGAAGCTGCATACCTATTGAATGGGGTTCCAATCAAATCCATTGCCTACCACTTCATATGTGACATGGAATGGGAAGAGACCATATCTTAAGTTTGTTAAGATTTGGGGTTGTCCGGCCTATTTCTAAAAGCAAAATCCGGACAAGCTCGAGGCAAAGTTAGTTTTGTAGAAGTTTGTTGGATATCCCAAGCATTCGCAAGGGAATATCTTCTACCTAACAGGGGAACAAAATGTGTTTTGTTTTCCAACATACCACCTTTGTGAAAGGGAATTTCTTATGAAGAAATTAGTGGTCATGAGGTAGAACTGGAAGGAGTTCCAGCTATACAAACTACAGCAGATGATTTGGTAGAACCAAAGGATTCAATAGATTCCGACAAACCTCAGCCTCTCCGCCGATCTAGTAGGGTTCCTCATCCTCCTGAGAGATACTTCGGTTTCTCGATGACAGTGGGAGCGAGAATTGCATCATGAGATGATGACCCAACTAGTTTCGAGCAGGCCATCAAGAGTGGGGACTCTGTAAAATGGCTGGATGCTTAGCGATCTGAGATGGAATCCATGTACACCAACAAAGTATGGACTTTGGATGCTATATCTGAAGGGTTAAATCCCCATCAGGAGCAAGTATATCTTGAGAAGATTACTTGGTATAGATGGAAAAGTTGAGACTTTCAAAGCTAGACTTGTTAAAGGTTTTCGTCATCGACCAGGCGTGGATAATGATGAAACCTTTTCCAGTGGCTGTGCTTAAGTCCATCCGGATCCTACTTGCCATTGCTACATACCATGACCGCGATATCTGGTGGTTGGGTGTCATGACTGCTTTTCTTAATATTGATTTAGAAGAGAGCGTCTATAAGTACACAGCCAGAGGGCTTCGTAGACAGTGGGAGCAGCGAAAACGTGTGCAAGATGCTTTGTGTGACAAAGCAGGCATCGCGGAGTTGGAACATCTGTTTTGATGTGGTAGTCAAAGAGTTTGACTTCATCAAAATTGTAGATGAACCTTGTATATACAAAAAGGTAGTAGAGAGTAAGGTGGTCATCCTCGTATTGTACGTGGACAACATACTCTTGATAGGAAAAGAGTTTCCTATGCTACGCTCGGTCAATCTCCTCTTATCACATGGATTCTCCATATAGGATCAAAGTGATACCTCCTAAATCCTGGGTTTTGGATCTATGAGATAGATCTAATTAGATGTTAGGATTCTCACTAGTTGTAGTGCGATGGTATCAGTTGATCCTGGGGAGAATCACTGGAAAAGTTCCAGGGTGATAAGGACGACTGAATGTCAGTCGCGGGCATTGTCTTTACCCTCAGTGGAGGGACGGTATGTTGGAAGAGTTCCAAGCTAAGATACCGTGGCAAACTAGACGATAAAGGCTGGTGACATCGCTATCAAAGATACTACCAAAGAGGCAGTTTGGGTGTATATTGGTTCACGAGATGAACTAGGTTCCTACCATTGTGAGACAATGGAAGTGTGGCTTTGGCCAAGGAACCACAGTCCCATCAGTGACCCAGACATATTCCAAGGCAATATCACCTGATCATGGAGATAGTTGATCTCCAGGGTGATCGAGGTTAGGAGAATAGACTCAGAGGACAACACGGCGGATCCACTCACAAAGGCTTTTTCCCAGAGAGAGACTTTTATGGGATGGTTGAGTATGAGATACTGCAACCACTGCTACAGATGGCCCTTGTGCAAGTGGGAGATTGTTAGTTATATGTATGCCCTAGAGGCCATTACTGTACATGAGATGTATATTGTAGTGGATGCTGGGACATATATAGGTAGGACTTTCTTGCTTGACATGATATTACGCTATCTGGTTGCTCTTTATCTTAACATGTATACTTACCGTCTCTCTGTTACTTGTTGATAAAGCCCTTAGGATGTGTACTCGACTTCCAGGACTATGATACATATCATACTAGTGGGGCCTGGGTAGTCAATGAGTACATCCTTCAATGTTCCTAGTCGTAGGAATATCGAGACGGGGCATCGATATTCAAGAGTAGACTAGCGTATATCTTCTCGACCCATGTGATGGGCGATGGATGATCCCATATCCATTGATGTTTGACATCAGAGATGGTATGCGGGTGCTCAGTGGTGACTGGGTACATTGAACGGACTCGCCGAGAACTCCCAGATGGTATTATACCTCACGTCAGATGGCGGTTCTCTGGTGACACTGGTACAGCTTAGTCTGTTGACCCGAGATCGTCATAGAGTCTTGTGTGTCTCCTACTGTGCTTTGATTTCCACCCTACCACGGCTCTACCGAGTCATGCAAACAGGTGGTTTTTGGGTACAGTCCCGATTCACATGGAGGCAATGAGCGATAGGAGGGGATCCGTCTCTCCCGGTATTGGGGGTTGATGTTGCGCTATGCTCGACTGGCCATAATTGGAAATCCCTGGCCAGGGTTGCCGTTATTTACTGGTAAGTGTTATCAGTAGTTTCACGCTTGTTGTGGACCTTACATCGGCATGACTTATCACGCTACTGGGGTCTGACGTTTACCACCCCTAGGCGAGATATGCGACATATCAGACGAATAGACCGGACTGTGCGGTAAGTGTTACTGATTGGATTCACAGGAGTGTGAGTAGGCTTGCTCGTTGATCTTCTGATCGCTCAATACCCGGGTGGCCGTTACGTTTAGCAGACCGCTTGCGGCTTGTAGGTGATTGATATGATCACCATCTACTACCGGCGTATTGACGAATCTTTATAGTCCTACACAGGGGTTTCCTGGCTCAAGCGAAACGGAGTAGGAGCACATATGTGATATGTGCGGGACCGAGATTAATACGATATGAGATACCGTATTCTATTCTTGCGATTCGTGACATTGATCGGTTGTATGCGATATAGCCGGGTTATCGGATCAAGTGTTGATTCGATAAGTTGTTACACATGATATTAGTCGGTTATAGCCGGGTTGTTAAATCAATAGTTGATTTAATAATTTAATGTATAATTATATATTTGATATATTACATTACATTAACTAGTATTAGCTCACTTATGATTTATTTTCTCACTAGATTGTGCACATTGTTTATATGTGATATATGCAAGTGTACATGTTTGTATCACGCTTGATGATACATACAAGATGGGTGTATGAGACTTATATCAAGTTTAGGTTAAATTAGGGTTTACTTATTTCCTTAAGAATAACAAAAGAGAGGAGACTTTAGTCAATGTTATCAAGCTTGTATGCAACATTGACAAAGTCAACTCTTTTGTCATTCCTTAGGATATTAGTTAACCCAACCCTTAACCTCATACTTTGGTTAATTCTCTACATGAGTTAAGCATGAGGGCTTAACTCAACCATGGTGCAATAATTCAAAGGATAAGAATTCATATGATTATTATTCTTTCTTCTTCTTCTTCATCAAGCTCCATGAAAAGCTTGCTAGCTCTAATGGTGCCATGAGAAAAAGTGTGAGAAAATCAATTCTAAAGTGAGCCCACTTCTTACTTCTTCATCCTCTACTACTTGCCATGTAGTATAGGGTGTTCTCTTCACAAAGTTCATGACCAAGTGAAGGAATAGCTTGAGTTTGAGTCTCCCCGACGTAGATCATCTTCGGCCTCGAAGTCAACGACCTAGTCTGCTCATTTCTCCGAAGAAACCATCGCTAGAGTCCGGGATCCCGATGATCGCAGCGAAGGGACGTCAACACGGAGTTTTAGAAGTGAAGGACCGGATCTACAATGGTTGTAATCCCTTTCACTTGTAGTTAAAATGTTTAACTTGCATAGTTTTCGCCTAATCTTTAGTCCACGATCTTGCTTAGGGTTGTTCGGCACTTGAAAATTTTTATTTTGGCATGGTTGATGCCTTGTAGAACCTTGTTAGAGTACCTAGGAACCCTACAGGTAGGTACTCCGAGGCAAAGCATGATTCCGATACGGGACACATTCTGAGACGAAACATGATTCTGACGTAGAGGTTGATTCCCAAGCGAAGCATAATTCCGACAGGGAAGGTAGATACACCGAAACGAAGCATGATTCCGATACGGGGCATATATTCTGAGACGAAATATGGTTCCGACATAGAGGTGGAAATTCTGAACGAAGGATGGTTCCAATCCAGAGGTTGATTCCCAGGCGAAGCATAATTCCGACAGGAAGGTAGATACGCCAAGACGAAGCATGATTCCGACACGGGGCACATTCTGAGATGAAGCATAATTCCGACGCAGAGCTTGTTGGTTGACTTGATTCTGAAACGGAGTTTGATTCCAACGGGGAGGTCGCTGGTTGAGTTAATTTTGAGGCGGATCTTGATTTCGATGGGGAGATCGTTGGTTGATTTATTGATTTGATTTGGTTTTAGAATTCTTGTCCGTTCTGCGGGGCCTTTTGAGATTGGAACCACTGCCAGTAGTACTTTGATTTGATTTATTTTATTTTCGTCTTGTTTGGTGGGACTGTTCCGAATTTGAGGGGAACTTGGAATTTGGATTTTGTTTAGCATCAGCATCGCTACACTGGAATAGTGCCAGGAGCGACTCATCATTTTCCCTGAGAGGATTTGGGGATTTTTTTTAGTTTGGCATCAGTATCGCTACACTGGAATATGGTACCAAAAGCGAATCATCATTTGCCATGCCCATTGGAGAATGATGGCTTAGGAGACAGGTTTAGGTCCTTGTCACCTAAAGGCTTTTCAATTTTATGAGCCATAAGGGTTCCATAAAAGTATTTTCTCCCTACGAGTCGAAAGGATCTCGTAGGTGTATTTTCTCCTTAGGAGTCGTGAAAACCCCCAAGTGTGCTTTTCCCTTGTGAGTTGTAAGGCTCCCACAAGGTGTTTTCTTACGAGTCGAGAGGATCTCGTAAGTTTTGTTCTCATGTATCGTAAGGACAAGTGAGTGGGTCTTCCTAAATGGAGTATTATTCCAAGGGCGGAGACCGGCAGCGGGACTGGTGATTGCGGTGAGGAATGGGTGTGATTTAGCTTGGTTATGCCCATTTGGAGACCGGCCGTAGGGCTGGGAGAATTTGAAATTTTGTTGGCGCCTGCATCGTTAACACTGGAATGATGCCAAGAGTGATTCATCATTCGCCGTTGGGATATTCGGGGATTTGAAATTTTGTTGGTGTCATCATCACTATACTGGAACCAGGAGCGGCTCATCATTCGCTGTTTGGGGATTTTTTTAATCGAGTTTGTGCCATTACGGGTTTTTATAAGCTCACGGTTAGTCTCGCTGTTTTTACTCACGAACCCTTTTCAGGTTTTCATTCGTGCCTCTTTTGTTTATGGACTGACCCTTTATTTATTTTCTTTTTCTTTTTCTTCTTTTTCTTTCTTTCTTTCTTTCTTTTTTATTTTCCAGTTTGACGACTTAGAGGTCAAACGCTAGGTTATCACCATCATTTGATTCTTTAGGAGCAGTTGGTTCTCTTTGTTTAGCCGTCTGTGTAGAGCATGTATCATCCTCTGAGTCGAACCAGGATTAGGCAGCGGCAACCATATCTTTATCATAGTTGGGAAGCGTAGGAGGACTTGTTCCTTCGGGTCCCATCATATAGACTGTGTGGATTGTGTACCCATCCATTGCCACATCATTAACAAAGATATTTGCTGGGCTTTTGGACTGTAGCCGTAGTGTAACACCCGAGCCCAATGCTACTAATTTCTGTTACTTTATGAATGAAGTGTGACCCTTATTTCATTTATCTTGCTTGTTTGTTGCTTACTGTAAAATTTTACCCGGTAAATTCATTTCTGCATATAACAAATTTTGGCATCTAAAATAAAAATTAAAAATATTCATCTTGGCCTACTCGACGCCCCTAGCCTTGTGGTAGCGTCCGTGCATCGTGTTCTCGTCCCGTTCAGTGAAACGGGCGAGTTTGGACGGCTACGCGCGCGTACGTGTAACCGTTTTGGGGGTATGCTTTTTGATCATAAAACACTTCATTTTAAAATTTGAATCCCGCTTAAAATCCTATTATTTCAATTTCAAAATTTTGGACCCAACCCGGGCGCGATTTGGAAATGTTTTATTTGGCGCCAAAATCCCAAAATTTTATTATTTTAAAACCATCGCATAATTAAATTTAGCCAATCTAAAATATTTTTAAAACCGAATAAAATATTATCTAAATTGTATAAATCTTTTACAACTTTCCTTCTGCAGCCAATCTTTTCTCTTATAAAGCCTGGGCCCCACACCTCTTTTCCTCTCTCTCTCCAATCCCCTTCTCTCTCTCTCTCCCTCTCCCCTCTCCCGTATCTCTTTCTCTCTCTCCTACCTTTTTAAATTTCTTTTCCCTCCTCCATATTTTTCTCACGAGAACCCGAACCCATCATCGCAGCGCTGCCCTAGCCACCGCCACCTCCATCCTCGCCGCCGCAGCCCCAACGCCGACGACGCCGTCGCCAGCACCCTCGCCTCCTCTGCCTCGCCTCGCCCGCACCCTCCTTCTTCCTTTCTTTCCAGCACCCTACAGCTTCTCCGCGGCCACCAGCGACCCCCCTGCACGCGTCTGCGCCGCCCCTGGTTGTCGCCGGCGATCACCAGACCACCTTGAACGCCTCTGTAAGTCTTCTCTCCCTCTCCTCCTCTTTCCTTTCCCCCTTCTTTCCCCTCTCTGTAGAAATTTTCTTGAATCGGCAGATCTCACCGCGGTCACTGTAGGCCACCACCGGAGCCGTCGACCTCGTCGTCGTTCTCGCGTCTCCTCTCTGTAGTCACAGAGCAGAACCTTGTAAGCCTCCTCTTCTTCTTCTTTAGTTTCCCTTCATTTCTTGTTGCATAGCCTTCTTGACATTCACTGTTCACCTTTTTGCCGGAATCCGACGATGCCGACGACGTGATCCGACGTTCCAGCGAGGTACCCCGTCTCGCGTGGTTCCATTGTTCGTTGTTTGGGTTCAATCAGTGAACCGTGCGCCCGTCGCGAGTTTCCCCGCCGACATTTTACATTCCGTTTTTCCCGGTTCGCGACCCGTCGAGGCAAGTACCCCTTGCTACATGCTATACAATATTTACATATATATTGTGATACCCTAAATCTGTAAATTTAGTTTTGGTACAATCATTTCTCATTTTTCGTGTACAGTATTGCATTATATCATTTTACCGTTAAACTTGGAACCTACAGTTGCAAATTGAACCTAATAACCATATTACCTGTTTAATCACATTTTTAATGTTAACGTAGCTTATGGCATTTATCCCTGTAGTTCTGTTCCATTCGGACACTCGTATGCACTTAACCTGAAATAGCTGTACTGAACCGTTACATAAATCATTGCATCTCTAAGGGTTCTTAAACTTGTTAACATGACTAAACGGCTATACTTGTCTTACTGCACTCTTGTAATCATCTCTGTGACAAATTTGATAACTGTATTGCAAATTGAATGAAACTGCCTATTACTTAATTCATTGCTTATCTCATGTTGTTGATACCCATGCTAGATTATATAACTGATTGTGAGCACACCCACGATATTGTTTACATCTTGACCTGACTTGCTACATATATATATTGATATACCTGACATGGTACCGTACACTGTTGACTTGACCTGATGTACCATGACCTGACCCGTTACCTGATCTTGGGTCTAATGCCAATAAACCTGACATGTAGTCCTCATGGACCGTTCCTGTTGTCTATCCAGACAAACCTGCTTTTACCTGATCCTGTGTTGGCATTAGTTCTTGATTACTGAATACCTGACTTGACATACATAACTTGGGGGTATGGGAAAATCAAAGGTGAAACCTGACTTGTAACTCAACAGTTCGATACCTGTTCTGATCAGTCTTACGGGCTAGGCCAGCCCCGGAGTGATGATGCTGACATCACTCGCCCATACCTGCTACCTGTTACTGCCTAGCGGCACGTCTCGGTTTCAGCCCGAGAGTCCTTGACCGTGGTCCCGGGCATGCACGGGATACTATTGAGTTACATCGATGATTCATCAATTGATTTCAAAGACTCTAGAATAGAAAATCTGATAGAACAGTTTAGTTACCTACTGCACACTACCCTGCACTGCTTGATTCATATTATTGCTACTCTCGTTTTATTCATGTTTATATTGCATTGCCTGCTACACTGTTCATATCATATTACTTGTTGACATGACGCGCTGACGTCTGGGTTTTGCATGGCCCAGATTCCGTACCGTTGTTGCAGTCCGAGCAGGAGTACTTCAGCCAGCAGACTGAGCTGTGAGTTCAGTAGTAGTTAGTTTTTATTTCTTGCAGTTTATTCCTGATGTGAGCCCGCATTATGGGACATACATTTCAGTTATTTATATTGGATCATTTGCTTCCGCATTTATTTATTATTGACTCCTGTTATCTTGGATTATAGACATGTTTAGATAATTTTATTGTGTTCTTGATATCTCTACAGCCGTAATGTGACTGTGGATGGATGCTTCCTACCCACAGGTAGCATGGTTGGCTATGTCACGTGCCCATTTTAGCGTACTCTGGGAAGCGGGGCGTGAAATGGTTCTTTTGGTATCAGAGCCATAGGTTAGTTGGGTTGATTCTTTTGTAGTTGGGTATTGTACCCAATACACGAATCAGAATACCCGTGTTTAGTAAACATGTCCTGCCACTTTGCCGTTTACCATTCTTGAATCATATTCTTCCTGATTATATCTTTTACGATGTGCAAACTTCCTTTGCATATCGACTCGAAAAACCTGATTTCTTGTTATCTCTAGGACTTAGGCGACTTGGGTGGAGTTAAGTAATTGTGGCTATGATACCGCGGCATAGTTACAATGCGGTACTCTATTTAAGTATCTTAGAGTTCTAGCCTTGATCTATATATTGAATCTATCATCATGCTAATGTTGGGTGTTTTGATTTCATGAATATGGCAGATAAGAATTTGAAGACGTACTAGAGGCGTGTGGACGAAGCCGCCATGCTTGGAGTGATAAGGGGAATGCTAGAGAATCAAAAGAGGCAGACCGAGCTGATCCAGCAGCAAGCAGACTCATTTCAGGAAGGTTTGCAGATCGTTCAACAGTCTGTAGACAAGGTTGAAGCTAAACCAGTCGACCGAGTAGGGACCGTAGCAGATTTCAGGCGTTTGGGTCCGTCTACATTTACTGGTTTGGAGGAGCCGTTGCCAGCAGAGCAGTGGCTAGTTGACATGGAGAATTTGCTTATTGCGGCACAGATTCTAGATGACAAAAGAGTTGATGTGGTACGCATTCAGTTAGTGGACTGCGCCCGAGAATGGTGGCTTGTGGAGGAGACCGGCTTGCCCAAGCCGATCAAGTGGGCAGATTTTTCTAAGAGTTTCCTGGAGAAGTTCTTCCCACGGACTGCACGGGAGGAAATGGAAGAGAAATTTATTGGGCTAAGGCAGAATGGAGCACCCGTGGATGTGCATGCAGCAGAGTGGATGAGACTCAGCAGATTCGCTGGACCTTTAGTTGCCAACGATGCAGACAGGGCACGAAGGTTCATGTGCAGCTTGGATGTGGACATTCAGAGGCAAATTGTCTCCCTGGGTTTGACCACTTTCTCACAGGTTCTTACGGCAGCTCGGGAACAGCAGAGTTTATCTGGCATGAAAGGGAGCTTGCAGCAGACAGCAGTTGCGGCAAGGAAGCCCGCATTTGTACCTAACCGAGCTCATGGTCGCAAAGGTATTCCAGTGGACCGTCGAGGTGTAGCACCCATGAAGAAGCCATTGATCGTTGATCGAAGAAAGAGCGTGATTTGTGACTACTGTCGTTTACCTGGGCATGTGCAGAAGGAGTGTCGAAGGAGGCTGGGACTTTGTTTGGTTTGTGGAGCGGCTAATCACGCCGTTGGTACTTGTCCGTCGAAGCTTCGTACGAGGGATGATATTCAGAAGCCTCCGCAGAAACCGTTCCAAGGGCAGAAGCAGCTGACTCAAGGACCTAATCAGGCTCGAGCTTTTACCTTGACAGCTGAGGAAGCTAAGGCGTTGGGAGAAGTTGTTTCAGGTACTTTACTCGTTCATGGTTTTCCCGCATTGGCATTATTTGATTCTGGTGCATCCCACTATTTTATGTCATCCAAATTTATAACTACACACTCGATTTCCTGCACGACCCTGTCTAGTTTCTGGGACATACACACTGGGAATGGGAAAATCATATCTAGTAGGGAGTGTAAAGATTGTACAGTTGTTGTGTGCGGACGGGAGCTTTTTGCAGATTTCTTGGTGATTGATACAGGCAGCTCCGAAGTCGTCTTGGGAATGGATTTTCTTGGCACTTTCCACGCTCACATTGATTGTAGGGCAAAGAAAGTAATTTTCCAGATTCCCGGACATCTCGAGTTTTCCTTCACTGGAGGAAGCAGTTCTGTCGGGCCAGTCGAGTTTAGGGCTAGGCCGACAAATGATATTCTTGCAGCAATGGAAGTTGATAATAGTGAAGAGCCGGCCGTTGTTCGTGATTTTATGGATGTGTTTGAAGATATATCGGGTTTACCGCCGAAGCGAGATGTGGAGTTCGCAATTGATCTTATTCCTGGTGCAGCACCGGTATCCAAAGCGTATTATCCAATGGCACCAGTAGAGTTGGAAGAAGTCAAGAAGCAAGTTGCTGAATTGATTGAGAAGGGTTGGATCCGAAATAGTAACTCGCCTTGGGGAGCTCCAGTTCTTCTAGTAAAGAAGAAGGATGGCACAATAAGGATGTGCATCGACTATCGAGAATTAAACCGGGTGACTATTAAGAACAAGTACCCTATCCCTCGCATTGGAGAACTTTTTGAGCAGCTCAGTGGCGCGAGGGTATTCTCGAAGCTGGATTTGCGATCCGGATATCATCAGGTCCGAGTGAAAGCAGAAGATGTTTGCAAGACGGCGTTCCGAACTCGGTATGGACATTACGAGTACTTAGTGATGCCCTTCGGAGTAACGAATGCGCCGGCAGTATTCATGGACTTGATGAACCGAATCTTTTCACCGTTCTTGAATCAGTTCATTGTGGTATAAATTGACGATATTCTGGTTTACTCGAAGAGTTTTGAGGAGCATGCTGAGCATTTGAAGATCGCACTGCAGACGTTGAGACAGGAGAAATTGTATGCGAAGATGAGTAAGTGCGAGTTTTGGTTGGAGGAAGTGAAGTTTTTGGGGCATGTTGTGTCGGGCGATGAAATTTTCGTCGATCCCGAAAAGATTGCAGCAGTTCGTGATTGGCCAATTCCAAAGAATGTTGCTGAGATAAGAAGTTTCCTTGGATTGGCCGGATACTACAGGAGATTTGTGGAGAACTTTGCTCGTCTGGCAGAGCCGTTGACCAAGCTTACGCGTAAGGAGGTTCCTTTTGTATGGACAGATAAATGTGCGTTAGCTTTTGAGACGTTGAAGCAGAAGTTGATAACCGCCCCTATTCTGACCGTGCCGGACAATTCCGGAGGATTGGTGATTCACAGCGACGCATCTGGGAAAGGATTGAGATGTGTTCTGATGCAGCACGGTAAGGTTGTAGCGTACGCATCGAGATAGTTGAAGACCCATGAGAAGAATTATCCAACTCATGACTTGGAGCTTGCGGCTGTGATTTTCGCTTTGAAGATTTGGAGACACTATCTTTTAGGCGAAAGGGTCAAAGTTTGTACAGATCATAAGAGCTTGAAGTATGTGTTCACACAGACGGAGCTTAACATGAGGCAACGTAGATGGTTGGAGCTGATGGCTGACTACGATCTTGATCTTAAGTACCATCCGGGGAAGGTTAATGTCGTACCGGATGCGCTTAGTCGGTTACCAGCAATTCAGATGTTAACTACGCAGAAGGAGATCGTTGAAGATTTTCGAAGATTTGACTTGGAGGTTGTGCTACCGCGTTCTACGGGATAGTTGATGCAGCTGCAAGTACATTCGTCATTGATCGAGAATATTAAAGCAGCTCAATCGCAGGATCCTAGACTGCAAAGGTTTCGAGAGCAGGTTGAAGCCGGACTACGAACAGATTTATTGATCCACGAAGATGGTTCGTTGAGGTATGGTAGCCGTTTGTGTGTGCCAAAGGGGGGTATTCGTGAAGAGCTTATGAAGGAGGCACACAGTTCAGCTTATTCTGTACATCCAGGAGGCACAAAGATGTACCGAGATATTCGACAGCATTTCTGGTGGGAAGGCATGAAATGGGAGATTGCTCGCTTTGTGGCTAAGTGCTTGGTGTGTCAACAAGTTAAGGCTGAACACCAAAGGGTTGCCGGTTTATTGCAACCACTTCCGATTCCTCAATGGAAGTGGGAACATATAACCATGGATTTCGTGACGGCTTTACCGCGGAGTTCAAAAGGCAACAATGCAGTATGGGTAATTGTTGACCGATTGACCAAGGCAGCTCACTTTATTCCTTTCCGGGTTGGTCAATCAACAGAGACTTTGGCAGAGCGGTACATGCAAGACATTATAAGATTGCATGGAGTACCGGTAAGCATCGTGTCCGATCGGGACACTCGGTTCTTATCACACTTTTGGCGGAGTTTACAGGAAAGTTTGGGGACTCGATTGAAGTTTAGCACAACTTATCATCCTCAAACTGATGGTCAGTCGGAGAGAACGATCCAAACTCTTGAAGATATGTTGAGAGCATGCATGTTGGACTTCAAGGGTTCTTGGGAGGATCATCTACATTTGGTGGAGTTTTCTTACAACAACAGTTTTCAGGCAACTATCCAGATGGCCCCATTTGAAGCATTGTATGGTCGTATGTGTTGTTCACCTGTTTGTTGGGATGATGTCGGTGAACGAAGATTATTGGGACCAGATTTGGTTGTGCAGACCGTTGAGAAGGTTAACACTATCAGGAATCATATGAAGGCAGCTCAAGACCGACAGAAGAGTTGGGCAGACACGTCAAGAAGACCTCTAGAGTTCGCCGTGGATGATTTGGTATTCTTGAAGATATCACCGACTAGAGGGGTGATTCGTTTTGGGAGTCGAGGAAAGCTTAGTCCTGGATTCGTTGGACCCTTTGAGATCTTGGAGCGTGTTGGTGAGGTAGCGTACCGTTTGGCGTTACCGCAGTCCCTGGCAAATGTGCACGATGTGTTTCACGTATCTCAACTACGAAGGTATGTTCGAGATGAAACGCACGTATTGGATCATTCGGAGTTAACAGTACGGGAAGACTTGACTTTTGAGGAGCGACCGGTTGAAATTGTGGATCGAAGGGAAAAGGTTCTTAAGAACAAAGTGATCCCTCTTGTGCTTGTTTCTTGGGGTAATCGCTCGTATGGAGAGTCCACTTGGGAACGAGAAGATGAAATCCGGCAGAAGTTTCCTCACCTTTTCTTGTAGTTTTTCTGTCTTTGTATTCTTGGAATTTCGAGGATGAAATTCTTTTTGTAGTTGGGTATAATGTAACACCCGAGCCCAATGCTACTAATTTCTGTTACTTTATGAATGAAGTGTGACCCTTATTTCATTTATCTTGCTTGTTTGTTGCTTACTGTAAAATTTTACCCGGTAAATTCATTTCTGCATATAACAAATTTTGGCATCTAAAATAAAAATTAAAAATATTCAGCTTGGCCTACTCGACACCCCTAGCCTTGTGGTAGCGTCCGTGCATCGTGTTCTCGTCCCGTTCAGTGAAACGGGCGAGTTTGGACGGCTACGCGCGCGTACGTGTGTCTGTTTTGGGGGTATGCTTTTTGATCATAAAACACTTCATTTTAAAATTTGGATCCCGCTTAAAATCCTATTATTTCAATTTCAAATTTTTGGACCAAACCCGGGCGTGATTTGGAAATGTTTTATTTGGCGCCAAAATCACAAAATTTTATTATTTTAAAACCATCGCATAATTAAATTTAGCCAATCTAAAATATTTTTAAAACCGAATAAAATATTTTCTAAACTGTATAAATCTTTTACAACTTTCCTTCTGCAGCCAATCTTTTCTCTTGTAAAGCCTGGGCCCCACACCTTTTTTCCTCTCTCTCTCCAATACCCTTCTCTCTCTCTCTCTCTCTCTCCCCTCTCCCGTATCTCTTTCTCTCTCTCCTATCTTTTTAAATTTCTTTTCCCTCCTCCATATTTTTCTCACGATAACCCGAACCCATCATCGCAGCGCTGCCCTAGCCACCGCCACCTCCATCCTCGCCGCCGCAGCCCCAACGCCGACGACGCCGTCGCCAGCACCCTCGCCTCCTCTGCCTCGCCTCGCCCGCACCCTCCTTCTTCCTTTCTTTCCAGCACCCTACAGCTTCTCCGGGGCCACCAGCCACCCCCCTGCACGCGTCTGCGCCGCCCCTGGTTGTCGCCGGTGATCACCAGACCACCTTGAACGCCTCTGTAAGTCTTCTCTCCCTCTCCTCCTCTTTCCTTTCCCCCTTCTTTCCCCTCTCTGTAGAAATTTTCTTGAATCGGCAGATCTCACCGCGGTCACTGTAGGCCACCGTCGGAGCCGTCGACCTCGTCGTCGTTCTCGCGTCTCCTCTCTGTAGTCACAGAGCAGAACCTTGTAAGCCTCCTCTTCTTCTTCTTTAGTTTCCCTTCATTTCTTGTTGCATAGCCTTCTTGACATTCACTGTTCACCTTTTCGCCGGAATCCGACGATGCCGACGACGTGATCCGACGTTCCAGCGAGGTACCCCGTCTCGCGTGGTTCCATTGTTCGTTGTTTGGGTTCAATCAGTGAACCGTGCGCCCGTCGCGAGTTTCCCCGCCGATATTTTACATTCCGTTTTTCCCGGTTCGCGACCCGTCGAGGCAAGTACCCCTTGCTACATGCTATACAATATTTACATATATATTGTGATACCCTAAATCTGTAAATTTAGTTTTGGTACAATCATTTCTCATTTTTCGTGTACAGTATTGCATTATATCATTTTACCGTTAAACTTGGAACCTACAGTTGCAAATTGAACCTAATAACCATATTACCTGTTTAATCACATTTTTAATGTTAACGTAGCTTATGGAATTTATCCCTGTAGTTCTGTTCCATTCGGACACTCGTATGCACTTAACCTGAAATAGCTGTATTGAACCGTTACATAAATCATTGCACCTCTAAGGGTTCTTAAACTTGTTAACATGACTAAACGGCTATACTTGTCTTACTGCACTCTTGTAATCATCTCTGTGACAAATTTGATAACTGTATTGCAAATTGAATGAAACTGCCTATTACTTAATTCATTGCTTATCTCATGTTGTTGATACCCATGCTAGATTATATAACTGATTGTGAGCACACCCACGATATTGTTTACATCTTGACCTGACTTGCTACATATATATATTGATATACCTGACATGGTACCATACACTGTTGACTTGACCTGATGTACCATGACCTGACCCGTTACCTGATCTTTGGTATAATGCCAACAAACCTGACATGTAGTCCTCATGGACCGTTCCTGTTGTCTATCCAGACAAACCTGCTTTTACCTGATCCTGTGTTAGCATTAGTTCTTGATTACTGAATACCTGACTTGACATACATAACTTGGGGGTATGGGAAAATCAAAGGTGAAACCTGACTTGTAACTCAACAGTTCGATACCTGTTCTGATCAGTCTTACGGGCTAGGCCAGCCCCGGAGTGATGATGCTGACATCACTCGCCCATACCTTCTACCTGTTACTGCCTAGTGGCACGTCTCGGTTTCAGCCCGAGAGTCCTTGACCGTGGTCCCGGGCATGCACGGGATACTATTGAGTTACATCGATGATTCATCAATTGATTTCAAAGACTCTAGAATAGAAAACCTGATAGAACAGTTTAGTTACCCACTGCACACTACCCTGCACTGCTTGATTCATATTATTGCTACTCTCGTTTTAGTCATGTTTATATTGCATTGCCTGCTACACTGTTCATATCATATTACTTGTTGACATGACGCGCTGACGTCTGGATTTTGCATGGCCTAGATTCCGTACCGTTGTTGCAGTCCGAGCAGGAGTACTTCAGCCAGCAGGCTGAGCTGTGAGTTCAGTAGTAGTTAGTTTTTATTTCTTGCAGTTTATTCCTGATGTGAGCCCGCATTATGGGACAAACATTTCAGTTATTTGTATTGGATCATTTGCTTCCGCATTTATTTATTATTGACTCCTGTTATCTTGGGTTATGGACATGTTTAGATAATTTTATTGTGTTCTTGATATCTCTACAGCCGTAATGTGACTGTGGATGGATGCTTCCTACCCACAGGTAGCATGGTTGGCTATGTCACGTGCCCATTTTAGCGTACTCTGGGAAGCGGGGCGTGACACGTAGTTTGCTCCTTTCAGAGAAGGGCAGACGACTGAGGGCAGCAGGTTCCTGAAGGGTTTCAGTCTCTGTTTGTATGAAATTGGCGGTCGCAGCTCGACTGTTTGTTAACACGCCTTTAGACAGTCATATCTCTCCTGTCTTGTATTGTTTTTCGACCCAATTTTTAAACACAAAGCAGTCCTCAATGGCATGACCTATAACTCTATGATAGGGATATTTGGGGTCGTCGGTCATATTCGCTTCTTGCGGCCTTTTTGATTTTGGCAATTGTAGACCGTTTCTTAGGGCATCTTTGAATATTTTATGAATTTTGTCCGTTCTGAAGAAATAGACTCTATCCAGTTTCTCTTTCAGAGACGATTATTCTCCCCTCCCAACAATGGCTTCCGAGGTTGGTTGACATTGGGCCCACTTGTCCCTCGCCTATTTCGGTCAGTCGAAGTGTTAAAAGATTCAGTATCGTCGGAATTTCCATCTTTGCGATTATCGCCCTTTTGGTTTCTCCAGGATTTATTGTTATTTTGGGAATCCGAGGAGAATTCCTTCTTTGAGCGCTCCAACATTTGAACTTTCTTGGTCAGCTCTTGGATTTTCTTAAGACCCACGGTGCATAAAAAAGGACTCATCTAGATGCCAAGATTTCCAATGATGAGATTGACGGATTGGTCTTGTTCTAACGGTGGCTCATATTTGACGGAGAGATTGCGCCATCGGTTTATAAAATTCATGCTGCTTTCGTTGTTCTTTAGCTTGGTTCTTATGAGGTCGGCAATGGAAATCTTATCGCTAACACACATGAACCTTTGCCGAAACAGAGATTCCATTTGGACGAAAGTAGTAACGGAGACATCTGGTATGCTCGCGTACCGGTCGAAGGAGACATCGGTTAAGTTATTAACGGACTGGCGGATGAGAAGCGTATCATTGCCCCCGGTATTCCCGCATGAGGCTTTAAAGTAGGCGATGTGCTGATTCGCATTTCCCACCCCATTGAATCTTTCGAATTTGGGGATGACATAGCCACAAGGAAACTCTACCAGATCATACCGAGCAGGATAAGGTCTCCCACTACTGCTGATATCTTTTTGCGCTTCGGCTTCAGCTACCAATGTTTTGACTTTGTTGGCGATCAAATCATGATTTGATCTTGCGTTAGCGAGTTGCTGTCATCGGTAGTCAATATATTTCCCGAGGTAGGATGTGGCCGACTTTCGTGCGATTTGCCTGCTTTTGGACTTTGTGGGACAGGTGTCGGCTGCTTCGGGGCATCGCTTCCCAATTCATGGGTGGAGCCATGCACTTGATTGGATTGCCCCTGAGCAACTTTAGCAGTGAGTTGTAACGCGACATTTGTTAAGTCGTCGATCTTGGAGTAAAGCTTGGCCATCTCCTAGTCTTTACTTTTGAGCTGCTTCCGAAGTTCTTGAAGCAGTTGTTATTCTGCAGTCTTAGGGATGAAAATCGGCTCCTCATCGCTCTCTAAGATTGACTCCTTACGAGTTGAGGGCTCATTCTACTTATCGGCCTCACCGACAGGGTTTTCATCATCTTCCGGAGGAGGCTGGTCTTGGGATGTGGCGGCCACGTTCAAACCAGATTGGGCTTAGAATATGGTGGCCCCATCCTTACTCTTGCTACGTGTGCCTGCCATATAGACAGTGTGGACCATATATCCAGCCATCTCATTATGTTTGGCGGCTGATCTTTCGGACCATCTTCGTGACCCTTCGGACCGTCGTCGTGACCCTTCCGCTTCGAGAAAGGACAAGCGACTGAAGATGGTCGGCCCAGCTAGGTCCTTGCGCGGCGTTGGTGCCTCCTTTCCGGATTTTCCTAGTTGCTTTTGCGCGGCATAGAGCGTTTGATAGAGTTCGGAAGAGATGGCGTCATGCTTTCTGCATTGGGGCTTGGATATGTCATTTCACAGTATTGTCTAGATCGTAGTCTTCTTGATTTTTGCGATCATAGCATTCTTCTGAACCAATTTCAACGGCTCAAAAGGGTTAGTAAGCTTTACTGCCGTCCCAGCATGTGTTGCGGGGTAACTCGGTTCGTGGAATTTTATGAAATTCAACTTGGCCAGAGTCCTAACTTTTTTGTTGGCTCTATATCTAAGCCGCTTTTGCCTTAATTTCTCCTCTTTGAGGGCTTGGCGGGCATCTGCTTTCCGGGAAATCGCTGTAGGTCGTTGTTGGAGAGTCTCGAGAAGATGTCCGGTCGTGCAATGGTCGAGGGCACTGCATGAGCTTGCTCACGATGCCTTATGATTTCTTCTGTGTCTACGGCCTTGCTCCCGGATTTACGATTGATTTGGGATGCCTTCGCGACCACCATATTTGACCTCCTGCCCTTCGAGGTTGGTTTGGCCACTTTCTCTGATAAAGGCTCCGCAATAGGAGCGCTGCCGGCTGGGTAGATCATGACTGAACCAAATTGGCGTGGAGGCTTCTCCTATTGCCTCATGAGACTCGCCGGGAGGATCACGCGTGCGTCGTTTTGATCACGTAGGTCACCGGAGTTGCATCAGAGACAGAGTTCATCTTGGGAGACATAGTTGCTGAGCTGTTAACCTGCAAAAAGAAGCATCATTTCAGTATAGGCAATTGATGTGTATGTTGATTGAGTTCGCATGAATGTTTAACCCGAAATATAGGAGGAGAGAAAAGGTCCCATCGGGCGTGCCAAAGTCTGTAGAGTGTTTTTCGTCACCCTATTGAGATAAGAATGTGCGTCGCTTGTCAGACATATTACTGATTCCCCCTGCCTGGGGTAGGCTGGGGTTTAATGATTGTGGGGTCCAAATCTCTGGCAGCCGCGGATTAAGCTGCCGTTAATTACCCTTCGCTTTTGGAACGAAAGAACCTCTGATTAATAAGTCTAATAGATCATGCGAACTCAATATGCAATATGTGCGTGTTGTGTTTGGGAACAAGCTAGGAGCGCTTCGGGCATATCGGGGGCCTCGCAAACTTTTTACGGGGGGCTCGCTACCCGGATAGCGGGCTGAGGATCAAAAGGGCTAGCGGCCCCTTGCGAGGTGCAGGGCAGCGTTCCGTTAGAATTTTTTTCTAACGGAAGAGGTGATGGGTGTATATGTCAAGTGCATAATTAGCAAAGTAAGTACGTGGCAAGGTGCGCACCTGCCAAAACGCGCACCTAGCTAGACGCACACTTAACAAGGAACACACATGACAAGTGCGCACCTGCCGAGACGTGCACCGGGCAAGGTGCACACTCGGCAGGGTGCGCACCTGCCGAGATGCGCACCTGATAAGGTGCGAGAGAGTAAAGGGAGCCAAAGGGTCCCGAATAGGCCGAAAGTCAAGAAAGATGTGCACTTAGAGAAGTGTGCACCTAGCGAGGTACGCACCTGTATCGGTGTGCACTTGGCTCGATGTGCACCCAACGGGGTGCGCACTTAGCCAAATGGAAACCTAGCACGGTGCAAGTAGGGTCGAAACCTAATGGAGCCGTTGGGGTCAAAATTTGCACCCCAGTTGATAGGGTCAAAGTCAAGGTCAATCCCAAGCCAGGTGGGCATAAGCCCAGATCAAGTGGGCCCATGCCCAAGTCGTGCCCGGACACGAAGCGTCCGGCCTTCCGCCGTACCAAAGTAAAAATCATGTAACAAATAATTTTGATGAAATTTTTTGTGCATGAATGTATGCAAAATGGGTATAAAGCCAATTTTTTGTAAGCCTATGGCTTATGTGCAAAAGAAATGGCACATGAGCCATGAGATGGGCAACATGCCATTTTGTAAAGCCCAAGGGGCTATATGTAAATATGTAAGCCTATATAAGGCAACATGATAAACATATCTAAAAAAAGACATTTTTCATTCCCCTCAAAATCTAGGGTTTGTGCCTCTTTCCCCTTTCTGAAGGTTCTAAACCTTCTTCTTTATTTTGAATTAAATCAATAGTTTTACTCTTCATTTTCCAAAACTAAATAGTTTTTCACCACAAAACCCACAAAGGGGAGCTTAAATCTCCCATCAGATCTCAAAAAGAAGAGATTTTTAAAATCTCACATCTCTTGATCTTCAAGATCCTGCCAACAGAGGAGGAGGAAGGAGGCCCATCTCCGAAAACCCCATTTTGGGGAAGACCCGGGGCTCCAAAGAAGAACCCCTTTCATCCACTCCAAAACATCTTAGGAGTTTAACTCCACTCTAAATCCTCTTTTAGGATTTTAAATCCTATTTCTGGGACTAAAAGCCCCCTTTTCCTCGCCGGCGCCCAAGCTCTCAAGCGCCCACGAGCCGGGCACGTGGTGCGCGAGCGCTCGAGCGCTCAAGCATCCAGCGCCCACGTGCCAGACATGTGGTGCGCCAGCGCCTAAGCGCCCAGAGCTCGCGTGTTAGGCACGCGAGGTGCTGGCCCCCACCCATCCTTTGGATGCCCTTTCCTTTTTCATATATATATATATATATATATATAACACATACTCTACAACACCGTCCCTTTCAAAAAAAATTTGGGCCGGGACGCTGCCCCGCACCCCGCAAGGGGGCTGCTGGCCCCCTTGACCCCCAGCCAGCTATCCGGGTAGCGGGACCCCCGTAAAAACTCTGCGTGGCCCATGATATATCCAAAACCTCCTTTCAAAACACAACACACATACACTGCACATTGAGTTCGCATGACCAGTTTAACCCATCAATCGGTGGTTCCCTCGCTCCAAAGGCGAGGGGTAATTAACGGCAGCTTAGTCCGCGGCTGCCGGAGATTCGGATCCCTACAATCAATAAACCTTAGCCTACCCTAGGTAGGGGGAATCTGTAATGCGCCTGACCAGCGCGCGCGTATTCTCATCTCAATGGGGTAACGAAAAACACCCTACAGATTCTGGCACGCCCGGTGGGACCAATCTCTCCTCCCATATAATCGGGTTAAACGTTCATATGAACTCAATCAATATACATATCTATATTTATTCTAAAATAATGCTCTTTCATGCAGTTTTCTAAGCAATCAATTTTCAACAATGTCTCCAAAGATGAACTCAGTTCCCATCTCCTACACGATGAAGATGGACTCCAGGAAGGTCCTCCCGGCTAGTCTCGGGGGACAATGGGAAGAGCCGCCTCTGCCATTCGGCTCTATTCTGTTCGTGTCAGCTAACTCCATCCCAGCTCCTCAAGCCCCGGTGACAGATAAACCGGTCTCGAAAGGCAAGAGGCTAAATGTGGTGGTCTCGAAGGCGCCCCAACTCAAACGCAAGTCGGTGTTTGAACGACTCTCCTTGGACCCAGTTGGGGGCAAGGCCATCAACACCAACAAAGCAACAAGGCGTCTCGAGCAAGCTCCGGCGGTGCCCCTGACAACTGCTCGATCGGGTGTCTTCTCTAAGCTCCCCGCTAATTGACTCACGATGGCTTCCTGGACGACGGATGCCGGTCAAGCCCTCAAAATCGAAAAGCTAAGGCAGAAAAGGCTCAGATACAGAGCCAACAAAAGGGCTAGGGCTCCGGCCATGCTAAAATTTATGATTTTCCAAAGCCCGGATCACTCTGCGAAACTAGCCGCCAAAGATGAGGAAATGGCTGGATACGTGGTCCACACTGTCTACATGGTGGGCACGTGTAGCAAGAGCAAGGACGGGGCCACCACATCTCAAATCCAATCTGGCTTGAATGTGGTTGCCGCTTCCTAAGAACAGCCGCCTACGCTGGATGATGAAAACCCTCTCGATGAGGGTGATAGGCATAAAGACCCCTCAGTCCATGTAGAGTCAAGCTCGGGCAGCGAGGAAGAGCCGACTTTCCATCCCAGGACCGCGGAGCAAGAGCTACTTCAAGAGCTCCGAAAGCAGCTCAGAAACAAAGACAAGGAGATGGCCAAACTTTACTCCAAAATTGATGACTTGACGAATGTCGTCTTGCAGCTCACGGCCCGACTTGCCTCTCAGCCGCCCAATCAAGCACATGGCTCTGCTCATGGACCGGGAAACGGTGTCCCAAGGCAGCCGACGCCTATTCCCTCAAATCCAAAGGTGGGCGGACCGCATGAAAGTCGCATCCTATCTCAGGAAATGTCTTGGCTACCGATGACAGTAGCCCGCTAACTCAAGATCAAATCATGGATTTGGTTGCCAAAAAAGTCAAAACATTGGTAGCCGAAGCTGAAGCGCAAAAAGATGTTAGCAGTAGCGGGAGACCATATCCTGCTGAGTATGATCTAAAAGAATTTCCTAGCGGCTATGTCATCCCTAAATTCAGAAGATTCGATGGGACGGAAAATGCGAATCAGCACATCGCCCACTTTAAAGCCTCATGCGGGAATACTGGGGGCAATAATGCGCTTCTCCTCCGCCAGTTCGTTAATAGCCTGGCCGATGTTGCTTTCGACTGGTACGTGAGCATACCGGATGGCTCCGTCACAACTTTCGTCCAAATGGAGTCTCTGTTTCGGCAGAGGTTCATGAGCGTCAGCGATAAGATCACCATTGCCGATCTCGTAAGGACCAAGACAAAGAACAACGAAAGCAGCATGGATTTTATAACCCGATGACGCAATCTCTCCGTCAAATGTGAACCGCCGATTGAGCAGGACCAATCTGTCAGTCTCCTCGTCGGAAATCTCAACAATTGGATGGCCCCGTTTCTATGCATCGCGGGTCTCAAAACATTCCAAGCGCTGACCAGAAAAGTCCAGATGTTGGAGCGCTCAAAGCAGGAGTCCTCCTCGGATTCCCAAAATAACAATAGGTCATGGAGAAACCGAAAGGACGATAATCGCAAAGGCGGAAATTCCAACGATTCTGAATCTTTTAACACTTCGGCTAACCGAAATAAGCAAGCGATGAGCGGGCCTAATGCCAACCAGCTTCGGAAGCCAGTGTTCTGAGAGGGAGGAGAATCTCCACTGAAAGAGAAGCTAGATAAGGTCTATTCCTTCAGAAGGGACAAAATCCATAAAATATTCAAAGACGCCCTGAGGAACGGTCTACAACTGCCAGAGTTAAAAACCCCGCAGGAAGCGAGTATGCCCGACGACCCCAAATATTGCCCCTATCACAGAGTGATAGGTCATGCCATTGAGGACTGCTTCGTCTTCAAAGATTGGGTCGAGAAGCAATACAAGGCAGGAGAGATAGAACTGTCTAAAGGCGTGTTAACAAACAGTCCAGCTGGGACCGCTAATTTCATACAAACGGAGACCGAAGTTCTTCGTGAAACTGATTCTCTCAGACATCTGCCTTTCTCTGAAAACAATTGACCACCACGTCGTTAAACTGGGAACAGTCGACCTCTAAGTCGTTAAATTGGGAATGTGAATATGTGTGTGTATGTGTGTGTGTGTGTGTAAATAAACAAAAAATGTGTAAATAAAAGAAAAATAAAGAAAAGCCGAATTGATGGGGCAACTCGCAATAAAAATCAGCGAGTAAAATAAAGATGAAAATAAAGCCGAAATGATGGGGCAACCGCGAATAAAAGTCAAAATTACGGGGCAATCGCGATCTTCGCGATAAAAAAAGCTGAAATGATAGAGCAATCGCGGTAAAAAAAAATGGCGAATGATGAGTCGCCCCTGGTACCATATTCCAGTGCAGCGATGCAGACGCCAACCAAATTCCAAATCCCAGTGGCGAATGGTGAGTCGCTCCTGGTACCATATTCTAATGCAGCGATGCAAACGCCAACCAAATTCCAAATCCCAGTGGCGAATGATGATTCGCTCGTGGTACCATATTCCAGTGCAACAATATAGACGCCAACCAAATTCCAAATCCCAGTGGCGAATGATGAGTCGCTCCTGGTACCATATTCCAGTGCAGCAATGCAGACGCCAACCAAATTCCAAATCCCAATGGCGAATGATGAGTCGCTCCTGGTACCATATTCCAGTGCAGCGATGCAGACGCCAACCAAATTCCAAATCCCAATGGCGAATGATGAGTTGCCCCTGGTACCATATTCCAGTGCAGCGATGCAGACGCCAACAAAGTCCCGAAATGTTTCAGGCCCTACGGTCTGGATCATACATCCTGCAAAACCATATACAATCTACGGGTATAAAACGATCCCAATCTCTCCTAAGTCTTACCGACGAGACCACATTCAAAGTCCCACCGGCGGTGGGAAAAAAAGGTATGTCCACAAGCAAAATGGGCACGGATGAAAACCCGAAAGGGCTCCATGAGTAAAAACAGCAGGACTGCCGGCGAGTTTGTGAAAACCCGAAAGGGCGCAAACTCATGAAAAAGAGATGAAATGCACTCACAAAGTCCTCTCGACTTTGTGAGGAGAAAATTTCCGCGTGAGATCCTTACGACTCACAAAGGAGCAACACACTTAGGAGTCCCCACGACTCCTAAGGAGAAAATACATTTACGGGATCCTTACGACCCGTAGGTAGAAAATGCTTTGTGAGACCCTTACGGCTCACAAAATTGAAAAGTCTTAGGTGATAGGGACCTAAAACCTGTCTCCTAAGCCATCGCTTCCTGATAAGCAAGTGCAAATGATGATTCGCTCCTGGTACCATATTCTAGTGTAGCAATACTGATGCCAAGCAAAAACCAATTCCCAAATCCTCCCGGGACAAATGATGAGTTGCTCCTGGCATTATTCCAGTGCAGCAATATAGATGCCAAACCAAAACCAATTCCCAAATCCTCTCATGACAAATGATGATTCGCTTCTGATACCATATTCCAGTATAGCGATGCTGATGTCAACCCAAATCAAATCAAACCAACAACCTCTGCGGCGGAATCATGTTCCGTCCCAGAATTTACCCCGTGTCGAAATCATGCTTCGCCTCGGGATATCTACCTTCCCTGCCGGAATTATGCTCCGCCTCGGAATCAAATCAACCAACCAGCTCTGCATCGGAGTCATGCTCCATCTCAGAGTGTACCCCGCGTCGAAATCAAGCTTCGCCTCGGTGTATCTGCTTTCCTTGTGGGAATTATGCTTCGGCTCGGAATCAACCAGTGACCTCCTCGTCGGAATTAAGTTCCGCCTCGGAATCAAGTCAACCAGCAAGCTCTGCGCCGGAATCATGTTTCGTCTCAGAGTGTACTACGTGTCGAAATCATGCTTCGCCTCGGAGTATCTGCCTTCCCTGCCGGAATTATGCTTCGCCTGGGAATCAACCTCTGCATCGAAATTATGCTTCGGTCAGAATGTCTGCCGTCCGTCGGAATTATGCTCCGACCCCTTTGGAATCATGCTCCGCTCTTCGGAATTATGCTCCGATCCCTGGAATCATGCTCCGCTCATAGCGAATTATGCTCCGATCCCTGGAATCAAGCTCCTCCCTTCGGAATGATGCTCTGATCCTTGGAATCATGCTCCGCTCTTCGGAATGATGCTCCGATCCCTGGAATCATGCTCCGCTCTTCGGAATGATGCTCCGATCCCTTTGGAATCATGCTCCGCTCTTCGGAATTATGCTCCGATCCCTGGAATCATGCTCCGCCCATCAGAATGATGCTTCGATCCCTGGAATCATGCTCCGCCCTTCGGAATGATGCTCTGATCCCTGGAATCATGCTCCGCCCTTCGGAATGATGCTCCAATCCTTGGAATCATGCTCCGCTCTTCGGAATGATGCTCCGATCCCTGGAATCATGCTCTGCTCTTCGGAATGATGCTCTGATCCCTTTGGAATCATGCTCCGCTCTTCGGAATTATGCTCCGATCCCTGGAATCATGCTCCGCTCATCGGAATCATGCTTCGATCCCTGGAATCATGCTCCGCCGTTCGGAATGATGCTCTGATCCTTGAAATCATGCTCCGCTCTTCGGAATGATGCTCCGATCCCTTTGGAATCATGCTCCGCTCTTCGGAATTATGCTCCGATCCCTGGAATCATGCTCCGCCCTTCGGAATGATGCTCCGATCCCTGGAATCATACTCCGCCCTTCGGAATGATGCTCCGATCCCTGGAATCATGCTCCGCTCTTCGGAATGATTCTCCGATCCCTGGAATCATGCTCCGCTCTTCGGAATTATGCTCCGATCCCTGGAATCATGCTCTGCTCATCGAAATCATGCTCCGATTCTTGGAATCATACTCTGCTCATCGGAATCATGCTCCGATCCTTGGAATCATGCTCTGCTCATCGGAATCATGCTCCGATCCTTGGAATCATGCTTTACTATTTAGGAATGATGCTTTGATCCCGGAATTATGCTCCGACTCTTCGGAATGATACACCGACTCTGGAATTATGCTCCGCAAATCGGAATGATGCTCCGATCCCCGGGAATCATGATCCCCGAGGGAAGCTCCACCCCCGGAATGATGTTCCACCTCGAAGCCCAACTTCAAGATCCATCAATTTCATGCACACAACTCAAATGTGCGGTGTGCATTTATTGATGGGGGCACTTTGTTGGGGTCAAAATTTGCACCCCAGTTGACAGGGTCAAAGTCAGGATCAACCCTAAGCCAGGTGGGCCCAAGCCCAGATCAAGTGGGCCCATGCCCAAGTCGAGCCCGGACACGAAGCGTCCGGCCTTCCACCGTACCAAAGTAAAAATCATGTAACAAATAATTTTGATGTAATTTTTTGTGCATGAATGTATGCAAAATGGGCATAAAGCCAATTTTTTGTAAGCCCGTGGCTTATGTGCAAAAGAAATGGCACATGAGCCATGAGATGGGCAAAATGCCATTTGGTAAAGCCTAAGAGGCTATATGTAAATATGTAAGCCTATATAAGGCAACATGATGAAAATATCTAAAAAAGACTTTTTTCATTCCCCTCAAAATCTAGGGTTTGTGCCTTTTTCCCCTTTCTGAAGGTTCTAAACCTTCTTCTTTCTTTTGAATTAAATCAATAGTTTACTCTTCCTTTTCCAAAACTAAACAGTTTTTCACCACAAAACCCACAAAGAGGAGCTTAGATCTCCCATCAGATCTCAAAAAGAAGAGATTTTTAAAATCTCACATCTCTTGATCTTCAAGATCCTGCCAATAGAGGAGGAAGAAGGAGGCCCATCTCCGAAAACTCCATTTTGGGGAAGACCCAGGGCTCCAAAGAAGAACCTCTTTCATCAACTCCAAAACATCTTAGGAGTTTAACTCCACTCTAAATCCTCTTTTGGGATTTTAAATCCTATTTCTGGGACTAAAAGCCCCATTTTCCTCGCCGGCACACAAGCGCCCGAGCGCCCGGCGCCCGAGCGCTCAAGCACCCAGCACCCACATGCCGGGTACATGGTGCGCTGGCGCTTGAGTGCTCAAGCGTCCAGCGCCCACGTACCGGGCACATGGTGCGCCATCGCTCGAGCGCCTGGCGCTCGAGCGCCCAGCGCCCACGTGCCGGGCACGTGGTATGCCAGTGTCTAAGCGCCCAGCGCTCGCGTGTTAGACACGCGAGGCGCTGGCCCCCACGCATCCTTCGGATTCCCTTTCCCTTTTTCATATATATATATATATATATATATATATATATATATATATATATATATATATATATATATATATAAACACACACACACACACATACTCTACAACACCATCCCTCTCAAAAAAAATTTGGGCCGGGACGCTGCCCCGCACCCCGTAAGGGGGCTGCTAGCCACCTTGACCCCCAGCCCGCTATCCGGGTAGTGGGACCCCCGTAAAATCTCTGCATGGCCCCCGATATATCCAAAACCCCCTTTCAAAACACAACACACATACACTGCACATTGAGTTCGCATGACCAGTTTAACCCATCAATCGGAGGTTCCCTCGCTCCAAAGGCGAAGGGTAATTAACGGCAACTTAGTCCGCGGCTACCGGAGATTCGGATCCCCGCAATCAATAAACCCCAGCCACAGGGGGGATCTGTAATGCGCCTGACCAGCGCGCGCGTATTCCCATTTCAATGGGGTGACGAAAAACACCCTACAGGAGCAACAGTCCAAAACACAAAAACTTTGACTTTTGAATATCAAAAGGGGTTCTTTTTCCCTTTTTTGGAGGCCTTCTGACGTGCGCACTTTGAAAAAAAGAAAGGTGGAAGGAGAAAGAGACTTGTACAATAAAGAGTAGCACAAAACTCAAGATTTTTGTTTTTGAGGGATTAAGATTTTTTTGTTGTCTTGTTCTAATCACCATAAGGGGGCATTTTATAGGCTTACATTTTTTACATTTAGCCTCATGGCTTGTACAAAAATTGGCTTATTGTATATAAACAAAAAAAAATTACATTTAGTTTTTCTTTTTCTTTCCTTTTCTTTGGCCGGCCCCCTCTTCATGCTTGGACTTGACTTGGGCTTGGGCCCACTCGGCTTTTGATTTTAATTTTGGCTCTGATTTTGAGCTTGATTTTTATTTTTGAGTTTGGCAACGGGGTGTAAATTTTTACCCCAACAGGCATCTGCATCGCTACACTGGATTATGATACCATGAGCAACTCATCATTTGCCTTTGGAAGATTTGGTTTTTGGTTGGCGTCTGCATCGCTACACTGGAATAGTACTACGAGCGACTCATCATTCGCCGTTAGGAGATTGAGAATTTGAATTTTCGATTAACATCAGTATCGCAAACACTGAAGTATGGTTTTAGGAGCGAATCATCATTTGCCTTTGAAGAATTTTTTCTTTTTTTTACGAGTGTGCGTCCTTGCAGGTTTTCACAAGATTGCGGATAGTCTTGCTGTTTTTACTCACGAAACCTTTTCAGTTTTTCATGCGTGCCTCTTTTGAATGTGGACTGACCCTTTATTTTTCTTTTTTTCCAGTTTAACGACTTAAGGGTCAAAATGCGCTTATTCTTTATTTGGCCTTGTTAGCGCCTTGCTGCAAAGTTTTTTGAAATTCGCGGATTTTGAATTTGATGGAGTCGAACCGATGGCCAAGACAGTGTGCCTTGTTTGATTCTTTCATTTGATCCTTGGCTCATTCTGATGCAGCTTCAACATTTTCTTCCTCTTTTGGCCAAGCGTATATCCCACAAAGGCTACGGCAGACCTGAGTCATTCCCTGGAGCGGGCGATTGAGTTGTTTGCTTCCGGAGGATTTCGGCATTCGTTTGTATAATGTTGGCAATCATGGCTTGATTGCTCGTCAGCATATTGGAAAACAATGAAATTTCTCCCGTCTTGTACCGTTCTTCGACCCAGCTTTTGAAAACATAGCATTCTTCGAATGTATGCCCCAACACTCTGTGATATGAACAGTAATTAGGGTTATTGGTCATTTTTGCTTCATGCGTTCTTTTTGGCATAGGCAGCTACAGACCGCTGGTTTAGGTGTCCTTGAATATTTTATGGACGCTGTCCCTTCTAAAGGAATAAATTTTATTCAACTTCTTTTCCAGAGGCGATTTTCCTGCCCCTCCCAACACTGGTTTTCGAGGCTGGTTGGTCTTTGATTTGACCATTCCTTACTTTCGTCTATCAGCAATTATGTTGAAAGAGTAGACATCATTAGTACTTTTCCTTGAACCGTTGTCATTCTCCGGAATTTGAATTTTTTGTTATATTAGAATTCTGGAAGAGATTCGGGACCCGCATGTTCCAATATCTGGACACTTTTAATTAGGTTCTGAAATGTTTTGATGCTCAATGCATATAAGAGAGACATCATCCAATTGTTAATGGATCCTATGAGAATCCTAACAGCTTGCTCCTGGTCTAATGAAGATTCACATTTGGTGCTGAGATCATTCCATCGAGTTATATAATCTGTGACACTCTCATTATCTTTCCTCTTGATCTTAAGAAGCTTGGTAATGATAATTTTATCACCAACATTCAGGAATATTTGTCCATTTGAGTGAATGTCTTGACCGAGCTGTCAGGTACGCTCATGTACCATTCGAAAGCTATGTCAGTTATACTTAGGACGAACTGCTCGATGAGCATCGCATCATTGCCCCCAGTGTTGCCGCATGACGCTTTGAAATTGGCAATATGCTGATTGGCATCCTCGATGCTGTTAAATCTTTTGAACTCGGGGATAACATAACTGCTCGGGTATTCTATATGGTCATATTCCGCGGGATATGACCTCCCACTGTATGTTTATTCTTTCTACATCTCGGCTTCAGTCACCAATGTTTTGACTTTGCCAGCGACTATGTCCGTGATCTTTTCTTGGGTGAACCTGTCGTTATCTAGTATTGAGGTTCTTCCCAAAGTTGAATGTGGTTAAGCTTCATGAAGATACCGCATGCCTGGATTGCAGGGGATGACCGTTGGTTGCTTTGAGAGGTCATCCTCTGTTTTATAGATGGACTCCCACATTTGTTGTGTCTCCATTCGAGCAATTTGAGCCGTGAGTTGTGCAGTGATGCTCGTTATATCATCAAGCTTGGAATAGAGCATGGCCAACTCTCTATCTTTCTCCTAGAGCCGCTTTTGAAGGCCTTGGAACGATATTCTCTATGTGTTTTTGGGGACGTACACTGGGTCGTCCTCGTCATCCGAGCCTCCGAGAGTTGCAAATTCTTTTTGCCTAGTCCAGTAACGACTATGTTTTAATGTACAGAAGAATTTTTTTAAATGTTAATGTACAGATGAGTATTTGCAACCCTGTGTATGCTATAAGTGTTTGAATTGCTTTTGAACAGCAAGAAAGCACTTGTAGCTCATTGGTAAAGCCTTGCACTGCTGTGACGTGGTCCCTGTGTTCAAATCCCCCCAGCCACATATTATTTTTATTGATTTTTCTTTTAAGAAGCTTAAAAGTTTACACATGCAAAACACGTAAAATGAAAAGTCACAACAAAATCAAATATATGCACTGAGGTATATAAGACGACTAGGACACGTGGCAGCAATCCAAGCACCCCACACTTAACTTGGACCGGAGAGATCATCCCAATGGCCGGCGCCACCGATTTGGGTAGGTCAAAATGCAATTTTTTTGTTGCCCTAACACCTGTTGGCCTACCCATTAACCCCGGTCTGTTTGTTTTCCCTGCAATTATCCAGAGAATTAAAAATCACCAATAAACCAAATTGTAATGCATTTTTAATTCTTTCTTCACTCACAAAACCCTAATCCTACCCTATAAATACAACCCTACACTTTGGCCCTCTTCATTCTGAAATCTAGTATCAAAACTCTCTAAAATTTTCAAGTCCAAAAAGTTGTACAAGTGGAGTTAGCTTAAGGCCAAGTTTCGGCGACGTTTCGGGACAAGTCCGGCGATGAAACGACTCCCTGATGATTCCATAAGCTTTCTCTGCCTCTCTTATTTCTTTCTAATCTGTAAGTCTCACTTTCCCTCTTCTCCTTCTATTAAAACGAATTCCATTTTCAAAACTAGTCAGAAGCGGAGTTAATCCAACTTCCGTTTTTAATTTAACTAAAAACACCATTTATCTTAATAACAAGTTTACAATCTTTTTGTATATTGTTTAATCATAAACAAACACATTAGAAGAAGTTTCATCTCAAAATAATATGTATTGCAACTTCTATTTTAGTTTTACGGTAAAATACCATCATGTTTACATACGACATTGCTTATTCATTTTGATCATATTACCTTTAAAAAACTCACGAGGTAATGACCTAACTCATCACGACACTCATTCTTGGCATAGCACAATGGCTTTTGGAACAATAGTTTGTGGGATAAATACGATTTTACATTTAAATACCATGAACATTCAAAAACCATTTTCTTTAAAAGTATATTATTTAAGTCCTTGCAAATGCACATCTACAACCCATTTTGGAGAACCCCGATTGGGATGGTGCGGGTTACCACGCATCCTCGGGCCTAGTAAAGCGAGATGCAGACCTCCTCACGGAGCATCCAATCTTGATGGAATTTTTAATGTAATTTTTAAGAAAAATGAGATTTCTATTTAATAAATAAAATTTATTTTTACTATATATATATATGAATATTATCAAAATACCTATTTTAAATATATTATATATATTCCATGTTTTTCTAATCAAAAGAATCGCAAATTTCATGAAACTATCATTACAAATCAATACAATTCCAATATTACACTATAATACCATATACTATTCAAGTTAGGTTTATATCCACTAGAATATTTCACTTTATAAAAATTACAACTATGATAACCCTAAAGACGATAATTAAATACTTGAGGTGTATTTTGAAAATATATCAAAACTATTTTTCATAAAACCCCCTCAAATTATATTAATTTACAATAAGGATCCTAGTAAACATAGGTTTAAGTGAGACCAGTTCTCTTGAGCCTCAGGGAGCCGGAGAATATGGGTGCTTTCCTATTTAAGGTAGAAAACCTAAAAACGGTGTTATCAATACGGTAATTGTCTTGGAAAAAGACACAAATCCTGCCGTCCATGTGCAGCTATTACCGATAATATCAAAACTAATTCAGGACTTCAATTCGTTTTAAAGTGTCTGACTGAGATAGAGTCTCGGTCTAATATGAAATCAATCTATCCTTGAATATGATAACTCCATTTCAACATGAATCCATTTATACCAGACTTCAATCTATATCAACATGACTCGACCGAACCGAACCATGGATATACTCTGATTACATGACTATCCATTTATATCCATTCCGTTTACATAATATCATGGTTTCGGCAAGTCGTGCATCAATTAAACAAAACAATACAAATCAATACAAAATACATTACGGGGTTTTAAAGGGGTAGACTGGTACGGAATGTGTTAGAACTGGCACGAGACGGTCACTTTAATACATCTAACCTGAATATCTATTGCTGTTGTACCGTGGCTTAACGGTTCCTTGTGCTCCGTATACCTTAGTCTCCGGAATAGTGGGACTCCTCTCGTATACACTGGCATGTTCTGTACCAAGCTACAAACAACTGCGTTAACAGAACAAAAAAATTACAATATACCAGTTATATTCTCATCTGTCTATTCTTACCTATCTTTGGGACTTACCGCGCGATTGTTCACTGACGACATTCCTTCTCTCTTTTTCTTTGGAATGTTGTTAGGAGGATCTGACTCTCTGGAGATCGAGCCCAGTATCGAAGACTTGGAGCAGTTCGAAGAAGCCTCAGAGCTTTAGACACTTGTATAGACTTTATTTTCAGTTCATGCCATTGTTTAAGCATTGCTTTTCTTATTGTATTTACTTTTCAGTTGTATTGTAAAGAAATGTTTAATAAATAAAAGTTGTTGTTCATTTACACTTCTTGTGTATATTTACATTATATTGCTTAGATGTGCTTAGCGTGTTTACTTCTGAGTAAATACGTAGCGGGCCTCGTCGCATTTTCTTACCCGTACACTGGGAAGCGTGGCGTGACAGGTTTTGTTGGCGGCCCATGCAGGTCAATTCTGCATGGACATGCAGGTCAATTCTGCATGAAGTCCTAAGCAATATAACACAAGAATCAGCAACTAAAAACATTCTTTATATTTCATATTCCTTGAATCTTACAATTTCATATATTTTGAATCTATAATAACCCTATTTTTTCTTTCAAGGTTATGGATTCTCCAAACAATACCGGCACAAACTTCAACAACACCCCCCCCCCCCCCCCGCCTCTACCGTTTACGCCTACCATTGCTGCTCCGATCAATGAGCAGGCGGTACTACTTGAGGCAATCCAAAACCTCTTGGACAGCAGCAGAAGACTGCTATATTACTGAACCGTTTAGAAGCGGAAGCGCCCGGAGTAAAGCAATTCCGGGCATTGCCCCCAAAACAATTTTCAAGAAAAGAGAGCCCTCTGGAAGCGGAAGAATGAGCTCAGAGCATTGAGGATGATCTGGCAGCACCACAAGTGCCAGAGATCGCTTGGGTACGAGTTGCGAAGCTGCAACTCACCAAAAACACCCGAGTATGGTGGAAGGCGGAAGAAAGCCGTCTTGCCCAGCCTATCGAATGGAAAAAATTTCGCGACATGTTCGACGCGAAATACTTTCCAGAGACTGCCCGATTTGATATGGAGCAGCAATTCAGCCGCCTACAACAAGGTTTGATATGGACCAAATCTGTGGATGAGTATGATGCTGAGTTTACCATGCTCAGTAGGTAAGATATGTCTCAATATTCGATTTTCTTTTATCACATACTACACAGCTAACACAAGATCTTAACAGGTTCACGGCACACTTGATACCGACTGCTGAGATCAGGTCCAGACAATTTCAGCAAGGGTTAGATCCAGATGTCCAAGCTGCCTTAGCTACAGGGGATTTCCCAACCCACGACCTGGCTCTGAAAGCTTCCCGTCGATAAGAGGCAGTGGTGAAGATGAAGGGCGGACCCCAATCTGCTGGGGTGAAACGCCGTTCCACCCAGATGGCAGGAGGAGCCTCTTCAAGGCCATCATTTGTACCCAGGAGACCGGGAGTACCATCCAACCGGCCCAGTCCAGCTTTTTGCACCTACTGCAGGAGGGATGAACACCTAGCGAAGCACTGCCGACATGCAAATTGCCTTTGTTTGGTCTGTGGCTCACCCATACATGATATTGGATCTTGTCCTCATAGACTCAATCCAAATGCTACACCCAGACCAGCAATTACCTATCCGCAGCGACCAGCCATCTAGGCACCTGCTCCACGACTCGCTCTCTTAGCTCCACCTCCTCATGGACCGACTGCACCTCCTCCTCGTCGGTTCCACCAAGCTCAAAGGAACTTACCTCAAGGACAACGGAACAGACATAGGAATGCTCCTCCAGACAGGAGGAATGTACCGAGGCTGTAGGGTTATTTATCACGACATCAAGGTTTCAGGTGGCATCATCCATGCCAATTTTAAATTTTGTCATGTTTAAACAACCCTAACCCTAGATCTTTAACTAGAGAATCAAACTAAAATATCAAGTAAACTACTTTAATTCTAAATGATAGGGATTATAACCTTTGTAATTCGTTCCTTCGCTTCATAAGCTCCAAGTTGTGGTCCCTTCACTGCGATCATCAAGCTCCCGGACTCCAGAGAGGCTCCATGAGGTGAATGATCCATGCTAGCTTGAAGTCTTCACAATCCAAGATGATCTACCTTGATGAATCACAAACCCAAGCTATTTCTTCACTAATTATGGATTAGTGAAGCTAACACACTAATCTATATGGCTAGTATAGAAGCGGATGATGAAGTAGGAATTTTTCTCTCTTTAGTTTTCTATTTCTCACAATCTTTCATCACTTGGAAAAAATCAAGCAAGTTCTTTTTTTTTTGAAGAAGAAGAAGTACAAGTGATGAATGAATTGAATTATTGTTGAGGTTAGAAATGCAACCAAGGGTTAAACATGTCATACTTAACCCTTGTAGAGAATTAACCATGGCAAAGTGGTTAGGGTTAGGTTAACAAATATCTTAAAAATATCAAGAGAGTGGACTAAGTCAACAAGAAAAATATCTTTAACATTAATCTACAATTTTGAATTATCTAAAACAAATAAAAAACTTAATCCTAATTACAAAGCATGCTTTAGTTCTCATAAACCCTAGTTGCATTTATAACCTAGCATGTTACAATTATACATATCACATATATATAATTATGTAACAAAAGAAAAGAATACAATAAACATATATCACATATATATCAATGTATCCTAAGTGAGAAAAAGAATTGCTTAAGTGAGATTATATTAGTTAATGTAATGTAATATATCACATATATAATTATACATTAAATTATTAAATCAATACTTGATTTAATAATCCGGCTATATTACATATAACCGACGAATATAATATGTATCAATTTATCGAATCAATACTTGATCCGATAACCCGGCTATATCACATATACCCGGCCGATATCACATATAGAGAGAATAGAATACGGTATCACATATCGTATTAATCTCAGTCCCGCACATATCACATATGTGCTCCTACTCCATTTCTCCTGAGCCAGGAAACCTCTGTGTAGGACTCTAAAGACTCGTCAATACGCCGGCAGTAGCTGATGATCATATCAAACGCCCACAAGCTGCAAGTGGTCAGCTAAACGTAACAGCCACCTGGGTATTGAGCGATCAGAAGATCAACAAGCAAGCATGTACATACTCCTGTGAATCCAATCAGTAACGCTACCGTACAGTCCGGTCTCTTCGTCTGATATGTCGCATATACAGTCTAGGGGTGGTAAACGTCAGACCCCAGTAACCGATAAGTCGTGTCGATGTGAGGCTCATAACGGGTCGAGAAACTACTGATAACACTTACCAGTAGATCTCCATATCATCTATGGCCAGGGACTTCCAGTTATAGCCAATTGAACACAGCGCAACATCAACCCCCAATACCGAGAGAGATGAAACCCCTCCTATCGCTTATTGTCTCCATGTGATTCGGGACTGTACCCAAAAGCCACCGTTTTGCACGTCCTCTTGAACGTGGTAAGGTGGAAATCAAAGCACAGTGGGAATCACACAAGTCTCTATGACGATCTCGGGTCTACAGACTAACCTGCACCAGTGTCACCAGAGAACTGCTATCCGACGATAGGTATAATACCATCTAGGAGTTCTTAGCAAGTCCGTTCAGTGTACCCAGTCTCCACTGAGCACCCGTACACCATCTTTGATGTCAAACACCAATGGATGTGGGATCATCCATTGCTCATCATATGGGTCAAGATGCGTATACTCTAGTCTACTCTGGAGTATCGATGCCCTGTCTCGATACACTCTCGACTAGGAACAATTATAGGATGTACTATTGGACTACCCTGGACCCACTAGTATGATCTTCATCATAGTCCTAGTAGTCAAGTACATATCCTAAGGGCTTTATCAACATGTGAGAGCAAGACAGTAAACCAATACAAGTCAATATGTTTAGACAAAGTGAAACCAGATAGCATACTATCATATCGAGCAAGAAAGTCCTCTCTATATATATCCAAGCATTCACTATAATATACATCATATGTACAACAATGGCCTCTAGGGCATATACATAACTAACAATCTCCTACTTGCACTAAGGCCAGCTGTTGTAGTATCTCATACCCAACATCCCGAAGAGTCTCTCAAATTGTATCTGGGGTATGGCCTTCGTTAGTGGATCCGCAGTGTTGTCCTTCATGTCAACTCTCCTGACCTCGATCTCGCGGCGATCAACTATCTCCCGGATCAGCTGATACCGCCTCAGAATATGCCTGGATCTCTTATGGGACCTAGGTTCCTTGGCCAAAGCCACAGCTCCATTGTTATCACAATACAAAGGTATTGGATGCTCAATGGACGGAACCACACTAAGTTCAGTGATGAACTTTTTCATCCAGACAGCCTCTTTGGCAGCGATGTATTCATCCTCCATCGTCGAGTCTGCCACGTTTTCCTGTTTAGAACTTTTCCAACACACCGCCCTTCCATTGAGGGTAAAGACAAATCCCGAGTGCGACTTAGAGTCGTCCTTATCACTTTGGAAGCTCGAATCGGTAAAGGACTCCATCTGGAGTTCTCCGTTACCATACACCAAGAACATCTCTTTAGTCCTTCTCAAGTACTTGAGAATGTTCTTCACAGCTGTCCAGTGACTCTCTCCTGGATCTGCTTGATACCTACTCACTACACTTAGTGAGTATGCTACATCGGGTCTGGTACATAACATCGCGTACATGAAAGAGCCTACTGCCGAAGCATAGGGTATCTCTTGCACGCGAGCTCTCTCCAAATCAATCTTAGAAAACATCTCTTTGAAGAGAGTGAGTCCAGAGATCGTGGGTAAATTCCCACGTGTCATGCCCCGCTTCCCGGTATACGGCGAAGGGGACGCGACTGGTCCGCTACGTAATTACTCTGAAGTAAATACGCTAAGCGTATCTAAGCAATATAAAAGTAAATACACAAGAGACAAGATATACTAAAAACAACAACTTTTATTTATTAACATTCTTTTGTACAATGCATGAAAAGTAGATACATTTAAAATAAAAGCGATGCTTAAACAATGGCATAACAGGAACATAAAGTACTGAAAGGAAATGTATACAATGAAACTAAAGCTCTGGTTCTTCAGCAAACTGATCCAAGTCTTCTGCAGATGACTCGATCTCTGCCGGGTCCAAAACACCTGACGACATTCAAAGAAGAAAGAAATAGAATGTCGCCAGCGAACAGATCGCTCGGTAAGTCCCAAAGATAAGAGAAGAATAGAATAGACAGAGAGTAAGAGAGAGTAGCTTTTACAGTTGGATTATATTGTTATATTGTTGTATTTAGTGTTAACGCTGTTGTTTGTAGCTTGGTACAGAAGGATGCCAGTGTATACGAGAGGAGTCCCACTTGCCCCGGAGACTAAGATATCAGGAACTCAAGGAACCGTTTATGCCACGGTACAACAGCAATTGGATTCATGTTAGGTGTCTTAATCCTACCGTCTCGTGCCACTTTTAACACCTTCCGTACCAATCTACCCCTTAAACCCCGTAGTGTTTTGATTGTATTGTTTGCCTTGTAAATTGTATTGATTGTATAATTGGTTGACTGACCGAAACCATGATATCAGTAAATGGATGTAACCGTAGAATCATATAAATGGAATAACTGGAGAACCATGTAAATGGAATGTATATCCATGGTTCGGTTCAGTCAAGTTGTATAGATTGATAGTTGGATTCATAGATTCATGTTGAATTGTAATATTGAAGATTGTAGATTGTAGATTGTACTTGAATCATATTCAAGTCAGATTCTAATAAGACTCAAGAGCTTGGTCCCGCTTAAACCTATATTTACTAGGGTCCTTAGGGTAAATTATAGAACTTGAAGGGTTTTTATGTAAAATTACTTTTATATACTTTTCAAAATACACCTCAAGTATTTATTATTCATCTTTAGAGTTATATTGAATGTGAATTTTATATTGGGATATTTCTAGTGAAGATATCCTAATTTCATAAATAGAGATATTTATTTGTAATATTGGTTTTGCATGGAATTCATGGTATTTTAGTGTAAAATTGATTCTTGTGATTTTTAGAAAAAGTGGAATATTTATATCATAACAAAATAAGTATTTTAATGATAAATATACATATATTTATACAAAAATAATTTTAATATGTTTATTATATTCTAAAAATCTCATTTACTTAAGATGTCGTACTTTAAATCTTTCGAGACCGAATGCTCCTTGCGGAGGTCTGAATATCGCACTACTAAGCCCGAGGATGTGCGATAATCCGCACCATCCCGAATGGGTTCCCCAAAATGGGTTATAGCGGCGCTTTACAAAGATTGTAAAATACTAAATCTTTTAGAAAACGGTTATATGAAGTAAAAGGTAGGGTAAGAAAGGGTTTAGCTAATTGTCAAATTTCCGTATTCTATATTTTAGGGTCTCCCAAGTCAATTAGTCTTTTCCTAACTGGTCCAAACGACAAGTTGTGAGATGCCTCAAATCGCCTCTTCACCACCAATTGTGGCCAGGTAAGTACAAGTGAAGAAAGGAGGGATCCGCTTACGAATCACCGTGAGACGAGCCGTTTAAAGTTACATTTCTCACTTGCCTAGCCTAGACACCACAAAGTCAGGTTTAGATAAACGACTGATGTCCACAACTTATCTTATTTCATATTATGTGGTGTTTATTTAAAAAGTGTATTAATACTAAATCTTTTAGAAATGATTTTATTAAGTAAAGGGTATTTAAATGAAAATGTTTGTTTTCTCGTATTCTAAGTTTTCGATGGTATCGTGTTAGGTTGTATGTAAGTGTGTGAGGAGGTAGGTCGTTACCTCGTGATCTACTTTAAATATATAGCAAGTTTGATGGAGTTAAATGAAGGATTGAAACAATATAGTATTTAAGTGAAAAATACGATAAATTGAAATAGCTATCATTTCATGTGATGAAACTTAATCAAATTGTTTGATTAGTGCTTAATAATCAACATGAGGAAGTTTAAGTATGATTGTATTAGTGAGAAGTAGAATTTTATAGAAAACCGAATCGGAAATCGGATTTATTCTGATTTCGTCGGGTTTTGTAATTTCGTATTTTTTAGAATAGGAAAGAGAGATAGAAAAGGGACTTGCGGGTTTTAGATTACACAAGAGAGTGATAGGGAACTAGAGAGATCGCCGATGTGTTGCGTCGTCGCCGGTAGTTCCTAAAACGATCGCCGGTAGTTCCGCCGGGGATTCGTCAGAGCTTCGCCCTCGAGCTTGTTTTCAAAGTACACGATTCTTGGAATTTTTTGAGAGAGTGGGCTCAGAATTTTGGGGTGATAGGGTAGAGGGTAGGGGGTGTATTTATAGGGTTAGGCTAAGGTTAGGGTAGGTGTAGGTTTTTTAATTAAACAATGTAAAAATATATGAAAAATCATTAAAAATTGAAGTAAATGGATGTTAATGTGCTTTCTAGAACCGATCCAATTAATTAGAGTGTGCAGGGGAGTGGGGAAGGCCAAGAGCCACATTTCCCATGTTGACGACTCGGCTGTACGGCCGAGTCCGGCCGGCGGCGCCGGCCCGAATCGGCCGGTCCGCCGGCCGACTCGGCCGAGTCGTGAGGTCAGGGGTGGCTGGTCGATTGGTGATCCCTCTGGCATGTTTAGCTTTTTGGGTGTAGTGGGGTTTTATGGAGTTATCACGTGTGGACTGTTGGGCTTCTATAAAATTTAAAACAAAATAATATTAAAAATAATGTGGAGCATGGGATTTGAACTCTGGTGGCTTGGTTTAGCAATGCAAGGTATTACCAATGAGCTACAAGCTCCTTCTTGTAATTATGGTGTGAATTAATTACTTAAAATGATAGCAGGAAGAGTAAATACTCTAAGTATACATTAAATTTAAAGTAATTTCTTGTACACTAAAAATGGAGTTATTACATTCTTGTGACTTGTAATTAAAAACAAAATAATTACTTAAGTCTTGTGCTCAGGCAATAAATACCTCTTTATGGATTTTTGAAAAAAATATTTGAAAGATTTATATAGGAAAAATTAGGGTTGTTACATTCTACCCTCCTTATAAAACTTTCGCCCTTGAAATTTGTAAAAGGAAAGTGTAACAGTTTGGTGACAGAACTAAAGATTGTAAAAAAAATTGGTCAAAGTTGTGAGGGAGTTACTTGGGTTACCTTGGTTCACAGTTTCAGGTTCTATAGTTGCTAAGGTGAATGTCTGTCGCCATAGTACATTCCTTCTAGCTGGAGGCACATTCTGTCCTTGAGGCTTGTTTCTCTGCCCTTGAGGCAAGTCCCTCATTGCCTATTGGAATTGGCGAGTAGGTTGTGCAGGAGTTCTGTGTGGAGGTGGTGCTAGGATGCAGGACGAGTTGCAGGAGCCTGGATAGCTGGCCGCTGCGGGTTGTTGGTAGGTGTGTGAGCTGAGTTGTAATTATATGGACATGTCTCAATTCTGTGATTGGACGCGCCACAAACTAGGCACATGCCTTTTGCGCGCTTACAGTTCTTTATCAAATTTCCATCTCTCTTGCAATGAAAATAGAAATGTGGTCTTGGTTGGTTATTGGGTTCTTCGGTTCTCCTGGGTTCAAACGATGGCCTGGAAGAGGCTCCTCCTGCCATTTGAGTGGTAGGACGTTTAAATCCAGCAGATTGGGGTCTGCCCGTCGCCTTTATCACTGCCTCATAACTGCGGGCAGCTTCCAAAGCATCTTCATGTGTCAGAAATTTCCATGTGGCTAGTGCAGCCTGGATTTCCGTGTCCAAACCTTGTTGAAATCGACGGGCTCTGATCTCATCCGTCGGTATCAAGTGTGCTGCGAATCTGTTTAAAGGATTGTGTTAGCTGTGTATTATATGATATTTAAAAATTTGAAATACTGTGACATATCTTACAAACTTAGTATGGTGAATTCAGCGTCATACTCATCTACTGACTTGTCCCACATCGAAACTTGTTGTAGATGAATGAACTGTTGTTCCATGGCAAACCTGGCAGTCACAGGGAAGTACTTCGCGTCGAACTTCTCGCGAAAAGTCTTCCATTCAATAAGCTGTACAAGACGGCTTTCTTCCGCCTTCCACCAGTTGCAAGCATTATTCGTGAGCTGCAGTTTCGCCACACGGACCCAAGCTATCTATGGCACTTGTGCTGCCGCCAGATCATCTTCTATGCTTTGTGCCCATTCCTCAGCTTCAAGTGGGGCTTCCCTTTCCGGAGAACTGCTTGGGATGTAAAGCTCTGAATTGCTTTACCCCAGGTGTATCAGTCTCGGGACGGTTCAGGAGTTGTTGATGTCCCTCAAGAAGGTCGCGGATCGCCTCAAGTAGCACTGTTTGCTCGGTGAGTGGCGCAGGAACAGCAGGTGTGAGAGGTAGTGGTGGAGGTGTATTGTTGACATTGGTGTTGGTGTTGTTTGGTGAATCCATAACCTTGAATGAAAAATTTAGGTTAGGACAGATTCAAAGTATATGATTCAAAGAATAAGAAATGTTGGGATTCAAGGAACATGATTGTAAGGAATGTTTTAGTTGCTGGTTCTTGTGTTTTATATTGCTTAGGGTTCTATACAGCTCAGACCTGCATGGGCCACCAACAAAACCTGCTACGCCCCGCTTCCCGGTATACGGCGAAGGGGACGCGACTGGTCCGCTACGTATTTACTCTGAAGTAAATACGCTAAGTGTATCTAAGCAATATAAAAATAAATACACAAGAGACAAGATATACTAAAAACATCAACTTTTATTTATTAACATTCTTTTGTACAATGCAAGAAAAGTGGATACATTTGAAATAAAAGCGATGCCTAAACAATGGCATAACAGGAACATAAAGTACTGAAAGGAAATGTATACAATGAAACTAAAGCTCTGGTTCTTCAGCAAACTGATCCAAGTCTTCTGCAGATGGCTCGATCTCTGCCGGGTCCAAAACACCTGACGACATTCAAAGAAGAAAGAAATAGAATGTCGTCAGCGAACAGATCGCTCGGTAAGTCCCAAAGATAAGAGAAGAATAGAATATACAGAGAGTAAGAGAGAGAGAGAGAGAGTAGATTTTACAGTTGGATTATATTGTTATATTATAGTATTTAGTGTTAACGCTGTTGTTTGTAGCTTGGTATAGAAGGATGCCAGTGTATACGAGAGGAGTCCCACTTGCCCCGGAGACTAAGGTATCAGGAACTCAAGAAACCGTTTATGCCACGGTACAACAGCAATTGGATTCATGTTAGGTGTCTTAATCTTACCGTCTCGTGCCACTTTTAACACCTTCCGTACCAATCTACCCTTTAAACCCCGTAGTGTTTTGATTGTATTGTTTGCCTTGTAAATTGTATTGATTGTATAATTGGTTGACTGACCGAAACCATGATATCAGTAAACGGATGTAACCGTAGAATCATGTAAATGGAATAACTGGAGAACCATGTAAATGGAATGTATATCCATGATTCGGTTCAGTCAAATTGTATAGATTGATAGTTGGATTCATAGATTCATGTTGAATTGTAATATTGAAGATTGTAGATTGTAGATTGTAGATTGTACTTGAATCATATTCAAGTCAGATTCTAATGAGATTCAAGAGCTTGGTCCCGTTTAAACCTATATTTACTAAGGTCCTTAGGGTAAATTATAGAACTTGAGGGGGTTTTATATAAAAATACTTTTATATACTTTTCAAAATACACCTCAAGTATTTATTATTCATCTTTAGAGTTATATTGAATGTGAATTTTATATTGGGATATTTCTAGTGAAGATATCCTAATTTCATAAATAGAGGTATTTATTTGTAATATTGGTTTTGCATGGAATTCATGGTATTTTAGTGTAAAATTGATTCTTGTGATTTTTAGAAAAAGTGAAATATTTATATCATAACAAAATAAGTATTTTAATGATAAATATATATATATATATATATTTATACAAAAATAATTTTAATATATTTATTATATTCTAAAAATCTCATTTTCTTAAGATGTCGTACTTTAAATCTTTCGAGACCGAATGCTCCTTGCGGAGGTCTGAATATCGCACTACTAAGCCCGAGGATGTGCGATAATCCGTACCATCCCGAACGGGTTCCCCAAAATGGGTTGTAGCGGCGCTTTGCAAAGATTGTAAAATACTAAATCTTTTAGAAAACGGTTATATGAAGTAAATGGTATTTATTTGTCAAATTTCCGTATTCTATGTTTTAGGGTCTCCCAAGTCAACTAGTCTATTCCTAAGTGGTCTAAACGAAAAGTTGTGAGATGTCTCAAATTGCCTCTTCACCGCCAATTGTGGCTAGGTAAGTATAAGTGAAAAAAGGAGGGATCCGCTCACGAATCACCGTGAGATGGGCATTTTAAAGTTACATTTCTCACTTGCCTAGCCTAGACACCACAAAGTCAGGTTTAGATAAACGACTGATGTCCACAACTTATCCTATTTCATATTATGCGGTATTTATTTAAAAAGTGTATTAATACTAAATCTTTTAGAAATGATTTTATTAAGTAAAGGGTATTTAAATGAAAATTTTTGTTTTCTTGTATTCTAAGTTTTCGATGGTATCGTGTTAGGTTGTGTGTAAGTGTGTGAGGAGGTAGGTCGTTATCTCGTGATCTACTTTAAATGTATAGCAAGTTTGATGGAGTTAAATGAAGGATTGAAACAATATGGTATTTAAGTGAAAAATACGATAAATTGAAATAGCTATCATTTCATGTGATGAAACTTGATCAAATTGTTTGATTAGTGCTTAATAGTCAACATGAGGAAGTTTAAGTATGATTGTATTAGTGAGAAGTGGAATTTTATAGAAAACCGAATCGGAAATCGGATTTGTTCCGATTTCGTCGGGTTTTGTAATTTCTTATTTTTTAGAATAGGAAAGAGAGATAGAAAAGGGACTTACGGGTTTTAGATTACACAAGAGAGTGATAGGGAACTAGAGAGATCACCGATGTGTTGCGTCGTCACCGGTAGTTCCTAAAACGATCGCCGGAAGTTCTGCCGGGGATTCGTCAGAGCTTCGCTTCGAGCTTGTTTTCAAAGTACACGATTCTTGGAATTTTTTGAGAGAGTGGGCTCAGAATTTTGGGGTGAGAGGGTAGAGGGTAGGGGGTGTATTTATAGGGTTAGGGTAGGTGTAGGGTTTTTAATTAAAAAATATAAAAATGTGTGAAAATCATTAAAAATTGAAGTAAATGGATGTTAATGTGGTTTCTGGAACCAATCCAATTAATTAGAGTGTGCAGGGGAGTGGGGAAGGCCAAGAGCCACATTTCCCATGTTGACGACTCGGCGGTCCGGCCGAGTCCGGCCGGCGGCGCCGGCCGACTCGGCCGACTCGTGAGGTCAGGGGGTGGCTAGTCGATTGGTGATCCCTCTGGCATGTTTAACTTTTTGGGTATAGTGGGGTTTTATGGAGTTATCACGTATGGACTGTTGGGCTTCTATAAAATTTAAAACAAAATAATATTAAAAATAATGTGGGGCATGGGATTTGAACTCTGGTGGCTTGGTTTAGCAATGCAAGGTATTACCAATGAGCTACAAGCTCCTTCTTGTAATTATGGTGTGAATTAATTACTTAAAATGATAGCAGCAAGAGTAAATACTCCAAGTATACATTAAATTTAAAGTAATTTCTTGTACACTAAAAATGGAGTTATTACATTCTTGTGACTTGTAATTAAAAACAAAATAATTACTTAAGTCTTGTGCTCAGGCAATAAATAGCCTTTTATTGATTTTTGAAAAAAATATTTGAAAAATTTGTATAGGAAAAATTAGGGTGGTTACACCACGCTTGGATTTTTCCATACTAAACCTCTTTAGTATGCTGTCAATGTACCTGGATTGGGACAATCCCAGTATCCGTTAGATATATCTCTTTAGATCTTAATCCCCAGATTGCAGGAGGCATCACCTAGATCTTTCAATGCGAATCTTTATGATAAGAAGATCTTGACCGAGTGCAGCATAGGAACATCATTTCCTATCAAGAGTATGTCATCCACGTACAATACGAGAAAGATAACCTTACTCTCTGCAACCTTCTTGTAAATACAAGGTTCATCTACGTTCTTGATGAAGTCAAACTATTTGACTACCACTTCAAAGCAGATGTTCCAACTCCGCGATGCCTGCTTTAACCCATAGATGGATTTAAGCAGCCTGCACACCTTTCCGCTGCTCCCACTGTCTACGAAGCCCTTTGGCTGAGTCTTGTATACGCACTCCTCTAAATCACCATTTAGAAAGGCGGTCTTAACATCCATTTGCCAGATTTCGTAGTCATGGTATGCAGCAATGGAAAGTAGGATCCGGATGGACTTAAGCATAGCCACTGGAGAAAAGGTTTCATCATAATCAACACCTGGTCGTTGACGAAAACCCTTTGCAACAAGTCTAGCTTTGAAAGTCTCTACTTTTCCACCTACATCAAGTTTCTTCTTAAAGATCAACTTCCAAAGTCCATACTTTGTAGGTGTACATGGATTCCATCTCATATCGCATTGAATCCAACCATTTCACAGAGTCCCCACGCGTGATGGCCTGCTCGAAGCTAGTCGGGTCATCATCTTCCATGATGCAGTACTCGCTCCTCCCACCATCAATGAGAAAACCGTAGTATCTCTCAGGTGGATGAGGAACCCTACTAGATCGGCGGAGAGGCTGAGGTTCGTTGGGAACTATCGAATCCTCCGGTTTTACCAAATCTTCTTCTGTAGTTTGTGTAGCTGGAACTTCTTCCAGTTCTACCTCATTGCCACTAATTTCTTTTTCAAGAAATTCCTTTTCTAAAAAGGCGACATGTCGAGAAACGAACACCTTTTGTTCCTCAGGATGGTAGAAGATATTCCATCGCGAATGCTTGGTATATCCTATAAACTTACACAGAAACGACCTTGCCTCGAGTTTTTCTGGATTTTGCTTTCTAACATAGGCCGGGCAACCCCATATCTTAACAAAATTAAGACATGGTCTCTTCCCCTCTCATATCTCATATGGAGTGGTAGGCACTGATTTTGTTAGAACTCTATTCGATAGGTATATGGCTGTCTCAAGCGCATACCCCAAAAGGAAATAGGCAACTCAGCAATGCTCATCATAGAGCGCACCATATCTAATAGGGTGTGATTCCTCCGCTCCGATACACCGTTGTGCTGTGGTGTATATGGAGGAGTAAGCTGAGAGAGAATCCCATTCTCTTTTAGATAGTCCGGGAACTCATTGCTCAAGTATTCTCCTCCTCGATCAGATCGAAGGATCTTAATACTTTTACCCATTTGGTTCTCGACTTCGTGTTTATATTCTTTGAATTTCTCAAAAGCTTCAGACTTGTGTTTCAACAGGAACACATGTCCGTATCTTGATAGTTCGTCAGTGAATGTAATGAAGTACAAGGAACCATTCCTGGCATGTGTAGACATGGGGCCACATACATCACTATGTATCCGTCCCAAGAGTTCCGTAACTCTTTCTCCGTGTTCACTAAACGGAGTTTTGGTCATTTTGCCTTTGAGACATGAATGACAAGTTTCATAAGATGATAATTCGAACGTATTCAAATATCCATCTTTATGTAACTTAGCTAGTCGTGTCGCATTGATATGACCTAGTCTATAATGCCACAAGAAGGATTCGTTCATTTCTGAACTCTTCCTCTTGTGTGTGTTTTGTACATTAAGAACTGTAGTTTGATTTAGAACGTATATGCCATTATTTAACGAGCCTGATCCAATCAAATTTTGATTCAGGAAGATGTTCATAACATTATCCTGTACTACAAAATTATATCCTTCTTTACTTAATAAAGAAACTGATATAAGATTGCATATCAGGGTCAGAATGTAATAGTATTCGTTCAGAATCAATGTATTACCATTTGGTAATACAAGGTGATATTCGCTAACTGCTTTGGCTGCAACATTTGCGCCATTCTCTACTCTTACGGAATGATCACCCTTTCCCAGTTCCCTACCTTTCCGTAGCCCATGTAACATATTACATATGTGGGATCCCGATCCGGTATCTAATACTCAGGATGTAGAGTGAACTGAGAAACAGTTCTCGATAACTAACACACCCGAAGAAGATGCATCAACACACTTATTCTTCGTTTGGGCGGCGTGAGAATCCGGATATTTCACTATTCCCTGCTCAGTCTTATAACATTTATAAGAAAGAACGGGACCAACGTTCCCCTGCTCAGTATAACAAGCGGGTTCGGTCAATACATCCATATTATTATCTTGATTAAGGCCTGACATGGTCGCTACCTGGAAAGAGAGAGAAGAAAACACTTTAGTGTATGCTCTTGCAAGATTAGATTGGTTATTATCTTATCTAATCAGGATGGCTCCCACTGTTTTCATCAAATCTTCCTTCAAACCCTAAAAGGTAAGACTAGCCGGGATTAATTACACCTTACAAGTTTTCCAATCTTTCGGCCAGGCCAGTGTTGGTACTTTGAGGGAGGTTCCCCGTACTTTCGCAAGGACCTAATTAGAATAAACCTTGTTTTCCTAGAGGCATAACCCCGTTAACACCTTTCTAGACACCTACTTGATCGGCTAATTGTCATGTGTAAAACTCTCCCAGGAGTAACTCTTACTCGCAGTGGGTATCAGGATCTAACTATCCCGTAGAAGGTATTCAATCTCATTGCAAATTTCAACACTTGAAATTCCCGATCATACTTTTACCCCTAGCGTCCTATGACCTTGACGGAGGCCAACAAACTATAGGCTGCTAGTCAAGTTCAACCCATACATTTCATGATTGAATCAAACCCACCCGCACGACCCTTGACGGAGGCCAACAAAGTCGTACAACTATCATAATCCAATCTCATCTTATGTTGCAGATAAATACTAGTTAGCTACCGCACACTATGCCTTGACGGAGGCCAACAAACATAGCACGAATACTAAGTAGCACTTATCTGAAATGACGGAGGGTTATGACAGGTTTTTCTAAATACCTTTTGCGTAATGAACTTGATATCGTTGTAGAAAAAAGTGATTTTGAAAAAGATTGTTTTTGAGGCTTTTGCTAGTTTCGCTAAAGAGGTCACTCCCGGTGAAGGGATCTCGGCTCTTTTCTTATCGAATAAGGTGCATGATATTTCTCAAATACCTCTATGCAAAGCAAGAACTATAGAAGCAGTCAAAAACAAAACCGAGTGATTTGTAGCATCTGCTAGTTTCGCTAAAGAGGTCACTCCCGGTGAAGGGATCTCGGCTCTTTCCTTATCGAATAAGGTGCTGGATATTCTACAAGGAATACCGCTATGCAAAGCAAAAACTAAAGCTGCCCTTTTTGAAAATATGATTCTACAACATCTTTTAGGTTTCTTTTTCTTTCATTAATCTCATTAATGAATTCCCATCATTTATGTTTCTTAAGCATCACAGAAGAAACGAAAATACAACGTACGCTTATGCCATCCGCATTCGCCACAGTGTCCCGTTGTGCACCGTTAGGTTACTTAACTAACGGCATACCGGGGCGGGACTAGCGCAGGTGCAAAACATAAGCAACGTTTATTATATATCATATATACAATAATAAAGTATTCGTCTCACGCATATAAAATGATCACATCACAGAATATCAGCAGCAGAAGATAACATATGAAATATTGGATATACTAGGAGGTCCGTGTTTTATTTTGAGCCTGTATAAAACACGGATTCCACGGTCGCGATGAATAACCTAACCCACATCCCTAGACCTCTACGAGAGCGGCAAGTAACCCTCCCAATTCTAGGGTTAGGAGACCCGGTCTCGACTCATCGAGATGGCCTCCCACTGGACCCTAGAACCCGGTTGCTTGTGCTCTCCTCCTTGGGTCTATCCTAATGCGGAAAAGTAAATAATATACAATGGTGACATCATCCTCAACCCGGAAGTGCCCCAATAAAAGAATATTACATACAATGAATTTTACATGAATGAAAATAAAAACCCTCATCTCACATAAAAACCCCGGCTATTCAAAACACGACGATCCAATATAACATATCACAGCAACACATAACATCACATGTCATCAACGTAAGTAAATATGCGTATCCCAATTGTCGTTGATGTATAGCAACGAAACCGGCAATAAACCACATATTACACTTACGGTATTACACTTACGGTCCCAGAAAAGAAAATGTCAAACTACAACAATTGGAATTCACAATCACCTTAGACATCGTAAACCCGAAATATCACATACTTCGCATTTCATGCCTAACTATATGAATTCCACATATTGTATCACATTTCAGAAAAAACCTAGACGACGTTAAATATTCCGATCGAATCGACAAACACCCAAAATTTCCCAAAATGCTCAACACTTGAGCGTAGTTTAGAAGTATCCATCACATACTACAGTACCAATGAACCAGCCGTAGAAAAGCCAACCAATGCCTCACCTGTGGCACTGCTGAACTACCACAAACCCTAGGGTTTAGTGGCGGTTCTGACGGTCATAGAACCGAGTTAAGATTTCGTTCTTCTAGAGGGTCCACCGAATCACTTGCACGATATTTGAATATGCTTTAACTAAGGAAAAATCCAACACATGAAAATTTTCCGGCAAGGGTTAAAGTGGGTATTTGATATCCGATCGAACTTTTTAACACCGTCTAAAATAACCTAAAAACAAACCAGAATTATGAATACGAAACACTTTGAATTGTCTCTGTAAAAAGATAACATCACATGCAAATTTAGCAAAAACAAACAATACTTGAAAACCCAAACCCCAGAGACCAAAACACCGTAAAAATTTGAACCAAAAATTCCCTAACAGAACCGAGCTCCTTGGTTTTAGAGCTTATCTGGCCGGCCAAAAATTGGAGGGAAGGGCTCAAATTTGTACAGTATCTATGTTGCATCTCATACAACATTCTGCAACTGTTTTAAAAAAATTTTGACATCTGGAAAAATTCGACAGAAACTAGGGTTTCGATTCGGATGTTTCGGAGTTGTTTCGGTTTCGTAATCCTACACATATCCGTCTAATACTCTAGCTAGGCTCTGACACCACTATAGGGTTATTTATCACGACAGCAAGGTTTCGGGTGGCATCAGCCATGCCAATTTTAAATTTTGTCATGTTTAAACAACCCTAACACTAGATCTTTAACTAGAGAATCAAACTAAAATATGAAGTAAACTACTTTACTTCTAAATGATAGGTATTATAACCTTTGTAGTCCTTCCGTCGCTTCATAAGCTCCAAGTTGTGGTCCCTTTGCTGCGATCATCAAGCTCCCGGACTCTAGAGAGGCTCCATGAGGTGAATGATCCATGCTAGCTTGAAGTCTTCACAATCCAAGATGATCTACCTTGATGAATCACAAACCCAAGCTATTTCTTCACTAATTATGGATTAGTGAAGCTAACACACTAATCTATATAGCTAGTATAGAAGAGGATGATGAAGTAGGAATTTTTCTCTCTTTAGTTTTCTATTTCTCACAATCTTTCATCACTTGGAAAAAATCAAGCAAGCTCTTTTTTTTTATGAAGAAGAAGAAGAACAAGTGATGAATGAATTGAATTATTGTTGAGGTTAGAAATGCAATCAAGGGTTAAGCATGTCATGCTTAACCCTTGTAGAGAATTAACCATGGCAAAGTGGTTAGGGTTAGATTAACAAATATCTTAAAAATATCAAGAGAGTGGACTAAGTCAACAAGAAAAATATCTTTAACATTAATCCACAATTTTGAATTATCTAAAACAAATAAAAAACTTAACCCTAATTACAAAGCATGGTTTAGTTCTCATAAACCCTAGTTGCATTTATAACCTAGCATGTTACAATTATACATATCACATATATATAATTATGTAACAAAAGAAAAGAATACAATAAACATATATCACATATATATCAATGTATCCTAAGTGAGAAAAAGAATTGCTTAAGTGAGCTTATATTAGTTAATGTAATGTAATATATCACATATATAATTATACATTAAATTATTAAATCAATACTTGATTTAATAATCCGGCTATATTACATATAACGGACTAATATAATATGTATCAATTTATCGAATCAACACTTGATCCGATAATCCGGCTATATCACATATACCCGGACGATATCATATATAGCGAGAATAGAATACGGTATCACATATCGTATTAATCTCAGTTCTGTACATATCACATATGTGCTCCTACTCCGTTTCTCCTGAGCCAGGAAACCTCTGTGTAGGACTCTAAAGACTCGTCAATACGCCGACAGTAGCTGATGATCGTATCAAACGCCCACAAGCTGCAAGCGGTCAGCTAAACGTAACAGCCACCCAGGTATTGAGCGATCAGAAGATCAACAAGCAAGCCTGTACATACTCCTGTGAATCCAATCGGTAATGCTACCGTACAGTCCGGTCTCTTCGTCTGATATGTCGCATATACAGTCTAGGGGTGGTAAACGTCAGACCCCGGTAACCGATAAGTCGTGTCGATGTGAGGCTCATAACGGGTTGAGAAACTACTGATAACACTTACCAGTAGATCTCCATATCAGCCCCGGCCAGGGACTTCCAGTTATAGCCAATCGAACACAGCGCAACATCAACCCCCAATACCGGGAGAGACGAAACCCCTCCTATCGCTCATTGCCTCCATGTGATTCGGGATTGTACCCAAAAGCCGCCGTTTTGCACGTCCTCTTGAACGTGGTAAGGTGGAAATCAAAGCACAGTGGGAATCAAACAAGACTCTATGACGATCTTGGGTCTACAGACTAACCTGCACCAGTGTCACCAGAGAACTGCTATCTGACGATAGGTATAATACCATCTAGGAGTTCTCGACGAGTCCGTTCAGTGTACCCAGTCTCCACTGAGCACCCGTACACCATCTTTGATGTCAAACACCAATGGATGTGGGATCATCCATTGCCCATCATATGTGTCAAGATGAGTATACGCTAGTCTACTCTGGAGTATCGATGCCCTGTCTCGATACACCCTCGACTAGGAATAATTATAGGATGTACTCTTGGACTACCCTGGCCCCACTAGTATGATCTTCATCATAGTCCTAGTAGTCAAGTACATATCCTAAGGGCTTTATCAACATGTGAGCGCAAGACAGTAAACCAATACAAGTCAACATGTTTCGACAAAGTGAAACCAAATAGCATACTATCATTTCGAGCAAGAAAGTCCTCTTTATATATATCCAAGCATACACTATAATATACAACATATGTACAACAATGGCCTCTAGGGCATATACATAACTAACAGAGGCGACAGGCTTTCACAATGCTGTGGAAGAAGCTGAAGCCACTGGCCAAGTCATCACTGGTAACTCTTTCTTTCAAGCTTTCTTTCGGTCTTTATATATACCCATATATCTTTATCTTATACCTAAAACCTATCCCATATAACTTAGGTACGATCTTAGTAGCCTTACTTCCTGCACTAGCACTCTTCGATATTGGGGCATCTCATTGCTTTATGTCGCAATGGTTCGTCCAAACTCATGCAATTCCAGTCAAAGCTCTCGTATCCAGCTGGAATGTCAGTTCAGGGAACGACGTTCTAAAGGAAATAATAGGATACGACCCGTGTCCATTGGTCGTCTACAGCAAAGAATTCTATGCTGACTTCAAGGTGCTGGACATACCGAATTTCAATGTCGTTTTGGGTATGGATTGGCTAGGAACATTCTATGCTACCATTGACTGTCGTCAAAGGAGAGTAATGTTCGAGATTCCAGAACATCCGGTCTTTTATTTCAGATATGGAGACCGTATCCTGGAGCCAAGCACATACAAAGCAAAACCGAAGAAGGCAGTGATTGCAGCACTTCAAGCAGAGAAAGGATCGAAGCCAGAGATAGTTCGAGAGTTCGACAATGTATTTCCTGAAGACATATCAGGTTTGCCTCCTGATCGAGCTCTTGAATTCAGCATTGATTTAGTACCTGGAGCACAACCGGTGATCAAAGCTCCGTATCGCTTGAGTCCTGAGTGTTTGAAAGAGATCCGAACTCAGTTGGATGAATTATTGAAGAAAGGATGGATTCGTCCCAACACTTCAAGTTGGGGATCGCCAGTTCTACTTATGAAGAAGAAGGAAGGTTCATACAGAATGTGCATTGATTATAGAGCTCTGAACGAAGTAACTATAAAGAACAAGTATCCACTTCCGCGCATCGATGATCTGTTCGATCAGCTAAGTGGGTCTTGCGTTTTCTCCAAGTTAGATATTCGTTCGGGTTATCATCAGGTGAAGGTCAAAGAGTCTGATATTCCGAAGACGACATTCAGGACTCTCTATGGTCATTATGAGTTTCTTGTGATGCCATTTGGAGTGACCAACGCACCAGCTATATTCATGAACCTAATGAATCATGTTTTCCGAGAGTACCTAGACAGGTTTGTTGTTATCTTCATCGATGACATCCTAGTGTATTCTAAGAGTCGGAAAGAACATGCCGAGCACCTACGAATTGTCCTGGAAACTTTACGACAGCATCAACTCTATGCCAAATACAGCAAGTGTGAGTTTTGCCTAGATCAGGTCGGGTTCCTCAGACATATTGTATCATGCGAAATAATCTCTGTAGATCTAGCTAAAGTATCAGCAGTAAGCGAATGGCCAACACCGAAATCAGTGAAGGACATTCGAAGCTTCTTGGGATTAGAAGGATATTACAGAAGGTTTATTGAAGGATTTTCGAAAATTGCAACACCCCTGACCAAGCTCACACGTAAAGATGAAGAATTCGTGTGGTTAGAAGCATGCGAGCGAGCTTTCGTAGAACTCTAGTCAAGATTAACATCAGCACCTATTTTCGTCATACCAGACCAATCTGGAAGTTTTGAAATGCATTGCGATGCATCCGGTAAGGGATTAGGATGTGTTCTACATCAGCACGGTAAAGTTGTAGCTTATGCATCAAGACAGCTGAAGATTCATGAGCGCAACTACCCGACACATGATCTGGAGTTGGCAGCCGTTATTTTTGCTCTTAAGATTTGGCGCCATTATCTTCTTGGTGAACGAGTGGACATATACACAGACCACAAGAGTCTGAAATATATGTTTACTCAGAAAGAGTTGAATATGCGGCAGAGAAGATGGTTAGAACTTATGGCAGATCTACTTCAACATCAACCTACAATATCATCCAGGGAAGGTGAATGTAGTACCTGATGCACTTAGTCGCCAACTCTTAGCATTGAATCTCACTGCACAGTGGAAGCTCCAACAAGATTTGCATCAAATGGAGATTGAAGTGGTCATGCCATGTAACGCTTCAAGTTTGATGAACTTACAAGTTCAGTCTACTATTGTCAATCAGATCAAAGCAGCTCAAGCAAGTGATGCCAAGTTGCAAAAGATCAGAGAACAAGTATAAAGTGGACTTAGAACAGACTTCATCATTCATGAAGACGGATCTTTGAGATACGGCAGTAGATTGTGTGTACCACAAGGTTCTGTTCGGGAAGAATTGATGAAAGAAGCTCACAGCTCTCCCTACTCAGTACACCCTAGTGGTACAAAGATGTACAAAGATCTGCGTCAAAATTACTGGTATCATGGAATGAAGCGTGAAGTAGCCAAAAGCGTCGCTAAATGCTTGGTGTGTCAGCAAGTAAAGGCTGAACATCACAGGATTACTGGCTTACTTCAACCATTACCTAATCCGGAATGGAAGTGGAAACACATCACTATGGACTTCGTGACTGCTCTTCCTCACAGCACGAAAGGTAACGATGTGGTATGGGTTATTGTGGATCGACTCACAAAGTCGGCTCACTTCATCCCATTTCGAGTTGGCCAATCTACCTAGACATTAGCAAAGAAGTACATGGAGGTAAGTTTGAATCTAAGTAAGATTTAACTCTTCAATGTGTACTATCTCTGATACCCACGAAGTTATGCAGGAGATCATGAGATTACATGGAGTACCGGTTTGCATTGTCTCCGATCGTGACACCAGATTTCGATCGCAATTTTGGCAGAGTCTGCAAGCTAGCTTAGGAACAAGTCTGAACTTTAGCACAGCTTACCATCCATAAACAGATGGACAGTCTGAGCGAACGATTCAGATCTTAGAAGATATGCTAAGAACTTGTATGCTAGACTTCGGAGGATCGTGGGAAGATCGCCTACATCTTATGGAGTTTTCATACAACAATAGCTACCAAGCAAGTATAGGAATGACACCCTTTGCAGCTCTTTATGGAAGAAGTTTCGATCACCATTAAGTTGGGACGACATCGGAGATAGAGAACTCCTTGGACCTGAGATGATAGTGGCAACTGTCGATATAGTTCGCACTATAAGGGGAAAATGTGCATAGCCCAAGACCGACAAAAGCTCCGAGCTGATGCAAAGCGCCGTCACTTGGAGTTCCAACCAGGAGATCATGTCTTTTTGAAGATATCTCCAAACCCGTCACGGCCCAAAATTTGGCCCGTAACCGGCACTTAAACTACGTAACGTCTACAGGCGTACGCAACTTAAGTAAGCCGAAACCCAGAAATATAAACCACCCAAAACTGGATAAACGGAGAAAACATAGTTTAAAACATTCGGAAAATCACAAGTAAAATTTCTAACTCTAGTTTTCTTTCTTAAAAATTTCTGCAGCACCTCCTTTGTAAAAACTAGCCCCGAAAACGGGTACAACATAGATAATATATAAAGCATCCCAAACGGGAGCAAATCACGCCCAACGGCGGAGACAATCACCACAAACATATATACGACGCCGAAGGGAGGAAATATAAAAGAAAACTGCATAAAGAAGTAAACTTTTCAACAAGACCGGCTCTCACGAGCACGGCGCCCAAGGTCACCAAATAATAATACAACACCGAAACCTCACAACACGTCTCTAAGTCAAATACAAGAAGTGGTAGATGGAGAATACTAGATCCAACAAAAGATATACAATGTACAAACAGATAACCGCAAACCCACCTAAAAGCAAAGGCCTCACAGCCAAACATAGCTGTATCCGCAAAAGAAGAGATGATAAGACGCCCTGCCGCGACTACTCTGAGGGTAAGTCCTGCAAAACACTGTGGCACAACGGGGGTGAGTTGCCAACTCGTGAAGAGTAAATAACATCATACTGTAATCGCAAGTATGCACGAATAGCGATTAATTTATCCCAGGTAATCTGATAGCATAAGTATGACAATAAGAATATGCAACAATCCTGTAAAGGTACATCATCAGGGTACTACAACTACATGAAGCAATGCATATCAAAAATAATCCTGAGTGTATGTGATGATATAATAAAATCTCATGCAAAATCATCAGCATGGAAAAACACCAGTGTCCCTCACTGACACATCAAATCCCAAATCCTCAGGCACCGCATCCACAGATCGGCCCTCACATCCTGTAAGTCTCAAGGAACCTGAGTGTCTAACATCAACACCCAAAACATCATGAAAACATATACAAGTATGTATCCATATATATATATATATATAAGTATGAGGATATCAACCATGTATGTCCACCGACAATACGTAGAAATCATGGAAAACCTGAGTGTCTAACACCGACACTCGAAACATCATGAAACCCGTGTCTAGTATCGACACGTAAATCCTCATAACTCAGGCGTTGTCACCACGACTGGCCCTGACGATATGTCATACATCACTCCGGTCGGTATCCCCACGATAACCGCCGAGTCCAAATACAATCACCGGTAGGTAGTGGTCCCACCGCCAGGCTTATCGTCAACACCACGAAATCACCACTCGCCCCGGGATACCATACCGGGTCCACCATGTACCCGCAGACGGTGCCTTCCGCTCCTCGAATCGGGTATCACAAACCAAATCTCAGAACCGAGAAATCACATAGTGGACGCACTGAAATATCATATCAAGAGAAACCGTGTTTTCAAACAATACATAGTTTTCTTGAAATACCCCCATGGTTCTCAAATCCATAAATCATATGAAATCCATATCTCAATGCGTCAATCCATGAAAACTGATATATGCAACATAAAACAACAATATGAGCATATCAAGGGAAAACCGCTATTTTAAATGAATCCATCTTTAAAATATATCTTGCGGTTCCCAAAATCCTCCGAAAAACAAGTGCAGAATTATATGAGGTGTACATGTAATTGTAGCAAGATTTAAGTATCTACATGTAAGCAAGTATGTATGATGCATTTCATAAGCGCAATAATCCAAGACTCAATATCACATGTCAAAACAATACCACTTAGGGTATATACAACTATAGCGAAAATATGCGGGTGTACATGTCAATGTGTGCATGATGTACACGTAGCTGTAATCGAATATGTGGGTGTACATGTCAATATGTATGCATGATGTACAAGTAGCTATAGTAAGGTATACGTGAAATGGAATAAGAGTTATTATCTTAACTATCCATGTCCAATACAATATCACGTATGTAGGTGTCAACAATATCTCATATGCACAATGAGATAAGGGTCACTGCCTCAATTATCCCTCTCCACTACAATAATACGTATGTGTATGGGTTGTGCGTGTCATGGCAATTACTGACGGTGTGGGTGTAGCATACAATTTAGTGCTCGTGCAACATGATCCGTCAGTAATGTGTTATATCTAAAGGTACAAGTCAAGGTCCAATAGATAATACTATGCAGTGACGTTCATATGAAATTAACTAATATGCAATAACATGCAGCTATCCTATCATATCAGCCCCGACGCATAACGCCATACGGGCGATTTCCCCATAGATGTTAAATCTACTCACCGATGGTCTCAAGCTATGAAATTCCGACTACCTGCTTCCCCTTGTTCGTAGCGTCCGAAGTCCCCACTTGCGACGCTATAAATTCACAAACACATAAACAGAGCAAAATCTCAGAAATCGACCAACATAACGTAAAACTACGTTTTAAACGACGCACCAACACTAAACTAACTCACGAGTGTCCGTCTAGTGGCTAACGTGTGTAACGAAACCACGAAACCTACCTAAGTGCAGCAGCTGCACAAGATCACGATTCGTGTCGGATTACGGAACACGCGGACACAAAACACTAGATTATAGGAAAACGATCCCAGATTTTGCATACTTTAATTACTCAAAAATTAAACAGTACCAAACACCCTTAACCCACAGCAGATAAATACCCACAAAAAACAAACACTCAACTCCCCTCAAAACCCGACGTCGCCGGAATTTGCTCTAGGGTCGCCGGTCAAAATCGGTGGGGTGGTGCTCGTGTCTCAGGTAGGATCTTAGGTTCACTAGTACATCACAAAAATATTGTTTGGTCACTCAGTAAAAATCCCAGGTCACAACAGACCACAGAGGTTCTAAAAGACACTAAAAATACGATATTGCACTAATCGATATTTAAAGTGTTCTAAACGATAACCAACGAGCTATATATCATAAAAACTCCTATTTAACAGTTTAGGGATTATACCTATCAAAACTTGCTTACAAGATCCAAGCTTTCCTAGCTCCAAGTGATCAAGAAGGCAAAAACAAGTCTTGAGGTGTTTTGTGAGATTAAATTTGGGAATTTTGGAGATTTATTTGGCTTTGAGATAAAAGAAATGAGCAAGGAAAAGCAAGAGAGTAGAACTAGAAGGAATCTCGGCCAAGTGGGGAAGGGATTTTATGAAGAGTGTGGAGTTTTCTAGCTAGGTCTTCACTAAATGCAAATAAATGCACATGCATGAAGCCACCTCATTCATTCATTTCTTTTCTTTAAACTTTAAACTTTAATCCTTTGCACAACAAAAGATCTAGATATTCTGAGAAGGGTTTTGGTTAACTCAACTTGATAAATTTCCAAGATAAAATTTTAGGAGTAAAAACCCAAACCCAAAATGTAAATATCACATTAAAATAATATTAAAATAGGGAAAAATTCTTTTTGAACCAAAACGTCCCATATACCCTCAAAGCTTGCGCACTAGCTTTATTTTAGCTAAAATAGGCGCCGACAAGTTTATATGGACGTTTGATCACAGTCGGGTTAAAACGGAAAATACCGACAATTTTGCCCTAAAACGGAAAAATTCGTATAACGATTTCTAAAACGTTACAATCTCCCCCCTTATAGAAATTCGGTCCCCGAATTAAAATTTAACTACGCGTACCTTCGAAGAGATGAGGGAATTTCTTCCTCGTCTCGCTCTCGGATCTCCTCACTAGTAGGGCTACGCCAAAGAACCTTCACAGATGGCAAGACCTTTGACCGAAGTTTCTTCACCTGCCGATCCAAAATAACTACCGGCTGCTCGGTGAACGAAAGATCGCGCTCAAGCTGAACGGTCTCGTGCTGAATCATGTGAGAAGGGTCATGAAGGTATCTACGAAGCATCGACACATGGAAAATGGGGTGCACATCCGGAAAACTAGGCGGGAGCGCCAAACGATAAGCAACAGAACCCACTCGCTCAAGGATCTCGAAAGGACCTACAAATCTGGGACTGAGCTTCCCCCTCTTCCCAAATCGCATAACGCCCTTCATCGGAGAAATCCTCAGGAATACATGATCCCTCACTACGAACTCAAGTCTGCGACGATGACGGTCGGCATAAGACTTCTGTCTGCACCGGGCAGCCCTTATCCTGTCCTGAATCAGCTGGATCTTCTACATAGTCTCCTAAACGAGCTGGGGTCCCAAAACCAGACTCTCACTGAGTTCGGTCCAACAGACTGGCAATCGACACTTCCTACCATATAAAGCCTCAAAAGGTGCCATCTGAATAGTCTCCTGAAAGCGGTTGTTGTAGGAAAGTCAACGGTAAGTGACAATCCCAACTGCCACCAAAATCAAGCACACATGCACGGATCATATCCTCCATAGTTTGTATAGTCCGCTCCGACTGACCATCGGTCTGTGGATGAAAAGCGGTGCTAAAACTCAACCGGGTACCCAAAGCTTCCTGAAGCTTCTGCCAAAGACGACTAGTAAACTGGGTACCTCTGTCGGATACTATGCATGTGGGAACACCGTGCAAACGCACAATCTCATCTATGTACAACTAATCATACTGAGCATAACCGAAAGTGGTCTTCACTGGAAGGAAGTGAGCCGCTTTCGTCAACCGGTCAATAATCACCCAAATGGAGTCATACCCTCTACTAGCCCTGGGTAAACCCACAATGAAGTCCATGGAAATCTGCTCCCATTTCCACTCCCGAACGGGTAAAGGTTGCAACTCTCCAGCCGGTCTCTGATGCTCAGCCTTGACTTGCTGACAAGTCAGGCACCTCGAAACAAAGTCTGAAATATCGCGTTTCATCCCTTCCCACCAGTAAAAGTCTCTCAAGTCACGGTACATCTTGGTGGAACCTGGATGAACGCTAAAGGCCGACTGATGTGCCTGCTCTAGGATCTCGCGTCCCAACCCATCACCATCTGGTACATACAAGCGAGTCCCGCATCGTAGCACACCCTGGTCATCAATCATGAACTCCGAAACTGTACCCTGTCGAACAAGCTCAAGAATCTCAGACAAACGGGCATCACTGGGTTACGCGTCATGGATAGGATCAAGTAGTAGTGGACGGGCGCGGACATGAGCAAACTGTCCCCCAGCAGAAGTGAACTCGAACTGCACTCTCAAAAGAGCTGCCAATTTGTAGAAGACTGACGCTGAACTGCGCTCAACTGGGACAAGCTACCCCCGGGCCTACGACTCAAAACGTCAGCTACCACATTCACCTTGCCCGGGTGATAAAAGATCTCACAATCATAATCCTTCACTAGCTCCATCCAACGGCGCTGTCTCAGATTCAGATCCCGCTGCTGGAAGATGTACTTCAAGATCTTGTGATCCGTGAAGATCTGACATGACTCCCCGTATAAGTAGTGTCTCCAAATCTTCAACGCAAAGACCACCGCGGCCATCTCAAGATCGTGAGTGGGTGTTTCCCCCAATCAGAGCAAAGCTCTGTTTTGAATTTCAAAATTCAAAAATTGAAGCAACGCTTCAGATCCCTTGCGCCGCGCGCCACATGTCAAAAGCAGACACGCCAGCGCCAGGAGCGCTGCGCCCAAGGCAGCGCACCCCCAATCAGAGCAAAGCTCTATTTCAAAATTCAAATTTTAAAACTGAAGCAACGCTTCAGATCCCTTGCGCTCTGCGCTGCGCGCTGCGTGTCGAACGCAAGCGCGCTAGCGCAGTTGCGCTGCGCGCCACGTGTCAAACGCAGGTGTGCTAGCGCCAATTGCGCCAGCGCTGGAATTTAAAGAATTCCCCACCGTTAGATCAAAAGATCTAATAATAATAATAGATTATTAATTAATCAGAATTAAAATTCTGTTCTAGAAAGATCTTTCCCAATCTTATTAAAATAAGAAGATTATCTTCTGTAAAACAGAAGCCCTATGATCAAAGATCCAACGGTGGGGAAATATCCCCAAATCAATCAGAGAAAGATCTCTTCAACTGATTTAACAAATCATTTGGCCATATATAAAGGCCCCAAGACTTCAAGTCTCATATAGAGAGAACCCTCTGCAAACTTTGAGAAAAAACTCAAAGAGAAAGAAAGGCAAGCCTTTGAAGAAAGAAGATCATTTTCTTCATCTTTAAAGGTAAAGAATTATATTCTTGGAAAAACAGAGATGAAATCATCTCATTAAAAAAAAAGAACCATCTTCTAAAAAGATCAGAGATCTAAGAACAAGATCAAGATCTTCAGTCAAAAAAGAAAAAGATCAAAAGATCTAATTATAAAAGATTAAAAGAAGTAATTTACTTCATTCACAGATCTTTTGATCCATAAAGGCATAGCCTTTTGATGAGAACAAGAACTTTGGTTCTTGAATCTTGAGGCAAAGCCTCTTTTAAGAGAACAAAAACAAAAAAACTTGTTCTTTGATCTTAAATTGATCAAAATGCGCTATGCGCTATTGGACAGTGCCTTGCACTCTTGAATTGCGCCTTTGCGCTTATTGGACTGGCGCACAGTGCCAGAACGCGCCACGTGTCAACCACAGAACAGTTTGCGCTTTGCGCTTCTAAAAATAGCGCACTGCGCTTTTGGACTGGCGCACAGCGCCAGAGCGCGCCACGTGTCACTCACTGGCGCACCCATAAACTGGCGCAACGCATTTATAAAGCACAGTGCGCTAACAGACTTGCGCTCAGCGCTAAGCGACACATGTCACTCTTATGTGCGCTAGCGCAATGCACTCTTTAATTGGTGCAAAGCGCCTGATGCGCCACGCGGCGCACTGTCAGAACACCACTTTGTTCCTAATAAATGCTATGCATTATAAAAAGGGCAGAGCCCAAACAAAGGCCTAACAGGCCAAACATAAATGAAAATGTTAAACATTTTTAACTGGACTTAGCCCAATTCTGGCCATAAGTCCTCAATATAATTGAACTAAGCACAACTGCTCTTCCAATCAATTTACACCCGGTTCGAGGGTACATCTTTTTACTCCTCTGATATCCGTCGTTGTAATCCCTCAACGTCGTCAGAGAGGTGACGGGTCCCGACAACCACACATTACTACGGACTGTGGGGTCCTTAAACTCATGGACTATGACGTCCTTAACCTCAACCGTGATGTCTTAAAACTAATACCGGACTGTGGGGTCCTTAAACTCATGGACTATGATGTCTTTTAACTAACATCGGACTGTGGGGTCCTTAAACTCACGGACTATGATGTCCTTAACCTTGACCGTGATGTCTTAAAACTAACACCGGACTGTGAGGTCCTTAAACTCACGGACTATGACGTCCTTAACCTTGACCGCGATGTCTTAAAACTAACAATGGACCGTAATGTCCTTAAACTAATTATCGACCGCAATGTCACTAAACAAAACAATAGAGCCCAACTGCTCTTTTGTTGGATCTAAACGATCCCGTTAAGTCGATCTTAGTCTAAAAGTAGACTAACGTGTCCTTAACAAACGTTTAAGTTGATCTTAGCCTCAACTAAGGCTAACGTATCCTTAAACACAAACCCCTCCAAACCTAAATATAAGAAAGATACGGATTTGGACTAATCCACGTCCTACGAGCGACAGCATAACTTAGTCTCCGTATACAATCCACGGGCAACCGAACACAAAACAAACACCCACGACACGAAGTGGCCATATGGAGAAGGAGAAAATTGTTACCGCGATGCGGTAGCGTAATTAACTGCAGGGGCTTGCGCCTGCAGGGAAGAGCGTCCCCACAATCAAAAACCCCTCAAACGAGGGGGAATCTGATGAAGTCTGCTACATCGGCCGCATCCGTTTAAACCTTCGATACATGGTGCCATAAATCAACTTAGCATCTTCGGAGAGGTGGACAGATAGCACCAATTAGCATCTGCCCCGAATTTCAGGCAAGACGGACCCGCGCGGTCGCGTCTCTGTGGTTCGGAGGTGAACAGATTCTGGCACGCCCGGTGGGACCTTTTCCTCTTTTCACTCCACACTTCGTGTGTCGTGTTCGCGAACCAATCGCGGTTTGCTAATGGTTGCCCTTGGATTTCAAGGTACTAAGATTTGTTGTTTTGCTTGCTGCAGAAAGCAAAGAATCAATGGCGTCCACTTATGCAAGATGTTCCAACTGCAACTGCAACCTACACTTCGCCTCACCTGGAGGTGTAGCTTATGGACCTCAAGCGGCGTCCCTGTTCACGATGCCAGTAGAACAGGTCACCCAGGCTACTACTGGACTGTTTTTCGGGACCATGCTCCCGCCAACAGGCTTCACTGCTCCCGTGCCCGTACCAGAAGCTCCCAAGAAGTCGGTCTTCGATCGACTTGCAGCTATTGCGGACCCTCTCAACGGGTCATCCAACACCAGCGCCTCGGTCTTCTCCAGATTGGGCCAAAATTCCTGCGGGCCCACAATGAAGTTTGCAGTCCCAGAGAAGGTCATTCCGAAGAGAGTAACCAACCCTCCTCCCGAAGTCGTCAAGGCGGCTTCTCCTGCCAAGGGGTCGGTCTTTATAAGACTGACTGTCCCAACTCCCACTCTCGCTTCTGCTACTCAAAGCACATCAGTCTTTAACAGGCTGACGCCAGCAACGGCCGCTCACCTGAACAGGGGGCAAGACAAGGCCACCCCCGTCACCGAGTCAACTCCATCAGCTCGGCATGCTCGACGTCGCCACTGGCGCCGAGTGAGGAAGGCCGGAGGCAACTCCCCTTCTGGGCTAACTCCACCAGCCCCGACGGCGGAAATTAATGCTGCTGTTCCAACTGGGAACAGCTTTGAGCTGCTAAATAAGGTGCGTAAGAATTCTCCTACCGCCGTACTGAAAAGATCCCCTCCTCCGGTGGAGAATGTTGCGGAAGCAAAGCCAGAACAGTCCCCTCGGCGGCTGTCCTCCAAGATCTACAAAGTCTGGCGGCAGGTCTAGAACTCGGTGGTGGATCAAGAATATTCCCGCCGGCAGAAGAAGCTGAAAGTCCGACAGGAAGAAAGCCATCCTGCCAAGCTACGAAAAGCTATCTGGGTGCCCACCGCGACTTCCCCCTCAACTTCGACCGCTCATAAGAAAAGAAGGCCGGAGAAGATCCTCATGCCTGTGACAAATGTCAAAGGCACTGAGCCCAAACGCCCTAAGTCCGGGGGCATGGTGGTCCATACTATTTACATGGCATCTGGGAAGGAGGATAGCCGCGCTTCTACGGGCCACCGACCACTCACCCGATCCATCACAAGAGCCCAGGAACAGCAGAAGCAGAAGCTCCAGGAGATGCTGACTGCAATGGCCGCACTCACCGGGCCAAAAGAAATTCCGGAGGCGTCATCGGAACAACGTCGCAAACACGAGACTGATGCTTAATTCTTTCGTAGAATGCTTGAAAAGAAGGACAAGGAGGCTGCGGAACAAGCGGCCAATATAAAGCAGATGGCTCTTCTGTTCCAAGACATGGTGGGCATGATGATCCAGCCGGATCCCCCAGCTGAAGATCCTCCGATTATCCTCGAAGACGACAGAGGAGAAACGTTAAATCCACCTCCGGCTCTTTCAGCAGCCAAAGAGGAAACAATCTCTAAGGCCGCCCTGGATGATTATATTGCTCAACAAATACGAGTTCACCAGGCAAATGAAGCGGCCGACCAAGTCGTCAAAACGGGGCAACCATATCCGGGCTGGTATGATCAGATAAAATATCCGCCGGGCTACACGATCCCGAAATTCCATGTCTACAAGGGGACAGGCAATCCCCATCAACATGTCACCCAGTTCAGGGCTCTTTGTGGCAACACCGGCGACGATGATAAGCTCTTGCTTCGCCAATTCGTCGGCAGCTTATCGAAGACAGCGTTTGAGTGGTACTCCGAGCTTCCAAACGACTCCGTCAAAACTTTCGCAGAGATGGAGTTGCTATTCACCCAGCGATTCGTGAGCGCAAGTGAACGCACCCCGATAACGGCATTGATTAATGCAAGGGTGAAGCCAGGCGAGACTTGGGTCCAATATGCAATCCGATGGCGGAACCTGTGGTCGAAGTGCGAACAGCGCATCGAAGAAGCACCAGCGGTGGGCATGTTCGTGGGCACCATAGACCCTCATGCAACTATTTCACAGTTCATGATGTTCTTTAAACCGACCACGTTCCAGGCTTTAATTGATAAGCTAGCCCAAATGGATCAAATGGGTCACAGACCGTCTCCCCCGAAGCCGGAACCTCGGAACGACAAGGGTAAAGGGAAGGCGACCTTCGTTGCGAATACCCAACAGCAGCCCAGTGTCTAAAGCTATCAGATCAACGGGAAGAGAGACGGCGCTATTACAATGAGAAAATGAAGCGTCCTTACTCATTCCCACGGGAAAAAACGAAGAGGCTGTTCGAGCTGGCTATGCGCAATAGGCTTATCAATTTGCCGAATCCTAGGCGACCGCCGCAGCCCAGCGAAGTGAATAATCCCAATTATTACCCTTACCACCAAACGGTAAGCCATCCGATCGAGGATTGCTTCGTCTTTAAGGGATGGATCGAAGATCAATACCTACAAGGCAAGTTCGCGTTGTCTGAGAAGTGGAAAGTAAACCCACCACAACCGCACACTGCTAAGAAGACGGACACACCGGGGGCAACGTGTTCTGTTGTTGAAGAAGATCCATGGGAGGTCATGCTTTCAGCCAAAACCAAAAGGATGCTGAATGATCTTCAGACATGCCCGGGGATCAGGTGGAAGAACTCGCTAGAACCCCCAATCATTGAAGGGATGCTGAAGCCGCGCCCAACTCCAAAGATTGGTGGTGATGGCCAAAGCACTCACGCCCAGCCGTCAAAATCTTCAAAGAAGAAGAAGAAGAGATCCAAAAAGCCCGTGAAGCCTGGTGACAAGCGCACGGACCTGCAGAAACAGATCGACGCGCTGGAGGAGTATAATCAGAAGGCGCGGACTCCCATCACGCTCCAAGAGTTCCTCGGCCACGTCCTTGAGGACGAAGATGATGGAGAAGACTCGTCGGATGGATCTGAGGAGTACATGGCAAGTTGTCATATGATCTCTCACTCGTCGATAGACGATGAAGAAACTCCTTGCACTGAGAATCTGGGGGCAAATCCTAAGCCGGAACTCCTGGAGCCGTCAGATGAAATAATTGATGCATTCCTGAACACGGCTCTTTTGAAAAGTAAAGCTGATCGGGAGCACGAGACGGCCATATTTGAAAGGGCCAAACCCCGGCGATTAGATGAAAGAGTCAGGACACTCCCACCGAATCAAGGAACATCCGTCACGGATAAAAACAAGTTCAAAAAGAGGAAAAGGTTTGTTAAAGCCATATCAATGGGAATGAAGCTACCACCCTCCGAAGGAAAGACTCCTGGTGAAGCAGAGATACATCCTAGCTACTGCTCATATCATCGAAAGATTTCGCACCCCACCGAGGAATGCGACGCTTTTAAAAGATGGTGGCAAGGGTACGTTGCTCACCGGCAACATTTTAAGCGGATGAAACGCAAGGCTCGTCGGGAGCAAAGAAGTACGACCGAGGAACATAAAAGAAATAACGGTGACTGTCGCATGGTCAACACCGGGGGATCGTAAATTCTCACTTTCGGAAGCGACTCTGACGAAGAAATGGCTCTTGGCCCTCTCTTTAAAGAACCCACCTTGGGGAAAGAGGAAGAACCGAAGGCCTGTGAAAATATTTAGTTGCGCAATCGCACGCTTCCAGAAAAGAATCTCGGACCCACGAGTAGAAAAGATAAGGGAAAAGAAAAGGTCTCTGAGGATATCGCCCTGGATGACCAAGTCATGAAAGAGCTGACCGCCAAGGACCCGCCAAAGAAGAGTAAGGTGGACTGCAACGTTCTGGCACACTTGAGGAAGTTACCTTCACAGCTCAGCATTCTCGATGCCCTTTTACTATCCAAAGAAGCGAGAGATTCACTGATCAAGGCGCTACAAGAGCCAGAGCAATTCCAAGCTTTTCTCGCCGAAGAAAAGATGAAGGACGAGCTGGAGGAAGTACACACAGTCGATATCACCTTCGGCGATGAAGACCTCCTCCTTGGGAAGTGTGAGCACAACCGTCCCCTCTATGTCTCAGGGTACTGCCACGATATAAAGATAGGCAAAATCCTGGTCGACAATGGGTCTTTCGTCAATCTCCTCAACGTGCGAGTGTTGAAGGAAATCTGCATGAGCGTCCAGCATCTCGCTCGTGATAAAATCACCATCTCCGGTTTTGACTCCCAGTCATCACGGACTCTCGGGTCTGTGATATTGACATTACGATTTGGGCTACTTGTCACGGATATTAAATTTCATGTCATTGACGCCAAGACATGCTATAACGCTTTGCTCGGCCGGCCTTGGTTACACGAGTAAAACATCATTCCTTCTACACAACATCAGTGTATGAAATACTTTAAGGATGGTCTCGAGTATACCGTAACAGGAGAGCTGAACCCATTCTCCGTGAACGAAGTCCGCAAGTACGAAGATGCAAAATACTTTTTGCCAGATTTCAAAGACACAGAGAGATGTCGCAAACCGGAGAACAAAGCTATCACCACCATTCCTGTCTTCGGGAGTGATACTGAGGAAGAGGAAGAGATAGTTTATTCAGGTCCACCCCAGTACAACAAGCCGGGACTGTCCACTCCTATGTTTATCTTTGGTAGCGACTCGGAAGATGAGGTCCATGCTATATTCTCCGCTCGGCCACCAATACAAGCATTCGCTGGTGATAATCAGAGTTTGCAAATTACCATGATTCCGCGGGAGCACTACAAAGATCTCGACGCACTTGAAGTTTATAGCATGCAAGAGCTCCAAACATTTTACGTCCCTCCCAAGCGAAAAGGTGAACGGGGAATCCTATTCTACCGATCCACGGAAACAAGAGTGGAGAAAGAAGTTTGGCATGGCACGGATTCTATACTTGACAGGCTCCAGCCCATCCGTCTGCCTAGATATTACACAGAAGGCTTGAAAAGGCTATTGAAGTGCCAAGGGATACCCTTCAAACAGACCGCTCGAAAAGCTAAGTTCTATGACAGGATCTGGAACGTTCCCGGAACTCAGTGCAAGTTGCCCAACGGAAGAATGGAAGCGACCGGGCTTGGATATGTTCGGTCCAAGAAACGGGAGCTACTCCGCGATTGCTATGTCGTACATGACTTTGATGAAGAAGGAGATGCTCAATGGGAGAATACTAACCCTGAACCAGAAAGAGCCCCCGACGTGAAAATGCCCAGTCCGTCGTTCGAAGAACAAATGGACAAGCTTATAAGGGAAGCTGGTCAAAAAGTTTGAGACGACCATAATCACGAAATGGCCATCTACGAGAAAGCCAGGATGCAACGCCTTCTTCAACAGGCGGCGAAAGATGAAAATGCTCCTCCCTGTCAACCTGTTGTACAAAAGGCCCAACCCAGAGGCAGAAACAAGTCAAAGAGCGGAAAAGGCGTTCGACAGCGACAAAGCGGGACCAAGAAATCATGCGATCGGGAATCGAGCGGTCCGGATTTGTCCCTTATGAAGAAGATGAGTCGAGCATACTCTTTTCCTCAAGACAAGACAAAGAAGATACTTGATTTTGCCATAAGACATCAAATGATTACACTTCCGGAGTCTAAACACCCCGAGCAAGCCAATGAGGTCTTTCATCTAGACTACTGCTCTTATCACCGAGCAATGGGACACCCTCTCGAAGACTGCTTCACCTTCAAGAACTGGGTCGAAGACCAATATCAACTCGGCAAGTTCGCCCTATCCGACAGTTGGAGGGTAACACCGCCGTAGAAGCATGAACCCAAATCCACGAGGGTAGACCCAGATCCACATCGGTCTTGGAAGTGAGCTTGTACTTGTCATATGATAACGATATCAAAAGAATAACCTGAGGATAGGGGTGACCTCCCCTGGTGATTCGAAAACAATGATGACGAGGTGATCTCAGAGTTTCCACCGGCACCGAAAGAGCTGGAAGATGGAATACATACTACAGCAGATAACCTCAAGAAGATTGATTTAGGGGCGGCAAGTGACCCGCGACCGACATTCGTCAGTGAGCTGCTATCTGAAGAAAGGGTGGCTGTGCTAAAAGACGTGCTTATGCAGCATAGAGATTGCTTCGCATGGAACTATTTTGAAATGCCAGGATTAGATCCAGAGATTGCTGTCCACAAATTGGCAATATCCCCGGACGTCAAGCCAGTCAAACAAGCACCGAGAAGAATGCGGCTCGAGCTTGATATGAGCATCAATGCTGAGGTCAAGAAGCTGATCGACTCTGGCTTCATCCAAGAAGTTCAGTATCCTGACTGGATCGCCAACATCGTCCCGGTGATGAAGAAAAATGGGACAGTGCGCGTATGTGTGGACTTCCGGGATCTCAATAAAGCTTGTCCAAAAGACGACTTTTCAGTACCAGTCACCGAGCTAATGATAGACAACACGTCCACTCACGAAGTTTTCTCCTTCATGGACGGCTCATCGGGATATAATCAGATAAAGATGCATCCCGAAGACCAGAAGCACACCGCTTTCCGGACCCCTTTGGGTATATTCTGCTACAAGGTGATGCCCTTCGGTCTAAAGAATGCTGGTGCCACCTATCAGAGGGCCATGACGAAGATCTTCGATGACCTCATACATGAAATCGTCGAATGCTATATCGACGACCTCGTTGTGAACAGCAAATCATACGAGGAACATCTCGAACATCTGAAGATCGTATTTCAACGCCTTCGGCAATACAACCTGAAGATGAACCCCCTCAAATGCGCATTCGGAGTTTCCTCGGGAAAATTCCTAGGATTCATTGTCCGGCACCGAGGTATCGAGATAGACCCGTCCAAGATCAAGGCGATCATGGAAATTCCCCCTCCAAGGACTCTTAAGCAATTGCGGTCTCTCCAAGGGAAACTCGCGTATATCCGGCGATTTATAGCCAATCTTTTCGGCAAGTGCCGCCCCTACAGTCACGTGATGAAGAAGGGAACCCCGTTCGTCTGGGATCACAAATGCCAAGGCGCCCTGGACGAAATCAAGCAGTATCTGCAGAACCCGCCAGTGCTGGCCGCTCTGGTCAAGGGAAAACCCCTTATTCTTTATACAACAGCCCTCGAAGGTTCCTTAGGTGCATTATGGGCATAAGAGAACGACCAAGGGAAAGAAAGAGCTCTCTACTACTTGAGTCGAGTTCTCCTGGGGGCAGAAAGCAATTATTCTCCCATCGAACAACACTGCCTGGCGTTGATCTTTGCGATAACGAAGCTTCGGCACTATGCATTGGCGCATGAGGTCCACCTCATATCAAAAGTGGATCCTCTCAAATATTTGATGTCAAGAGCCATACTAACAGGACGACTCGCTAAATGGGCCCTACTCTTGATGGAATTCTCGATAACATACTGACCTTTTAAGGCAGTGAAAGGCCAGGCCATCGCCGACTTCCTCGCAGAGCATCCGATACCGGCCGATTCCCCTTTGAATTGCGAACTGCCAGACGAACATGCGTTTGATGCGATCGACGGTGATGGTATCCGGTGGGAACTTTATTTTGATGGAGCATCTTCCATGAAGAAGCGCAAACAGAACACGCCTATAATCAAATCAGGGATAGGCCTCATCTTCGTGACCCCACGAGGAGGGATAATTCGCTTTGCCTTCTCCTTGACAGAGCCGAGGACAAACAATGAAGCCGAATACGAAGCTTTGATAGCAGGCCTCGAGATCTCTATCGACATGGGAATTGAAAACCTCCTCATATACGGAGACTCCCAACTGGTCGTCAGTCAAGTAAATGGCGACTACCAAACGTGCAAACCAGAATTGGTAAAATACGGCGAGAGGGTACAGCAGCTGCTGACCCAAATTCCTTCCCATACCCTCGAAAGCATACCGCGTGCAGAAAATAGCAAGGCGGACGCATTAGCCAAGCTCGCTAAAGAACTGGCTGATGAGAACCTCGATGACGTAAGAATCGTGGTACAAAGCCGTCGGGTCCTCGCACCGGCAGAAATATCTCCGGAATCATTCGAGGAAAAGGAAGCGACCAAGCAGACGGCCCTGCAAATAAAAGACCAAGAAACGGTTGAGGATTGGAGAGAAGTCTTTATAGACTACTTCAAATCCCATCGAACGCCTGAAGATGCGTCCTCAAGACATCAGCTCATGAAGCGAGCCCTATCTTTCGCCTTCGTCAATGACACTCTGTATAAGAGGTCATTTGATTCTTTGTGGTTGAGATGCCTGGGACCTGAAGAGGCAAAAAGAGTCATCCAAGAAGTTCATGACGGACTCTGCGGTTCTCACCATGGCCCGAAGATGAAGTTGAAGATCAAACGGATGGGTTATTATTGGCCCACGATGATCCAGGACTGCCTCGAGTATGCAAAGCAATGCCACTCGTGCCAAATTCTTGGGGACTTTATCCATCAACATCCAAATCTACTACACCCGACAGTGGCTAGCTGGCCGTTTGAAATGTGGGGAACTGATATAATCGGCCCCATCGAACCTGCATCCTCCAGAGGACATCAATTCATTTTGGCAACAACTGATTACTTCTCCAAATGGGCAGAAGCAGTACCACTGAGGGAAGTGAAGATGGAGAATATCCTCCATTTCTTCAAGACGCACGTTATTTATCGGTTTGGAACTCCTCGACGGATCATCTCCGATAACGGGCCAGCCTACAGAAGCCACAAGATCAGCCGCTTCGCACAACATAGACTGGAGATACTCCTCAGTTTATAATCCCCGAGCTAACGGTCTAGCTGAGGCTTTCAACAAGACCTTGACGAAGATCGTGAAGAAGACGATGTCCCGAAATAAGAAGGACTGGCATGAGAGACTGCAAGAGGCTCTCTGGGCGTATCGAACTACGTTCAAGACGGCTACGAACACTACACCGTACGTGTTGGTATTCGGTACAGAAGCAGTACTCTTTCTCGAGATAGAGTTACCTACTCTACGAGTGGCAGTCCATTACGAGTTGACGAACGAAGAGAACGCTCACCTTCGGCTTAAGGAGCTTGATGCCCTTGATGAAACCCGGCTCATAGCGCAACAAAATCTGGAGGCTAATAAAGCAAAGATGGCGCGCTCTTATGAAAGATTGACTAGGCCGAGGACATTCCGCCAAGGTGAACTCGTGCTAGTAGTCAAAAGACCTATGATCCCTAATCGTGCTAAACGAAGGAAATTTGAGCCAAATTATGAAGGCCCGTACATCATAGACAAGGTCTACCAGGGTAGATCCTACCTACTCATGGATATGCATGGTGAAAGACCTTTCAGGCCAATAAACGGTTGCTTCCTGAAGAAATACTACGCCTAACGGGTCATGTCCTAGGTCAATGATAGATAACGACGACTATGTCCGCTCGCTATCTTCCTAAGCCCAAACTCTATAAGTAGTAGCCGGCTTACTTTACAGCGGACCGAAACGTCCTTAAACTAACAGCGGACCGAAACGTCCTTAAACTAATGACGGCCACTATGTCCTAAAACTAGCCGTTGACCGAGATGTCGATAATCTGCGGTGGATTGCAGCATACCAAAGCTGGTAAAAAAAACTAAAAAAAATGGTACATCCATAAGCAAAATAGGCACGGATGAAAACCCGAAAGGGCTCCGTGAGTAAAAACAGCAGGATTACCGGCGAGTGTTTGTGAAAACCCGAAAGGGCGCAGCCTCGTTAAAAGACACTTACAGGGTCCTCTCGACCTTGTGAGGAGAAATCACCCGCGTGAGATCCTTACGACTCACAAGGAAGCAACACACTTAGGGATCCCCACGATTCCTAAGGAGAAATTACACTTGCGAGATCCTCACGACTCGTAAGGAGAACTCTCTTATGGGACCCTCACGGCTCATAAGATTTGAAAGTCTTAAGTTACAGAGACCTGAACCTGTTCTTAAGCAACCCCCACAACCTCCGATGCTGCCCTACAAGCGGCTCAATACTGACCCTTGTATACAATCCACAGACGCGAATAAACATTTCCCTAACCAAGTCTCATCCATGACTAGGGATATGTTCGCATGGTGAACAACCCTTATAAGTCCTCTCGACTTATAAGGAGAAAACACTCTTGTAAGATCCTTACGACTTATAAGAGAATATACACTTAGGAGTCCCCACGATTACTAAGGAAAAAACACACCTACGAGATCCACACGACTCGCAGGGAGAAATACCTTTGTGAGACCCTTCATGAAGTCAAAAGCCTTAGTCGACAGGACCCTAACCCTGTTCGCTAAGCCACCTTTGTTCGATATCGACAGAGGAAAATGATGATTTGCTCCTGGCAATATCCCAGTTGTAGCGGTGTTGATGCCGAAATCGGTGTCTAATCCCAAGCTTGCAGCAAAAAGACAGCAAGCCACACATGCCATACAAATAACCGAAATGATTGGGCACCGCGAAAAATAGCCGAAATGATTGGGCAATCGCGACCTTCGCGATATAAAAGCTGAAATGATAGAGCATCGCGGAAAGAAATAAAAAGAAATAATTATGATGAATAAAATGTATGCCCTACAGGTGATATTACATCAATCCCTGTATACAATCCAGGGGCGCAAACGAAGAAGGAATCACACTCCTCCTCCCCCAGGTTTCATCAGAAGAAGAAGCCAAATCTCAATGGGTCACGATAGCCTGGAGAGCATCTCAACATTCGTCTCAACAGACACAACATCAAGCAAAGCGGAACTGCGGCAACTCCCAGTTCCATGACTCGACGGTGTACAGATGACCGAGAGTCAAATCCCAACTCCATGAAATGTGGATATAATCAACAAATTTCCTGGTCACGTGGAACGTGGATAACGTCACTTCTGACCCCGTGGAAAATGTCCAGAGCGGATCCTGGTCCTCGCAGAGCATGGCAGTGAACCCGTGTGAAGCATCCAGAGCAGAGCCTAGTCCTAACCGAACACGACAGTGAACTCGTGGGAAGCATCTAGAGCAAAATTCCTGGTTACGTGGAACGCGGATAACGTCACTTCTGACCCCGTGGAAAACGTCCAGAGCGGATCCTGGTCCTCGCAAAGCACGGCAGTGAACCCGTGTGAAGTATCCAGAGCAAAGCCTAGTCCTCGCCGAACACGGCAGTGAACCCTTAGGAAGCATCTAGAGCAAAATTCCTGGTCACGTGGAACGCGAATAACGTCACTTCTGACCCCATGGAAAACATCCAGAGCAGATCCTGGTCCTCGCAGAGTAAGGCAGTGAAGCCGTGTGAAGCATCCAGAGCGGAGCCTAGTCCTAGCCGAACACGGCAGTGAACCCGTGGGAAGCATCTAGAGCAAAATTCCTGGTTACGTGGAACGCGGATAACGTTACTTCTGACCCGTGGAAAACGTCCAGAGCGGATCCTGGTCCTCGCAAAGCACGACAGTGAACCCGTGTGAAACATCCAGAGCGGAGCCTAGTCCTCGCTGAACACAGCAGTGAACCCGTGGGAAGCATCTAGAGCAAAATTCCTGGTCACGTGGAACGCGGATAACGTCACTTCTGACCCCATGGAAAACGTCCAGAGCGGATCCTGGTCCTCGCAAAGCACGGCAGTGAACCCGTGTGAAGCATCCAGAGCGGAGCCTAGTCCTCGCCGAATACGGCAGTGAACCCGTGGGAAGCATCTAGAGCAAAATACCTGGTTACGTGAAACGCGGATAACGTCACTTCTGACCCCGTGGAAAATGTCTAGAGCGGATCCTGGTCCTCGTAGAGCACGGCAGTGAACCCATGTGAAGCATCCAGAGCGGAGCCTAGTCCTCGCCGAACACAGCAGTGAACCCGTGGGAAGCATCTAGAGCAAAATTCCTGGTTACGTGGAACGCGGATAACGTCACTTCTGACCCCGTGGAAAACATCCAGAGAGGATCCTGGTCCTCGCAGAGCACGGCAGTGAACCCGTGTGAAGCATCCAGAGCGGAGCCTGGTCCTCGCCGAATACGGCAGTGAACCCGTGGGAAGCATCCAGAGCAAACATCGGACTGTGGAGTCCTTAAATCCACGGACTATGATGTCCTTAACCTTGACCGCGATGTCTTAAAACTAACGTCGGACTGTGAGGTCCTTAAAAACTCACGGACTATGATGTCCTTAACCTCGACCGTGATGTCTTAAAACTAACAATCAACCATAATGATTTCAAATTAATTTTACCTTGGTTGAAGGGAACATCTCGTCACTCCTTTGATATTTGTCGTTTTAATTCCTCAACGTCTTCAAAGAGGTGACGGGTCCCAACAACTACACATTTCACGGACTGTGGAGTCCTTAAATCCACGGACTATGATGTCCTTAACCTCGACCGTGATGTCTTAAAACTAACGTCGGACTGTGGAGTCCTTAAATCCACGGACTATGATGTCCTTAACCTCGACCGCGATGTCTTAAAACTAAGAACGGACTGTGGAGTCCTTAAATCCACGAACTATGATATCCTTAACCTTGACAGCGATGTCTTAAAACTAACGTCGGACTGTGAGGTCCTTAAAATCTCACGGACTATGATGTCCTTAACCTCGACCGTGATGTCTTAAAACTAACAATCAACCATAATGATTTCAAATTAATTTTACCTTGGTTGAAGGGAACATCTCGTCACTCCTTTGATATTTGTCGTTGTAATTCCTCAACGTCTTCAAAGAGGTGACGGGTCCCAACAACCACACATTTCACGGACTGTGGAGTCCTTAAATCCACGGACTATGATGTCCTTAACCTCGACCGTGATGTCTTAAAACTAACGTCGGACTGTGGAGTCCTTAAATCCACGGACTATGATGTCCTTAACCTCGACCGCGATATCTTAAAACTAATAACGAACTGTGGAGTACTTAAATCCACTGACTATGATGTCCTTAACCTCGACCGCGATATATTAAAACTAACATTGGACTGAGAGGTCCTTAAACTCATGGACTATGATGTCCTTAACCTCGACCGCGATGTCTTTAAACTACGATATCCTAGAAAACGTCCAGAGCAGGGCCTGGTCCTCGCCAAAAACGGCAGTGAACCCGTGGGAAGCATCCAGAGCAACTCCTGACTCCGTGAAATGCAGATAAGGACAACTTCACCCATCACTTACGGGTCCTCACGACTCGTAAGGGAGTAAATTCTCTTGTGAGATCCTTACGACTCTCAAGAGAAAACGCACTTAGGAATCCTCACGATTCTTAAGGAGAAAATTACACCTACCGGATCCTCTCGACCGGTAGGGAGAAAATTCTTTATGAGACCCTCACGGCTCATAAAGTTAAAAAGTCTTAGATGACATATCCTAACCCTGTTTTCTAAGCCATCGTCGCCTTACAAAGAGCCTAAGACTGACAACTATACGCTATCTACAGACCGCACTTGCTAAAATCACATGACAAACAACACAGCAAGAAAGAAGAAAGCAGAGAAATGACACAAGACATTATGAAGAACGTGTATCTTTTATTCATGAATTCGATTGAGTACAATAAACATCGTGTTAAAGAATAAAAGAAACAAATACATTTTATTCACAATTACAAATGATACAAAATTTTCATTGAGAAGTATGTGTTTTCAACAAGTCCGTGAGCTGCTCTCGCACTTCTTTCAGTGCCTTCTCATGATCAGCCGCCACAGCCAGCTCTGCTTCGATTTAGGCCCGTTGCTGGAAACAAGATGAGAGTTTCTGATCAGCTTCTTGTTGGGAAGCCTCCTGAATCTGCGCAATCTGCTCATTGAGATCAAGCTTCTTCCTCAACACCAGCCCGTCAGAGATACACCGTTGAAGGCTTTCAAAAATGGCGTTTAGTCGGGCAGCATTAGCTGCAACCTCAGCGCGCAGTTGGGCAGATTTAGCAGCAGTCGCCTCACGTTCTTTTCGCTTAAGAGTTGACTCTCGTTCGAAATGGCGAAGGAACGGAACACTCTGCTCAACCCACGCGGCTCGCTGAGAGTTCAGAGCCTGAGTCTCAAGGGCAAGACGCATAAGTTCAAGCTGACATAGACAGGCCTCGATCTTCTTGCAGTGATCAACCCAAGACTCGACAACGCTTTCATTATGGAAATTTACAAGCGTCGCCAGCATTGGATTGACCTCAGCAGCAAAATCTGCAGCAGATGTAGGAGCCTCCGTGTCAAGCTCCTCGACGCATTCGCTCAGCATACGCAGACTTGTCACAGCACCCTTTGAGGATGGACGTCTGGAGAAGGGGCCTGCCGGCATCATAATGCGAGACTCAAAAGAGACCAGAGTCGAAGCGACAGCTGCAAAACAAATCACAATCAGACGACGGATCTAGAAATATAAGAGATTCATGAACAATGGAATTTACAATACCAGCTGCAGCAGGTGGCAAAGCCGGGAGGACCGGTGGCGCAACTGATCTCTCATCTCCTCTTTCAATCTGTAGCACTGCAGTCAGGGCAAAGAAGAGTCAGAAATAATTTCATTATCGGTGAAAGAAAGAGTATTAATTGAAAGCTATATTCACCAACGCCACTGGATGAAGCCGTCTCCGACGGGAAGGATAAGTGGGGATGCAGCACCTAGTACAGGTGGTCAAAAAGGACTCCTACAAAGACACAATAATGCAACGTCAGAAATTATGCAGCCTAAAGATAAGACTGATGAGTCACAAATCCATACCTTCCAGCATCTGCGACGGTACGAGAGAAGGAAGAGAAGTGGTCACCGTCAGATCGGTAACTGACGGCGCTCCCTCGGGTAACGCGGTATCAGCACTAGCTTCACCTGCGTTAGAAACAAGATAAACCCTTTCAGGAAGGATTGCATAATAAAAAGAAGGACGGTAACCCAAAATTTACCTGATGAGTCGCCAACCGGAGCCATGACGAGGGCGTCACTTGATGCAACGGTGGCGTCCCCCTCCTCCATTGGGGTGGTCTCACCTACCGTTGCCTCATCCCCTGACTCTACAGGAGCCGTCATCACGCTCGTGAGGCTAGGAGACGACAAGGAACCGTAAGCAGGGAGAACAATGATCGAAGCGGTGCCCGACTCTTGAGAAAGAGCGGCCACTCGTGCTCAGCGATCATGCCCGTTTCGCCCGTTACCAGCTCGAGCCCAGTGGTCGCAGCCGCTTCATCCACTGCTGCCTCAGGCTCGGCCGTAGCAGCCGTCTCACCCGCTACCACCTCGGGCTCAGCGGTCGCAGCCATCTCGTCCACCGCTGCCATAGGTTCATCCGTAGCAGCCATTTCATCCACTGCTGCCTCAGGCTCGGCCGTAGCAGCCGTCTCATCCACTGTCCCCTCAGGCTCGATGGTCGCCGCTACTCCTTCAGTAAGACTCGGCCCTGCAGGACAAGATATATAAGAACTGATAGTTTAAAACTTTGACAACAAAGCCTCAAAAATACATTACCTGAGGCGGATTTACCGTTGGCTTCCCAAGCTGCACGTGCTGCCCGTCTATGAGCAGTAGACAGGGCACCCGGGAGCTCCTCTGAAGGAGTATCAGCGGGAGTAACGGCGCTTGAGCCTGCTCCCGCAGCCAAGGCAGCTCTACGCTCCCTTGCTGCGCGCCTCAGACGCTTCTTTTCCTCCCGGGCCGTCACGACAGACCTTTGGGAAGCCTCCTTCAGCAAGGCGTCGTCGTCCGCATTCAGGGTTGCCTCCAGAGCCGTCAAGGCTTCCATCATCGGCTTTTTAAGTAAGGCCTCCTGCGGCAATCCCGAAGAGGCCGGGACTTCAGTAGCTGGCCCGGGGAGAATTCTCGCATCGGCTTGCGAGGTAGGTCTTGTGGTCCCTACGATAAGACAAGGAGAGGGTCAGATTACTCATAAAAAAATGGAAGCAGAAATATAGCGAACCGAAATGTACCAAGGCCTAAGGATGCTCTGAGGCGTTCCTCCTCCTCGAAAGTTTTGAGAGAAGCAGTGATGGCTTCTTCGGTAGAAATGCCTGTTAAAGAAGAAAAAGCATTAGTCAAAAACAATGATAGAGGTATGATGCAATGAAGAAAAATATAACTAGTGATTACCTGATTGCGCGAGTTTAGCCAACCACTCGTCGCGCCTTGCCAATCGCTCAGAAGCAGCGATAGCGGCCGCCAGATCAGTGTCGTCTGGAGGCTTAAATAAGCCCTCGTTGGTCCCGTACTCACTCAAGCCCTCGCTGTAAGGAGCATGAGGTTCCTGACCAAATGCAACGTCAGCAGAGAGGATCGACTTCTTCTTCCTCTTCTGCACGCGAACTCCGGTCGCACCCAAAATCAGCTTACGCTTCGTGGGCACCTTGGGACGGCGGGTCCCGATATCCGAGCCCACGCCGGATTCGGGTGAAACCACGTTCACCGTCTCCACGGGAGCACGGGGCGCTGATGGCACGTCTACAGGATCGAGGAGCAATCCACGCGTGGGGCTTAGCACACGTGGAGGCTCAACTCCAGCATCTCCTCTTAGTGGAGGAGGGACAGGGATCCTTCACTTTAAGGGAACGTTGCGATCGCTGGCGGGGGGCGCACCCTTGCGATCAAACAGCAGCCGCTTCTCTTCCCTAATAACAGCGCCCATCGCGTGCTGATACCAGGCCCCGTATGTTAGTGTATATGCCCTAGAGGCCATTACTGTATCATACTAGTATGTATATTACTTGATGGAAGCTTGGGATATTCACAGTTGTATAGACAATCTTGCTCGAAATAGTAGTATGCTACTTGGTTTGTCTCTGCTTTAATGTGTACATGTGTTTCTTTATTATATCACCTATACGCATTAGTAGAGCCCTTAGGATCTTTGCTTGATTACCGGCGTTGTGATGGCGATCACACTCGTGGGGGCTGGGTAATCCACAAGCACATCCTTATGCACGTCCCTAGTCGTGGGATTATCGAGACAGGGCATCGATACTCCGGAGTAGACTAGCGTATGCGCTTCTCATCCCAGTGCGGGAGGCGGTCTGTCCCACAGCCGTCAGTACGTCGTTCTTGAGATAGTATGCGGGTGCTCGTTAGGTTACGAGTACACTGGACAGGACTCGTCATGGACCGTTGGTTGGTATTATACCTATCGCCAGTTAACAGTTCCCAAGTGACATGAGTACAGATTAGTCCGCTGACTTGACACTGTCACTTCGCCTCAAGTGTGTTCCCACTGTTCTTTGACTACCACCCTACCACGGCTCTACTGAGTCGTGCAAACAGGTAGTAGTTGGGTGCAGTCCCGAAGCACTTGGAGGCAGTGACGGTTAGACAGGATTCGTCTCTCCCGGTATTGGGGGTTGACATCGCGCTGTGTCTAGGAGAGCCATTACACATGTAGTCCCTGGCCAGGGCAAGCGAGATATACTGGTAGGTTTCCAGTGTTATCTCTGGGTGTTCTAGGCTACACTCCGATATGACTTGTACCGCTATTAGGGGACTGACGTTCGCCACCCCCTAGGCCCGCCATGCGATGTATCAGACGAACAGACCGGACTGTACGGAGATTGTCACATACAGGCTCAGTAGGAGTTCGGATGGGTTTACCTCATCGGCCTTCTTGTCGACATCTACCTGGGGACCGTTACGTACAGCTAGTGCCGCTTGCGGTCTGTGGTTAAATCCACTGCCAGCGTAGTGTCGAGTCTTTAGAGTCCCACACAGAGAGTTTCCCTGCACTGAGCGAAACGTTTAGAGGCCGTATGGTTTTACGGCAGGGCTGCGATCACTTACGTGCACTTGTGTGCGTATGCTGTTCGGGCAGGCAATACTGGTGGGCTTTGGTTTAAGCCGGATCCTAGTATTGCACAGATGGATTTGTTTTGTCTTCTGTGCATTCGCATTCTTAACCTTGACCTTGACCGCGATGTCTTAAAACTAACAATGGACCGTAATGTCCTTAAACTAATTATCGACCGCAATGTCACTAAACTAAACAATAGAGCCCAACTGGTCTTTTGTTGGATCTAAACGATCCCGTTAAGTCGATCTTAGTCTAAAAGTAGACTAACGTGTCCTTAACAAACGTTTAAGTTGATCTTAGCCTCAACTAAGGGTAATGTATCCTTAAACACAAACCCCCCCAAACCCAAATCTAAGAAAGATACGGATTTGGACTAATCCACGTCCTACGGGCGACAGCATAACTTAGTCTCCGTATACAATCCACGGGCAACCGAACACAAAACAAACACCCACGACATGAAGTGACCATATGGAGAAGGAGAAAGTTGTTACCGCGATGCAGTAGCGTAATTAACTGCAGGGGCTTGCGCCTGCAGGGAAGTGCGTCCCCACAATCAAAAACCCCTCAAACGAGGGGGAATCTGACGAAGTCTGCTACATCGGCCGCATCCGTTTAAACCTTCGATACATGGTGCCATAAATCAACTTGGCATCTTCGGAGAGGTGGACGGATAGCACCAATTAGCATCTGCCCTGAATTTCAGGCAAGACGGACCCGCGCGGTCGCGTCTCCTTGTTTCGGAGGTGAACAGTGGGGTAATTCTGCCCGTGCTTCTTCAGCTGCCTAGAAGCATAAGCAATCACTCTATCGTGCTGCATCAATACACAGCCGAGCCCCACTCGAGAAGCATCATAATAAACAACATAGCCGCCCGATCCAGAAGACAAAGATAGAACTGGTGCTGTCATCAACCGAGTCTTCAACTGCTGAAAACTCTGCTCGCACGCATCAGTCCAAAGAAAAGGAACTCCCTTCTGGGTCAGTCCAGTCAGCGGTGCAGCGATACTCGAGAAATTCTGCACAAAACGGTGATAATAACCAGCTAAGCCCAAAAAGCTGCGGACCTCAGTCACCGATACAGGTCTGGGCCAAAGCTGCACAGCCTCGATCTTCCTCGGGTCCACTAGAATACCATCACCAGTCACCACATGACCCAGGAAGTCAACACTATCAAGCCGAAATGCGCACTTTGAGAATTTAGCATACATCTGGTGTTCTCTCAATATCTGCAAAGCAATCCTTAAGTGTTGCTCATGCTCCTCACGACTCCTAAAGTAGACCAGTATGCCATCAATAAACATAATAATAAAGTGGTCGAGGAACGCCCTGAAAATCCGGTTCATCAGATCCATGAACGCTGTTGGCGCATTGGTGAGTCCGAACGACATCACCAAAAACTCATAATACTCATAGCGCGTACGAAAAGCAGTCTTCGGAATGTCATCATTCCGAACCCGCAACTGATGATAAACCGAAAGCAAATCAATCTTAGAAAAATGTTTCATACCTTGGAGCTGATCAAATAAATCGTCAATGCGAGGTAAAGGATACCTATTCCGCACCGTCACTCGGTTCAATTGACGATAATCCACACACAGCCTCAAACTGCCGTCCTTCTTCTTGACGAACAGAACATGAGCTCCCCATGGTGAAACACTCGGACGCACAAGTCTCATATCAAGCAACTCTTGCAATTGATCTTTAAGCTCTCTAAGCTCTACCGGAGCCATCTGATAAGGTGGTATAGAAATAGGCTCCGTGCCAGGAATCAGATCAATGCAGAACTCAATATCGCGCTCTGGGGGAAACCCAGGTAACTCATCGGGAAAGACGTCGGGAAACTCTCGCATGGTAGGAACCTGGTCCAACGACTCTACTGTGGCTCCAGTATCATGAATGAAAGCTAAGAATCCCCGACATCCCCTCCTCAAAAGCCGACTAGCACAAAGGACAGAAATCAAACTGTGAGGGGCGGCACCACGGTCCCCCTGCACAACAAACACTTACTTGCCGGGAAAACAAAACCTAACTGTCTTCTCGCGGCAGTCCACAGACGCGTAGAAAGTAGTTAACCAGTCCATGCCTGGCAGACCGTCGAAGTCCAACTTCTTAAGAAGGATCAAGTCGACGAACAGATCTCTGTCTCCTATACGGACAGCACATGACTGGAACACGTGTCGCGCAACAAACGACTCTCCAACATGAGTGGTCACGACAAGCGGCTGATCTAGCAAACACGACTCTCGGCCTAAACTCGGCACGAAGTGCGTAGAAACATACGAATGCGTAGATCCCGGATCAAAAAGAACATGTGCATCAAAAGAACATACAGAAAGGGTACCTGAAACCACAGCATTGGACGCCTGAGCGTCCTGGTGGGTCAAGGCAAAAACCCGAGCCTGCCCTCTACCGGCTACTGGCTGTCCTCTGCCTCCACCACCACGTCCTCTCAGCACAAAACCACCGCGACCACGACCTCTATGAGCAGGAATCTGACGCGGCGCAACCACAGGAACAAGAGGCAACGCTCTCTGAGGCGAATAAGGTGGTAAGGTAACCTGGGGTACTGCTGGCCCTATCTGACGCACCACCGTACAATCCCGAACAAGGTGATGTAGACTGCCACACCCAAAGCATCCATAAGACGGTCGCTGGCCCTCCTGGGAGTAAGAGCTGAATAACTGGCCCCCGTCCCACGTCTCTGCTACTCCCCGAGTCTGAAAGAACTCTGCCTTGGCATGCAAACCTCTGCCTCCGTGCTGGTACATCCGTACGAGTCCTCTTCGGTTCCGGAACAACCGATGACTCAGCTAGACGCTCCTCCACCAATAGGGCTGCATCCATAGCTGCCGCATAGTGTCGCAATGCTGAATATTGATGGCTAGGAACAACTGGGTAAGCAGGCCTCGAACAAACCTCTTCACCCTCATCTCCTTAGTCGCCACCAAGTACGGATCATACACAAACAGCTCGGTAAACAGTACATCAAACTCAGACATCGTCATCCCCGGAGTCTGACGTAACGACTCAAACTTGCGCGCTCGCGCATCCCTGACGCTCGGTGGTAGAAAACGGGCGAGGAACACCGTCACAAACTCAGCCTAGGTCATAGGAGCAAGACCTGCGGCTCTGCCCCTCTCTAAGGACTCACACCACTTCTGGGCCAGACCCTCCAGACGGAAACTCGCGAACTCCACCCATCTCTCGTCGGAGCATCGGAGCGAACGACAAATCCTGGCCATCCGGTCGATAAACGACAGCGGATCCTCAGTAGTATATGTGCTAGTGAACACCGGAGGCCTCAGCCTCATGAACTCTGTCAGTGACACGGTAATAACCTCCGGAGCTGTAACTGCGACTGCCGGAACTGTAGGTACCATCGTAGTCCCTGCAATGGGCGGAACAACTGCCTGCCCCTGCGCTCGAATGGCATCTACTAAAGTCCCCATCATCTGGCGCGGGTCCTGCATACCAGCCCCAATCATAGCAATGTGCTCCGGTACAACAGGCGTACCGCCCTGGTCAGTCCTCGCCTCAGACGAGTCAACTCTGACCTCGGCCCTCACGGCCGCTCTCTGTGCCCTCGTAGTCTTCGGCGGCATATGGGCTGGAAATTGAAACAAGATACGATAAGGACACAGAAATCGAATCACAAAGATGTATATCATCATGGAGGAAATTTCAATCAATAAGTCCTAAGGTCACTTAGGCGGAGTACCGTGTCGTAAGTATGCCGCGGAACATACACATGCTACGTCACTCTGCTTAAGCTACCTACTCCATCATACCAAGGTCATCCTACACTCCGAAAGGTAAAACCTAGCGCTCTGATACTAACTTTGTCACGACCCAAAATTTGGCCCGTAACCGGCACTTAAACTACGTAACGTCTACAGGCATACGCAACTTAAGTAAGCCGAAACCCAGAAATCTAAACCACCCAAAACTGGATAAACGGAGAAAACATAGTTTAAAACAATCGGAAAATCACAAGTAAAATTTCTAACTCTAGTTTTCTTTCTTAAAAATTTCGGCAGCACCTCCTTTGTAAAAACTAGCCCCGAAAACGGGTACAACATAGATAATATATAAAGCATCCTAAACGGGAGCAAATCACGCCCAACGGCGGAGACAATCACCACAAACATATATACGACGCCGAAGTGAAGAAATATAAAAGAAAACTGCATAAAGAAGTAAACTTTTCAACAAGACCGGCTCCCACAAGCACGGCGCCCAAAGTCACCAAATAATAATACAACACCGAAACCTCACAACACGTCTCTAAGTCAAATACAAGAAGTGGTAGATGGAGAATACTAGATCCAACAAAAGATATACAATATACAAACAGATAACATCAAGCTCACCTAAAAGCAAAGGCCTCACAGCCAAACGTGGCGGTATCCATAAAAGTAGAGATGATAAGACGCCCTACCGCGACTACTCAGAGGGTAAGTCCTGCAAAACACTGTGGCACAACGGGGGTGAGTTGCCAACTCGTGAATAGTAAATAATATCATATTGTAATCGCAAGTATGCACGAATAACGATTAATCTATCCCAGGTAATCTGATAGCATAAGTATGACAATAAGAATATGCAACAATCATGTAAAGGTACATCATCAGGGTACTACAACTACATGAAGCAATGCATATCAAAAATAATCCTGAGTGTATAGGATGATATAATAAAATCTCATGCAAAATCATCAACATGGAAAAACACCAGTGTCCCTCACTGACACATCAAATCCCAAATCCTCAGGCACCGCATCTACAGATCGGCCCTTACATCCTGTAAGTCTCAAGGAACCTGAGTGTCTAACATCAACACCCAAAACATCAAGAAAACATATACCTGTATATGTGTGTGTGTGTGTGTGTGTGTAAGTATGAGGATGTCAACCCCGTATGTCCACCGACAATACGTAGAAATCATGGAAAACCTGAGTGTCTAACACCGACTGTCATTCCCCGCTTCCCAGAGTACGTTAAGATTGGCACGTGACATAGCCAACCATGCTACCTGTGGATAAGAAAATATCCTTCCACAGTCACATTACGGCTGTAGAGATATCAAGAACAATAATAAACTATCTAACACATGTCCAAAAGCCAGAATAAAACGAGTCAAGAATAAAATAATGCGGAAGCAAAAGATCCAATGAAAGAATAAACTGGAATGTACGTCACATAATGTGGGCTCACATCAGGAATGAAAATACCGAAAGTAAAATAAACTAACTACTAATAAGTCCTCACTGCTCAGCCTGCTGACTGAAATACTCCTGCTCGGCCTGCAGCAAAGGTAAAGAATCTGGGCCATACAAAACCCAGACGTCAGTGCGTCATAATATCAAGCAATAATATAAACAGGGGTAGCAAGACATGCAGGTATGAGCATGAACGGTAAAACAGGTAAAAACAACAATATAAATAAGGACAATGAAGGGTAGTGTGCAGTGAGTAATATAAACTGGTCTACTGTGTTAACTACTCTCAAGTCTTTGAAATCAATTTGATGAATTATTGATGTAACTCAATAGTATCCCGTGCGTGCCCGGGATCACGGTCTAAGACTCTCGGGCTGAATCCGAGAAGTGTCGCAAGGCAGTAAAGGGTAGTAGGTAATGACGAATGATGTCAGCAGTATCATCCCGGGGCTGGCCTAGCCCGTAAGACTGATCAGTAAAGGTATCAAACTGTCGAGTTACAAGTCAGGTTTCATCATTGATTTCCCCATACCCCCAAGTTATATGTTCAAGTCAGGTATTAATAAATCTGGAGCTAAAGCCAACACAGGATCAAGTAGGTACAAGTTTGTCTGGATAGACAACAGGAAATGTCCGTAGGTACAACATATCAAGGTTATTGGCATTAGTAACAAGATCAGGTAACAGGTCAAGCTTTGGTACATCAGGTCAAGTCAGGTAGTGTATATAAATCCAATCATGTCAAGTGGTGTATAATATCAAGTCATGTCAAACAGTAGTGTATCAAGTCATGTCAGGAGGTGCCCAAGTATCACGTGGGTGCTCAAAATCAAACTATACTAAGCATGGGTACACAAAACAAGTATGGGGTACTAATGTAACAATAAAATGGAATAGTGTGATGTGGTATGCAAATAGGTATAAATTCAAACACATGGATGCACAGTTATCGATTAGGGTCAAGATTATAGTTCCAATATTAATTAAAATACACTATATCAAATATGGAATGTTAATATCACATTATTATGTATTATATGATCTATGGATGCAATTGTATATATACTATACGAGATGGATGCAAATAGGTGTCCGAAAGGTTATAAACTATTAGAAATGGTACTATGGGCTATACAACTAAGCAATATGTGATATAAATATGGATATGGGTACAGTGTATTGTAATCTCATATGCAACAAGATATGTTTTTACATTCTAGATCTAAAATGATATAAATGGAACATCGAAATGTTAAAATGTAATATAGGGCACTAGATTCAACAACAGGTTTAATATGTATTTAAATAAGTATGTAATAATTTAAATAGCATGTAGCAAGTTTTACATGCCTAGACGATTCAAGAAACGGGTGTACGGAACGTCTCACGTCGGCGAAAAAGTCGCGACGCGCGCACGGTACACGGAACGGATCCAAACAACACATAGAGGTGATCACCCAAGTCAGATATGTTTGCTGGCTTGTCGGGATCGTTGACGTCACGACCGGTTTTCGGCGAACTACAGAGACAGAGAACATTTCTTCATTACAGAGAAAGAATGGAAGGGAAAGGAAGAAAGAAAGAATGGAAGGGAAAGGAAGAAAGAAAGAAGAAGGGAAGTAGAGGGGGTGCTAGGCTCACTGGGTTGCACCGGATCTGGGATGAGGAGCGACGACGAGATCACTCCGTCGAACCTCGTCGGCGGTGTAAAGGTGTGCAGGGGCTCGGGTCTGGTCTCGGGTATGCACAGGGCTCGGGGAAGGAGAGAGTAGGTGGAGGTGTTGATGAGGGTAAGGAGGAGGAGACGAAACGGCGATGGTGACGACGGCGGCGATGAGGTAGGCGAGGGGACGACGGCTGCGGCGGCAGGCGGCTAGGGTTCGTGGGTTTAAAAAATTGGAAGAAAGAAGGAATATATAAATATACAGGGAGAGAGAGATATAAGGAAAAAGAGAGAGAGAATCGAGAGGAGAGAGAGAGTGGTGAACAGTGAGGAGAGATGATTTTGTTTTTATTTGGGAGAGAGAGAAAGAGATAGCGGTGAGAGAGGGGGGGGAGAGAGAAAAAGAAAGAAAGAAAGGAGGAGAGAGAAAGATGCGTTTGGATTTTAAAATTAATTTAGAAAAAATATTAAAATACAGAGAGAGACAGAGAGATTTAGCTGTGAGTAAAAAAATATATAAAATATATTTTAGTTAAAAGTATATTAATAGTTTATAAATATATAAAGAATATAATATTAGTCCGTTTTGAGATTTTGGCAAATACAAACTTACTCCAAAATACGTCCGGGTCGGGTCTAAAAATTCAGATTTTAAATATGAAAAATTTATGCAACTTCCAAATTTCAAAATGAATGCTCAGGTAACGAAAATGCATACCCCCAAGAACGGATGCACGTACGTGCGCGTAGCCATCCAAACACGTCTGTTTCACTGAACGGGACGAGAACAAGATACGCGGACGCTACCACGGGGTTAGGGGTATCATGCAGGCTATGAAATGCAATTTTAATTTATTTTACAAGACCTAAATGTTATATGGTAAAATATGCGATGTCAGATGAAATGCAAATATGCAGTGTACATGAGATTCACGTGTCTATGTAACAAGTCAGGGTAATCTATAAATATGAATCAAACAGGTTCAACAAGTGGGTCGGGTCGAATGCAATGTAAAATGTAAAACTACCATTCGCACCCAAAACCCGTTAAATCAAGAAAATACTACAGATAAGTAAATACGGGAACTGGAATTGGTATAATTGAACTAGGTTGTTACATTATACCCAACTACAAAAAGAATTTCGTCCTCGAAATTCCAATAACAAGAAAAGATAAACAATCAGAAACTACAAGAATAGATGTGGAAACTTCTGACGGATTTCGTCTTCTCGTTCCCAAGTTGATTCTCCATGTGAGTGGTTTCCCCAAGAAACAAGCACAAGAGGGATAACCTTGTTCTTAAGAACCTTTTCCCTTCGATCCACAATCGACATCGGTCGCTCCTCAAAGGTTAAATCTTCACGTACAGTCAGCTTCGCATGTGTTTCATCTCGAACAAATTTACGGAGTTGAGATACGTGAAACACGTAATGAACATTCGCCAAGGATTGCGGTAACGCCAATCGATACGCTACTTCTCCAACACGCTCCAAAATCTCAAAAGGTCCAACGAATCGAGGACTAAGCTTTCCTCGACTTCCGAAACGAATCACCCCTCTAGTCGGTGATATCTTCAAGAATATCAAACCACCGACGGCGAACTCTAGAGGTCTTCTCGATGTATCTGCCCAACTCTTTTGTCGGTCTTGTGCTGCTTTCATATGATTCCGGATAGTGATAACTTTTTCAATTGTTTGCACGATCAAATCCGGTCCCAATAATCTTCGCTCTCCAACATCATCCCAACAAACGGGTGAGCGACACTTGCGACCATACAACGCTTCAAATGGAGCCATCTGAATAGTCGCCTGGAAACTGTTGTTGTACGAAAACTCCACCAAGTGTAGATGATCCTCCTATGAACCCTTGAAGTTTAACATGCAAGCTCTCAACATGTCTTCAAGAGTTTGGATCGTTCTCTCCGACTGGCCATCTGTCTGGGGATGATTAGCTGTACTAAACTTCAATCGAGGCCCCAAACTTTCCTGTAAGCTCCCCCAGAAGTGTGATAAGAAACGAGTGTCACGGTCGGACACGATCCTCACAAGTACTCCATGCAATCTTACAATCTCCTGCATGTACCATTCTGCTAACATTTCCGTTGACTGACCAACTCGAAATGGTATGAAATGAGCTGTCTTGGTCAATCGATCAACAATCACCCAAACTACACTGTTGCCCTTTGGACTCCGCGGTAAAGCTGTCACGAAATCCATGGTTATATGTTCCTACTTCCATTGAGGAATCGGAAGTGGTTGCAATAAACCAACAACCCTTTGATGTTCAGCCTTAACTTGCTGACACACCAAGCACTTTGCTACAAAGCGGCCAATCTCCTGTTTCAGGCCTTCCCACCAGAAATGCTGTCGTATATCTCGGTACATCTTCATGCCTCCTGGATGTACGGAATATGCTGAACTGTGAGCCTCCTTCATAACTTCTTCGCGAATGTCTCCCTTTGGCACACACAAACGACTACCATATCGCAACGAACCATCTTCATGAATTAACAAGTCCGTTCGAAGTCCAGCCTCAACTTGTTCCCGAAACTTTTGCAATCTTAGGTCCTATAAATGTGCTGCTTTAATACTCTCAATCAATGACGACTGTACTTGCAGCTGCATCAACTGTCCTGAAGAATGCGGTAGCACGATCTCCAAATCGAATCTTCGAAAATCTTCAATAAGTTCCTTCTGTGCAGTCAACATCTGAATTGCTGGAAACCGACTAAGCACATCCGGCCAAACATTAACTTTTCCCGGATGATACTTAAGATCAAGATCGTAGTCAGCCATCAGCTCCAACCATCTACGCTGCCTCATAATAAGCTCCTTCTGTGTGAACACACACTTCAAGCTTTTGTGATCAGTGAAAACTTTGACCCTTTCGCCCAATAAGTAGTGTCTCCAAAACTTCAAAGCGAAAAATCATAGCTGCTAGCTCCAAGTCTTGAGTTAGGTAATTCTTCTCATGGGTCTCCAACTGTCTCGACGCGTAAACCACAACCTTCCCATGCTGCATCAAAACGCGTCCCAATCATTTCCCAGATGCGTCGCTGTGAATCACCAAACCTCCGGAACTGTCTGGCACGGTCAAGATAGGAGCGGTTATCAATCTCTGCTTCAACGCCTCAAAAGCTGATGCACGCTATCCGTCCATACGAATGGTACTTCCTTACGCGTAAGCTTGGTTAAAGGCTCAGCCAAACGAGCAAAATTCTCCACGAACCTTCTGTAATACCTGGCAAGTCCAAGAAAGCTTCTGATCTCCGCAACGTTCTTCGGAATCGGCCAATCTCGAACTGCTGCAATCTTCTCAGGATCAACGACGATTCCATCTCCGGACACGACATGCCCCAAAGCTTCACTTCTTCAAGCCAAAACTCGCACATCCTCCTTGTGCCATCTTTCTTCTTGTCTAGAAGAACTGGAGCTTCACAAGGTGAATCGCTGCTGTGAAACCATTCCCCTTCTCAAGTAATTGACTTCTTCCATCTCCACTGGTGCCATTGGATAGTACGCCTTGAAATCGGCGCTGCACCAGAAACAAGATCAATCGCGAACTCCACATCTCGTTTTGGCGGTAAACCCGAGATGTCCTCGAACACGTCCATGAAATCTCGAACAACAGCTGGCGCTTCTGCTTCTATCGACGAAAGAACATTGTTTTGTCGGCCTAGCCCTACACTCGACTGGTCCGACAGAACTGCTTCCTCCAGCAAAAACAAACTCCGGATGTCCGGGAATCTGGAAATTTGCTTTCTTTGCTCTACAACCAATGTGAGCGTGGAAAGTGCCGAAAAATCCATTCCCAAGACGACTTCATAGCTGCCGGTAACAATCACCAAGAAATCTACAAATAGCTCTCGTCCGCCAACAACAACAAAACAATCCTTACATCCTATATTAGTTATGATTTTCCCATTCCCAGTGTGTATGTCCCAATACTAAACAGGGTCGTGCAAGTAATCGAGTGTGTAGTAATAAACTTGGATGACAGAAATCAATGGGATGCACTAGAATTGAATAACGCTAATGCGAGAAAACCATGAACAAGTAGGGTACCTGAAACGGCTTCCTCTGAAGCTTTAGCCTCTTCAGCCGTCAGGGTAAAAGCTTGAGCCTGATTAGCTCCCTGAGTTAATTGCTCCTGCTCCGGAAACTGCTTTTGCGGTGGCTCCTGATTATCTTCCTTCAATCTTAGCTTTGACGTACAAGTATCAATGGTATGATCAGTTGATCCACAAATCAGACAAAGTCTAAGTCTCCTTCGACAATCTCTCCAGATCGACCCGATCGTTGGCAGTAATCGCACAACACCCTTCCTTTTTGCTTGGGCAAAACTGGCCTCCTAATATCTGCTTTCTGATGAAGCTTCGACAGACAAGCATCGATAGTGTGGTCTGCCGACCCGCAGTTTAAACAGAGTCCAAACTTCCTTCGACAATCCCTTTGCACATGCCCAGGTAAACGGCAAAGGTCACAAATCACACTCCTTCTCCGATCAGCAACGACAGGCTTCTTCATAGGTGTTACGCCACGTCGGTTCATCGGAATACCTCTGCGTACGGGCGTTTGGTTTGGTGTGGACGCCGGCTTCATCTCGGTCTGCTGCTTATGATCCTCTAGCAAGTCACGAATTACTCCAAGCAAAGTGGTGTCATCCATACGCCTCTGGTAAGATCGTGGATTCCTGGCATCCATGATCCTACAACCAAGACACCAAAGGGGGTTAGTATGATAAACAAGATTCAAACTTGCGATGAATGATGATCATGAATCAAGGATATGAATCAAAACTAGAACTCCAAGTTACTTAAATAGAGTACCGCATTGTAACCATGCTGCAGTTCATAGTTACAATCACATAACTCCATTCAAGTCGCCCAAATCCTAGAGATAAACAATAGGGAACCAAAAGTTTCAAGTCGAGATGCAAAGAAGTTTGCATATCGTCAAGGTAAGGATCAGGAGGGAGTTAAGATTCAAGAATGGCAACATGGTAAAGTGGCAAGACATGTTCTTAATCTCGAGTATCCAGATTCATGTATTGGGTCCAATACCCAACTATAAAAAGAATCAAACTCGATTAACCTAGGTCCTATGTCTCTGATACCGAACAAACAATGTCACGCCCCACTTCCCAGAGTACGCTAAGATAGGCACGTGACATAGCCAACCATGCTACCTGTGGATAGGAAATATCCTTCCACAGTTACATTATGGCTGTAGAGATATCAATAACAATAATAAACTATTTAACACATGTCCATAAGCAAGAATAAAACGAGTCAAGAATAAAATAATGCGGAAGCAAAAGATCCAATGCAAGAATAAACTGGAATGTACGTCCCATAATGCGGGCTCACATCAGGAATGAAAATATCGAAAGTAAAATAAACTAACTACTAATAAGTCCTCACTACTCAGCCTGCTGACTGAAAAACTCCTGCTCGGTCTGCAGCAAAGGTAAAGAATCTGGGCCATGCAAAACCCAGACGTCAGTGCGTCATAATATCAAGCAATAATATAAACAGGGGTAGCAAGACATGCAGGTATGAGCATGAACGGTAAAACAGGTAAAAACAACAATATAAATAAGGACAGTGAAGGGTAGTGTGCAGTGAGTAATATAAACCGGTCTACTGTGTTAACTACTCTCAAGTCTTTGAAATCAATTTGATGAATCATCGATGTAACTCAATAGTATCCCATGCGTGCCCGGGATCACGGTCTAAGACTCTCGGGCTGAATCCGAGACGTGCCGCAAGGCAGTAAAGGGTAGTAGGTAATGACGAATGATGTCAGCAACATCATCCCAGGGCTGACCTAGCCCGTAAGACTGATCAGTAAAGGTATCGAACTGTCGAGTTACAAGTCAGGTTTCATCATTGATTTCCCCATACCCCCAAGTTATATGTTCAAGTCAGGTATTAATAAATCTGGAGCTAAAGCCAACACAGGATCAAGCAGGTACAGTTTTGTCTAGATAGACAACAGGAAATGTCCGTAGGGACAACATGTCAAGGTTGTTGGCATTAGTAACAAGATCAGGTAACAGGTCAAGCTTTGGTACATCAGGTCAAGTCAGGTAGTGTATATAAATCCAATCATGTCAAGTAGTGTAGAATATCAAGTCATGTCAAACAGTAGTGTATCAAGTCATGTCAGGGGGTGACCAAGTATCACGTGGGTGCTCAAAATCAAACTATACTAAGCATGGGTACACAAAACAAGTATGGGGTACTAATGTAACAATAAAATGGAATAGTATGATGTGGTATGCAAATAGGTATAAATTCAAACACATGGATGCACAGTTATCGATTAGGGTCAAGATTATAGTTCCAATATTAATTAAAATACACTATATCAAATATGGAATGTTAATATCATATTATTATGTATTATATGATCTATGGATGCAATTGTATATATACTATATGAGATGGATGCAAATAAGTGTCCGAAAGGTTATAAACTATTAAAAATGGTACTATGGGCTATACAACTAAGCAATATGTTATATAAATATGGATATGGGTACAGTGTATTGTAATCTCATATGCAACAAGATATGTTTTTACATTCTAGATCTAAAATGATATAAATGGAACATCGAAATGTTAAAATGTAATATAGGGCACTAGATTCAACAACAGGTTTACTATGTATTTAAATAAGTATGTAATAATTTAAATAGCATGTAGCAAGTTTTACATGCCTAGACGATTCAAGAAACGGGTGTACGGAACGTCTCACGTCGGCAAAAAAGTTGCGACGCGCGCACGGTACACGTAACGGATCCAAACAACGCATAGAGGTGATCACCCAAGTCAGATACGTTTGCTGGCTCATCGGGATCGTCAACGTCACGACCGATTTTCGGCGAACTACAAAGACAGAGAACATTTCTTCATTACATAGAAAGAATGGAAGGGAAAGGAAGAAAGAAAGAAGAAGGGAAGGAGTGGGGGTGCTAGGCTCACTGGGTTGCACCGGATCTGGGACGAGGAGCGATGACGAGATCACTCCGGCGAACCTCGTCGGCGGTGTAAAGGTGTGCAGGGGCTCGGGTCTGGTCTCGAGTATGCACAGGGCTCGGGGAAGGAGAAAGTAGGTGGAGGTGTTGATGAGGGTGAGGAGGCGGCGACGAAACGACGATGGTGACGACGACGGCGACGAGGTAGGCGAGGGGACGACGGCTGCGGAGGCAGGCGACTAGGGTTTGTGGGTTTAAAAAATTGGAAGAAGTAAGGAATATATAAATATACAGGGGGAGAGAGAGAGAGATAAGAAAAGAGAGAGAGAATCGAGAGGAGAGAGAGAGTGGTGAACAGTGAGGAGAGGTGATTTTGTTTTTATTTAGGAGAGAGAGAAAGAGATAGTGGTGAGAGAGAGAAAAAGAAAGAAAGAAAGGAGGAGAGAGAAAGATGCGTTTGGATTTTAAAATTAATTTAGAAAAAATATTAAATATATATACAGAGAGTGACAGAGAGATTTAGCTGTGAGTAAAAAAATATATATAATATATTTTTTATTTAAAAGTATATTAATAGTTTATAAATATATAAAGAATATAATATTAGTCCGTTTTGAGATTTTGGCAAATACAAACTTACTCCAAAACACGCCCGGGTCGGGTCTAAAAATTCAGATTTTAAATATGAAAAATTTATGCGACTTCCAAATTTCAAAATGAATGCTCTGGTAACGAAAATGCATACTCCCAAGAACGGATGCACGTACGTGCGTGTAGCCATCCAAACACGTCCGTTTCACTGAACGGAACGAGAACAAGATGCGCGGACGCTACCACGGGGTTAAGGGTATCATGCAGGCTATGAAATGCAATTTTAATTTATTTTACAAGACCTAAATGTTATATGGTAAAATATGCGATGTCAGATGAAATGCCAATATGCAGTATACATGAGATGCACGTGTCTATGTAACAAGTCAGGGTAATCTATAAATATGAATCAAACAGGTTCAACAAGCGGGTCGGGTCGAATGCAATGTAAAATGTAAAACTACCATTCGCACCCAAAACCCGTTAAATCAAGAAAATACTACAGATAAGTAAATACGGGAACTGGAATTGGTATAAGTGAACTATGTTGTTACATTATACCCAACTACAAAAAGAATTTCGTCCTCGAATTCCAATAACAAGAAAAGATAAACAATCAGAAACTACAAGAATAGATGTGGAAACTTCTGCCGGATTTCGTCTTCTCGTTCCCAAGTTGATTCTCCATGTGAGCGGTTTCCCCAAGAAACAAGCACAAGAGGGATAATCTTGTTCTTAAGAACCTTTTCCCTTCGATCCACAATCGACATCGGTCGCTCCTCCAAGGTTAAATCTTCACGTACAGTCATCTTCGAATGATCCAACACATGTATTTCATCTCGAACATATTTACGGAGTTTAGATATATGAAACACGTCATGAACATTCGCCAAGTATTGCGGTAACGCCAATCGATACGCTACTTCTCCAACACGCTCCAAAATCTCAAAAGGTCCAACGAATCGAGGACTAAGCTTTCCTCGACTTCCGAAACAAATCACCCCTCTAGTCGGTGATATCTTCAAGAATACCAAATCACCCACGACAAACTCTAGAGGTCTTCTTGATGTATCTGCTCAACTCTTTTGTCGGTCTTATGCTGCTTTCATATGATTCCGGATAGTGTTAACTTTTTCAATTGTTTGCACGATCAAATCCGGTCCTAATAATCTTCGCTCTCCAACATTATCCCAACAAACGGGTGAGCGACACATGCGACCATACAACGCTTCAAATGGAGCCATCTGAATAGTCGCCTGGAAACTGTTGTTGTACGAAAACTCCACCAAGTGTAGATGATCCTCCTATGAACCCTTGAAGTTTAACATGCAAGCTCTCAACATGTCTTTAAGAGTTTGGATCGTTCTCTCCGACTGGCCATCTGTCTGAGGATGATTAGCTGTACTAAACTTCAATCGAGGCCCCAAACTTTCCTGTAAGCTCCCCCAGAAGTGTGATAAGAAACGGGTGTCACGGTCGGACACAATGCTCACAAGTACTCCATACAATCTTACAACCTCCTGCATGTACCATTCTGCTAACATTTCCGTTGACTAACCAACTCGAAATGGTATGAAATGAGCTTCCTTGTGTAGGTGCACGGAGGCGCCCCGGCCGTCAATCCGACGGCCAAATGCGGAAGCGGTGATAAACTTTAATTTTTCTTGAACTGGCAAACCGACGTGCACTAATACCCGGATCGAACCACTAACTAGTCCTAGCTAACTATAAGATGGGGAAGAGAGATATACCGACAGATCCGAGTCCTCCTGTCTTCTCGTCGTCGTCCCGATCTCCTGCGGAATGTCCTGTCTCCTCCTCGTCGCCGGAAGTGCACCACATCGCCTACTTCTTTTACGGGCTCCCACCTCAATGCCGAGGCAACTCGGGCACGAAGCTGGCTAGTCGACGTGCCCAAGGTTTGCTGTAGAATGTAGTGTACAAGTCTCATTTGGGGTTGTAGAGATTGCCATTTTTGGTGGAGGAATGATACAAGTTTTTGGAGATGGAGTTGTAGGATTTTTCCAAAGCCAAATGAGTGCAATTCCCTCATGGAAAAATGGGACAGCCCCTCTAGGAGCAAGGCCGGCCACTACAAGTGGTGAGGAGGGAAAAAATGAAAGAGTGGAAGTGTCTCAAAAATGAGAGCCATACTCATATGTTCCAAAAGAGAGAGAGAGGAAAGGTTATCATATGAACCAATGATAACAAGGCAAAACCAACACTCAACTAACAACCATCTCACATCAACAACAACCATGATGACTCAAAAAGTCAAGCCATCATGAGGAAGTCAAGAAGTCAAGGTCAAGGGATGGGGCTACATCATGAAACCATCATGATACAAATATAAGCAAAGACCCCCTCCACAAAATGCTTATTTGCAACAATGCAAATAAGCCCTCCTCCACCAATCTTCGGCCAATGAACGGAACAATGGAAATCGGCCGAAACGGAAAGCAAACTGGCAACTCCAGAAAACTGGTCCCGTAATAAATTACAGGAAAACCCCGATACTGTGCATACACACCCGCATCTGTATTTCGACCGAAATACAAATGCAATGAGACAAAATCTCCACTGTACTATACTAGGATCCGGCTTAAAACAAAGCCAGCCAGTAATATCTGTTCGATCCTGATCCGTGCAATACCGCACGTATCTGATCGAACCCTGCCATATAACCATACGGCCTATAGTACAAACTGTCCGATCCTGATCCGTGCAATACCGCACGTATCTGATCGGACCTTGCCATATCTCCATACGGCCTCTACAACTTTTCGCCCGAAAGCTGAGTAACAGAATGTGGGGGACTCTAAAGACTCGTCAACACCTTGGTTGTGGATTTAACCACTAGCACGTCAGAGGTATAAGCCAATACGTAACGGGCTACCAGGTATTGACTAAAAGGGACGTCTGTGAGCGAACTCAGCCTGACAACCCTACTGAGCCTGTCAGTGACAATATCCGTACAGTCCGGTCCGTTCGTCTATGAGCATCGCATGGCGGGCCTAAGGGGTTGGTAAAAGTCAGACCCCCAAAAGTGGTACAAGTCGTGTCGGAGTGTAGCCCAGAACACCCTGAGATACTGCTGGAATACCTACCAGTAAATCTCCTTGCCTTGGCCAAGGACTTCGTGTAATGGCTCTCCTAGACACAGCGCGACCTCACCCCCAATACCGGGAGAGACGAACCCCTGAAGATACGCTCACTGCCTCCATGTGGCTCAGGACTGTACCCAACTAAAACCTGTTTGCACGACTCCTTTGAGCCGTGGTAGGGTAGTAATCAAAGTACAGTGGGAACTCACACGAGACAAATGACGATCCCCAGGTTGATGAACTAACCTGCACACATTTCACCAGGGAACTGCCATCTGACGTCTGGTATATGACCAACTAGCATGTTCCCGGCGAGTCCTGTCCGGTGTACTCATAACCCAATGAGCACCTGTATACATCTTAGGTGATCCAACTGACACCAGTAGCTTATGAGACCGGCCACTGCCCCTCGTCGGGGTCTCGACTGTATACACTAGTCTACTCTGGAGTATCGATGCCCTGTCTCGAAACTCACACGACTAGGGACCATTTAAGGATATGCTTATAGACCCCAGCTCCCACTTATACGATCGCCCTCATACTGCTGGTGGTCAAGCAAGAATCCTAGAGGCTCTATCAACGTGTAATAGCAACTTGTCAGGTCACCTAAAACAGTACACGATGATAAAGGTAAACCAGATAGCATACTATCATCTCGAGTAAGATTGTCCTACCGGGATTGGTCCTCCATCAATCATTGCAATCACGTACCTGTGACCTAATAATTGACTCTGAGGGCACTATCTCCAACAATCTCCCACTTGCACTCAAGGCCAATTATTGCGATGTCGCATACTCACAGCCCGTGTGATACCGAACACCCAACTCCTCTACTAGTCAGTCCCACAAAGCTTGTTTGCGAAACTATTGCGTTCGAGGAACAGCCTCAGTGAGTGGATCCGCTTTGTTGTTTCTTGCTATGTCTCTCTATATCTCAAGTTCGCGGAGAAACCCATCTCCCGAAATGAGCAATACCTGTCTTAGAATGTGTCTGGATGTCTGATGGGACATAGCTCATAAATGAACTCCAAATCCAAACTTCTTAGACTGTATCGTCAATTGAACTTAATCGGTATCCTGCGCCTTGCCACCCTCGGTATTGCCTTGGACCACCTGTCCAAAATACTGCCCCTCATCAGAAGGAAAACTATAACTCTGACAACCTCCTTGTCGTCCATGTCACCTTGGAAGCCTGGAATGATAACTGTCTCCCGCATAAGGCTGTCGTTATCATATCCCTAGAACATTCACTTATGTTCTAAAACTGCTTCCGACTGTTTCTCCAGGATTGGATCAAATGTCAACTTATTGCATCTAGTGCAAGAACAACATCTGGTGTGGTACTTGACATCTCATGATTGACTCAATTGCCTGAGCAAGTGATCTGCCAATCATGCACATCCCTCTCCCCTTTAGTCTGTAAGACACCTTTGGAGAGGGTGACTCCATTACCTGCATGTACACTACCGTGCTAGGAGTCGTCCATCCTAAATACTCTTAGAATGCTGTCAAGTACCCTGATTGGGAAACCACCCAAATCTAGATCTAAAACCATAGATCTAGTAACCAGTATGTCTGATATAAAATCCATTTCCTTTGTGGAGAAACCACTGTGTGACGACCAAAGTATAACCGATTGTAGTATAGGAGTTTCCTTTCCTACTCTGTGTATGTCATCCAAATACCAGGATATCACACCCTACTACCTTCTCAACAGATCTATCCCCTATTCTGATGAAGTCAAACCCATGACTGTCACGTCAGAAATAGATGATCTATGTCCGCTATATCTGCTTTAGTCTATAAATAGACATAAGCTACCTGTCCACCAATGCTTCCGCTGCTCCCACTGACTACGACAACTCTCTGGCAGAGTCATATACACGTACACTTCTGAAGTGAGTTCAGAACGACGCTATACTCATCCTCCTGCCGGGTCTCACAGTCTGGAACAACAGCAATGGTAAGTGTGGGTAAACAAGAACTTCCCTGTCACCGTCCTTGAGGCTACCGTAGTACCTCTCGGGTGCCTGAAGTTACCCACCTTATCTGCGGAGTGGCCAATGGAATGTCAATCCAGATTGAATCTTTAGGTTCCTTATCAAATCTTCAGTAATCGTTTGTGGTTCTGGAATTACTTCCAGTTCTACCATACTCCCACTACTGTTTTCTGAAAAAATCCATTTTTAATAAAACTGTGGCGAGTCTAGAACAATACTGCTATTGTTCATCCAGATGGTAGAAAGTCAACCCTCGTCATAGCCTGGGTCAACCCACAAACAGCCATTACAGAAACGTGCCTTGAGTTATCCAGAGTCTGGTTTTAATCATAAGCTGGACAACTCCCCGTACCTTAACAACGTTAAGATACGAACTGTTCTATATCCCATATAGGACCAGAGGCACTGATTTAACTGAACCGGATCCAAATCATGCATCTGTCTCCAGTGCATGTCATCTAAATGGAAGAAGGCCGATCAGCGCTACTCAACTTAGGAATGCTTCCAATTATGAGTAACCTGATTGAGAAGCAAGTTCTCTTAATCATTACTATCAACTGAATACCATACACAAGTATCTATATCTTCGATCACTTTGAAGAATCCCGATACTTGTGTTTCCTGATTTAAAATCAGGAAAGCTTCTGGGAAAAGCTTCAAAAAGGGGGCCACGTGCTTACACGTGACCGGCAGTCACGTGTCGACACGTGACATATAAAGCGGCAGAAAAGCACACATTAGTCCCCTGATCAAGACAAGGAAAAGAGCCTCAGAAGAGGTCACGTGCTTCCACGTGACCAAGGTCACGTGTTGCCACGTGACGTGCAAGACAGCAGATCAGTTCTCCCGTTGAACTAAAGAAAGAGAGTTCAAACAAGGGTCACGTGCTCACACGTGACCAGGTGTCACGTGGTAGCACGTGACATTGAAGCAGCAATCAGAAGACAGACGCAAGAGAAAGAGGAAGGCTCATTCCAAAAGGGGGTCACGTGTCCGCACGTGACCATGGGTCACGTGGTCACACGTGACCGGCTTTCAAAGCCCATGTTGACGGCAGAATTAAATTCTGAAGGAAATTTGAATCCTTCCAAAGGAAAGTGAGTATCTGGGACCAATCAAATTAAAGATTCAGAGATGATTAAATATCATCTATCTATGGAAAATCTCGGGTTTGGAAAGATTTCCCCCTTAAATCTAACCAAAATAACAAAGGAGAATCTCTGGATTTAAAATCCAATGGTGAATAAAATTCACCCAATAATCCAAAGGTCCAAAACGAATGATGGATGCAAATCAAATCTCTCAGTGAAGATTCATCAAAAACTAATTCATTCGGCTGCTTCTCCTATAAATAGGAGCCAAGAGACACAAAAAGAGACACAGAGAGAGATACATACGCAGGGAGAAGAAAAAGGAGAAAGCTTTGATACTTTGAAAAGACTTGGATCTTCTGCAAAAACCCTAGGTAAGAAAGGGAAGGCTTTCGGAAAGAAAGAGAATTTAATTCTCAACAGAGTTTAACTCTAATATATAAAACAGAAGAACACATTTCTTCTCTCTTTGATAGAGGATCTGCAAAGTGCACATCTCCCCTTAAGGTTGAGAATTTAATTCTCAATGGGTCGAGATCCTGCCATGCAGATCCAAAACATAGAGAAGGAATGCAAGCATGAGAATTTAATTCTCGCAGAACTATAGGAATTCAATTCCTTTAAAATAAAATTAGGGCTCGACCCTGTGTCATGGGAATTTAATTCCCTCAAAATAAAAAGAAGCAGGGTTTAACCCTAATTAAGAACATAGTTCTGTTGAAACAGCAGGAATTTAATTCCCTTAATCATAATTCTTTAAAACGGGAAGTTTAGTTCCTTAAAAGCTTTCATTAGGGTTTAACCCTATTCAGTTCTTCACACATATGAGGAATTTAATTCCTACAGAAAATTCAGAGTTCAACTCTATTTCAGAATATAAATCTTCAAAAGGAAATAGGAATTTAATTCCTTTGAAAATTAAAAGCCCGAGGAATTTAATTCCTGAAAAAAGATCAACAGATCCTCTAAAAACGACACACATAGAGGCAGGGTCACGTGCCACCACGTGACCCCCCAAGAGATCTACAGAAAACCCTTTGAGGCTGTCCCTCACGTGACCCACGTGACCCTTAACAAAAGCTCTAACAAACGAGCATATGAATGAACATCACGTGCTGACACGTGACACTCAGAAAGATGCAGTAATCTCAGCAGAACCATTGAAGGGAAGGCACCCTCACGTGTTGCCACGTGACCTCTCTTGCCTTAGCGCTTAAAACTAAATTGGAACCCCAGAATCCAATCACTGAAACGACTGTTGGACCCTAGTGTTAAAACTTTACTTGCAGCGTTCAAAACTGACCACCTTAGTGTTTAACACTAATCTGAAAGCCTTGTTGCTGGTGTTTAACACCAACTATTCTGTTAGTGTTAAACACTAAAACTATTCCCAGTGTTCGACACTGATTGCTCTGAAGTGTTTAACACTAGGCTTTGGCCCAATTGGTTAAAGGGATGGAGGCAAAGCCTCTCCCTCAATGGACCAACAAAAAGTCAATATTCCAGACCTGACTGGACTTAGCCCAAGCTGGCCATAAGTCCTCAATTTGTGATTAACTGGGCCAATGGGCTCATAACATAATTGATCAGTCTTGACCCAAATTGGGCCAGGGACTATTTAATCCACCCCGGTTCTAGGGTACATCTCTTCACTCCTTTGATACTTGGCATTGTAATCCCTCGATGCCTTCAAAGAGGTGACGGGTCCCGATGACCACTCATGATATGGACTGTGGGGTCCTTAAACCCATGCATAATGCAAAATTCCTGGTTACGTGGAACGCGGATAACGTCACTCTTTGACCCCGTGGAAAACGTCCAGAGCGGATCCTGGTCCTCGCAGAGCACGGCAGCGAACCCGTGTGAAGCATCCAGAGCGGAGCCTGGTCCTCGCCTAGCACGGCAACGAACCCGTGTGAAGCATCCAGAGCACATACCGGACTGTGGAGTCCTTAAACCCATGGACTATGACGTCCTTAACCTTGACCGAGACGTCTTAAAACTACCCATGGACCGTAATGTCCTTAAACTACCCATGGACCGTAATGTCCTTAAACTACCCATGGACCGCAATGTCCTTAAACTAGAATCATAGAGCCTCCATATGCTCTTTCGTCGGATCTAAACGGTCCTGTTTAAGTTGATCTTAGCCTCAAAGATGACTAACGCGTCCTTAAACCTTCAAGCAGACTGGACTATGAATCCCCCCTAATTAACTCTGGCTCGAGGGTACATCTCTGAACTCCTCTGACATCCGTCGTTGTAATCCTTCAACGTCGTCAGAGAGGTGATGGGTCCCGACGGCCACACATACAATGGACCACTATGTCCCTAAAACTGGAACAATGGAGTCCAAACGCTCCTTTGTCGGATCTAAACGATCCCGTTAAGTTGATCTTGGTCTCAAACTAGACTAATGTATCCTTAACGAATGTTCGAGTTGATCTTAGCCTCAAGTATGGCTAACGTGTCCTCAAACCAAACCCCCCTAAACCCAAATCTAAGACAATACGGATTTGGACTAGTCCATGCCCTACGGGCGACGACATAACTCGGTCTCCGTAAACGATCCACGGGCAGGAAAACATAAAACAAAAACACACGACACGAAGTGACCATCTGGAGAAGGAGAAAGTTGTTACCGCGATGCGGTAGCGTAATTAACTGCAGGGGCTTGCGCCTGCAGGGAAGAGCGTCCCCACAATCAAAAACCCCTCAAACGAGGGGGAATCTGACGAAGTCTGCTACATCGGACGCATCCGTCTAAACCTCCGATACATGGCGCCATGGATCGACTTGGCATCCTCGGAGAGGTGGACGGATAGCACCTATTGGCATCTGCCCCGAACCTCAGGCAAGACGGCCCGACGTCCCGCGTGCCCGTTCGGAGGGGAACAGATTCTGGCACGCCCGGTGGGACCTTTTTCTCTTTCCACTCCACACTTCGTGTGTCGTGATTCGCGAACCAATCGCGGTTCGCCAATGATTGCCCTTGGGTTTCAAGATACTAAGAATTGGCGTCTTGCCTATTGCAGAAAACAAAGGATCGATGGCTGCTACTTCCGCGAAATCCTTCAACTGCTCAAACTGCAATTGCGACCAACGCTCTACCTCGCCAGAAGGTATAGCCTATGGACCCCAAGCTGCTTCGTTGTTCACAATGCCGGTGGACCAAGTGACTCAAGCCACTACCGGATTGTTCTTTGGGACTATGCTCCCCCCATCAAGCTTCGTGGCGCCAGTGCTGGCAAAGGAAACTCTCAGGAAGTCGGTCTTTGATCGTCTTACCCCTGCCGCGGCTCCTCTCAACGAGTCGCCCAACGTCAACGCCTCGGTCTTCTCTAGATTGGGCCAGAAATCTTGCGAACCCATCATGGGGCCTACAATCTCAGAGAAGGCTGCTTCTAAGAAAGCGGCCGCTCCTGCCTCCGAAATCGCCAAGGCGGTTTCCCCGGTCAAGAAATCGATCTTCACAAGATTAACAGCTTTGACCCCTGCTCCCGCTGCACAAAGGACATCGGTCTTTGACAGGCTAACACCAACAACGACCCCCCACCCACACAGGGGGCAAGACGAAACCATTCTTATAGCTGACTCTACGTCGTCTGCTCGACGCGCTCGACGTCGTCATTGGCACCGAATAAGGAAGGCTGGGGGCAACTCCCCCTCTGGACTGACTCCACCAGCCCCGGTGGTAGAAGTTGATGCTGCTGTTCCAACTGGGAACAGCTTCGAAATGTTAAATAAGGTGCGAAGGAATTCCCCTACTGCGGTGTTAAAGAGGTCTCCTCCCCCATCAGGAAAGGTTGTGGAAATAAAATCAGACCAGCCCCGATCTCCTCAACGGCTGTCTTCCAAAATCTATAAGGTTTGGCGGCAGGCCCGAGACTCAATCATCGATCCAAACTTCTCCCGCCAGCACAAGAAACTGAAAATCCAACCGAAGGCTGGTCACCAGGCTAAACCCCAAAAGGCTGTCTGGACGCCCTCCTCAACGGCCCCCTCAACCTCCATGGCTCATAAAAGGAGGAAGCCAGAGAAGATCCCTCAACATGCAACGACGGCTAAAAGCAATGAGCCCAGACACCCTAAGTCTGGGGGCGCGATGGTACACACTGTTTATATGGCTTCTGGAAAGGAGGAAAGCCGCACTTCTACGGGCCACCGACCGCTGACCCGATCCGTGACGAAAGCCCAGGAACAACAACAAAAGTTGCAAGAAATGATGAGTGCTATGGCCGCACTTACCGGGCCAAAAGAAAGCCCAGAAACGTCCTCAGACGCGCGCCGGGAGGAGGAAACCGACGCTGAGTTCCTTCGCCGGACATTGGAGAAAAAGGACAAAGAGGCTGCTGAACAAGCGGCTAATATACAGCGTATGGGCCTTCTCTTCCAAGATATGATAGGAATGATGATCCAACAGGACCTACCCGCTGAAGATCCCCCAATCATTCTGGAAGATGACCGAGGAGAAACGTCAAATCCACCGCCGGCCCTCTCTACGGCCAGGGAGGAGACAATCTCTAAAGCTGACTTGGCTGACTACATAGCCCAGCAAATCCGGGTCCATCATGCGACTGAGGCAGCTGGTCAAGTCGTGAAAACGGGGCGGCCGTATCCAAGCTGGTACGATCAAATTAAATACCCGCAAGGCTATACGATACCGAAATTCCATGTGTATAAGGGGACCGGCAATCCTCATCAACACGTCGCCCAATTCCGGGCCCTCTGCGGTAACACCGGTGGTGACGATAAACTATTGCTCCGCCAGTTCGTGGGCATCTTATCAGCGTTCGAATGGTATTCGGAACTCCCGAACGATTCCATCAAGACGTTCGCTGAAATGGAATTGTTATTCACTCAGCGATTCGCGAGTGCCAGCGAACGCACTCCAATGACTGCTTTGATTAACGCCAGGGTAAAACCAGGCGAAACCTGGGTCCAGTATGCTATACGCTGGCGGAATTTGTGGTCGAGATGCGAGCAACGCATTGAGGAAGCACCCGCAGTGGGCATGTTCATGGGTACCCTAGACCCCCACGCGACCATCACGCAGTTCATGATGTTCTTTAAGCCAACCACATTCCAGGCTTTAATCGACAAATTGGCTCAGATGGACCAGATGGGTCATAGACCACCTGCCCCGAAGCCAGAACCTCGGAATGACAAGGGTAAAGGAAGGGCAACTTTTGTCGCGAATGCCCAACAGCAACCCGACGCCCCAAAATCGGCAGATCAATTGGAAGAAAGACGCCGGTATTATAATGAAAAGATGAAGCGCCCCTATTCGTTCCCACGAGACAAGACGAAACGGTTATTTGAGCTGGCAATACGCAACAGACTTATAAACCTACCAAATCCAAGGCGACCGCCACAACCCACCGAGGTGAATAACCCTAACTACTGCCCTTACCATCAAACGGTAAGTCATCCGATTGAAGATTGCTTCGTCTTCAAAGGATGGATTGAAGATCAATACCTCCAGGGGAAGTTTGTACTGTCCGAAAAGTGGAAGGTGAACCCACCACAACCGCATATTCCTAAGAAAGCAGATACACCGGGGGCAACCTGCTCCTTTATTGAAGAAGCTCCATGGGAAGTTGTACTATCAACTAAAACCAAAAGGATGCTGAGAGACCTTCATGCGTGCCCTGCAATCGAATGGAAGGACCCTCTTGAACCTCAAATTATCAAAGGGATGTTGAGGCCCCGCCCAACTATGAAGACTCATGATAAAGATCCAAATACTCACGCCCAGCCGTCAAAAGCTTCGAAGAAAAAGAAGAAGAAATCCAAGAAGCCCGCGAGGCTTGGAGACGAGCGCACGAAATTGTAGAAGCAAATCGATGCGCTGGAAGAATATAATCAGAAGGCGCGAACTCCTGTCACACTCCGAGAATTCCTCGATCACATCTTTCAAGACGAAGATGATAAAGAGAGCTCATCGGATGAATCCGAAGAGTATGTGGCAAGTTGTAACGTAATCTCCCACTCGCTTACCGATGACGAGACAGCTCCTGACACTAAGAAGCCGGAGGCAGAGCCCGAACACGAGCGTGCGAGGCTGACAACTGATATGATCAATGCCTTCCTAGACGAGATTCGCCTAAAAAGTAAAGCGGATCAGGAGCGTGAGATGGCAGCACCAGAAGGAACCAAATGCGGGCGACTGAACGAAAGAGTTGAGCTACCCCTGCCAGAGCGAAAGGCATCCGAAATGGACAGGAAGATATTCAAGACAAGGAAAAGGTTCGCCAAAGCCATGTCAATGGGAATGAAGCTACCACCTTCGGGAGGAAATAGGCACGATGGGGCGGAGAGGCACCCTGACTATTGCGCATATCATCGGAAAATCTCACACCCCATAGAGGAGTGCGACGCCTTTAAGACATGGTGGCAAGGATATGTTGCTCGTCGGCAACATTATAAGCGCATGAAACGCAAGATCCGTCGGGAGCAAAGAAGCACTGTCGACAGGCTCAACAAAATTACTGGAAACTGTTATATGGCTCATGCCGAGGGGTCACAAGTTCTCACCTTTGGGAGCGACTCTGATGAAGAAGTGACTCTGGGCCCTCTCTTTGAAGAATCCGCGTTAGGGAAAAATGAGGAATCAGAAGCCTGCGGAAACACTCAGCTGCGTAATCGCACACTCCCAGAAAAGAATCTCGGGCCTACGAACAGAAAAGATAAGGGAAAGGAAAAGGTCACTGAAGATATCACTTTGGATGACCAAGTCGCGAAAGAACTGGCTGCCAAAGACCCTCATAGGAGGAGTAAAATGGACTATAACATCCTCGCGCATCTAAGGAAACTACCTTCTCAGCTTAGCATTCTCGACGCCCTCCTATTATCAAAAGAAGCACGGGACTCACTAATTAAGGCATTACAAGAACCTGAGCAATTCCAAGCCTTTCTCGCCACTGAAAAGATGAAGGATGAACTGGAGGAAGCGCATACGGCCGACGTCACTTTCGGTGATGAAGACCTCCTCCTCGGGACGTGCGACCATAACCGTCCCCTATATGTCTCCGGATACTGCCATGACATCAAGATAGGCAAGATCCTGGTGGATAATGGATCCTCCGTCAATCTCCTTAATGTTCGGGTGTTGAAGGAAATCTGCATGAGTGTACAACATCTCGCTCGGGACAAAATTACTATCTCCGGTTTCGACTCACAATCGTCACGGACTCTCGGGTCCGTGATACTAACGTTACGCTTCGGGCTTCTCGTCACAGACATCAAATTCCATGTCATTGACGCCAAGACCTGCTACAATGCCTTGCTCGGCCGTCCTTGGCTACACGAGTACAACATCATCCCTTCTACACAACATCAGTGTATGAAGTACTTTAAAGACGGTTTTGAGTATACTGTAACGGGTGAGTTGAACCCATTTTCCGTGAACGAAGTCCGCAAATACGAGGATGCGAAATAATTTTTGCCAGACTTCGAAGATACAGAAAGGTGTCGTAACTCGGAGAACAAAGCCGCCGCCACCATCCCTGTTTTCGGGAGCGATACCGAAGAAGAGGAAGAGATAGTTTATACAGGGCCATCTCAGCGCAACAACCAGGGGACGCCCGCCCCCATACTAGTCTTCGGAAGTGATTCAGAAGATGAGGTCAATGCCGTATTCTCCAATCGGCTTTCAATGCAAGCACCCCTTAGCGATGACCATAGTTTGCAAATCACCATGGTACCGCGAGAACACTACAAAGATCTCGACACGCTTCAAGCTCACAGTGTGCAGGACCTGCAAACGTTTTACGTCCCTCCCAGACGTAGGGGCGAGAAGGTGATCCTATTCTACCGATCCTCAGAGTCGAAAATAGAGAAAGAGATCTGGCATGGCGCAGATACTACGTGCGACAGACTCCAACCCATCCGTCTGCCCAGATACTATACAAATGGATTAAAGAAGCTATTGAAGCGCCAAGGAGTACCCTTAAAACAAACTGTTCGACAGGCTCGGTTCTACAACAGGATTTGGGATGTCCCTGGAACCCAATGCAAATTGCCCAACGGGAAAATGGAGACACTTGGGCTTGGATACGCGAGAACCGGAAAACGAGAGCGGGCCCACAGCAGCTACGCTATATATACCTTTGATGAAGAAGAGGACGCCCTGTCAGGAAATGCCGATCCCTTATCAAAACCAGACCCTGTGATTGAAGCACCAAGTCCGTCGTTTGAAGAACAAACGGGCAAGCCTATAAGGAAAGGGGGTCAGAAAGCTCGGGAAAACCACAGCCGCGAAATGGCCATCTACGAGAAGGCCAGGACGCAACGTCTATTTCAACAGATTGCAAAAGACAAAGATGTTCATCCTTGTCAACCCCTCATGCAAAAGGCCCGATGCGGAGACGGAGATAAGTCGAGAAGCGGAAAGAAGAGCCGACAACAACGACGCAGGACTAGAGGGTTACGTGATCGGGTACTGCACAGCTCGGATTCGCCCTTCATAGAAAAGATGAGTCGAGCGTACTCCTTCCCCCGAGACAAGACGGAAAGGTTACTCAAGCTCGCCCTAAAACATCAGATGATCACGCTTCCAGAGTCTAGACACCCTGAACAAGCTAATAAGGCCTCTCGCTCGGGCTATTGCTCTTATCACCGAGCCGCAGGACATCCTACCGAAGACTGCTTCACCTTCAAGAACTGGGTCGAGGACCAGTACCGACGGGGCAGATTCGCTTTATCCAATAGCTGGAAGGTAACGCCGCCACAAAAGCATGAACCTAAGGCCGCAAGAGCGAAACCAGATCCACCTCAGTCCCGGAAGCGGATTCGCGCCTGTTATACGATTACGATATTAAAAGAAGAGCCCGAGAACATAGATGACCTCCCCCGGTGCTTTGAAAACGGCGATGATGAGGTGATCTCAGAATTTCCGCCCGCTCCGAAAGAACTGGAAGATGGCATACATACTACGGCAGATAACCTCAGGAAGATTGAGTTGGGATCGGCAGATGACCCGCGACCGACATTCGTCAGCGAGCTGCTCTCTGAAGAAAAGGTGGCCGCGTTAAAAAACGTGCTACTACGGCATAAAGACTGCTTCGCGTGGAACTACTCCGAGATGCCAGGATTAGATCCGGAGGTCGCTGTGCATAGATTAGCAATATCCCCAGATATCAAGCCAGTCAAGCAGGCACCAAGGAGGATGCGACTCGAGCTGGAGATGAGCATCAACGCCGAAGTCAAAAAGCTGATCGATTCTGGATTTATCCAAGAAGTCCAATATCCCGATTGGATCGCCAATATCGTCCCGGTAATGAAAAAGAACGGGACGGTACGCATATGCGTGGATTTCAGGGATCTCAATAAAGCCTGTCCGAAGGATGATTTCCCGGTACCGGTAACCGAGCTAATGATAGATAACACGTCCACTCACGAGGTTTTCTCCTTCATGGACGGTTCGTCAGGATACAATCAGATCAAGATGCATCCCGAAGACCAGAAGCACACCGCTTTCCGAACCCCTTTGGGTATATTCTGCTACAGGGTCATGCCCTTTGGTCTAAAGAACGCTGGCGCTACCTATCAAAGGGCCATGACAAAGATCTTCGACGACCTCATACATGACATTGTCGAGTGCTATATCGATGACCTCGTAGTAAAGAGTATGTCATGCGAAGATCACTTAAAACATCTGGAGACGGTATTTCAACGCCTCCGGCAATATAACTTGAAAATGAATCCCCTCAAATGCGCGTTTGGAGTCTCCTCGGGTAAATTCCTGGGGTTCATCGTTCGACACCGAGGTATTGAAATAGATCCGTCAAAGATTAAAGCTATCATGGAGATGCCTCCGCCAAGAACCCTCAAACAGTTGCGGTCTCTCCAAGGGAAGCTCGCATACATCCGGCGATTTATCGCAAATCTTTCAGGCAAATGCCGCCCCTACAGTCACCTGATGAAGAAGGGAACCCCATTCGTCTGGGATCAAAAATGCCAAGCACTAGACGAGATCAAGCAGTACCTGCAGAACCCGCCAGTATTGGCTGCGCCGGTCAAGGGAAAACCCCTCATTCTTTATACAACCGCCCTCGAAGGTTCCTTGGGCGCATTATGGGCGCAAGAGAACGATCAGGGGAAAGAGAGAGCACTCTACTACTTAAGTCGAGTTCTACTGGGGGCAGAAAGCAATTACTCTCCCATTGAAAAACATTGCTTGGCGTTAATCTTCGCAATAACAAAGCTCAGGCACTATGCGTTGGCACACGAAGTCCGCCTCATCTCGAAGGTGGACCCTCTTAAATACTTGATGTCAAAAGCCATATTGACGGGACGACTCGCTAAATGGGCCCTGCTCTTGATGGAGTTCTCGATAACATATCAACCTCTCAAGGCAGTGAAAGGCCAGGCCATTGCCGATTTCCTCGCAGAGCACCCGATACCGGCCGATTCTCCTTTGAATTGTGACTTGCCGGACGAGCATGCATTTGATGCGATTAGCGGCGGAAGCACCCGATGGGAACTCTATTTCGATGGAGCGTCCTCCGTAAAGAAACAAAAGCAAGGTATCCCAATGATCAAGTCAGGGATAGGCCTCATCTTTGCGACTCCACAAGGAGGGATAATGCGCTTCGCCTTCTCCTTAACAGAGCCGAGGACAAACAATGAAGCTGAATACGAAGCCCTGATAGCAGGCCTCGAGCTTGCCATTGACATGGGAATTGAAGACCTCCTCATATACGGGGATTCTCAGCTGGTCGTTAGTCAAGTAAATGGTGACTACCAAACGTGCAAACCGGAGCTGGTGAAGTACGGCGAAAGGGTGCAACAACTATTGTCCCGAATTCCCTCCTACACTTTGGAGAACATACCACGCACGGAAAACAGCAAAGCAGACGCATTGGCTAAGCTTGCTAAAGAACTGGCTGACGAGAACCTCGATGATGTCAGAATCGTGGTACAAAGCCGTCGAGTGCTCACCCCGGCAGAAATACCTCCGGAATTATATAAAGAAGGAGCAACTGAGCAGACAACCCTACAAATAAAAGACCAAGAGAAGGCCGAGGACTGGAGGGAAGTCTTCATAGATTACTTTAAGTCCCGCCGAATGCCCAAAGAAACGTCCTCAAGACATCAGCTCATGAAACGAGCCCTATCTTTCGCTCTCGTCAACAATACTCTATACAAGAGATCGTTTGATTCCCTATGGCTGAGATGCTTAGGATCTGACGAAGCAGAAAGAGTCATTCAGGAAGTTCATGACGGACTTTGCGGTTCTCATCAAGCAGGCCCGAAGATGAAGTTAAAGATTAAACGAATGGGCTACTACTGGCCCACGATGATCCAGGACTGCCTCGAGTATGCAAAACAATGCCACTCATGCCAGATTCATGGAGACTTCATCCACCAACATCCGAATCCGCTACACCCAACGGTGGCCAGCTGGCCATTCGAGATGTGGGGGACTGACATAGTCGGCCCCATTGAGCCAGCATCATCTCGGGGACATCGTTTTATCCTGGCGACAACTGATTACTTCTCCAAATGGGCAGAGGCAGTACCACTGAGGGAAGTGAAGACGGAGAATATCCTCCATTTCTTCAAGACGCACGTCATCTATCGGTTTGGAACCCCACGGCGGATTATCTCCGATAACGGGCCAGCCTACAGAAGCCATAAGATTAGCCGCTTCGCGCAACAGCACAATATAGATTGGAGGTATTCTTCAGTTTACAACCCACGAGCCAACGGTCTGGCCGAGGCCATCAATAAGACCTTGACGAAGATCATAAAAAAGACCGTTTCCCGGAATAAGAGAGACTGGCACGAAAGGCTGCAGGAAGCCCTTTGGGCTTATCGAACTACATTCAAGACGGCCACAAACACAACGCCATACGCGCTGGTATTTGGGACGGAAGCAGTACTCCCCCTCGAGATAGAGTTACCCTCTCTACGAGTGGCAGTCCACCACGAACTGACAGACGAAGAAAATGCTCATCTTCGGCTTGAGGAGCTTGATGCCCTCGACGAAACCCGGCTCATAGCGCAACAAAATCTAGAAGCCTACAAAGCAAAGATGACGCGCTCTTACGAAAGATTGACCAGGCCGAGGACATTCCGACAAGGCGAACTCGTGCTAGTGGTCAAAAGACCTATGATCCCCAATCGTGCCAAGCGGGGGAAATTTGAGCCAAACTACGAAGGCCCTTACATCATAGACAAGGTCTACCAGGGTGGAGCCTATCTACTCGTGGACATGCACGGTGAAAGACCTTTCAGGCCAATAAACGGCCGTTTCTTAAAGAAATACTACGCTTAACGAGCCATAGCCTGGGTCAATGATAGATGACGACGACTATGTCCGCTCGCTATCTTCCTAGGCTCGGACTTTACAAGCAGCAGCCGGCCTTCCCATAACGACGGACCGAAATGTCCTTAAACTAAAGACGGACCGAAACGTCCTTAAACTAGCGACGGACCGAAATGTCCTTAAACTAACGCCGGACCGAAACGTCCTTAAACTAAAGACGGACCGAAACGTCCTTAGAACTAACGACGGACCGAAACGTCCTTAAACTATCAACGGACCGAAACGTCCTTAAACTATCAACGGACCGAAACGTCCCTAAACTAGCGATGGACCGAAACGTCCTTAAACTATCAACGGACCGAAACGTCCCTAAACTAGCGATGGACCGAAACGTCCTTAAACTAACAACGGACCGAAACGTCCCTAAACTACTACCGCAGCATCCTTAGGCTGACGAGATATAAAAAAAAGAAGAGAAAAAAAACGGTATGTCCATAAAGAAAAATGGGCACGGATGAAAACCCGAAAGGGCTCCGTGAGTAAAAACAGCAGGACTACCGGCGAGTGTTTGTGAAAACCCGAAAGGGCGCAACCTCGTTAAAAGACACTTATAGGGTCCTCTCGACCTTGTAAGGAGAAATCACCTGCGAGAAATCCTTACGACTCACAAAGGAGCAACACACTTGGGGATCCCCACGATTCCTAAGGAGAAAATACACTTACGAGATCCTCACGACTCGTAAGGAGAATCCTCTTATGAGACCCTCACGGCTCATAAGACTTGAAAGTCTTAAGTTACAGAAACCTAAACCTGTTCTTAAGCAAATCCCCCACAACCTTCGATATTGCCCTACAAGAGATTCAATACTGACCCTTGTATACAATCCACGGGCGCGAATAAACATTTCCCCAGCAAAGTCCAACCCTTGTAGGTCCTCTCGACCCATAAGGAGAGAGCCCTCTTGTAGGATCCTTACGACTTACAGAGGAGCACACACTTAGGAATCCTCACGATCCCTAAGGAGAAAATACACCTGCAAGATCCTCACGACTTGTAGGGAGAAATACCTTTGTGAGACCCTTACGGCTCATGAAGTCAAGAGCCTTGGTCGGCAGGACCCTTAACCCTGTTTGCTGAGCCACCTTTGTTCATCATCGACAAAGGCAAATGATGATTCGCTCCTGGCAACATTCCAGTTGTAGCGGTGCTGATGCCTAAATCGGTGCCTAAGATCCAGGCTTGCAGCGAAAAAGATAGCAAACCACACATGCCTACAAAATAGCCGAAATGATAGGGCAACTTGCAATAAAAAGCAGCAAGTAAAAATGAAGGCATGAAAAATAGCCGAAATGATGGGGCAACTCGCAATAAAAAGCAGCGAGCAGAAAATAAACAAATAGCCGAAATGATTGGGCACCGCGAAAAATAGCCGAAATGATGGGGCAATCGCGACCTTCGCGATATAAAAGCTGAAATGATAGAGCATCGCGGAAAAAGAAATAAAATAAAGTGAAATCCTCGCCCTACAGGTGATGTTACATCTACCCCTGTATACAATCCAGGGGCGCAAACAAAGAAGGGATCATACTCCTTCCCCAGGTTTCATCATAAGAAGAAGACAAATCTCGACGGTTCACCAATAGCCTAGAGATCATCTCGACGTTCTTCTCGCGTCAGCAGACACAACATCAAGCTAAGCGGAACAACGGCAACTCCCAGTTCCATGGTTCGGTGGCATACATATCGCCAAACCTTCATCCCGTAAAATGCGGATACAATCAGCAAACTTCCTGGTTACGTGGAAAGCGGATAATGTCACTCTTTGACCCCGTGGAAAACGTCCAGAGCGGATCCTGGTCCTCGCAGAGCACGGCAATGAACCTGTGTGAAGCACCCAGAGCGGAGCCTAGTCCTCGCCGAGCACGGCAGTGAACCCGTGTGAAGCATCTAGTGCAAACTTCCTGGTTACGTGGAAAGCGGATAATGTCACTCTTTGACCCCGTGGAAAACGTCCAGAGCGGATCCTGGTCCTCGCAGAGCACGGCAATGAACCCATGTGAAGCATCCAGAGCGGAGCCTAGTCCTCGCCGAGCACGGCAGTGAACCCATGTGAAGCATCTAGTGCAAACTTCCTGGTTACGTGGAACGTGGATAATGTCACTCTTTGACCCCGTGGAAAACATCCAGAGCGGATCCTGGTCCTCGCAGAGCACGGCAACAAACCCGTGTGAAGCATCCAGAGCGGAGCCTAGTCCTCGCCTAACGCGGCAGTGAACCCGTGTGAAGCATCTAGTGCAAACTTCCTGGTCATGTCGAACACGGATAATGTCACTCTTTGACCCCGTGGAAAACGTCCAGAGCGGATCCTGGTCCTCGCAGAGCATGGCAGTGAACCCATGCGAAGCATCCAGAGTGGAGCCTAGTCCTCGCCTAACGCGGCAGTGAACCCGTGTGAAGCATCTAGCGCAAACTTCCTGGTTACGTGGAACGCGGATAACGTCACTCTTTGACCCCGCGGAAAACGCCCAGAGCGGAGCCTGGTCCTCGCCGAGCACGGCAGTGAACCCGTGTGAAGCATCCAGAGCAAATATTGGACTGTGGAGTCCTTAAAATCCACGGACAATGACGTCCTTAACCTCGACCGTGATGTCTTAAAACTAACGATCAACCACCCCGATTCCCTACAGATACCGCCTCGGTTTAAGGGTACATCTCTTCACTCCTTTGATACCTGGCGTTGTAATTCCTCAACGTTTTCAAAGAGGTGAAGGGTCCCTGCAACCAAACATCGGACTGTGGAGTCCCTAAATCCACGGACTATGAGGTCCTTAACCTTGACCGTGATGTCTTAAAACTAACATCGGACTGTGGAGTCCTTAAATCCACGGGCTATGAGGTCCTTAACCTTGACCGCGACGTCTTTAAACTACAATACCTGGAGAAACTCCTAACCCCGTAAAACACGGATAAGGGTGACCACATTCAACACTTGCAGGTCCTCACGACCGGTAAGGAAAAAAAATCTCTCCTGTGAGACCCTTACGACTCTCAAGGGAAAACCCGCTTAAGAATCCTCACGATTCTTAAGAAGAACTTACACCTATAGGATCCTCTCGACCTGTAGGGAGAAAAACTCTTTATGAGACCCTCGTGGCTCATAAAGTGCAAAAGCCTCAGGAAGCAGATCTTAACCCTGAATCCTGAGCCATCGCTGTCCTGCAAGGAGATCAAGATAGAATATCCGCAGAATGCATTCAATGAAAAGGAGACACACCATTGAGAAGAAAAATGTATCTTTTATTCATGAACCAAAATGGATACAAAGTGCAATCTATGAAGGAAACAAAGAAAAAGATACTCTTACTCATGAGCATGTACAAAAAAAAAAAGAAGAGAAAAGATACAAGTCCTCAAGCCGGCGGGCGACGCAGTAATTTTACCAGCTCATCATTCTGTTGCTGAGCCACGGTTTCATGACGTAAGATCTCCAAAAGACGAGCCTCCGCCTGAGCTTGCTGAGCCTGATATGAAGCGAGCCGAGCTTCGAGCTCTTTCTCAGTGGCTTTGTGAGCCTCAACCCTCTCACGAGTGAGCGTGGCGGCTTTATCGAGAGCCGCCACCTCTTTGATGGATTCCTGAAGCACCCGCCACAATTCATACGCTTTATTGGCCCTGGCGGCAAGGCTGGCCTGAAGCTCGCCCAACGCTTTGGAGGCTAGCTCCCTCCCCGAAGATTTACGGCCGAGCCTTTTTCTCGCATAACGATACGTTCGCTACGTGACCACGTAAGCTCGCTTTCGTGACCGCGGCCTCGCAAACATGACATTTACAAGACCGTATAAATGGGCTTCCAGCCAACGGGAGTAGTCGATCTAAAACGCGCTCATGTCACCTGACGTAAAAGGCAACAAGAAGGATTTCCGACATATTTCAAGCATGCGATCGCAATCATATGAGTATTCAAAAGAAAATAGTAATAGCATTTGCAATTGCATGAACATTCATAATGCCCAAAAAGGGGCTGATGCGCAGGAAAGTGATGATAGCATTTGCAATTAAAGAAAGTTCTCATGAGAAGAATCCAAAGTTTATTCATGCAAGCGGAAACATACATACTAGTACCAAGCCTACATCGAATTTCTGCATAAAGCAGAAAAAAGGAGAGACTAATTTAAAAATGTTCTACGCTAACGAAAAAGGTCACCAAACATGGGATCAACGGCACAAGGGTTAACGAAGCAAAGGACAAAATTCTCCATCTCTCTCTCTGCTTTCTCCAGCACATCGAAGCGACGGTTCTCACGATGAGTCGCTCCCCATCGATTGGCACCGTGTTCGTCCGCGAAAGCAGACATAATAGCTCGCCGGGCCTTAATCTGGCCCAGCAGATGAATCGAGCAATCCTTCAAAACCTGAGTAATCAGGCACGCTTCATGAAAGCCCTCGAGCTTTTCTTCTGCCGCGTCGAGCATCGCCAGGGTCATCTCCGCCGGGTGAGGAGGAATGTCGGTAAGCATGGCCGTGAGAATCATCCGGAGCCAGAGAGAACCCATCGGGAGGGGAGACCCTCTACGGATCAAGAGCTCGCGCATGGCCGAGTCACATTCGTTGTCAGAAAGGAGGGGGTCCACCAACCGAGCAGCAAAGCGGGGGATCATCTCCTCAAGAAGAACTTCCCACGGCTGTCGATGAGCATGAGGGCGATTACAAGCCATGGCACTCGTTCCTCTCTTAAAAAAAAAAAATATATATATATATATATATATATATATGATATGAATCTCTCTGAGAAAGGAGAAGAAGGCTATAGCCTCATATATAATGAAGCGCATTAAGTGCTTTGCGCGGAAAATCTTGCATGGTGAATTTATTTTCAAGGCCTAAAAAAAAAGGAAAGGTACCGAAAGTCAAGGAGATGGAACGATTCCCAAGCCCCTTTTTCAGCACCTAATATTGTGCACTGAAAATATGGCATGAGGAAAATCTTGTGAACCGTCGCATCAAGAGATCTCACGTGTAGAACACGTGAGGCCCAAACCTGCAGTGTATTTAAAAGGAAGAATATGGAGTAGTACCCTGCATATTAAAGCACAAACAACAATAGTAACAGAATAATAAGATTTCAGAGAAAAAGCATGCAAACACACAGAGACACAACAAAGCTTATCATCCAGACTTTAAGAAGGCGATACAAAATAAAAGAAAAACTTTTACAATGGTAAGGTTTCATACGCGGGGCATGGGTTGAGAAACTCAAAATTGACTTTATTCAAGATCTTCCAAGCATTTCGAACCTCCCGAGTATGCTTTCTCTCACGGTCACAAGCATCGGGGTCCCCGCGGATGTCCTCTACCCTCCGGTAGGCACCCAATATGGCTGACTGCTGAAAAATCTGATGAAGGAGATCGATGAGATCATCCCGCCTTCTCTTTGAGATCAAGCCCATAAGGTACACCGAATGCACCTTGTCCTCGGCAGTGTCCAAGGCCCCGAGTGGTATGCCGGCGCAAAAGAAAGGAAGGGCCTCCCGGATCGCCAGCACGATCAGCCTCAGAAGAGAAGAGCGACGGGGAAGTAGCCGATGGTTGTACTCATCAAAGCGGCTCATGATCTCGGCACACTGAGCATCGGTGAACTCCTGGTTCTGACTGCGGCCCAGCGCACGAATGTTCCCATAGGAAATGATCTCGTCAAGACGATACAGATGGGCGTCCATAATACCTGAAATAAAAATCACTAGAATCATTACAAAGTCCCCATCGCATTAATTGCAGGAGAATAGCCTCGGGCCAAGAGACCCCAAGGAGCCTTTGGGTGAAGGAATTGAGTTCTTCATAGGAATTAAATTCCTTATTAGGAAAGAGGAAATTAAATTCCCAGAAATAATTTTGATGGAATTAAAATCCATGGAGTTGAAACGCTGTCATCATCCCCCCGAAGATCACCTAAACCCTAAGAGATCCTACAGTTCGAAGGTTCCCTGTTCTTACGAAAAAACTTGAAGAAAAAATGGGTTCTTTACGAAACCCTTAATATGGATTTGAAATCCAAGGAGTTCTTTTGAAGACGAAGGCGCTTTGGCCGTTCGACATTATTACCTGAGGGAGAGGATCCGTCGACAGAGTTAAACTCTGGGAAATGTTCAAGACAGAGAACTAAGCTCTGGAAGCGAGAATTAAATTCTCAAAGAAGAAATTCTCAGAAGAAGAAGATGAGCAAAGTGAAGGCTCCTATGAAGAGACAGAGGTATTTATAGAAGGCAATGGAAACGTTTCATCTCCCCAGATCCCTAAGTGAATCCAACGGTCACAAAGATGACAGCGTTGCACTCACGGGCAGACACGTGAGAACAACGCTGTGGGGGCATTTGTTTCCTGATTTAAAATCAGGAAAGCTTCTGGGAAAAGCTTCAAAAAGGGGGCCACGTGCTTACACGTGACCGGCAGTCACGTGTCGACACGTGACATATAAAGCGGCAGAAAAGCACACATTAGTCCCCTGATCAAGACAAGGAAAAGAGCCTCAGAAGAGGTCACGTGCTTCCACGTGACCAAGGTCACGTGTTGCCACGTGACGTGCAAGACAGCAGATCAGTTCTCCCGTTGAACTAAAGAAAGAGAGTTCAAACAAGGGTCACGTGCTCACACGTGACCAGGTGTCATGTGGTAGCACGTGACATTGAAGCAGCAATCAGAAGACAGACGCAAGAGAAAGAGGAAGGCTCATTCCAAAAAGGGGTCACGTGTCCACACGTGACCATGGGTCACGTGGTCACACGTGACCGGCTTTCAAAGCCCATGTTGACGGCAGAATTAAATTCTGAAGGAAATTTGAATCCTTCCAAAGGAAAGTGAGTATCTGGGACCAATCAAATTAAAGATTCAGAGATGATTAAATATCATCTATCTATGGAAAATCTCGGGTTTGGAAAGATTTCCCCCTTAAATATAACCAAAATAACAAAGGAGAATCTCTGGATTTAAAATCCAATGGTGAATAAAATTCACCCAATAATCCAAAGGTCCAAAACGAATGATGGATGCAAATCAAATCTCTCAGTGAAGATTCATCAAAAACTAATTCATTCGGCTGCTTCTCCTATAAATAGGAGCCAAGAGACACAAAAAGAGACACAGAGAGAGATACATACGCAGGGAGAAGAAAAAGGAGAAATCTTTGATTCTTTGAAAAGACTTGGATCTTCTGCAAAAACCCTAGGTAAGAAAGGGAAGGCTTTCGGAAAGAAAGAGAATTTAATTCTCAACAGAGTTTAACTCTAATATATAAAACAGAAGAACACATTTCTTCTCTCTTTGATAGAGGATCTGCAAAGTGCACATCTCCCCTTAAGGTTGAGAATTTAATTCTCAATGGGTCGAGATCCTGCCATGCAGATCCAAAACATAGAGAAGGAATGCAAGCATGAGAATTTAATTCTCGCAGAACTATAGGAATTCAATTCCTTTAAAATAAAATTAGGGCTCGACCCTGTGTCATGGGAATTTAATTCCCTCAAAATAAAAAGAAGCAGGGTTTAACCCTAATTAAGAATATAGTTCTGTTGAAACAGCAGGAATTTAATTCCCTTAATCATAATTCTTTAAAACGGGAAGTTTAGTTCCTTAAAAGCTTTCATTAGGGTTTAACCCTATTCAGTTCTTCACACATATGAGGAATTTAATTCCTACAGAAAATTCAGAGTTCAACTCTATTTCAGAATATAAATCTTCAAAAGGAAGTAGGAATTTAATTCCTTTGAAAATTAAAAGCCCGAGGAATTTAATTCCTGAAAAAAGATCAACAGATCCTCTAAAAACGACACACATAGAGGCAGGGTCACGTGCCACCACGTGACCCCCCAAGAGATCTACAGAAAACCCTTTGAGGCTGTCCCTCATGTGACCCACGTGACCCTTAACAAAAGCTCTAACAAACGAGCATATGAATGCCCGTCACGTGCTGACACGTGACACTCAGAAAGATGCAGTAATCTCAGCAGAACCATTGAAGGGAAGGCACCCTCACGTGTTGCCACGTGACCTCTCTTGCCTTAGCGCTTAAAACTAAATTGGAACCCCAGAATCCAATCACTGAAACGACTGTTGGACCCTAGTGTTAAAACTTTACTTGCAGCGTTCAAAACTGACCACCTTAGTGTTTAACACTAATCTGAAAGCCTTGTTGCTGGTGTTTAACACCAACTATTCTGTTAGTGTTAAACACTAAAACTATTCCCAGTGTTCGACACTGATTGCTCTGAAGTGTTTAACACTAGGCTTTGGCCCAATTGGTTAAAGGGATGGAGGCAAAGCCTCTCCCTCAATGGACCAACAAAAAGTCAATATTCCAGACCTGACTGGACTTAGCCCAAGCTGGCCATAAGTCCTCAATTTGTGATTAACTGGGCCAATGGGCTCATAACATAATTGATCAGTCTTGACCCAAATTGAGCCAGGGATTATTTAATCCACCCCGGTTCTAGGGTACATCTCTTCACTCCTTTGATACTTGGCATTGTAATCCCTCGATGCCTTCAAAGAGGTGACGGTCCCGATGACCACTCATGATATGGACTGTGGGGTCCTTAAACCCATGCATAATGCAAAATTCCTGGTTACGTGGAACGCGGATAACGTCACTCTTTGACCCCGTGGAAAACGTCCAGAGCGGATCCTGGTCCTCGCAGAGCACGGCAGCGAACCCGTGTGAAGCATCCAGAGCGGAGCCTGGTCCTCGCCTAGCACGGCAACGAACCCGTGTGAAGCATCCAGAGCACATACCGGACTGTGGAGTCCTTAAACCCATGGACTATGACGTCCTTAACCTTGACCGAGACGTCTTAAAACTACCCATGGACCGTAATGTCCTTAAACTACCCATGGACCGCAATGTCCTTAAACTAGAATCATAGAGCCTCCATATGCTCTTTCGTCGGATCTAAACGGTCCTGTTTAAGTTGATCTTAGCCTCAAAGATGACTAACGCGTCCTTAAACCTTCAAGCAGACTGGACTATGAATCCCCCCTAATTAACTCTGGCTCGAGGGTACATCTCTGAACTCCTCTGACATCCGTCGTTGTAATCCTTCAACGTCGTCAGAGAGGTGATGGGTCCCGACGGCCACACATACAATGGACCACTATGTCCCTAAAACTGGAACAATGGAGTCCAAACGCTCCTTTGTCGGATCTAAACGATCCCGTTAAGTTGATCTTGGTCTCAAACTAGACTAATGTATCCTTAACGAATGTTCGAGTTGATCTTAGCCTCAAGTATGGCTAACGTGTCCTCAAACCAAACCCCCCTAAACCCAAATCTAAGATAATACGGATTTGGACTAGTCCATGCCCTACGGGCGACGACATAACTCGGTCTCCGTAAACGATCCACGGGCAGGAAAACATAAAACAAAAACACACGACACGAAGTGACCATCTGGAGAAGGAGAAAGTTGTTACCGCGATGCGGTAGCGTAACTAACTGCAGGGGCTTGCGCCTGCAGGGAAGAGCGTCCCCACAATCAAAAACCCCTCAAACGAGGGGGAATCTGACGAAGTCTGCTACATCGGACGCATCCGTCTAAACCTCCGATACATGGCGCCATGGATCGACTTGGCATCCTCGGAGAGGTGGACAGATAGCACCTATTGGCATCTGCCCCGAACCTCAGGCGAGACGGCCCGACGTCCCACGTGCCCGTTCGGAGGGGAACAACTTGCTACACCTGGTTCTCTACTCTATTCAAATACCTATAACTTCTCAAAATTCGGACCCTGTGTTTCCACGAAACACCTGTCTAAAAACTAGAGAAGTCATAAGTAAACCGAATATAGTATGAGGACCAACCCCTCTGTCCTGATGGACCCTGGACAACATACAATACTCTGTATAAGTCCCTTGAGTCTGAAAACTCATTCACTGTGTGTCGTAGGTTGAAAACTGTACTTATGGTTTTAAGAAGAATTACACCGTTGTTTAATGCTCCTTACCTAACCATCCACTGATATAGGTAAATGTCACAGACATAATTTCATAAAGGTATATCTCACTCTATGAAAATAGACGTACAGATATATCAATTTGAAACTGGTGCATAACAGCGGATATTCAAAACCAAATATTTGCCGTCCGGCAAACAACCCAGGTGACTTCCTCAAATATCACTGATTACAACGAATCCCGATATAATGAGGATGATCACCCAATTCCCAATAACTTACTCCCACTCATCATCTGTAAAACCATACAGATGTGAGAATCATACCTGGTAAATACATACCCTGGAGCAAGTATCTAATCGGGAAATCAGTTTTCTTTTAACATTACACAGTGAAATTGAAACATTGAAATGTTTCGATGGGGTATCCCGGTATTCCTAGTAATGCATCTTCCAGATTCACGACTGTAACCGTATAATTCTTTGCCACCTCTCCAAATCCCTTCATACGTCTTTAGTCATTACCTTCTGCACATCCCTTAGACCAAATGGTTTTCTTCCTTCCCTACCGTTCGGCACCAGCCTATGGTTTGGAAGAAGACTATCCAATAAGCGTAATGGGTGTACTGTCCTAATCCTAGGAACACTCGCAATGCGAAAGAAGGTGAAGATAAAAGACACATGAATAAATCTTATTCCTATTTCTCCTGAACCAGAATCCATCCCCGAACTGGAACAAGTTCCTTTCGAGTTCGTATATAACCATACGATGGATTATCCAATAAACTGTGGATCTTCGTAGTGATACGGAGTGTCCTGGAGAAATGCAAAGGTGATTTTAGGATTGGAGAAGGAATACTTGGTTTGGTCGTGAATATCTGTTGCAATTTACTTTGCCCTCTTACTAATCCCTTGCTTTGTCTTAACTTAATACCTTCTGCACACCATCGTTATGCTAATTAGTTTTCTTCATTCCCTACCGGTCGGCACCAGCCTAAGGTTTGGAAGAAGACAATCCAATTTGCGTAATAGGTGTACTACCCCTAAACCAAGGAGTACTCGTAACCTGAGAGAGGGTAAAAGGAAAAGACAACTGAATAATCCTATCCGTTTTCTCCAGAACCGGAAACCATCCTCGAATAAATCCCTTCGAGTTCGTATCTAACCATACGATGGTTTTGTCCAATGGAAGTGGACGTTCGTAGTAATACGGGGTGTCCTGGAGAAAAGGGTAAAAGTAGGAGTGGCAATGAGGTTTGCAACTCTGACAATCCAACAGCCAGTGTTTAAGAAGGCTCGGTTAATTTGGTCACTGAGTCATAGTCTTAGGGTCGGGTCAATGGTCGCTGCCAAAGAGAGAGAGAAAAGAAACACTCAGCGTGCACTCTAACCTAGATCAGAATGGTTACCAATTTATCTAATCTGGAAACCTCCCACTGTACCGTCAAATTCTCCTCCAAACCTGAAAGAAGAATTAGTCGGGGTCACCCGAGGAGTAAACTAACTCATCAGTGGGAATCGGGATCCAACTATCATTGCATGATAACGTGACGGAATCCGCTCACGGTATCACACTCCAGAAGGTATGCGCATATCTGGCAAGTTTCAGTTCTTTTGAAACTCCCGATGTGATTTCTGCCCCATGCTCTTATGACCTTGGCGTGAGGTCAAAATATCATAAGTCACATGTCAATTCTGCCCGTCATTATCCAGGTTAATTTGAACCCACCCGTACATACCCTTGACGTAGGCCAAAATAGTAGTACGACTGTCCCAAACCAACGCATCTATCTATGCAACAGATAAATACCCGGCAGCTACCAATCACTATGCCTTGGCGTGAGGTCAAAATACACAGCTTGAATACTACCGAATATTTAACTGAAATGACGGAGGGCTACGAATGGTTTCTGGCGAAAACCTTTAACGTAATGAACTTGATATCGTCGAAGGAACGGATAGCTTTTTAAAAATATAGTGACGAAAACCGTTGCTAAAGAGGTCACTCCCGGTGAAGGGATCTCGGCTCTTTCCCCGTAGAATGAGGTGCAGGATATTCCAAATGAATACCGCGATGCAAAGCAAAAGTAATCGGCTATAGTGAAGTTAATGCCCTGACGCAAACTTCTGTCCAAGGGGTCACTCCCGGTGAAGGGATCTCGGCCCTTGCCTCGTCGACTGAGGAGCAGGATATTCCAACTGAATACCACGATGCAAAACAAAAGTAAACGTCCTTGCAATAACAGCTTTTTGAAAAGTGTTCCAACAACATCAGATTAGGTTTGTTTTTAAACTTGCATTGATCCGAATCAATGCAGTCCCATCAATTGATCACACCAAAAAGAACGAAAATATACTGATGTACGTATATGCCATCCGCATTCGCCACTGGGTCCCGTCATTACCCGTTAGGTTAGCTAACTAACGACAGAGCGGGGACTGGACTAGCGCGGATGCAAAACATATACAACATCTACTAATATATATACCAATATATTATATTTCGCTCAAGGCGTGAAAGAAATGCAACATCACAGAAAATGTACAGCATCACAGAAACAATACAGATATCTGGGATCCCCGGGTTTCACAGAGCCACTACTGAAACCCGACGTTCCCCTGGTTGTGTGGATAGCCTGTGCAATGAAAACCTAGACCCCTACGGGCGCGGCAAGTTACCCGCCAAAACCTGAAGCGAGGCAGCCCCCTTCAGCACCGTGAATGGACCACCCAGCACTTCACGGAATCCGGCAACTTGGGCACCCCTCCTGGGTCAACCTGTACCCCCTACGAGTGCGGCGAATAGCCCGCCAATTCCAGAGTGAAGCCCCCTCCGTCTCAATGCCATGAGATGCAGGCTTGTTGCCTTCTAGAACCCGGCTATCCGTGCACCCCTCCTGGGGTAATCCTAGTACAGAAAGTAAAATATACATACAACGGGTACATCGACCGCAACCAGGTCGTGTCCCAAAATAATAATACAATCAGGCAGTGACGGCAGTCCACATGTCGGACGCTCGCCCCGCAATATCAAATGTACATAATACAACCACAACTGTACTAGCATTGCATCCAGGCTATCCCCACGACCGATCCGCAACATCACAGCAAAAACAGAACATCAACGTGAAAGTCACGTTCGCAAATCCGTCTAACCGGGCTATAGCAGTTAGACAGGATTTACCGATCGAGTGACATTCACGGTCATAGATATAATGTAAATACTGTGAAATAATGTGTTTAAAATATCCGATCAATCAAATTTTAACAAGTGGGCCCCCAAGTACTACTGTAGCACATCAAGAAAATCTGGGCCCAAAATTAATATTCCAAAACCCATATTTTAAGCCCACAAAGACACTGTAGAAATTTGGTGCAGGGATCTGCACAGTGCGCGGCGGAACCGCGGCCCAAAGTGGGTTTTGGCCGCGGTTCCGCGCCTCCACTGTTGACTGACCCTGTCGAATTTCTACAGTATCCTTGTAATCTCCAGTACATCAATTTTATACAACCTGAAAAATTTTTGGAGACCAAAAAATTTCAACAGAAAACTGTCGATTTAAAAAAAACTCGGTTTTGGAACTTTTGATCGATCGGAAATGCAAACACATTACACAAAGCTAGACTAAGTTAATGGCGAGGCTCTGATACCACTGTAAGTGCACGGCGGCGCCCCGGCCGTCAATCCGACGGCCAAATGCGGAAGCGGTGATAAACTTTAATTTTTCTTGAACTGGCAAACCGCCGCGCACTAATACCCGGATCGAACCACTAACTAGTCCTAGCTAACTATAAGATGGGGAAGAGAGATATACCGACAGATCCGAGTCCTCCGGTCTTCTCATCGTCGTCCCGATCTCCTGAGGAATGTCCCGTCTCCTCCTCGTCGCCGGAAGTGCACCACATCGCCTACTTCTTTTACGGGCTCCCACCTCAATGCCGAGGCAACTCGGGCACGAAGCTGGCTAGTCGACGTGCCCAAGGTTTGCTGTAGAATGTAGTGTACAAGTCTCATTTGGGGTTGTGGAGATTGCCATTTTTGGTGGAGGAATGATACAAGTTTTTGGAGATGGAGTTGTAGGATTTTTCCAAAGCCAAATGAGTGCAATTCCCTCATGGAAAAATGGGACAGCCCCTCTAGGAGCAAGGCCGGCCACTACAAGTGGTGAGGAGGGAAAAAATGAAAGAGTGGAAGTGTCTCAAAAATGAGAGCCATACTCATATGTTCCAAAAGAGAGAGAGAGAGGAAAGGTTATCATATGAACCAATGATAACAAGGCAAAACCAACACTCAACTAACAACCATCTCACATCAACAACAACCATGATGACTCAAAAAGTCAAGCCATCATGAGGAAGTCAAGAAGTCAAGGTCAAGGGATGGGGCTACATCATGAAACCATCATGATACAAATATAAGCAAAGACCCCCTCCACAAAATGCTTATTTGCAACAATGCAAATAAGCCCTCCTCCACCAATCTTCGGCCAATGAACGGAACAATGGAAATCGGCCGAAACGGAAAACAAACTGGCAACTCCAGAAAACTGGTCCCGTAATAAATTACAGGAAAACCCCGATACTGTGCATACACACCCGCATCTGTATTTCGACCGAAATACAAATGCAATGAGACAAAATCTCCACTGTACTATACTAGGATCCGGCTTAAAACAAAGCCAGCCAGTAATATCTGTTCGATCCTGATCCGTGCAATACCGCACGTATCTGATCGAACCCTGCCATATAACCATACGGCCTATAGTACAAACTGTCCGATCCTGATCCGTGCAATACCGCACGTATCTGATCGGACCTTGCCATATCTCCATACGGCCTCTACAACTTTTCGCCCGAAAGCTGAGTAACAGAATGTGGGGGACTCTAAAGACTCGTCAACACCTTGGTTGTGGATTTAACCACTAGCAGGTCAGAGGTATAAGCCAATACGTAACGGGCTACCAGGTATTGACTAAAAGGGACGTCTGTGAGCGAACTCAGCCTGACAACCCTACTGAGCCTGTCAGTGACAATATCCGTACAGTCCGGTCCGTTCGTCTATGAGCATCGCATGGCGGGCCTAGGGGGTTGGTAAAAGTCAGACCCCCAAAAGCGGTACAAGTCGTGTCGGAGTGTAACCCAGAACACCCTGAGATACTGCTGGAATACCTACCAGTAAATCTCCTTGCCTTGGCCAAGGACTTCGTGTAATGGCTCTCCTAGACACAGCGCGACCTCACCCCCAATACCGGGAGAGACGAACCCCTGAAGATATGCTCACTGCCTCCATGTGGCTCGGGACTGTACCCAACTAAAACCTGTTTGCACGACTCCTTTGAGCCGTGGTAGGGTAGTAATCAAAGTACAGTGGGAACTCACACGAGACAAATGACAATCCCCAGGTCGATGAACTAACCTACACACATGTCACCAGGGAACTGCCATCTGACGTCTGGTATATGACCAACTAGCATGTTCCCGGCGAGTCCTGTCCGGTGTACTCATAACCCAATGAGCACCTGTATACATCTTAGGTGATCCAACTGACACCAGTGGCTTATGAGACCGGCCACCGCCCCTCGTCGGGGTCTCGACTGTATACACTAGTCTACTCTGGAGTATCGATGCCCTGTCTCGAAACTCACACGACTAGGGACCATTTAAGGATATGCTTATAGACCCCAGCTCCCACTTATATGATCGCCCTCATACTGCTGGTGGTCAAGCAAGAATCCTAGGGGCTCTATCAACGTGTAATAGCAACTTGTCAGGTCACCTAAAACAGTACACGATGATAAAGGTAAACCAGATAGCATACTATCATCTCGAGTAAGATTGTCCTACCGGGATGGGTCCTCCATCAATCATTGCAATCACGTACCTGTGACCTAATAATTGACTCTGAGGGCACTATCTCCAACACCTTGGTCAATCGATCAACAATCACCCAAACTGCACTATTGCCCTTTGGACTCCGCGGTAAAGCTGTCACGAAATCCATGGTTATATGTTCCCACTTCCATTGAGGAATCGGAAGTGGTTGCAATAAACCAGCAACCCTTTGATGTTCAGCCTTAACTTGCTGACACACCAAGCACTTTGCTACAAAGCGGCCAATCTCCCGTTTCAGGCCTTTCCACCAGAAATGTTGACGTAGATCTCTGTACATCTTCATGCCTCCTGGATATACGGAATATGCTGAACTATGTGCCCCTTCATAACTTCTTCGCGAATGTATCCCTTTGGCACACACAAACGACTACCATATCGTAACGAACCATCTTCATGAATTAACAAGTCCGTTCGAAGTCCAGCCTCAACTTGTTCCCGAAACTTTTGCAATCTTAGGTCCTATAAATGTGCTGCTTTAATACTCTCGATCAATGACGACTGTACTTGCAGCTGCATCAACTGTCCTGAAGAATGCGGTAGCACGATCTCCAAATTGAATCTTCGAAAATCTTCAATAAGTTCCTTCTGTGCAGTCAACATCTGAATTGCTGGAAACCGACTAAGCACATCCGGCCAAACATCAACTTTTCCCGGATGATACTTAAGATCAAGATCGTAGTCAGCCATCAGCTCCAACCATCTACGCTGCCTCATAATAAGCTCCTTCTGTGTGAACACACACTTCAAGCTTTTGTGATCAGTGAAAACTTTGACCCTTTCGCCCAATAAGTAGTGTCTCCAAAACTTCAAAGCGAAAAATCATAGCTGCTAGCTCCAAGTCATGAGCTGGGTAATTCTTCTCATGGGTCTTCAACTGTCTCGACGCGTAAACCACAACCTTCTCATGCTGCATCAAAACGCGTCCCAATCATTTCCCAGATGCGTCGCTGTGAATCACCAAACCTCCGGAACTGTCTGGCACGGTCAAGATAGGAGCGGTTATCAATCTCTGCTTCAACGCCTCAAAAGCTGACGCACGCTATCCGTCCATACGAATGGTACTTCCTTACGCGTAAGCTTGGTTAAAGGCTCAGCCAAACGAGCAAAATTCTCCACGAACCTTCTGTAATACCTGGCAAGTCCAAGAAAGCTTCTGATCTCCGCAACGTTCTTCGGAATCGGCCAATCTCGAACTGCTGCAATCTTCTCGGGATCAACGACGATTCCATCTCCGGACACGACATGCCCCAAAGCTTCACTTCATCAAGCCAAAACTCGCACATCCTCCTTGTGCCATCTTTCTTCTTGTCTAGAAGAACTGGAGCTTCACAAGGTGAATCGCTGCTGTGAAACCATTCCCCTTCTCAAGTAATTGACTTCTTCCATCTCCACTGGTGCCATTGGATAGTACGCCTTGAAATCGGCGCTGCACCAGAAATAAGATCAATCGCGAACTCCACATCTCGTTTTGGCGGTAAACCCGAGATGTCCTCGAACATGTCCATGAAATCTCGAACAACAGCTGGCGCTTCTGCTTCTATCGACGAAAGAACATTGTTTTGTCGGCCTAGCCCTACACTCGACTGGTCCGACAGAACTGCTTCCTCCAGCAAAAACAAACTCCGGATGTCCGGGAATCTGGAAATTTGCTTTCTTTTCTCTACAACCAATGTGAGCGTGGAAAGTGCCGAAAAATCCATTCCCAAGACGACTTCATAGCTGCCGGTAACAATCACCAAGAAATCTACAAATAGCTCTCGTCCGCCAACAACAACAAAACAATCCTTACATCCTATATTAGTTATGATTTTCCCATTCCCAGTGTGTATGTCCCAATACTAAACAGGGTCGTGCAAGTAATCGAGTGTGTAGTAATAAACTTGGATGACAGAAATCAATGGGATGCACTAGAATTGAATAACGCTAATGCGAGAAAACCATGAACAAGTAGGGTACCTGAAACGGCTTCCTCTGAAGCTTTAGCCTCTTCAGCCGTCAGGGTAAAAGCTTGAGCCTGATTAGCTCCCTGAGTTAATTGCTCCTGCTCCGGAAACTGCTTTTGCGGTGGCTCCTGATTATCTTCCTTCAATCTTAGCTTTGACGTACAAGTATCAATGGTATGATCAGTTGATCCACAAATCAGACAAAGTCTAAGTCTCCTTCGACAATCTCTCCAGAAACGACCCGATCGTTGGCAGTAATCGCACAACACCCTTCCTTTTTGCTTGGGAAAAACTGGCCTCCTAATATCTGCTTTCTGATGAAGCTTCGACAGACAAGCATCGATAGTGTGGTCTGCCGACCCGCAGTTTAAACTGAGTCCAAACTTTCTTCGACAATCCCTTTGCACATGCCCAGGTAAACGGCAAAGGTCACAAATCACGCTCCTTCTACGATCAGCAATGACAGGCTTCTTCATAGGTGTTATGCCACGTCAGTTCACCGGAATACCTCTGCGTACGGGCGTTTGGTTTGGTGTGGACGCCGGCTTCAGCTCGGTCTGCTGCTTGTGATCCTCTAGCAAGTCACGAATTACTCCAAGCAAAGTGGCATCATCCATACGCCTCTGGTAAGATCGTGGATTCCTGGCTTCCATGATCCTATAACCAAGACACCAAAGGAGGTTAGTATGATAAACAAGATTCAAACTTGCGATGAATGATGATCATGAATCAAGGATATGAATCAAAACTAGAACTCCAAGTTACTTAAATAGAGTACCGCATTGTAACCATGCTGCAATTCATAGTTACAATCACATAACTCCACTCAAGTCGTCCAAATCCTAGAGATAAACAATAGGGAACCAAAAGTTTCAAGTCGAGATGCAAAGAAATTTGCATATCGTCAAGGTAAGGATCAGGAGGGAGTTAAGATTCAAGAATGGCAACATGGTAAAGTGGCAAGACATGTTCTTAATCTCGAGTATCCCGATTCATGTATTGGGTCCAATACCCAACTATAAAAAGAATCAAACGCGATTAACCTAGGTCCTATGTCTCTGATACCAAACAAACCATGTCATGCCCCGCTTCCCAGAGTACGCTAAGATAGGCACGTGACATAGCCAACCATGCTACCTGTGGATAGGAAATATCCTTCCACAGTCACATTACGGCTGTAGAGATATCAATAACAATAATAAACTATCTAACACATGTCCATAAGCCAGAATAAAACGATTCAAGAATAAAATAATGCGGAAGCAAAAGATCCAATGCAAGAATAAACTGGAATGTACGTCCCATAATGCGGGCTCACATCAGGAATGAAAATACCGAAAGTAAAATAAACTAACTACTAATAAGTCCTCACTGCTCAGCCTGCTGACTGAAATACTCCTGCTCGGCCTGCAGCAAAGGTAAAGAATCTGGGCCATGCAAAACCCAGACGTCAGTGCGTCATAATATCAAGCAATAATATAAACAGGGGTTGCAAGACATGCAGGTATGAGCATGAACGGTAAAACAGGTAAAAACAACAATATAAATAAGGACAGTGAAGGGTAGTGTGTAGTGAGTAATATAAACTGGTCTACTGTGTTAACTACTCTCAAGTCTTTGAAATCAATTTGATGAATCATCGATGTAACTCAATAGTATCTCGTGCGTGTCCGGGATCACGGTCTAAGACTCTCGGGCTGACTCCGAGACGTGCCGCAAGGCAGTAAAGGGTAGTAGGTACTGATGAATGATGTCAGTAGCAGCATCCCGTGGCTGGCCTAGCCCGTAAGGCTGATCAGTAAAGGTATCGAACTGTCGAGTTACAAGTCAGGTTTCATCATTGATTTCCCCATACCCCCAAGTTATATGTTCAAGTCAGGTATTAATAAATCTGGAGCTAAAGCCAACACGGGATCAAGCAGGTACAGGTTTGTCTTGATAGACAACAGGAAATGTCCGTAGGGACAACATGTCAAGCTTGTTGGAATTAGTAACAAGATCAGGTAACATGTCAAGCTTTGGTATATCAAGTCAAGTCAGGTAGTGTATATAAATCCAATCATGTCAAGTGGTGTATAATATCAAGTCGTGTCAAATAGTAGTGTATCAAGTCATGTCAGGGGGTGCCCAAGTATCACGTGGGTGCTCAAAATCAAACTATACTAAGCATGAGTATACAAAACAAGTATGGGGTACTAATGTAACAATAAAATGGAATAGTGTGATGTGGTATGCAAATGGTATAAATTCAAACACATGGATGCACAGTTATCGATTAGGGTCAAGATTATAGTTCCAATATTAATTAAAATACACTATATCAAATATGGAATGTTAATATCACATTATTATGTATTATATGATCTATGGATGCAATTGTATATATACTATACGAGATGGATGCAAATAGGTGTCCGAAAGGTTATAAACTATTAGAAATGGTACTATGGGCTATACAACTAAGCAATATGTGATATAAATATGGATATGGGTACAGTGTATTGTAATCTCATATGCAACAAGATATGTTTTTAAATTCTAGATCTAAAATGATATAAATGGAACATCGAAATGTTAAAATGTAATATAGGGCACTAGATTCAACAACAGGTTTAATATGTATTTAAATAAGTATGTAATAATTTAAATAGCATGTAGCAAGTTTTACATGCCTAGACGATTCAAGAAACGGGTGTACGGAACGTCTCACGTCGGCGAAAAAGTCGCGACGCACGCACGGTACACGGAACGGAACCAAACAACGCACAGAGGTGATCACCCAAGTCAGATACGTTTGCTGGCTCATCGGGATCGTCGACGTCACGACCGGTTTTCGGCGAACTACAAAGACAGAGAACATTTCTTCATTACATAGAAAGAATGGAAGGGAAAGGAAGAAAGAAAGAAGAAAGGAAGGAGAGGGGGTGCTAGGCTCACTGGGTTGCACCGGATCTGGGACGTGGAGCGACGACGAGATCACTCCGGCGAACCTCGTCGGTGGTGTAAAGGTGTGCAGGGGCTCGGGTCTGGTCTCGGGTATGCACAGGGATCGGGGAAGGAGAGAGTAGGTGGAGGTGTTGATGAGGGTGAAGAGGCGGCGACGAAACGGCGATGGTGACGACGGCGGCGATGAGGTAGGCAAGGGGATGACGGCTGCGGAGGCAGGCGGCTAGGGTTCATGGGTTTAAAAAATTGGAAGAAGGAAGGAATGTATAAATATACAGGGAGAGAGAGAAAGATATAAGGAAAGAGAGAGAGAGTGGTGAACAGTGAGGAGAGATGATTTTGTTTTTATTTGGGAGAGTGAGAAAGAGATAGCGGTGAGAGAGAGAGAGAGAAAAAGAAAGAAAGAAAGGAGGAGAGAGAAAGATGCGTTTGGATTTTAAAATTAATTTAGAAAAAATATTAAATATATATACAGAGAGAGACAGAGAGATTTAGCTGTGAGTAAAAAAATATATATAATATATTTTTTATTTAAAAGTATATTAATAGTTTATAAATATATGAAGAATATAATATTAGTCCGTTTTGAGATTTTGGCAAATACAAACTTACTCCAAAACACGTCCGGGTCGGGTCTAAAAATTCAGATTTTAAATATGAAAAATTTATGCGACTTCCAAATTTCAAAATGAATGCTCTGGTAACGAAAATGCATACCCCCAAGAACGGATGCACGTACGTGCGTGTAGCCATCCAAACACGTCCGTTTCACTGAACGGGACGAGAACAAGATGCGCGGACGCTACCACGGGGTTAAGGGTATCATGCAGGCTATGAAATGCAATTTTAATTTATTTTACAAGACCTAAATGTTATATGGTAAAATATGCGATGTCAGATGAAATGCCAATATGCAGTATACATGAGATGCACGTGTCTATGTAACAAGTCAGGGTAATCTATAAATATGAATCAAACAGGTTCAACAAGCGGGTCGGGTCGAATGCAATGTAAAATATAAAACTACCATTCGCACCCAAAACCCGTTAAATCAAGAAAATACTACAGATAAGTAAATACGGGAACTGGAATTGGTATAAGTGAACTATGTTGTTACACCGACACTCGAAACATCATGAAACCAGTGTCTAGCATCGACACGTAAATCCTCATAACTCAGGCGATGTCACCACGAATGGCCCTGACGATATGTCATACATCACCCTGGTAGGTATCCCCACGATAACCGCCGAGTCCAAATACAATCACCGGTAGGTAGTGGTCCCACCGCCAAGCTTGTCGTCTACACCACGAAATCACCACTCTCCCCGGGGTACCATACCGGGTCCACCATGTACCCGCAAACGATGCATCCCGCTCCTCGAATCGGGTATCACAAACCAAATCTCATAACCGAGAAATCACAAGGTGGACGCACTGAAATATCATATCAAGAGAAACCGGGTTTTCAAACAATACATGGTTTTCTTGAAATGCCCCCACGGTTCTTAAATCCATAAATCATATGAAATCCATATCTCAATGCGTAAATCCATGAAAACTGATTTATGCAACATAAAACAACAATATGAGCATATCAAGAGAAAACCGCTATTTTAAATTGTAGGGTTCCTAGGCACGCTAATGAAGTCGCACAAGGCATCAACCATGCCAATTTTAAATTTTATGAGTGCCGAGAAACCCTAATACGGATCGTCGACTAGAATTTTAAGCGAAACAATAAACTAGTTAACAACTTAACTAAAAGAAGAATGCTACAACTTTTGTAGATCCGGTTATCCACTTCCTTAGCTCCATGTAGTCGTTCCCTCGCTGTCCATCTCGAATCCCGAACTTTCTCATCGGCTTCATCGGAGAAATGAGCGGACTAGTCGTCGGCTTCGATGCCGAAGATGATCTACGTCGAGGCTACACTGGATCAAGCTCCGACTTCACCTAGTTGTGAAACTTGTGAAGAAAACACCCAAAACCACTTGGCAAGAGGTAGAGGATGAAGAAATAGGAGGTGGGTTCACTTTAGAATTAGATTTCTCACTTTAGAACTCAAGATGCCATTGATGGAATCAAGCTTTCTTTCTTGATGAAGATGATGAAGAAGAAGAAAGAATATGATGAGTGTTGTCAAAAAAGAATAATAAAATCCATACTTATCATCTTCTAACCATGGTCAAGTGTAGAGAGTTAACTATAGTTTAGATGAGTGGTTAGGGTTAGGAGAAGAAGACAAAGTGGTCACTTGGTCAAAGCTTCATGAAGCTTCAACAAGCTTCATGATAAAAGAAACCATTTTGTTTTCTATTATCTATTTCTCAAAAAAGAAAAGATAAATAATTAAGTGAAAATATGAAACCCTAACCATTCACTAAACATGTTTTAAGTCTTTACACAAATCCAAGTGAGTATGTATCATCAAACATGATACAATCAAGTGCACACAAAATATATCACATATACAATGTGCATATCAAGTGAGAAAATCCCTTTTAAAATGAACCAATACTAGTTAATGCAAAGTAATATATCAAATATATAATTATACATTAAATCATTAAATCAACACTTGATTCAATGATCCGGTCATGTCGCACATAACCGACTAGTATACAATGTATCGATTTATCGAATCAATGATTCGATAACTAGGTTATATCGTATACAACCAATCGAAACATTCGTCGCGAGAATGTAATACGGTATCACATACACGCATTATTCTCGGTCCCGCACATATCTCATATGCGCTCCTATTTCGTTTCGCTTGAGCCAGGAAACCTCTGTGTAGGACTCTAAAGACTCGTCAATACGCCGGTAGCAGATGATGATCATATCAAGCACCCACAAGCCGCAAGCGGTCTGCTAAACGTAACGGCCATCCGGGTATTGAGCGATCAGAAGATCGACGAGCTAGCCCGCTCACACTCCTGTGAATCCAACCAGTAACACTTACCGTACAGTCCGGTCTGTTCGTCTGATATGTCGCATATCAAGTCTAGGGGTGGTATACGTCAGACCCCAATAACCGATAAGTCGTGCCGATGTGAGGCTCATAACGGGTCGAGAAACTACTGGTAACACTTACCAGCAAATCTCTGATCAGCCCTGGCCAGGGACTTCCCTGTTACGGCCAATCGAGCACTGCGCAACATCAACCCCCAATACCGGGAGAGACGAAACCCCTCCTATCGCTCATTGCCTCCATGTGACTCGGGACTGTACCCAAAGACCACCGTTTTGCACGCCCTCATGGACGTGGTAAGGTGGAGATCAAAGCACAGTGGGAATCACACAAGACTCTATGACGATCTCGGGTCTACAGACTAACCTGCACAAGTGTCACCTGAGAACTGCCATCTGACGTGAGGTATAATACCATCTGGGAGTTCTCGGCGAGTCCGTCCAGTGTACCCAGTCTCCACTGAGCACCCGTATACCATCTCTGATGTCAAACACCAATGGATATGGGATCATCCATCGCCCATCTCATGGGTCGAGAAGCGTATACGCTAGTCTACACTGGTATATCGATGCCCCATCTCGATACACCCACGACTAGGGACATTGAAGGATGTACTTATGGACTACCATGTCCCCACTAGTATGATCTACATCATAGTCCAGGCAGTCAAGTACACATCCTAAGGGCTTTACCAACATGTAACTATAAGACAGTTTAAAGAGACTAGTATACATGTTAAGATAAAGAGAAACCAGATAGCATACTATCATATCGAGCAAGAAAGTCATCTCTATATATGTCCAAGCATCCAATATAATATACATCATCTGTACAATACTGGCCTCTAGGGCATACATACAACTAACATAAATGAATCCAGCTTTAAAATATATCTTGCGGTTCCAAAAATCCTCCGAAAAACAGGTGCAGCATTATATGAGGTGTACATGTAATTGTAGCAAGGTTTAATATCTACATGTAAGCAAGTATGTATGATGCATTTCATAAGCGCAATAATCCACGACTCAATATCACATGTCAAATCAATACCACTTAGGGTATATACAACTATAGCGAAAATATGCGGGTGTACATGTCAATATGTGTGCATGATGTGCGTGTAGCTGTAATCGAATATGTGGGTGTACATGTCAATATGTATGTATGATGTACAAGTAGCTATAGTAAGGTATACGTGAAATGGAATAAGAGTTACTATCTTAACTATCCATGTCCAATACAATATCACGTATGTAGGTCTCAACAATATCTCATACGCACAATGGGATAAGGGTCACTGCCTCAATTATCCCTCTCCACTACAATAATACGTATGTATGTGGGTTGTGCGTGTCATGGAAATTACTGACGGTGTGGATGTAGTATACAATTTAGTGCTCGTGCAACATGATCCGTCAGTAATGTGTTATATCTAAAGGTACAAGTCAAGATACAACAGATAATACTATGCAATAACGTTCATATGAAATTAACTAATATGCAATAACATGCAGCTATCCTATCATATCAGCCCCGACGCATAACGCCATACGGGCGATTTCCCCGTAGATGTAAAATCTACTCACCGATGGTCTCAAGCTATGAAAATCCGACCACCTGCTTCCCCTTGTTCGTAGCGTCCGAAGTCCCCGCTTGCGACGCTATAAATTCACAAACACATAAACAGAGCAAAATCTCAGAAATCGACCAACATAACATAAAACTACATTTTAAACGACGCACCAACACTAAACTAACTCACGAGTGTTCTTCTAGTGGCTAACGTGCGTAACGAAACCATGAAACCTACCCAAGTGCAGAGCTGCACAAGATCACGATTCATGTCGGATTACGTAACACGCGGACACAAAACACTAGATTATAGGAAAACGATCCCAAATTTTGCATACTGTAATTACTCAAAAATTAAACAGTACCAAACACCCTTAACCTACAGCAGATAACTACCCACAAAAAAACCAACACTCAACTCCCCTCAAAACCCGACGTCGCCGGAATTTGCTCTAGGGTCGCCGGCCAAAACCGTTGGGGTGGTGCTCGTGTCTCAGGTGGGATCTTAGGTTCACTAGTACATCACAAAAATATTGTTTGGTCACTCGGTAAAAATCCCAGATCACAGCAGTGTAGGGTTCCTAGGCACACTAATGAGGTCTCACAAGGCATCAACCATGCCAATTTCGAATTTTACGGTGCCGAGAAACCCTAGACTAGATCGTTAACTAGAATTTTAGGCGAAATATGCAACTAGTTAACAACTTAACTAAGTGAACCGAAAATACAACCTTTGTAGATCCGGTCCTCCACCTCCATAGCTCCATGATGATGTCTCCTCGCTGTCCAAATCGAATCCATGACTCTAGCATTGGCTTCATCGGAGAAATGGGCGGGCTAGGTCGTCGACTTCGATGCCGAAGATGATCTACGTCGAGGCATCACAAGATCAAGCTCCAACTTCACCAAGCCATGAAACTTGTGAAGAAAACGCCCTATACTACTTGGCAAGTGGTAGAGGATGAAAAAATAGGAAGTGGGTTCACTTTAGAATTGGATTTCTCACTCTTTTTCACTAGTTGCCATTGATGGAGGCAAGCTTCTTCATCTTGAAGAAGAAGAAGAAGAAGAAGATATATTATGATAAGTTATATGCAAATAGAAAATAAATGAATACTTATCATAATCCATCCATGGTCAAGTGTAGAGAATGAACTAGGGTTAAGTTAAAGGGTTAGGGTTTAGGAAAGAAACAAAATGGCTTTGACTTTCAACACTTCAAGAAGTTTCAAGAAAGAAACAAAATAAGTCACCACTTTATTTATCCTTCCAAAAAGAATAAATAAATAAATAAATGAATAGATAAGAAAAACAAAACCCTAACCATTTAATAACCATGGTTTAATTCTTTACACAAACCCAAGTTAGCATGTATCATCAAACATGATACAAACTAGTGTACAAAAGTATATCACATATACAATGTGCACAGCAACTGAGAAAATCCATTTAAAGTGAACCAATAGTAGTTAATGTAAAGTAATATATCATATTTATAATTATACATTAAATCATTAAATCAACACTTGATTTAACGATCCGGTCATATCGCATATAACCGACTAATATCAATAGTAACAACTTATCGAATCAACACTTGATCCGATAACCCGGCTATATCGCATATAACCGATCTCTGTCACATATCGCGAGAATCGAATACAGTATCATATACTGGTATTATTCTCGGTCCCGCACATATCTCATATGCGCTCCTATTTCGTTTTGCTTGAGCCAGGAAACCTCTGTGTAGGACTCTAAAGACTCGTCAATACGCCGGCAGCAGGTGATGATCATATCAAACACCCACAAGCCGCAAGCGGTCTGCTAAACGTAACGGCCACCCGGATATTGAGCGATCAGAAGATCGACGAGCAAGCCCGCTCACACTCCTATGAATCCAACCAGTAACACTTACCGTACAGTCCGGTCTCATCGTCTGATATGTCGCATATCTTGCCTAGGGGTGGTAAACGTCAGACCCCAATAGCCCGATAAGTCGTGTCGATGTGAGGTCTATAACAGTTCGAGAAACTACTGGTAACACTTACCAGTAAATCTCAGCAATCCTGGCCAGGGATTTCCGGTTATAACCAATCGAACACAGCGCAACATCAACTCCCTATACCGGGAGAGACGAATCCCCTCCTATCGCTCATTGCCTCCATGTGATTCGGGACTGTACCCAAAAACCACCGTTTTGCACGCCCTCTTGGACGTGGTAAGGTGGAAATCAAAGCACAGTGGGTATCATGTTGGAGATAGTGCCCTCATAGTCAATTATTGGATCGCAGGTACGTGATTGCAATGATTGCGGAGGACCTATACCGGTATGACAGTCTTGCTCGAAATGATAGTATGCTATCTGGTTTGCCTTTATCAGTCGTGTACATGTTCAGGTGACTGATTGCATGTTACACTTTGATAGAGCCCTTAGGATCTTGCTTTACTACCAACTGTATGATGGCGATCATATACGTGAGAGTTGGGTAGTTTATACGCATATCCTTAATTGTGGTCCCTAGTCGTTGGAGTTTCGAGACAGGGCATCGATACTCCGGAGTAGACTAGTGTGTACAGTCGAGACCCCGACGAGGGGCGGTGGCCAGTCTCACAAGCCACTGGTGTCAGTTGGATCACCTAAGATGTATACAGGTGCTCATTGGGTTATAAGTACACCGGACAGGACTCGCCGGGAATCTGCTAGTTAGTATTATATCTACCGTCAGATAGCAGTTCCCTGGTGACATGTGTACAGGTTAGTTCATCGACCTGAGGTCGTCATTTGTCTCGTGTGAGTTCCCACTTTGCTTTGATTTCTACCCTACCACGGCTCAAAGGAGTCGAGCAAACAGGTAGCTTTTGGGTACAGTCCCGAGCCATATGGAGGCACGTGAGCGGATCGGCAGGGGATTCGTCTCTCCCGGTATTGGGGGCGAGGTTGTGCTGTGTCTAGGAGAGCCATTACACAAAGTCCATGGCCATGGCAGGAGATTTACTGGTAGGTACTCCAGTAGTATCTCAGGGTGTTATTGGGCTTCACTCCGACACGACTTATACTGTTATTGGGGGTCTGACATTACTAGCCCCCTAGGCGGATATGCGATACTCATTGACGAACGGACCGGACTGTATATACATTGTCACTGTTAGGCTCAGTAGGGTTTCTGGATGAGTTCACTCATCGGCCTCCCTTGAGTTCGCTCATCAGCTTCCCTTGAGGTCAGTCCATGGGCAGCCGTTACGCATAGCTAGTGCCGCTGACGGTTTGTGGTTAAACCCACTGCCAGGGTACTGACGAGTCATTAGAGTCCCCCACAGACAGTTTCCCAAGTTCGGGCGAAACGTTGTAGAGGCCGTATGGTTTTATGGCAGGGTTCGGAAAATGCACGTGCGTATACGCACGTGTTATTTTTCGGGCAGATGATACTGGTCGGCTTTGGTTTAAGCCGGATCCAAGTATTATATTGAGTAGGTATAATATCTTTGTCTCAGTTGCATTTGTATTCGGTCGTAATACAAATGCGGGTATATTTATACAGTTTCGGGGTTATCCTGAAAGTCGTTTCAGGATCACTTTTGGAAGTTGCCAGTTTCCAGTTTTCTATCAGCCGTCTTTTAACATTCGGTTAAAGACGGGTTTATCTTTTCTTCTGTTAGGGTGAGTCATCATTCTAGAAGCTTCTAGAAGTGATGATGAGGCTTGTGAGTCATTAGTGCATTAATGGTGTCATTAATGCAATAATGACTCATGCTTTGATTTCAAACTTTTCTTGTTTTCCTTAAGATATTATTATGTGTTCACATATGATATTTTGTGCTTAAGGTTACTCTCTTGCTCCTACACTCACCCTCCTCCTTCTCTTTATAAGAAAGGCCCCTCCCCTCTCTCATTTACTTACTTGATTCATTTGTGAAAAGATTATGATAGTATTTGGGGTGCATGGAATTTTACAGTTCATTCCATCACCCGATTCCCTCGGCAACTTCATTAACCGATCGTCCACGGATTTGGACGAAGTGAGACAAAGTCATCTACTCATTCTCTACATCATTCTTGGTCGTCTCTTTTAGCAAACTTGGCGATCGAGTTGCCTCAAGTCAGAGGCGGGAGCCCGTTTAAAGAACCGATCATGTGGTGCCACCTCGACGAGGAGATCGGAGATCGACGAGATCGGAGCAGCCGCAACGAAGCGTGGGATGATGGTTGAAGAACGAAGGACTCGGATCGTTCGGTACAATCTTTCTACACTCTTTACAGTTTGTTAGTTTAGCAATAATGGCAGATCCGGGTTAAAGTATACGATAGCGCCAGTTTAAAAGTTTTTGTTCCGCATTTGGCGTCTGTAGACTGCCGGGGCGCTAGCGTAGACTTACAGTGGTATCAGAGCCTCACCATTTTGCTATACTAACTTGTGCTAACGCATTTAAAACATCGATCGAACCGGAAATCAAAAATCATAATTTCTTCACTTGACAGTTTCTGTTGATTTCAAATGGTCTCAAAAATGAATTCTGCATGTCTTAAAAATCCGTGCAGGGATTTCTAAGAATCACGACGAAATTTGAGCATGTGATTCCTCTAATGAGCCGCGGAAACGCGGCCAAACCCATGGTTTGGCCGCGCATCCGCGGCCATCCTAGGGAATCAATGCATCAAATTTTGTCAGTTTCTTCTCTGTTGGATTTTGTGATTTTTGGTATATATCAATTGCGCCCAGGTTTTGTTACTGTTCACCAGTAATTCGTGGGGCCCATTTTTTTGATATTTGGTCGATCGAAATTTAAACGCGTTAGTTTACAGTGCTTATATTATATCTCCGACCGGGAATGTCATTTGATCGGTAAACCGCGTCCGATTGCTATAGTTCTTTTAGACGGGTTTGCGAACGTGACATTCGCGTTGATGTTCTGTGTTGTGCTGTGATGTTGCGGATTTGTCGTGGTGGATAGCAGTGTGCAATGGTAGTACAGTTTGAGTTTATTTGTACATTTGATATTGCGGGGCGAGCGTCCAACTTGTGGACTGCCGTCACTGCCTGTTGTATAATATTCTTTTGGGGCATGACCAGGTTGCGGTCGATGTACCTATTGTACTATTTTTCATTACTGTACTAGGTTTTGCCCCGCGACGGAGTGCACGGATAGCCGGGTTCGGGAAAGCAACGGGTCCGCATCTCATGGCTTTGAGAGGCAGAGGGGCCCCACTTCAGAATTGGCAGACTATTCGCCGCACTCGTAGGGGGTACAGGTTGACCCAAGGAGGGGTGCCCAAGATTACCGGATTCCGTGGAGTGCTGGGTGGTCCATTCACTATGCTGTAGGGGGCTGCCTCGCTTCAGATTTTGGCGGGTAACTTGCCGCGCCCGTAGGGGTCTAGGTTTCATTGCACAGGCTATCCACACGACAGGGGAACGTCGAGTTTCAGTAGCGGCTCTGTGAAACTCGGGGATCCCAGATATCTGTATTGTTCTGTGATGCTTATTACTTTTCTGTAATGTTGTATATTATCACGCCTGGAGCGATTATGTATATTGGTTTATATACTATTAGATGTTGTATATGTTTTACACCCGCGCTAGTCCAGTCCCCGCTCTGTCGTTAGTTAAGTAACCTAACGGGTGATGACGGGACCCAGTGACGAATGCGGATGGCATATACGTACATTTTATTTTCGTTCTTTTCTGGTGTGATTAAATGATGGGACTGTGTTGATTCTGATCAATGCAAAGTAAAACAAACCTGTATACAGTTGTTGTAACAATTTAAAAAGTGTTATTGCAAAGACGTTTCCTTTTGTTATGCATAGCGGTATTCAGTGGAATATCCTGCACCTCATTCGACGGGGCAAGGGCCGATATCCCTTCACCGGGACTGACCCCTTGGGCAGAAGTTTGCGTCAGCGTAATAACTTCACTATAGTCGATTACAAGTTGCTTTGTATAGCGGTATTCAGTGGAATATCCTGCACCTCATTCCACGAGGAAAGAGCCGAGATCCCTTTACCGGGAATGACCTCTTTAGCAAAAGGTTTTCGCCACTATATTTTAAAAAGCTATCAGGTTCCTTCAGCGATATCAAGTTCACTACGTTAAAGGTTTTTCGCCAAAAACCAGCCGTAGCCCTCCGTCGTTTCTTATGGATGGTCAGTAGTATTCAAGCTATGTTTGTTGGCATACGTCAAGGCATGGTGTTTGGTAGCTGCTGGGTATTCATTTGTTGCATAGATAGATGAGTTGGTTTGGGACAGTCGTATTACCTTGTTGGCATACGTCAAGGGTATGTACGGGTGGGTTCAAATTAACAAGATAATGACGGGCAGAACTTGACATGTGACTTATGATTTGTTGGCATACGTCAAGGTCATAAGAGCATGGGGCAAGAAAATGATATCGGGAGTTTCTAAAGAAACTGAAACTTGCCAAGTATGCGCATACCTTCTGGAGTATGAGTAACGTGGATGCATTCCATCACGTTAACATGCGATGAGAGTTGGATCCCGATTCCCACTGATGAGTTGGTTTACTCTTCGGGTGATCCCGATTGATTCTTCTTTAGGTTTGGAGGAGAATTTGACAGGACAGTGGGAGGTTTCCGGATTAGATAAAGTGATGACCATTCTGATCTAGGTTAGAGTGCACGCAGAGTGTTTCTTTTCTCTCTCTCTCTTTGGCAGCGACCTTTGACCGACCCTAGACTTTGACTCAGTGACCAGGTTGACCGAACCTTCTTAAAATACTGGCTTTTGGATTGTCTGAGTTGCATAAGTCATTGCCACTCCTTCTTTTACCCTTTGAATTTCTCAGAACACCCGTATTACTACGGATATCCACTTCCATTGGATAGATCCATCGTATGGTTATATACGAACTCGAAGGGACTTCTTCGGGGATGGATCAAGGTTCAGGAGAAATAGAATTGGTTTATTCAGTTGTCTTTTATTATCACCTTCTCTCAGGTTGCGAGAGCTCCTTGGTTTAGGAGAGTACACCTATTACGCTTATTGGATAGTCTTATTCCAAACCATAGGCTGGTGCCGAAAGGTAGGGAATGAAGAAAACCAATTAGCATAAGTAGGGTGTGCAGAAGGTAATATGTAAAGACAAAATAAAGGGATTAGAAAGAGGGCAAAGTAAATTGCGACTGATATCATTCACGACCAAAACCGCGTACTTCATCGCCGCTCCTATTTCACCTTTAAAAAGAATAAGGTATTATTCAGTTGTCTTTTATCGTCACCTTCTCTCGAGATGCGAGTACTCCTTGGTTTAGGAGGGTACACCTATTATGCTTACTGGATAGTCTTCTTCCAAACCATAGGCTGGTGCCGAACGGTAGGGAAGGAAGAAAACCATTTAGCCTAACGATGGTGTACAGAAGGTAACGACTAAAGACAAATAAAGGGATTTGGAGAGACGGCAATAAAATATACGGTTGAAGTCATGAATTGGATTATGGAAGAGGCATTGCTATGAATACCAGGATACCCCTACGAAACATTTTCATGTTTCAGTGCATCGTTAAAAGAAAACCTGTTTTCCCGATTAGACACTTACTCCAAGGGTATGTATTTACCAGGTTTCATTCTCATATCTGTATGGTTTTACAGATGATGAGTGGGAGTAAGATATTGGGAATTAGGTGATCATCCTCATTATATCGGAATTCGTTGTAATTGGTGATATTTGAGGAAATCGCCAGGGTACAGTTTTCCACCTACAACGCACAAGTTTTGAGTTGTTTAACTCAGCGGACTTATACAGAGTATTGTATGTTGTCCAGTGTCCATCAGGACAAAGGGGTAGGTCCTCGTACTATGTTCTGTTTACTTATAACTTCTCTAGTATTTAGACGAGTGTTTCGTAGAAATACAAGGTCTAAGTTTTGAGAAGTTGTGGGTATAAGAATAAAGTAGAGAACCAGGTATCACAAGTATCGGGATTCTTTAAAGAGATCGAAGATGTAGATTCTTGTGATTGGTATTCAGATTATAGTGATGGTTTTGAGAAACGTATTTCTCTTTCAGGTTACTCATAATTGGATGGATTCCTAAGTTGAGTAATGCTGATTAGCCTCTTTCCATTAAGTTGATATGCACTGGAGACAGCTGCATGGATTGAATCTGGTTCCAATTAAATAAGTGCCAAAGTTTCTATATTGGATATAGAATAGTTCGTACCTTAAAAGATATTAAGGTACGGGGAGTTGTCCAGCTTATGCTTAAAACCAGACTCTGGATAACTCAGGGCACGTTTCTGTAATGGCTGTTTTGTGGGTTGACCCTGGCTATGACGAGGGATGATATTCTACCATTTGGAAGATCAATAGTGATATTGTTCTTGACTCGCCACAGTTTTAGTAAAAATGGATCTTTTTTAGAAAACAGTAGTGGGAGTATGGTAGAACTGGAAGTGATTCCAGAACCGCGAACGATTACGGAAAATTTAATAGGACCTATATATTCAATCAGGTTTGACATTCCAATAGCCACTCCGCAGATATGGTAGGTAACCTCAGACACCCGAGAGGTACTTCGGTAGCCTCAAGGACGGTGACAGGGAGGTTCTTATCTACCCAGACTTGACACTACTGTTGTTCCAGGTTATGAGACCCGGTAGGAGGGTTGTCGTAGTCAGTGGGAGCAACGGAAGCATAGTGGGCAAGATGCTTATATCTATTTATAGACTTGAGCAGTTATAGCGGAGATAGATCATCTAATTTTGATGTGACAGTCATGGGTTTGACTTCAATCAGAATAGAGGATGGATCAGTTAAGAAGGTAGTAGGGTGTGATGTCATGGTATCTGGATGACATACACAGAGTAGGAAGTAAAATTCCTATACTACGATCGGTTGTACTGTGGTCGTCACACAGTTGTTTCTCCAGACAGGATATGGATATAATATTTGACATTTTGGTTTCTGGATCTATGGTTTTAGATCTGGATTTGGGTAGTTTCCCAATGTAGGTACTTTGACAGATATTCTAATGGTTTTTGGAATAGTTGACTCCTAGCATGGTGGTGTACCTGCAGGTGATGGAGTCACCCTCTCTAAAGGTGTCTTACAGACTAAAGGGGAGAGGGATGTGCATGATTGGCAGATCACTTGCTTAGGCAATTGAGTCAATCATGAGATGTCAAGTACCACACCAGATGTTGTTTTTTGCACTAGATGCAATAAGTTTGTATTAATCCAATCCTGGAGAAATATAAGGAAGCAGTTTTAGAACATAAGTACATGTTCTACGGATTTGATGACGGCAGCCTCCTTCGGGAGACGGTTATCATTCCAGGCTTCAAAGGTGACATGGATGACAGAGTGATTGTCAGAGTTATAGTTTTCCCTCTGACGAAGAGGGACAGTATTATGGACAGATGGTCCAAGAGGATACTGTGGGTGGCATGGTGCCTGATACTGATTAGGTTCAGTGATCGATACTGTCTAAGAAGTTTGGATATGGAGTTCATTTATGAACTAAGGTCCCATCAGATATCCAGACATGTTCTAAGACAGGTATTACTCAATTCGGGAGATGGTTTTCTCCGCGAACTTGGGATTAAGAGAGATATAGAAAGAAACTTCTAGGCGGATCCACTCACTGAGGCTATTTCTCGAACACAATAGTTTTACAAACGGGCTTTGTGAAACTGATTAGTAGAGAAGTTGGGTGTTGGTTTCACACGGGGTGTGAGTACGCAACATCGCAATAATTAGCCTTGAGTGCAAGTGGGAGATTGTTGGAGATAGTGCCCTCATAGTCAATTATTGGATCGCAGGTACGTGATTGCAATGATTGCGGAGGACCTATACCGGTATGACAGTCTTGCTCGAAATGATAGTATGCTATCTGGTTTGCCTTTATCAGTCGTGTACATGTTCAGGTGACTGATTGCATGTTACACTTTGATAGAGCCATTAGGATCTTGCTTTACTACCAACTGTATGATGGCGATCATATACGTGAGAGTTGGGTAGTTTATACGCATATCCTTAATTGTGGTCCCTAGTCGTGGGAGTTTCGAGACAGGGCATCGATACTCCGGAGTAGACTAGTGTGTACAGTCGAGACCCCGACGAGGGGCGGTGGCCGGTCTCACAAGCCACTGGTGTCAGTTGGATCACCTAAGATGTATACAGGTGCTCATTGGGTTATGAGTACACCGGACAGGACTCGCCGGGAATCTGCTAGTTAGTATTATATCTACCGTCAGATAGCAGTTCCCTGGTGACATGTGTACAGGTTAGTTCATCGACCTGAGGTCGTCATTTGTCTCGTGTGAGTTCCCACTGTGCTTTGATTTCTACCCTACCACGGCTCAAAGGAGTCGTGCAAACAGGTAGCTTTTGGGTACAGTCCCGAGCCATATGGAGGCACGTGAGCGGATCGGCAGGGGATTCGTCTCTCCCGGTATTGGGGGCGAGGTCGTGCTGTGTCTAGGAGAGCCATTACACAAAGTCCATGGCCATGGCAGGAGATTTACTGGTAGGTACTCCAGTAGTATCTCAGGGTGTTATTGGGCTTCACTCCGACACGACTTATACTGCTATTGGGGGTCTGACGTTACTAGCCCCCTAGGCGGATATGCGATACTCATTGACGAACGGACCGGACTGTATATACATTGTCACTGTTAGGCTCAGTAGGGTTTCTGGATGAGTTCACTCATCGGCCTCCCTTGAGTTCGCTCATCAGCTTCCCTTGAGGTCAGTCCATGGGCAGCCGTTACGCATAGCTAGTGCCGCTGACGGTTTGTGGTTAAACCCACTGCCAGGGTACTGACGAGTCATTAGAGTCCCCCACAGACAGTTTCCCAAGTTCGGGCGAAACGTTGTAGAGGCCGTATGGTTTTATGGCAGGGTTCGGAAAATGCACGTGCGTATACGCACGTGTTATTTTTCGGGCAGATAATACTGGTCGGCTTTGGTTTAAGCCGGATCCGAGTATTATATTGAGTAGGTATAATATCTTTGTCTCAGTTGCATTTGTATTCGGTCGTAATACAAATGCGGGTATATTTATACAGTTTTGGGGTTATCCTGAAAGTCGTTTCAGGATCACTTTTGGAAGTTGCCAGTTTCCAGTTTTCTATCAGCCGTCTTTTAACATTCGGTTAAAGACGGGTTTATCTTTTCTTCTGTTAGGGTGAGTCATCATTCTAGAAGCTTCTAGAAGTGATGATGAGGCTTGTGAGTCATTAGTGCATTAATGGTGTCATTAATGCAATAATGACTCATGCTTTGATTTCAAACCTTTCTTGTTTTCCTTAAGATATTATTATGTGTTCACATATGATATTTTGTGCTTAAGGTTACTCTCTTGCTCCTACACTCACCCTCCTCCTTCTCTTTATAAGAAAGGCCCCTCCCCTCTCTCATTTACTTACTTGATTCATTTGTGAAAAGATTATGATAGTATTTGGGGTGCATGGAATTTTACAGTTCATTCCATCACCCGATTCCCTCGGCAACTTCATTAACCGATCGTCCACGGATTTGGACGAAGTGAGACAAAGTCATCTACTCATTCTCTACATCATTCTTGGTCGTCTCTTTTAGCAAACTTGGCGATCGAGTTGCCTCAAGTCAGAGGCGGGAGCCCGTTTAAAGAACCGATCATGTGGTGCCACCTCGACGAGGAGATCGGAGATCGACGAGATCGGAGCAGCCGCAACGGAGCGTGGGATGATGGTTGAAGAACGAAGGACTCGGATCGTTCGGTACAATCTTTCTACACTCTTTACAGTTTGTTAGTTTAGCAATAATGGCAGATCCGGGTTAAAGTATACGATAGCGCCAGTTTAAAAGTTTTTGTTCCGCATTTGGCGTCTGTAGACTGCCGGGGCGCTAGCGTAGACTTACATATCACACAAGACTCTATGACGATCTCGGGTCAACAGACTAACCTGTACTAGTGTCACCAGAGAACTGCCATCTGACGTGAGGTATAATACCATCCGGGAGTTCTCGTCGAATCCGTCCAGTGTACCCAGTCTCTACTGAGCACCCGTATATCATCTCCGATGTCAAACACCAATGGATATGGGATCATCCATCGCCCATCTGTATGGGTCGAGAAGGTATACGCTAGTCTACTCTGGTATATCGATGCCCCGTCTCGATACACCCACGACTAGGGACCTTGAAGGATGTACTTATAGACTACCATGTCCCCACTTGTATGATCCGCATCATAGTCCAGGTAGTCAAGTACACATCCTAAAGGCTTTGCCAACATGTAACAGAGAGACAATCAGTATACATGTTAAGGTAAAGAGTAACCAGATAGCATACTATCATGTCGAGCAAGAAAGTCCTCCCTATATATGTCCCAGCATCCACTACAATATACATCCTATGTACAGTAATGGCCTCTAGGGCATACATATAACTAACAATCTCCCACTTGCACTAGGGCCATCTGTAGCAGTGGTTGTAGTATCTCATACTCAACCATCCCATAAAAATCTCTCTCTGGGAAAAGGCCTTTGTGAGTGGATCCGCTGTGTTGTCCTCTGAGTCTGCTCTCCTAACCTCGATCACCTTGGAGATCAGCCATCTCCATGATCAGGTGATACTGCCTTAGAATATGTCTGGATCACTGATGGGACGGGTGTTCCTTGGCATAAGCCACAACTCCATTGTCACACAATGGGAGGAACTAAGTTCATCTCATGAACTATTATACACCCAGACTTCCTCTTTGGTAGCATCTTAAGTAGCGATGTATCCAGCCTTTATCGTCTAGTATGCCACGGTATCTAGCTTGGAACTCTTCCAACATACCGTCCCTTTACTGAGGGTAAAGACAATGCCTGTGACTGACATTCAGTCGTCTTTATCACCCTGGAACACTTCCAGTGATTTTCCCCAGGATCGATTGATACCATCTCACTATTACCAGTAAGATTCCTAACATCCAATTAGATCTATCTCATAGATCCAAAATCCAGGATTTAGTAGGTATCATTTTTTATCCTATATGGAGAATCATTATGATAAGCGGAGATTGACCGAGCGTAGCATAGGAAACTCCTTCCCTATCAAGAGTATGCCATCCACGTACTCTACGAGGATCACTACCATACTCCCTACTACCTTTTTGTATATACAAGGTTCATCTACCATTTTGATGGTGTCAAGCTCTTTGACTAACTCATCAAAACAGACGTTCCAACTCCGCGATGCCTGCTTTATCATATAAAACATCTTGCACACGTTTCCGCTGCTCCCACTATCTACGAAGCCCTCTGGCTGTGTACTTATAGACGCTTTCTTCCAAAACATCATTTAGAAAAGCTGTCATGACACCCAACCACCAGATATCGTAGTCATGGTATGTAGCAGTGGCAAGTAGGATCTGGATGGACTTAAGCATAGATCCTTAGAAAAGGTTTCAACATAATCCATACCTGGTCAATGATGCAAACCTTTAACAAGTCTAGCTTTGAAAGTCTCAACTTTTCCATGTACACCAAGTAATCTTCTCAAGATATACTTTCTCTTGATGGGGATTTAACCCTTCAGATATAGCAACTAAAGTCCATACTTTGTTGGTGTATAAGGATTCCATCTCAGATCGCTAAGCATCCAGCCATTCTTACAGAGTCCCACTCTTGATGGCCAGCTCGAAACTAGTTGGGTCATCATCTCATGATGCATTCCTCACTCCCACTGTCATAGAGAAACCGAAGTATCTCTCAGGTGGGTGAGGAACCCTACTAGATCGGCGGAGAGGCAGAGGTTCGTTGGAATCTACTGAATCCTTTGGTTCTATCAAATCATCTGCGGTAGTTTGTATAGCTGGAACGTTTTCAGTTCTACAGAACTGACCTTGCCTCGATCTTGTCCGGATTTTGCTTTTAGACATAGGCCGGACAACCCCAAATCTTAACTAACTTAAGAGATGGGCTCTTCCCTTTCCATATCTCATATGAAATGGTAGGCATCTGATTTGATCGGAACCCTATTCAACAGGTATGCAACTTCTTAAGTGCATATCTCCCAAAAGGAAATAGGAAAACTCAGTAGTACTCATCATAGAGCACACCAAATCATATAGGGTGTTATTGCTCCGCCCCGATATACCATCGTGCTATGGTGTATACGGAGGAGTAATTCTGAGAGAGAATCTCATTCTCCTTTAGAATAGTCCAGGATTTCCATGCACAAGTATTCTCCTCCTCGATCACATCAAAGGACATAATACTTATACCCGTATTTTGGTTCTCTACTTCTAACTTATATTCTGTGAATATCTCAAAAGGTTCGGACTTGTGTTTCAACAGGAACATATGTCTGAATCTCGAGAGATTATCAGAGAATGTAATGAAGTACAAAGAACCGGTCTTGGCATGTGTAGACTGGGGACCTACATACATCAACAAGTATCATCCTAAGAGTTCACTAACTCTTTCTCTGTTTCCAGTAAACAGAGCTACGGTCATCTAATCTTTGTGACATGACTGGCAAGTTTCACAAGATGTAAATTCAAACTGATTTAAATATACATCTAAATGTAACTTTCGCTAGTCGGGTCACATTGATATGACCTAGTCTACAATACCTCAAGAAAGATTCGTTCATATGTGAACTCTTCCTCTTGTGTGTGTTCTGTATACTAAGAACTGTAGTTTGATTTAGAACATCAATGCTTTTAGATAACGTGCCTGAACCGATCAACTTTTGATATAGGAAATGTTCAAAACATTATCCAACAATACAAAATTTTATCATTTCTTTACTAATAAAGAGACTGATATGATTTTGTATATCAGGTTCGGTATCTAATAACATTCGTTCAGAATCAATGTATTTGTAATACAGGGTGACAGTGACCAACAGACTTGGCTGCAACACTTGCCCCGTTTTCTGTCTCATGAAACTTATCACCCGTTCTCAGTTCTCTACCTATCTGTAGCCCTATGTAACAGATTACATATCTGGGATCCTGATCTGGTATCACATACCTAGGATGTAAAGAATATTGAGAAACAGTTCTGTGTAACGAACACACCCGAAGATGATGCATCATATGCACTTTCTTCGTTTGGGCGGCATGGGAAATCTGGTATTCCCCAATTTCCTGCTCTGTCTTATAACAATTATAAGTTAGAGCGGGACCAACGTTCCCCAGCTCAGTATAACAAGCGGGTTCGGTCAATATATCCGTTTTATTATCTTGATTAAGACGTGACATGGTCGCTACCTGGAGAGAGAGAGAAGAAAACACTCAGTGTGCGCTCTTGCAAGAATAGATTGGTTATTATTTTATCTAATCAGGATGGCTCCCACTGTTTTTATCAAATCTTCCTTCAAACCCTAAAAGGAAAGACTAGCCAGGATTAATTACACTCTACAAGTTCGCCAATCTTTCAGCCAGGCCAGTATCGGTACTTTGAGGGAGGTGCCCCGTGCTTTCGCACGAACCTAATTAATGTAAACCTCGTTTTCCCAGAGGCGTAACCTCGTTAACACCTTTCTAGACACCTACTTGATCGGCTAATTGTAATGTGTAAAACTCTTCCAGGAGTAACTCTTACTCGCAGCGGGTATCGGGATCCAACTATCTCATAGAAGGTATGCAATCTCATTGCAAATTTCAACACTTGAAATTCCCGATAATATTTTGCCCCTAACGTGCTATGACCTTGACGAAAGCCAACAAACCATAGCCCGCTAGTCAAGTTCAACCCGTCATTTCCTGATTGAATTAAACCCACCCGCACGACCCTTGACGAAAGCCAACAAAGCCGCACGACTACCCTAATCCAATCGCATCGTATGCAGCAGATAAGCAGCATATAGCTACCGCACACTGCACCTTGACGAAAGCCAACAAATGCAGCACGAATACTATATACAACTTATCTGAAATGACGGAGGGTTACGACAGGTTTTTCTGAAAACCTATTGCGTAATGAACTTGATATCGTTGTAGAATCAAATGATTTTAAAATGGAGTGTTTTTTAGGCTTTTCTAGTTTTGCTAAAGGGGTCACTCCCGGTGAAGGGATCGTCGGCCCTTTCCTCGTCGAATGAGGTGCGGGATATATCATATATATCACTGTGCAAAGCAGAAACTATAGAAGCAATCAAAACACAAACCGAGAGTTGTAGCATCTGCCAGTTATTGCTAAAGGAGTCACTCCCGGTGAAGGGATCTCGGTCCTTTCCTTATCGAATAAGGTGCAGGATATATCATATATACCGCTGTGCAAAGCAAGAACTGTAGCTACCTGTTTTATTTTGAAATTCGATTCTACAACATCTTTAGGTTTCTTTTACTTTCATTAATCATATTAATGAAGTCCCATCATTTAAGTACCTAATCATCACAGATAAATACGACGTACACTTATGCCATCCGCATTCGCCTCGATGTCCTCTCGTGCACCGTTAGGTTAGGTAACTAACGGCAGAGCGGGGCAGGGCTAGCGCGGGTGTAAAACATAAGTAACGTCTATATAATATATCATATATACTATATACTGTATCTATCACAGAACATCACATGATCACATCACAGATATCGCAGCAGAAGAAACATATGAAATATTGGATATACTAGGACGTCCGTGTTTTCAATACGAGCCAGTATAAAACACAGATTCCACGGTCGCGATGAATAGCCAAACCCACACCCCTAGACCCCTACGAGAGCGGCAAGCAACCTTACCAATTCTAGAGTTAGGAGACCCGGACTCGACTCCTCGAGTTGGTCTCCCACTGGACTCCAGAACTCGGTTACTTGTGCCCTCCTCCTTGGGTCTATCCTAGTGTGGAAAAGTAAATAATATACATCAACGGTGACAACTTCCGCAACCTGGAAGTGCCCCAATAAAAGAATATTACATACATTTTTTTTTACATGAATTAAAATGAAAAACACTCATCTCACATAAAAAAAAACCCGGCTATTCAAACGCGACGATCCAATATAACATATCCAGCAACACATAACATCACATGTCATCAACGTAAGTAAACATGCGTATCCCAATTGTCGTTGGCATATAGCAACGAAACCGGCGATATCACATATTACACTTACGGTCACAGAAAAGAAAGTGTAAAACTACAACAGTTGGAATCCGCAAACTCTTTAGACATCGCATGCCTAATCAGATGAATTCCTTTGACATCGCATGCCTAACAATTATAAACCTCGCATTTTAGTCTCAAAATCGAAAACTCTTTTCAACATCAAGTCGGGCAATTCAACAAGATTCCCGACATCCTGATCGAATGCTCGTCGCAAACTTTAGTAGGCGGCCGCACCCCCGATACCGTCGACGAAGTGCACCAAGGCGGAACACCGCTGCCGCGAGCACCCGAACGGATGCTTTCGGTGACGGGGTTCTCCTACAGTCACTTGGTCGGGGCTATGGGGTGTAGCTGTCTATTAAGTTTATCCGGCGAGTATCCGCGTACGCTACGTGATTGCGACGGACTTTTGATCACATCAAAATTCCGTGGCAACCGATCAAGTGAGACTAAACCGCTAGATTTATAACATTCATTCAGTTATCTCATAACTATTTGTGAATTCCAATTATTGTATCACATTCCGAATAAATAGAAAATGTTAAACTTTCCGATCGAACAATCGAACACCCAAGTTTTCCCGATACTGCTCAACACATGAAATAAGTCTAAAAACATTCAGTTCGTCCCTCAGTACCAACGGTCCAGCCGTAGAAGGGTCAAGCCAACACCTCACATGTAGCACGCCGTACTGCCCCAAACCCGAAGGTTCAAAAGGCAGTTCAAGACGGTCACATAATCGAGTTAAGGTTTGTTGTCTTCTAGAGGGTCCATCGAGTTACTTGCACTACCTAAAACGTCTTCAAACCACGGAAAAATCCAACACTTGGAAATTTTCCGGCAGGGGAAAAATTGGGTATTTATATCCGGTCGAACTTTTTAACATATTCAAAAATTATCCGGAAAACACATAGACAAAATTAGACAATCCGATCGAATCCACGAGTTCCCTAAACAACCCCAGAAAACTCAACTGTAGAGTAAATATTAAAATATCCCAGAAAATACAGCACTAACAAAGAGGAATTACTGTGAAATATTTATTGGATGAACCAACAGTACGGCCATGGAACCGCCGCACAAGCAGGCTTATGCCGCGGATCCGCGGTGGTTTAATCGATTTAGGTCCACGAAATTTTCAGTAATTCCTATAAGCCCCTGCTTAATTTTCTGCATATTTTTAATCTGGAAAAAACCCAGTTTTTGAAAAAAGTCCAGAGAGCATGGAAAAATTAGGGTTTCGGGTTCGATCGGGTTTCAAACGTCGTCTAGACTTCGCCTAAGGCTCTAGCTAGGCTCTGATACCACTGTAGGGTTCCTAGGCACGCTAATGAGGTCTCACAAGGCATCAACCATGCCAATTTCGAATTTTACGGTGCCGAGAAACCCTAGACTAGATCGTTAACTAGAATTTTAGGCGAAATATGCAACTAGTTAACAACTTAACTAAGTGAACCGAAAATACAACCTTTGTAGATCCGGTCCTCCACCTCCATAGCTCCGTGATGATGTCTCCTCGCTGTCCAAATCGAATCCATGACTCTAGCATCGGCTTCATCGGAGAAATGGGCGGGCTAGGTCGTCGACTTCGATGCCGAAGATGATCTATGTCGAGGCATCACAAGATCAAGCTCCAACTTCACCAAGCCATGAAACTTGTGAAGAAAACGCCCTATACTACTTGGCAAGTGGTAGAGGATGAAGAAATAGGAAGTGGGTTCACTTTAGAATTGGATTTCTCACTCTTTTTCACTAGTTGCCATTGATGGAGGCAAGCTTCTTCATCTTGAAGAAGAAGAAGAAGAAGATATATTATGATAAGTTATATGCAAATAGAAAATAAATGAATACTTATCATAATCCAACCATGGTCAAGTGTAGAGAATGAACTAGGGTTAAGTTAAAGGGTTAGGGTTTAGGAAAGAAACAAAATGGCTTTGACTTTCAACACTTCAAGAAGTTTCAAGAAAGAAACAAAATAAGTCACCACTTTATTTATCCTTCCAAAAAGAATAAATAAATAAATAAATGAATAGATAAGAAAAACAAAACCCTAACCATTTAATAACCATGGTTTAATTCTTTACACAAACCCAAGTTAGCATGTATCATCAAACATGATACAAACTAGTGTACAAAAGTATATCACATATACAATCTGCACATCAAGTGAGAAAATCCATTTAAAGTGAACCAATACTAGTTAATGTAAAGTAATATATCATATATATAATTATATATTAAATCATTAAATCAACACTTGATTTAACGATCCAGTCATATCGCATATAACCGACTAATATCAATAGTAACAACTTATCGAATCAACACTTGATCCGATAACCCGGCTATATCGCATATAACCGATCTCTGTCACATATCGCGAGAATCGAATACAGTATCATATACTGGTATTATTCTCGGTCCCGCACATATCTCATATGCGCTCCTATTTCGTTTTGCTTAAGCTAGGAAACCTCTGTGTAGGACTCTAAAGACTCGTCAATACGCCGGCAGCAGGTGATGATCATATCAAACACCCACAAGCCGCAAGCGGTCTGCTAAACGTAACGGCCACCCGGGTATTGAGCGATCAGAAGATCGACGAGCAAGCCCGCTCACACTCCTATGAATCCAACCAGTAACACTTACCGTACAGTCCGGTCTCATCGTCTGATATGTCGCATATCTTGCCTAGGGGTGGTAAACGTCAGACCCCAATAGCCCGATAAGTCGTGTCGATGTGAGGTCTATAACAGTTCGAGAAACTACTGGTAACACTTACCAGTAAATCTCAGCAACCCTGGCCAGGGATTTCCGGTTATAACCAATCGAATACAGCGCAACATCAACTCCCTATACCGGGAGAGACGAATCCCCTCCTATCGCTCATTGCCTCCATGTGATTCTGGACTATACCCAAAAACCACCATTTTGCACGCCCTCTTGGACGTGGTAAGGTGGAAATCAAAGCACAGTGGGTATCACACAAGACTCTATGACGATCTCGGGTCAACAGACTAACCTGTACCAGTGTCACCAGAGAACTGCCATCTGACGTGAGGTATAATACCATCCGGGAGTTCTCGGCGAGTCCGTCCAGTGTACCCAGTCTCTACTGAGCACCCGTATATCATCTCCGATGTCAAACACCAATGGATATGGGATCATCCATCGCCCATCTGTATGGGTCGAGAAGGTATACGCTAGTCTACTCTGATATATCGATGCCCCGTCTCGATACACCCATGACTAGGGACCTTGAAGGATGTACTTATAGACTACCATATCCCCACTAGTATGATCCGTATCATAGTCCAGGTAGTCAAGTACACATCCTAAGGGCTTTGCCAACATGTAACAGAGAGACAATCAGTACACATGTTAAGGTAAAGAGTAACCAGATAGCATGCTATCATGTCGAGCAAGAAAGTCCTCCCTATATATGTCCCAGCATCCACTACAATATACATCCTATGTACAGTAATGGCCTCTAGGGCATACATATAACTAACAAGCAGACCACAGAGGTTCTAAAAGACCCTAAAAACACAATATTGCACTAATCGATATTTAAAGTGTTCTAAACAATAACCAACGAGCTATATATCATAAAAACTCCTATTTAACAGTTTAGGGATTATACCTATCAAAACTTGCTCACAAGATCCAAGTTTTCCTAGCTCCAAGTGATCAAGAAGGCAAAAACAAGTCTTGAGGTGTTTTGTGAGATTAAATTTGGGAATTTTGGAGATTTATTTGGCTTTGAGATGAAAGAAATGAGCAAGGAAAATCAAGAGAGCAGAACTAGAAGGAATCTCGGCCAAGTGGGGAAGGGATTTTGTGAAGAGTGTGGAGTTTTCTAGTTAGGTCTTCACTAAATGCACATAAATGCACTTAAATGCACATGCATGCATGAAGCCACCTCATTCATTCATTTCTTTTCTTTAAACTTTAATCCTTTGCACAACAAAAGATTTAGATATTATGAGAAGGGTTTTGGTTAACTCAACTTGATAAATTTCCAAGCTAAAATTTTAGGAGTAAAAACCCAAACCCAAAATGTAAATATCACATTAAAATAATATTAAAATAGGGAAAAATTATTTTTGAACCAAAACATCCCATATACCCCCAAAACTTGCGCACTAGCTTTATTTTAGCTAAACTAGGTGCCGGCAAGTTTATATGGACGTTTGATCACAGTCGGGTTAAAACAGAAAATACGGACAATTTTGCCCTAAAACGGAAAAATTCGTATAACGATTTCTAAAACGTTACAAAACCATGGAGTGATTCGCTTTGGAAGATGGGGTAAGCTCAGTCCGAGGTATATTGGACCATTCGACATACTCGAACGAGTCGAACAAATGGCTTATCGCTTGGCACTTCCATCTTCATTGGAAAGAGTGCACAATGTGTTCCACATATCCCAACTCAGAAGGTATGTGAGTGACCCCAGGCATATTCTTGATCACTCCGAGCTCACTGTACAGCCAGATTTATCCTGTGAGCAGCAACCTGTTGAAATCCTAGACAGAAAGGTTAAGTCATTTCGGAACAAGGAAGTAAACTTGGTTCGAGTGATGTAGAGAAAAGACTCATCAGGAGAATCAACATGGGAACGTGAGGAAGACATGCGTGCAAGATACCCTCACTTGTTTAAAAATTAGTCCTTAAAATAAATGTAAATTTCGAGGACGAAATTTTTGTAAAGAGGGTAGAATGTAACGACTCTGTTTTAATGTAAAGAAGAATTTGTTTAAAAGTTAATGTACAAATGAGTATTTGCAACCCTGTGTATGCTATAAGTATTTGAATTGCTTTTGAACAGTAAGAAAGCACTTGTAGCTCATTGGTAAAGCCTTGCACTGCTGTGACGTAGCCCCTATGTTCAAATCCCCCCAGCCACATATTATTTTTATTGATTTTTCTTTTAAACTTTTAGAAGCTCAAAAGTTTACACGTGAAAAACACGTAAAATGAAAAGTCACAACAAAATCAAACATGTGCACTGAGGTAAATGAGACGACTAGGACACGTGGCAGCAATCTAAGCACCCCACACTCAACTTGGACCGGCGAGATCATCCCAGGGGTCGGCACCGTCGGTTTGGGCAGGGCAAAATGCAATTTTTTTTGTTATCCTAACACCTATTAGCATACCCCCATTAACCCCAGTTTGTTTGTTTTCCATGCAATTATCCAGAGAATTAAAAATCACCATTAAACCAAATTGTAATGCATTTTTAATTCTTTCTTCACTCACAAAACCTTAATCCTACCTTATAAATACAACCCTACACTTTGGCCCTCCTCATTCTGAAATCTAGTATCCAAACTCTTTAAAATTTTCAAGTCCAAAAAGTTGTACAAGTGGAGTTAGCTTAAGGCCAAGTTCCGGCGACGTTTTGGGACAAATCCGGCGACGAAACGACTCCCCGACGATTCCATAAGCTTCCTCTACCTCCCCTCTTTCTTTCTAATCTGTAAGCCCACTTTCCTTTTTCTTCTTCTATTAAAACGAATTTCATTTTCAAAACTAGTCGGAAGCGGAGTTAATCCGACTTCCGTTTCTAATTGAACTAAAAACACAATTTATCTTAATAACAAATTTACAATATTTTTGTATATTGTTTAGTAATCATAAACAAACACATTAGAACAAGTTTCATCTCAAAATAATATGTATTCCAACTTCTATTTCAGTTTTACGGTAAAATACCATCATATTTACATACGACATTGCTTATTCATTTTGATCATATTACCTTTAGAAAACTCACGAGGTAATGACCTACCTCATCACAACACTCATTCTTGACATAGCACGATGGCTTTTGGAACATTAGTTTATGGGATAAATACGAGTTTACATATAAATACCATGAACATTCAAAAACCTTTTTCTTTAAAAGTGTATTATTAAATTCCTTGCAAATGCACCTCTACAACCCATTTTGGAGAACCCCGATCGGGATGGTGATTGAAATGGTTTTGCGTATGCATTTTGAATCAAAGAATATTTAACCGCAATCAAGAACGGCGTGGCTTGGTAGCTAGCCGGTGAGTACGGGTCGGTCCATAGGGATTTTGTGTATTCTCAATTTGTTCTAACGAGTTAATTCCAATTGGTGTTGGATTGATTTATCACTAAAAACTAAGGTTGATCTAGACTAGGATTAAAACCTTGCTAGGGTTAGGTTTAGGTTAAGTTTGGAAAGTCAATATTCCTCACCACTTTCTATGCCCTAATTAAGATCTATTAGGTGTTATGGTAATAATTAATAAAGTGGATTAATACCATCGGGAAGAAACTAGGTTTCTTCCTCTAGGTTCTTGCCCTTCCTTTCTTAATTCTTACCATAACCTCCATGGAAAACATATACAACCTGTCTTTTAAACTATGGTATCACCGCTACCTTGTGGGATAGGGTGCCGTAGTGAGCGGTGTGTGTATGTATGCATGGAGTCCTATAAAAATATGTGATGGGCAAGAAAGGGGTGAGAGATTTTCATCTCTCAAACCTCTCCTATTCCTAACCCTAACAAGTGAGGAACTACTCACTCATTAGAGAATTGATTAAAAGAACCATTTTTATCTACGACAAATAATTAAAAGTGCTAAACTAATTAAGTAGGGCAGATAATAAAATTACTAAACTACGGCAGAAAAGAAAAGAAATTACCTAGGATATGGAAATGAAAAACCTTACTTTATTTGATGCTCTCTTCATACATTACAATGGATTCTGAATTTTGATCAATGAAAAGAGGCATACCTCAAAAAGAGGTCTAGGGTTTCAAATAGAAACCCTAGGGTTACATTCGATACATATCTGCATTTACAAATTTGCCCCTAAGAAGCCTAGTCAATGCACCGCCACACCGCTGCATTTTGCACCGACACGTGCTCACTATGGCCGCGGAACCGTGGCCAAGAGCCCTGTTTGGCCGCGGATCCGCGGCCATAGAGTGGGGTCATGGGCTGGATTTTTCTGGTCTTGGTCTGGTTGCATTTGGCTTCTTGTTTCTTCACTTGGTTTCTCAGATTGTCTTCTAGTTTTCTTCCAGATTTCCACAGTGCATAATGTCGTAGACTTTTACCGTTTGCTTCGTGTCGAAATCTTGAACATTGCGCTGCCTTTGTGCTTTGTGAACTTGTCCATTGATCTTCATTTGTTCTTCAAACTGTAGGCATGTTCAAGATTCTTCCATTTGTTGGTCGTAGTCTCACTTTTGTTCCGTCTTTTCATCATTTTCACTGTTTTTGTTCCGAGAACCTGTAACCTGCAACTATGTAGCAGACATGGATCAAAAGCACATGTTTATTTGTAAAATGAATAAGAATGGAGAATATAATAATGCAAAATTATGATATGAACAAATACCCCCAAACTTATCTTTTGCTCGTCCTCGAGCAAAACTAGTTTTATTCTCGAAAAAAACCTATCCTCACTTTCGCAGGGAAACCCGATTGCACTGAGCACGTGCAACAAGCCGTTAAACCTCTAGGTGTCCCTAGTAGGAGGAGTGTTGTCTCCTGAGGGTTTTTCAGCGGATAATACCCACAAAATCCTATCAATTCGGCCTATTGACTTTTATTCTTCAATTCGGTTTTCTAACAAGAAATTCTATTATTTTTGACTCAGAAATTATCCACCCATATTTTTCACGCTTCCTTATCATTTAACTTAAGATTGTATATATTCTATAGATTTATTTAGCTTTTAGCATCTTTTGAGTTTTCCTTCTAGGTTCCATCTCAACTTAGGAATTTTTATCATCTCTACTAAAGATATAAGTCCTATATTTCATTCATATCTCTCATCTAAACCCCAATCACATACCCCTACATGTGTGTATGTATCACCCCTACACTTGGAAATTCAATTCAAGCTCTTATACTCTTGTCCATCGTCCAAAGTACTTTTAGTTGGTGAATTTTTTTAGATGAAATTGCTCACACATCCTTCATGCGACCGTTAATATTTCTTGAGGTACTAACGACCAATTACAAAATGTGTTTGCACATTAAGGCGTAATTCCTAGTCTTGTAACACCTAAGGCTTTAGCAGTGACTCCCAAAACAGTTGGTCTAAGGCACTAGGTGATAAAGCACCCTCGCTAAATATTTTTTTCTATTTATGCAGCCTTAAGTAATTACAAAAACCAATGTTCATTATCTCTTTATTCACACTTGTATTTTTATTTTATTTTCCTTCATACTAAGGACTTTAGACAAGAGCATTTCAAGGTCTCCTCTACTATTCCAAGTTTCAAGGTTCGTGTTTATGCAAGTTGTAGGGTATATATTTTCAGAATTGAGACTTAAGCTTAGGGATTATTTTTCAGACTTATACTTTAATAAAAATATAAATACTTTTTCTTTAATTTGACTTAACCCAAGAAGTGAACTCAAAATTTTCCTATTTCTAAGTAAACTACAAAGACATATATTTTTCTATCGTTAAATTTTAAGAAAGGTTACTTTTAGGGTTTTTAATTTACTAAGTTTAGGATCTAGTTTTTCCTAGCTAGTGAACCGTCTTGTCAAACTCAAGTCAATTATGGCCAAAATTGATTTTTTTTTAATAATTTTTCAAATTTTTCAGTTATACATATGAATGCGAAGGAAGAAACCTTACTGGGCACACCCCCAAACTTAAACTTGACAGTTTCCTCACTGTCATGCCACACCAAGAGGGTCAAAAATGTCGGCACTCCCCTGTTTATTTATTTAGTTTTTTATATTTTTTTTATTGTTGAAAGAAAAACAAAAAATATATATACAAAAAGGTCCCCCCAAACTTGAGTTAAACAATTTTACAAGTCAAAGCCAAGCTTTGCAAAGACCAAAAGTCAACACCAACCATTTGAAGAATTTATCTGTGTAACATATAGGTCGGTAGAGGAACATGTTATAAAGAGCCAAGAAGAAGAAGTGAAGAGATACGTGGTGGTAAGGAAAGAGTTTGCGTGAATGTGAATGTGAGGAGATAAGATGTGATGATAAATAAAAACGAGAATGTGAATGATCATTTATGAGTGGAATATTGGCATTCTCGTATTTTATTAGAAGAAAAGGTGGTGGTTCAACTTCTATAGGTGGAGGTTGATTAACCACAAAATCCTCGATGTGTTTCAGTAGATCCTTTACTGGCTTGGCATCATCCATCGTATGTATATGATGTTCAATTATGAGGGGACTAATCTCCTTGATGTCTGCCATAGTCCAGCCAAAAGCTTGCCGGTTGTTTTGTAATACCATTAACGGGGCTTTCTCTTGCTCGAGAGCTAGAGATGCCGAGATGATAACAGGAAGGGTCTCATTCTCACCTAAGTGATCGTATTTAAGATGAGACGGAAACAGCTTGAGTTCGAGTTTTGGAGGTGGAACAATTGAAGGTAAAATTGGTGAAACTGTCTCGAACTCGAAGGATTCCATCAATGGTTCGAAATCACTGCAAGCAACCGAGTCGGACGGTTCAACTAACTCATCTAAAAATTCAAAGGACTCAAACTCGGGCGGTGAGTCTTCAAAATCGTCCGAAAAAGTGAAACACTCATAATAGTTATCGGTTGTGCAAACTGTGTCAGGTTCAAGGAGGAACGCACTAGTGGCGTCGAAACTGCTGTGTTCGAACAGAAATTTTTCAAGCTCACAGTTCTCCTGTGTGATTTTGTGGATCGAGCAAACATCACGTATACTAGCTTTAGGCACGGAGGGCAAACTTCCTATCTTGTAAATGTTGAACTCACTTGACATCTTCCCGAAGGATAGAGTTATAGAGCCGTTGCGACAATTGATTACAGCATTGGAAGTAGCCAAAAATGGTCGACCGAGAATCACCGGAATTTGGTTCTGTGGGTTAGCCACTGGCTGTGTGTCCATAACAATGAAATCAACAGGGAATATGAAGTCCCCTACTTTGATCAACACATCCTCTAACTCACCCCTAGGATGGGTGACGGATCGATCAGCCATTTGGAGAGTACAATGAGTGGGTTTCAACTCTCCAACACCTAATTGCTCATACACGGAATAGGGAAGCAGGTTAACACTTGAACCAAGATATAAAAGTGCTCGATTGATGTTCTTATCCCCAATTGTTATTGAAATAGTAGGACAGCCAGGGTCCTTCTATTTTTGGGGAAAGGGTTGAGGTTGGGTAATAGCATTGCTCACGGCACTAGCTACGAGCACTTTCTTGGGTATCTGAGACTTTCTCTTCGTGGTGCATAAGCCCTTTAAGATTTTCGCGTAAGAAGGGACTTGTTGGATTGCATCCAAGAGAGATATGTTTATGCTAACCTGTTTGAACAACTCTACAATCTTCTCCATTTGTGGAGTTGGTTTATTGGATCTCAACCTGTTTGAAAAGGGAACATTTAAAAGTTTGTTGAGTCCAATGTCTGTGGAGTAGATTTCGGAGTTGGAACGGATCCCCGTGTTGGTGTGTTGGTGAAGTGAGATGTGGGTCCGTTCGAGTTAGAAGAAGTAGAGCCTTGTGAAGAATGAAGAATAGGCTCTAACGAAGAAGATGAAGATGAAGAAGAAGAAGAAGAAGATGAAGAAGAAGAAGCACCGGCAGGGGTGTCATCACTATTACCCACGTTATTGTGCAACACTTTTCCAGATCTCAACATGGTCACAGCATTTACATTATGATTTTGTTGTTCATAAGCAACATGTGCGTTGTGTGTGTGACCGGGATTTGGCAATGGTTGAGATAGAAGCTTTCCCTTTTCTCGCTCGCTCAACGCAGCATTCAGTTTTGCAATTTAGGCCTCAATTGATTTGATACTCTGATCATGTGAAGCACTGTTTTGCACTAAAGATTGAATAGAAGTTTCCAACCTTGCTGCGGATTGTGTAGATTGTTTTAAAAATGCATCTAGACTTTGTTCTAGGGAGGAAATCTTATCGTTATTTGGTTGAACAAAATTGTTTTGAGGATAAGAGTTGTTGGGCACAAAATTGTTCATTTGGTTTGGGTAAGGTTGTGGTTGGAAAGGTTGCTGGTATTAAGTTTGTTGAGGTGCTTGTTGTTGTAGAGGAGGAGGCCTTTGAAAGTTGTTGCCTTGGAATTGTTGATTTTGATTCCAAGCAAAATTTGGGTGGCTCCTCCAACCAGGATTATAAGTCGAAGAGTATGGATCATTTCTTTGTCTTTGCTGAAAGGCAGCATTGACTTGATCTTGTCCTTGAACAGGTAGATTGTAAGGACACTCTTCAGTAAGGTGGGATGGATCCGAACAACAAGCACAAACAGTTCGTGGGGGTAAAGCAGGGGCAGGAGAAGGCGATGAGATTTTGGTCTCAATTTCTTCTAGCTTTTTCGTAAGTGCGGCCATTTCGGCCTTCATTGCAATCGACATATCTAATTGATGTATGCCTGCCCTAGACTGACCAGTTGAAGAAGATGAGGTGGTCTTAGTGCTCTCCCACTGAAGTGTTTGTTCAGCAAGATCGTCGAGAAACTGCCAAGCTTCCTCGCTTGATTTTGTTAGAAAGTGACATTGACAAATGGTTTCCAACAACTGCTTAGTTGCTGGGTTCAATCCTTCTTATAAAGTTTGGCAAAGTTGCCAATTCTCGATACCGTGGTGAGGGCATTGAACAAGTAGGTCTTTAAATCTTTCAAAACACTTCCAAAAGGGTTCGGAAGGAAACTGGGAAAATTGAATAATCTCATTGCGAATTCTCGCGGTCTTGTGATGTGGGTAAAACTTTTTTAGAAAATCTTTAACAAACTCTTCTCAATTTTTAATCGAGTGTGATGCTGTGCTATATAACCATTTCTTGGCTAGGTCACATAAGGTGAATGGAATGACACGTAGCCTTATAGCATCATCAGAGAGCTGTGTTGTCTTCATCATTGCGCAAACATTCTGGAATTTGTTTATGAAGATATAGGCATCTTCGGATTCCAGTCCGTGAAATTTTGGCAAGATATTGATGAAGTGGGGTTTAATCTCAAAGTTATCCCCATTTGCCGGTGGGAGTGAAAGACAAGTAGGTAAGGCGGTGCAGATAGGGTAGAAAAGATCCTGGAGCGCGATTCGTTGGGGCGCTTCTACAGGTGGGTGTTGTGGGTTATTCGCACCTAGCGGAGGTGGAATCAGTCCCGCGGGTAAGGGGTTGTTAGGATCGAATCCTGACATCTCCTTAGAAGACGAAGAATATGAAGGTGTAGGTAAAGAAGTGGAAGGAATTTCGACTTCGGAGTCGAAAGCATCGTCAGTCGGTACTAACGAGACACGGACTAATCGGGCGCTAGTGTCCCTAGTCCAACCGGACATACACTAAAGAGTAAGTGTAGTCAAAAAGGTGAAAAACAGAAGGTGGAAGTAAGAAAACGTTAATGAGAAGAAGTGGGTGTAAGTGGGGTGCATGGATTTCTTAGCGACAAGTTGCAAGTTTTTGTAAAAAAAAATTTTCCTTTTTGTGTTTTTTTATAAGGAGCTTTTTGCAAAAAGATTTTCAATAAAAGGCTTAGACACACGTTCAATCAATCACAAATGCACAATCAAGCCTAGATCTAGGGTCACCTAGGTCAGCTAGACAGCTCCTAACTGTTCCAAAGGGCAAGATGTGAGGACCTCAAACCGCCTCTTCACCGTCAATTATGGCCAGGTAAGCACAAGTAGAGAAAGGAGGGGTCCGCTCACGAATCACCGTGAGACGGGCCTTTTAAAATTACCTTTCCCCACTTGTCTAGTCTAGGCACCACAAAGTCTGGTTAGGATCAACGGTCGATGCCTACAACTATTCCTTTGTCCTATTAAGCGCGAAATCCTTAGGGCTGAGTCTAATCTTTTTTAATTAACTTGATGGTCAATGCAATATGCTTTACGTGATTTTTGGGGTCCTAGGAAAGGTAATGAAATCCCCACCCAATCTAGATTGGTATTCAAGCCCCTTAAAGTCAATTTAAATATGCAAAGCAGTAAACACAATCACTTGCAAACAATTTTTTTTAGCGGCGCAAAGAATCCTGCACAAGATCAAGTTATTGAGAAGGGGGAGAAGTTTTTGCGCAAAGAACCCTGCAGGAAAATTTTACAGAGGAGATCAGGGGGTTCAGAAGAAGAAAAGAAGCTTGCAGAGGGGTTTTGGGTTGCTGACGTCAGCAACCCGCGGCGGATCCGCGGTCCAAGGTGGCTTCTGGCGGCGGAAACGCGGTCAAAACGAAGGATCAGGCCTCCAAACTTCTTCTGTTGCTCTGTTCTGATTTTCCTCTATTGTTCAGATCTGCTGTTTTCTGTTTTGCTCTCTGGATTTTTCCAGATCTGAATTCGTTCGTCGATCCTGCACAATTCAAACGAAACACCCTTCAAAGAATAACAAGATGAAATTTTTTTTATATTTTTCAGTTTTTATGATTTTTCAATTTTTATATTAACCCGAAATTGCAAAAAGAAAATACTACGCCATCCCTGGCAACGGCGCAATTTGATTGAAATGATTTTGCGTATGCGTTTTGAATCAAAGAATATTTAACCGAGATCAAGAACGGCATCGCTTGGTAGCTAGCCGGTGAGTACGGGTCGGTCCACAGGGATTTTGTGTATTCTCAATTTGTTCTAACGAGTTAATTCCAATTGGTGTTGGATTGATTTATCACTAAAAACTAAGGTTGATCTAGACTACGATTAAAACCTTGCTAGGGTTAGGTTTAGGTTAAGTTTGGAAAGTCAATATTCATCACCGCTTTCTATGCCCTAATTAAGATCTATTAGGTGTTATAGTAATAATTAATAAAGTGGATTAGTACCATCGGGAAGAAACTAAGTTTCTTCCTCCTTGTCTTTCCTTTCTTAATTCTTACCCTAACCTTCATGGAAAACATAAACAACCGGTCTTTTAAACTACGGTATCACCGCTACCTCGTGGGATAGGGTGCCGTAGTGAGCGGTGTGTGTATGTATGCATGGAGTCCTATAAAAAAATATGATGGGCAAGAAAGGGGTGAGAGATTTTCATCTCTCAAACCTCTCCTATTCCTAACCCTAACAGGTGAGGAACTACTCACTCATTAGGGAATTGATTAAAAGAACCATTTTTATCTTCGGCAAATAATTAAAATTGCTAAACTAATTAACTAGGGCAGATAATAAAATTACTAAACTACGACAGAAAAGAAAAGAAATTACCTAGGGCATGGAAATGAAAAACCTTACTTTATTTGATGCTTTCTTCATACATTACAATGGATTCTGAATTTTGATCAATGAAAAGAGGCATACCTCAAAAAAGGGTTTAGGGTTTCTATTTATAGATCATAGAAACCCTAGGGTTACATTCGATACATATCTGCATTTACAAATTTTCCCCTAAGAAGCCTAGTCAACGCACCGCCACACCGTTGCATTTTGCACCGACACGTGCTCACTATGGCCGCGGAACCGCGACCAAGAGCCCTGTTTGGCCGCGGATCCACGGCCATATGGTAGGGTCTTGGGCTGGATTTTACTGGACTTGGTCTGGCTGCATTTGGCTTCTTGTTTCTTCACTTGGTTTCTCAGATTGTCTTCTAGTTTTCTTCCAGATTTCCACAGTGCATAATGTCGTGGACTTTTACCGTTTGCTTCGTGTCGAAGTCTTGAACCTTGAGCTGCCTTTGTGCTTTGTGAACTTGTCCATTGATCTTCATTTGTTCTTCGAACTGTAGGCATGTTCAAGATTCTTCCATTTGTTGGTCGTAGTCTCACTTTTGTGCCATCTTTTCATCATTTTCACTGTTTTTGTTCCGAGAACCTGTAACCTGCAATTATGTAGCAGATATGGATCAAAAGCACATGTTTATTTGTAAAATGAATAAGAATGGGGAATATAATAATGCAAAATTATGATATGATTAGATGGTGCGGGTTATCGCACATCCTCGGGCCTAGTAGAGCGAGATGCAGACCTCCTCACGGAGCATCCGATCTTGATGGAATTTTTAATGCAATTTTTAAGAAAAATGAGATTTCTACTTAATAAATAAAATTTATTTTTACTAAATATATATATATATATGAATATTATCAAAATACTTACTTTAAATATATTATATATATTCCATGTTTTTCTAAATCAAAGGAATCGCAAATTTCATGAAACTACCATTACAAATCAATACAATTCCAATATTACACTATAATACCATATACTATTCAAGTTGGGTTTATATCCATGATGCTGATTGGCATACTCGATGCTGTTAAATCTTTTGAACTCGGGGATAACATAACTGCTCGGGTATTCTACATGGTCATATTCCGCGGGATATGACCTCCCACTGTATGTTTATTCTTTCTACATCTCGGCTTCAGCCACCAATGTTTTGACTTTGCCAGCGACTATGTCCATGATCTTTTCTTAGGTGAACCTGTCGTTATCTAGTATTGAGGTTCTTCCCAAAGTTGAATGTGGTTAAGCTTCATGAAGATACTGCATGCCTGGATTGCAGGGGATGACCGTTGGTTGCTTTGAGAGGTCATCCTCTGTTTTATAGATGGACTCCCGCATTTGTTGTGTCTCCATTCGAGCAATTTGAGCCGTGAGTTGTGCAGCGATGCTCGTCATATCATCAAGCTTGGAATAGAGCATGGCCAACTCTCTATCTTTCTCCTGGAGCCGCTTTTGAAGGCCTTGGAACGATATTCGCTATGTGTTTTTGGGGACGTACACAGGGTGTTCCTAGTCATCCGAGCCTCCGGGAGTTGCAAATTCTTTTTTCCTAACCCAGTAACGACTATGTTTTAATGTACAGAATAATTTGTTTAAATGTTAATGTACAAATGAGTATTTGCAACCCTGTGTGTAACAACCTAGTTCACTTATACCAATTCCAATTCCCGTATTTATTTATCTGTGGTATTTCTTGATTTATCGTGTTTGGGTGCGAATGATATTTTAACATTTTACTTTGCATTCGACCCGACCCGCTTGCTTGAACTTATTTGGTTCATATTTATAGACTACCCTGGCTGGTTACATAGACACGTGCATCTCATGCATGCTGCATATTGGCATTTCATTTGATATCGCACATTTTATCATATAACATTTTAGATCACGTAAAATAAATTAAAATTGCATTTCCTAGTCTGCACGATACTCCTAACCCCGTGGTAGCGTCCGCACATCTTGTTCTTATCCCGTTCAGTGAAACGGACGTGTTTGGATGGCTACGCGCATGTACGTGCGTCCGTTCTTGGGGGTATGCATTTTCGTTACCTAAGCATTCATTTTAAAATTTGGAGGTCACATATATTTTTCATATTTCAAATCTGAAATTTTGGACCCGGCCCGGACGCGTTTTGAAATATTTTTTGTACCCCGCCTAAATTCAAATTTATTTAATATTATTTTAAATTTTACCTTTAAAATCTCGTTAACAAACAGATCCTTTTAAATTTTTTAAAACATAAAATCCTATCTTATTCTAACAACTAAAATCCTTCTACAAATTTTAAATCTAAATCCTAATTAAAATTCTGATCTCTTCCCTCAGCTCTCTCTCTTTTTCTCTGGGCCCATCACCACGAGCCAATAAAATCATTTCTCTTCCTAGCGTTGGGCCCCACTCGAATCTCTCTCTCTTTCTTTCCTCTTCTCTTTCTCTCTCCCCAACGCGGTAGTCTCTCTCTCTCTCCTCTTTCTCTTTCCTCTCGCACTCTCTCTCACATCTCGCGAATACTGTGCACTTCTCGAATCTCGTCACCTCCCTGCGGATCTCGTCACCTCCCTTCTTCGTATCTCTTTCTTCCTTCTTTTTTTTAACCGAGCTCTCTCTCCCTCCTCGTCAACCCACCTTCGCCAAGCCTTTCTCCTCGAAACCCTAACCCGATCTTCATCGCATTTCTCCCTCAACCGAACCTCCTCCTCCTCATCTCCATCTTCCTCTTCTACTTTTCCTCCCGAGCCTTCACCTGCACACCCACGACACCCACAGAACCCATCACCACCAACTTCTCTTCACCACCGACCACCTCATCACCATCTTCTTCTTCTTCTCTCCTCTCTCCTCTATCTTCTTCCCTCACAGAACCCTCAAACCCATCAAGAAACCCTGCAAACTAAAACCCAAATCCTAGACACCGAAACCCTAACCTCCATCTCGATCGCCGCTCATCGCCGGTGAACCCTACACCACTCCCTCATCTCCTCAATCCCCTGGAACCCCAGTGCACCAATCCACAGTGAGCTTTCTCTCTCTTACTCCTTCTCTTTTTCCTTTCTTCTCTTCCCTTCTTTCTTTCTTTTATTTTTCTTTTCTGTATTTATTTAATCTCTGTAGATCGCCGGAGCCGTGACGACGTCGACGATCCCGACGACCCAGCGAGCGTATCTTACTTGTGTGAACCCCCTTGTGCGTTGTTTGGATCCATTCCGTGTACCGTGCGCATGTCGCGACTTTTTCTGCCGACGTGAGACGTTCCGTACACCCGTTTCTTGATCCGTATAGGCAAGTAAAACTTGCTACATGCTATTTAAATTATTACATACTTATTTAAATACATATTAAACCTGTTGTTAGAATCTAGAGCCCCATATTCCATTTTAACATTTCGATATTCCGTTTATATCATTTTAGATCTAGAACTTGAAAAACATATCTGGTTGCATATAAGATTACAATACACTGTGCCCATATCCATATTTGAATCACATAGTGCTTATTTGTACATCCCATAGTACCTTTTTTAATAATTTATAACCTTTCGGACACCCGTTTGCATCCATCTCGCCTAATATATATATAATTGCATCCTTAGATCATATTAGTGCATTACAATGTGATATTAATATTCTATGTTTAATAAAGTGCATTTTAATTAATATTGGAACTATAATCTTAACCCTAATCGATAACTGTGCATCCATGTGTTTGAATTTATACTTGTTTGCATACCACATCACAATATTCCATTTTTATTGTTCCATTAGTACCCCATACTTGTTTTGTGTACCCATGCTTATTATAGTTTGATTATGAGCACCCACGTGACATTTTGTGCACCCCTGACATGACTTGATATACTTGACACAACCTGATACCGTGCACTTCTTGACATGATTGGATTTATATATACTACCTGACTTGACCTGTTGTATCATAGCTTGACCTGTTACCTGATATTGTTACTAATGCCAACAACCTTGACATGTTGTCCCTACGGACATTTCCTGTTGTCTATCCAGACAAACCTGTACTTGCTTGATCCTGTGTTGGCATTAGTTCCAGATTTATTAATACCTGACTTGAACATATAACTTGGGGGTATGGGAAAATTAATGATGAAACCTGACTTGTAACTCGACAGTTCGATACCTTTACTGATCAGTCTTACGGGCTAGGCCAGCCCCGGGGTAATGCTGCTGACATCACTTGTCATTACATACTACCCTTTTTACTGCCTTGCGGCACGTCTCGGATTCAGCCCGAGAGTCTTAGACCGTGGTCCCGGGCATGCACGGGATACTATTGAGTTATATCGATGATCCATCAAATTGATTTTAAAGATTTGAGAGTAGTTAACCCAATAGACCAGTTTAGATTACTCACTACACATTACCCTCACTGTTCTCATTTATATTACTGTTACACCTGTTTGACTGTTCATACACTTACCTGCATGTCTTGCTACCGCTGTTTATATTATTGCTTGATATTATGACGCACTGACGTCTGGGTTTTGCATGGCCCAGATTCTTTACCTTTGCTGCAGGCCGAGCAGGGGTATTTCAGTCAGCAGGCTAAGCAGTAAAGACTTATTAGTAGTTAGTTTATTTTTCCTTTCAGTATTTTCATTCCTGATGTGAGCCCGCATTATGGGACGTACATTCCAGTTTATTTCTTGTATTGGATCTTTTGTTTCCGCATTATTTTATTCTTGACTCGTTACTCTGGCTTATGGACATGTGTTAGATAGTTTATTATTATTCTTGATATCTCTACAGCCGTAATGTGACTGTGGAAGGATATTTCCTATCCACAGGTAGCATGGTTGGCTATGTGACGTGCCTATCTTAGCGTACTCTGGGAAGCGGGGCGTGACACTGTGTATGCTATAAGTGTTTGAATTGCTTTTGAACAGCAAGAAAGCACTTGTAGCTCATTGGTAAAGCCTTGCACTGCTGTGGCGTGGTCCCTGTGTTCAAATCCCCCCAGCCACATATTATTTTTATTGATTTTTCTTTTAAACTTTTAGAAGCTCAAAAGTTTACACATGCAAAACACGTAAAATGAAAAGTCACAACAAAATCAAACATGTGCACTGAGGTATATGAGACGACTAGGACATGTGGCAGCAATCCAAGCACCCCACACTCAACTTGGACCGGAGAGATCATCCCAATGGCCGGCGCCGCAGATTTGTATGAAGTTTTACGATCAAAAATATTTTACCGCAATCAAGAACGTCGTCGCTTGGTAGCTAGCCGGTGAATACGGGTCGGTCCACAGGGATGTTGTGTATTTCCTAATTGTTCTAACGAGTTAATTCCAAATGGTGTTTGGATCTTTATCACTAAAACTAAATTGATTTAGACTAGGATTTAGAAATCTTGCTAGGGTTAGATTTAGGTTAAGTTTGGAAAGTTAAAAATTTCCCACCGCTTTCAATGCCGTAAATTAGATCTCTTTAGGTGTTATAGTAATTATTAATAAAGGGGATTAGGACGATCGGGAAGAAACGATGTTTCTTCCTCTAGGTCCTTGTCCGTCATTTCTTAATCCTTACCCTAACCTCCATAGAAAACATGCACAACCGGTCTTTTATACTACGGTATCACCGTTACCTTGTGGGTAGGGTGCCGTAGGGAGCGGTATGTGTATGTATGCATGGAGTCCTAATTATTAATATTTATGGGCAAGAAAGGGGTGAGAGATTTGCATCTCTCAAACCTTCCATATTCCTAACCCTAACAAGCGAGGAACTACTCGCACATTAGGGGATCTAAGAAAGACATGATTTTTATGAGTTTTCGATTGAAGAGATTAATTATCTAACTACTGCAGATTAATAAAAAAAAATCTAATCTAAATTAAACTATGGCAGAGAATGAATTTAACCTAGGGAAGAAAGAAGAATTAAGAACTAGGGCAAAATAAAAATACTACTTACAAAATTGATGCTCTCAAAACTTGATAGAAATTCTGAATTTTATTCAATGAAAATAGGCATAACCTAAAACAAGTTTTAGGGCTTCTATTTATAGAGCATAGAAAACTCTAGGATTACAATCGCGTTACGTCTGCATTTACAATTTTACCCCTAAAGAAGACTAGTCAACGCGCCGCCAGACTTTATGGAAAATTTCCACCAGTACGGGCTTAGCACGGCTGCGGAACCGCGGCTATAGGCCAGGTTTGGCCACGGTTCCGCGGCTAAGTGGAGGGCTTGTGGGCTCAGTTTTCTGGTCTTCTGTCTGGTTGACTTTCTCTTCTTGTTTCTTCAGTTGGTTCTTCAGAATGTCTTCTAGTTCTCTTCCAGATCTCCACAGTGAATAACTGTAATGGACTTTTACCGTTGCTTCGTGACGAAGTCTTGAACCTTGCGCTGCTTTTGTTCTTTGTGAAATTGTCCATTGATCTTCGTTTAGTCTTTAAATTGTATGCATGATCAAGATCTTTCCATTTGTTGGTCGTAGTCTCACTTTTGTATCATTTTTTTTTATCAATTTCACTGTTTTTGTTCCGAGAACCTGTAACCTGCAACTATGTAGCAGACATGGGTCAAAAGCACCTGTTTATTTGTAAAATATATAAGAATGGGGAATAAAATAATGCAAAATTATGGTATGAACAAATACCCCCAAACTTATCTTTTGCTCGTCCTCGAGCAAACCTAGTTTTATTCTCAACAAAATCCTAACCTCACTTTCGCAGGGAAACGCGATTGCACTGAGCTCGTGCAACAAGACGTTAAACCTCTAGGTGTCCCTAGTAGGAGGAGTGTTGTCTCCTGAGGGTTTTCAGCGGATATTACCCACAAAATCCTATCAATTTGGCCTATCGACTTTTATTCTCCAATTAGGTCTTCTAACAAGAAACTCTATTATCGTCGACTTAGAAATTATCCATCCGTATTTTTCACGCTTCCTTATTATTTAACTTAAGATTATATATGTTCTTGTGAATTTACTTAGCTTTTAGCATCTTTTAAGTTTTCCTTCTAGGGTTCCATCTCAACTTAGGAATTTTTATCATCTCTATTAAAGATATAAGTCTTATTCTTCATTCCTATCTCTTATCTAAACCCCAATCACATACCCCTACGTGTGTGTGTGTATCACCCCTACACTTGGAAATTCAAATCAAGCTATCATACTCTTGTCCGTCGTCCAAAGCACTTCTTAATTGGTGAATTTTTAGATGAATTTTGCTCACGCATCCTTCATGCGACTGTTAATACTTCTTGAGGTACCAACAACCGATTACAAAATGTGTTCGCACATTAAAGCGTAATTCCTAGTCTTGTAACACCTAAGGCTTTAGCAGTGACTCCCAAACTAGTTGGTCTAAGGCACTAGGTGATGAAGCACCCTCGCTAGATATTTTTTCTATTTTTGCAGCCTTAAGTAATTGCAAAAACCAGTGTTCATTTTTTCCTTTATTCACACTTGTATTTTATTGTATTTTTCTTCGTACTAACGACTTTAGACAAGAGTATTTCAAGGTCTCTCCTACTATTCCAAGTTTCAAGGTTCGTGTTTGTGCAATTTGTAGGGTATATATTTTCAGAATTTAGACTTAAGCCAGGAATTATTTTTCAAACTTACACTTTAATAAAAATTTCAATACTTTTCCCTTGTTTTAACTTAGCCCAAGAAGTCAACTCGAAATTTGCCTATTTCTAAATAAACTACAAAGACATATACTTTCTACCGTTAAATTTTAAGAAAGGTTATTTTTAGGGTTTTAATTTCCTAAATCTAAGATCTAGTTGTTCCTAGCTAGTTAACCTTTTTGTCAAACTCAAGTCAATTATGGCTAAAATTGAATGTTATAATTTTTATAATTTTCAAAAAATTTCAATTTTTATGGTTTTAAAATAAGTATGCAAATGCAAAAATATACATATGAATGCGAAGGAAGAAAACTTACCGAGCACACCCCCAAACTTAAACTTGACAGTGTCCTCACTGTCAGGCTACACCAAGAGGGTCGAAAATGTCGGCACTTCCCTGTTTATTTTTTTTTATGTTTTGTTTTTTTATGTTATTTTGTATTTATGTATTTACAAATGGTACATACCCCCAAACTTATGTGAAACAAAGTTTTGGCTAGATGGTCGGAAATTTGGGGGTAAAATGGAGGAAGATCAATCTGTGTAAATCGGCTCCTGCAAAAACAGGAGCTCCTCAGACAGGTCCGCAGTGAGGAACGGTTTCAGTTGATGTCCATTTACTTTAAATAAAGTACCGTCCTTCGGATTTTCAAGATCTACCGCACCGTGCGGATATACGGTGCGGACTAAAAATGGCCCTTTCCACCTAGATCTGAGCTTGCCGGGGTGAAAGTGTAACCGAGTGTCATAAAGTAAAACCTGTTGACCAGGTTTAAACGTTTTGCGCATAAGATGTTTGTCATAGAACACCTTAGTTCGGTTTTTAACAATGACAGTATTATCATAAACCTCATCCCGCAGCTCTTCTAGTTCATTTAGTTGCAACTTTCGATTGCTGCCCGCATCTTCCATTGATAGATTCAACTCCTTGATCGCCCAAAATGCCTTGTGCTCAATCTTAACTGGGAGGTGGCAAGCCTTCCCATAAACAAGCCGGTATGGAGACATACCAAGATCGGTCTTGTATGCAGTACGGAATGCCCATAGTGCATCAATCAGCTTATGTGACCAATCTTTACGGTTTTTAGAAACCGTTTTCTCCAAAATTTGTTTAATTTGCCGATTCGAAATCTCGGCTTGCCCACATGTTTGGAGATGGTATGGCGTTGACAATTTTTGAGTAATGGAATATTTGCGCATTAAGGACTCAAAAGTCCTATTGCAGAAGTGAGATCCATTATCACCTATAATTGCTCGAGGGTGCCCAAACCGAGAAAAGATATGTTCTTTAAGAAATCGAACAACAACCTTGTTATCGTTCGTTCGGCTAGGCACAGCCTCGACCCACTTTGACACATAGTCAACAGCCAAAAGAATATACACATTCCCAAAAGAATTGGGAAATGGTCCCATGAAGTCTATACCCCAAACATCAAAAATATCCACAACCAAAATTGGTTGGAGCGGCATTTCGTTTCTCCGCGATATCCAGCCCAAGTGTTGGCACCGGGAGCATGTCTTGCAGTATTCATATGCATCCTTAAAGAGTCATGGCCAATAGAAACCACACTGCAAGATTTTCTCGGCTGTCTTCTTAGGGCCAAAATGTCCGCCACACGCTTGATCGTGGCAAAAAGACAGCACACTCTTAAACTCATTTTCTGGTATACACCGACGAATGATTTGGTCGGAACAGTATTTAAAAAGATACGGTTCATCCCAGTAAAAATGCTTTACTTGGGACAAGAATCGGAGTTTATCCTGTTTCGACCAATCTTTAGGTATCAAGCCGGCGGCCAAGTAGTTTACTATATCAGCGAACCAAGGTTCGCAAGACACGGTTAAGAGTTTCTCATCGGGAAAAACATCTTGTATTGGAATTTCAAGTGTAGGCGAAGAAGGAAGTCGTGAAAGGTGATCGGCCACTACATTTTCACATCCTCTTTTGTCCCTTATGACAAGGTCAAACTCTTGTAGCAAGAGGATCCAAAGTATTAACCGCGATTTAGCATCCTTCTTCGCAAAAAGGTGGCGAAGAGCTGAATAGTCCGTATGCACAATCACTAGAGAGCCGATTAAATACGGCCGGAATTTTTCAAGTGCAAACACAACGGCTAGAAATTCCTTTTCTGTTGTTGTGTAGTTCAGTTGGGCCTCATTTAATATTCGGCTAGCATAATAAATCACGTGCGGTATCTTATTAATGTGTTGTCCAAGGACAGCACCAATGGCGAAATCTGATGCATCGCACATAATTTCGAATGAATGCGTCCAGTCTGGAGATGAAAGAATGGGCGCAGAAATGAGTGAGTGTTTCAATGACTCGAACGCTTCCATGCAAGTTGAGTCAAAATCAAATGTTGTTTCCTTGGCCAATAAGAGAGTCAAGGGTCTAGCAACCTTGCTAAAATCCTTGATGAACCGTCTATAAAAAACGGCATGGCCAAGGAAAGCTCGGATGTCTTTGACGCATTTAGGAGGAGGAAGATTGGAAATGACCTCAATCTTGGCTTTATCAACCTCTATGCCATTTTGCAAGATGACATGTCCTAAAACAATGTCTTCTCGTACCATAAAGTGGCACTTCTCCTAATTTAAAGTTAGGTTCTTATCCCTACAATGGATAAGAACTGCGTCAAGGTGTAGCAAACATTCGTCGAAGGAGTCACCAAAAATGGAGAAATCATCCATAAAGATCTCCAAAAACTTTTCAACCATGTCTGAAAAGATCCCCATCATACACCGCTGGAATGTAGCGGGTGCATTGCATAACCCGAAGGGCATGCGACGATAATCAAAAGTACCGAAAGGACAAGTAAATATGGTCTTGTCTTGATCCTTTTCGGCGATGGGGACTTGGTTATAGCCGGAATAGCCATCCAAAAAGCAGTAAAACTCATGCCCAGCCAATCGTTCTAGCATTCGGTCAATGAAAGGTAAAGGAAAGTGGTCTTTCCTTGTCGCGGCGTTGAGTTTTCTATAGTCGATGCAAACTCGCCACCCAGTTTGGGTGCGAGTAGGTATTAACTCATTTACCTCATTGGTTATGACCGTAATGCCCGATTTCTTAGGGACAACATGAATGGGGATAACCCACTGGCTATCCGAGATAGGGTAAATGATACCACTATCAATACATTTAACAATCTCTTTCTTGACAGCCTCTTTCATTATGGGGTTGAGGCGTCTTTGTGGATCCCTCACTGGCTTGGCATCATCCATCAAGTGTATATGATGTTCAACTATGAGGGGACTAATCCCCTTGATGTCCTCCATAGACCAGCCAAAAGCTTGCCAGTTATTTTGTAAGACCATTAAAAGGGCCTTCTCTTGCTCGAGAGCTAGAGAGGCCGATATGATAACGGGAAGGGTCTCATTCTCACCTAGGTAAGCATATTTAAGGTGCGACGGCAAAAGCTTTAGTTCGAGTTTAGGAGGTGAAATAATTGAAGTTAGCATTGGTGAGACTGTTTCAAACTCGAAGGATTCCATCAACGGTTCAAATCGAGTGTACGCAACCGAATCGGATGGTTCAACTAACTCATCCGAAAAATCAAAAGACTCAAACTCGGGTAGTGAGTCTTCAAAATCGTCCAAAAAGGTGAAACACTCATAATCGTTGTCCGGCGTGAAAGCTGTGTCGAATTCTAGGAGGAACGCACTATAGGCGTCAACACTGCTGTGATCGAACAGAAATTGTTCGAGCTCACGGTTCTCCTCCGTGATCTCATGGATCGAGCAAACATCAAGTATACTAGCATTAGGCTCGGAAGGTTGATCTCCCAACTTAAAAATGTTGAGTTCAATCGTCATATTTCCAAAAGATAGGTTCATTGAACCATTACGACAATTGATCACCGCGTTAGAAGTCGCAAGGAATGGTCAACCAAGTATCACCGGAATTTGACTCCGGGGGTTAGCTACAGGTTGTGTATCCATAACAATAAAGTCAACGGGGAAAATGAAATCCCCTACTCTAATTAACACATCCTCCAACTCTCCCCAAGGATGGGTGATGGATCGGTCGGCCATTTGGAGATTACAATGAGTTGGCTTAAGCTCTCCAACGCCTAACTGCTCGTATACTGAATAGGGTTGCAAATTTATACTAGCGCCAAGATCTAATAGTGCTCTATTGATGTTCTTGTCCCCAATTGTTATCTAAATAGTAGGACAGCCGGGGTCCTTGTGTTTTTGGGGTAAAGATTGGACAAGAGCATCGCTAACAGCATTAGCCACGAAAACTTTCTTTGGTACTTGTGACTTCCTCTTCTTGGTGCACAAGTCCTTTAAGATTTTTGCGTATGAAGGAACTTGTTGGATTGCATCCAAGAGAGGTATATTTATGCTAACCTGTTTGAACAACTCTACAATCTTCTCCATTTGTGGGGTTAGTTTATTGGATCTCAACCTGTCTGGAAAAGGAATATTTTGAAAATTTATCGGGTCCAATTTTTGTGGATCAGATTGTGGAGTTGGAACGGATCCCCGTGTAGATGTGTTCGTGATGTGAGAAGTGGGTCCGTTCGAAATAGAAGAAGTAGAGCCTTGTGAAGAATGAAGAATAGGCTCTAACAAAGAAGATGAAGATGAAGAAGAAGAGGGTGAAGAAGAACCACCGGCAGGGGTGTCATTATTAATACCCACGTTATTGTGCAACACTTTTCCGGATCTCAACGTGGTCACAGCATTTACGTTATGATTTTGCTGTTCATAAGCAACATGTGCGTGACCGGGATTTGGCAATGGTTGAGATGGAAGCTTTCCCTTTTCTCGCTCGCTCAACGCAGCATTGAGTTGTGCAATTTGTGCCTCAATAGATTTGATGCTTTGATCGTGTGAGGCACTGTTTTGCACCAAAGATTAAATGGAAGTCTCCAACCTTGCTGCGGATTGTGTAGATTGCTTTAGGAACGCATCTAGACTTCTTTCTAGTGAAGTAACCTTATCATTATTTGGTTGAACAAAATTATTTTGAGGGTAAGAGTTGTTGGGCACAAAATTGTTCATTTGGTTTTGGTAAGGTTGTGGGTGGAAAGGTTGTTGGTATTGAGTTTGTGGAGATGCTTGTTGTTGTGGAGGAGGAGACCTTTGAGAGTTGTTGTTTCCTTGGAATTGCTGATTTTGATTCCAAGCGAAATTTGGGTGACTCCTCCAACCCGGATTATAAGTCAAAGAGTATGGATCATTTCTTTGTCGTTGCTGAAAGGCAGCATTGACTTGATCTTGTCCTTGAACATGTGGATTGTAAGGACACTCTTCGGTGAGATGTGATGGATCCGAACAACAAGCACAAACAGTTCGTGGGGGCAAAGCAGGGGCAGGAGAAGGCGATGAGATTTTGGTCTCAATTGCTTCTATCTTTTTCGTAAGTACGGCCATCTCGGCCTTCATAGCAATCGACATATCTAATTGATGTATGCCTGCCCTAGACTGACCAATAGAAGATGAGGTGGTCTTGGTGCTTTCCCACTGAAGTGTTTGTTCAGCAAGATCGTCGAGAAACTGCCACGCTTCCTCACTAGATTTGGTTAGAAAGTGACCTTGACAAATGGTTTCTAGCAACTGCTACGTTGCTGGGTTCAATCCCTCGTTTAATGTTTGGCAAAGTTTCCAATTTTCGATCCCATGGTGAGAGCATTGAACAAGTAGGTCTTTGAATATTTCAAAACACTTCCAAAATGGTTCGGAAGGAAGCTGGGAAAATTGTATAATCTCATTGCGAATTCTCGCGGTCTTGTGATGAGAATAAAACTTTTTAAGAAAGGCTTTAACAAACTCTTCCCAATTCTTAATTGAATGTGATGCTGTGCTGTATAACCACTTCTCGGCTAAGTCGCATAAGGTGAAAGGAATGACCCTTAGCCTTATAGCATCATCTGATAATTGGGTTGTTTTCATCATTGCGCAAACGTTTTGGAATTTGTTTATGAAGATATAGGCATCTTCGGATTCCAGTCCGTGAAATTTTGGCAGCATGTTGATGAAGTGGGGTTTGATCTCAAAATTGTCCCCATTTGCCGGTGGGAGTGAAAGACAAGTAGGTAAGGCGGTGCGGATCGGGTAGAAAAGATTCTGGAGCGCGATTCGTTGGGGCGCTTCAACAGGCGGGCGTTGCGGGTTATTCGCACCTAGCGGAGGTGGAATCAGTCCCGTGGGTAAGGTGTTGTTAGGATTAAATCCCTACATCTCCTTAGAAGACGAAGAATGTGAAGGTGAAGGTATGGAAGTGGAAGGAATTTCGACTCCGGAGTCGAAAGCGTCGTCGGTCGGTACCAACGAGACACGGACTAATCGGGCGGTAGTGTCCCTAATCCAACCGGACATACACTAAAGAGGTAGTGTAGTCAAAAAGGTGAAAAACAGAATGTGGAGGTAAGAAAACGTCAATGGAAAGAAAGTGGTGTACGTAGGGTGCACGAATTTTTAGCGACAAGTTGCAAGTTTTTGTAAAAATCTTTCTTTTTTCCTTTTTTTATGTGGAGCTTTTTGCAAAAAAGATTTTCGATAAAGGGCTTAGACACACGTTCAATCAATCACAAATGCACAATCAGGCCTAGATCTAGGGTCACCCAGGTCAGCTAGACAGCTCCTAACGGTTCCGAAGGGCAAGAAATAGGAGCTCAAACCGCCTCTTCACCGCCAATTGTGGCCATGTAAGTGGGAGGCTCTCCACCACATAAGTAGTGGACCTAATTAAGTAACCACTTGCCTTAGACACACTTGCCTAAACACCACAAAGTCAGGTTAGGATCAACGGTCGATGCCTACAACTAGTCCTTTGTCCTATTGAGCGCGAAGTCCTTAGGGCTGAGTCTAATCGTTTTTAATTAAATGATGGTCAATGCAATATGCCTTATGTGATTTCTGGGTTCCTGGGAAGGGTGATGAAATCCCCACCCAATGTGGATTGGTTTCAAGCCCCTTAAAGTCCGATTAAATATGCAAAGCAGTAAACAATCACTTGCAACAATTTTTTTAATTTTTAGCGCGGGGCAAAGAACCTTGCATAAGATCAATTATTGGAAGGGGGAGAGATTTTTTAGCGCAAAGAATCCTGCAGGCAAATCTACAGAGGAGATATCGGGGGGTTCATGGGAGGAGAAAGAAAACAAACAGAGATTTTTCCACGTGCTGACTCGACCAAGACGCAGCGGTTCCGCGGTCAGAAGAGGGTATGCGCGGCGGTTCCGCGGTCTCCTGGTAGGTTCGGGTCCCGAGAAATTTTTTGAGATGATGATGTCACCTCCTAAGCGCGGATCCGCGGCAGAAGTATGGGTGGGGCGGCGGAAACGCGGTGTAAGGTATAGTTCAGTCCTCCAAATTTCTTCTGCTCCTCTGTTGTTGTAATCCTCTGTTGTTCAGATCTTCAGTTTTCTGTTTCGCTTTCTGAATTTTTCCAGATCCGAACTCGTTCGTCAATCCTGCAAAAATTCCAACGAAAAACCCTTCAAACAATAAAAAGATGATAAAATTTTTATAATTTTTTAATTTTTCAGTTTTTTTTATTTTTTTTATTTTATATTAACCAGAAATTGCAAAAAGGAAATACTACGTCATCCCGGCAACGGCGCCATTTGATTTGTACGAAGTTTTACGATTAAAAATATTTTACCGCGATCAAGAACGATGTCGCTTGGTAGCTAGCCGGTGAATACGGATCGGTCCACAGGGATGTTGTGTATTTCCTAATTGTTCTAACGAGTTAATTCCAAATGGTGTTTGGATCTTTATCACTAAAACTAAATTGATTTAGACTAGGATTTAGAAATCTTGCTAGGGTTAGATTTAGGTTAAGTTTGGAAAGTTAAAGATTTCCCACCGCTTTCAATGCCCTAAATTAGATCTCTTTAGGTGTTATGGTAATTATTAATAAAAGGGATTAGGACGATCGGGAAGAAACGATGTTTCTTCCTCTAGGTCCTTGTCCGTCCTTTCTTAATCCTTACCCTAACCTCCATGGAAAACATGCGCAACCGGTCTTTTATACTACGGTATCACCGTTACCTCGTGGGTAGGGTGCCGTAGGGAGCGGTATGTGTATGTATGCATGGAGTCCTAATTATTAATATTGATGGGCAAGAAAGAGGTGAGAGATTTGTATCTCTCAAACCTTCCCTATTCCTAACCCTAACAAGCGAGGAACTACTCGTTCATTAGGGGATCTAAGAAAGACATGATTTTTATGAGTTTTCGATTGAAGAGATTAATTATCTAACTACTGCAGATTAATAAAAAAAATTTAATCTAAATTAAACTATGGCAGAGAATGAATTTAACCTAGGGCAGAAAGAAGAATTAAGAACTAGGGCAAAATAAAAATACTACTTACAAAATTGATGCTCTCAAAACTTGATAGAAATTCTGAATTTTATTCAATGAAAATAGGCATAACCTAAAACAAGTTTTAGGGCTTCTATTTATAGAGCATAGAAAACCCTAGGGTTACAAGCGCGTCACGTCTGCATTTACAATTTTACCCCTAAAGAAGACTAGTCAACGCGCCGCCAGACTTTATGGAAAATTTCCACCAATACGGGCTTAGCACGGCCGCGGAAACGCGTCCATAGGCCATGTTTGGCCGCGGTTCCGCGGCCAAGTGGAGGGCTTATGGGCTCAGTTTTCTGGTCTTCTGTCTGGTTGACTTTCTCTTCTTGTTTCTTCAGTTGGTTCTTCAGAATGTCTTCTAGTTCTCTTCCAGATCTCCACAGTGAATAACTGTAGTGGACTTTTACCGTTGCTTCGTGACGAAGTCTTGACCCTTGCGCTACCTTTGTTCTTTGTGAAATTGTCCATTGATCTTCGTTTAGTCTTCAAATTGTAGGCATGATCAAGATCTTTCCATTTGTTGGTCGTAGTCTCACTTTTGTATCATTTTTTTTTATCAATTTCAGTGTTTTTGTTCCGAGAACCTGTAACCTGCAACTATGTAGCAGACATGGGTCAAAAGCACCTGTTTATTTGTAAAATGTATAAGAATGGGGAATAAAATAATGCAAAATTATGGTATGAACAGCCGCCGGTTTGGGGAGGTCAAAATGCAATTTTTTTGTTGCCCTGACACATGTTGGCCTACCCATTAACCCCAGTCTGTTTGTTTTCCCTGCAATTATCCAGAGAATTAAAAATCACCAATAAACCAAATTGTAATGCATTTTTAATTCTTTCTTCACTCACAAAACCCTAATCCTACCCTATAAATACAACCTTACACTTTGGCCCTCTTCATTCTGAAATCTAGTATCAAAACTGTCTAAAATTTTCAAGTCCAAAAAGTTGTACAAGTGGAGTTATCTTAAGGCCAAGTTTCGGCGACGTTTCGGGACAAATCCGGCGACGAAACGACTCCCCGAAGATTCCATAAGCTTTCTCTACCTCTCTTATTTCTTTATAATCTGTAAGTCCCACTTTCCCTCTTCTCTTTCTATTAAAACGAATTCCATTTTCAAAACTAGTCAGAAGCGGAGTTAATCCAACTTCCGTTTCTAATTTAACTAAAAACACCATTTATCTTAATAACAAATTTACAATATTTTTGTATATTGTTTAGCAATCATAAACAAACACATTAGAACAAGTTTCATCTCAAAATAATATGTATTGCAACTTCTATTTCAGTTTTACGGTAAAATACCATCATATTTACATACGACATTGCTTATTCATTTTGATCATATTACCTTTAGAAAACTCACGAGGTAATGACCTACCTCATCACAACACTCATTCTTGGAATAGCACGATGGCTTTTGGAACATTAGTTTGTAGGATAAATACGAGTTTACATTTAAATACCATGAACATTCAAAAACCGTTTTCTTTAAAAGTGTATTATTTAAGTCCTTGCAAATGCGCCTCTACAACCCATTTTGGAGAACCCCGATCGGGATGGTGCGGGTTATCGCACATCCTCGGGCCTAGTAAAGCGAGATACGGACCTCCTCACGGAGCATCAATCTTGATGGAATTTTTAATGTAATTTTTAAAAAAAATGAGATTTCTATTTAATAAATAAAATTTATTTTTACTAAATATATATATATATATGAATATTATCAAAATACCTATTTTAAATATATTATATATATTCCATGTTTTTTTAATCAAAGGAATCGCAAATTTCATGAAACTATCATTACAAATCAATACAATTCCAATATTACATTATAATACCATATACTATTTAAGTTAGGTTTATATCCACTAGAATATTTTACTTTATAAAAATTACAACTATGATAACTCTAAAGACGATAATTAAATACTTGAGGTGTATTTTGAAAATATATCAAAACTATTTTTCATAAAACCCCCTCAAGTTATATTAATTTACAATAAGAACCCTAGTAAACATAGGTTTAAGCAGGACCAGTTCTCTTGAGCCTCAGGGAGCCGGAGAATATGGGTGCTTGCCTATTTAAGATAAACAACCTAAAAACGGTGTTATCAATACGGTAATTGTCTTAGAAAAAGACACAAATCCTGTCGTCCATATGCAGCAGTTACCGATAATATCAAAACTAATTCAGGACTTCAATTCGTTTTAAAGTGTCTGACTGAGACAGAGTCTCGGTCTAATATGAAATCAATCTATCCTTAAATATGATAACTCCATTTCAACATGAATCCATTTATACCAGAATTCAATCTATATCAACATGACTCGACTGAACCGAACCATGGATATACTCTAATTACATGACTATCCATTTATATTCATTCCGTTTATATGATATCATGGTTTCGGCAAGTCGTACATCTATTAAACAAAACAATACAAATCAATACAAAATACATTACGGGGTTTTAAAGGGGTATACTGGTACGGAATGTGTTAGAAGTGGCACGACACGGTCACTTTAATACACCTAACCTGAATATCTATTGATGTTGTACCGTGGCTTAACGGTTCCTTGTGCTCCGTATACCTTAGTCTCCGGAATAGTAGGACTCCTCTCGTATACACTGGCATGAAACAACTGCGTTAACAGAACAAAAAAATTGCAATATACCAGTTATATTCGCATCTGTCTATTCTTACCTATCTTTGGGACTTACCGCGCGATTGTTCGCTGACGACATTCCTTCTCTCTTTTTCTTTGGAATGTTGTCAGGAGGATCTGACTCTCTGGAGGTCGAGCTCAACATCGAAGACTTGGAGCAGTTCGAAGAAGCCTCAGAGCTTTAAACACTTGTATAGACTTTACTTTCAGTTCATGCCATTGTTTAGGCATTGCTTTTCTCATTGTATTTACTTTTCAGTTGTATTGTAAAGTAATGTTTAATAAATAAAAGTTGTTGTTCTTTTACACTTCATGTCTTCTTGTGTATATTTATATTATATTGCTTAGATATGCTTAGAGTGTTTACTTCTGAGTAAATACGTAGTGGGCCTCATCGCGTCTTCTTACCCATACACTGGGAAGCGGGCCGTGACAAACCCGGTGAATAGAGTCTTCATCATTGTTTGAGCCGAGCTGAGGATGGGAAGTGGCAGCTACATCAGAACCAAGCTAGGGCTGGGGAACGACGGCCATATCTTCATCTTGACCACGAAGTTTAGGACTTATTCTTCCAAGTCCCACCATGTAGACTGTATGGATCATGGATCCACTTATTCCCTCATCATTGATAACAATACTTGACGAGCTTTCAGACCGTTGCCGTGGTCCGCTCCTTTTAAGGAAGGACAAACAACTAAGAGCGGTCGGTTCCAAAAATACTTCGTTCTCCGTTTGTATAAAATTGGCGGTCACGGTTTGATCGTTTTCCAACACGCCTTTAGACAACGAGATCACTCCCTCTTTGTATTGTTTTTCAACTCAATTCTTGAAAACAAAGCTCCTTTCGAGGTTGTAACAGGTCTAAGTCCGCGTTTTCCATTCACAAGAATTGCGTATCTCCATATTCATCGGCGTCTCGTAGAGAAAGAAAAAATCTGAGGAATTTGCTCAAAAGATTTTTTTTATCAGTTTCCCATCCCAGTCTTTCGCGACACTTCTGGTTTAGTTCTTTTGTTAGGTCTCGACTTCTCCAGTCTTCAATGGTATGACTCACCACTCTGTGATATGGGCAATATTTAGGGCCATCGATCATATTCACTTCTGTAACACCTGAGGTCAGGGTTAGTAGTGATTAAGTGTTAATGTGGGATTTTTGGCAAAAGTTTACCAAAAATAGGTTTCTTAAAAACTATCTGGTTTTGTGGTTATTTTGTGGAATTTTATCTCAACCACCCACACTTGTGCACGATAGCCAGGGGTAAGATTAGGGTATGCCATATCTTGAGCTTGTGAGTCGTTGTGCTAAGTTAACCATGGTGGTCTAAACTTCCTGGTTTTGTTTGGTGTTGATTGAGGGGTTGTAGTTTTAATTTGGTTTAAGATTGGGGTTGTCTTAAGAGGAGGTTATGATGGGCCTTGATTGTTTCACACTTCCTTCTTTTCAGAATCACGTTTGCCTCTCAAAAACTCATCTTGTATACACATACACCAGCAATTTTCAGCTGATTTCAGCAGCCAAAATCAGCACCAGCAGCTCCCATCATTATCACAACACAATCCCCTGCTTAAATTCAGCAATCAGATCTCGTAGCATCAGCCCCCCCCACCCTATACAGCTACGAAACATTTCACATCAGCCAAAGCATCCAATCAGCCACCCAATTTTCAAACTCAGCAGCACCAAATCAGCCATTAGCATCAGAAGTCCACTTAGGCTGCTCCAAAAACAGCACACCAGCTGTTGCTTCAGCCCATAGTTTAACACACAACTCCCCACTCCATCACAAATACTTCAACATCTTCTCCACCTGCTGCTACTACTTCAAACAGCAACACAATTAACACTAAAACCCCAGAAACCAGCAACAACATCAGCTCTCAGAAATTTGCATCAGCCTTTGCAACAGCAGTTGCAAATCAGCTCCAGCCAAGTTTGCAGCACCAGCCTCATACCATACACCATATCAACTCCATACCACACCATATCAACACCATACCACACCACACAACACCTCACACCACTACAACAACAGCAACAGCAACACCAAGATCAGCAACAGCAACAGCAACACATTTATCATCAGCATCAGCTTCAGCAGATGCACTCCAGCTCCGTTCCAGCCACGTTTTGAAGCACCTACCCTCTTCTTCTTCTCCTTCTCCCTTGTTGCAAGGTTCCTAGAGGGTATAACTCTTGAACTTTTCGTATATTACGTAGATTAGGTGCTTGATTAGCTAGTTGTTACGATATATAGAATTTTCATGCTAGAATTGTGCAGTGATGCTAGATTTAGCGATTTTAGCGTGTTTATGGCTTTATGAACTCTCTTTAGTGTTAACTAACCTGTTGAAGCCCAGTAGTATCATTAAAATTGGATGGTTAGCCTAATTTGCTAAAATTTCGATAATCTAGCTTAATCAGTGTCCGTATCATGCTTAGAAGTGATATTGGGAGTTTTATGGAAATTTTGAGCAAAGTAAGAATTGCGTTAGCTAGAATAACCTTCTTAGGTCCTAGTGAGGCCAGCCAACCAGAGAAATCCCCCAGATTTCTCGTAGAAACCCGATTTACCCGACTTGGCGTATTTTGGCAGTTTTAGTGATTTTTAGCCTTTCTGAAATCTGCTGTTGACCCGATCACTACAGAATAATTTTGAGAAGACTGCAGCATGGTGAGATGAGTAGGAACACACACCCAAAGCACGAGGACCCACCTCCCCAACTTGGCCGCCTTTTTTCTCATTCTGGCCGCAAATTGCGGCCAGAGTAGGGAGTGGGGTGTGGGTATTTTGGGTATAGGGTTATTCTGGGTAGGATAGTGTGTTGGTATCTCTAACTTTTCAAGTTTGGCCCTGAGGCAAAATCTGGAACTAGTTGCGTGTTTTCGATGTTTTAAGACTTGTGCGACACGCGCGTGATACGCGTGGTTCTGTGGCGCGCTGCACGACACAGCGTGTCAGCTCTGATTCAGGTAGGTTTGTGCGCGTCGCGTCGCGTCGCATCGCGTCGTGTGCACACGCGTTTGGTTTCACGCACGCGTATCCCTTTTGTCGATATATTGCGTTTTGCATGACTTTTCCTTATATGGTGACTCGTGTGAATTCTAGGTTCACCGGCAGGAACTTCAAGCGCAGCTGAAAAGGGAAAACAGGTGGTCGGACACACTTAGCACAGGACCACTGGTGAGTAGATTTAACATCTACGGGGGACAATCGTTTGGATGGCGCGAGTCGCCCGATAGATTTAGTAGACTTGGTATTACTGGTAACATTGGAGTAAAAATGATAAAACTTGCATGATAATTGCTGTAGTCAGTACCTATATGATGTTCCATATACGCAGATTCATTATAGGACACATGCACCATTACCAGGTTTTATATGTTGCACGAGCACTATTCATGTGGACACACACACCCTGGTAATTGTCATGTCACGAGACTAAATAACTTTAAAACTGAAACATGTTAACTGCTTAGAAATGTGACATTGAAATAAGTACTTAAATTGATACCATAAGCATTCATAATCATCGGCATATGTATTTATGATAATTTCATGAGATTTATGATATTTCTGGATTTTGGGGGAAAGCCGCAAGATTTCAACTGATAATTGTTAAAATATAAAAGTTGCGGTTTTCTAGTGATGTAAAGTGTCGTCCACCATGAGTTTGCTGTGGTTTTGAGACCCGTTTCGAGGAGGTGGATGAACCGTCTCGGGTACATGGTGGGCCCGGTATGGTACCTCGGGGCAAGAAGATCGCAGATGATGGCGTTGAGCCTGGCAGGGGACGGATTACCTACCGGTGATTTCATTTGGCACGGCGGATATCCAGAGGATACCGACCGTGACTGTTGGATTGAGATATGGATTTTGATATGGATCAGCCGGATAGCTGAGGCCAGAGATACTGGACATGGATATGTGAGATTTGGTCAGTTTTGAGGTGTCGTTGCTAGACACTGATTTTACTGTTTTCCTGGATATTATTAGTATTGATGATTAAAAAGAGGAGTTTCAAAACAAAGTAAGAATAATTCTCATACACACTTGATTGTATTTTCATGTGGCATACATACCTGTTATCACCTCCATGTGACATATATACTTGCTAGTATACTGTTGATGCATACACACCTGCTAGTACATGTAGCTATACCTGTTTTAGGATGCCAGGACACTTGTGTGCATGCATACGATAGCCTTAGTAAATGTTAGCTATTACTCACGAGCTGGCAACTCACCCCCGTTGTGCCACAGCTTCTCTGCAGGTCCATTCCGTCAGCACTGTAGCGGCGGATACCTTTGCTTCATTTGTACTTCTTGCCTGGACTAGAGGCTTTTGCTCATAGGTGGGTTATTATCAGTTTGTACCACCTTATATATATGCTCATTGTATCTAGAGTACTCCATCTACGACTACTGTTGTTGCTACTACTGTTGCCATTACTGCTACTATCATTTCAATTGTACCTGTTTTATTCGGATGACTGTATATTGACCTAGATGTGAGATTGTGAGACTTGAGGATTTATTTATGATGTATCTGGGTCGAGCTCACTTGAGTCGACGTGTTATTCCTCATGCACTGATTTCTTTCATATTCTGCTGGAATTTTGGAATAAGGGCAAATTGATTAGGTAATGAGGTAAATGCTTAAATTAATTGGTTTTTCCTTCACTCTAAATTCTTAATTGGGTTTTGTATTCTGGGCTTCGGCTTACTTATTTTACGGACGCCTTGAGACGTTTCGTAATTTAAGTGCCGGTCGCGTTCCGTACTTTGCGGGTCGTGACAAAGTTGGTATCAGAGCGATAGGTTTCACCTTTCTGAGTGTAGGATGACCCTTAGTAGATGGAGTAAGTGACTTAAGCAAGGTAGCGTAGCGTATGTCCGCGGCATACTTGCGTTGCGGTACTCCGCCTAGGTGACTTTAGGATATACTTGCTTGAAATTCCTTCTTCAATTCCGGGTATCCTACGATCTTATTGTCATGTTCCTGTACCAGCTACTATGCCGCCAAAGACTACCAGAGCACAGAGGGCTGCCGCCCGAGACGAGATTCGAGCTGGCTCATCCGAGACTAGGACTGAGCAGGGTAGTATGCCTACACCACAGGAACAAACCGATCTGCCTTCCCCAGGCCGTATGGATAGACTCGAGACTGGTATGGAGGAGTTGCGACAGATGATGGGGAGTATGCAGGAGCTACGTCAGATGGTAGGATCCTTCGTTGCGGCCAGTCATGCACCAAGGCCGGAGGACGTACCCACTGCATCCCAGACTACTGTGATACCTGCTCCTACTACTACCACCGTGACCATCCCGGTTTCGCTACAAGAGTTCATGAGGCTGAGACCTCCAGTTTTTACGGGGTACCGATGTAGCGGAGGACCCGCAGACGTTCCTTGACAGCTTGGCCAGGATCTGCCGTTCGCTGAGATGTTCCGATGATCGCTGGGTAGAACTTGCGAGTTTCCGACTAGAGGGTCTCGCACAGATATGGTGGGAGTCCGTTCTGAGAGGTCGAGCTGCAGGTCTATCGCCCATGACCTGGACCGAGTTCACAGCTGTTTTTCTTGCCCGATTCCTCCCGGAGAGCGTTCGCGACGTCAGAGCTCGTAGTTTCGAGGCCTTGGTCAAGACACCAGGGATGACGGTGTCTGAGTATGACGTTCAGTTTACACAGTTGTCCCGATATGCTCCGTATCTGGTGGATACCGAAGTAAAGAGAGTGAAGAGGTTTATACAGGGACTGGATGCCCAGTTATATCTTGCCATTGGCGCCCAGCATTTCAATACCTATTCGGCAGCTATGAATACAGCATTGCGGATGGAGGCACGTATTTCAGCAACTTCGGCTGTTACCGGGCCGAAGAGGATTCGTACTGGCATGCCAGATCATAGGCAGCATGCCAGATTCCTTCCAAGAGATAGGGCCGGCAGAGGATTTGGACGAGGTCATCTATATGGATCGTATACACAGGGACAGCAGTCGTCGCCAGGATGCTTTGGATGCGGGAGTCTGCACCATCGTGTTAGAGACTGTCCAGCAAGGCGACAGGGAGCGACGACCGTTCCACATGTGACTCTACCTCCATCACCGCCCCCTCCTCAGAGAGCCTTACTTCCTGCCACAGGCAATGCTCCACGCCAGTTAGGTGTACCCAGAGGCCGTGGACGCGGCGCACCGATCCAGAGAGGACGAGGAGGCAGAGGCCGAGGCCGAGGTCAGCCCGCTATCGGAGGAGGTCAGGCCCGAGTTTTTGCATTAACACCCCAGGATGCGCAGGCATCCAATGCCGTCGTTACAGGTACTCTATCAGTTTGTTCTGTTGATGCACACGTGTTATTTGATCCCGGATCCACGCACTCTTATGTTTCCACACACTTTGTACCGAGTTTGGGTAGAGAGTCCGGTTTGCTTGATCAGCCACTTGTTGTGACCACTCCTATGGGAGAGTCCTTTGTTGCTAGGCACGTTTTCCGATCCTATACCGTTCGTATTGGCGAGCGAGAGCTGCCTGTCGACTTGATCCTTCTGGAGATGTTGGACTTCGACATTCTTTTGGGCATGGATTGGTTAGCCACGTGTTATGCGTTTGTGGACTGCCGTGAGAAGACAGTTAGATTTTGTTTTCCCGGCGAGTCGGTTTTTGTTGTGAAAGGGGACCGTGGTGCCACCCCTCACATGTTGATTTCTTCTCTTCGCGCTAACCAGCTATTGAGGAAAGGATGTCAGGGATTCTTGGCTTATGTCAGTGATACTAGAGCTACAGATGTTCCGTTGGACCAGGTCCCGGTTGTTTGTGAGTTCCCTGATGTTTTCCCTGATGAGCTTCCTGGACTGCCGCCTGAACGCGATATCGAGTTCTGTATTGATTTAATTCCTGGCTCGGGACCTATTTCTATACCGCCTTATCGAATGGCCCCGGCGGAACTTAGTGAATTGAAGGTTCAGCTGCAAGAATTGTTAGATAAGGGACTTATTCGACCTAGCGTTTCACCATGGGGTGCTCCGGTCCTGTTTGTCAAGAAGAAGGACGGAAGTTTGCGCTTATGTATCGACTACCGCCAGCTGAACAAGGTGACCGTTCGGAACAGATATCCGTTGCCACGCATAGATGATTTATTTGACCAGCTTCAGGGTGCGGGTTATTTTTCTAGGATCGACTTACGATCAGGATATCACCAGCTGCGAGTCCGACAGGAGGATGTACCGAAAACAGCCTTCCGTACACGCTATGGCCACTATGAATTTTTGGTGATGTCGTTCGGACTCACCAACGCCCCAGCTGCATTCATGGATTTGATGAACCGTACATTCAGGCCGTATCTTGACTTGTTCATCATCGTGTTCATCGACGATATTTTGGTGTATTCCCGGAGCCGAGAGGAGCACGAGCAGCATTTGCGGATTACGTTACAGACCTTGAGGGAGCACCAGCTTTTCGCAAAATTTTCCAAGTGTGCCTTCTGGCTAGACAGTGTCGGATTCTTGGGTCATGTGATTACGAGAGACGGCATATGTGTGGACCCGAAGAAGATCGAGGCCGTCCAGCAATGGCCCAGACCGACATCGGTTACTGAGATCCGTAGTTTTCTAGGCCTTGCAGGCTACTACAGGAGATTTGTACAGGATTTCTCCCGTATAGCTGCACCTTTGACAGGTTTGACCCGGAAGGGAGTTCCTTTCGTTTGGACGGAGGAATGCGAGCGCAGTTTTCAGCAGCTGCGGACATGTTTGACTACGGCGCCAGTATTATCTTTGCCTTCGGGATCAGGCGGATTTGTGGTTTACTGTGATGCTTCGCGAGTAGGGCTAGGATGTGTATTGATGCAGCATGACAGGGTGATCGCGTATGCTTCGCGGCAATTGAAGAAACATGAACAGAACTACCCTACTCATGATCTAGAGATGGCTGCAGTGGTCTTTGCACTAAAGATTTGGCGACATTACCTATACGGCGAGTCGTGTCAAATATTCACAGACCACAAAAGCTTAAAATACATATTTCAGCAGCGAGATCTGAACCTCAGACAGCGTCGTTGGATGGAGTTGGTGAAGGACTATGACTGCAAAATCTTGTACCACCCGGGCAAGGCAAATGTAGTGGCAGATGCTCTGAGCAGGAGGCCCGGGGGTAATCTATCTTATATGTGCGCAGTGCAGAGGCAGTCGTCAGCAGATTGGCAGATTTTATGCGACAGCCGAGTTGAGTTCGAGTTCCCTCCAACAGGGGGACAGCTCGCGCATGTGCGTGCGCGCCCACAGTTGCTTGACCGTATATATGAAGCACAGCGCAGCGATGACCGTTGTTCAGAGATCATAGCACAGATGGGACATGGCAGATTTTCCGAGTTCGTAGTTGATGAACAGGGAATTTTACGATTTGGATCCAGACTGTGCGTACCAGATGCAGAGGGATTGCGGCGCGATATTCTGGAGGAAGCACACCGATCGGCGTATAGTGTTCATCCCGGTTCCACCAAGATGTACCATGATTTGAGAGAGACCTACTGGTGGGACGGAATGAAGAGGGACATCGCAGAGTTCGTATCAAGATGCCTGACTTGTCAGCAAGTCAAAGCCGAGCACCAGAGGCCAGCAGGAGAACTACAGCCGTTACCCATTCCAGAGTGGAAATGGGAGCAGATTTCGATGGATTTCGTTGTGGGTCTACCCAGGACCAGTCGAGGGTACGACTCCATTTGGGTGATCGTGGATCGATTGACGAAAGCGGCTCACTTACTGCCAGTGAAGACGACTTTTAGCTTCGCTCAGTATGCCCAGCTTTATATTGATGAGATCGTACGATTGCATGGCGTACCGACTTGTATCGTGTCAGATCGAGGCACTCAGTTCACCAGCCGACTTTGGCAGAAACTTCAGAAGGCATTGGGCACTCGTTTGAATTTTAGCACAGCATTTCATCCGCAGACCGACGGACAATCAGAGCGGACCATTCAGACTCTCGAGGACATGCTTCGAGCGTGTGTTTTAGACTTCCAAGGTAGCTGGGATCGTCATTTACCTCTAGTAGAGTTCTCCTATAACAACAGTTTCCAGGATACTATTCAGATAGCACCTTTCGAGGCGTTATATGGAAGAAGATGTAGATCGCCTGTTTGTTGGACCGAGTTGAGCGAGAGCAGTATCTTCGGACCACAGATCGTGCAGGAGACGACCGAAAAGGTACAGCTGATCCGAGACCGAATGAGAGCAGCCCAGTGCAGGCAGAAATCGTATGCAGACAGGCGCCGTCGCAAATTAGAGTTCGCAGTTGGCGACCATGTTTTTCTGAGAATCTCTCCGATGAAGGGCGTGATGCGTTTTGGGCGAAAGGGAAAGCTTAGCCCTAGATTCGTAGGTCCCTTCGAGATTCTCGAGCGTGTCGGCGCTGTTGCGTATCGTTTAGCTCTTCCACCTAGTTTTTCAGATGTTCATCCCGTTTTCCACGTATCGATGCTACGCCGTTATCTTCATGCCCCATCCCACGCGATTCAGCATCAGACTGTTCAGCTCAAACCCGACCTTTCGTTCACCGTGCAGCCAGTTGAAATTTTAGATCGGCAAGTGAAGAAACTACGATCAAAGGTTCTGCCGTCTGTGAAAGTTCTTTGGCGCAGCCCGAGCAGTGAGGAGATCACCTGAGAGGCCGAGGGAAAAATGCGGACGAAATTCCCTCATCTTTTTGAAGGTATGCGTAGTTACATATTTTAAAATTCGGGGACGAATTTTCTTAAAGGGGGAAGACTATAACACCTGAGGTCAGGGTTAGTAGTGATTAAGTGTTAATGTGGGATTTTTGGCAAAAGTTTACCAAAAATAGGTTTCTTAAAAACTATCTGGTTTTGTGGTTATTTTGTGGAATTTTATCTCAACAACCCACACTTGTGCACGATAGCCAGGGGTAAGATTAGGGTATGCCATATCTTGAGCTTGTGAGTCGTTGTGCTAAGTTAACCATGGTGGTCTAAACATCCTGGTTTTGTTTGGTGTTGATTGAGGGGTTCTAGTTTTAATTTGGTTTAAGATTGGGGTTGTCTTAAGAGGAGGTTATGATGGGCCTTGATTGTTTCACACTTCCTTCTTTTCAGAATCACGTTTGCCTCTCAAAAACTCATCTTGTATACACATACACCAGCAATTTTCAGCTGATTTCAGCAGCCAAAATCAGCACCAGCAGCTCCCATCATTATCACAACACAATCCCCTGCTTAAATTCAGCAATCAGATCTCGTAGCATCAGCCCCCCCACCCTATACAGCTACGAAACATTTCACATCAGCCAAAGCATCCAATCAGCCACCCAATTTTCAAACTCAGCAGCACCAAATCAGCCATTAGCATCAGAAGTCCACTTAGGCTGCTCCAAAAACAGCACACCAGCTGTTGCTTCAGCCCATAGTTTAACACACAACACCCCACTCCATCACAAATACTTCAACATCTTCTCTACCTGCTGCTACTACTTCAAACAGCAACACAATTAACACTAAAACCCCAGAAACCAGCAACAACATCAGCTCTCAGAAATTTGCATCAGCCTTTGCAACAGCAGTTGCAAATCAGCTCCAGCCAAGTTTGCAGCACCAGCCTCATACCATACACCATATCAACTCCATACCACACCATATCAATACCATACCACACCACACAACACCTCACACCACTACAACAACAGCAACAGCAACACCAAGATCAGCAACAGCAACAGCAACACATTTATCATCAGCATCAGCTTCAGCAGATGCACTCCAGCTCCGTTCCAGCCACGTTTTGAAGCACCTACCCTCTTCTTCTTCTCCTTCTCCCTTGTTGCAAGGTTCCTAGAGGGTATAACTCTTGAACTTTTCGTATATTACGTAGATTAGGTGCTTGATTAGCTAGTTGTTACGATATATAGAATTTTCATGCTAGAATTGTGCAGTGATGCTAGATTTAGCGATTTTAGCGTGTTTATGGCTTTATGAACTCTCTTTAGTGTTAACTAACCTGTTGAAGCCCAGTAGTATCATTAAAATTGGATGGTTAGCCTAATTTGCTAAAATTTCGATAATCTAGCTTAATCAGTGTCCGTATCATGCTTAGAAGTGATATTGGGAGTTTTATGGAAATTTTGAGCAAAGTAAGAATTGCGTTAGCTAGAATAACCTTCTTAGGTCCTAGTGAGGCCAGCCAACCAGAGAAATCCCCCAGATTTCTCGTAGAAACCCGATTTACCCGACTTGGCGTATTTTGGCAGTTTTAGTGATTTTTAGCCTTTCTGAAATCTGCTGTTGACCCGATCACTACAGAATAATTTTGAGAAGACTGCAGCATGGTGAGATGAGTAGGAACACACACCCAATGCATGAGGACCCACCTCCCCAACTTGGCCGCCTTTTTTCTCATTCTGGCCGCAAATTGCGGCCAGAGTAGGGAGTGGGGTGTGGGTATTTTGGGTGTAGGGTTATTCTGGGTAGGATAGTGTGTTGGTATCTCTAACTTTTCAAGTTTGGCCCTGAGGCAAAATATGGAACTAGTTACGTGTTTTCGATGTTTTAAGACTTGTGCGACACGCGCGTGATACGCGTGGTTCTGTGGCGCGCTGCGCGACACAGCGTGTCAGTTCTGATTCAGGTAGGTTTGTGCGCGTCGCGTCGTGTCGCATCGCGTCGTGTGCACACGCGTTTGGTTTCACGCACGCGTATCCCTTTTGTCGATATATTGCGTTTTGCATGACTTTTCCTTATATGGTGACTCGTGTGAATTCTAGGTTCGCCGGCAGGAACTTCAAGCACAGCTGAAAAGGGAAAACAGGTGGTCGGACACACTTAGCACAGGACCACTGGTGAGTAGATTTAACATCTACGGGGGACAATCGTTTGGATGGCGCGAGTCGCCCGATAGATTTAGTAGACTTGGTATTACTGGTAACATTGGAGTAAAAATGATAAAACTTGCATGATAATTGCTGTAGTCAGTACCTATATGATGTTCCATATACGCAGATTCATTATAGGACACATGCACCATTACCAGGTTTTATATGTTGCACGAGCACTATTCATGTGGACACACACACCCTGGTAATTGTCATGTCACGACACTAAATAACTTTAAATCTGAAACATGTTAACTGCTTAGAAATCTGACATTGAAATAAGTACTTAAATTGATACCATAAGCATTCATAATCATCGGCATATGTATTTATGATAATTTCATGAGATTTATGATATTTCTGGATTTTGGGGGAAAGCCGCAAGATTTCAACTGATAATTGTTAAAATATAAAAGTTGCGGTTTTCTAGTGATGTAAAGTGTCGTCCACCATGAGTTTGCTGTGGTTTTGAGACCCGTTTCGAGGAGATGGATGAACCGTCTCGGGTACATGGTGGGCCCGGTATGGTACCTCGGGGCAAGAAGATCGCAGATGATGGCGTTGAGCCTGGCAGGGGACGGATTACCTACCGGTGATTTCATTTGGCACGGCGGATATCCAGAGGATACCGACCGTGACTGTTGGATTGAGATATGGATTTTGATATGGATCAGCCGGATAGCTGAGGCCAGAGATACTGGACATGGATATGTGAGATTTGGTCAGTTTTGAGGTGTCGTTGCTAGACACTGATTTTACTGTTTTTCCTGGATATTATTAGTATTGATGATTAAAAAGAGGAGTTTCAAAACAAAGTAAGAATAATTCTCATACACACTTGATTGTATTTTCATGTGGCATACATACCTGTTATCACCTCCATGTGACATATATACTTGCTAGTATACTGTTGATGCATACACACCTGCTAGTACATGTAGCTATACCTGTTTTAGGATGCCAGGACACTTGTGTGCATGCATACGATAGCCTTAGTAAATGTTAGCTATTACTCACGAGCTGGCAACTCACCCCCGTTGTGCCACAGCTTCTCTGCAGGTCCATTCCGTCAGCACTGTAGCGGCGGATACCTTTGCTTCATTTGTACTTCTTGCCTGGACTAGAGGCTTTTGCTCATAGGTGGGTTATTATCAGTTTGTACCACCTTATATATATGCTCATTGTATCTAGAGTACTCCATCTACGACTACTGTTGTTGCTACTACTGTTGCCATTACTGCTACTATCATTTCAGTTGTACCTGTTTTATTCGGATGACTGTATATTGATCTAGATGTGAGATTGTGAGACTTGAGGATTTATTTATGATGTATCTGGGTCGAGCTCACTTGAGTCGACGTGTTATTCCTCATGCACTGATTTCTTTCATATTCTGCTGGAATTTTGGAATAAGGGCAAATTGATTAGGTAATGAGGTAAATGCTTAAATTAATTGGTTTTTCCTTCACTCTAAATTCTTAATTGGGTTTTGTATTCTGGGCTTCGGCTTACTTATTTTACGGACGCCTTGAGACGTTTCGTAATTTAAGTGCCGGTCGCGTTCCGTACTTTGCGGGTCGTGACAACTTCTTATGGTCTCTTCGATTCTGGCAATTGTAAACCGTTGCTTAGGGCGTCCTTGAATATTTTATGGACTATGTCCCTTTTGAAGAAATAAACTTTATTCAACTTCTCTTCCAGGAGCGATTCTTCTTTCCCTCCCAACACTGGTTTTCAAGGTTGGTTAGTCTTCGACCCGCTCGTTCCTTGCTTGCTGAAAGAATTGGTAATGTTGGAACCTTCTCCTTTACGGTTGTCGTCCCTCCGATTCTTTGGCGTGTTACTAAATTGGAGGTCCTAAGTGGACTCGGGTTTTGAGCATTCTAACATTTGAACCTTCTTGATCAGTTCCTGGAATGTTTTGAGACCATCTGTGCATAGGAAAGGAATCATCCAGTTGCCGAGATTTCCTATAAGAAGGCTGTCGGATTGGTCCTGCTCTAACGGCGGTTCGCACTTGACGGTGAGATTATGTTATCGGGCTATAAAATTCATGTTGATTTCGTTGTTCTCTGGCTTGGTCCTCACAAGCGCAGCAGTGGTGATTTTTTTGCTGACACTCATGAATTTTTAGGTAAATAGAGATTCCATTTGAGCAAACGTCGTGACCGAGCCGTCCGGTACGCTTGCGTACCGGACGAAGGCAACGTCGGTCAAGCTATTGACGAACGGTCGGAGGTGGAGCGCGTCACTGCCCCCAGTATTCTTGCACGATGCTTTAAAATGGGCATGTGCTGGTTTGCATTTCCCGTCCCATCAAACCTTCCGAATTTGGGGACGACGTTGCCGCTGGGAAACTCCACGAGATCATATCGTGCAGGGTACAGTCTTCTACTACTGCCGATGTTTTTCTGCGCTTCGGCTTCAGCCACCAATGTCTTGACTTTGTTAATGACCAAGTCCATTATTTTATCTTGAGTTAACACGCTATTGTCGTCGAGAGTCAAAGCATTTCCCGAAGCTAAATGTGTTCGACTTTTATGCGACTCGCCTACCTTTGGATTTGAGAGAATGGGCGTCGGCTGTTTCGGGTCGTTGTCACCCAACTCATAAGTAGAGCCTTGTGCCTGATTGGGCTGCGACCGGGCAACTTGGGTCATGAGCTGCATTATGACATTCGTCAAATAATCAATTTTGGAGTAGAGCTTGGTCATATCCGTGTCTATGCTTTTAAACTGTTTCCGGAGTTCTTAGAGAAGATCTGCGGTGTTGGGGACGAAAGTTGGCTCCTCGTCGCTTTCTGAGATCGACTCTTCATAAATTAGGGAAGCCTCACCAAAAGAATTTTCATTGTCTTCCAGAAAAGGTTGGGCCTGAGAAGTGGTAGTTACATTCAAACCGGATTGGGCTTGGAAAGTGGAAGCCCCATTGATTAGTCGAAAATATTGCATCTTTTAACCGGCAATTTCCCTGTCATTTGCATTCATATAGAAGTGTTCGGCATTCATATAGCACATATTAGCAAAACAATCGTCAAATATCAGATTACATGTGTTAGACCTTAAAATCGGCAGTTCTAGGGAAATTGACTGCATTTCATAGCATGGCATCATTTCTATATATCGCAACCCGTGTTTCGAAGTCCGTGCAGGAAAATCAGAAGATCAGTCAAAATTTACAGGACAAGACTGCTAAAAGATACGCCAACTCATGGATTTGGAATCTGGTATTGTTCTAAGAGGCATTCAGAGATTTAACATATCAGAAAATACATCAAAATACAGCAGAAGACAACACCAGAAAGATGAAGCCCCAAGGAGCCAAAATGGCCGCGGTTCCGCGGCCTAAGCCAGCTAATGCGGCGGAATCGCGGCGGCTTGTCGACTTCACAACCTCAGCTTTGCACCACAACTTCTATCTCAATGCCTACAGCTCAGAATGACACAACATTTTCCAGAAAGCCCCAGAAGCTTCTGCCAGATCAGCAAACCCTTGGAGCTACACTAAACTAGCCTATCATTCTAGAAACTTCTTCTTAAAACCCTAGCTTAAACCCTAAGCTAAACCTAACTAACTACTTCTAGAAGTCTTTCAAAAAACTTTTGGAGGGAACTTCTATTTCAAACTCAAAGCCTAGGGTTTGGGAGATCTATAAATAAGACCCTAGGCTCACTTGTAAAAAGAATCATCTCTTGGGGAATTCGATTAATTCAATCTAGATCCATTCACTCTCTTTCTTCATCTTCTTCCACAAGTCTAGTGACAAGACTTGTGTGAAACCCTAACCCTAATTCCAATCAAATTCAAGATTCCCGAGTACCAAACCAAGCAAGAAGCCCTTCAACCTTTTATGAGCGGAGCCGATCTTCAACAGAGCAAGTGGTCCAAGCCGATCCACGACTCACGGAGAAAAGCGACGCCAGATCGACAATTTAGTTCTTCCTCTTGTAGTTCTTGAGCGACTGTAATCAAATTGTTGATATAAATAAAAGGTGATATTCTTTTATCTTTTTTTCTTTAAATTCTTGCATCATGATTCGATCTCAATTTCTAGTTGAAGTTCTTGTTGTGATGTTTGATTAATACTCCGCTCGTCGAGGAGTCGAGACGATCAATAGAATGATGATGTAATATATCTGAAAACGATTCTTGATTCCTACGAGTTTTGTAAACCCTAGCAAGTTCAAGAACCGACAACCCAGTTCGTTGCGATGCTTTCTTGATTGATATCGCTCGAAATTGGGGAGTTACGATCGTTTCTTGAAATTGCTAGAGGCTAGAATGTGAATGATATCGACAAAAGAACAAGGGTTAAATGATGAAACCCTAGTTTCACGAGGAAGCCCTAACTCTCGTCGATCATCATCGATCTAGTATCAATTCTTCGAAGGACAAGAACACGATATCTTGAGATTATATCACATCTATAGATCCGATCGATTCCTACGAGCCTCATTTAGATTCTTGACATTTTGGTTGGAAATATCATCGAAACCCGATTCTCGATTGTTTATCATTTTCTTGATTCTTGATTAGACTAGTGACACCTGAATCAATCGATAAAATCTTGAATCATGTTTTCTTTTCTTTTCGATTAACTTTTCAATTCAAACAAATTAAATATAGAAACGAATCGCACAATCCCTGTGGACGATCCGCACTCACTTACAATCTACATCCGACACCGTAGTTGATTGCGGTCAAATATAATTCTTTGATTGTGAATTTTATTCAATTTTCATACCGACACAACGAGAAACTCTTATCGATCAAATGACACCGTTATCGGGGATCATTTGAGTTGATACACACTACACAGTCTCGAATTTTAGAATCAATCAAATGGCGCCGTTGCCGGGGATTACGCGCTAATTCGTTTCATATTAAAGTTTGAATTGAAAGATTTATTCCATTGTAATTTTTGTAATCAAAATTCGTGCAAACCCTAAACAATTTGTTGTGGTTCATTGCAAGGAGATCTGGAGCTTGTTGTGAAAGTGAAATAATTTTTGGAGATTTCCAGAGAGCAGGAGAAATCAACAGAAAGCTGCTGCTGAATTTTTGTGCAGTGTTCCCATATTTTGACCGCAGAAGGGCGGCAATAAGACCCATTTGCGGCGGAGCCGCGGCTAGTTTGAGGGTTCTCTGTGAAAATTTTGCTTCAGGTGACTTCTTACCTTCTCCTCTCTCCTCTTTTTAGCTCCAACTAATAATTTTCTGCAGGCTTCTTTGCAAATAATCGCAGCTCGCAAATTGCAAAAGTAAATTTGTGCGTGATTTTGTTTCTTGGTTGTTTGCATTCTAAATACGGATATTAAGGGGCACAGCCAAATCCAAATTAGGTGGGGATTTCATTACCCTTCCTAGGCCCCGAAAATCACAAAACTTGCATCCGCATTGACCCACATTAATTAAAAGAAATCTAGAGATGACTCTAAGGACCGTCGCGCTCACTTAGGACAAGAGAAGGCCGTGGGTAATTCATTGCTTATCCGCGTTTTCTTGTGGTGTCTAGGCAAGTGTGTCGAAGGCTGGTGGTTATTAATTAGGCCCACTGCTTACGTAGTGGAGTACCTTCCCACTTACCTGGCACTTACCTGGATACAGGGGAATAAAGAGGCAGTGGAGGATTCTATCCTGCGACTTGTCTTTTGGCAGTTAGGAGCGGTCTAGAGCCGGACCTAGGTGACCACTAGATTCTAGGGTTTTGTGTGCTGCATTTGTTGTGTCGCATCAATTTTTTCAAAAATCCGTCCCCTTTTCAAAGCAAACACCGCATTCATTCATTACCCCTAATTATAAGCCAACGCTGCCACTTGTACTAACCCTTTTTAGTACAAGATAGGCTGGACACGGGATTCTAGTGCCCGTTTAGTCCGCGTACCCTTTATCGACTCCGAAGTCGATATTTCTCCATTTATCTTTCTTTTACCCACTACCACACCTACACCGATGGATCCACCTCCATCAAACTTCTTTAACCCTAATCTGCCGCCGTCCGTTGGTGCGCAGAATCCACCCCGCATCTCTCTCCAGGAGAGGTGCTACCCTATTCGAGGTCCTCTTTCGACCTGCTTATCCACACCACCAGCCAACGGGGATAACTTTGAGATTAAGCCCTAATAAATCAACCTTTTACCCAAATTCCACGGACTCGAGACTGAGGACGCTTACGTTTTCATCACCAAATTTGAAAACGTATGCGCAATGATGGGTACGTCACAACTTTCAGTGGATGCGATGCGTCTACGACTTCTTCCATTTATATTGTGCGATATAGCCGAGAAGTGGCTATATAACACTACCGCACACTCTATTACGAATTGGGAAGAATTCATCGCTGCATTCCTTAAGAAATTTTACCCAATACAAAAGACAGCTCGAATCCGTAGCGAACCGAATCAATTTGCCCAGCTCCCTACTGAACCATTCTCTAAATGCTTTGAACGTTTCAAGGATCTATTGGTTCAGTGTCCTCATCACGGCATCCCGAGATGGGAATTGTGCCGAATCATTTATGAGTGCATTAACCCAAACACTAAACAGAGCCTTGAAAACATGTGTCAAGGTACTTTTATGACTAAGGATGATGGGGAAGCGTGGAAGTATTTAGAAGAGTTCGTTGAAAAATCACTACAGTGGGAGAGTGGAACCCAACCATTGAATAGGGGTGGCGTACACCAAATAGATGTGTCCATAGGTGTTCGAGCTGAGATAGCAGCAATGCAAAAGAAGCTCGACGCTATAGAACACAAATTTGCAGCAGCCTCCCTAAACCCAGTGTCGCTCCCCAAAACTGTTTGTGGGTGCTGTTCTGATCCGTCTCATTTAACGGAAGAATGTCCATTAAACTCTGCGTTTCAAGGTCACGAGCATACAAATGCCGCATTTTAACGACCTAGAAACGATCCATATTCTTCCACGTACAATCAGGGTTGGAGGAATCACCCGAATTTCGCTTGGAACCAAAACCAATCTCAAAACACGGTTCCAAACACGAATAATTTTCAAAGGGCTCTTCCTCCACCACAACAGCAACCCCTTCAACTCACTCAACACCCCTACCAGTCACAAAATTTCCAAAACCAGGTCAACACTCCTGCACAGTCTAATCCTATGCAGTTGTCCTGTTCTGACGAATTCTCTCAATTCACTCAAACCATGAAATCACTTTTATCAAATTTCATAGAGGTTTCGACTGAGGTTAGATCTTCCGTCAGTGAGATAAAGAAAAACTCAGCGTCCCAAGCTGAGAGTATCAGATCGATGGAAGCTGAAATAGCTCGACTTAAAGCCGAAATGAGTGCGAGAGAAAAAGGGAAACTTCCCTCTCAACCCCTACAGAATCCTGGGCATTACAATGTAAATGCCGTCACAACGTTGAGATCGGGAAGAGTGCTGAACAATCATGTCGGGGAAGGAATTGATGATACTGGAAATCCTATCATTAACACCCCGGCTGAGACCTTTCCTCACACACACACTTCTCCTTCTGATCCTTCTTCTTCTACCACACCACCTTCTCGCGAGCCTATTCTCCATTTCCCACTAGGCTCGCCACCTCAGCCCAACCCTTATAGTTCTCCACAGACGGTCCCCACACCTCTTTTGGGATCTCGTCTACCCCCTCTTCCTTCTCCTATGATGGACCCGGCGCTTATTGCGAAAGCTCCTTACCCGAACCGGTTAAGGGGTAATAGAACGAGTCCTCATATGGAGAAAATTATGGAAATGTTCAAACAGGTTAACATCAACATCCCTCTCCTAAATGCGATTCAACAAGTCCCCGCTTATGCGAAAATTCTTAAGGACTTGTGCACTAGGAAGAGGAAGACCCAAGTGCCGAAGAAGGTCTTCATGGCTAATAATATCAGCACTGCTTTTATCCCACAGCTACCAAAGAAACGAAAGGACCCAGGATGTCCTACAATATCGATTTCTATTGGGGGTAAAAACATAAATCGTGCTCTTTTAGACCTTGGCGCAAGTGTTAACCTACTTCCATATTCTGTATATGAGCAACTAGGGATTGGAGAGCTGAAACCTGCTCACTGCACTCTCTAAATGGCAGACCGTTCAATCACCAAACCAAGAGGTGAATTAGAGGATGTGTTGATAAAGGTCGGAGAATTTGTTTTCCCTGTAGACTTCATTGTGCTCGACACACAGCCTGTAGCAAACCCCCGGGGCCAAATTCCGGTGATTCTAGGTCGTCCTTTCCTTGCCACTTCCAACGCTGTTATAAACTGTAGAAACGGTTCAATGAATTTATCATTTGGAAATATGACCATTGAACTAAACATCTACAAAGTTGGAAGTCGGCCATCAGAACCCTCTGCTCATATTTTAGATGTGTGCTCTGTCCATGAGATCGCTCCCGATAGTTGTGGAGCTGAGGAACTTTGCTTTACTGATCTCGATGACATTACCACATCTCTGTTTGAATTCACACAAGATCTTAGTGAGGACACTTTACCTACACTTGAGTCCTGCACTCCTGACTTTTCTCCACCCGAGTCTGTATCTTTCACAAGCTCTGAGCTTCTTTGTAAATCCAAAAATCACTCAATGATCCCTCCTTCTATCATTTCTCCGCCCGAATTAGATCTCAAAATTTTACCGTCTCATCTGAAATATGCTTATTTAGGTGAGAAAGAATCTTTACCGGTTATAATATCCGTTTCTCTAGCATTAGAGCAAGAGAATGCACTTTTATCGGTATTGAGATCTAACAAAGAGGAGTTTGGGTGGAGTATGGCGGACATCAAAGGGATTAGTCCCTTGATAGTTGAACATCATATACATGTGATGGATGATGCCAGACCAACCCGAGAACCACAGAGACGGTTGAATCCCGTCATGAAGGAAGCGGTAATGAAAGAGATCGTCAAATGCTTAGATAATGGTATTATATACCCCATCTCCGATAGCCAATGGGTGAGTCCTATACATGTCGTTCCTAAGAAATCCGGCATCACTGTTATAACCAATGAGGCAAATGAGTTGATTTAGACACACACCCAAACTGGGTGGCGTGTATGTATCGATTATAGAAAACTCAATGCTGCCACGAGGAAAGACCACTTTCCTCTACCATTCATTGATCAAATGCTGGAACGCTTAGCTGGACGAGAGTATTATTGTTTTATGGACGGATACTCAGGCTATAATCAGGTCCCCATCGCCAAAAAGGATCAAGATAAAACCACTTTTACTTGTCCTTTTCGTACTTTTGCTTACAGTCGCATGCCCTTTGGGTTATGCAATGCTCCCGCTACCTTTCAGCGGTGTATGATGGGGATATTCTCTGATATGGTAGAGAATTTTCTGGATATCTTTATGGACGATTTCTCGATTTTTGGAGACTCTTTTTCCGATTGCCTAGCGAATCTTGACGCTGTTCTTACTCGTTGCAAAGAGAAGAACTTAACTTTGAACTGGGAAAAATATCATTTTATGGTCCAAGAAGGAATTGTTCTTGGACATGTTATTTCACAGAAAGGCATTGAGGTTGACAGAGCTAAGATAGATGTCATTCAAAACCTCCCTCATCCCAAAAGCGTCAAAGATATTCGATCTTTCCTTGGCCATGCGGGCTTTTATAGAAGATTCATTAAGGAATTTAGCAAAATTGCTAGACCTTTAACTCTTCTCCTGGCCAAGGATACGACCTTCCATTTTGACTCGGACTGCGAGACAGCTTTCGACTCACTTAAACACTCACTCACTTCAGCCCCCGTTTTATCATCACCAAACTGGGACTACCCCTTTGAGCTAATGTGTGACGCATCCGACTTTGCAGTAGGTGCATTCTTAGGACAGCACATCGAAAAGATGCCACACGTGATCTACTATGCAAGTAAGACCCTGAATGATGCTCAAATCAATTATACAACCACCGAAAAGGAACTTTTAGCGGTTGTATTTGCATTAGAAAAATTCAGGCCTTACTTAATTGGCTCACCTATAGTTGTGTACACGGACCATTCCGCCTTAAAACATCTTCTGGCGAAGAAAGATGCAAAAGGTCGACTAATACGTTGGATCCTTCTGTTACAAGAATTCGATCTTGTTATCAAAGATAAGAAAGGATGTGAAAACGTAGTAGCTGACCATCTTTCACGCATCTCTTCTTCCCCTGTGACCCTGCCGATCAATGATTCGTTCCCTGACGAACAACTCTTGAGCGTATCCAATGAACCATGGTTCAGGGATATTGTGAACTATCTTGTCACGGGACTTATACCCAGCGATTGGTCAAAACAGGACAAATACCATTTTCTTTCCCAAGTAAAACACTTTTACTGGGACGATCTATACTTGTTTAAGTATTGTCCTGATCAGATCATCCGCCGGTGTGTCCCGAAAGAAGAATTCAAGAGTGTTCTTTCTTTTTGTCATGATCAGGCCTGTGGGGGTCACTTTGGTCCTAAAAAGACGGCGGAAAAGGTTTTGCAATGTGGATTTTATTGGCCGACCTTATTCAAGGACGCATTTGACTATTGCAAAACCTGTACACAAAGTCAGTACACGGGTAGAATCTCCCAGAGGAATGAAATGCCTCAGCAACCCATCTTGGTTGTTGAAATATTCGATGTTTGGGGTATTGATTTTATGGGTCCCTTTCCCAACTCCTTTGGGAATTTGTACATACTGCTGGCGGTTGATTATGTCTCAAAGTGGGTAGAAACCATTCCATGTCGCACTAATGACAGGAAAGTTGTCATTAAGTTCTTAAAAAAGAATATCTTCTCGCGATTTGGACACCCACGCGCTATTATTAGCGATAATGGGACACATTTCTGCAACAGGTCTTTCGAGACTCTGATGCGGAAATACTCAATCAACCACCGACTTTCTACACCCTATCATCCCCAAACAAGCGGGCAGGCTGAAATCTCAAACATACAAATCAAACTTATCCTGGAGAAAACTGTTGCTAAAAATAGAAAAGACTGGTCGACCAAACTGACGGATGCTCTTTGGGCATTCCGAACTGCATATAAGACCGACCTAGGGATGTCTCCATATAGGATAGTGTTTGGAAAAGCATGTCACTTACCTGTCGAGATAGAGCATAAAGCATTGTGGGCTATTAAGGAAATAAATTTTGATCTAAACCTTGCTTGCAACTTTCGGAAGCTGCAAATAAATGAGCTAAGCGAACTCCGCGATGAAGCTTATGATAACGCTGTAATTGTAAAGAATAGGACCAAGGTTTTTCACGATAAAAACATTTTGAGGAAAACATTTACACAAGGTCAACAAGTCCTTCTTTATGATTCATGACTACACCTTCACGCGGGTAAGCTCCGATCTCGATGGAAGGGACCTTTTGTTGTGCGGTCTGTATACCCGCACGGAGCAGTAGAAGTAGAAAATATTAAAAACGGCACATTTTTTAAAGTGAATGGACATAGACTAAAGCCGTATTTTTCCACTGACCCCACGGAGGAGCTCCTGTTCTTACAGGAGCCAGTTTATTTGGATTAAAATTCCTCCGTCTCACCTTCATGTCCAGTATATCATTGCATCATCTTTTGAATGGAGGTGAGTGAAAAGAATAAGTTTGGGGGAAGTTCTTCACTTATATATTTTGCCCCCACTAATAATTCTTCCCAGACTTACAGGTTTTGTAGATATTGCTGTTGGCAACAGTGAGGACACTGTTGAAAACAAGTTTGGGGGAGGTTTGTGCTTATTTTTGCATCATTTGCATATCATTTGCATAAGCACAAAACATTTCTATAAAAACTTATAAAAATTTTAAAAATTTCAAAATCCATAAAAATTTAGAATTTTCAAAATATAAAAATATTTTCACATTTAAACATTTTTACATAAATAAGATAATGAAAGTTTAGATAGTGAAAAATTACATCCATGAGATTAGAAAAATTTAAGAAAACCAAGAAAATTAGAAGTTTTCTTATACGAACTAGTAATAAGTAGTTATGAGCCGTTGTCCCAAGGGTTAGTAAGATGAAGGACGTCACTAATCTGAGGATAAAAATAAGTCTGAAAAATAGTTTCTATTCTGGAAGCCAAATATTTTGAACGTTGATACCATGCTAGTCGCACTTACACACGTCTTAAAGCATGGGATAGTAGAGGATACCTTGAAATGCTCTTGTCTTAAAGCCAAAAGTATGAAGGAAATAAAAAAATGAAATGAAGAAAATATAAAATGGTGAGAAAAATGAACACTGATTTTGTTATCACCAAGGGCAATAAAAATATATAGCGAGGGTGCTTCTTCACCTAGTGCCCTAAGGCCAACTGGTCTGGGAGTCACTGCTATGCCTGAGGTGGTGCAAGACGAGGAAAATACGCCAAGTAAGCAAGCACATGAGTAATTGGTCGGTTAGTACCTCAAGAAGTATTAACGGTCGCATGAAAGTGTGTGAGCAACTCCGTCTAAATATTCATTAATTAAAAAGTACTGAGGCTGATGGGCAAGAGTATGATAGCTTGAATTGAATTCTCCGGGTGTAGGGATGTCTTTACACACACGCAGGGTTATATGATCGATGTTTGGAATAAAGATAAGAATGAAGAATAAGACGATGTTTTATTGAGGGAGGACGTGATTTCTGACATCTTTTCATGACCATTTAGATAGGGCTCATGACAACCGAAAAGCTAGCTTAGTTGGAAACCCTAATTTTCAAGGCTTTTCTCTTACAATTCTTTTCTTTAAATGTAATATTCATGATCTTCCTTTTATTATTGGATTTTGTGGGTGCAATCCGCTGAAAACCCTCAGGAGACAACACTCCTCCTACTAGGGACACCTAGAGGTTTAAAGGCTTGTTGCACGTGCTCAGTGCAATCGTGTTGCCTACGAAAGTGTGCTAGTTAGTTTTTCTCTTTTTTTATTTTCTCCTTCTCTTTTTAATAAAAAGTTCGCTCGAGACGATCGAAATTAAGTTTGGGGGAATTTGATTAGTCGAAAATATTGCATCTTTTAACCGGCAATTTCCCTGTCATTTGCATTCATATAGAAGTGTCCGGCATTCATATAGCACATATTAGCAAAACAGTCGTCAAATATCAGATTACATGTGTTAGACCTTAAAACCGGCAGTTCTAGGGAAATTGACTGCATTTCATAGAATGGCATCATTTCTATATATCGCAACCCGTGTTTCGAAGTCCGTGCAGGAAAATCAGAAGATCGGTCAAAATTTACAGGACAAGACTGCTAAAAGATACGCCAACTCATGGATTTGGAATCTGGTATTGTTCTAAGAGGCATTCAGAGATTTAACATATCAGAAAATACATCAAAATACAGCAGAAGACAACACCAGAAAGATGAAGCCCCAAGGAGCCAAAATGGTCGCGGTTCCGCGGCCTAAGCCAGCTAATGCGGCGGAACCGCGGCGGCTTGTCGACTTCACAACCTCAGCTTTGCACCACAACTTCTATCTCAATGCCTACAGCTCAGAATGACACAACATTTTTCAGAAAGCCCCAGAAGCTTCTGCCAGATCAGCAAACCCTTGGAGCTACACTAAACTAGCCTATCATTCTAGAAATTTCTCCTTAAAACCCTAGCTTAAACCCTAAGCTAAGCCTAACTAACTACTTCTAGAAGTCTTTCAACAAACTTTTGGAGGGAACTTCTATTTCAAACTCAAAGCCTAGGGTTTGGGAGATCTATAAATAAGACCCTAGGCTCACTTGTAAAAAGAATCATCTCTTGGGGAATTCGATTAATTCAATCTAGATCCATTCACTCTCTTTCTTCATCTTCTTCCACAAGTCTAGTGACAAGACTTGTGTGAAACCCTAACCCTAATTCCAATCAAATTCAAGATTCCCGAGTACCAAACCAAGCAAGAAGCCCTTCAACCTTTTATGAGCGGAGCCGATCTTCAACAGAGCAAGTGGTCCAAGCCGATCCACGACTCACGGAGAAAAGCGACGCCAGATCGACAATTTAGTTCTTCCTCTTGTAGTTCTTGAGCGACTGTAATCAAATTGTTGATATAAATAAAAGGTGATATTCTTTTATCTTGTTTTCTTTAAATTCTTGCATCATGATTCAATCTCAATTTCTAGTTGAAGTTCTTGTTGTGATGTTTGAGTAATACTCCGCTCGTCGAGGAGTCGAGACGATCAATAGAATGATGATGTAATATATCTGAAAACGATTCTTGATTCCTACGAGTTTTGTAAACCCTAGCAAGTTCAAGAACCGACAACCCAGTTCGTTGCAATGCTTTCTTGATTGATATCGCTCGAAATTGGAGAGTTACGATCGTTTCTTGAAATTGCTAGAGGCTAGAATGTGAATGATATCGACGAAAGAACAAGGGTTAAATGATGAAACCCTAGTTTCACGAGGAAGCCCTAACTCTCGTCGATCATCATCGATCTAGTATCAATTCTTCGAAGGACAAGAACACGATATCTTGAGATTATATCACATCTATAGATCCGATCGATTCCTACGAGCCTCATTTAGATTCTTGACATTTTGGTTGGAAATATCATCGACACCCGATTCTCGATTGTTTATCATTTTCTTGATTCTTGATTAGACTAGTGACACCTGAATCAATCGATAAAATCTTGAATCATGTTTTCTTTTCTTTTCGATTAACTTTTCAATTCAAACAAATTAAATATAGAAACGAATCGCACAATCCCTGTGGACGATCCACACTCACTTACAATCTACATCCGACACCGTAGTTGATTGCGGTCAAATATAATTCTTTGATTGTGAATTTTATTCAATTTTCATACCGACACAACGAGAAACTCTTATCGATCAAATGACACCATTATCGGGGATCATTTGAGTTGATACACACTACACAGTCTCGAATTTTAGAATCAATCACCCATCTTTGCTCTTGCTGCAAAGGTTATCACTGGGTCGCGTGCCTTCCATATAGATCGTATGGACCGTGCATCCGGCCATCCCTTTATTGTTGGCGGATGGTCTTTCGGACCGTCGTCGTGGCCATTCCTTTTTAGGAAAGGACAAGCGACTCAAGACATCGGCGTAGCTGGGTTCTTAGGTGGCCCTGGTACCCCTTTTCTGAATTCTCCATATTGCTTTCGTCCGGAAAGGAGCGCTTGGTAGAATCTTAAACAAATGGTGTCACACATTCTGTATTGATGCTTAAATACATCTCTTCGCAGCACTGTTCGAATCGTCGTCTTCTTGATTTTTGCAGTCATGGTGTTTTGCTGAACCCACTTTAAGGGTTCAAAGGAGTTGTTGATCTTCAAAGTAGACTTAGTTGTTGTCGCGTGGTAACCCTGTTCTTGGAACCGCACGAAATTCAACTTAGCAGGAGCCCTGGCCCTGTTATTGGCTCTATATTGAGCTGTTTCTATCTTAATATTTCAGTTTTGAGGGCTTGGCAGGCACTTATTTTTCTGGAAGCCGCCGTAGGCCGATTGACAGGGAGTCCAGAGAAGAGACCCGACCATGCAGTTGTGAAGGGCACCGCCTGAGCTTTCCTGAAACGCCTTGTCGTTTTCATAGTGTTGACGGCTTTGCCCCCAGTTGGAGCAACAGAGAGCCATTCAAAGACTGACTTGCATTTAGGCTCGGGCGCTCTCGCAATTACAACATTTGGCCTCCTTCGTTTTGAGACCGGTCTATCTATCACTAGAGCTTGAAAGGCAGGAACGTTGCTAGCTGAGGCGAATGAAATAGAACCGAATGGGAGTGGTTGATCCATCCATTTGTGCATGAGTTCTGGCGGTAGAATCACTCGAGCAGTCGTCTTGAATGTGTAGACGGCTAGGGTTGCAACGAAAGCTGAGTTTGCTTTTGGAGACATTGTTAAGCGATATTGATTGTTGTAAGTTGATTACTGTATAAAAGAGCATGATTTCAGTACACACAATGATATATATGTTGAATGAGTTCGCATGATCGTTTGATCCGGAATATGGAAGGAGAGATAGGTCCCACTGTCACGCCCCGCTTCCCAGAGTATGCTAAGATGGGCACGTGACATAGCCAACCATGCTACCTGTGGATAGGAAATATCCTTCCACAGTCACATTACGGCTGTAGAGATATCAAGAACAGGAAAGCAAACTAAACTATCTAGTACATGTCCATGAGCCAGAATAAATGAGTCAAGAAATAATAATATGCGGAAGCAAAAGATACAATAAATGAAACACTGGAAAGTAAAAATACATACCGACAGGAACTTCACCGCTCGGTCTAACAGCGGCAATACTCCTGATCAGTCTGCAACAAAGGTAGAAGGATCTGGGCCATGCAAAACCCAGACGTCAGCGCGTCATAACATCAAGCAACAATATGTAAACAGGGTAGCAAGACATGCAAGTATAATCATAAATAGTAAAGCAGGTGTAAAGCAATCTAAATCAGGGCAGTGAAAGGTAGCGTGCAGTGAGTAAACTAAACTGGTCTGTTGGTTATCTACTCTCAAGTCTTTGAAATCAATTTGATGGATCATCGATGTAACTCAATAGTATCCCGTGCGTGCCCGGGACCACGGTCAAGATTCTCGGGCTGAATCCGAGACGTGCCGCTAGGCAGTAAAAGGTAGCATGTACAGATGAGTGATGTCAGCATCATCACCCCGGGGCTGGCCTAGCCCGTAAGACTGATCAGAACAGGTATCGAACTGTCGAGTTACAAGTCAGGTTTCATCATTGATTTTCCCATACCCTCAAGTTATATGTGTTCAAGTCAGGTATTAAATAATCTGGAACTAATACCAACACAGGATCAGGCAGGTACAGGTTTGTCTGGATAGACAACAGGAACGGTTCGTAAGGACAACAAGTCAGCTTTGTTGGCATTAGACACAAGATCAGGTAACAGGTAATACCATGGTACATCAGGTCAAACCAGATAATGTATAAAGGTGTCATGTCATGTCAAGAGTGTACGGTACCATGTCATGTCAAGTAGGAAGTGTAACAGGTCATGTCAGGAAGCACAAAATGTCATGTGGGTGCTCATAATCAAACTAATATAAGCATGTGTATAAATAAACAAGCATGGGTACTATCAGAACAATAAACTGGAACATGTAATATGATATGCAAATAGGTAAATTTCAAGGATATGGATGCACAGTTATCGATTAGGGTTACATTTATAGTTCCAATATTAATTAGGATGCAATTTATTAAACATGGAGTGTTAATATCATAGTATTATGTAGTAATGTGATCTATGAATGCAATTATATGTATCTTAAATGCGATGGATGCAAACGGGTATCCGAAAAGTTATAAAACTATAAAATGTTAATGTGGGATGTACAACTAAGCAATATGTGATATAAATATTGATATAATAATATTAATATGGATAGCATATTCAAAACGATTAATAACTATAAAAGCGGTATTGATTAACCATGCACAAGAAAATTCCGTTCAGAAATTCAGCGTCACCCTAATTTGTAAAATAGCTTTAAAATAACAAACGTTCTCCAAAAGGAACGTGTCTTATACCAAAACAAAGATAATTCAATAAAGTTTTCATTTTTATAAGTATAAGCATCTCAGGTTGTCCCTACAAAAAGTTATGAACATTCGAAGTTGAAAGTTTGCTGTTGGAGTTTCCCTGGACAGCAGTGTAGAGACATTTTCATTTGCATTTTACGTTATTTAAACAATTTATTTTGCAAGTAAATATTTCATAGAGTTATAGTATTCTGAGTTATCTTCGTAACGAACTAAAGAACGTATACTAATGATTTTTCTATGATTTATAATGAATTTTATAAGGTAAGGTGTACAGTAAATTTCAGATTTGTCGTATCCGCTTTTTCAACGACGTTTCATGTGTAAACTATAATATTTTCAAATGTATAACATTATAAAATTCATATTATAAACTAATTAAAGATAATAATAAGAAATATTACGACGATATATTTTTTAAATGATATGGATGCAGTATAATGTAATCTAGTATGTCACAAGATAAGTTTTCATGATCTAGATTTAAAATGATATAAACGGATGCAAACGGAACATCGAAACGTTATAAAATTAAACATGGGGTACTAGATTTAAACTATAGGTATGGTATTTATTGAAATAGGTATAAAATGAATTATATAGCATGTAGCAAGATTAACTTGCCTAGACGGAACAAGAACGGATGTGTACGGAACGTCCTTCGTCGGAGAAATGTCGCGGCGCGCGCACGGTACACGGAATGGTTCCAAACAACGCACGAGGGTGATCACGCACGAGGGTGATCACGCAAGTCAGGTACGTTCACTGGATCACTCGGATCGTCAGCGACGAGCACGGCTCCGGCGGTGATCACCGGAATCAAGAAACAAGATCAAGAAAAAGAAAGAAGAAGAAATAAGAAGAAGAGGTTGTGTATTAAATAAGGAAAGAAAAATTAACTAAATAAAATATATATAAATATATATATGCAGAGGAGATAGAGAGAAAGGAGTTGTTAGTTTGTTAGGAAATTAAATTTAAAATTTTTAAATATTTTTAGATTTAAAATTTAAGATAAGAGGTTTCAGTTTGTTAAAGAAATCATATGAAAATATTTAAACTAAATTTTAAAATTAAATAAATTGAATTTTGGCGGGATACAAAAATATTTCAAAACGCGCCCGGGTCGGGTCTAAAAATTCAGATTTAAAATACGAAAAATATGTGCGACTTTCAAAATTCAAAATGAATGCTCAGGTAACGAAAATGCATACCCCCAAGAACGGATGCACGTATATGCGCGTAGCCATCCAAACACGTCCGTTTCACTGAACGGGACGAGAACAAGATGCGTGGATGCTACCGCGGGGTTAGGGGTATCATGCAGGCTATGAAATGCAATTTTAAATTATTTTACATGACCTAAAATGTTATATGGTAAAATATGCAATGCCGGGTAAAATGTCAGTATGCAGTATACATGAGATGCACGTGTCTATGTAACAAGTCAGGGTAATCTATAAATATGAATCAAACAGGATTAAGCAAACGGGTCGGGTCGAATGCAATGTAAAATACTATTCGCACCCAAAACACGATAAATCAGGAAAATACCACAATTAAGAAAATACGAGAACTGGAATTGGTATAAATGGACTAGGGTGTTACACCCACCGGGCGTATCATAATCTGTAAATTATTTTTCGTCACCCTATTAAGATAGGATGCGTTTGCCTGTCAAGCGTTGTACAAATTCCCTTTGTCTAAGATAGACAGAGGTTTATTGATAGCGCGGATTCTAATCTCCGGCAGCCGCGAATAAAGCTGCTGTTAATTACCTCTCGTTTTGAGACAAGAGATTCTCCGATTAACAGGTCTTGCGAATCATGCGAAGTCAATATGAAAAGTGAGTGTTTGAAGAGTCCCCGACAAGAGGAAAGAGAGATTTCGGTGCCTCCCAAGGCAACGGGGACCCCTTTAGGGGGGTCCCAAAGCGAGGAACCCCTTTGGGGGTCCCAATTGTTAACGCCTCCTTTAGGGGGTCCCGGGAGCGGAAAATCCCCTTGGGGGGATTTTCGAAGCGGGATATCCCTTTGAGGGGTCTTCTGAAGGTAGTGGATAATCCTTTTTATGGGATACCGGACACAGGTCATCCTTTCATTGGACACGGAAGATTTCGTCGAGTTCGCTATTCGAAAAATATGCTTGCTCAGGATGAAAGCCATAGGCTTTCATCTCGAAAACCCTTGTGCTCTTTTATTTTTCAAGTTTGATGAAGAAAGCTTGCTCTATTTTTTGGTCTTAATCTTAGATCTTGGACTTTTGAGATGAACTTTTTTCTTCAAGTGACGGGTTCTCTTTTATGTGATTTGATAGAAGAAAAAGGTTCTCTTTCAATGAAGTTATGGGTTTATCTAATTTATTTTAGAAAAAGAGAGTTTTTCCTCTAAATTAATTTGGAGCAGATGAAGAACTTGAGGGGGGAGAGAGGGGGAGAGAGAGAGAGAGAGGAGGCTCAAAACCCTAGAATGATTTGAGAATCAAAATAGTTATGAATTTTTTCATATATTTGCCTTATATAGGTTTACAACTTTACACATAGCCCCTTAGATTTTATAATTTCGGCTTTTTGCCCATTCTTCTTACATTTATTACTGGAAATTACATTTGAACTTATTTATTATATAATTCTTTTTCTCCTTTTGGCATGAGGAAGGCATTGGGCTCGGGCCCGTTTGGCTTGGATGTTGGTTTTGAATTTGATTTTTTGACCTCGACTGTATGGTGTAATTTTTAACCCCAACAACAATTGCTTGAGGGCTTGTTGCTTCAGAAACCTAGCTACATGAAACTCTATGGAGCATTCATTATTGATATCTTACAGTAGCAAACTTTCTAATTTATGTTCACTTTCAGTTTTGGAAGTTTATATGCTCTCTTTGCTTTCTTTGATTCCAATTTGTGCTTTGTTTGTTATCATCTCTGTTGCAGTGAAAGGCTAACCTAAAAGTCTTTCGTAAGCCAACTTTTCCCAGTTTTAGCTCAAGTGATCCATCTGCTGCTTCGTACAGACCATAAGTTTGCCATAAAGATGAAATCAGAGAGATTACTGAGCTTAAATTGGGTTAGCTCCTCAAAACATATGGGTAAGAATCATTTGGAATTCACGTCTAATATCAAGTTTTAAAGTTTTAGATAGAAACATGTTATCTACCATCCATAGTACAATATGGACAGTTATAGACAGTTTGTGCTTGGTAAGAAAGATAATGTCTTTAAAAATAAGATAACATTTTTCTTTCAATTTCAGTTGTCTACAACATGACCATGATGTTTTTTCATCATTCATGCTCTCTAAGTTCAACAGCTGGCCGTAAAGTGAAATTGGATCAATAGGTTTGAAATTAATGGCTAGACAACCAGATTCAAATCCAATGCATTGCAGGTGGCAGTCAGTCTCCACAATCAATGCATGATAAACCAAGAGACATCTTTTCAGAGGAAGATAAACGCGATGGTGAAAGGCCCATATTAACTGCATATTTGTCAAACACAACAACACTCCATTCTCTGAACATGTCAATAGTAAGAAAATCTTATTAATATTCTCAGAGGAAAATCCCTTCCAGAAGTTATGATGTTACATGTACAGAAGAAACAACACAAATGGAGCAGACTATGAAAACAACAAAACACGGAAGCACAATCCACAAGAGTGTGAAAGAAAAAAAAGATTTTCCTCATATTACACCTGTTGCGGACCTATTTCGACAATGATGATCTGGAGCAATGCTGCGGGCTATCGGAGCTTTGCCTCGCTTGATTTGTTGCTCCTAAATGTTGAGAGAGAGAAGAATGACCGTGTCGCTGGAAGAGTTTGTAAAGTAATGAAGATGCATAGAAAATTAAACCAGAATTAAAATAAATGTTTCAGCTTTTGCTGCTATATAATTAAAGTTGGAGATTCCATGCTATTTGGGGTGAGCTTACCTTTGGTTGAGGTGGCTGATGCTGAATTCTGCCCTTCTCGTAGCCTGTCTAAAATTGTAGCAGTGCCTGCACTTGATTGAGCTGAGAAAAAAGAAATTAATCAAATTTTATAAGCTAATCACCACATTGACAGAGTTGTCTGCAGAACCAGAAAGAAGAAAAAACGAAAAGGAAAAACAAGTTGATGCTTGTTCGATTTCGGTCTAATTTCTGGCTAAGCATCTAAATGTGCCTAAATGCACATACACCAAAGGAGGCTAGACAGAAAAATGATGCATCTCGTCGGAAGCGAACACTGAACCAACCAAAATCGAATGCCTAAACCTTACTTGATCCACCCATCAATCGACAAATGTAATATAACAATTAACATATGTTATTTCCTTGACTAAGTCGGAGTTTTAAGGGTCAAATACTTGGTTAACGGTGAATGAAAATGGTATTTCATTATAGTTTCTCAGGTTACTGATTTATTGATTTAACTAATAAAGAAAAGTAGAAGAAACGCGGCACAAAACATACAGGTCTAATAGTTTGGCATCAAATGTTGCATATTCCTAGACAGTTACTACCAGTGTCAAGAAGAGGAGATTAGTTACAAGGATGATGGTAGTTTGGGGATTAAAAAGAAGTAGCCAGTACAAGTGGTCACGTCAAAGGAAATTTTATCAGCAGAGGGTTTATTTGACGCCATATGGTAGTCTTTTGCTAACTGAATAAACACCGCTTTTATGCGAAACCGTTAAACCATAAGGTTGTTTTTGGGAAATACTCCTATTGCTTAACCAGTTTTTTGAGGAATAAGTTGTTGTATATGCTACATGCTAGTGTAATTCGAAACTCGACGATCCCCAAAAAAGAAATTTATTTTTAAATGAATAAAATGAAGAATACCTGGCATAATTTCATTCATCCCCCTATATTCCATAGACCTCCTGCTAGAATTTCCACCATCAGAGCTTCCAACGACCATGGATTTAGGCGGTTCATAGCCTTTGGCCTGAAGCGCGGCTTTCCTCAACAAAGCATCGGAGCTCCTCTTACTCGCAGCTTTAGACTCTTCTGTATCATCTTCTCCTTCAGAATTTACCGATGGGCTAGCCCAGCCACTGGTATTTGCATCCCCTTTGCTTTTTCGAGCAAACTTCAACAGCCTTTTAAACCCTTTAGGGGCATCTTTTTGATAAACCAACGAAGGAGGGTTCTCGGCATTTCCCCACTCGATGATCTCAGGTTCATTATTATCAGCCTGGAGCATTTGTGATAAAGAATGGCGGATTCTGGGGCTCACTAATGCCGCTGCTGATGAAATTTCAGGGGATGTTGTGAGATTAGGAAAGCCAATGTCGCATGAAGCAGATCCTTCTCGATTCATTTCAACCCATGCAGGTGATGAGATGCCCATATCTTCATCTACCACTTGAATCTCTGGAACATGAAGTACCTCGGGAGATGTCTCAGTTATTTGCTGATCAAGATCATTATCTAGCGACTGTTCTAGATTTTCTTCGTGATTCTCTGCTTGGACAACATCAGCATCAAGTACCTCGGGGCTTGTCTCAGTCATCACAGCCATAGACTCGCTTACCAATGATTGAAAACAATTTCCACTATTTATTGAAGAATCATCAGGCTGAGAAACCTTAGGTTTGAAGCTACCTCTGGGAACAAGTCCAGTGCCTTTTTTAAGGAAGGGTTTTGACTCTAAAGGCACAACGGTGCTCTTCTTTGTTACCTTGTTGTAGACACTGGGTTTAGCTGATAACACACTAGAATCATCTCCAGCAGTTGATGGGCTTTTGGTCTTCGTCGCACTTTTACTGCTCTTAGTCACTGGCCTCGGCTTCTTTTCTTCTTGAACTTTCAAGCTTGGCTTGGCATCAGGTGGAGTTCCCTTCATGCCTTTGGTTTTCTGTAGCTTCTCTGTTCTCGGACTCGGCTGAGTTGGTGAAGGTGTTGAAATGGGCTTGCGGCGGTTTGTTGAGCTAGTCGTTGTTGACACTGTACTAGATTGAGCTTTAGGTGTTGACGGTCCATTTGTTTTCGGCAATGATCCTGACCATGATTTTCGTGTAGCAGGCAAGGGCGATGCTTTGGGTGAATCTTTCCTTGTAATAGTTGGCTTTGGACCTTCCTTTTTCGGTAATACAGGCGGCGATGAATTTCTTCTTGGTTTCTGAGAAAAACCGGGTGAATCTCGTTTTCCTACAACGCTGCTCGCAGTTTTTGAGGCCATTTCTGCCTTGCTCTGCTCCAGTGTTTCCTTCATGACTTTAAATTGTGCTTCCTTCACAGCTCGCGTTTTCCCAGAATTCTCAGCTCGAAGCTTTTCATCTCTTTTCTCCCTATACTGACTGTAGAATCCACCTCTTTTCTCGCCGCTACCAGCATCCGTGCCTTGGTGTTTTCGAGGATTGCTTTCCATCATTTTCATCAGCATTTGGTTCAGTTCAGCTTCTTTCTGACGAGTCCATTCAGCAGAGGCAGTTGCTTTGTCATTACCTTCCTCAAGCTTGGATTCAACAGTTTCAGCAGGACTTTCCATTGGAGGCAATATAGAGTTCTCCACTTCTGAAGATCGAGCAATCGGAGCACTGTCATCAGTACTCGGAGGAGCCTCGACCTTTACTTCTCCTGCATTAGTCTCTTCTGTTGTGTCCTGAGGAGCACCAGCATCCAAGGAATTTTCACATGAGGTCTGAGAGAAGGAATCACCCATGCCTACACTCCATCTTCTTAAGACCGATTTAGCGGTGGTACTAGCTGAAGAAACATCTCCTGAAACTTTCCTTTTCTGGACATCTGATGTCTGATCTTTCTGTTTGCTTTCAAAAAGACTTATAGCATCTTGAACACTCATCCTTCTGACTGCATTCTCCGGTTTCTTTGGTGGCTGTTCAGGCTCTTCATCTCCACTATTGCTTTTATCATCATCCCCGACAAATGAAGTTTTTTCCCTTGCTGGAAAGTAATTTAGGCTTTTAATTGTAATTGCAGTGGATCTTCGAGACCCAGATCGCCCAATTTGAACGCGTCTCATTGGGGAAGCAGATCTTCGAGGTGTTGCTGATCTTATAAGCGACCGGCTTCTTTCGGTGCACGATTGATCTTTGTCACTTGAGTCAGAGGACTCCTCACTCTCTGAGGAGCTTTGGCGTTCGACTTGAGCAAGTTTTGCCGGGGAAACAAGAATTTTCATTGGTTTTGCTGTTTCGCTATTATTTTTCATCTCCTGTGACGGTACAGGGTTGACCACTGAGGGTTGGTTCTTTGGTCTCCATGCTAAAAGCTTCAACAGGAAATTCCTGACATAAAACGGTAAACAGCAATCTACAATTAGAAGCTGAGGATAATCCTCGAAAGTGGAGAAATAAGGAATGCTGATGATAAGGTGATGTTAATGCTTGAGTGAAAAATAGTGATACTGTAAACTGCCAAAAGCGCTTCTTTCATTTAATTTCATGATTTTTTTGGTCAGCAGACTCAGCTTGGATATTGAAAACTTATACAGATCATCAAGGAAGAAGTTGGTGTGAAAGCAGGAAATTAACTAAAATGAATCAGCGGCATGCATGTCCCTCAGTAAGGCCATTCAACGCAATGTTTAGTAATGCATTTTTGATAATGTAAATGATGAATTGTCAGTGCAATATACAATAGATCAATAGATTTACCTTAAGTCTATTGCTCCAAAATGCTCACAAAATGCTGATAGGTCTGAAATTTGTTGAGTCGAACAAGTGGCACCTGCAGCCCTACTAAATGCAATAGCTAGCTCTTCTTCTAATGCTATGAGCCTCAAGTCCAATGCTCTTAGCAGTTCATTCCTGTCAGAATACATTCAGTCATTTGCAATTGATCAAGCAATAGAAGTCATAAGTAGTCAGCTTCAAAAGAAATCTTTACTTTGTAGCATCTGATGATGCTGTCTCAACTTTTATCTGCAGATGATTCAGACTGTCTATTAGTAAACCATAATCAATAATTCAAAAAAGAAATTTAAGAAGCATTAACAAAGAGGAGAAAAGACAATTACTTGTTGGTTTAGCCCTACCTCTTTCTGGAAGCTAGCATCTGCCAAAAGTTAAATGAGACTGGCAATTCATGAGTTGCTATAGAAGATCAACAAGTACAGCTTGAAACTAGTACAAGAAAGAAGGATATGAAGGGAAACATGGAACAAAATAGAGATGTCAAGTTGCCCAAACAATGTAAATATTACCCATTAGCCAACGAGCACAACTACTAACCCTACTTTGAAGGCTAAGGTTGCCCATAGAGCGGGGTTACAAAGCTCCCGAGTTCGAACCAACAATTCAAAAATCGGTGTGAATTAGGTTAATTAAACTTTATCCCGATGACATCATTGTAAAGAGTAGCTCGTCTGTCAAGTGGCAAAAAGCTTATGGGAGTAGATTGAGTTCAAATTTTTCAAGGAGGCAAAGATATATGAAATTATGATGGGTGTGGGGGAAAAAAGTATGTTGGAATATTCTTAGAAATATACAGACATGTCGGAACCAAGGGCAAAGAAACTCTTCAAGAAAGGCCTGAATGATGAAAAATGCAACAGGTTTTACGCTCTACTATAACTGCATCGATGAGAAGAAGAAATATTATTTGTATATGATGTTATAATCTACACAATGAAAGCAACTGAAATGGAGGGGTGAGAATCACCCAATATCAGCCGCTGCAGCATATATCATAGCATGATCAGATAGTTGATTACATAGGCATTATAGCAGCTAACATTAACTATCAACAGTATACCCTTACTGATTGCAAGCTGATTGTGTGAATTTGCAAACTGTAAAGGACCTAAAGATTAGAATATTTGCTAGTAAACTCCCAATCACAAATCTTCCATAAACTCGATGAGTCGATCAATTTGCTTTCTGCTAAAATATTACTACTATCTTGCATGTGCAGCAGATGTATATATATCTTAGCCTATGGGAAAAAAAAGTATTTTATATTTTTACAGAATCTGAAAGATTTTTGGTACAAATTTTAAAAGATTTTAAAAGATTTGAACAGTTAGAATATTTTTACGACTGCAAGATTTGAACAGTTAAGTATCTTTTTCATACAGAATCTGAAAGAGAGGAGGATTCTAGTGTAAATTTGTCTCAATTTTAATTTTGTTTTAGTAGCAGCTCCAATCCATACAACTGCAAGCAGGAACAATCATAAAACAAAAGTAGACAGCATAAAACGAAAGTGGAAAAATAAGAGACGAGCATCATCATATAAAGCATTCTTTAGAAATGTGGAGACAGAATAAACAAAGTTGGGATAAATAGGAAAGGAGTATAAACTCTAACAGCCTGGCCTGAAACATTGTCTGGAGATTTAGCCATTTACGCATGAAATTTCAAGGAAACATGGCACTTGATGGTTTATTGGTCCACAACTCTTTAGCTTGAGTTTTTGGAAAGTTAATTGATTCCTAGCTTGGGATCGGCCACCAAGTACTAGAAAGAATTTAGGGCAAAAGTACAAACATTTAAAAAATATCATTTCCCCTCACGTGTATGTTGTCTTTCATGTGCAAACAGTGTTTGAGTGTGTTGTCTTCCATATGAGGGCAGTGTTAAAAGGCATGAAACAATTATTGGCATGCCAAAGACTACCTCCAACACACAGAAATAACAGATGTACCGCATGCACATCATTTGAAAGAAAGTAACTGATTTCTTTTTCCCTTGCAGCAAGGCATCATATGATTATAGATAATATTGTTTACCACGTGCAAATAGTACAACTAACAACCATGAGCAAAAAAGCGAGCACACCTGCTGTTCCGCCTGCAGATTGATCTCGATCCTGAAAAATGTATATTATCTTAGATTCAGTTAAGAACTAAAATTTTGGGGGGAAATGATCAATTATAAATTATGCTACCTTGACATATAGAGAAATGTGGAACTTTTTAGTTTCTTCCAACTGAGTCATCTCGCCAGCAATTGCATTGGCAGCTTTTTGTGCCTCTGGTGTATGGACTATATGCAAAAATCTGAACAGAAAAATACCATTTACCGTGATTCTAAAATACAATATAGAAAGTGGTAGAGATAATCTCAAGGAAACATTGTCTGAAAATTGTGTACATATATGAAAATGAAGCATAGTAGGGACCGACCGTCTATATTACATACCTTGCTAAAGTGACTTTGGTGAACCATGAGAACCCCTTCTGACTTTCAATTAGTTGCAATTTGAAGCTGGTATCTGATTGATTGGACTGGCAGCCTTTTGCTTCTGTCAAATATAATGCCAGCTGATCCAGAGGACCAGAAGCAACTGTCTCTATGTTTCCTTTTCTACAAGCAAGCGCTTCATAACTGCAATACAAATTAAAGAATGTAGACTTAAAAAATCAATTCCAGCAATGTCTGGCATGGGGTTATGCTAAGTCCCTAGATTTCTGGGCACGAGCAATTCACATGAAACAAACTCGTGATTAATTTTTGTAAATACACACTCCTTCCGTTTCCATTTAGTTGTCCGGACACCCTATTGTGTTATAAATTACTTGTCCTTTGAGATTATCAAGAAGAAGGTTTTAAAACATACTCCTATAATAAATGCAATCTAGATGTAGACTGCCAAAACAGACCCTAAGAGAAAACTCTATTAATTCCCAAATCCCAATTTGAGGTAATATAGAACTTCTAGTCTTCTACATCTCTATCATTCTCTTTATTAAGAAAGTCGCACTATTCTTAATAAACGTGCAATAGGCCAAAAGAACAACTAAAGTGAAACAAAGGGAGTGGAATATAACTTGTTAATTGCAAAAATTAAATATTTACATCTATGGCAAAGAAAAACTATTGCAATGGTATTTGAGAAGATAGATTGAGGTCTTAATGCATAATAAATAATTTGTAAAGTCATGTCATTCTATAATTTTTATGCTTTTAGCTTATAAGAATGTCAGAACAGCCATTTATTAAGCCACGATGTTAGGTCATTTGCAAACCCTCTTATCATAATAATCATATATATCTATGTAAGCGAATAGATGGAAATAAACACTAAAATTGACCATACATAAAAGATTACCTATTTTGGGTTGGTGATGTATGGAAAACAGCATAATCTAGTGTCCCGTTTTCATCTATGTCAACCTCCATTTTATTTTCTAGGTCTATGAAATTGACCCCTCAGTAATCATCCAAGCTCTCACTTGATTATTCTGCAGTCACCATATATCCAGAGCTACCCTTCATGGAAGCAGCAGCTATATAAGCTAACTTTATCTGCAGGCGATTAATTATAACCAATTAACACTTCTTAGGTGGAAACATAAAAAAGCATTTATACTCTTCTCAGAAAGCAAGATATTTCAGGTAACTAGCAACTCCAATCCTAGAGCCCTAACCTCCTAAGATCCAATGGTTATCTTAAACAATTCAGACTCATAGAAAAAACAAGTTCAGTTTTGCATTAAACCGCAGATCCTGTGATTAATACAGCCACATTGTTCTATTATTAGATTCATTTGCCAAATACCATAAAAAGAGTACAAAACTAATACAGAAGTTTCCAAATTGAAGGGTTAAATAAACTACAAGAACTTAAAGAATCGCATAAACTGCCTGAATTTTATTTCAGATATAAAGCATGGACCTGCTGATGTAGATACCGAAACAAGTCTACTTAATTTGGAACATTTTCATCAATAAAAGTAAAGATCATAGGAGAAAAAAGATTTATTTGGGGAAAAGTTTTGATTTTAATGCTTAGAAATTGATTGAGACACAGATCATTAATAAGCCAATTTCATATAAATCCCAACATTCAGATTAAACTGCAGGATATATTAGCAAAAAAGGTCAAACCTTTTAAGTTTAAGAATAGGATCAATGATTGATCTCAAGCCTTACAGAAAGCCAAAAGCCAACAATTTTGCAGTGATCAACCACAGCCGCGCATCTTAGATCAGTTCCCAACTCATGAAACTACAAGATCTTCATCATTCCACAAAAAGGAAAATAACTAATTGACGGTAACTGATAGTAAAAAACTTCAATTCACTTCAAATCCCATAAAGATTCAAAAATTTTGACATGCATTCCCCAACTCAAACCTGAATCAAGGATTCCCAATGAAATCTCGAAAGAAAAATAAAAGATCTCAACTTTTCCAATCATATACAATCACCGAGTCATTGAGTAGAATGAAATAACTACAGCCCTAAAATTGATCCCAATTACAAGAGAAGCAAAAAAGCACCAGATCTAATGGAACCAAAACCCTAGCAAAAAAGAAAAAAGGAAAAAAACTTACCCCTTTTTTCTCTCCTTTTTTGAAATTCCCAGCTCTGCAGAAAAATTAATTAAAAAAATTATTAAAAAAGAAATGAGAGGCCACAGTAGAGAGCAAAAGAGTGCCGGTAAGTCCTTATAGGAGAATCAACCGACGCATTTGCCACTGTCTGCTTCTTTAATTACATGATTGCCACTGTTGTGTGATACCGACATTGCCACTGTATGAGACCTTGTATCTACGAATACGCCATCGTATTACTGACTAGTGGGACCCAATTTGTGCAAGAGCTTTTTTTGTTTGGGTAGCTTTCTCCATATAAATCTATTAAGTTTGTGTTGGAGAAATAGCCGATAGGAGTTTGTGGGGAAGATCATGGAATCGGGGATCTCGAATCCAAGACGTATATTATATTAATATTTGACGGTTCTTTTTATGAACCTGTTATGCTTTTTTTCTCTCTACGTTTGTCTTTTCTTCAAGCTTACCCTTCCTTTAATTTTTTTAAGAAAAAGATATAATGGTCATTACACAAATATGTTAAAGGTCTATGTGATTTCTGTATGGAGTGGAAAATCGGAACTCCTAAGCGCTTAAGAATATGATTTTTCTGTCATGAAGTTCCAAAGAATACAACGTTGTGATTCTTGATATAATTTGATCTTTTCTAGAAATATAATGCATGTAACGACCAGAGAGGGAATGGAGACGTTAATAATAGTGTCAACGAAGGAAATGGTTTTGTTGGCGGTGTTGGGGTGGGCGATATCAGACGGTGATGGTAGAGCGGCGATACAACAATGGTAATGTATACAAGAGTCAACGATAATAGTGACGGTAGACGCGGACGAGAAGGCAACAGCGGCGGCGGTACAAACACCGTATGGCAAGAACCGTGGTTGAGATGACAACGACGACAACAATTCTAGACCCAATGACATCAACAGTGACGATGACGCGGCGGTGGCATGAGTGCACAATTCCATAAGTGTCGGGCGATGCCGGACTGTTGCGGAAGCGGTCATGGCGGTAAAGAGCGACAATGAAATGAGTCGTTTATGATGATTCCGACAAGTAGAGAATGCCAAATATCAAGACATTTTGATGGGCATGAGATGTTCAGGTAGTGCGTTTATTTCTAAAAATCCAATTTGCATCGTGCCAAGCACTGAAATATTTTACGGGCATCTAACATTTCCAGCTGGATGCTCATGTGCCAAGTCAATCCTAAGGAGACTTAAGGAACCTTCTAAATAATACCGAGATTTCGGAGACCGATACAGAAATATATTTACTCGAAGGACTATATTAAAAAAAACCTTGAATTTAAAAAATTGCTAGGGTTGAAAGAGAATGTGGTCTGTAGCTGTTCCAGATAACGACTGTTGTGGGCCCACAAGGCCCAGAAAGACAATAGGTTGGTTTTGAGCCCACGCTGTTACCTTTTTAAAAATCTAAAATAAAATTGGACCAAGTCTTGGATTTATCTGTTAGGGGCGCATGATCTACATACTAAACATGGTTTAATGATTAAGGAGATTGGAACATGAGAAAAAATAAAATGTTTTAATTATTAGTGCTGAATGGATTGCTTGGATCCCTAAACCTAGCAGAAATTTTGGTGGGGTATCTTAAAGATACAGGATTATAAGATAGTTAAGGCCTAAATTAAATCTAAAATCTGGAGACTTCTTGTCTGTTGATAAAGGAGACGAGGTGTAATCATTTTCTTCTGATTGCATGCAAATTGAAATCCAAATAATTGGACCTAGTCCAGACCTTCAAAGTTTGCTTGGGGTGTGCTTGGGCCTTCATCAACCAGCTGAGATTTGAGGGTTTGAGAGACTGTCATGTTTTTGCCAAGTATTTTTCAAAAGCTCCTGAGCAGGGATCCTTGGCAAATACATGTGGCTGCGAAAACAAGGGTTTGAAGGGTTGTTTGGTTTAATAAAACTGAGCTAGCTACAACGACAAATGTTGCCAACTTAGAAGTTCAGCGCGTGAATTAAACATCTTTTTTTCTAGCTTTTCTCAAAAGGAATTAATGCTTCATATGGAAGCCGTTATATATCCTCATGGTTGGGAAAAAAGCAAAAAAAAGCATGAATGGAGGAAGGGAAGCTTAAAAGCCACTCGTACGGTTTGTTTATATATATATAGAGAGAGAGAGAGATTAACGGAGAGAAAGAGGCCATAGGAGGGGATTTTCTCCTATGGCGTGGAAAAAATACAACCTTTACCATTTTTTCCGACGATCGGCACCCATCATCATCATCATCGTTATCATCTAAGATGTGCGTACACCAAATTTCATGTGATTCCACAACCTTTTCACCGTTGATTTAATGGGTTCAAAATCAACGGTTTACCGACAATAGAACTTTTTACATTGCTAAATCAATGGTGAAAAAGCTGTAGAATCACATGAAATTTGGTGTACCCACATCTTAGATGATAACGAAGAAGATGATGGGGGCCGATCGTCGAAAAAATTGATGGAGGTGGTATTTTCTCCACACCATAGGAGTAAATTTCCTCCTAGGGCCTCTTTTCTCCATTATTCTATATGGTGATGGAGCTGCCTGCAAGTCAAGCTATATATGAAGAGGCTACATTTGTTGTTGGTGTTAGGGTTTAATATTAAGAATCTTATATATTAATCAAGCTATATATGAAGGAGGCTACATTTGTTGTTGGTGTTAGGGTTTACTATTAAGAATCTTATATATTAATTGTCAAAATGATAATGGGCTTAATCACTTGTTTAAGGTTCAAACATCTTAATCTCACTTTATGTCATTATATAAAATTATCATAGAGAGATCATTGCTATCTCCCCTTTTTACCTATAATGGCTACTTAGTATGACCATCATAGTTTACTTGACAATCTCCGCTACATAACCACAAAACTTGGGGATAAAAAGGATATTGAATTGCTTCATACAGTTCCACATGGAAAAGAGAAATAGAGAAAAATAAAGAAAAAGCCTAACCAAATTCTGTATCCCACTAACTATTAGTTACAAAAATTAAATTTCAAAATACCTCATTAAATTTAACTACCCATTTCTCTATTTACTCCACCACTATCCTAACTAACTTTGCACAAAGCCCAAAATTGTTTTTTTATTTTTCTTTTAGATTTAATTTTAAAATAGTTTATTTCATTATTATTATTATAATGCATTTATTTTTCTCACAATTTCACTTTTTAAATAAATTTAAAACTTAAATACTCATGTGCATCGCACGTGCAAATACACCAGATCAGATCTGCTGATAACAAGACAATCGCTGCCTATGGCTTTCTTTTTCTTTTCTGTATTTTTTGAGTTATTTCTAGTGTTTGTTAAGCTTATTCATCATTTTTTTTGGTAATTTTTTTTTTTGTCTGTCTGATTTCATGATGAAACGTGCCAAAATTCAAAATAAAATTCAAAATTCAAAAAAAAAAATAGGAAAAATAATACGAGATCTTCAATTATGCCAAGTACCATCTTCTCATGTTTAAATGATTTGACTTCTTCTCATTCAAATTCGTTTATTTCCATTTTCAGTTCTCGTTGCTTACTTAAGTATCATATATCAAGCATTTGCATTGACATAATTATCAAATTTCACAACTTATATAAAAATGTTTAGTCGAGAAAAAATTGGCTCGGTAAAATGTCAAGAAGAGTTGAAGAGGAATCTCTCTTATATATAACCTGACATTTATTTCTGAACATAGTTCTATTAAATTGTGAAAATAAGGTTATATCAGTGTCTGCTTTGTGGCATGGAATTGGAGGTACAAGATCTATGCATTGCAATTGTAAAATTATAATTTTTCTGTTTGCTTCAAAAGATTCGGGGGACAAGGATTGATAAAGTTAAAGAAAAGCTTACGGCGTCATCATTTTTTGGCAACTTTGGTACCGAAAAAAGAAAAAAAAACACCCAAGAATGGTTAAAACAAGAAGAGTTAAACGTTTAAGTATTATTCTGGCTTGCTATAGATTATTTTCTCATAACCTAACAACTTTAGATTTTATGTAAAGTGGTTATTGACATGATATCAGAATACATCGGGTTTTCAAGAGAATTTGGGTTCTCTCATCAACATTTGCAATTTAAAATTCATTTTTTCCTCTTGATTTATAAGGTTTTTTAAGTTCTTGGGTAAAATTTAAATTTCAATGTTTTTCTCAATGGCATTGCACCAACATATCTAAGAGCAAGACAGCTCCTAGCTTGTCCTCAAAAAGCAAGGGAGGGATATGACAAAGTATGGCGAAACAAATGTAATTGAAAGCATATTGTGATGGATGGGACATTTTGCAAAGGCTATCTCAAAAACAGTTATTGCCACTATGAATTCATATGATCAGCCGATTCCCTAAATGTCTTCCATTATTGGAACCAAAATTTTTAGAAAATGAAAATCATGATTACATTCTATATTCACAAGCAACCTTTTTCCTACCGTCTGAACATTCATTTCTGCAGTGTAATCTCTATCTAATAGATAAACGACAGCTGACACATCAGTATCTAGATAATATTGGTATCATCCTTCTATGTTTTTTTTTAAATACAAATGAAATAAGACAAAAATGTACTGAATAAATACATCTTGAATAAATAAACAAAAAAACATTTATCATTCTCCAATACAGGATAAAAATTATCAAAATTATATAAAACCTATCTAGCTAGTCTTTCTTAGATAAGACTAGCATTTAAAATCAAATTTAAAAATTTAGCCCGTACATTTAATCATTTATCATTCAACAACACAAGCACACCAACTGCTCTACTCCACCAGCTCTATCTTTAATATAATACATTGGAGAGTGGTCAAGAAATCTATTTTTTTAAGTTTTCTTTTGTGCCCTTGGTTTTATCTTATAATCATTTCCCTATCCTTTGCCTTAAACCCATTCATTTTAAGCCCCCAGCAAAAATGAATAATTGTTGATCTATATTTCCTTAATAATTTGGTTTTTATTTTTATTTTTATTTTTTTCTAACAGGTTCTTACCAAAGGGTTTTTAATAATGAATATTTAAACAAGTTTTTGTCCTCAATTTTAAATTGTCTTAAAGTTATTTTTAAATTTCTTTTATTTTTGGTAATTACCTTTTCTTAGTTTTTCTTTTCAGGTGCCTCTCGTTAATTACATAATTGACGAGTATGGTTGGCCAAGCTAATTGATTGTTGGTAGAAGGTAGTCGTTAATCTATAGTGAGAAATGATGATCTAACATTTTATTACACTTTCCAGAGAATAAAAATTTAAACCGAATTTTCTTATGGAGAAGAGCTTTATTTATTTCAAAACAACGTTGTACTTTTTTTTAAGAGAATGATGCCCTATATATATATATATATATATATATATATATATATATATATTACTAAATTGCATTTTTCATCTTCTTAAACTGTAGCTTAATTTACTAATATATACTATGTAGTACTTATAGCATTTTATAATAGCCATATGAACTGCATATTCATTACGGCATAGAACAATTTAGTAAACCAATTATATTGTTATCTTAATATCAAAAACAACAAATAGGTCTTAATATAAAAAATAACAAAAAATTATAATATTTTTATTTTTCAATAGAACTAATAATATTGGAAGTTTTTTGTAGAATGTAATAAAGAAATAAAGTGTAGACTTGTCTAAAATTTCTCGTTAGGTTTATACATGTGCAATTTACATATTAATGTAATGTTTTCTTATAGAATTTAATTCCGAAGGTCTATATAGCAATTTTAATTTTACACGGACTTATTAATTTAATTTTAGATTATAAATTTCTATAACATAACACATATGCGTAGGGTCACTGCCAGTATTTATGAAAATACTCATGCATTGGAATAGGAATATAATATTTGTTCCAAAATATAAATTTAAAGGAGGAAGTATTTGTAATATTATTTGGAAATTACTCTAGAACATGAAAATTAAAAGCAAAATAATAGGTAATGAATTAAAAGTAATACCCTTAATGTTGTTGGCTAAGCCAGTAAGTTCACCGTGTTCATTCATTCTACTCATGAGCCTACCATTGTTGGTTCTTATCAAAGCTGTTATGTACAAACATGATAATGCTGCTTCTGTATATATAGGCTTCGTATATACAACTAAAAACAAGGATGTGCAGAACTCAAAGTGTGCTTAGGGCCCAGTTCATGGCAAAAAGCTTGCTGAATTCACTCTTCGGAATTCAACAATCCCCGAGAAGATTACTATATCCCAACTTACTCGACACAAGACATGAGTAACATCTAGCCAAAATGCTAGTGCCGGGCTCTCGACATTTTCTAAAACTACCAAGAAAAAAGGAAATATTTGATTTTGTCATCAAAACACAGACTCCACGGCTGCAGTCACTGCTTCAGGCCCCCTGAGCTCAAGCAACTGTAACACCAGCCCACACTCACCCCACCTCTTCAATCCAGTAGCCAACTTCTTCAACGTCCCAACTTTCACTCTCGAAACCCACACAGGCACAACCCGAACCAACAACCCAATAAAACACAACACATAAGCCTTCCACAAGGCGGGCCCACACCCCAACGCCATGTCTCCATCCATAACCTTAACAATGAAATCCATATGCATCACAAATCCCCGATCCACCCTCGTTGAACAAACCAATGCAAAAGCCGGCGATGTATCCCCCACCCCCCAAACAAATGCTCCACTTAATATTAACATATACGCCATCGCGTGTCCAATTAGCCAGCTAGTGGGACCCACCTCTTCTTCCTTTGACAAAATAAGGAACTCTGGCAATGTCTCCTCATACAAAATCTGCACCAACCTTAGCTGGCCAGTGATGAAGAGAAGGGTTGCACCCAATTTTGCGGCGTCTTGGACTCTGGCGACAGCTGTGCCAAGTGAAGTGTTTCGGGACTTCAAGCTCGTATTTTTGTCTATAAAGAAAAGATGTACGAGAACATGAGAGAATAATAATATAAATTTATGTCTTAACTTTGCCATAAAATCATGGTAAGAAAAGTAATGATTGCATTTTGATGAATTCTTTACAAATGATTTTCTTTTAGCGTCATTCTTTGAACGGAGAGGTTAGAAAACATTATTTATTTGATTTAATCAATATTTAAGTGCCATCCTCACCTCTCTGTCTTCATTGGAACCATGACAATCACAAATATGGCAGATTACTTATACTATATATACCTTTAACATAATAACAGTATTAAACACTTTTATCAAGAATGCGTAAACCATCTCTTCTTCTATTTTTTTCCCTTCGCAAATAACTATCATAAATATTTTCTCATGTAATTTTCGTATCTAATAATTCATTGATCAGATGTGTTGAAATATACGTATGTTTCTCGATTCTTATTATTTAGAAGTCGTGATATGTAATTTTAAAAAATATTTTATATGGAATAAGGCCAACTCAAATTCAAAAAAGGCAACAGCACACATGCCAAGATGATGCCACTTGAATGAAGATGCTAGTGCTGCAGCTCATGGTGTGTTCTTGACGTGGGGGACGATGAGTAAACAGTCCTATCAAGAATGTATCAATCACCATTTTTTATTTATGTTTTTTCCGATGCCTAGAAGAACTTTATAGTTACTATAAATATATTCTCATGTGATTTTTGTATCTAATACTTCATCCAATGGTTAGAAGATAAACAAATATTATGTTTACCAAAACTTTAAAATAATGACATGAAATTTGAAACGGCATTTAAAATGGCGTCAGGCCAAGTCAAATCCAAATCATGCAATGAAAAATACTTTAGGGTAAATTACACTTGAATACCTTTAACTATCCCTGTTTTCCCACTAAACCACCTTAAGGTAATTACAGTAAGCTACCTCTTTAGCTTTTGAGGGAATTTTAGTGAAAAAATCACTTAACCCCCCCCCCCCCCCCCCATAGATTAAAAGCTTATACTGCAAACAAACAAAATTATTTAGTTTCATGAAAAAATGTGATAGTTAAGGATATTTTAGTGTGATTTACCAGATACTTTAAGAACATGTATAGATGATACCATTTGAATGAAGATCTTCAGCGAGTTTCTTGGCTTGGTCAATGACGAGACGGAGAATGACACCGCTGGCGAAGCGTGTTTCTTGGAACTTACGGTATGCGTGAAGGTAGAGGAAGCCTGGAGCCACAGGGAGACGGGACCCATTTCCAAGAAGAGCGGCGAGGCTGCAGTGGTTGGAATTGAGGAAAGAAGAGAAGCAACTCTGGATGAGTTGGGTAATGGTGTCTTGGTTGTAAGTGAATGTTGAGCACGCGCAGCCGAAGATGATGTAGTCGTGAAAGCTGCAAACTTTTTGGGCCCATAGTGCACTGATGATTGGCATGCTCGACCAAGGGTATCTGGTGGTGCAGGTCTCTAGGGCTTGGACAACTACGCCGTTCATGTAGTGGAGGCTCTTCTCGACTTTAAATGTTATGGATAGGCTTACGAGGGCTGCCATTGGTAGCGGAAGCATCGGGGCTGTCCCAGATAAAGAAAAATTGGGGGAATATGGTTGAGAATTCCAGTATTCATAATTTTGAAATAGAAGGATACAAAGAAAAATCGCTTCTAATTAATATGAGTTAGGGGCTCATTATAAACTCTTGGAGTAAAACAAGTACCAATACAAAATTTCCGTTATGTGACCGAGGGATAATTGAAACTGGGTTTTCCTGTGTTCAACATCCTGTTAAATATAAAGTATTTCAAAAAATAAAAATCCTATTATAACGGTATTAAGGAACTACAACAACCAAATGACTCATACCTTGGTGTCTCAGTTCAGGCCCAAGATCAGTAAACAATGATAGCGCCACCCCCACTATTTGGTTCGCCTATCTCTCAGTTACACGCTACAAATATTTTAAGATTGATATCCCCTCAGTTTTTAGGTCAATAAAATCTACCAATCAGGAACCTCTGCAGTGACGAAAATCAGTGGATGGATCTCCTTGCCGCTTGTCGACAGGATGTTTCCCATTTACTTAGCATACGTTTAATTAATGCTTTATTTCTCCTTAGTATGGCGGTGTTATATGAAGCATGGATAGTTGTATATGCCTCACGATTCGTCCCCAATCGCGTATCAGAGTCCAAAACTCTCGGAAACTCTCGGATTTGCTCGAACTTGTACATGTCTCGCTAACCTCTCTCGAATCAATGCATCTTCCCTTTCTCTTGATAATCAAGGCACTCAAAAGTTTAAAAATGTATTGAATATCTAGCATAATGTCATTATTTATATTGACTTAATTCCAAAAAACTACGAAATATTTTGCCCCAGTTACGAGAAACTACCAAATTCTTTCAAAATTACGAGAAACTGCTATGGTTAAAAAATTTATAATTTTTTTGGTAGTTTCTTGCAATTTATTGCTGACGTGGTATCTTATTTATGGTAGTTTTTTTTTAGTTTTTGAAAGTTTTGTGGTAGTTACATGTAGTTTTTGAAAGTTTTGTAGTAGTTTCTTATGTATTTAACTAGAATTTGGTAGTTTCTTGTAATTGGGCCAAAGTATTTCGTAGTTTTTTGGAAATAAGCCTTATTTGTATTATTATATATTGGTATGTATACCTGAATATGTATTCATATTTAGTTAATTTAAAATCAATTTAAAAACATATCCAATATCCTAGGATTTTGGAAAATTGTGAATCCACGAATTTGTATCATATCGCATCCCGTATCCGTATTCGAACCCGTGCTACATAGGTGACATGTATGATGGTCATATAAAGCCTAATGACTAATATATAACAAGTGATAAGGAACATCAAGCAAAATGACATTAAATTTATTGCCATGTATGCCAAATAGTGATGAGGAGAAATTAGCAGAGTAGGAAAGGAAAACTTACATGCATAACAACCGGGAACATGAACCCCAGCAGATGCAAGAATTTCCTTTACTTCAGATTCAATAAACATAACATTTGCAGCCGGACTTGGCCAATCAATTCCATTCATATATACTGGTTTCCAAATACCGCGAGTGATTTCCGCAGACAAGTAGGTGGTTATAGTGGCAAAAGAAGCCGGTAAAAAGTCTACAAGATCTCTTAAAGCTGCAGGAAGTCAAGATTTCTCAAATATAAAATCAGAATTAAAATATGGAACAGAAAACAATATTCTAAGACATTACATGTTATTTGAAAATAGAAAATCTCTTAGAGTTTAGTTGGAAGCAGTAAATACTAAAAGAAACTAAAGAAATTTTTGTTCCACGCTTAATAAGCACTTAACAGCCCTGAGCCACCATATTGTTAATTGCATGAGCAATCTCATGTCCACTTTCTTCAATTAGCACGTCTCTCCCTCCCTCCCTAAGTGTGTGTTTAATTGATTTTGTGTGTATGTAAGAGCTAAATTACTCATAAGTAATTCCAATTTCCGACTTTTGTTGCAACATCTGGCACTGTTTCGATTCAAAATGCTAAATTTGGTGTTTTGAAGAAGAATTACAACATGGGCATATCTTAGGTGCATTAATATTAAAACAATAATTATTTAAATAGCTATTCAACAGCCAACAACTAGAGCACATACGTATTCCAATTACATAATGATGAAAATAGATGTTTAAGTAAGAGCACGTGGAGTATAAAGTGGCACTTTAGTAAATTTCCTGAAGTGGTGGTCAAAAAGTCAAAACCATACATTGATTTTTGGACGATTGGCACCAGTCATATTCATCTCCACGTCCTAAACTATGAATACATCGATTTTTATGGCGTTCCATTGATTCAGGGTTGTGTGAAATGTTCTATTTGTCAGAATACCATTAATTTTGCAATCATCCGATACAAGATCAAATGGTATCCAAACTACATGAATATTGCAAAAGTATTTAAGGACAAGATCGCCTATGCCAAGTGTTATAAACTGATGGTCTAATGCAGGAAATTTCCTACAATGGTAATGTAAACTACGTTTTTTTTTTCTTTTTCTAAACAACTTGTAATAATTTAATGTTGAAAGTAGCTATTTGTTCCATCGAATATCTTCATTCCGTCCCAACATTTCAAAGAAGCCTAACCTTACCGAACCTCCTTTCTTACCTCGTAGCATACAATGTTTCCTTTTTCTTTCCACATATCGTAATGTTACACATTTTAAGTTACCTTGTGCAAGAAAGAGAGATCCTTCATGAGACACATGGAACCAATTTCGTATCCAAATCCAAAGATAGGCACTTAAACTAAAAATTTCTTGCTTACAAGTTGTTCTACATCAGATGGTGAGCCTAAAACTAAAAAAGTTCAAGAAAATGACCATGAGTTTTATTTCAAAGCATCAAGTAGCACAAAATGAAATGGAAGGCACAAAGTAGCATGATGTTAAGATTAATGGGATGGGTGTACTATTTGAGAATCCTTCTTTATCCATATACAAATTTTGATAGTTGTGAAATATCTTAGGCTTTAGATCTATACTTGTTTTCGGCTCTCCAATTTGTGGCTATATATATATATATATATATATATATATATATATATATAGTGGGAACTCATATTCTATTATATCAATAACATTATTTCTTTTTAGTTCTTTTCATGGTATCAGAGCATAATAAAGGTTGGCACGGTCACGACCGCGCCCACGAGAACCACGACCATGAGGAGGCAGAGGGAGACGACCACACGATTGATATAAAAATAAACAGGTAAGATCACAAAATTCCGCAATCGTCTAGGGACATGCATATACAAAAGAAGATAACAAGCTACCTCAAATAAATGTCGGTTCTTTCGTTCAGCAATCCCATTTAACCGAGAAGTATAGGAACATGAAGTTTGATGCAATATGTCATGTATCTATAAAATACATTAAATTCCGTGCTAATATACTCCTTAGCATTATTTGAATGAACAACTTTTACCGAAACACCAAATTGATTAGTAATCTCAGCTATAAAGATTTTAAAGGTAGACAAAAGTTCAGACCTATTATGTAGAAAATACAACCAAGTCATGTTTGAATGATCATCAATAAATATCATAAAATATTTATAACTAAACACGTTAGGAATTTTAAAAGGACCCCAAATATCAGAGCGAACTAAAGCAAAAGGTGTCTCTTATTAACCGGAGAAAAAGAGGAGCGATAATGCTTCCTAAGAATACATGACTCACAACTAAATTCTGATAAATTAAAAGATAGTAACATGGTATGTAAAAAAGAAAGAAGGGATGACAGATAAGATAATTGCACTCCAACATATTTTCTCTTCGGCTCAACCAGCAGACATCCTTACCAAATCTCTTTCTCGACCGGTTTCACCCGTCTTCTATCCAAACTCGGCATGATTGATATCTATACTCCAGCTTGCGGGGAACTGTTATGAATATAATTCGTTTAGTAGCTTTAGTCCTATATAACCTGAATTAGAAGAGGTGGTCTATCACACCTCTTATATATATGTAACAGGAACTCATATTCTATTATATCAATAAAATTAGTTCTTCTCAGTTCTTTTCATGTTGAAATGTGTCAATTAAAACAGTCCCACATAGAAAAAATTACGAGGTATATAAGTATAAAATATAAGATGAGCCAAACCTAAAAAAGGCTTAAGCCTTATTAATGGAAACCACTCATATCAAAAACCCGTATACACCCATAAATAAAATATATAAGCACCCCCAGTTTCTTGAAAAAATATATAAAAATCTTTACATGGTGTCAGAGCACCAGAAAAAAGTGCATCGGGGCCTCAACAATGCCTCTGAGAGATGCAGGTTATAAGCACAAAATGTGCCTCTAAAAGACCTAGCTCTACAGGTGTTGTATTTTTCACATGACAACCACATCAACAAAATGTAATGGTTGCACGTGAAGGGAGTGTTGAAATGTGAACTAAAATAGTCCCACATTGGAAAACCTATGAGAGCTACATGGGTATAAAATATAAGATGGGTCAAATCTCAACAAGGCTTGAGTTTTATTATTGGAACCCACTTATATCAAAGGCCTGTATACACTCAAAAATATAAATATATAATCTCCCCCTAGTTCTTTAACACACACACATATCCTCTGATTGATTTTAATTTTCTTTTCCTACTGTAGCGATTCAGACAATGTAAATCAACTTGAACCAAGCAGACTCCGATTTAAACGGTTTATCATTGTATCTGAATCTTTAGAAGGAGCAAGTTTATCTCTCTTTATTGGATTTGAATGGAATGGATTTACTTCCAATTCCTTTCAGAAGGAGGCAACTCTATCTCTCCGTTTCTCCATCCTTACATGCATGTTTTTTGTTGCTGCTGCGCGTGTGTGGAGGGGGGAGGGGCGCTAAGCCAACCCCAAAAGTTTGGGATAAAAACTTTAACTACATCTGTGATAACAGTCATCCTAATTAATGTTCTGCACCAATAACCATAATCGATATATATATATATATATATATATATATATATATATATATATATATATATATATATATATATATATGACATTAATTGGGGACACACAAAAAAAAGGGTGTATGTTCCACTTTTCTGCCTTGATACCTATCCATCAAGCGATTAAAGCTTTTTATCATCTGAAATACCATAGCTTTTCGAAACTTAAAGCAAAGGACGGAGATCCCCAATGTTCCTTGTTTCTGTGTGCATTCCTTCTACATGTCAATATCTTCATGAACAATATGCATCTTCCATTTAGATGACTCATCATTCATCTTCATTGTTATGTGCAAACTCTGAGTAACTAAACATTTTCAAGGTTTTAAATATCGGATATCGGAATTGTATCGGATTGGTGTTTTCTATATCGGATAGCAGTATTGAACGATATATCACTAATACGAGTTGCATATTAGGTGTTCATATCGGATACCGGTATCGGGTATATCGATATCAGTATCGGGCATATCAGAAATTTCACCATGCAGATTGGATATATTGATCTACTTTATAACCGAGCATTATATATATTTATTTTAATAAATTTTATAAATATAAAATTTATGAGAAAATCTCAAGATGAGAATATGGGATCGGGTTTAGATATTGTAGTTGTGTATTTGGATTCTAAATGGGTTTTGAGTATGGGTTTGATTCACAAAAGGATATAAACCTAGATTCTTTTCTCAAATAAACACAATATCAGAGATATTTAAACCGATACGATATACCAATATATGATATTTGTAATATTGGCTAATATTAGGTTAAAACGATAAACCTCCTTATCGATATAAAATTAATCGGTGGATGACCGATACCGATATATCGACTGATACAACCGATATTTGTTTCACTGAAAATTATAATTATCTACAAAAACAAAATATATGTGCATGCTTGTAGTACTAATGACCTTTAATTAAGTCTCGAGATGAAAGCCTTCCATGAGCGCATCCTGATAAAACAGCTTCAAGTACATAGGGAATGGCATCCAAAACTTCCCATGCAGAAAGTGTGGGCATCTGGTACGAATTTTCCTCTGTATTTAAGGGTGAACCGCCGATGCTGCCACTTGAACTCACCGAGCGATCACCAGTATTATTTCCCCCAATTTTCATCTTCCAACAAATCATATTCAGAAGCTTGATAGCAACTTGATTAGCTGGGCTTTTACTGCACAGACTTGAAACAGTGGAGGCCAAGCAACCTTCATTTTGAAGATACCAAGATCGTAGTTTTGGAAAAGAGTCGATGTAAATAGGCTGCCCAATTAATTCATCCTTAGCACTTGAAATTTGTAAAGCAATGCGTCTGTTTCGCATTCGCAAGAGATAATCCAAAGAAAATTCTAAGTTTACAGGGCCACCACGGGCTGCTATGCGGTTCTCCTGTGAAGGTTTGTAGAATTTCCACAAGCGGAGGAGAAAGAGGAAAGCACATGAGAAGACTGCATAGATAGACTTCTCATCAGTAGGGCTTGATTTGTGACTTGGTGGGGATGGTATTGATCCAAAAGCCTCACAAAGAGGTAGTAAAGCTGCTGCAAGTTCAGGAACCTGCATAGGATCCTAGCATTTATCAATGCCAAAATAGTCAAATAAAGAGCGGTGAAATTATTAACCTCATGTATACGTGCGTGCGCGCGCGCACCAAACATGGTTTACCTTATATTCAAAGGTAAAAACAGTTCCTTGGAACAATCTAATCATCTTGCTGCCGCATATATGTTCTTGCTGAGTCACAGGAATTTGGACTCGCATGAGCTAAGCTGCATGAAAAGTAGGTTTTACCTACCTTTCAATTGGAATTTTAGGTTTTTTGAATTGCGATAAGGACGTTTTGTAGAACTTATTGACTTTGAGTCATGCTCCATTGATGAACATTTAAATGGAAAAAAGGCTTAAACTAAGATGATGATGAATTGCTTTGGCTACCAAATTAAGTTGAGAAAACGCAAGTTAATGAAGTTGACAAGAAAAAAAATGTTTCACAAAAGACTTATGCTTACCATGCCATATAAAGATAGTATTTGCAGGTTATCGGGAGTGTAAACTGCAAATAGTAAAGCACTTAACAAGGACATGTCACCAGTTAAATGATTCCCTATACCATTTCCCGGAAAACCAGGAAGCACTGGAGGAGATAGTAACTTCATCACCATGCGTACCACATGTTCCTGACAAAGTGAGGAGAAAATTAGAACACAAACACCTTGATAAACTGATAGAAATATTAATAACCATATAAAGCAATGAAAACTGACTTTATGGGATCACTAACATCTTAGAATTAAATTGCCTAAAATTCTTTATGGATTCTGTAACATCTTTGATTCCGCAAGAGAAAGAAGGAAAAGAATAATGAGAAGACTTAAACAAGTAACACCAAAGTATTTTTTTAATAGTTGTACCTGTAACCATATATATGAGTTGTATAAGGAATCATTTATTTGTATGTTGTGCAATGATAAAACATGTAGTATGGGTAGGTTGCAACACTATACTTCCTATCAGATTTATATCTGAATACCTTGTCGCAGCTTTGCATCCAAAGTAAGTTTCTGGTTCTTTTCACCATCATTACCATACACAACACATCTTCCCTGAGGAGGCAGCTAATATATATATATATATATGAAATGTACTGAAAGTTTTCATATATCTGTTTGTCATGAATATTCATGATTCTGTTCCTACAACAGTTTACTCAAAGGAGTAGGCCACCAAGGACAATCAAATACAAAACTAAGACACATCATACATCAGAGTTGATTTCGATTTTCATAGTAATCTGTAGACATGAAATTTTTGGAGGACAGCTGCGGTTTATGTGAATTTACAGCTTTTGTCTACTTGGCACAGACGTGGTGAAAAGACTTAAAAGTTCTCACTTTGAGTTATATTCTGAAAAAGAAAAGACTAATCCGAGAAGCTCAAATTATATGAAAAATGGAACCAATTCTTTAGTTTCCTTAGGCCACTGGCCATCCGCAGGGAGTTTTGGGTTTAATACTGATAAATCTAAGTGTGGTGTTTGAGACTATCAATATACTTGGACGCATGTGCGTGCAATTAATTTTAGTGTTGTGCTACAACAAATAATTTTATTGTTATAATTATCTCAAGCCTGAAAATCGAAAGCATGAACACATCACATATAAATTATAATGTGTAAATCTTAACAAAAGATTAGGACCAAACTGGCATGATTGATACACAAAAAGTTGCATCAATTAAACATGCATCATCCATTCAGATACAAATCTGATGAGTCCTATGTCAAGGACAGATATTCAATATAACTATATAACTATAATACCCTGGTAATTCTTGGCCAATTTATTGGATTGAGCCACAAACGGAGGAAATTAAAGGTAATTGATTCTTTTAGCCATGATTAGATGGCCCTTGTCTTCATGCCAGCACATTTAGAAGGATTTGGAGCCTTTAACACACTGTACTACTATGTAACAAGGAAGACTAGAGAAAGATCAGCATAAATGACATACTTGAATATTCCAACCACATTTGAGAGATGCACCACATAAAATCTTTGCGGCAGCCGGCTGCTCTTCATCACACCCATTTAGTGCAATATGATATAATTTTTCAAGTTCCATGACGCTGAAGCAAGTAGTATTTCCATATAACAACATAGCAATAGCAAACCAAAAACATAATTAATACATGTAAAGAAATCAAGCATCAGATGAGGCATGTAAAGTCAACATACAAGGATTTTAGAAGAAGGAAACCTCGAAGCAGGAGTCGCTGTTAAAGACTTTCTGAGTGAATCAGTTAGTTGAGCTCCCCCCATAAATTTAGACCAAGGAGATTCTTGGACTAAAGTTGAGTTCTTCGATTGAGAAGATGAAATGACATATCCAGGCCAAAAATAAGCTGATGTGTCAATCAAATTCCTTGCAATGCAGGCTTCAACTATGAGATGCAACATGTTTCCAACTGCCACAGAATTAATGAGTGAAACTATGGAAAGAACAAGGAAGGGAAAAACGCTCTTGTAGTTTTCATGGAGTTTTGGATGAAAATGATAAGCAAATTAGTCCTTTTAAGTTATAACCATTTATTGAAACAAGCAGAACATAATTGACTGCAACGAAATATTCTGTTGAATTATTTGGCAATATAACATATAAATCTCCAATGAAAAAATTAACGCTTACACAAAGCCAAGGTTGTAAAAAGCGCTAAGTGGAGTTGAGCGGTTAGGTGCCATCTAATGCATAACCGGCGCCTAAGCATGTTTTTATTTTATATTAAGATTATATTTCTCACACACAGGCTCTTAATCACACAAGGCTGAAACAACTTCAACAATCATTCTAAGTACTTTACGATGCACTTGTAAGAAGATAATGTAATTAGAAAATATACTAAATTTATATAGCAACTTCACATTGAATGGAATACATAATATTAAAAAAATTATAATATACGACATTAGATAAAATATAATGATAATTTGTAAATTTCTAATTAGATTTTTCAGCTTGCAAATTTCATACCTTGGGAGATGAAATTGAAAACAAAAGAGACATGTAGGGTGTTTTTCGCCACTTCATTGAGATGGGTGCGTATTCAGGCTTGTACAGATTTCCCATGCCCATTACAAGCAGGGGTTTATTGATTATGGGGTTCTAATCTCCAGCAGCCAAAACAAAGTTGTTGTTAATTACCTGTCGTTTTGATACGAGAGTACCTCAGATTAACGGGTCCCACATACCATGCAAACTCACTATAAAATTGCGCATTTGTGGAATTGTGTTTAAAAACGCTCTTTAGACTTGCTTTTAACATTACGAGGTCCCGCTGCCCAATCAACGGGATGGGGGTCAAGGGAGCCAGCGGCCCCCTTGCTGGGCTTAAGGCCGCGTCCCGAAAGGAATTTTTTTGCAGCATAGGAGTGTAGGAGTGTTTGAGCTGAGTCAGGTGGCTATATGACGTGAGAGAGAGACTCCATGGGTGTGGGTTCCTCTATGGGGGTTCTCGCTTGAGGGTTCCTCCATGGGGAGCAAATATTCCCCTTGCGGGGGTATCCGAGGTGGAGACTCCCCTCTGCAGGGGTAACCTGGGGGAAGATTCCCCTTTGCAGGGATTTGGGGAGGGTGCAGACATCCCTTTTGGGGATATCCACCAACGAACATAGGCGACACGGGTTCATCGAGGTTCTATGATTAGAGATGCTTGCTCACCCCGAGAGTTCTCACTTCTCTTCAAGTTTGATGAAGAAAGATGGTTCTTTTATTTAGTTTTGATTTTGGATCTTGAGCTTTTGGGATGAACTTTTTTTTGAGGAAACGGGTTCTCTTTTAATGGATTATTTTGGGGAATAAGATGAAGTGGAGAACATGAGGACAACCCAAAAGAGCTTTCTTTTCTTTTGTGTTTCTGTTGAGGAAGAAGATGAGATAGGATCTCACCTCAAGGAGATAGAGGTACAAAACCCTAGAGATTTGGAGAGAATGAAAGTTGTTATCATTTCCTTTTTGGATGGGGTTTAAATACCCCTTACATTTTTGCATTTTAGCCTTTCCTTTATAAAATTTGGCTTTTGCCTCTTTCTTGTACATTTATTCCTAATTATCTTCATTTTACATCTACATATTACATTTTTCTTCTATTGGGCTTGGATGGGCCGGCTTCATGGGATCCTTGATCTTCTTTAAAATGCATTGCATTTTTCGGCTTCAACAAGACAAAAGAAGAATATAAAATGATTTGCATAAAATTACTTTGGGTTGTTGATGGCGATCCTTTAGAGATTTGAGAGGAGAGTGACGTAAGAAAAGACCGCCGATCCTTTTGGAGAGACGACATCGGCAAAAAGGAGACCGAAGAGAGGAGAGTGAGAGGAAGACAAACATACTTCTTGATTTCTTCATTCGTTAATTTGAAAATAGATCGAGACATGTATTATATTTTAGAACGGATTTTGGGTCCACATATTTTTAGGAAAAAACCTTAAATGTGACCCATAAAGTTTGTATTATATCCCACTTAAGCACCCAGCTGGCTGGAAGAGCCTATTTAACAGCTTAAAGCACGCAGACCGTTTACGTTTAATGCAACTGCTTAGGGGCAAAGCGGAGCAGCTTGGGACCGCTTCCGTTTAGGCGAGAGACTAGACCATTTTTTAGAACATTGCACAAAGCCGTTACGCCAAATGTTTGGGGTCAGCTACTTGAATCTCAACTTATATTTCAACTTCAATTTACCTTAAAATTCGGATTAAGGTTCAAACTAAAAATCCATCAGATCATTTAAATTCCAACTAAATGCAGTAAAAGTGTGAGATTCATGAATTACTCTGTTGACTAGAAGTGGACACAAATATCCGACGGGTGGAGAATTAAATTCACCACGTCAACATGCTAATAAGCTTGAAGTGGGAGAAGATAATAGTTAGCTGCACGCCAATTACACAGCTATCACCTTCAACACGGAATTTAAATTTATAGGTTAGATCGTAATAAACTAAATTAAAATTCTTGTAAATTCAAATGAATTTACATCCTGATTCAGTTGGCAGTAAATAAACGGCATGTGAGCCTTGGATAAAGATGTTGGAAACCTATCACGTGCTGAAAACTAGCCATGACAAATCCTTGATTGATATGTAACGGAAAATATAAGATATACACTTTAGACCATAGGCTATATGATTGATATGCAGTGCACAACTGTATGGACCAGGCTGTCAAATTATGTCTATAACTCCACAGCGAGAAACAAAAATTCCGACTTGCCATCAAAATGGTAGATCCTAAATTGTCAAAATAAAACTGAGATTCTAAAACTCTAACCTTTAAGAAAAGCTAACCTGCTCTCACAGAAGTATGGCTATTGGAGACAGGACTGAGATTGCCACCCCCGGCCTTGAAATTTGAGATGAAAGTGGCTGCTTTTGAAGCAGCATCATTAGCTACATTTACAACTGTTGGGGGAGGTGATAGAAGATCAGAAAACTGTCCTAATACCTGAAGAGATAAAATTAATTCTTGTCTTCTAGTGCAAATTTTATTTTGTTCCATGCCATGACCATCAGCATCTGAATATGCACTAGTTTCACCTTCTTGCTTTACAAGTGGAACAATTGCCAAGGGAACAATAGATAAGAGCATGCATAGTCGTGGCTCAAGGCGAGGTAGAGGTCCTTCCCAAGGCACATGATCCTTCAAATATAAGCATGCAAGTTGATGAATATCAACAGATTGAAGAGTAAAAAATATATTGGTTTCCAAATCAATAAATGTAACAGAAAAAGGTAAATCTCAACTCGCTGCAAAAGCCGAAGAGCTGAAATCCACAAAGCCTGGAATGTTTCCTGCCAGCTTGCGCGATTGATTGCTTGGAGTGACTTTGTCAATTCTGTAAATAAGTAAAAGAAACAGGATTTAAAAGAAGCTTGAAAGTTTTTAAGAATTTCTTTACACTTTAAAAAAAAGGGAGGAAAAAAGGGGGGAAAGACTTTGTGGCAAGAACCTGTAAATACTTCAATAGCAGATTGAGGATTTTTCCAATCCATTGCATTCTCCATATATACATCTAAAGAAATCCAACATGAAGCCCTACCAGCTCCATTACTATAACAAGAAAAGGCATCACAGGTTGGGGCATCAAGAAGAATTCCAGGAAGCTGGTGTTTATTTAACTTGTATGGCCCGGTTATAATTTCCTGTGTGTTTGCAGACAATTTAACTAAAATATGTCTTGCAGATACAAAACACTGTGATGTTGATCTATGATCTTCGATAAGTCTCAATCTTTGCATTAGATTGTTAAACTCTTCAGGCCTAGAAATTGCAAGAAAGTTTCATCAATAGTCAATTCTTTAAACAAGATTCAAGACTAGTGTATTCAAATTTCAAAAGTTAAAATGATATCGATAAAGAACAGCTAGTTAACCGGGGACATGAATTTTAACTTTAAAGCTTCCATGGGTTTACAAGTAAAAGATTAAAGAACAACTCGATAAGACTGGCATGGTGATCTTGGAAAATATTCATCCTACATCAGTTGAAAGCGAACTCTCAACCATTTCTTTGATGATAATAATGTTCATCTTTATCTTCGTGTTGTAAACATTGACAGATCGAAAATCATGCAATTTGAATATTCCTTACTTTTGCATTGGATGGTTGGAAATTTGACGGGTTACCACTAATAAAAAAATTTCCTATTCCCTATAAATCAATGGTTAAAAGTATCAAACACGTGAAAATTGGTGTACATGTATTTTAGACTTTGAAGATCAAGATGAGCCAAGGTTGTAAAAAGCGTTAGGCGGTGTTGGGTGGTAGGGATATCGCCAAGAGCCTAGGTGCCTAGGCGCCGCCTAGACGACGACTAGGCAGGTGTTTTTGGAAGGATCCTGATTATGAGGATCTCTGACCTGCTCAGAAACATATCAGATCTGCAAGGTAGTCTGGGAGGTTAGACCCATGTGCACATGTTCTGCTTCTGTTGGAATACTTCGTTCAAGGAAGAGGGGCTTTGGTTTCACTTCGTTTAATACATCAATTCGAAACGGTATCACATCACCAGTTTCGATAGTTTAGGGAAAGCAAGTGCTTTGAAGTGATTAACAATAATCCTTTCTTCGTGGCTGGGAGAAAGAGCAGGCGAAACGACTAAAAACCTTACGAACACATGCCTGAAAGTTGGATATGCTGCCAACCATCAAGGACAAGATCCCTTTTCAAAACATGGATCCGTTTTGGAAACGTGGAATATCAGAGAAATTCAAATTAGGTGAGGCTTTGAAGGAAAGAAGTCCAGGGGGAGCCCGGCTTTTCTCACTGAACTCAAATATAGATATCCAGATTTGTCTGAATCAGTCAGATAGAATGATAGTTATGTCTCCTAAGCATGTTTAGTTTTATCCACGACAATCATGAAAGAGATCCAAACACAACTTCGGAATTAAGTATGCTTGAGTGATAGTAGTGCCTGGATGAGCGACCTCATTCTTTATGTTTATCATGCCTAGAAGATGAATGCAGTCAAGTAAACAAATATCATCTCATCCGACCTTCCTAGAATTTTCTATGTCTAAAAAGGCTTTGACTTTTGAGGATTGCTCCTCAGTGATATAAGCTTAAGTTGCAAGGACACCAAGTTATGTTTCCCACCCACCAATTGCCCAGCTAGGTTTAACGTCAAGCCCCACACCTTTAGCTGGTTTTCACTAGGCTACAGTCAAACATATCAAACATTCCAAGCAATGTAGCTTTCTCAATGTGGAGTTGTGGTCCATAGGTGAAAATCATATCTGAATGAAAAGGATGTCAGATCATGATAATCACAATGATGATGATAACGCTAGCTGGTTTTCTCTTGTCTTATATTTATAGTTGTTAGCATATATCACCGTAATAACGATATATGCACAGATGAACAAATCAAGATAAGACAGGAGTCAGTAATGATACAAAAAAATCAAACACATACAAGAAAGAAAGAATACAGTATATAGTGCATACTTATTAACATGAATGAGACCTAGAAATGCTTTGGCCTTTCTGTTTGCAGTAATTTTCTCCAAAACCTCCAGCGTTCTAAAAGAGTTAACTTCAAGCAGTTGTTCACGATGTTTATTTATCATATCATCTGAATATTTATTACCATCTGCATCCATAACTTGATGCACCTCGTCAGGATATCTACTTTGTTTGTCAATAGATTCAACCTGCAAACCCCAGTCTTGAAGTATTCCATCTAGCAAACCCATCATGGCACTTAAAAGAAAGAAGATCAATAGGTGCTCGTAGTCTATTTTCTGAATACCATATGTATGTGAAAGCTGCAAAGCACCATCAACAGATTTTGTTATCCTGCAACAGGGAAATTCATACAGCATAAGTGACCTTACTAGAGTTGAGGAACCTTATAGCTAATGAAAGACGCAAATAACAAACACTTCATCGCAAATATTAAATACAAACTAATAAATTAAACTTACGCTAGTTAACTGATTTCTGAAAAGGACACCATGTTAATTGCAAAACTCAAAACTGTCCCTATTCTCTGTTAAAAAGGATTCAAAATATTCGAGAAATTTACTCAATATGTTAGAGAAAGAATTGCATCCATGTCAAAAAGATAAGAGAAAGCAAGACGTACCTAGCTTGAAAATCTAGTTATTAATAGGTTGATTAAGTGTATAAAAAAAGACAGCTTTTATTTAAGGCAAGATCAAAGAATTAAATTGCCAAATAAATTCACTGATAAGGCTCAAGAAATATTTTCAACCAAAATCATCCAAATCTATCACCAAATATTTTAGAATCATTGACAAGACAGTCACCACAATCTTAACTGTAAACTTGATAATTAATTGAATGCAAAAAAGCGGCTATTAATCATAATATTGAAGAAAAACATAATATTGAAGAAAAACTTGGTGTCTCTTTCAGTAGATCTGTTTTAAACATAATATTGAAGAAAAACAACTTAAGAGGAGTTTTAGGATGTCTCTTTATTTATAATATTAACGGCAATTAAACTAGGGTTATTATTACTTAAATTACCAAGACTACACTTGTCGCTCTTTACAATTTCCCTTGAGTTGGACCACATACATCATATGCTTCTAGTCTGTTACAAATATATTTCACTCTAAAACCCCAAGTGGTTTTGTAATCACATTAGCTAAATGAACTTGCGACGTGTTCTGTCTTGATGACTTTATCTACAGCCATTTCTCCAAAACATAGCAGTCACTTTCAACGTGCTTCAATTTAAAGCAATTTTAATACCTTAAGAGGAGAGAGGATCTGTCTACATGTATAATGTATACTAGAGGTAATCTAGGGACACGGGAACCCCAAAGAATCACATGCATTCAATTATTTCCAAATTTATCCTTACACCAACCTCACTCCAAATTCGGTGGGCACTATACCTTCCTTTCCTACATCATAATTCCAAATTTATTATCGCTTCTTTTCAACTAATTCCAAACTAATTCTTATTTTAGTAGGCCCTACAGCTTAATTCCCAACGTTTTATGATTTTAATTCCGAACAAATCCATTCTTTTCAACCAATTCCTCTACCCGAGCCACTCCCACTTCCAATAAACACATGTATCCTAAAAGAGTAAAAGGTAATGTGTCCTCTTCTTTTCTATTTATTACTAGTATGTCCCTTGAATGCAGATTATGTGCGGCAAAAATTGGGCATTGTATTTGCATTATTTCGTTTGTGCCCCTACATCCAACAAACTCCCTTTTTTTAATCTTTAGATGGTGATGATCATTAACAAAATAAAAAATCACATTTTCTTAAATCAATATCAAGTATTCTTAATAACTGACTATGCTTTAGGAAAAAACTATAATTGTCTTAGCCTCTTGTGTCCGGTTATTAAAAAGAAAATGATAGAATTATTAACTCACAAAATTGCTTATAGGATGTCCGGAATGTGCCATCTCTCTCCCTTGGTTGGCTGCATTGCACCCCGAATTTTTGAATAATTTATCCAGATTTCGACAGCTCAACAACAACATATATCGAACAATTGTGTATTCTTTTGTTAAATTAAAGTAATTTCAATCTTGCACACCACATAACTTAAGGCATAATCCAACTTGTATCTTTAATTGGAACCAACTATTGGGTCTAAGTTTATACACACACACACAAACACAAAGCTCGGTCACTGTAATTTTTTGTTTTTTTCGTTACATCCGACGCTATTTTGTCCGCTTGCTTGTCGTTCTGTTCTGGGAAAATTGTGGACACCCTTCCGATTTTTCAATAATTGCAAAAAGGCCCCTCTAATGTCCAACCCTTCTTCGTCCTCTCGCGGAAAATTTCACAAAGGCACCCGATTTCTCTGTAATTGCAAAAAGGACCCCCAAAATCTTCAAAAAATTTAAAACCTTGGGAAAAATCTCTAAAAATTCTTGGGAGAAATCTTGAAGATCTTTAGAATAATTTTGAAAAAAACTTGCAACAATTCATTAAAATCTAGGGAAATATCTTCAAAAAATTCATGTTTCTCCCTTCCAGGTAAATTTCTATATGGCCCTTCCAAATCTTGAAAGATCTTGAAATTCTCGGGGAAAAACTCGATAAAGTTTTTCAAAAAATCTTGAAAATCTGGGGAAAATCTTCAAAACCATTATGTTCCACCCTTAAAAGTTTCATGAAAAAACCTTCAAATTCTATGGAAAAATCCTCAAAAACATTATCTTCAAATTGTATAATCTTGAAAAAAATTTGAAATATCTCAAAAATTTCTTCGGAAAAATCTTCATAATTTTGGAAGAAAAATTGAAAATTTTTTTTAAAAAAAAAATCACGTAAAATATTAAAACAAAATTAGAATCTTCGGAAAAATATTTAAAATCTTCAAAAAAATCTTGGGAAAAATCTATAGAGTTTCTTGAGAATAATCTTTGAAATCTTGGGAATAATTCTTGAGAATAATCTTTGAAATCTTGGGAAAAATCTCCAAAATTCCTAGAATATTCAAAATCTTTCACAAAATCTTCAAAAATATTTTGGAAATATCTTTATAGTCTTGGGAAAAATCACGAAAAAATCTCCGGCCCCGTGCGTCTGCACGGGGGCCCCTTGCTTTTATGATTTTATTTCATATTATTAGATTATTTTTTATAGTAAAAAGCGAATGTTCGATTATATAATTTTTAAGCTAAAATTTCGCAAAGGACCCCCAATTTGTCCATAATTCCAAAAAGACCACTCAAATCTCAATACATATTACATGATCTGCGAGAAAACTTCGCAAATACCCCATCCACAAAATTGCAAAAAGACCCTTAATAATCTTGAGAAAATCTTCGGAATAATCTTTAGAAACTCTGGAGAAAACCGGGGAAAATCTTGAGGATCTTGGGAAAAATCTTCAAATGATTTATAGTCTTGAAAATCTTTCGAAATATCTCGAAAAAATCTTTGGAAAAATCTTCATAATCTTCAGAGAAAACTTGAAAAAGTTCCAAAAAAATCATGTAAAATATAAATAAAACAATACAATTTTCGGAAAAATAATTAAAATCTTGCAAAAAATCTTGGGAAAATTTTTCGAACCCTTCGCAAAAAATTCAAAAATACTTGGGAATAATCTTCGAATTCTTGATAAAAATCTCCAAAATCCCTTTAATATTCAAAATCGTTCGCAAAATCTTCAAAAAGTCTTCGGAAAATATCTTCATAATCTTAGGGAAAATCATGAAAAATCTCCACCCGTGCGTCTGCACTGGGGGCCCTTGCTAGTTGATATGAGAAAACTAGCATGTAAAAAACTATATAACGAAAAGTTCTATTTGGGCACCGGTCAGATCGAGACTAATTACCACTTCTTCTTTTTTATATAATTTCATATCATTTGGAAACATTAATTGATCGATGTTGGTTAAAACATAAGAATTGGACCAAAATATTGACCTCATATGGGTAACATATAATTATTAACAAATGCTCTTAAATGTTATTAACTATATTAAATATTAAAAAAATGGATAAATTGCACTAAAATATTGATACTAGTCATCGTAATATTTTTGCTTCTATTGTTTCTTGCATCTGTCTATTTCAGTATATCACTTACTAAATTAGCATATCCCAACTTTAATGGTAATGCTACTTTTATTGTGGATCTTAGTCGAACAAGTTTGTGAAGTGAATTTGAACAAAAAAATTGAGATATTTAAAATTGATGACTTTGATATTACTTTTGTTATTTGTTTGGTATTTCTTCAAACTTTTTCCTTTAATAAAAAGTTTTCCGAATGTTGCTACAAGAAAAATTCTTGTTGTTTGGAAAAAGGTAACTTTAAGTTATTTGTCTTTGCAATTTGGTTCAAGGCGTTTGCCTGTTTAGGTTGCGATTTGACTGCGTTGGTATCTTTTTTAGTGTTATGTTGTCCTTCGACAAGAATTTGTTATTTTTCTCTAAACCAACCCCTTCGAGGATCGAACTGGATCTAAGGTTGTAAAAAGCGTTAGGAGGAACCGAGCGGTTGGGTACCGCCTAGCCGTCAATTAAGTGCCACCTACGCAGTTTTTTTTATTTTTAGTTAAAATTAGATCAAATATATATACATATTGAAATTTCAACATATATTGACACTTCAGCATAGAAAACAGTGGCATATTGAAATTTCAACCGTAGAAACAGATATATATTAATAATTTAATATAATCACCAGCGACATTAGCGTCATTGATGTTTTAACAGTAAATGTCAGCAAAAAATAAATTGAGCTATATAATTTAAAAATTATTCAGAAAAAGAGATAAAATTGAGTAACTTCTATTTCATTAAGTATGGGTTTGGGTCAAGTATGGTGAGAAAAGAACAAACCCGACCCGTTATGCTTCAAAAATGACTAAATTTTATTCCATTAAGTGGGCTGGGTCCATTTAGACACTCGTTTAAGCGGGTTGGGTGGCTTAAGCACTTAAACCGCTTAATTAAGCCATCTAGGGCTGAATCGGAGAGGGTTAGTATTGCTTCCGCCTACGCTGCTTTTTAGACCACCGACAAAATCTGCTATGTTGTTTCTGCTGTGTTGATGCTTTGGATATATATAATGTTTAATTTACTAACATAATGAGTCGGCAGAAGGGGGTAAAGGTTTCAATCATGTGTCTATTTCACTAGTCACTAGATGCTGCCTTAATTGGATCATTCAATTCAAAAAGATTCATAATAGAAAACCCTGGTCAAGTGAAAGCACTGCACAAAATTTGCAATGTAGCCATCCTTCAACCAAAAAATGCACATAATTCACATCAGTGATGCCCGATATCTTAAAAAAGACCTCAACTTCTTTTTAAACATCAAGAAACTCACTCATCTCTATGAGCCCCAAATTCCCCTGCATCATCTGCGAACAGGTACCGACGCAAAAGCTCGAGATACAGCCTGTACGCTTCCGGCTCCTGTTTCCTCTTCGGAATAATCCTGAAAATAAAAATCTCAACCCATCAAATCAAAAGAAACAAAGCAAAACAAGGGTTTTCTCAACGACGGTGATCTTACCGCGCGGTGAGGAGAGCGAGGGTATGCAACGGCGACACCACGCGAGACTCCATGGTTTGGTACAGAAGCTTCCACAGAGATGGAGTGTTGTGATCAAAGCAGAGGTTGGAGACGATCACAAACCCTAGATCGAGGTAGGGGGCGCTCGATCCCAAGTCTCGTGCGCAGCGGGCGGCCTCCATCGCTTGGACCAGCGGTGGGTCCCCTCTCGCCTCTGATGCCTTCAACGACGACATCAATCGGCGGCTAAGATCGCCAGCGACGAGCTCCGCCACCGCCATTGGTGGTTCTTTTTGCTGTGATTGCATTTGTTTTGTCGCTTTTTGAAAGGAAGCGAAATCACCGAGAGTGAAGCGGCAGACGCGGGATTTTATAGGGATTGGGATGGTTTAGGGTTAATTGCATTTAACCCCTTTAATTAAAGATCAATTTGATATTTAGTAACTAAAAAGTGAATTTGATAATTAATAAACCAGTTGAGCGTTGATAACTCGAGTTGTTATGCACTTTTTTTCTTTATACATCTGCGGTTTTGTGTAGGGTTTATGCTTTAGGGACCGTTTGGTTGTAGAATTATGAAATTTGGATTCCCAGATTGTACAATTGAAAAAATCTGAATTTTCTAATTTTGTGTTTGGTTAGAATTGAATTTCTAGTGTTGCATTTGTAGATACTTGTAATTCTTATTTAGTTGGAAAAAAAGAAGGTGGGATTTGGATTTGAGGATTAAAGAGAGATAGAGAGATGATTTTTTTTATGCATAAAAGCACACGGGACCCACCAAACAAGTACAATAAACAATACAAATCCAAGCTAAATCCTCTTTATTTTTTTAGGATTCATGGATCATGGTTTTGGAGTGGGATCTGCACAAAAAACAAAAGAATACTACAAATCCAAATCTTGCAACCAAACATAAAATTTATGAATCCAGGAATTATTTTTAAGGATTCTACAATCCAAATTTTACAATCTTGCAATCAAATAGACCGCCCAAAATCTTAGAATTAGGAATGAGTCTTGATGTGTGTACCCATTAATATTATATTTGAGTATTTGCCTTTTTTAACATGACCAAGTCAATCGAGGGATCGTGCACTTTTCATTTTCAATATGTTCGATTTTATCATGTTAGCACCGGTGTGCTTATGAGAATTTTCTTCACTTGTATTTTATGAGCTGAATTAAATAGGATGTTAAAATGGAAACCTATTAATTGCAAGAAGAACCGTCCCATACTCCCATACTTACTTACTGATGCTCAACCTACCCTCTTGAATTCATAGTCTCTCATATCCAAGATAAGGCATGGACCAAATGCATGACATTATGATGTTTTAGGTCGTTCGATTAATATGTTTGAGGGCGTGTTTGCGCTAAGAGGTAGCTTGATGAGATATAAATGCTATACGGACCCGGATAACCTACAGGGAGTTTTGTGCAATTAACCCAAACAGAAACAGTTTTTATCTGGTCCTCATATTTTCCTAATCAATCACAGCTGAATATTAAAGAATGGCATCACACTTTGATCCTATTGTGAGGAAATGATTCTACGTTAGTTTTCTTCACAGAATACACAAAACATAACATTTAAGAAAATCGATCTCATGCTTTTTTTAATTTTTTATTTTCTTTCCTTTAACAAATAGTAGACACGTATGTATGCATCCTTTGTTGATGGCTATGCTAACAATACTGTTTTCATAAGAACCCAAAAAGGGAAACGGCCATAAACTAACGCTTTTGGGGCAAATTCATAGGTCCCCTAAGTGTGATGTGTGCTTGTAAGTGATGTGTGCGTGGGTGTGTTGTATGCATAGGTTTGGGGCAAATTCATAGGTCCCAAAAAGGAAAAAATGTTAAAATAAGAGCTAGCCTAGTTTTACTTTTGTGAGTGGGACCCAAAATCCATGAAGTTGATCATGGAGATGTTATATATGTTTTCTTTCCGAATGACAAACAAGCATGCCATTTCAAAGCCAGCGCCGGCAGAACCAAAGCATATGTACGTATGCTCACATTGTTTGTTGCATGGTTTTGATTTTTAGTCCCTACAAGCTACCCATTTTAACTCATAAACTAATGCTTGTTGTATACGTTCCTTCACTTTTGCTTGATGTATACAAGCACAAAAATTTTATTCTTTACGGCTCCTACATGGGGCCACATTTCAAAGCATGCATTAGAGTACTCAGCAGACAACCAACATAGCAAACTTCACTGCATACATATATATATATATATATATATATATATATATATATGCAAAGCATTGGGTAACATTTAACCTTACATTATCGCATTCATCGTAACCATCAACTTAATTTTCAGTATTAAAACTCTATACTTTGAAGCATAAGAAGCACAGCAGCAGCAATAACACACATGTCTAACTGTCTAAGTTAACTCCTATTTTTTGCACATGCCGATGCAAATGCCTATTAAATCAAAGATGTTGTTGATATGTTTATACTTTATAGACTTGACTAAAAATCTCTAGATTCTATTATCTTAACTCAAAGATTTTAGGAATCTTTTCAAATGTTTCTCATATGATGCCAGCATATACTCATGTCACTACTACAAATAGGGGTTGCCCTTACGGATTTATCCGTAGGGGCAACCCACTGCCCCTACGGATATATACGTAGGGGCGAAAAAATACTCCGTAGGTGCAAAGGCCGCAGGTGCAAGTTGAGGCCCTGAACTTGCCCCTACGGGCAAATTCTTGCCCCTACGGATATCTGTGTAGGTCCTGTTGCCCCTACGGATGAAGCCGTAGGGTATAAGATTTTATATTATTTACGGTTTATTTTAATAAATTACTTTGCCCTACGGATATACCCGTCGGGGCATGTACTACCCCCTACGGATATATGCGTAGGTACGTTTCCGTAGGGGCATAAATTCAGGATTCCTGATATTTAGCCCCTACGGATAACGCCGTAGGGGAGAGTCAGTGGCCCCTACGGATATATCCGTAGGGGCTTTCGCAACCCCCTGGTACTGAGATCTGGGGGAAATATCAGTTACTGCTGATATTTTGCCCCTACGGCGATATCCGTAGGGGTAACATGTTTGCCTACGGATTAATCCGTAGGTACATATTATCTGAAATTTTTTTTTAAAAATGGGCTGTTTGATTTTTCCCGCCCTGTGCACAATAATATATACATCAATCAAATCATATATTGCAGTATTCATAATCACATCTCACGCATATATATAATATACAAAAGAAACACAAAAACTGAATATGATATAAATACAAACCAATATCAATATCGTTTCAAAATGTAGTACAATGTGTATGATATAAATAAATACATGTTTCAAAAAAAAAGAACCAAAAATCTACCCTAGCTCGGTCCAGCTCCACCTCTGAATAACGATAGAATAACGCGCGCCTGCTCCTCGGTCAATAAACTATGCAATTTGTCGCGAGCGGGAGTCTGAGCGGCATGTGGTCTGCGCAGCCGCCGTCGAGGTAGTCGCTTGCGGAGCCGCGGCTGCGGGAGTCTGAGTGGGCGGTGGAGCTACATGAGCTGTCTGCGGAACCGCAGCCGATGTAGTGGCTTGCGGAGCCGCAGCCGAAGGAGTTGCGTGTGGAGACTCGGCCGATCTACCCTGTCGCGTCTGGATATAACGTGTGTAAGAAGCGTGTAAGAACTGTTTATTATTCGAATTCGTATCATTATTAAGTTATTTCGAAACCCTGTTTGGATATCTAGTTTGGAAAAGCGTTGTTTATTTCAATTACATATGTATGTATGATTAATCAAACTTAAGTCTTAAAACCATAAACTACTAAGTAATGACATACATAATTTTTTTAGTATAAAGGTTGTTATTTTAAGTTTTCCCTTATAGAGATATGATCTAACTGCATCTATCAACTATAAGTGTGCAGAAAATTATGATAAGAAATCATAAGAAAGGGTCGTAGACATGCATAATCTTGAATCTATATACCAAATCATGCAAAAGCATGCACTTATTGTCACCTTGCCTTGGAATATAAAATATCTTGGAAGACTATAAGCGAGCATTTAAATCTTGTTAGCTTTTGACTTCAACATATATTTTTCTCAAGTACCATGAAATATACTTGCTCCGTATAAACCGTTTTCAGGAAGATGGATTAATAATGACAAATTATCCATTGTGGCTCACTAGGTTAGCATTTTCTCTTCTATTGACCATCTTTCTAATCTGCTTGGTAAATTTATTCGGAACCGGCTGTGAATCATTAAAAGAGTAGCATAAGAACGAAAGCTAAAATACAGATATATAGCATACCGATACATCGAAACTTCATAGTTGCGATGGCAATCCAGAGATATTTATTTCTACACACGTGGTGCGCGTGCGAATGCGTCAGGCATCATGGACAAATATTTCAAAACATGGAAAGTATTATTCGTATAAAGTAATTAAAACTTTTAAACAGCTTGGGTAGAGATATTTTCTTAGGTGATGCAATCATATCATGAGGACTAAATTTAAGCTATTATATATATGCATATGTATTTTTCTAACCTAAAATATCACACACACACACAGAAAGAGAGAGAGAGAACACCTGGTAGGTAAAAAAATCAGGCAGCAGGATCCTGAAGAAATGGAGTCCATAGCATTGCTCATCATCATCATCCATGATCCCTTTGATAATATTTTTTCAAAGGGATCACGGATGATGATGATGAGCAATGCTATGGACTCCATTTCTTCAGGATCCTGCTAACTGATTTCTCTATCTACCTGGTATTCTCCCCCCCTCTCTCTCTCTCTGTGTGTGTGATATATTAGATTAGAAAAATACATAAGCATATGTATAATAGCTTAAATTTAGTCATCATGATATGATTGCATCAACTAAGAAAATATCTACCCAAGGTGTTTAAAAATTTTAATTACTTTATACGAATAATACTTTTCATGTTCTGAAATATTTGTCCATGATGCCTGACGCATTCGCACGCGTACCACGTGTGTAGAAATAAATATCTCTGGATTGCCATCGCAACTATGAAGTTTCGATGTATCGGTATGCTATATATCTGTATTTTAGTTTTCTTTCTTATGCATGTCTTTTAATGATTCGCAGCCGGTTCCGAATAAATTTACCAAGCTGATTAGAAAGATGGTCAATAGAAGAGAAAATTCTAACCTAGTGAGTCACAATGGATAATTTGTCATTATTAATCCATCTTCCTGAAAACGGTTTATACGGAGCAAGTATATTTCATGGTACTTGAGAAAAATATATGTTGAAGTCAAAAGCTAACAAGATTTAAATGCTCGCTTATAGTCTTCCAAGATATTTTATATTCCAAGGCAAGATGACAATAAGTGCATGCTTTTGCATGATTTGGTATGTAGATTCAAGGTTATGCATGGCTACGACCCTTTCTTATGATTTCTTATCATAATTTTCTGCACACTTATAGTTGATAGATGCAGTTAGATCATATCTCTATAAGGGAAAACTTAAAATAACAACCTTTATACTAAAAAAATTATGTATGTCATTACTTAGTAGTTTATGGTTTTAATACGCAAAAGCCATTTGAGAAATACTTTTCCTACCCACTATTAATCCATATTCTCAATATAGTCATTGAATTTGCACGCGAACATAATAAGAAGGAGAAGACAGTAATGTGGCAGAAGGAGAAGACAGTAATGTGGCGGAAGAAGAAAAAAATGACATTCCTCGTTCTCTGTTTCAGCATCAATCTTCTGATATGAACTAATGATGGCTTTCACATAGGCTTTTCCCTTTAGAGACTTCTTAGTGTCAAATGGAAAGCATACATCAGATTTGTGCAGGTCGGGTTCTTCTATGACTTTTAAGAGTCTCAACTGATTCCGTAAATTACACCCTAGTTGGGTGATACTTTTACCACTTCTCACTGCAGGTGCGCTCTCTAATATCCATTTTGAATATCGATAATATTACATTCAAAATGGATATTAGAGAGCGCACCTGCAGTGAGAAGTGGTAAAAGTACCACCCAACTAGAGTGTAATTAACAGAATCAGTTGAGACTCTTGAAAGTCATAGAAGAACCCGACCTGCACAAATCTGATGTATGCTTTCCATTGGACACTAAGAAGTCTCTAATGGGAAAAGCCTATGTGAAAGCCATCATTAGTTCATAACAGAAGATTGATGCTGAAACAGAGAACGAGGAATGCCATTTTTTTCTTCTTCTGCCACATTACTGTCTTCTCCTTCTTCTTCTGCCACATTATTCTCTTCTCCTTCTTATTATGTGCGCGTGCAAATTCAATGACTATATTGAGAATATGGATTAATAGTGGGTAGAAAAAGTATTTCTCAAATGACTTTTGCGTCTTAAAACCATAAACTACTAAGTAATGACATACATAATTTTTTTAGTATAAAGGTTGTTATTTTAAGTGCGCGTGCAAATTCAATGAAAGTTAGATTTGAGGATACCCATGTATGAGTTGTATTCTATATATGTGTGTTTCGATTTATGATTTCGCTTAAGTGTAGGGTTGTTTTTACTTAAAGAAGTATCACCATCTACTATATATAAAAAAATATAGCAAACTAGGATTGGTATTCAAATCCCAGTCCAGATTGGTATTCAAAATTTATTTAATTAGTTTGTGATCCACATCATTTGATTCGTTGCTTGAGGCATCAATGTAGGCACAAATATCGGCGACGAGGAACTCGACGAGGAAGAACGAGGGCGGTGGCGGGCTGAGAACGGAGGGTGCGCGGTGGCGACGAAGAGAAAATTGGAGACGCGGGAACGAGAGAAAATTTTGGGAACGAGAGGGAAAGATATCGAGGCGTAGGGCATTTCTGTGCCTTTTTTAATTAAATTCCCATTTAGGTGCCCGTAGGGCCAAACAACAAATTAAGATATAATATTTTTAAATTAAAATGTCGGGCACCGTAGGGACAAAGTGGCGCTTTTAGTTTCATATATGAGTATCGATGGGAATATGAAGGTTTCATATTATCATCGAGTATCATATATTGGATGTTATGCAAGCTCTGAACAAATCTTGAACGGAACTTTCACAAGAATTTACAATACCCGACCAGAATCCAATCCTGAGTTTGATGAAGCTTCAGGCCTTCAGCTTCCCCACAGAAAATAGTTAGGGCAAACCCTTTGCAAAACCATAGCTTTCATGCAGAGATGACGCTCAGAACATGCCAGCTTCCAAACACATTGAATAATACATAATCTCCCATACTCTCTCTCTCTCAATCAGACAGTTTATATTTGGATTTGAATTTAGGAAAAGAAATAAGATGGCTACAAACCAGCTTGCCTCGCCAATCTCATAACTATAAAGCTCATAAAAGTGGAAGCTTGAGGGCAAGCCATCATCGCCTCCATTCAATTGAAGCCAAATCATCCACAAAAAATAGAAATAAATATAATAATTGATCGATAGGCAAAATTGCAAGAAACCTATTCAGATTTTTGCATGAAAAAATAAGAGATGTAAAATAAGTAAAAGATTACCAAATGAAATTATCCCATCACTTGAACCCCCTCTCAAGACATTTTAGGAAAAATTCCCCCAGTAATTTTCTTCGGTTTAACCGTTTTATATCATAGAAGAAAGATAAATTTCAAATGTATATACATGCATACACACACACACATCATATACACAGTTTTTGAATGTTGGCAGAATTTCAACGGTAATTCTAGATTTTCCCAAACTCTGAAGGCTTCACAAAAATTTTAAATACAGATAATAATATGATTGAAGAGATCAATCACCAATTTTTTAATGAGGATCAACTGAAACCCCAAACAGAGCAAGCAAATTACAAAGATCCCAAAACCCCGCGTGGCCCAGCCCCAGCCCCCAGCCCCAGCCCCCAGCCCCAGCCCAACCCTAACCCCAGCGTGGCCAGCTAAACCCCAACACCAACCCTAAGGCAAACCCTAACCCCAGCCCCACCCCAGCAGCAGCCGAACCCCAACCCTAACCCTAAGGCAAACACCAAATTAAGAATTAATATTTTAATTCTTGAACGTCTGTGCCCGTAGGGGTAACCCTTTAGCCCTACGGATTAATCCGTAGGGCCAAGTTAAATCTGCCCCTACGGATTAAAAATTTTGTAGTCAAAATAGAGCCGTCTATTGGGAACGACATCAAACTACATACAGAAAAATTAAGGATCGCTAGAAATTTTGTCAAAATTTTATCACTAACAGTGAACCTGTATCCAGCCTACCCACATCCTGATGAAGGAAACTATGGACAAAAGGGATGAACCCCCAGCAAACCAGTCAACAAAGAGGAAAGGATAATGCAGTTTAAGCTAGTGCAAAGAAAGGTACAGTCCCCCAAATACTCTCATAGCTCAGGAAAGCATCTTGATGAGGGGGGAGATAAAAAGAGTTTTGCAATAGGGAATTGTGTCCCATTCCTGAGGTACGGCATAAGCCTAGGAGCCAAGTTGAAATGCACTGGCAAATAACCCCTCCACACACACGCATGCACATGCACACAGACACATACAGAGTTGTAAATCATATATGAGGATAATTACACAATGTAAATTCTTGATAATAGAAGCATCCTGCAAAACCACAAACCTTTTCAGTTATATGCAGTCATGAGGATCAAACTATAGCTAGGTATTGCAAAGATCACAAAATTGAGGAGATTTGTTACATTTGTTCATTCTAGTTTGGGTGTTCAAATTCCATATTCTCGATTCCAATATCACCCCTAACCCTAACCCCAACCTAGCCCCAGCCGAACCCCAACCCAACACCAAACCCTAACCCGGCCTAACCCTAACCCCAACCCAGCCCCAGCCGAACCCCAACCCAGCCCCAGCCGAACCCTAACCCGGCCTAACCCTAACCCCAACCCAGCCCCAGCCGAACCCTAACCCCAACACCAAACCCCAACCGAACCCTAACCCTAACCCTAACCCTAACCCCAACACCAGTCGAACCCCAACCGCCGATCGAACCCATACCCTAACCCTAATCCTAACCCTAACCACAACCGATACCTAATCCTAACCCTCATCGATCGCTACCCTAACATCATTATAATAATGTTTAACTAATTACCTGTAGGCGACGACGGAGAGGTAATCGGCGACGACGAGGGCGGTGGCGACAACGAGAACGGAGCACGGTGGCGACCACGAGATCACTGCAGGCGTGGCGACGACGATTCGGCTTGGATTCAGCGACGACGAGATCACTGCAGCGCGGCGGCGACGACGATCTCGATTTGGGAATTTGGTTTCGCGCGAAAGAAAGAGAATAAGAAATAATCGGCGTAGGGATCGATCACTTAAATCCCTATTTATATGTCCCTACGGATATACCCGTAGGTGCTTGGTTTGCGGCTCCGTAGGGGCAAACAACACTTTAAAATTTAATATATTTTAAATAAATATTGAATGACCGTAGGGGCAACCGTTTGGACCTACGGATTAATCCGTAGGGCCAAACTTTAACTGCCCCTACGGATGTTGTTATCCGTAGGGGCAACCCCTTATTTTACTAGTGTGTGTACCGCACGTGCAAAAAATGATGGATAATAGTATAGATATAGAGTCACTTCAGTCACTCAGCAATGGCGGATCCAGGATCATAACTCAGACAGGGCGAATTTTTTTCTATGGTAACTTCTCAAAAAAAAACAATCAGTACAATTAACTCTATAACTATTAGACTTGGATTTGTATTCGGATTTTAAATTTACATAAGAAAAGCAAAGGAATTGGAAAAAGAAAATTGCAAATGCAAGAAATTCATTATCTTCTGGAAGGATATTTTTTTAAAAATTAAAAATTAAAATTGAGGGAATAGAACTTCAATCCTTCTTATTGCTCTCGCCTTATATCTTAAAGAGTCTATACGTACATCCAGACAACTTGGTTTTTGTTTTCTATTAATGATTTATTTTTTATTTATTTCGGTAATATAATAGAGAAAATATACATATATGAATACTTAAAAACCCAAAATCTAGGTGAGGTGTCCGCCTCGCCTCGCCTATAGATGGATCCGCCCCTGTAGCTCAGTGCACTCAGGTCACGGGAGAGATCAAACATGCTTTCAACATTTTCTGAACCTGCATGACACAATAGGAAAAAAAAATAGTTATCAGGTTTTGTTTTGTTTTGTTTTTGCTCACTAAAGTGTTCTGTATAATATATAACTTAATTCACCTCTGATTTTCCAACCGTGACCTCCCTCTCTCCTGCGGACATGTAGTCAATATTAAGTTCCTTGAACACGTCGATTGTGGACACAAGAGTGACACCTCTTCAATAATCATTTCATCCCTAATCATGAACCTAATCGATTTCTTCGCAGCATATCCTTCTCTGTTATTTGAATCCGCAGAACCCGACGACTTTGGATTTATTTCCTTTATTTTGGCAACATTTAGCCCATGTTTGCACTTTGGACGAACGGCCATCCGATCATTCCAACACATTCTGCATGCTTCAGCGTAGACTGCTCGGGACAGACCCGGTTCCGTTTCAATCATTGGGTTGCCACAGTAAAACTTGGGATAGAGCTTCAGCAACAGCAACATGTCCTTGCGTTTCTCGGATTTGATGTGATCACCGCTTGAAGCCAAAACCTCAACGCTATTGTACAAGTTGTCGGTAGAACCAAGAGACGAGTTCTTGTTGAGGAGCTTGACTATTGATCCTAGCGGAAAGGTAAGGAACGAGAAAAGAACGTCAACAAAGTCATCCCCCGCTTCGATGCATACAAATTTCCCCGTATTTTTGTCCTGCAGGATCTTCACGGTAATCGCCTGGGTTTGACGAGTAGAACCTGTGCTCTCGCTTTCCAATTTGATTCGAAGATCATGCTTGTATTCTTTTCTCTGAACGAAATTAAACTTCCATAAGAAAACATCTGTTGTTAGCGTTGTCTTTGAATTCAATAGGCTCTTTAGTAAACTTAAAACCCAAGCCAGAAAAAACAATTATAAGATGAAACCGGTCACTTTGAATTCAATAGGCTCTTTAGTAAACTTAAAACCTAAGCCAGAAAAAACAATTATAAGATGAAACCGGTCACTTATCGGGAAAAGTTTCTATCGAATCCCAAAATTTAAAGATAAAAGTCGGTTATCTACCGTCCATACTTTGATTATCTCAATTCTGAAGGTAAGATAACCGTTTATCTGAACTCTAAAATGAAAGCTAAATGTAAAATAAAATAGAAGTCAAGTTTATATATCTATGCAAAACTAGCCCTATTTCCTCTTTTTTTCCCTCACCTTTTCCCTTTGCACTTTTACGGTCCGACTTGCAAGTGTCTGTACGTTTTCGAACCCCATGTTTTGAAGCAGAGCGAAGACAGCACTCAAAGTACCCGGAACTACACACAAGTCATCGTTGATTATGTACGTAGTCGTGCCTCCTTTCAAGAAAACACCACCACCCCTTGCATCTTGAGCATCGATCTCTTTCCATGTCAAGTCAAATTCTTTATCCATAGCCCTTCCACAAGGGCAACGGGCCCGCGTATCGAACTATAAAGACCGACCCCGCTTTGTATTATTACCAAAGAAGCAATCAAATGTTTGACACCTATAAAAACGATGGGGATCTAAATTGTCGGCATTGATAACTAAATCTTGGCACGATTGTTCTGCTACGCTTCGAGGCTGTAGCACATCGTCCTCCAAGCTTCGGTCTCGAGATGTTTCATGTCTAGTTTATTTAAGGTCTCGTACAACTTGTCCATGCTGCCGAGAAAGGTGTAGAGTGTTTATCGTCATCTTATTGAAATAGGAATACGTGCGCTCGTCAGGCGTATACAGATTTCTCTTGCTTAGGATAGGCTGGAGTTTATTGATTGTGGAGATCCGAATCTTCGGCAACCGCGAACTAAGCTGTCATTAATTACCCCTTGTCTTTGGAGCGAGAGAACCTCCAATTGACTGGTAAAACTGGTCATGTGAACTCAATGTGTAGTGTGCGTGTGCTGTGTTTTGAAGGTGTTTTGGACGTATCGGTAGACTCGCAGAATTTACCGGGGTCCTGCTAACCGGATAGCGGGCTGGGGATCAAGAGGGCTAGCAACCCCCTTGCGGGGTGCAGGACAACACCCCGTTAGAAAAAAAAATTTAACGGGAAGGTGTTTCGAGTGTGAAACGTATAGGAAAAAGGGTGAGGAGCGTCCTAAAGATGCGTGAGATGGCACGTGGTCGCCGGTGCTAGCGGGTCATATGCATGTCGCGTGGGCGCTAGCAGATCACACGTCCGGCATGCGACCACTGGGCTCCAGCGGAAAAAAGAAGCTTAGCTCCTGAACTGGGAGTTGAACTCCCGTGAGATTTTGGAGTTAAACTCTTAGAAGAAGAAATATTTTTATTTGGGGTTCCCAAAAGATTTTCGGAAATGATAAAAGGGGACACCTTTCTTCTTCATTGAGCTTTGGATCCTTCCTTAAGCTTTGGATCCTCCCTTGAGCATTGGATCCTCCCAGAGTGTGGGATTTTTGAAGCTCTTTCTTCCTCCTCTCTGTTAGTTGGATCTTGGAGAAAAATGGTGGTGAGATTTAAAAATCTCCCCTTTTAGAGATTTGACGGAAAATTTAAACTCGCATTCAAGCGTTTTATAGTGAAAAACTATTTCTTTTTGGGAAATGAAGAGTTAAACTCTTCATTTAATTCAAAAAAAATGTAGGTCTGTCACGCCCCGCTTCCCAGTAGACGGAAACGGTGACGTGGCAAGCCCACAACGTATTTACTATGAAATAAACACATTAAGCGTAATTAAGCAATATAAAATGAACAAGAATGACAAGAATACACATCAACTTTATTTACATTCAACTTTATATGCAACTGTCTGAAATAAAAGATACAATAACAAAACAATGCCTAAACAATGGTATACAGAAAATAAGTGCAGGCTGGAAGGAGCTAGTAATATGGCTGTGCAGCAACCTGGTCCAAGTCCTTCTAGCCCTCAGAGCCCGATTCTCTTGACGAACATTCCAAGAAAAGAAAAACAGAGACGAATGTTGTCAGCGAACTAGCGCTCGGTAAGTTCTAAAGGAAACAAGAGAGAATAGTATATCATGTGAAAAGGAACTAAAAGAACAAAGGACGAGTAAAATTGTATATGATCATCTACATGTATATGATATTTATTCTAACGTGATTATTTGTAGTTCGATAAGAAAGCTATTTATGTATACGAGAGGAGTCCATCTTACCTCGTGGACTATGGTAACATGTAGTACAAGACCCCGTCATAACCCACGGGACAACGGCACGTGGATTCATGTAGGTGTCTTTTAAGTGACTTCTCGTGCCACGATATACGTTCTGTACCAATCTATCCCTTTATCCACGCGTATTGTATTATATGGATTAAGATTATAGGTCTTGACCCAATCCATTGATATAAAATATTCAGGTTCATATTCAGGATGTGTAACGACTCTGAAATCTTAGTACGGAAATTCTTCTGTTAAAATACAGAAAAGAGTTTACAAGCCTAAGTACAAGCTATAAGTTAATTTTGTTTAATAACAGCAAGAAACAATTTGTAGCTCACTGGTAAAGCTCTTGCACTGCTGTGACGTAGCCCCTATGTTTGAATCCCATCAGACACATTATTTTTTCTGATTTTCTTTTTAAACTCTTTGGAAACCCAAAATTTTACACGTGCAATACACACAAAAACGAAAAGACAGAAAAATCAAACATGAGCACAAGGATTTAAATACAGATTTGAACACGTGGCATCGATCCAACGACCCCAATCCCAAGATCGACCAGCCAAAACCTCCTAGGACCGGCACCGACGGTCCCACTGTGGCAAATGATGCCCGGGCTTTCACACTCGACACTTCCCCTACCTTTACCCCTAACTCCCCTGCACTGCAATCAAACAGAGACCCTTCAATTCCCAATTTATCATCTTTTAAATGCATTTTAATTCACCATTTTAATTCCAAAATCCTAATTCTCCCCTATAAATACTACCCCATGCTTTAGCCCTTCATCATTCTGAAATTCCAAGACAAAACTCTTAAAATTTTCTAAGTATAAGTGGAGTAGAAGAGGAGTTAATAAGCGGTCAACTTTCGGCAAAGAATCGATGCTATTCCGGCGACTCCGTGACGCCACGACGACAACCTTCTCTTCCTACATCTTTCTTTAAGCCCCCTAGATCGTAAGTCCCTCTCAATCCCTCTTCTTCTTTCTTAAAAATCCAATTTCAAAACTTATGTCGGTAAGTGGAGTTAATACCGACATCTTCTTCTAAACTCTAAAAATTCCACTTTTTCTTACATACTGTCCATCCATATTCGTACCCAATGCTTGTAATCATAAAACCAATGCTTAGAACCAATTTTTAATCACAAATATCATGCAAAAAAATTTTAATTTAACTTTTTCATTAAAATACCATGAACTTTATATATCATCTTTGTTAGTATTTGCTTAAACATACCTTTAGAAAACTTCACGGGGTAACGACCTACCTCTCACATACACACATGGTTCCATAGCACGATATATCCTTGTATGAATTTTTATTACGAATACAATATTACAATAAAATACCATTTACTATATAAAAAATGGTTTTTTTTAAATTGTATTTTAAATTTCTTTGCAAATATACCTCTACAGCCCTCTTTAGAAGACCCGCTATTGGATGGTGCAGATTATTGCATATCTTTGGGCTAGCAGAGCGAGATGCAGATCTCCTCACGGAGTATTCGGTCTCGAAAGGTTTTTAATACGGTTTTTAAGAAAAACGATTTTTTCTACTTAAATAAAATCAATTTTTAATAATTATATAAAACATTACAATTCCATATATTTTCAAAATATAATAAACTTATATTTTTTAAATGAAAGAATTACAGGTTTCATCAAAATACCATCAAGATACCAATAAAAAACAAGTTTTACATTAAAATAGCATGAACCTTCCAAACAAAGTTATTATCACTAAAATACCTCAAATCCTTAAAATTCACATCCATGAAACCCCTAAATAAAGTAAATAACTTCTCGAGGTTATTTTGAAACTATATTAAAAATATTTTTCATAAAACCCCCTCGAGTTATATAAAACTATATTTAAGGACTTTAGTAAATATAGGTTTAAGCGGGATCAATTCTCTTGAGCCCCAGGAAGCCGGAGAAAGTGAGTGCTTGCCTATTTAAGGCAGAAAACTTAGCGGAGATATCAATAGTAATTGTCTTGGAAAAATACACAAATCCTACTGTCCATGTACAGTAGTTACCGATAACTTCCGAACCTAATTCATGATCTAAATCGGTTTACAAGTGTTTGACTCAAGTCTGAGTGTAACTTAATTCGGAATCCAAACTCAAACCTAAATTTAAAACCAAACACGAATACTTGATCATTATAATACCCAGTTTCTTTTGTATCCAATTATCCATATTTTCCTAATAATAATTTTCCCTATATTTTCTATTTAATTCTTCCAAATATGTTTAGTCCAAATATTTTTCTACTAACCCTATATCATACTACTCTAAATCATATCGTCTAAATCCTAACTCTAACACCCAAATAGCCAACCCTCACAAATTTCTTTTCTTCTCATTTTCCCCCTAATCATTTAAGCCCCGCCCATGACCCACACTCTAATCCCTTATATTTATTTTCCCTAATTCTTTTAATCATTTAACCCAGCCCCAAGCCCAGCTCAAGTCTTTTCCCTCACTTCACCCTCACCCGACCCAACCTCTCTCATTTCCTCACGTTCTCTATCTCTCTTTACATCTCACAACAACCCACATATCACACTTTCTCCCACTTTCTCTCTGTCACCCTCTTTACCATATATTATTATTATATATTAATTTACACTTTCTCTCTCTCTCCCTTTTTCTCTCTACAACTTACTCATCCACTCACCCAACGTTCTCTCTCTCTCTCCCTCACCCACGAACACACACACACACACACACTCTCTCTCTTCTCGATCTTTCTCTCTCTCTCTACTATCACTCTCTCTCTCCTCTCCCCTTTCACTTCCGACGTGAACCCCAAGCCTGCAAACCCACCGAACGATTCCCGCAACCCTCGCTGCACCCTCGTCACCGGAGTCCCAACCACCGACGAGCACCCTGCAACCTCCCTGCCGAGACTCACCGCCCGCTACACCCATCGCCCCTGCACCCACCACCGTCTCCACCGACGTCTCGCCGGTTGCCTCAAAGGTATCACAAATCAAACCAATCCGTGGTTTTTGGTTTTATCCAGCTCGTCATTTAAAAAGAAAAAAAAGTTAGACAATAATTTTTCTTTCTAGTTTCAATAATTAGATAATTATGAACATTGAATCCTTCGCCTTTTAGTTTCAATGACCAAGCAAAGAACAGCCCTTTTGTTTAAAATGAACTACTAATTAATTCCACATATTAACACATAATAGTTCTATCCCTCTCTCTGCAATAAAATTAAGACCACATTGTTACATATTTTAAGAATGCTTCATTTGTAGAAATTAAGACCAAACTCATTACTCGCTGCCACCATCGACTCCGAACCCTTCAACCGAGCACTCAACGAGACCCTTTCGGCCGCCTTTTCACCATCGACGACTTCGTCTCCCTCGTTGATGCCCTAAACATCGCCTTCCCTCCGACGACAGCCCCTTTCGTCTGCTCGTCCAACCCCATCAACCAGAATACGAGCCAAACAACTCCCGTTGCCATCGTCGATGTTGTCGACAACAGCAGCAAAGCCGCATCCACCGCCTATTTCCACCGTCCATGCTCAGCGCCATGCCCGCTCCATGCCTAGAACGTGCCCTCTACCGTGCCCACCTCCGCACAAGCACCGAGCCATCCCGTGCCTTGCACCCGTGTTACGCCATGCCCGCTCTCGTGTCGCGCCGTATCATAGCCAAGCCTCGATGTGGCCGTACCCGTGCCGTTGCAGTTGTCGCCGTTGCTGCCCTATCGTCATCGATACATCGTCAGGCAAGTTTAAATACTTACTTCATGCTATTATGTATATTTATTTGGATTGCGATTCAATCGTATTATAGTGTTCGATGCAAACCAAAATCTGAAAACCCCCTTATAATAACGGAAATTAAACATAACAGTTGTCCCGAATGATAACGAATACTGTGTTAGGGTTTGACTTGAAAATACGGATTTTAACAATGTAAAATGACATCCCAATTGGTTATGTCAAATCTGAAAATCACCGTACCCATCATGTTGTAAAATTAGTAGTTAATTAAATATAAATCCAATAATGGTGTTCCAGGGCTCGTATCGAACCTAACTATATAACCTATAACCCCTTATAATTAGTTATTGAATATTGCAATTTCATGACATTGAAAAATGAGGAGGAACACAACTCTGGACTGCAGTCCGGGACAATGTTCGTTTTGAATACCTTGACTTGGGAATACCTGTACATCCCTTTCTTAAACTGAAAATGCACGGAACCCCATATGGTCGCTTAGAGAATTTAGTTATCTAACCCCTGAATCTGGTCCCGTGTCGTTTCACCATCATTTGATATTTAATTTGTATTTTAGAATACCGTGGTGTTCTGCAGTTTCTGCAGTGATCCCACTTACACCAGCACCTTGTACATAACATAACTTTTAATACAGAACTGCTATTGATGATACGTTTGATGCGTTGGAAATATAACAGTAAAATATACAATTAGTTCAACTATAGCGTCGCCTAATTACGATCTCAACTGTGATTAAAATGTGTTACGAACTTAGAAGTTCAATGCGTGAATTAAACATCTTTTTTTCTAGCTTTTCTCAAAAGGAATTAATGCTTCATATGGAAGCCGTTATATATCCTCATAGTTGGGAAAAAAGCAAAAAAGCATGAATGGAGGAAGGGAAGCTTAAAAGCCACTCGTACGGTTTGTTTACATATATATATATATATATATATATATGGTGATGGAGCTGCGTGCAAGTCAAGCTATATATGAAGGAGGCTACATTTGTTGTTGGTGTTAGGGTTTAATATTAAGAATCTTATATATTAATTGTCAAAATGATAATGGGCTTAATCACTTGTTTAAGGTTCAAACATCTTAATCTCACTTTATGTCATTATATAAAATTATCATAGAGAGATCATTGCTATCTCCCCTTTTTACCTATAATGGCTGCTTAGTATGACCATCACAGTTTACTTGACAATCTCCGCTACATAACCACAAAACTTGGGGATAAAAAGGATATTGAATTGCTTCATACAGTTCCACTTGGAAAAGAGAAATAGAGAAATTATTATGGAAATTAAAAATAAAGAAAAAGCCTAACCAAATTCTGTATCCCACTAACTATTAGTTACAAAAATTAAATTTCAAAATACCTCATTAAATTTAACTACCCATTTCTCTATTTACTCCACCACTATCCTAACTAACTTTGCACAAAGCCCAATTTTTTTTTTTATTTTTCTTTTAGATTTAATTTTAAAATAGTTTATTTCATTATTATTATCATAATGCATTTATTTTTCTCACAATTTCACTTTTTAAATAAATTTAAAACTTAAATACTCATGTGCATCGCACGTGCAAATACACCAGATCAGATCTGCTGATAACAAGACAATCGCTGCCTTTGGCTTTCTTTTTCTTTTCCGTATTTTTTGAGTTATTTCTAGTGTTTGTTAAGCTTATTCATCATTTTTTTTGGTAATTTTTTTTTGTCTGTCTGATTTCATGATGAAACGTGCCAAAATTCAAAATAAAATTCAAAATTCAAAAAAAAATAAAAAATAGGAAAAATAATACGAGATCTTGAATTATGCCAAGTACCATCTTCTCATGTTTAAATGATTTGACTTCTTCTCATTCAAATTCGTTTATTTCCATTTTCAGTTCTCGTTGCTTACTTAAGTATCATATATCAAGCATTTGCATTGACATAATTATCAAATTTCACAACTTATATAAAAATGTATAGTCGAGAAAAAATTGACTCGGTAAAATGTCAAGAAGAGTTGAAGAGGAATCTCTCTTATATATAACCTGACATTTATTTCTGAACATAGTTCTATTAAATTGTGAAAATAAGGTTATATCAGTGTCTGCTTTGTGGCATGGAATTGGAGGTACAAGATCTATGCATTGCAATTGTAAAATTATAATTTTTCTGTTTGCTTCAAAAGATTCGGGGGACAAGGATTGATAAAGTTAAAGAAAAGCTTAGGGCATCATCATTTTTTGGCAACTTTGGTACCGAAAAAAGAAAAAAAAAAACACCCAAGAATGGTTAAAACAAGAAGATTTAAACGTTTAAGTATTATTCTGGCTTGCTATAGATTATTTTCTCATAACCTAACAACTTTAGATTTTATGTAAAGTGGTTATTGACATGATATCAGAATACATCGGGTTTTCAAGAGAATTTGGGTTCTCTCATCAACATTTTCAATTTAAAATTCATTTTTTCCTCTTGATTTATACGGTTTTTTAAGTTCTTGGGTAAAATTTAAATTTCAATGTTTTTCTCAATGGCATTGCACCAACATATCTAAGAGCAAGACAGCTCCTAGCTTGTCCTCAAAAAGCAAGGGAGGGATATGACAAAGTATGGCGAAACAAATGTAATTGAAAGCATATTGTGATGGATGGGACATTTTGCAAAGGCTATCTCAAAAACAGTTATTGCCACTATGAGTTCATATGATCAGCCGATTCCCTAAACGTTCTTCCATTATTGGAACCAAAATTTTTAGAAAATGAAAATCATGATTACATTCTATATTCACAAGCAACATTTTTCCTACCGTCTCAACATTCATCTCTGTAGTGTAATCTCTATTTAATAGATAAATGACAGCTGACACACCGGTATCTAAATAATATTGGTATCATCCTTCTATGTTTTTTTTAAATACAAATGAAATAAGACAAAAATGTACTGAATAAATACATCTTGAATAAATAAACAAAAAAACATTTATCATTCTCCAATACAGGATAAAAATTATCAAAATTATATAAAACCTATCTAGCTAGTCTTTCTTAGATAAGACTAGCATTTAAAATCAAATTTAAAAATTTAGCCCGTACATTTAATCATTTATCATTCAACAACACAAGCACACCAACTGCTCTACTCCACCAGCTCTACCTTTAATATAATAAATTGGAGAGTGGTCAAGAAATCTTTTGCAGTCAAAAGCAATATTTTTTAACTTTTCTTTTGTGCCCTTGGGTTTATCTATAATCATTTCCCTAACCTTTGCCTTAAACCCATTCATTTTAAGCCCCCAGCAAAAATGAATAATTGTTGATCTATATTTCCTTAATAATTTGGTTTTTATTTTTATTTTTATTTTTTTCTAACAGATTCTTACCAAAGGGTTTTTAATAATGATATTTAAACAAGTTTTCGTCCTCAATTTTAAATTGTCTTAAAGTTATTTTTAAATTTCTTTTATTTTTGGTAATTACCTTTTCTTAGTTTTTCTTTGCAGGTGCCTCTCATTATTTACATAATTGACAAGTATGGTTGGCCATGCTAAATGATTGTTGGTAGAAGGTAGTCGTTAATGATGATCTAACATTTTATTACATTTTCCAGAAAATAAAAATTTAAACCGAATTTTCTTATGGAGAAGAGCTTTATTTATTTCAAAAGAAAAACGTTGTACTTTTTTTAAGAGAATGATGCACTATATATATATATATATATATATATATTTATTTATTTATATTTATAAATTGCATTTTTCATCTTCTTAAACTGTAGCTTGATTTACTGATATATACTATGTAGTACTTATAGCTTTTTATAATAGCCATATGAACTGCATATTCAATACGGCATAGAACAATTTAGTAAACAAATTATATTGTTATCTTAATATCAAAAACAACAAAGAGGTCTTAATATAAAAAATAACAAAAAATTATAATATTTTTATTTTTCAGCAGAACTAATAATATTGGAAGTTTTTTTGTAAAATGTAATAAAGAAATAAAGTGTCGGTTTCAAGACTTGTCTAAAATCTCATTAGGTTTATACATGTGCAATTTACATATTAATGCAATGTTTTCTTATAGAATTTAATTCCGTAGGTCTATATAGCAATTTTATTTTTACACGGACTTATTAATTTAATTTTAGATTATAAATTTCTATAACTTGGCACATAACGCATATGCGCAGGGTTACTGCCAGTATTTATGAAAATACTCATGCATTGGAACAGGAATATAATATTTGTTCCAAAATATAAATTTAAAGGAGGAAGTATTTGTAATATTATTTGGAAATTACTCTAGAACATGAAAATTAAAAGCAAAATAATAGGTAATGAATTAAAAGTAATACCCTTAATGTTGTTGGCTAAGCCAGTAAGTTCACCGTCTTCATTCATTCTGCCCATCAGCTTACCATTGTTGGTTCTTATCAAAGCTGTTATGTACAAACATGATAATGCTGCTTCTGTATATATAGGCTTTGTATATTTAACTAAAAACAAGCATGTGCAGAACTCAAAGCGTGCTTAGGGCCCAGTTCATGGCAAAAAGCTTGCTGAATTCATTCTTCGGAATTCAACAATCCCCGAGAAGATTACTATATCCCAACTTACTCAACACAAGACATGAGTAACATCTAGCCAAAATGCTAGTGCCGGGCTCTCAACATTTTCTAAAGCTGCCAAGAAAAAAGGAAATATTTGATTTTGTCATCAAAACACAGACTCCACGGCTGCAGTCACTGCTTCAGGCCCCCTGAGCTCAAGCAACTGTAACACCAGCCCACACTCACCCCACCTCTTCAATCCAGTAGCCAACTTCTTCAACGTCCCAACTTTCACTCTCGAAACCCACACAGGCACAACCCGAACCAACAACCCAATAAAACACAACACATAAGCCTTCCACAAGGCGGGCCCACACCCCAACGCCATGTCTCCATCCATAACCTTAACAATGAAATCCATATGCATCACAAATCCCCGATCCACCCTCGTTGAACAAACCAATGCAAAAGCCGGCGATGTATCCCCCACCCCCCAAACAAATGCTCCACTTAATATTAACATATACGCCATCACGTGTCCAATTAGCCAGCTAGTGGGACCCACCTCTTCTTCCTTTGACAAAATAAGGAACTCTGGCAATGTCTCCTCATACAAAATCTGCACCAACCTTAGCTGGCCAGTGATGAAGAGAAGGGTTGCACCCAATTTTGCGGCGTCTTGGACTCTGGCGACAGCTGTGCCAAGTGAAGTGTTTCGGGACTTCAAGCTCGTATTTTTGTCTATAAAGAAAAGATGTACGAGAACATGAGAGAATAATAATATAAATTTATGTCTTAACTTTGTCATAAAATCATGGTAAGAAAAGTAATAATTGCATTTTGATGAATTCTTTACAAATAATTTTCTTTTCGCGTCATTCTTTGAACGGAGAGGTTAGAAAACATTATTTATTTGATTTAATCAATATTTAAGTGCCATCCTCACCTCTCTGTCTTCATTGGAACCATGACAATCACAAATATGGCAGATTACTTATACTATATACCTTTAACATAATAACAGTATTAAACACTTTTATCAAGAATGTGTAAACCATCTCTTCTTCTATTTTTTTCCCTTCGCAAATAACTATCATAAATATTTTCTCATGTAATTTTCGTATCTAATAATTCATTGATCAGATGTGTTGAAATATACGTATGTTTCTCGATTCTTATTATTTAGAAGTCGTGATATGTAATTTTAAAAAATATTTTATATGGAATAAGGCCAACTCAAATTCAAAAAAGGCAACAGCACACATGCCAAGATGATGCCACTTGAATGAAGATGCTAGTGCTGCAGCTCATGGTGTGTTCTTGACGTGGGGGACGATGAGTAAACAGTCCTATCAAGAATGTATCAATCACCTTTTTTTATTTATGTTTTTTCCGATGCCTAGAAGAACTTTATAGTTACTATAAATATATTCTCATGTGATTTTTGTATCTAATACTTCATCCAATGGTTAGAAGATAAACAAATATTATGTTTACCAAAACTTTAAAATAATGACATGAAATTTGAAACGGCATTTAAAATGGCGTCAGGCCAAGTCAAATCCAAATCATGCAATGAAAAATACTTTAGGGTAAATTACACTTGAATACCTTTAACTATCCCTGTTTTCCCACTAAACCACCTTAAGGTAATTACAGTAAGCTACCTCTTTAGCTTTTGAGGGAATTTTAGTGAAAAAATCACTTAACCCCCCCCCCCCCCCCTCCCCATAGATTAAAAGATTATACTGCAAACAAACAAAATTATTTAGTTTCATGAAAAAATGTGATAGTTAAGGATATTTTAGTGTAATTTACCAGATACGTTAAGAACATGTATAGATGATACCATTTGAATGAAGATCTTCAGCGAGTTTCTTGGCTTGGTCAATGACGAGACGGAGAATGACACCGCTGGCGAAGCGTGTTTCTTGGAACTTACGGTATGCGTGAAGGTAGAGGAAGCCTGGAGCCACAGGGAGACGGGACCCATTTCCAAGAAGAGCGGCGAGGCTGCAGTGGTTGGAATTGAGGAAAGAAGAGAAGCAACTCTGGATGAGTTGGGTAATGGTGTCTTGGTTGTAAGTGAATGTTGAGCACGCGCAGCCGAAGATGATGTAGTCATGAAAGCTGCAAACTTTTTGGGCCCATAGTGCACTGATGATTGGCATGCTCGACCAAGGGTATCTGGTGGTGCAGGTCTCTAGGGCTTGGACAACTACGCCGTTCATGTAGTGGAGGCTCTTCTCGACTTTAAATGTTATGGATAGGCTTACGAGGGCTGCCATTGGTAGCGGAAGCATCGGGGCTGTCCCAGATAAAGAAAAATTGGGGGAATATGGTTGAGAATTCCAGTATTCATAATTTTGAAATAGAAGGATATAAAGAAAAATCGCTTCTAATTAATATGAGTTAGGGGCTCATTATAAACTCTTGGAGTAAAACAAGTACCAATACAAAATTTCCGTTATGTGACCGAGGGATAATTGAAACTGGGTTTTCCTGTGTTCAACATCCTGTTAAATATAAAGTATTTCAAAAAATAAAAATCCTATTATAACGGTATTAAGGAACTACAACAACCAAATGACTCATACCTTGGTGTCTCAGTTCAGGCCCAAGATCAGTAAACAATGATAGCGCCACCCCCACTATTTGGTTCGCCTATCTCTCAGTTACACGCTACAAATATTTTAAGATTGATATCCCCTCAGTTTTTAGGTCAATAAAATCTACCAATCAGGAACCTCTGCAGTGACGAAAATCAGTGGATGGATCTCCTTGCCGCTTGTCGACAGGATGTTTCCCATTTACTTAGCATACGTTTAATTAATGCTTTATTTCTCCTTAGTATGGCGGTGTTATATGAAGCATGGATAGTTGTATATGCCTCACGATTCGTCCCCAATCGCGTATCAGAGTCCAAAACTCTCGGAAACTCTCGGATTTGCTCGAACTTGTACATGTCTCGCTAACCTCTCTCGAATCAATGCATCTTCCCTTTCTCTTGATAATCAAGGCACTCAAAAGTTTGAAAATGTATTGAATATCTAGCATAATGTCATTATTTATATTGACTTAATTCCAAAAAACTACGAAATATTTTGCCCCAGTTACGAGAAACTACCAAATTCTTTCAAAATTACGAGAAACTGCTATGGTTAAAAAATTTATAATTTTTTTGGTAGTTTCTTGCAATTTATTGCTGACGTGGTATCTTATTTATGGTAGTTTTTTTTTAGTTTTTGAAAGTTTTGTGGTAGTTACATGTAGTTTTTGAAAGTTTTGTAGTAGTTTCTTATGTATTTAACTAGAATTTGGTAGTTTCTTGTAATTGGGCCAAAGTATTTCGTAGTTTTTTGGAAATAAGCCTTATTTGTATTATTATATATTGGTATGTATACCTGAATATGTATTCATATTTAGTTAATTTAAAATCAATTTAAAAACATATCCAATATCCTAGGACTTTGGAAAATTGTGAATCCACGAATTTGTATCATATCGCATCCCGTATCCGTATTCGAACCCGTGCTACATAGGTGACATGTATGATGGTCATATAAAGCCTAATGACTAATATATAACAAGTGATAAGGAACATCAAGCAAAATGACATTAAATTTATTGCCATGTATGCCAAATAGTGATGAGGAGAAATTAGCAGAGTAGGAAAGGAAAACTTACATGCATAACAACCGGGAACATGAACCCCAGCAGATGCAAGAATTTCCTTTACTTCAGATTCAATAAACATAACATTTGCAGCCGGACTTGGCCAATCAATTCCATTCATATATACTGGTTTCCAAATACCGCGAGTGATTTCCGCAGACAAGTAGGTGGTTATAGTGGCAAAAGAAGCCGGTAAAAAGTCTACAAGATCTCTTAAAGCTGCAGGAAGTCAAGATTTCTCAAATATAAAATCAGAATTAAAATATGGAACAGAAAACAATATTCTAAGACATTACATGTTATTTGAAAATAGAAAATCTCTTAGAGTTTAGTTGGAAGCAGTAAATACTAAAAGAAACTAAAGAAATTTTTGTTCAACGCTTCAAACATGCAGGTTGTCACAATAAGCACTTAACAGCCCTGAGCCACCATATTGTTAATTGCATGAGCAATCTCATGTCCACTTTCTTCAATTAGCACGTCTCTCCCTCCCTCCCTAAGTGTGTGTTTAATTGATTTTGTGTGTATGTAAGAGCTAAATTACTCATAAGTAATTCCAATTTCCGACTTTTGTTGCAACATCTGGCACTGTTTCGATTCAAAATGCTAAATTTGGTGTTTTGAAGAAGAATTACAACATGGGCATATCTTAGGTGCATTAATATTAAAACAATAATTATTTAAATAGCTATTCAACAGCCAACAACTAGAGCACATACGTATTCCAATTACATAATGATGAAAATAGATGTTTAAGTAAGAGCACGTGGAGTATAAAGTGGCACTTTAGTAAATTTCCTGAAGTGGTGGTCAAAAAGTCAAAACCATACATTGATTTTTGGACGATTGGCACCAGTCATATTCATCTCCACGTCCTAAACTAGAATACATCGATTTTTATGGCGTTCCATTGATTCAGGGTTGTGTGAAATGTTCTATTTGTCAGAATACCATTAATTTTGCAATCATCCGATACAAGATCAAATGGTATCCAAACTACATGAATATTGCAAAAGTATTTAAGGACAAGATCGCCTATGCCAAGTGTTATAAACTGATGGTCTAATGCAGGAAATTTCCTACAATGGTAATGTAAACTACGTTTTTTTTTTCTTTTTCTAAACAACTTGTAATAATTTAATGTTGAAAGTAGCTATTTGTTCCATCGAATATCTTCATTCCGTCCCAACATTTCAAAGAAGCCTAACCTTACCGAACCTCCTTTCTTACCTCGTAGCATACAATGTTTCCTTTTTCTTTCCACATATCGTAATGTTACACATTTTAAGTTACCTTGTGCAAGAAAGAGAGATCCTTCATGAGACACATGGAACCAATTTCGTATCCAAATCCAAAGATAGGCACTTAAACTAAAAATTTCTTGCTTACAAGTTGTTCTACATCAGATGGTGAGCCTAAAACTAAAAAAGTTCAAGAAAATGACCATGAGTTTTATTTCAAAGCATCAAGTAGCACAAAATGAAATGGAAGGCACAAAGTAGCATGATGTTAAGATTAATGGGATGGGTGTACTATTTGAGAATCCTTCTTTATCCATATACAAATTTTGATAGTTGTGAAATATCTTAGGCTTTAGATCTATACTTGTTTTCGGCTCTCCAATTTGTGGCTATATATATATATATATATATATATATATATATATATATATAGTGGGAACTCATATTCTATTATATCAATAACATTATTTCTTTTTAGTTCTTTTCATGGTATCAGAGCATAATAAAGGTTGGCACGGTCACGACCGCGCCCACGAGAACCACGACCATGAGGAGGCAGAGGGAGACGACCACACGATTGATATAAAAATAAACAGGTAAGATCACAAAATTCCGCAATCGTCTAGGGACATGCATATACAAAAGAAGATAACAAGCTACCTCAAATAAATGTCGGTTCTTTCGTTCAGCAATCCCATTTAACCGAGAAGTATAGGAACATGAAGTTTGATGCAATATGTCATGTATCTATAAAATACATTAAATTCCGTGCTAATATACTCCTTAGCATTATTTGAATGAAGAACTTTTACCGAAACACCAAATTGATTAGTAATCTCAGCTATAAAGATTTTAAAGGTAGACAAAAGTTCAGACCTATTATGTAGAAAATACAACCAAGTCATGTTTGAATGATCATCAATAAATATCATAAAATATTTATAACTAAACACGTTAGGAATTTTAAAAGGACCCCAAATATCAGAGCGAACTAAAGCAAAAGGTGTCTCTTATTAACCGGAGAAAAAGAGGAGCGATAATGCTTCCTAAGAATACATGACTCACAACTAAATTCTGATAAATTAAAAGATAGTAACATGGTATGTAAAAAAGAAAGAGGGGATGACAGATAAGATAATTGCACTCCAACATATTTTCTCTTCGGCTCAACCAGCAGACATCCTTACCAAATCTCTTTCTCGACCGGTTTCACCCGTCTTCTATCCAAACTCGGCATGATTGATATCTATACTCCAGCTTGCGGGAAACTGTTATGAATATAATTAGGTTTAGTCCTATATAACCTGAATTAGAAGAGGTGGTCTATCACACCTCTTATATATATGTAACAGGAACTCATATTCTATTATATCAATAAAATTAGTTCTTCTCAGTTCTTTTCATGTTGAAATGTGTCAATTAAAACAGTCCCACATAGAAAAAATTACGAGGTATATAAGTATAAAATATAAGATGAGCCAAACCTAAAAAAGGCTTAAGCCTTATTAATGGAAACCACTCATATCAAAAACCCGTATACACCCATAAATAAAATATATAAGCACCCCCAGTTTCTTGAAAAAATATATAAAAATCTTTACATGGTGTCAGAGCACCAGAAAAAAGTGCATCGGGGCCTCAACAATGCCTCTGAGAGATGCAGGTTATAAGCACAAAATGTGCCTCTAAAAGACCTAGCTCTACAGGTGTTGTATTTTTCACATGACAACCACATCAACAAAATGTAATGGTTGCACGTGAAGGGAGTGTTGAAATGTGAACTAAAATAGTCCCACATTGGAAAACCTATGAGAGCTACATGGGTATAAAATATAAGATGGGTCAAATCTCAACAAGGCTTGAGTTTTATTATTGGAACCCACTTATATCAAAGACCTGTATACACTCAAAAATATAAATATATAATCTCCCCCTAGTTCTTTAACACACACACATATCCTCTGATTGATTTTAATTTTCTTTTCCTACTGTAGCGATTCAGACAATGTAAATCAACTTGAACCAAGCAGACTCCGATTTAAACGGTTTATCATTGTATATGAATCTTTAGAAGGAGCAAGTTTATCTTTCTCTTTATTGGATTTGAATGGAATGGATTTACTTCCAATTCCTTTCTGAAGGAGGCAACTCTATCTCTCCGTTTCTCCATCCTTACATGCATGTTTTTTGTTGCTGCTGCGCGTGTGTGGAGGGGGGAGGGGCGCTAAGCCAACCCCAAAAGTTTGGGATAAAAACTTTAACTACATCTGTGATAACAGTCATCCTAATTAATGTTCTGCACCAATAACCATAATCGATATATATATATATATATATATATATATATATATATATATATATATATGACATTAATTGGGGACACACAAAAAAAGGGTGTATGTTCCTCTTTTCTGCCTTGATACCTATCCATCAAGCGATTAAAGCTTTTATCATCTGAAATACCATAGCTTTTCGAAACTTAAAGCAAAGGACGGAGATCCCCAAAGTTCCTTGTTTCTGTGTGCATTCCTTCTACATGTCAATATCTTCATGAACAATATGCATCTTCCATTTAAGATGACTCATCATTCATCTTCATTGTTATGTGCAAACTCTGAGTAACTAAACATTTTCAAGGTTTTAAATATCGGATATCGGAATTGTATCGGATTGGTGTTTTCTATATCGGATAGCAGTATTGAACGATATATCACTAATACGAGTTGCATATTAGGTGTTCATATCGGATACCGGTATCGGGTATATCGATATCAGTATCGGGCATATCAGAAATTTCACCATGCAGATTGGATATATTGGTCTACTTTATAACCGAGCATTATATATATTTATTTTAATAAATTTTATAAATATAAAATTTATGAGAAAATCTCAAGATGAGAATATGGGATCGGGTTTAGATATTGTAGTTGTGTATTTGGATTCTAAATGGGTTTTGAGTATGGGTTTGATTCACAAAAGGATATAAACCTAGATTCTTTTATCAAATAAACACAATATCAGAGATATTTAAACCGATACGATATACCAATATATGATATTTGTAATATTGGCTAATATTAGGTTAAAACGATAAACCTCCTTATCGATATAAAATTAATCGGTGGATGACCGATACCGATATATCGGCTGATACAACCGATATTTGTTTCACTGAAAATTATAATTATCTACAAAAACAAAATATATGTGCATGCTTGTAGTACTAATGACCTTTAATTAAGTCTCGAGATGAAAGCCTTCCATGAGCGCATCCTGATAAAACAGCTTCAAGTACATAGGGAATGGCATCCAAAACTTCCCATGCAGAAAGTGTGGGCATCTGGTACGAATTTTCCTCTGTATTTAAGGGTGAACCGCCGATGCTGCCACTTGAACTCACCGAGCGATCACCAGTATTATTTCCCCCAATTTTCATCTTCCAACAAATCATATTCAGAATCTTGATAGCAACTTGATTAGCTGGGCTTTTACTGCACAGACTTGAAACAGTGGAGGCCAAGCAACCTTCATTTTGAAGATACCAAGATCGTAGTTTTGGAAAAGAGTCGATGTAAATAGGCTGCCCAATTAATTCATCCTTAGCACTTGAAATTTGTAAAGCAATGCGTCTGTTTCGCATTCGCAAGAGATAATCCAAAGAAAATTCTAAGTTTACAGGGCCACCACGGGCTGCTATGCGGTTCTCCTGTGAAGGTTTGTAGAATTTCCACAAGCGGAGGAGAAAGAGGAAAGCACATGAGAAGACTGCATAGATAGACTTCTCATCAGTAGGGCTTGATTTGTGACTTGGTGGGGATGGTATTGATCCAAAAGCCTCACAAAGAGGTAGTAAAGCTGCTGCAAGTTCAGGAACCTGCATAGGATCCTAGCATTTATCAATGCCAAAATAGTCAAATAAAGAGCGGTGAAATTATTAACCTCATGTATACGTGCGTGCGCGCGCGCACCAAACATGGTTTACCTTATATTCAAAGGTAAAAACAGTTCCTTGGAACAATCTAATCATCTTGCTGCCGCATATATGTTCTTGCTGAGTCACAGGAATTTGGACTCGCATGAGCTAAGCTGCATGAAAAGTAGGTTTTACCTACCTTTCAATTGGAATTTTAGGTTTTTTGAATTGCGATAAGGACGTTTTGTAGAACTTATTGACTTTGAGTCATGCTCCATTGATGAACATTTAAATGGAAAAAAGGCTTAAACTAAGATGATGATGAATTGCTTTGGCTACCAAATTAAGTTGAGAAAACGCAAGTTAATGAAGTTGACAAGAAAAAAAATGTTTCACAAAAGACTTATGCTTACCATGCCATATAAAGATAGTATTTGCAGGTTATCGGGAGTGTAAACTGCAAATAGTAAAGCACTTAACAAGGACATGTCACCAGTTAAATGATTCCCTATACCATTTCCCGGAAAACCAGGAAGCACTGGAGGAGATAGTAACTTCATCACCATGCGTACCACATGTTCCTGACAAAGTGAGGAGAAAATTAGAACACAAACACCTTGATAAACTGATAGAAATATTAATAACCATATAAAGCAATGAAAACTGACTTTATGGGATCACTAACATCTTAGAATTAAATTGCCTAAAATTCTTTATGGATTCTGTAACATCTTTGATTCCGCAAGAGAAAGAAGGAAAAGAATAATGAGAAGACTTAAACAAGTAACACCAAAGTATTTTTTTAATAGTTGTACCTGTAACCATATATATGAGTTGTATAAGGAATCATTTATTTGTATGTTGTGCAATGATAAAACATGTAGTATGGGTAGGTTGCAACACTATACTTCCTATCAGATTTATATCTGAATACCTTGTCGCAGCTTTGCATCCAAAGTAAGTTTCTGGTTCTTTTCACCATCATTACCATACACAACACATCTTCCCTGAGGAGGCAGCTAATATATATATATATATATATATATATATATATATATATATATATATATATATATGAAATGTACTGAAAGTTTTCATATATCTGTTTGTCATGAATATTCATGATTCTGTTCCTACAACAGTTTACTCAAAGGAGTAGGCCACCAAGGACAATCAAATACAAAACTAAGACACATCATACATCAGAGTTGATTTCGATTTTCATAGTAATCTGTAGACATGAAATTTTTGGAGGACAGCTGCGGTTTATGTGAATTTACAGCTTTTGTCTACTTGGCACAGACGTGGTGAAAAGACTTAAAAGTTCTCACTTTGAGTTATATTCTGAAAAAGAAAAGACTAATCCGAGAAGCTCAAATTATATGAAAAATGGAACCAATTCTTTAGTTTCCTTAGGCCACTGGCCATCCGCAGGGAGTTTTGGGTTTAATACTGATAAATCTAAGTGTGGTGTTTGAGACTATCAATATAGTTGGACGCATGTGCGTGCAATTAATTTTAGTGTTGTGCTACAACAAATAATTTTATTGTTATAATTATCTCAAGCCTGAAAATCGAAAGCATGAACACATCACATATAAATTATAATGTGTAAATCTTAACAAAAGATTAGGACCAAACTGGCATGATTGATACACAAAAAGTTGCATCAATTAAACATGCATCATCCATTCAGATACAAATCTGATGAGTCCTACGTCAAGGACAGATATTCAATATAACTATATAACTATAATACCCTGGTAATTCTTGGCCAATTTATTGGATTGAGCCACAAACGGAGGAAATTAAAGGTAATTGATTCTTTTAGCCATGATTAGATGGCCCTTGTCTTCATGCCAGCACATTTAGAAGGATTTGGAGCCTTTAACACACTGTACTACTATGTAACAAGGAAGACTAGAGAAAGATCAGCATAAATGACATACTTGAATATTCCAACCACATTTGAGAGATGCACCACATAAAATCTTTGCGGCAGCCGGCTGCTCTTCATCACACCCATTTAGTGCAATATGATATAATTTTTCAAGTTCCATGACGCTGAAGCAAGTAGTATTTCCATATAACAACATAGCAATAGCAAACCAAAAACATAATTAATACATGTAAAGAAATCAAGCATCAGATGAGGCATGTAAAGTCAACACACAAGGATTTTAGAAGAAGGAAACCTCGAAGCAGGAGTCGCTGTTAAAGACTTTCTGAGTGAATCAGTTAGTTGAGCTCCCCCCATAAATTTAGACCAAGGAGATTCTTGGACTAAAGTTGAGTTCTTCGATTGAGAAGATGAAATGACATATCCAGGCCAAAAATAAGCTGATGTGTCAATCAAATTCCTTGCAATGCAGGCTTCAACTATGAGATGCAACATGTTTCCAACTGCCACAGAATTAATGAGTGAAACTATGGAAAGAACAAGGAAGGGAAAAACGCTCTTGTAGTTTTCATGGAGTTTTGGATGAAAATGATAAGCAAATTAGTCCTTTTAAGTTATAACCATTTATTGAAACAAGCAGAACATAATTGACTGCAACCAAATATTCTGTTGAATTATTTGGCAATATAACATATAAATCTCCAATGAAAAAATTAACGCTTACACAAAGCCAAGGTTGTAAAAAGCGCTAAGTGGAGTTGAGCGGTTAGGTGCCATCTAATGCATAACCGGCGCCTAAGCATGTTTTTATTTTATATTAAGATTATATTTCTCACACACAGGCTCTTAATCACACAAGGCTGAAACAACTTCAACAATCATTCTAAGTACTTTACGATGCACTTGTAAGAAGATAATGTAATTAGAAAATATACTAAATTTATATAGCAACTTCACATTATATGGAATACATAATATTAAAAAAATTATAATATACGACATTAGATAAAATATAATGATAATTTGTAAATTTCTAATTAGATTTTTCAGCTTGCAAATTTCATACCTTGGGAGATGAAATTGAAAACAAAAGAGACATGTAGGGTGTTTTTCGCCACTTCATTGAGATGGGTGCGTATTCAGGCTTGTACAGATTTCCCATGCCCATTACAAGCAGGGGTTTATTGATTATGGGGTTCTAATCTCCAGCGGCCAAAACAAAGTTGCTGTTAATTACCTGTCGTTTTGATACGAGAGTACCTCAGATTAACGGGTCCCACATACCATGCAAACTCACTATAAAATTGCGCATTTGTGGAATTGTGTTTAAAAACGCTCTTTAGACTTGCTTTTAACATTACGAGGTCCCGCTGCCCAATCAACGGGATGGGGGTCAAGGGAGCCAGCGGCCCCCTTGCTGGGCTTAAGGCCGCGTCCCGAAAGGAATTTTTTTGCAGCATAGGAGTGTAGGAGCTTTTGAGCTGAGTCAGGTGGCTATATGACGTGAGAGAGAGACTCCATGGGTGTGGGTTCCTCTATGGGGGTTCTCGCTTGAGGGTTCCTCCATGGGGAGCAAATATTCCCCTTGCGGGGGTATCCGAGGTGGAGACTCCCCTCTGCAGGGGTAACCTGGGGGAAGATTCCCCTTTGCAGGGATTTGGGGAGGGTGCAGACATCCCTTTTGGGGATATCCACCAACGAACATAGGCGACACGGGTTCATCGAGGTTCTATGATTAGAGATGCTTGCTCACCCCGAGAGTTCTCACTTCTCTTCAAGTTTGATGAAGAAAGATGGTTCTTTTATTTAGTTTTGATTTTGGATCTTGAGCTTTTGGGATGAACTTTTTTTTGAGGAAACGGGTTCTCTTTTAATGGATTATTTTGGGGAATAAGATGAAGTGGAGAACATAAGGACAACCCAAAAGAGCTTTCTTTTCTTTTGTGTTTCTGTTGAGGAAGAAGATGAGATAGGATCTCACCTCAAGGAGATGGAGGTACAAAACCCTAGAGATTTGGAGAGAATGAAAGTTGTTATCATTTCCTCTTTGGATGGGGTTTAAATACCCCTTACATTTTTGCATTTTAGCCTTTCCTTTATAAAATTTGGCTTTTGCCTCTTTCTTGTACATTTATTCCTAATTATCTTCATTTTACATCTACATATTACATTTTTCTTCTATTGGGCTTGGATGGGCCGGCTTCATGGGATCCTTGATCTTCTTTAAAATGCATTGCATTTTTCGGCTTCAACAAGACAAAAGAAGAATATAAAATGATTTGCATAAAATTACTTTGGGTTGTTGATGGCGATCCTTTAGAGATTTGAGAGGAGAGTGACGTAAGAAAAGACCGCCGATCCTTTTGGAGAGACGACATCGGCAAAAAGGAGACCAAAGAGAGGAGAGTGAGAGGAAGACAAACATACTTCTTGATTTCTTCATTCGTTAATTTGAAAATAGATCGAGACATGTATTATATTTTAGAACGGATTTTGGGTCCACATATTTTTAGGAAAAAACCTTAAATGTGACCCATAAAGTTTGTATTATATCCCACTTAAGCACCCAGCTGGCTGGAAGAGCCTATTTAACAGCTTAAAGCACGCAGACCGTTTACGTTTAATGCAACCGCTTAGGGGCAAAGCGGAGCAGCTTGGGACCGCTTCCGTTTAGGCGAGAGACTAGACCATTTTTTAGAACATTGCACAAAGCCGTTACGCCAAATGTTTGGGTCAGCTACTTGAATCTCAACTTATATTTCAACTTCAATTTACCTTAAAATTCGGATTAAGGTTCAAACTAAAAATCCATCAGATCATTTAAATTCCAACCAAATGCAGTAAAAGTGTGAGATTCATGAATTACTCTGTTGACTAGAAGTGGACACAAATATCCGACGGGTGGAGAATTAAATTCACCACGTCAACATGCTAATAAGCTTGAAGTGGTAGAAGATAATAGTTAGCTGCACGCCAATTACACAGCTATCACCTTCAACACGGAATTTAAATTTATAGGTTAGATCGTAATAAACTAAATTAAAATTCTTGTAAATTCAAATGAATTTACATCCTGATTCAGTTGGCAGTAAATAAACGGCATGTGAGCCTTGGATAAAGATGTTGGAAACCTATCACGTGCTGAAAACTAGCCATGACAAATCCTTGATTGATATGTAACGGAAAATATAAGATATACACTTTAGACCATAGGCTATACGATTGATATGCAGTGCACAACTGTATGGACCAGGCTGTCAAATTATGTCTATAACTCCACAGCGAGAAACAAAAATTCCGACTTGCCATCAAAATGGTAGATCCTAAATTGTCAAAATAAAACTGAGATTCTAAAACTCTAACCTTTAAGAAAAGCTAACCTGCTCTCACAGAAGTATGGCTATTGGAGACAGGACTGAGATTGCCACCCCCGGCCTTGAAATTTGAGATGAAAGTGGCTGCTTTTGAAGCAGCATCATTAGCTACATTTACAACTGTTGGGGGAGGTGATAGAAGAACAGAAAACTGTCCTAATACCTGAAGAGATAAAATTAATTCTTGTCTTCTAGTGCAAATTTTATTTTGTTCCATGCCATGACCATCAGCATCTGAATAAGCACTAGTTTCACCTTCTTGCTTTACAAGTGGAACAATTGCCAAGGGAACAATAGATAAGAGCATGCATAGTCGTGGCTCAAGGCGAGGTAGAGGTCCTTCCCAAGGCACATGATCCTTCAAATATAAGCATGCAAGTTGATGAATATCAACAGATTGAAGAGTAAAAAATATATTGGTTTCCAAATCAATAAATGTAACAGAAAAGGGTAAATCTCAACTCGCTGCAAAAGCCGAAGAGCAGAAATCCACAAAGCCTGGAATGTTTCCTGCCAGCTTGCGCGATTGATTGCTTGGAGTGACTTTGTCAATTCTGTAAATAAGTAAAAGAAACAGGATTTAAAAGAAGCTTGAAAGTTTTTAAGAATTTCTTTACACTTTAAAAAAAAGGGAGGAAAAAAGGGGGGAAAGACTTTGTGGCAAGAACCTGTAAATACTTCAATAGCAGATTGAGGATTTTTCCAATCCATTGCATTCTCCATATATACATCTAAAGAAATCCAACATGAAGCCCTACCAGCTCCATTACTATAACAAGAAAAGGCATCACAGGTTGGGGCATCAAGAAGAATTCCAGGAAGCTGGTGTTTATTTAACTTGTATGGCCCGGTTATAATTTCCTGTGTGTTTGCAGACAATTTAACTAAAATATGTCTTGCAGATACAAAACACTGTGATGTTGATCTATGATCTTCGATAAGTCTCAATCTTTGCATTAGATTGTTAAACTCTTCAGGCCTAGAAATTGCAAGAAAGTTTCATCAATAGTCAATTCTTTAAACAAGATTCAAGACTAGTGTATTCAAATTTCAAAAGTTAAAATGATATCGATAAAGAACAGCTAGTTAACCGGGGACATGAATTTTAACTTTAAAGCTTCCATGGGTTTACAAGTAAAAGATTAAAGAACAACTCGATAAGACTGGCATGGTGATCTTGGAAAATATTCATCCTACATCAGTTGAAAGCGAACTCTCAACCATTTCTTTGATGATAATAATGTTCATCTTTATCTTCGTGTTGTAAACATTGACAGATCGAAAATCATGCAATTTGAATATTCCTTACTTTTGCATTGGATGGTTGGAAATTTGACGGGTTACCACAAATAAAAAAATTTCCTATTCCCTATAAATCAATGGTTAAAAGTATCAAACACGTGAAAATTGGTGTACATGTATTTTAGACTTTGAAGATCAAGATGAGCCAAGGTTGTAAAAAGCGTTAGGCGGTGTTGGGTGGTAGGGATATCGCCAAGAGCCTAGGTGCCTAGGCGCCGCCTAGACGACGACTAGGCAGGTGTTTTTGGAAGGATCCTGATTATGAGGATCTCTGACCTGCTCAGAAACATATCAGATCTGCAAGGTAGTCTGGGAGGTTAGACCCATGTGCACATGTTCTGCTTCTGTTGGAATACTTCGTTCAAGGAAGAGGGGCTTTGGTTTCACTTCGTTTAATACATCAATTCGAAACGGTATCACATCACCAGTTTCGATAGTTTAGGGAAAGCAAGTGCTTTGAAGTGATTAACAATAATCCTTTCTTCGTGGCTGGGAGAAAGAGCAGGCGAAACGACTAAAAACCTTACGAACACAAGCCTGAAAGTTGGATATGCTGCCAACCATCAAGGACAAGATCCCTTTTCAAAACATGGATCCGTTTTGGAAACGTGGAATATCAGAGAAATTCAAATTAGGTGAGGCTTTGCAGGAAAGAAGTCCAGGGGGAGCCCGGCTTTTCTCACTGAACTCAAATATAGATATCCAGATTTGTCTGAATCAGTCAGATAGAATGATAGTTATGTCTCCTAAGCATGTTTAGTTTTATCCACGACAATCATGAAAGAGATCCAAACACAACTTCGGAATTAAGTATGCTTGAGTGATAGTAGTGCCTGGATGAGCGACCTCATTCTTTATGTTTATCATGCCTAGAAGATGAATGCAGTCAAGTAAACAAATATCATCTCATCCGACCTTCCTAGAATTTTCTATGTCTAAAAAGGCTTTGACTTTTGAGGATTGCTCCTCAGTGATATAAGCTTAAGTTGCAAGGACACCAAGTTATGTTTCCCACCCACCAATTGCCCAGCTAGGTTTAACGTCAAGCCCCACACCTTTAGCTGGTTTTCACTAGGCTACAGTCAAACATATCAAACGTTCCAAGCAATGTAGCTTTCTCAATGTGGAGTTGTGGTCCATAGGTGAAAATCATATCTGAATGAAAAGGATGTCAGATCATGATAATCACAATGATGATGATAACGCTAGCTGGTTTTCTCTTGTCTTATATTTATAGTTGTTAGCATATATCACCGTAATAACGATATATGCACAGATGAACAAATCAAGATAAGACAGGAGTCAGTAATGATACAAAAAAATCAAACACATACAAGAAAGAAAGAATACAGTATATAGTGCATACTTATTAACATGAATGAGACCTAGAAATGCTTTGGCCTTTCTGTTTGCAGTAATTTTCTCCAAAACCTCCAGCGTTCTAAAAGAGTTAACTTCAAGCAGTTGTTCACGATGTTTATTTATCATATCATCTGAATATTTATTACCATCTGCATCCATAACTTGATGCACCTCGTCAGGATATCTACTTTGTTTGTCGATAGATTCAACCTGCAAACCCCAGTCTTGAAGTATTCCATCTAGCAAACCCATCATGGCACTTAAAAGAAAGAAGATCAATAGGTGCTCGTAGTCTATTTTCTGAATACCATATGTATGTGAAAGCTGCAAAGCACCATCAACAGATTTTGTTATCCTGCAACAGGGAAATTCATACAGCATAAGTGACCTTACTAGAGTTGAGGAACCTTATAGCTAATGAAAGACGCAAATAACAAACACTTCATCGCAAATATTAAATACAACCTAATAAATTAAACTTACGCTAGTTAACTGATTTCTGAAAAGGACACCATGTTAATTGCAAAACTCAAAACTGTCCCTATTCTCTGTTAAAAAGGATTCAAAATATTCGAGAAAATTACTCAATATGTTAGAGAAAGAATTGCATCCATGTCAAAAAGATAAGAGAAAGCAAGATGTACCTAGCTTGAAAATCTAGTTATTAATAGGTTGATTAAGTGTATAAAAAAAGACAGCTTTTATTTAAGGCAAGATCAAAGAATTAAATTGCCAAATAAATTCACTGATAAGGCTCAAGAAATATTTTCAACCAAAATCATCCAAATCTATCACCAAATATTTTAGAATCATTGACAAGACAGTCACCACAATCTTAACTGTAAACTTGATAATTAATTGAATGCAAAAAAGCGGCTATTAAAACATCCACTTGGCGTCTCTTTCAGTAGATCTGTTTTAAACATAATATTGAAGAAAAACAACTTAAGAGGAGTTTTAGGATGTCTCTTTATTTATAATATTAACGGCAATTAAACTAGGGTTATTATTACTTAAATTACCAAGACTACACTTGTCGCTCTTTACAATTTCCCTTGAGTTGGACCACATACATCATATGCTTCTAGTCTGTTACAAATATATTTCACTCTAAAACCCCAAGTGGTTTTGTAATCACATTAGCTAAATGAACTTGCGACGTGTTCTGTCTTGATGACTTTATCTACAGCCATTTCTCCAAAACATAGCAGGCACTTTCAACGTGCTTCAATTTAAAGCAATTTTAATACCTTAAGAGGAGAGAGGATCTGTCTACATGTATAATGTATACTAGAGGTAATCTAGGGACACGGGAACCCCAAAGAATCACATGCATTCAATTATTTCCAAATTTATCCTTACACCAACCTCACTCCAAATTCGGTGGGCACTATACCTTCCTTTCCTACATCATAATTCCAAATTTATTATCGCTTCTTTTCAACTAATTCCAAACTAATTCTTATTTTAGTAGGCCCTACAGCTTAATTCCCAACGTTTTATGATTTTAATTCCGAACAAATCCATTCTTTTCAACCAATTCCTCTACCTGAGCCACTCCCACTTCCAATAAACGCATGTATCCTAAAAGAGTAAAAGGTAATGTGTCCTCTTCTTTTCTATTTATTACTAGTATGTCCCTTGAATGCAGATTATGTGCGGCAAAAATTGGGCATTGTATTTGCATTATTTCGTTTGTGCCCCTACATCCAACAAACTCCCTTTTTTTAATCTTTGGATGGTGATGATCATTAACAAAATAAAAAATCACATTTTCTTAAATCAATATCAAGTATTCTTAATAACTGACTATGCTTTAGGAAAAAACTATAATTGTCTTAGCCTCTTGTGTCCGGTTATTAAAAAGAAAATGATAGAATTATTAACTCACAAAATTGCTTATAGGATGTCCGGAATGTGCCATCTCTCTCTCCCTTGGTTGGCTGCATTGCACCCCGAATTTTTGAATAATTTATCCAGATTTCGACAGCTCAACAACAACATATATCGAACAATTGTGTATTCTTTTGTTAAATTAAAGTAATTTCAATCTTGCACACCACATAACTTGAGGCATAATCCAACTTGTATCTTTAATTGGAACCAACTATTGGGTCTAAGTTTATACACACACACACAAACACACAGCTCGGTCACTGTAATTTTTTGTTTTTTTCGTTACATCCGACGCTATTTTGTCCGCTTGCTTGTCGTTCTGTTCTGGGAAAATTGTGGACCCCCTTCCGATTTTTCAATAATTGCAAAAAGGCCCCTCTAATGTCCAGCCCTTCTTCGTCCTCTCGCGGAAAATTTCACAAAGGCCCCCGATTTCTCTGTAATTGCAAAAAGGACCCCCAAAATCTTCAAAAATTTTAAAACCTTGGGAAAAATCTCTAAAAATTCTTGGGAGAAATCTGGAAGATCTTTAGAACAATTTTGAAAAAAACTTGCAACAATTCATTAAAATCTAGGGAAATATCTTCAAAAAATTCATGTTTCTCCCTTCCAGGTAAATTTCTATATGGCCCTTCCAAATCTTGAAAGATCTTGAAATTCTCGGGGAAAAACTCTATAAAGTTTTTCAAAAAATCTTGAAAATCTGGGGAAAATCTTCAAAACCATTATGTTCCACCCTTAAAAGTTTCATGAAAAAACCTTCAAATTCTATGGAAAAATCCTCAAAAACATTATCTTCAAATTGTATAATCTTGAAAATTTTTTGAAATATCTCAAAAATTTCTTCGGAAAAATCTTCATAATTTTGGAAGAAAAATTGAAAATTTTTTTAAAAAAAAAATCACGTAAAATATTAAAACAAAATTAGAATCTTCGGAAAAATATTTAAAATCTTCAAAAAAATCTTGGGAAAAATCTTCAAACTATTCGCAAAAAACTTCAAAAATACCTGGGAAAATTCTTGAGAATAATCTATGAAATCTTGGGAAAAATCTCCAAAATTCCTAGAATATTCAAAATCTTTCACAAAATCTTCAAAAATATTTTGGAAATATCTTTATAGTCTTGGGAAAAATCACGAAAAAATCTCCGGCCCCGTGCATCTGCACGGGGGCCCCTTGCTTTTATGATTTTATTTCATATTATTAGATTATTTTTTATAGTAAAAAGCGAATGTTCGATTATATAATTTTTAAGCTAAAATTTCGCAAAGGACCCCCAATTTGTCCATAATTCCAAAAAGACCACTCAAATCTCAATACATATTACATGATCTGCGAGAAAACTTCGCAAATACCCCATCCACAAAATTGCAAAAAGACCCTTAATAATCTTGAGAAAATCTTCGGAATAATCTTTAGAAACTCTGGAGAAAACCGGGGAAAATCTTGAGGATCTTGGGAAAAATCTTCAAATGATTTATAGTCTTGAAAATCTTTCGAAATATCTCGAAAAAATCTTTGGAAAAATCTTCATAATCTTCAGAGAAAACTTGAAAAAGTTCCAAAAAAATCATGTAAAATATAAATAAAACAATACAATTTTCGGAAAAATAATTAAAATCTTGCAAAAAATCTTGGGAAAATTTTTCAAACCCTTCGCAAAAAATTCAAAAATACTTGGGAATAATCTTCGAATTCTTGATAAAAATCTCCAAAATCCCTTTAATATTCAAAATTGTTCGCAAAATCTTCAAAAAGTCTTCGGAAAATATCTTCATAATCTTAGGGAAAATCATGAAAAATCTCCACCTGTGCGTCTGCACCGGGGGCCCTTGCTAGTTGATATGAGAAAACTAGCATGTAAAAAACTATATAACGAAAAGTTCTATTTGGGCACCGGTCAGATCGAGACTAATTACCACTTCTTTTTTTTTATATAATTTCATATCATTTGGAAACATTAATTGATCGATGTTGGTTAAAACATAAGAATTGGACCAAAATATTGACCTCATATGGGTAACATATAATTATTAACAAATGCTCTTAAATGTTATTAACTATATTAAATATTAAAAAAATGGATAAATTGCACTAAAATATTGATACTAGTCATCGTAATATTTTTGCTTCTATTGTTTCTTGCATCTGTCTATTTCGGTATATCACTTACTAAATTAGCATATCCCAACTTTAATGGTAATGCTACTTTTATTGTGGATCTTAGTCGAACAAGTTTGTGAAGTGAATTTGAACAAAAAAATTGAGATATTTAAAATTGATGACTTTGATATTACTTTTGTTATTTGTTTGGTATTTCTTTAAACTTTTTCCTTTAATAAAAAGTTTTCCGAATGTTGCTACAAGAAAAATTCTTGTTGTTTGGAAAAAGGTAACTTTAAGTTATTTGTCTTTGCAATTTGGTTCAAGGCGTTTGCCTGTTTAGGTTGCGATTTGACTGCGTTGGTATCTTTTTTAGTGTTATGTTGTCCTTCGACAAGAATTTGTTATTTTTCTCTAAACCAACCCCTTCGAGGATCGAACTGGATCTAAGGTTGTAAAAAGCGTTAGGAGGAACAGAGCGGTTGGGTACCGCCTAGCCGTCAATTAAGTGCCACCTACGCAGTTTTTTTTATTTTTAGTTAAAATTAGATCAAATATATATACATATTGAAATTTCAACAGTATATTGACACTTCAGCATAGAAAACAGTGGCATATTGAAATTTCAACTGTAGAAACAAATATATATTAATAATTTAATATAATCACCAGCGACATTAGCGTCATTGATGTTTTAACAGTAAATGTCAGCAAAAAATAAATTGAGCTATATAATTTAAAAATTATTCAGAAAAAGAGATAAAATTGAGTAACTTCTATTTCATTAAGTATGGGTTTGGGTCAGGTATGGTGAGAAAAGAACAAACCCGACCCGTTATGCTTCAAAAATGACTAAATTTTATTCCATTAAGTGGGCTGGGTCCATTTAGACACTCGTTTAAGCGGGTTGGGCGGCTTAAGCACTTAAACCGCTTAATTAAGCCGTCTAGGGCTGAATCGGAGAGGCTTAGTATTGCTTCCGCCTACGCTGCTTTTTAGACCACCGACAAAATCTGCTATGTTGTTTCTGCTGTGTTGATGCTTTGGATATATATAATGTTTAATTTACTAACATAATGAGTCGGCAGAAGGGGGTAAAGGTTTCAATCATGTGTCTATTTCACTAGTCACTAGATGCTGCCTTAATTGGATCATTCAATTCAAAAAGATTCATAATAGAAAACCCTGGTCAAGTGAAAGCACTGCACAAAATTTGCAATGTAGCCATCCTTCAACCAAAAAATGCACATAATTCACATCAGTGATGCCCGATATCTTAAAAAAGACCTCAACTTCTTTTTAAACATCAAGAAACTCACTCATCTCTATGAGCCCCAAATTCCCCTGCATCATCTGCGAACAGGTACCGACGCAAAAGCTCGAGATACAGCCTGTACGCTTCCGGCTCCTGTTTCCTCTTCGGAATAATCCTGAAAATAAAAATCTCAACCCATCAAATCAAAAGAAACAAAGCAAAACAAGGGTTTTCTCAACGACGGTGATCTTACCGCGCGGTGAGGAGAGCGAGGGTATGCAACGGCGACACCACGCGAGACTCCATGGTTTGGTACAGAAGCTTCCACAGAGATGGAGTGTTGTGATCAAAGCAGAGGTTGGAGACGATCACAAACCCTAGATCGAGGTAGGGGGCGCTCGATCCCAAGTCTCGTGCGCAGCGGGCGGCCTCCATCGCTTGGACCAGCGGTGGGTCCCCTCTCGCCTCTGATGCCTTCAACGACGACATCAATCGGCGGCTAAGATCGCCAGCGACGAGCTCCGCCACCGCCATTGGTGGTTCTTTTTGCTGTGATTGCATTTGTTTTGTCGCTTTTTGAAAGGAAGCGAAATCACCGAGAGTGAAGCGGCAGACGCGGGATTTTATAGGGATTGGGATGGTTTAGGGTTAATTGCATTTAACCCCTTTAATTAAAGATCAATTTGATATTTAGTAACTAAAAAGTGAATTTGATAATTAATAAACCAGTTGAGCGTTGATAACTCGAGTTGTTATGCACTTTTTTTTCTTTATACATCTGCGGTTTTGTGTAGGGTTTATGCTTTAGGGACTGTTTGGTTGTAGAATTATGAAATTTGGATTCCCAGATTGTACAATTGAAAAAATCTGAATTTTCTAATTTTGTGTTTGGTTAGAATTGAATTTCTAGTGTTGCATTTGTAGATACTTGTAATTCTTATTTAGTTGGAAAAAAAGAAGGTGGGATTTGTATTTGAGTATTAAAGAGAGATAGAGAGATGATTTTTTTATGCATAAAAGCACACGGGACCCACCAAACAAATACAATAAACAATATAAATCCAAGCTAAATCCTCTTTATTTTTTGAGGATTCATGAATCATGGTTTTGGAGTGGGACCTGCACAAAAAACAAAAGAATACTACAAATCCAAATCTTGCAACCAAACATAAAATTTATGAATCCAGGAATTATTTTTAAGGATTCTACAATCCAAATTTTACAATCTTGCAATCAAATAGACCGCCCAAAATCTTAGAATTAGGAATGAGTCTTGCTGTGTGTACCCATTAATATTATATTTGAGTATTTGCCTTTTTTAATATGACCAAGTCAATCGAGGGATCGTGCACTTTTCATGTTGAATATGTTCGATTTTATCATGTTAGCACCGGTGTGCTTATGAGAATTTTCTTCACTTGTATTTTATGAGCTGAATTAAATAGGATGTTAAAATGGAAACCTATTAATTGCAAGAAGAACCGTCCCATACTCCCATACTTACTTACTGATACTTAACCTACCCTCTTGAATTCATAGTCTCTCATATCCAAGATAAGGCATGGACCAATGCATTACATTATGATGTTTTAGGTCGTTCGATTAATATGTTTGAGGGTGTGTTTGCGCTAAAAAGTAGCTTGATGAGATATAAATGCTATACGGACCCGGATAACCTACAGGGAGTTTTGTGCAATTAACCCAAACATAAACAGTTTTTATCTGGTCCTCATATTTTCCTAATCAATCACAGCTGAATATTAAAGAATGGCATCACACTTTGATCCTATTGTGAGGAAATGATTCTACGTTAGTTTTCTTCACAGAATACACAAAACATAACATTTAAGAAAATCGATCTCGTGCTTTTTTTAATTTTTTATTTTCTTTCCTTTAACAAATAGTAGACACGTATGTATGCATCCTTTGTTGATGGCTATGCTAACAATACTGTTTTCATAAGAACCCAAAAAGGGAAGCGGCCATAAATTAACGCTTTTGGGGCAAATTCATAGGTCCCCTAAGTGTGATGTGTGCTTGTAAGTGATGTGTGCATGGGTGTGTTGTATGCATAGGTTTGGGGCAAATTCATAGGTCCCAAAAAGGAAAAAATGTTAAAATAAGAGCTAGCCTAGTTTTACTTTTGTGAGTGGGACCCAAAATCCATGAAGTTGATCATGGAGATGTTATATATGTTTTCTTTCCGAATGACAAACAAGCATGCCATTTCAAAGCCAGCGCCGGCAGAACCAAAGCATATGTACGTATGCTCACATTGTTTGTTGCATGGTTTTGATTTTTAGTCCCTACAAGCTACCCATTTTAACTCATAAACTAATGCTTGTTGTATACGTTCCTTCACTTTTGCTTGATGTATACAAGCACAAAAATTTTATTCTTTACGGCTCCTACATGGGGCCACATTTCAAAGCATGCATTAGAGTACTCAGCAGACAACCAACATAGCAAACATCACTGCATATATATATATATATATATATATATATATATATATATATGCAAAGCATTGGGTAACATTTAACCTCACATTATCGCATTCATCGTAACCATCAACTTAATTTTCAGTATTAAAACTCTATACTTTGAAGCATAAGAAGCACAGCAGCAGCAATAACACACATGTCTAACTGTCTAAGTTAACTCCTATTTTTTGCACATGCCGATGCAAATGCCTATTAAATCAAAGATGTTGTTGATATGTTTATACTTTATAGACTTGACTAAAAATCTCTAGATTCTATTATCTTAACTCAAAGATTTTAGGAATCTTTTCAAATGTTTCTCATATGATGCCAGCATATACTCATGTGTACCGCACGTGCAAAAAATGATGGATAATAGTATAGATATAGAGCCACTTCAGTCACTCAGCAATGGCGGATCCAGGATCATAACTCAGACAGGGCGAATTTTTTTCTATGGTAACTTCTCTAAAAAAAACAATCAGTACAATTAACTCTATAACTATTAGACTTGGATTTGTATTCGGATTTTAAATTTACATAAGAAAAGCAAAGGAATTGGAAAAAGAAAATTGCAAATGCAAGAAATTCATTATCTTCTGGAAGGATATTTTTTTAAAAATTAAAAATTAAAATTGAGGGAATAGAACTTCAATCCTTCTTATTGCTCTCGCCTTATATCTTAAAGAGTCTATACGTACATCCAGACAACTTGGTTTTTGTTTTCTATTAATGATTTATTTTATATTTATTTCGGTAATATAATAGAGAAAATATACATATATGAATACTTAAAAACCCAAAATCTAGGTGAGGTGTCCGCCTCGCCTCGCCTATAGATGGATCCGCCCCTGTAGCTCAGTGCACTCAGGTCACGGGAGAGATCAAACATGCTTTCAACATTTTCTGAACCTGCATGACACAATAGGGAAAAAAAATAGTTATCAGGTTTTGTTTTGTTTTGTTTTTGCTCACTAAAGTGTTCTGTATAATATATAACTTAATTCACCTCTGATTTTCCAACCGTGACCTCCCTCTCTCCTACGGACATGTAGTCAATATTAAGTTCCTTGAACACGTCGATTGTGGACACAAGAGTGACACCTCTTCAATAATCATTTCATCCCTAATCATGAACCTAATCGATTTCTTCGCAGCATATCCTTCTCTGTTATTTGAATCCGCAGAACCCGACGACTTTGGATTTATTTCCTTTATTTTGGCAACATTTAGCCCATGTTTGCACTTTGGACGAACGGCCATCCGATCATTCCAACACATTCTGCATGCTTCAGCGTAGACTGCTCGGGACAGACCCGGTTCCGTTTCAATCATTGGGTTGCCACAGTAAAACTTGGGATAGAGCTTCAGCAACAGCAACATGTCCTTGCGTTTCTCGGATTTGATGTGATCACCGCTTGAAGCCAAAACCTCAACGCTATTGTACAAGTTGTCGGTAGAACCAAGAGACGAGTTCTTGTTGAGGAGCTTGACTATTGATCCTAGCGGAAAGGTAAGGAACGAGAAAAGAACGTCAACAAAGTCATCCCCCGCTTCGATGCATACAAATTTCCCCGTATTTTTGTCCTGCAGGATCTTCACGGTAATCGCCTGGGCTTGACGAGTAGAACCGTGCTCTCGCTTTCCAATTTGATTCGAAGATCATGCTTGTATTCTTTTCTCTGAACGAAATTAAACTTCCATAAGAAAACATCTGTTGTTAGCGTTGTCTTTGAATTCAATAGGCTCTTTAGTAAACTTAAAACCCAAGCCAGAAAAAACAATTATAAGATGAAACCGGTCACTTTGAATTCAATAGGCTCTTTAGTAAACTTAAAACCTAAGCCAGAAAAAACAATTATAAGATGAAACCGGTCACTTATCGGGAAAAGTTTCTATCGAATCCCAAAATTTAAAGATAAAAGTCGGTTATCTACCGTCCATACTTTGATTATTTCAATTCTGAAGGTAAGATAACCGTTTATCTGAACTCTAAAATGAAAGCTAAATGTAAAATAAAATAGAAGTCAAGTTTATATATCTATGCAAAACTAGCCCTATTTCCTCTTTTTTCCCTCACCTTTTCCCTTTGCACTTTTACGGTCCGACTTGCAAGTGTCTGTACGTTTTCGAACCCCATGTTTTGAAGCAGAGCGAAGACAGCACTCAAAGTACCCGGAACTACACACAAGTCATCGTTGATTATGTACGTAGTCGTGCCTCCTTTCAAGAAAACACCACCACCCCTTGCATCTTGAGCATCGATCTCTTTCCATGTCCAGTCAAATTCTTTATCCATAGCCCTTCCACAAGGGCAACGGGCCCGCATATCGAACTATAAAGACCGACCCCGCTTTGTATTATTACCAAAGAAGCAATCAAATGTTTGACACCTATAAAAACGATGGGGATCTAAATTGTCGGCATTGATAACTAAATCTTGGCACGATTGTTCTGCTACGCTTTGAGGCTGTAGCACATCGTCCTCCAAGCTTCGGTCTCGAGATGTTTCATGTCTAGTTTATTTAAGGTCTCGTACAACTTGTCCATGCTGCCGAGAAAGGTGTAGAGTGTTTTTCGTCATCTTATTGAAATAGGAATACGCGCGCTCGTCAGGCGTATACAGATTTCTCTTGCTTAGGATAGGCTGGGGTTTATTGATTGTGGAGATCCGAATCTTCGGCAACCGCGAACTAAGCTGTCATTAATTACCCCTTGTCTTTGGAGCGAGAGAACCTCCAATTGACTGGTAAAACTGGACATGTGAACTCAATGTGTAGTGTGCGTGTGTTGTGTTTTGAAGGTGTTTTGGACGTATCGGTAGACTCGCAGAATTTACCGGGGTCCTGCTAACCGGATAGCGGGCTGGGGATCAAGAGGGCTAGCAACCCCCTTGCGGGGTGCAGGACAACACCCCGTTAGAAAAAAAAATTTAACGGGAAGGTGTTTCGAGTGTGAAACGTATAGGAAAAAGGGTGAGGAGCGTCTTAAAGATGCGTGAGATGGCACGTGGTCGCTGGTGCTAGCGGGTCATATGCATGTCGCGTGGGCGCTAGCAGATCACACGTCCGGCATGCGACCACTGGGCTCCAGCGGAAAAAAGAAGCTTAGCTCCTGAATTGGGAGTTGAACTCCCGTGAAATTTTGGAGTTAAACTCTTAGAAGAAGAAATATTTTTATTTGGGGTTCCCAAAAGATTTTCGGAAATGATAAAAGGGGACACCTTTCTTCTTCCTTGAGCTTTGGATCCTTCCTTAAGCTTTGGATCCTCCCTTGAGCATTGGATCCTCCCAGAGTGTGGGATTTTTGAAGCTCTTTCTTCCTCCTCCCTGTTAGTTGGATCTTGGAGAAAAATGGTGGTGAGATTTAAAAATCTCCCCTTTTAGAGATTTGACGGAAAATTTAAACTCGCATTCAAGCGTTTTATAGTGAAAAACTATTTCTTTTTGGGAAATGAAGAGTTAAACTCTTCATTTAATTCAAAAAAAAATGTAGGTCTATCACGCCCCGCTTCCCAGTAGACGGAAACGGTGACGTGGCAAGCCCACAACGTATTTACTAAGAAATAAACACGTTAAGCGTAATTAAGCAATATAAAATGAACAAGAATGACAAGAATAAACATCAACTTTATTTACATTCAACTTTATATGCAACTGTCTGAAATAAAAGATACAATAACAAAACAATGCCTAAACAATGGTATACAGAAAATAAGTGCAGGCTGGAAGGAGCTAGTAATATGGCTGTGCAGCAACCTGGTCCAAGTCCTTTTAGCCCTCAGAGTCCGATTCTCTTGACGAACATTCCAAGAAAAGAAAAACAGAGACGAATGTTGTCAGCGAACTAGCGCTCGGTAAGTTCCAAAGGAAACAAGAGAGAATAGTATATCATGTGAAAAGGAACTAAAAGAACAAAGGACGAGTAAAATTGTATATGATCATCTACATGTATATGATATTTATTCTAACGTGATTATTTGTAGTTCGATAAGAAAGCTTTTTATGTATACGAGAGGAGTCCATCTTACCTCGTGGACTATGGTAACATGTAGTACAAGACCCCGTCATAACCCACGGGACAACGACACGTGGATTCATGTAGGTGTCTTTTAAGTGACTTCTCGTGCCACGATATACGTTCTGTACCAATCTATCCCTTTATCCACGCGTATTGTATTATATGGATTAAGATTATAGGTCTTGACCCAATCCATTGATATAAAATGTTCAGGTTCATATTCAGGATGTGTAACGACTCTGAAATCTTAGTACGGAAATTCTTCTGTTAAAATACAGAAAAGAGTTTACAAGCCTAAGTACAAGCTATAAGTTAATTTTGTTTAATAACAGCAAGAAACAATTTGTAGCTCACTGGTAAAGCTCTTGCACTGCTGTGACGTAGCCCCTATGTTTGAATCCCATCAGACACATTATTTTTTCTGATTTTCTTTTTAAACTTTTTGGAAACCCAAAATTTTACACGTGCAATACACACAAAAACGAAAAGATAGAAAAATCAAACATGAGCACAAGGATTTAAATACAGATTTGAACACGTGGCATCAATCCAACGACCCCAATCCCAAGATCGACCAGCCAAAACCCCCTAGGACCGGCACCGATGGTCCCACTGTGGCAAATGATGCCCGGGCTTTCACACTCGACACTTCCCCTACCTTTACCCCTAACTCCCCTGCACTGCAATCAAACAGAGACCCTTCAATTCCCAATTTATCATCTTTTAAATGCATTTTAATTCACCATTTTAATTCCAAAATCCTAATTCTCCCCTATAAATACTACCCCATGCATTAGCCCTTCATCATTCTGAAATTCCAAGACAAAACTCTTAAAATTTTCTAAGTATAAGTGGAGTAGAAGAGGAGTTAATAAGCGGTCAACTTTCGGCAAAGAATCGAAGCTATTCCGGCGACTCCGCGACGCCACGACGACAACCTTCTCTTCCTACATCTTTCTTTAAGCCCCCTAGATCGTAAGTCCCTCTCAATCCCTCTTCTTCTTTCTTAAAAATCCAATTTCAAAACTTATGTCGGTAAGTGGAGTTAATACCGACATCTTCTTCTAAACTCTAAAAATTCCACTTTTTCTTACATACTGTCCATCCATATTCGTACCCAATGCTCGTAATCATAAAACCAATGCTTAGAACCAATTTTTAATCATAAATATCATGCAAAATAACTTTAATTTAACTTTTTCATTAAAATACCATGAACTTTATATATCATCTTTGTTAGTATTTGCTTAAACATACCTTTAGAAAACTTCACGGGGTAACGACCTACCTCTCACATACACACATGGTTCCATAGCACGATATATCCTTGTATGAATTTTTATTACGAATACAATATTACAATAAAATACCATTTACTATATAAAAAATGGTTTTTTTTAAAATTGTATTTTAAATTTCTTTGCAAATATACCTCTACAGCCCTCTTTAGGAGACCCGCTATTGGATGGTGCAGATTATTGCATATCTTTGGGCTAGTAGAGCGAGATGCAGATCTCCTCACGGAGTATTCGGTCTCGAAAGGTTTTTAATACGGTTTTTAAGAAAAACGATTTTTTCTACTTAAATAAAATCAATTTTTAATAATTATATAAAACATTACAATTCCATATATTTTCAAAATATAATAAACTTATATTTTTTAAATGAAAGAATTACAGGTTTCATCAAAATACCATCAAGATACCAATAAAAAACAAGTTTTACATTAAAATAGCATGAACCTTCCAAACAAAGTTATTATCACTGAAATACCTCAAATCCTTAAAATTCACATCCATGAAACCCCTAAATAAAGTAAATAACTTCTCGAGGTTATTTTGAAACTATATTAAAAATATTTTTCATAAAACCCCCTCGAGTTATATAAAACTATATTTAAGCAGTTTAGTAAATATAGGTTTAAGCGGGATCAATTCTCTTGAGCCCCAGGAAGCCGGAGAAAGTGAGTGCTTGCCTATTTAAGATAGAAAACTTAGCGGAGATATCAATAGTAATTGTCTTGGAAAAATACACAAATCCTACTGTCCATGTACAGTAGTTACCGATAACTTCCGAACCTAATTCAGGATCTAAATCGGTTTACAAGTGTTTGACTCAAGTCTGAGTGTAACTTAATTCGGAATCCAAACTCAAACCTAAATTTAAAATCAAACACGAATACTTGATCATTATAATACCCAGTTTCTTTTGTATCCAATTATCCATATTTTCCTAATAATAATTTTCCCTATATTTTCTATTTAATTCTTCCAAATATGTTTAGTCCAAATATTTTTCTACTAACCCTATATCCTACTACTCTAAATCATATCGTCTAAATCCTAACTCTAACACCCAAGTAGCCAACCCTCACAAATTTCTTTTCTTCTCATTTTCCCCCTAATCATTTAAGCCCAGCCCATGACCCACACTCTAATCCCTTATATTTATTTTCCCTAATTCTTTTAATCATTTAACCCAGCCCCAAGCCCAGCTCAAGTCTTTTCCCTCACTTCACCCTCACTCGACCCAACCTCTCTCATTTCCTCACGTTCTCTATCTCTCTTTACATCTCACAACAACCCACATATCACACTTTCTCCCACTTTCTCGCTGTCACCCTCTTTACCATATATTATTATTATATATTAATTTACACTTTCTCTCTCTCTCCCTTTTTCTCTCTACAACTTACTCATCCACTCACCCAACGTTCTCTCTCTCTCTCTCCCTCACCCACGAACACACACACACACTCTCTCTTCTCGATCTTTCTCTCTCTCTCTACTATTACTCTCTCTCTCCTCTCCCCTTTCACTTCCGACGTGAACCCCATGCCTGCAAACCCACCGAACGATTCCCGCAACCCTCGCTGCACCCTCGTCACCGGAGTCCCAACCACCGACGAGCACCCTGCAACCTCCCTGCCGAGACTCACCGCCCGCTACACCCATCGCCCCTGCACCCACCACCGTCTCCACCGACGTCTCGCCGGTTGCCTCAAAGGTATCACAAATCAAACCAATCCGTGGGTTTTGGTTTTATCCAGCTCGTCATTTAAAAAGAAAAAAAAGTTAGACAATAATTTTTCTTTCTTGTTTCAATAATTAGATAATTATGAACATTGAATCCTTCACCTTTTAGTTTCAATGACCAAGCAAAGAAAAGCCCTTTTGTTTAAAATGAACTACTAATTAATTCCACATATTAACACATAATAGTTCTATCCCTCTCTCTGCAATAAAATTAAGACCACATTGTTACATATTTTAAGAATGCTTCATTTGTAGAAATTAAGACCAAACTCATTACTCGCTGCCACATCGACTCCGAACCCTTCAACCGAGCACTCAACGAGACCCTTTCGGCCGCCTTTTCACCATCGACGACTTCGTCTCCCTCGTTGATGCCCTAAACATCGCCTTCCCTCCGACGACAGCCCTTTTCGTCTGCTCGTCCAACCCCATCAACCAGAATACGAGCCAAACAACTCCCGTTGCCATCGTCGATGTTGTCGACAACAGCAGCAAAGCCGCATCCACCGCCTATTTCCACCGTCCATGCCCAGCGCCATGCCCGCTCCATGCCTAGAACGTGCCCTCTACCGTGCCCACCTCCGCACAAGCACCGAGCCATCCCGTGCCTTGCACCCGTGTTACGCCATGCCCACTCTCGTGTCGCGCCGTATCATAGCCAAGCCTCGATGTGGCCGTACCCGTGCCGTTGCAGTTGTCGCCGTTGCTGCCGTATCGTCATCGATACATCGTCAGGCAAGTTTAAATACTTACTTCATGCTATTATGTATATTTATTTGGATTGCGATTCAATCGTATTATAGTGTTCGATGCAAACCAAAATCTGAAAACCCCCTTATAATAACGGAAATTAAACATAACAGTTGTCCCGAATGATAACGAATACTGTGTTAGGGTTTGGCTTGAAAATACGGATTTTAACAATGTAAAATGACATCCCAATTGGTTATGTCAAATCTGAAAATCACCGTACCCATCATGTTGTAAAATTAGTAGTTAATTAAATATAAATCCAATAATGGTGTTCCAGGGCTCGTATCGAACCTAACTATATAACCTATAACCCCTTATAATTAGTTATTGAATATTGCAATTTCATGACATTGAAAAATGAGGAGGAACACAACTCTGGACTGCAGTCCGGGGCAATGTTCGTTTTGAATACCTTGACTTGGGAATACCTGTACACCCCTTTCTTAAACTGAAAATGCACGGAACCCCATATGGTCGCTTAGAGAATTTAGTTATCTAACCCCTGAATCTGGTCCCGTGTCGTTTCACCATCATTTGATATTTAATTTGTATTTTAGAATACCGTGGTGTTCTGCAGTTTCTGCAGTGATCCCTCTTACACCAGCACCTTGTACATAACATAACTTTTAATACAGAACTGTTATTGATGATACGTTTGATGCGTTGGAAATATAACAGTAAAATATACAATTAGTTCAACTATAGCGTCGCCTAATTACGATCTCAACTGTGATTAAAATGTGTTACGAACTTAGAAGTTCAATGCGTGAATTAAACATCTTTTTTTCTAGCTTTTCTCAAAAGGAATCAATGCTTCATATGGAAGCCGTTATATATCCTCATAGTTGGGAAAAAGGGAAAAAGCATGAATGGAGGAAGAGAAGCTTAAAAGCCACTCGTAAGGTTTGTTTACATATATATATATATATATATATATGGGCTTAAGGGTCCTGAGTCGAGTTCGACTCAGGACCCTCTCCTGAGCCCATATACCAAATATATAAACAGAGGCAAATTAATTCCTCTCTCCTTACCCAAAAACCCCTCTCTCCCTAGCAACCCTCCCTCGCGACCCCTTCCTCTCCCTCGCGACCCTCCGCCGCCGCCACTCCCTCGCCGCCGATCCTCCGCCGCCACCCCTCCCTCGCCGCCGATCGTCCATCGCGACCCCTCCCTCGCCGCCGATCCTCTCACCAACAGAGGAACGCGACCCCTGCCTCTCGCCGCCGATCCTCCCTCGCGACCCCTCCCTCGCCGCCGATCCTCCATCGCGACCGCTCCCTCGCCGCCGATCCTCCATCCAGACCCCTCCCTCGCTGCCGATCCTCTCACCAACAGAGGAACCCGACCCCTGCCTCTCGCCGCCGATCCTCCCTCGCGACCCCTCCCTCGCCGCCGATCCTCCGCCGCCACCCCTCCCTCGCCGCCCCTCCCTCGCCGCCGATCCTCCATCGCCGATCCTCCAACGAGCCCGTGACCCAAAGATCCTCCATCGCGACCCCTCCCTCGCCGCCGATCCTCCATCGAGCCCGTGACCCAAAGATCTTCCATCGCGACCCCTCCCTCGCCGCCGATCCTCCATCGCCGATCCTCCAACGAGCCCGTGACCCAAAGATCCTCCATCGCGACCCCTCCCTCGCAACCATTTCGGAGTTAGATAACTGCCGTTGTCATCTCTACTCCAATTTGACTAAAGTTTTGTGTACTCCATTTTTGGAGTTTGGGGTTTGCATGCATGCCTCCGCTCAAAAATAAACCACTGTTACCCTAACTTCCATACAGGACCTTGTATGTTCTCTTTGTATTTTACATAAGAATTAGCATCCATCACAATGGAACTACCAAAATAGTTTTACTGAATAATGTTTCCATGCACCCTTTTTTCTCATTTTTTTTTAATTTAATATTAGTTTTATCATGTGTCTATGCTTAAATCTATTTTGATGTTAGCTAGTTTTTCCATGTATTTCCATTCACCTATTTGTGTAATTTGGTAATCTTGCAGGCCGAGAAGATCTCTACACTTGTTAATGCTGCGAAAGTGAAGGTTGATTCCTACTGGCCTGGGTTGTTTGCAAAGCTTCTGGAGAAGAAGAACATTGAGGACCTTATTTTAAATGTTGGGGCTGGTATGGATATTTTGGCAACATTTTTTTTACTTCCTGTAGTTTCCCCCAACCTGTTTATGCTTATTCTTCTGTTTTTTCTTTGAAGGTGGTGCTGCTCCTGTAGCAGTTGCTGCTCCCGCCGCTGGTGCTGGTTGCGCTGCTGCTGCTGCCCCTGTTGCTGAGGAAAAGAAGGTAAATTTTTTCGACACTCTTGTTGTATTCCAGCTTATAACTCTTTTTTCACCTTTTATCTGTTCACATTTTAACTCTGCATCCACTGTTCACATTTTAAAAAGTAACAGCTGATTCATGGTTATGAAATTCTCAAAGCTTATAACTCTTTTTTTACCTTTTATCTGTTTCATGTTTGCTTTATATAGTGCAGTGCCTTGGGTTATTCTTGGTCACTGTGAAAGAAGAGCTCTATTAGCTGAATCAAATGAGGTACTTCCTTTCTAATTCATGTATATGGTGCACATGTACTATTAGCTAAAATCATTATTCACCAAGTCAGCACTACAGTTTTATGTGGCTGTAGAGTTTATAAGAGTCGTTTCTGCAGTTATCAAGGGTATGCAGGCAATCGTTTCATCATCATCACATATTTCATCACAGCCATTTTCAGAAGAAAAAAGGAACTGATTGAATTGAATTTTTTTTTAATTAAAAAAAACTGAGTTAATTTTAATTGATATGTAGGTTTCGTATACAATTTGAAAGAGTTTACCTTGTCCTCTCAAATTATTCTTATGCCAATAAAAGTTTCATATTAAGATTAATTGATGTTTAATTTTTCAGTGTGATTTTCATATATTTAAGGTTATGATCTTATCTTGTCCTCTCAAATTTTTCGGTTAATCAATCATGTCGATGCTAATGATCTTATCGGCTGTAATGAGAATGGTGAAAACGAGGATGATGATAGCGAGGATGAGGAAGATGAGGACGGAGAAACTGAGAATGCTAATGATGATGCCGGTGATCTCAGTAATAGTAATGTTGTTATTCATGTTGGTATGGAATTTCCTACCGATGAGGAAGCATACAATACTTACAACTCGTTTGCAAAACTTAGAGGCTTCTCTGTTCGCAAGTCGACGAGTGCAAGAAATAAGGATGGTATTTTTAATCTGAAAATTCTGTTGTTGATTTGTTAATCTGAAAATTCAGTAATACTATACTTGTAGCTGGATGATATTTTTTGATATGATAAATAGGAGATTCTAAAACTTAGAATACGGATTTAACATCCCCTGTGATAGCAAGTGATATTGATAAACAAGTATTGGATACATATGAATTATCATTTGGAAGTATGGATGCCAATGTTGTACCAGTTCATTTTGTTGTGAATGGCATTTTGGTGGTTGTATCATTATCCTCTCAGCTCATGTTTATGGGAACCTTTTTTATGAAACGCTGTCAATTCGATTCCTGAATCTCGCTATGCATTCTCGTTAGTTTTGTATAGAACACAGATTTTGCACGTCTCTATTTTTTTGTGTGTCTAATTATGTAACAGTTTTGCAATGATAAGCTTCTCATTTCAGTAGTGGAAGAGCAGGAATAAGAAGAAAAGGTTTTGCACATTGGTTGGGCTGCGAGTGTTCATAAATTGCAAACAGCTACTTGTACAAAATTACTTGTAATTGACTTCTTGCTATTTCAAAATATACCAACCTTAATTGTTATGAATACACTGCATACATTCATACATACATTATTATGACAAGACAAACAGAGGAGTACATAACATTCCTTAAGAAACACAAAGGAACAATACTGAACACAGAATATAGCAATTGTACATCATATACAGCAATGGCAAAGGTATTAACCATCGAAAATGATTTCATGAATCCAAATTAGCAACAAAGAAAAAATGTAGCAATTGTACATCATATACAGCAATGGCAAACATCTGAATGCTCAATGTTCTCAATGAAATTCTTCAGCCAACCTTAACAAGGACACAAACCCGGTTACAACAACTACAGGCAAACTGCAAATTGTAAAAGGATTACCGAAATGAATTTACAAAAGTAATGCAGCGAGAAAAATTCATACTAACTAGTTTGCTGGGCGTGGGAAGCATCAGAAGTGGTATCAGATGTAAGGATAACATATAACAAGATGGCTGCAAAATGGTTGATGCAATACTTACATGCAACCCAATCTTGCCTCGCCTTATCAATAGCTCAGGCCAGATTCACCTACATCAACAGCAAATCATCAAAATCACAAACTGAGATTAAGAAAAACAAAGTTTTGAATGCAATCCAAACAAAACAAAAATACCTTATCATCTTAAAGACCAAAGGCACCTAAAAAGTGAGGAAATGCCGAGAAATGATACATTGCTTCTCGAAATCTCGTTACAAAAAAGGGGGCACTATACGATGGCTGCAAAATGGTTGATGCAATACTTACATGCAACCCAATCTTGCCTCGCCATATCAATAAATTTGAGCTTCCTGGCAAATCATCATCGCCACCGATTAATTAATCTTACATGGAACAGAAAGCTCAAATAATGCTACAAGGGCTAAAATCGTTCCCGCCAATGAGTAATTTTGAAGCCAAATTCATGTTACCATAACCTCATGTACCAAAAAATTTGAGATGGTCATAGAGTTTGATCCAAAGCATTTACCCAATCAAACTAATCCAACCCTGACCTTTTCAAATACCCAGTCAGTCAACAATTACATTCAAAACCTCAACTGCTGCCTCAAATTCCATATCATCTCCTACCATATAAACATCACAAGCAAGCTTCCATTACCATTCAAAAATAAAATCCGTTTACATGCTTCTGTGGCAAATAAAGCAACTATCAACTTTCCCCATCTCGAATCAAACAGAATTTGGATATGCAAGATTAATGATACCTAAATAATGCCATGATATACATTCTGTTAATTTTGAAGGGTTTTAAAGATTTTTTACCTTGTGAATGTCAGCAAGCCAAATAGAAGGTATTCGGTTGCTATACCAGCGCGATGGAGGATCGGCGGCGAGAGGGGTGGCGGCGAGGGAGGGTCGCGATGGAGGATCGGCGGCGAGAGGGGTGGCAGCGAGGGAGGGGTCTGGATGGAGGATCGGCGGCGAGGGAGGGGTCGCGATGGAGGATCGGCGGCGAGGGAGGGGTGGCGGCGGAGGATCTTTGGGTCACGGGCTCGTTGGAGGATCGGCGGCGAGGGAGGGGCGGCGAGGGAGGGGTGGCGGCGGAGGATCGGCGGCGAGGGAGGGGTCGCGAGGGAGGATCGGCGGCGAGAGGCAGGGGTCGGGTTCCTCTGTTGGTGAGAGGATCGGCAGCGAGGGAGGGGTCGCGATGGAGGATCGGCGGCGAGGGAGGGGTCGCGAGGGAGGATCGGCGGCGAGAGGCAGGGGTCCCGTTCCTCTGTTGGTGAGAGGATCGGCGGCGAGGGAGGGGTGGCGGCGGAGGATCGGCGGCGAGGGAGTGGTGGCGGAGGGTCGCGAGGGAGAGGAAGGGGTCGCGAGGGAGGGTTGCGAGGGAGAGAGGGGTGTTTGGGTAAGGAGAGAGGAATTAATTTGCCTCTGTTTATATATTAAGCCATATATATATATATATATATATATATATATATATATATATATATATATGGTGATGGAGCTGCGTGCAAGTCAAGCTATATAAGGCTACATTTGTTGTTGGTGTTAGGGTTTACTATTAAGAATCTTATATATTAATTGTCAAAATGATAATGGGCTTAATCACTTGTTTAAGGTTCAAACATCTTAATCTCACTTTATGTCATTATATAAAATTATCATAGAGAGATCATTGCTATCTCCCCTTTTTACCTATAATGGCTGCTTAGTATGACCATCATAGTTTACTTGACAATCTCCGCTACATAACCACAAAACTCGGGGATAAAAAGGATATTGAATTGCTTCATACAGTGCCATGTGGAAAAGAGAAATAGAGAAATTATTATGGAAATTAAAAATAAAAAAAAAGCCTTACCAAATTCTGGATCCCACTAGTTATTAGTTACAAAAATTGAATTTCAAAATACCTCATTAAATTTAACTACCCATTTCTCTATTTACTCCACCACTATCCTAACTAACTTTGCACAAAGCCCAAAATTGTTTTTTTATTTCTCTTTTAGATTTAATTTTAAAATAGTTTATTTCATTATTATTATTATAACTCATTTATTTTTCTCACAATTTCACTTTTTAAATAAATTTAACTTAAATACCCACGTGCATCGCACGTGCAAATACACCAGATCTGCTGATAACAAGACAATTGCTGCCTATGGCTTTCTTTTTCTTTTCCGTATTTTTTGAGTTATTTCTATTGTTTGTTAAGCTTATTCATCATTTTTTTGGTTTTTTTTTTGTCTGTTTGTCTATTTCATGATGAATCGTGCCAAAATTCAAAATTCAGAAGATAAAAAGGAAAAATAATACGAGATCTTCAATTATGTCAAGTACCATCTTCTCATGTTTAAATGATTTGACTTCTTCTCATTCAAATTCGTTTATTTCTATTTTCAGTTCTCGTTGCTTACTTAAGTACCATATATCAAGCATTTGCATTGACATAATTATCAAATTTCACAACTTATATAAAAATGTATAGTCGAGAAAAAATTGACTCGGTAAAATGTCAAGAAGAGTTGAAGAGGAATCTCTCTTATATATAACCTGACATTTATTTCTGAACATAGTTCTATTAAATTGTGAAAATAAGGTTATATCAGTGTCTGCTTTGTGGCATGGAATTGGAGGTACAAGATCTATGCATTGCAATTGTAAAATTATAATTTTTCTGTTTGCTTCAAAAGATTCGGGGGACAAGGATTGATAAAGTTAAAGAAAAGCTTAAGGCATCATCATTTTTTGGCAACTTTGGTACCGAAAAAAGAAAAAAAAAACACCCAAGAATGGTTAAAACAAAAAGAGTTAAACGTTTAAGTATTATTCTGGCTTGCTATAGATTATTTTCTCATAACCTAACAACTTTAGATTTTATGTAAAGTGGTTATTGACATGATATCAGAATACATCGGGTTTTCAAGAGAATTTGGGTTCTCTCATCAACATTTTCAATTTAAAATTCATTTTTTCCTCTTGATTTATACGGTTTTTTAAGTTCTTGGGTAAAATTTAAATTTCAATGTTTTTCTCAATGGCATTGCACCAACATATCTAAGAGCTTGTCCTCAAAAAGCAAGGGAGGGATATGACAAAGTATGGCGAAACAAATGTAATTGAAAGCATATTGTGATGGATGGGACATTTTGCAAAGGCTATCTCAAAAACAGTTATTGCCACTATGAATCATATGATCAGCCGATTCCCTAAATGGCTTCCATTATTGGAACCAAAATTTTTAGAAAATGAAAATCATGATTACATTCTATATTCACAAGCAACCTTTTTCCTACCATCTTAACATTCATCTCTGCAGTGTAATCTCTATCTAATAGATAAACGACAGCTGACACATCAGTATCTAGATAATATTGGTATCATCCTTCTATGTTTTTTTAAATACAAATGAAATAAGACAAAAATGTACTGAATAAATACATCTTGAATAAATAAACAAAAAAACATTTATCATTCTCCAATACAGGATAAAAATTATCAAAATTATATAAAACCTATCTAGCTAAGACTAGCATTTAAAATCAAATTTAAAAATTTAGCCCGTACATTTAATCATTTATCATTCAACAACACAAGCACACCAACTGCTCTACTCCACCAGCTCTATCTTTAATATAATACATTGGAGAGTGGTCAAGAAATCTATTTTTTAACTTTTCTTTTGTGCCCTTGGTTTTATCTTATAATCATTTCCCTATCCTTTGCCTTAAACTCATTCATTTTAAGCCCCCAGCAAAAATGAATAATTGTTGATCTATATTTCCTTAATAATTTGGTTTTTATTTTTATTTTTTTCTAACAGGTTCTTACCAAAGGGTTTTTAATAATGAATATTTAAACAAGTTTTTGTCCTCAATTTTAAATTGTCTTCTTTGAAAAATATTCATGCTTCCATTTCGCTGCAAAGATTTATATATAGGCTAAAATCAATGTTAAATAATTATTACATATGGATTTTTTACAATTTTTGTTAAAGTTATTTTTAAATTTCTTTTATTTTTGGTAATTACCTTTTCTTAGTTTTTCTTTGCAGGTGCCTCTCATTATTTACATAATTGACAAGTATGGTTGGCCATGCTAAATGATTGTTGGTAGAAGGTAGTCGTTAATGATGATCTAACATTTTATTACATTTTCCAGAAAATAAAAATTTAAACCGAATTTTCTTATGGAGAAGAGCTTTATTTATTTCAAAAGAAAAACGTTGTACTTTTTTTAAGAGAATGATGCACTATATATATATATATATATATATATATATATATATTTATATTTATAAATTGCATTTTTCATCTTCTTAAACTGTAGCTTGATTTACTGATATATACTATGTAGTACTTATAGCTTTTTATAATAGCCATATGAACTGCATATTCAATACGGCATAGAATAATTTAGTAAACAAATTATATTGTTATCTTAATATCAAAAACAACAAAGAGGTCTTAATATAAAAAATAACAAAAAATTATAATATTTTTATTTTTCAGTAGAACTAATAATATTGGAAGTTTTATGTAGAATGTAATAAAGAAATAAAGTGTCGGTTTCAAGACTTGTCTAAAATCTCATTAGGTTTATACATGTGCAATTTACATATTAATGTAATGTTTTCTTATAGAATTTAATTCCGTAGGTCTATATAGCAATTTTATTTTTACACGGACTTATTAATTTAATTTTAGATTATAAATTTCTATAACTTGGCACATAACGCATATGCGCAGGGTTACTGCCAGTATTTATGAAAATACTCATGCATTGGAACAGGAATATAATATTTGTTCCAAAATATAAATTTAAAGGAGGAAGTATTTGTAATATTATTTGGAAATTACTCTAGAACATGAAAATTAAAAGCAAAATAATAGGTAATGAATTAAAAGTAATACCCTTAATGTTGTTGGCTAAGCCAGTAAGTTCACCGTCTTCATTCATTCTGCCCATCAGCTTACCATTGTTGGTTCTTATCAAAGCTGTTAATGTACAAACATGATAATGCTGCTTCTGTATATATAGGCTTTGTATATTTAACTAAAAACAAGGATGTGCAGAACTCAAAGCGTGCTTAGGGCCCAGTTCATGGCAAAAAGCTTGCTGAATTCATTCTTCGGAATTCAACAATCCCCGAGAAGATTACTATATCCCAACTTACTCAACACAAGACATGAGTAACATCTAGCCAAAATGCTAGTGCCGGGCTCTCAACATTTTCTAAAGCTGCCAAGAAAAAAGGAAATATTTGATTTTGTCATCAGAACACAGACTCCACAGCTGCAGTCACTGCTTCAGGCCCCCCGAGCTCAAGCAACTGTAACACCAGCCCACACTCACCCCACCTCTTCAATCCAGTAGCCAACTTCTTCAACGTCCCAACTTTCACTCTCGAAACCCACACTGGCACAACCCGAACCAACAACCCAATAAAACACAACACATAAGCCTTCCACAAGGCGGGCCCACACCCCAACACCATGTCTCCATCCATAACCTTAACAATGAAATCCATATGCATCACAAATCCCCGATCCACCCTCGTTGAACAAACCAATGCAAAAGCCGGCGATGTATCCCCCACCCCCCAAACAAATGCTCCACTTAATATTAACATATACGCCATCGCGTGTCCAATTAGCCAGCTAGTGGGACCCACCTCTTCTTCCTTTGACAAAATAAGGAACTCTGGCAATGTCTCCTCATACAAAATCTGCACCAACCTTAGCTGGCCAGTGATGAAGAGAAGGGTTGCACCCAATTTTGCGGCGTCTTGGACTCTGGCGACAGCTGTGCCAAGTGAAGTGTTTCGGGACTTCAAGCTCGTATTTTTGTCTATAAAGAAAAGATGTACGAGAACATGAGAGAATAATGATATAAATTTATGTCTTAACTTTGCCATAAAATCATGGTAAGAAAAGTAATGATTGCATTTTGATGAATTCTTTACAAATGATTTTCTTTTAGCGTCATTCTTTGAATGGAGAGGTTAGAAAACATTATTTATTTGATTTAATCAATATTTAAGTGCCATCCTCACCTCTCTGTCTTCATTGGAACCATGACAATCACAAATATGGCAGATTACTTATACTATATATACCTTTAACATAATAACAGTATTAAACACTTTTATCAAGAATGCGTAAACCATCTCTTCTTCCATTTTTTCCCTTCGCTAATAACTATCATAAATATTTTCTCATGTAATTTTCGTACCTAATAATTCATTGATTAGATGTGTTAAAATATACGTATGTTTCTCGATTCTTATTATTTAGAAGTCATGATATGTAATTTTAAAAAATATTTTATATGGAATAAGGCCAACTCAAATTCAAAAAAGGCAACAGCACACATGCCAAGATGATGCCACTTGAATGAAGATGCTAGTGCTGCAGCTCATGGTGTGTTCTTGACGTGGGGGACGATGAGTAAACAGTCCTATCAAGAATGTATCAATCACCTTTTTTTATTTATGTTTTTTCCGATGCCTAGAAGAACTTTATAGTTACTATAAATATATTCTCATGTGATTTTTGTATCTAATACTTCATCCAATGGTTAGAAGATAAACAAATATTATGTATACCAAAACTTTAAAATAATGACATGAAATTTGAAACGGCATTTAAAATGGCGTCAGGCCAAGTCAAATCCAAATCATGCAATGAAAAATACTTTAGGGTAAATTACACTTCAATACCTTTAACTATCCCTGTTTTCCCACTAAAGCACCTTAAGGTAATTACAGTAAGCTACCTCTTTAGCTTTTGAGGGAATTTTAGTGAAAAAGTCACTTAAACCCCATAGATTAAAAGATTATACTGCAAACAAACAAAATTATTTAGTTTCATGAAAAAATGTGATAGTTAAGGATATTTTAGTGTAATTTACCAGATAATTTAAGAACATGTATAGATGATACCATTTGAATGAAGATCGTCGGCGAGTTTCTTGGCTTGGTCGATGACGAGACGGAGAATGACACCGCTGGCGAAGCGTGTTTCTTGGAATTTACGGTATGCGTGAAGGTAGAGGAAGCCTGGAGCCATAGGGAGACGGGACCCATTTCCAAGAAGAGCGGCGAGGCTGCAGTGGTTGGAATTGAGGAAAGAAGAGAAGCAACTCTGGATGAGTTGGGTAATGGTGTCTTGGTTGTAAGTGAATGTTGAGCACGTGCAGCCAAAGATGATGTAGTCGTGAAAGCTGCAAACTTTTTGGGTCCATAGTGCACTGATGATTGGCATGCTCGACCAAGGGTATCTGGTGGTGCAGGTCTCTAGGGCTTGGCCAACTACGCCGTTCATGTAGTGGAGGCTCTTCTCGACTTTAAATGTTATGGATAGGCTTACGAGGGCTGCCATTGGTAGCGGAAGCATCGGGGCTGTCCCAGCTAAAGAAAAATTGGGGGAATATGGTTGAGAATTCCAGTATTCATAATTTTGAAATGGAAGGATATGAAGAAAAATCACTTTTAATTAATGAGTTAGGGACTCATTATAAACCCTTGGAGTAAAACAAGTACCAATACAAAATTTCCGTTAAGTGACCGAGGGATAATTGAAACTGGGTTTTCCTGTGTTCAACATCCTGTTATAATAAAGTATTTCAAAAAATAAAAATCCTATTATAATGGTATTAAGGAACTACATCAACCAAATGACTCATACCTTGGTGTCTCAGTTCAGGCCCAAGATAAGTAAACAATGATAGCGCCACCCCCACTATTTGGTTCGCCTATCTCTCAGTTACACGCTACAAATATTTTAAGATTGATATCCCCTCAGTTTTTAGGTCAATAAAATCTACCAATCAGGAACCTCTGCAGTGACGAAAATCAGTGGATGGATCTCCTTGCCACTTGTCGACAGGATGTTTCCCATTTACTTAGCATACGTTTAATTAATGCTTTATTTCTCCTTAGTATGGCAGTGTTATCATTTTGCTGTAACATGATATGAAGCACGGATAGTTGTATATGCCTCACGATTCGTCCCCAATCACGTGTTAGAGTCCAATACTCTCAGAAACTCTCGGATTTGCTCGAACTTGTACATGTCTCGCTAACCTCTCTCGAATCGATGCATCTTCTCTTTCTCTTGATAATCAAGACACTCAAAAGTTTGAAAGTGTATTGAATATCTAGCATAATGTCATTATTTATATTGACTTAATTCCAAAAAACTACGAAATATTTTGCCCCAGTTTCGAGAAACTACCAAATTCTTTCAAAATTACGAGAAACTACTATGGTTAAAAAATTTATAATTTTTTGGTAGTTTATGGCAATTTATTGCTGACGTGACACCTTATTTACGGTAGTTTTTTTTGTAGTTTTTGAAAGTTTTGTGGTAGTTACATGTGGTTTTTGAAAGTTTTGTGGTAGTTTCTTATGTATTTAACTAGAATTTGTAGTTTCTCGTAATTAGGTCAAAATATTTGGTAGTTTTTTGGAAGCCTTATTTGTATTATTATATATTGGTATGTATACCTGAATATGTATTCATATTTAGATAATTTAAAATCGATTTACAAACATATCCAATATCCTAGGATTTTGGAAAATTGAGAATCCACGAATTTGTACCATATCGTATCCCGTATCCGTATTCGAACCCGTGCTACATTAGTTCATATAAAGCCTAATGACTATAACAAGTGATAAGGAACATCAAGCAAAATGACATTAAATTTATTGCCATGTATGCCAAATAGTGATGAGGAGAAATTAGCAGAGTAGGAAAGGAAAACTTACATGCATAACAACCGGGAACATGAACCCCAGCAGATGCAAGAATTTCCTTTACTTCAGATTCAATAAACTTAACATTTGCAGCCGGACTTGGCCAGTCAATTCCATTCATATATACTGGTTTCCAAATACCGCGAGTGATTTCCGCGGACAAGTAGGTGGTTATAGTGGCAAAAGAAGCCGGTAAAAAGTCTACAAGATCTCTTAAAGCTGCAGGAAGTCAAGATTTCTCAAATATAAAATCAGAATTAAAATATGAAACAGAAAACAATATTCTAAGACATTACATGTTATTTGAAAATAGAAAATCTCTTTGAGTTTAGTTGGAAGCAGTAAATACTAAAACAAACTAAAGAAATTTTTGTTCAACGCTTCAAACATGCAGGTTGTCACAATAAGCACTTAACAGCCCTGAGCCACCATATTGTTAATTGCATGAGCAATCTCATGTCCACTTTCTTCAATTAGCACGTCTCTCCCTCCCTCCCTAAGTGTGTGTTTAATTGATTTTGTGTGTATGTAAGAGCTAAATTACTCATAAGTAATTCCAATTTCCGACTTTTGTTGCAACATCTGGCACTGTTTCAATTGAAAATGCTAAATTTGGTGTTTTGAAGAAGAATTACAACATGGGCATATCTTAGGTGCATTAATATTAAAACAATAATTATTTAAATAGCTATTCAACAGCCAACAACTAGAGCATGTACGTATTCCAATTACATAATGATGAAAATAGATGTTTAAGTAAGAGCACGTGGAGTATAAAGTGGCACTTTAGTAAATTTCCTGAAGTGGTGGTCAAAAAGTCAAAACCATACATTGATTTTTGGACGATTGGCACCAGTCATATTCATCTCCATGTCCTAAACTATAAATACATCGATTTTTATGGCGTTCCATTGATTCAGGGTTGTGAAATGTTCTATTGTCAGAATACCATTAATTTTGCAATCATCACATACAAGATCAAATGGTATCCAAACTACATGAATATTGTAAAAGTATTTAAGGACATGGAGATCAAGATCGCCTATGCCGAGTGTTATAAACTGATGGTCTAATGTAGGAAATTTCCTACAATGGCAATGTAAACTACGTTTTTTTTTCCTTTTTCTAAACAACTTGTAATAATTTAACGTTGAAAGTAGCTATTTGTTCCATCGAATATCTTCATTCCGTCCCAACATTTCAAAGAAGCCTAACCTTACCGAACCTCCTTTCCTACCTCGTAGCATACAATGTTTCCTTTTTCTTTCCACATATCGTAATGTAACACATTTTAAGTTACCTCGTGCAAGAAAGAGAGATCCTTCATGAGACACATGGAACCAATTTCGTATCCAAATCCAAAGATAGGCACTTAAACTAAAAATTTCTTGCTTACTAGTTGTTCTACATCAGATGGTGAGCCTAAAACTAAAAAAGTTCAAGAAAATGACCATGAGTTTTATTTCAAAGCATCAAGTAGCACAAAATGAAATGGAAGGCACAAAGTAGCATGAAGTTGAGATTAATGGGATGGGTGTACTATTTGAGAATCCTTCTTTATCCATATACAAAATTTGATAGTTGTGAAATATCTTAGGCTTTAGATCTATACTTGTTTTCGGCTCTCCAATTTGTGGCTATATATATGGGGGAGTGCTCCATTGCAAATCGGTCCGTGTTTTTTAAAAACGGGAACTCTCGGCCTACGGCATATTTTAACGATCCGATCTGTTCAAGTTAATCACCTTACCCTCAAATATATGTATATGAAAAATCAAAGGATTTAAAGCCCTCTAACCTATGCATCGATGGGTGCAAAAATAAATTTCTTTCGATAATGCAACATAAACTTCATCCGATACATAGGTTAAAGATCTTGAATTTTTTTGATTTTTCATATACATATATTTGAGAGTAGGATGATTAACTTAAACGGACCGGATCGTTAAAATATATTGTAGACCGAGTTTCCGTTTTTAAAAAACGCGGACCGATTTGCAATATGTGTGTGTGCGTTTTTTTAAAAACGGGGACTCCGGATCTACGTCATATTTAATGATCCAATCCGTTCAAGTTGATCACCCTACCTTTAAATATATATGCATGAAAAATCAAAAAATTTGAAGACCTCGACCTTATAATGGATGAAAAAATGAACATTTTTCGATAATGCAACATAAACTTCATCCGATACCTCAAATATATGTATATGAAAAATCAAAGGATTTAAAGCCCTCTAACCTATGCATCGATGGGTACAAAAATGAATTTCTTTCGATAATGCAACATAAATTTCATCTGATGCATGGGTTAGAGATCTTCAAATCCTTTGATTTTTCATATACATATATTTGAGGGTAGGATGATCAACTTGAACGGACCGGATCGTTAAAATATGTTGTAGACCGAGTTTCCGTTTTTAAAAAACACGGACCGGTTTGCAATATGTGTACGTTTTTTAAAAACGGGAACTCTGAATCTACATCATATTTTAACGATCCGATCCTTTCAAGTTAATCACCCTACCTTTAAATATATATGCATGAAAAATCAAAAGATTTGAAAACCTCTAGCTTATACATCAATGGGTGCAAAAATGAACATTTTTTGATAATGCAACATAAACTTCATCCGATGCATATGCTAGAGCTCTTCAAATCCTTTGATTCTTCATACACATATATTTGACAGTAGGAGGATCAATTTGACGGATCGTATCATTAAAATATGTCGTAGATCGGAAGTTCCCGTTTTTAAAAAATGCAGAATGGTTTGTAATGGATCACTCCTATATATATATATATATATATATTGTTGTGTTATGAATATAATTGGCTTATATAGTGGGAACTAAAGCTAGTACAATCAATTATATTCATAACACAACAATATATATAAATATAGTGGGAACTCATATTCTATTATATCAATAACATTATTTCTTTTTAGTTCTTTTCATGGTATCGGAGCACAATAAAAGTCGGCACGGTCACGACCGCATCCACGGGAACCATGACCATGAGCAAGCAGAGGGGGCGACCACACGATTGATATAAAAATAAACAGGTAAGACCGCAAAATTCCACAATCGTTTAGGGACATGCATATGCAAAAGAAGATAACAAACTATCTTAAATAAATATCGGTTCTTTCGTTCAGCAATCCCATTTTGCCGAGAAGTATAGGAATATGAAGTTTGATGCAATATGTCATGTATCTACAAAATGCATTAAATTCCATGCTAATATACTCCTTAGCATTATTTGAATAAAGAACTTTTACCGAAATACTAAATTGATTAGTAATCTCAGCTACAAAGATTCTAAACGTAGACAAAAGCTCAGACCTATTATACAGAAGATACAATTAAGTCATGTTTGAAAGATCATCAATAAATATCACAAAATATTTATAACTAAACACATTAGAAATTTTAAAAGGACCCCAAATATCAGAGTGAACTAAAGCAAAAGGTGTCTCTTATTAACCAGAGAAAAAGAGGAGCGATAATTCTACTCAAGAATACAGGACTCATAACTAAATTCTGATAAATTAAAAGAAGATAATATGGTACGTAAAAAAGAAAGAGGGGATGACAGATAATATGATTGCACTCCAATATATTTCCTCTTCGGCTCAACCGGCAGACATCCTTACCAAATCTCTTTCTCTACCGGTTTTCACCCGTCTTCTATCTAAACTCGGCATGATTGATATCTATACTCCATCTTGCAGGGAACTGTTATGTATATAATTAGGTTTAGTAGCTTTAGTCCCATATAACCTGTATTAGAAGAGATGGTCTATCACACCTCTTATATATATGTAGCAGGAACTCATATTCTATTATATCAATAAAATTAGTTCTTCTCTTTTCATGTCGAAATGTGTGAATTAAAACAGTCCCACATAGAAAAAATTATGAGGTATATAAGTATAAAATATAAGATGAACCAAACCTAAAAAAGGCTTGAGCCTTATTAATGAAAACCACTTATATCAAAAACCCGTGTACACCCATAAATAAAATATATAAGCGCCCCCATTTTCTTGAAAATATATATATAAATCTTTACATGGTATCAGAGCCCATAAAAAAATGCATTGGGGCCTCAACAATAACTCTGAGAGATGCAGGTTATAAGCACAAAAGGTGCCTCTAAGAGACCTAACTCTACTGGTGTTGTACTTTTCACATGACAATCAACAAAATGTGATGGTTGCACGTGAAGGGGGTGTTGAAATGTGGATTAAAATAGTCCATATTGGAAAACCTATGAGAGGTACATGGGTATAAAATATAAGATGGGCCAAACCTCAACAAGGCTTGAGTCTTATTATTGGAACCCACTTATATCAAAGGCCCGTATACACTCAAAAATATAAATATATAATCTCCCCCTCGTTCTTTAACACACACACATATCCTCTGATTGCTTTTAATTTTCTTTTCCTAGTGTAGCGATTCAGACAATATAGATCAACTTGAACTAAGAAGACTCCAATTTAAACGGTTTATCATTGTATCTGAATCTTTAGAAGGAGCAAGTTTATCTTTCTCTTTATTGGATTTGAATGGAATGGATTTACTTCCAATTCATTTCAGAAGGAGGCAACTCTATCTCTCCGTTTCTCCATCCTTACATGCATGTTTTTTGCTGCATGTGTGTGTGGGGGGGGGGCTAAGCCAACCCCAAAAGTTTGGGATAAAAACTTTAACTGCGTCTGTGATAACAGTCATCCTAATTAATGTTCTGCACCAATAACCTTAATCGATATATATATATATATATATATATATATATATATATATATATGACATTAATTGGGGGGACACAAAAAAAAAAGGTGTATGTTCCTCTTTTCTGCCTTGATACCTATCCATCAAGCGATTAAAGCTTTAATCATCTGAAATACCATAGCTTTTCGAAACTTAAAGCAAAGGACGGAGATCCCCAAAGTTCCTTGTTTCTGTGTGCATTCCTTCTACATGTCAATATCTTGATGAACAATATGCATCTTCCATTTAGATGACTCATCATTCATCTTCACTGTTATGTGCAAACTCTGAGTAACTAAACATTTTCAAGGTTTTAAATATCGGATATCAGAATTGTATCGGATTGGTGTTTTCTATATCGGATAGTAGTATCGAACGATATATCACTGATACGAGTTGCAAATTAGGCGTTCATATCGGATATCGGTATCGGGCATATCGATATTAGTATCGGGCATATCAAAAATTTCACCATGCAGATTGGATATATTGGTCTACTTTATAACTGAGCATTATATATATTTATTTTAATAAATTTTATAAATATAAAATTTATTTAAAAATCTCAAGATGAGAATATGGGATCGGGTTTAGATATTGTAGTTGTGTATTTGGATTCTAAATGGGTTTTGAGTATGGGTTTGAAGCCCAAAAGGATATAAACCTAGATCTTTTTCTCAAATAAACACAATATCATAGATATTTAAACCGATACGATATACCAATATATGATATTTGTAATATTGGCTAATATTAGGTTAAAACGATAAACCTCCTTATCGATATAAAATTAATCGGTGGATTACCGATACCGATATATCGGCCGATACAACCGATATTTGTTTCACTGAAAATTATAATTATCTACAAAAACAAAATATATGTGCATGTTTGTAGTACTAATGACCTTTAATTAAGTCTCGAGATGAAAGCCTTCCATGAGCGCATCCTGATAAAACAGCTTCAATTACATAGGGAATGGCATCCAAAACTTCCCACGCAGAAAGTGTGGGCATCTGGTATGAATTTTCCTCTGTATTTAAGGGTGAACCGCCGATGCTGCCACTTGAACTCACCGAGTGATCACCAGTATTATTTCCCCCATTTTTCATCTTCCAACAAATCATATTCAGAATCTTGATAGCAACTTGATTAGCTGGGCTTTTACTGCACAGACTTGGAACAGTGGAGGCCAAGCAACCTTCATTTTGAAGATACCAAGATCGTAGTTTTGGAAAAGAGTCGATGTAAATAGGCTGCCCAATTAATTCATCCTTAGCACTTGAAATTTGTAAAGCAATGCGTCTGTTTCGCATTAGTAAGAGATAATCCAAAGAAAATTCTAAGTTTACAGGGCCACCACGGGCTGCTATGCAGTTCTCCTGTGAAGATTTGTAGAATTTCCACAAGCGGAGGAGAAAGAGGAAAGCACATGAGAAGACTGCATAGGTAGACTTCTCATCAGTAGGGCTTGATTTGTGACTTGGTGGGGATGGTATTGATCCAAAAGCCTCACAAAGAGGTAGTAAAGCTGCTGCAAGTTCAGGCACCTGCATAGGGATCCTAGCATTTATCAATGCCAAAATAGTCAAAGTAAAGAGCGGTGAAATTATTAACCTCATGTATACGCGCGCGCGCCAAACATGGTTTACCTTATATTCGAAGGTAAAAACAGTTCTTTAGAACAATCTAATCATCTTGCTGCTGCATATATGTTCTTGCTGAGTCACGGGAATTTGGACTCGCATGAGCTAAGCTGCATGAAAAGTAGGTTTTACCTACCTTTCAATTGGAATTTTAGGTTTTTTGAATTGCGATAAGGACGTTTTGTAGAACTTATTGACTTTGAGGCATGCTCCATTGATGAACATTTAAATGGAAAAAAGGCTTAAACTAAGATGATGATGAATTGCTTTGGCTACCAAATTATTAAGTTGAGAAAACGCAAGTTAATGAAGCTGACAAGAAAAAAAAATGTTTCACAAAAGACTTAAGCTTACCATGCCATATAAAGATAGTATTTGCAGGTTATCGAGAGTGTAAACTGCAAATAGTAAAGCACTTAACAAGGACATGTCACCAGTTAAATGATTCCCTATACCATTTCCCGGAAAACCAGGAAGCACTGGAGGAGATAGTAACTTCATCACCATGCGTACCACATGTTCCTGACAAAGTGAGGAGAAAATTAGAACACAAACACCTTGATAAACTGATAGAAATATTAATAACCATATAAAGCAATGAAAACTGACTTTATGGGATCACAAACATCTTAGAATTAAATTGCCTAAAATTCGTTATGGATTCTGTAACATCTTTGATTCGGCAAGAGAAAAAAGGATAAAGAATAATGAGAAGACTTAACAAGTAAACACCAAAGTATTTTTTTAATAGTTGTACCTGTAACCATATATATGAGTTGTATAAGGAATCATTTATTTGTATGCTGTGCAATGATAAAACATGTAGTATGGGTAGGTTGCAACACTATACTTCCTATCAGATTTATATCTGAATACCTTGTCGCAGCTTTGCATCCAAAGTAAGTTTCTGGTTCTTTTCAAGGATCGTTTTAAGCGGAACATCTTTGAAGCAATTTAAGACTGTTGTTAAGAAGAGTGGAATAACAAAAAAATTTAAGGATAGTGCCTAGAAAAATCACCATCATTACCATACGCATCTTCCCTGAGGAGGCAGCTAATATATATATATATCTATATATATATATATATATATATATATATATATATATATATAGAGAGAGAGAGAGAGAGAGAGAGAGAGAGAGAGAGAGAGGTTAATGGAGGAAAGGTGCCATGGGAGGGAATTTCCTCCCATGACGTCGGAAAAATGCACCCTCCATGATTTTTTTCGACGATCGGCATACATCACCTCCATCTTTATCATCTAAGACGTGGATACACCAAATTTCATGTGATTATACCATTTTTTTTACCATTGATTTAGTTGGTGCAAAATTAATGGTTTACCGACAATAGAACTTTTTACATTGCTAATTCAACGGTGAAAAAGTGGTAGAATCATATGAAATTTGGTGTATGCACATCTTAGATGATAACGATGATGATGATGGATGCCGATCGTAGGAAAAAATGGTGGAGGTTGTATTTTTCGACGCCATAGGAGGAAATCCCCTCCTATGGCCTCTTTCCTCCATTATTCTCATATATATATGAAATGTACTGAAAGTTTTCATATATCTGTTTGTCATGAATATTCATGATTCTGTTCCTACAACAGTTTACTCAAAGGAGTAGGCCACCAAGGACAATCAAATACAAAACTAGGACACATCATACATCAGAGTTGATTTCAATTTTCATAGTAATCTGTAGACATGAAATTTTTGGAGGACAGCTGCGGTTTATGTGAATTTACAGCTTTTGTCTACTTGGCTCAGACGCGCTGAAAAGACTTAAAAGTTCTCACTTTGAGTTAAATTCTGAAAAAGACAAGACTAATCCGAGAAGCTCAAATTATATGAAAAATGGAACCAATTCTTTAGTTTCCTTAGGCCACTGGCCATCCGCAGGGAGTTTTGGGCTTAATACTGATATTTTAGCAACACATTTAATAAATCTAAGTGTGGTGTTTGAGACTATCAATGTACCTGGACGCATGTGTGTGCAATTAATTTTAGTGTTATGCTACAACAAATAATTTTATTGTTATAATTATCTCAAGCCTGAAAATCGAAAGCATGAACACATCACATATAAATTATAACGCGTAAATCTTAACAAAAGATTAGGACCAAACTGGCATGATTGATACACAAAAAGTTGCATCAATTAAACATGCAGCATCCATTCAGATACAAATCTGATGAGTCCTATGTCAAGGCCAGATATTCAATATAACTATATAACTATAATACCCTGCTAATTCTTGGCCAATTTATTGGATTGAGCCACAAACGGAGGAAATTAAAGGTAATTGATTCTTTTAGCCATGATTAGATGGGCCTTGTCTTCATGCCAGCACATTTAGAAGGATTTGGAGCCTTTAACACACTGTAGTACTATGTAACAAGGAAGACTAGAGAAAGATCAGCATAAAGGACATACTTGAATATTCCAACCACATTTGAGAGATGCACCACATAAAATCTTTACGGCAGCCGGCTGCTCTTCATCACACCCATTTAGTGCAATATGATATAATTTTTCAAGTTCCATGACGCTGAAGCAAGTAGTATTTCCATATAACAACATAGCAATAGCAAACCAAAAATATAATTAATACATGTAAAGAAATCAAGCATCAGATGAGGCATGTAAAGTCAACATACAAGGATTTTAAAAGAAGGAAACCTCAAAGCAGGAGTCGCTGTTAAAGACTTTCTGAGTGAATCAGTTAGTTGAGCACCCCCCATAAATTTAGACCAAGGAGATTCTTGGACTAAAGTTGAGTTCTTCGATTGAGAAGATGAAATGACATGTCCAGGCCAAAAATAAGCTGATGTGTCAATCAAATTCCTTGCAATGCAGGCTTCAACTATGAGATGCAACATGTTTCCAACTGCCACAGAATTAATGAGTGAAAATATGGAAAGAACAAGGAAGGGAAAAGCGCTTTTGTAGTTTTCATGGAGTTTTGGATGAAAATGATAAGCAAATTAGTCCTTTTAAATTATAACCATTTATTGAAAAAAGCAGAACACAATTGACTGCAACCAAATATTCTGTTGAATTATTTGGTAATATAACATATAAATCTCCAATGAAAAAATTAAGGCTTACACAAAGCCATGGTTGTAAAAAGCGCTAAGTGGAGTTGAGCGGTTGGGTGCCATCTAATGCCTAACCTCCGCCTAAGCATGTTTTTATTTTATATTAAGATTATATTTCTCACACACAGGCTCTTAATCACATAAGGCTGAAACAACTTCAACAATCATTCTAAGTACTTTACAATGCACTTGTAAGTAGATAATGTAATTAGAAAATATACTAAATTTATATAGCAACTTCACATTGAATGGAATACATAATATTAAAAAAATTATAATATATGACATTAGATAAAATATAATGATAATTTGTAAATTTCTAATTAGATTTTTGAGCTTGCAAATTTCATACCTTGGGAGATGAAATTGAAAACAAAAGAGACATGTGTTAGGGGCGGAGCCCGCAAGCGACGAATACACAACACAACTTGGGTCAAAACCCAAATCATGCAAAAATACAATCACGCAATTAAACTACGAAAGACAATATAAATTAAAGTGCAGGAATAAGAAAGCAATCAATCACAAGCAAGATAGATTTGTTAACGAGGTTCACCCACCGTATGGCTAGTCCCCGGCAGAACGGAATCTGCAAACGTCTACTATACTTGAATCAAGTTTACAAACAAGAACAACCCTAGGGGATTTCTCTCAAATCTCTCTATACAAATCTCTCTCGGCCTTTGCCTCTTGTGATGATACTTGTGATGGATACAAATGCCTCACTCATAAGATGTGCTTTTATAGTACCTAGGACATTGTCACTATCTAACAAAGTCGCCACCTATCATTGTCATCACCTAACAATGTCATGAATGTCAAAAGTAGCACCCAACAAAGCCACCACCTATCATTGTCACCACCTAACAATGTCATGGAAGTCAAAAGTAGTACCTAACAAAGTCACCACCTATCATTGTCATCACCTAACAATGTCATGCATGTCAAAAGATGGCACCTAACCATAGACTTTAATTTGCATCAATTTTCAACAAACTCCGCCTTGATGCAAATTCATCACAATCTCGACATTGTCCCACTTGGAGTAATTTTTTTTTGGCTTGATTCTCAACACTAGTAAACTTCACATGATTCCGCTGCTGCTCTCTCCTCATTAAATTTTCATGGAGAGATTCACCAATCTGCAACAGAGATTCGGCTTATCTCTGTCTACTATTTTGGTGAACATATCCGCCGGATTCTTTTCTTCCGCGATCTTCTGCAGTATCAACTCACCATCTTCTAACACCATGTGTATGAAGTGGTACCGCACCTTGATATGCTTCGTCCGAGAATGATATGCTGCATTCTTTGCCAAATGTATTGCACTTTGGCTGTCGCTCCACAAGGTATTGAAGTCTTGCTTCTTACTCAACTCTTCGAGTAACCCTTGTAGCCATATCATCTCTTTGCTGGCTTCCGTGATCGCCACGTACTCAGCCTCCGTAGTTGACAATGCTACCACTTTTTGCAGTTGAGATATCCAACTTACCGCTGTTCCCCCAACTGTAAATACGTATCCCGTTGTGCTCTTCCCACTATCTCGATCACCCGAGTAGTCCGCATCAACGTAACCTTGCATCTTTAGAGAGTCGCCCCCGAAACATAAGCAGTGACTAGACGTACCCTTAAGATACCTCAAAATTCACTTCACCGCATTCCAATGCTCCTTCCCCGGGTTTTGCATATGCCGGCTCACAACTCCCACTGCATGTGCAATATCTGGTCTCGTACTCACCATTGCATACATTAAACTCCCCACAGCAGAAGCATAAGGCACTCTTGCCATCTCGTCTTTCTGCTCTTGAGTTGTCGGGCAAAACTCCTTCATGAGTTTGAAATGTTTTGCTAAAGGCGTACTCACCGGTTTTGACTTGTCCATGTTGAACCGCTTCAAAACCTTCTCGATATAGTCGCTTTGTGATAACCACAGCTTCCGCTGCTTCCTATCTCGAACGATCTTCATGCCCAAAATTTGTTTGGCCGCTCCCAAATCTTTCATGGAAAACTTTTCAGCCATCATCTTCTCCAGACTTTGAATTTTCTCGAAGTTCGAACCTGCTACCAACATATCATCTACATAGAGTGATAGAATGATATAGTCTCCATCCTCAAAAGTCTGAATATAGACACAGTGATCTGACTCACCACGCACAAATCCCGTCTCTAGCATGAACTGATCGAATTTGAGATACCACTGCCTTGAAGCTTGCTTAAAGACCGTACAAGCTCTTTCGCAGTTTACACACCATTGATTCTTTTCCCTTCACCTCGTATCCCGGTGGTTGCATCATATAATTCTCCACCAAATCTCCATGAAGGAACACTGTCTTTACATCAAGCAGCTCTAAGTGCAGATCCTCCACCGCCACAATACTAAGGATCACTCGAATTGATGTCATTTTCACCACAGGGGAACATATCTCTTGATAGTCAATTCCTTGCTTTTGCGCATATCCATTGACTACCAAGCGAGCTTTGTATCGCTTCACACCATCGGCCTCATCTTTTATTCTGTACACCCACCTATTCAGTAACGCTTTTCGACCTTTGGGTAGCTTCACTAGGTCCCACGTGCGGTTCTTCTTCAAAGAATCCATCTCCTCGTCCATAGCTCGCTCCCACTGCTTACTAGCACCGTCTTGCGTCGCCTCTTCAAGGGATTCAGGCTCTTCCGAATCCGTGTACAAAATGAAGTCGGTCACAAGTCTTTCAGGTAGTCTCCTTTCTCTCGTAGATCTCCTCAAAACCGGTATATCTGGTTGCTGAACATGGTCGCCATCATGTTCTTGAACCCGATCCTGCACTGCAGCTTCCTCCATGTTTTGATCCCCACTTGTAGACACCTGATTGTTCTCTTGAGTTCCGTCTAACTCCACGAACTCAGATACAACACCATCTTTGGCTTGCTTTTCTTCTCTATATAAGTGCTGCTCATCAAAGACAACGTTCCGGCTTCGTATTACTTTCTTACTTGTGTAATCCCACAGCCGATATCCGAACTCGTCTCCACCATACCCGATGAAAGCGCACTTCTTAGATTTGGAGTCAAGCTTACTCCTTTCTGCCTTATCAATCAAAGAATATGCAATACAGCCAAATACTTTAAGGTGCAAATAGTTGACCGGTTTACCCGACCAAATTTCTTCTGGAATGCCTCCATCAAGCGCACTTGCCGGGTTTCTGTTGATCAGATACACAGCAGCATCGACAGCTGCTGCCCATAAGAATTTTGGCAGATTCGCATCCAAGGTCATGCTTCGCACTCGCACTAGGATCGTTCTGTTCATTCTTTCAGCGATGCCATTCTGCTGTGGCGTCCCAGGTACCGTCTTCAACCAACGAATACCCTTTTTCGAGCAAAACTCCTCGAACTCTTGGGTGCAGTATTCCCCGCCATTATCGGACTTTAGGCATTTAACCTTCATCCCCGTTTTGTTCTCCACCTGCGCAATCCAGTGTTTGAAGATGCCAAACACATCGGACTTTTTCTTCATCGCGTACACCCATGTCTTCCGACTTGTATCATCGATGAACGTCACGAAGTACCGATTTCCTCCATAAGACTCCACCGAGGCCGGACCCCACACGTCCGTATGCACCATCTCTAGTTTCTTGGTTTTTTTCGCTACGCCTCCAATTTGAAATCTGAGCGCGCTTTGCTTCCCACAAACGCAGCTCTCGCAAAACCCCAACTCCACCTTTTCCAGCCCCGAAAGAACACCCTTGGCTTGAAGAATTTTCATGTTCTTCTCGCTGAGGTGCCCCAATCTTTTATGCCACAACGAAGTCTCCGAATCTTTCTCCGAACTGGTCGTCAATGCAGCCGAGCTTCCGCTGCTCCCATTGAATGAGTACAATGAACCGCTCAGCTTGTCCCTTGCGACCACCAACGATCCTTTAGAAATCTTCCATTGAGAATTCCCAAACGTTGTAATAAACCCTTCGTTGTCTAGCTGACTTGTGGAAATCAAGCTTTTCTTCAAATCAGGAATATGACGAGCATTCTTCAATTTGATTTGACCATCTTCTGACGGTTGCAAGATGATCGTCCCTTTTCCAACGATCTTACACGATTGACCGTTTCCCACCGTCACATGTCCAAGATCGCCCTGAACATACTCGCTAAAGCGGTGTCTGCCCGAAGTGCAATGAAAAGAAGCCCCTGAATCTAGGAACCAAGTATCCGTCTTTGTATTCTCGCTTGCCGATAGACAAAGACTTTGTTCCCCTTGTTCTTGTGTAGATACCACATTCGCTTCCTTTTCATCCGTCTTCTCATCTGAGCCTTTCTTCGGAAGCCTACATTCACTTCTTCTATGGCCCTTCTTTCCGCAATTCCAACAGGCGCCTTGGATTTTTCCTTGAGATTTACCTCGGCTTTTAGACTTGCCCCTTTTCCATTTTGCCCTTTCCATTGTTCTGCCACGATTCTCCACCGAAAGTGCAGAAGTTCCAGAACTCCCACTCACGGACTTTCTTCGCATCTCATCGTTTAATATGCAGCTTACCGCATCATTAAACGTGAGAATCCCCGAGATAGAGTTGCTAACCGCCATCACTAGGTTCTCCCAACTCTCTGGCAACGAACATAGAAACAGTAGGGCTCGAATCTCGTCTTCAAAGATGATTGAAACGGACTCAAGTTGGCTTGTCACGCTGTTGAACTCGTTCAGGTGCTTTATCACCGAACCATTCTCTACCATCTTCATGTTGAAAAGCTTCTTCATCAAAAATATTTTATTTGATGTCGATGGCTTCTCATACAACTTCGCTAACGTCGTCATTAGCGTCTTAGTTGTTTTCTCCTTTGAGATATTAAAGGCCACCTGCGGAGTCAACGACAATCTGATCGTTGCCGGGGCTTTCCTATCCAAAAGGTTCCACTCCTCATCGGTCATCTTCTCGGGCTTTTCTCCTAGCAACGGAAGATATATATCCTTTTGGTATAGACAGTCTTCTAACTGCATGCGCCACCAACCGAAATTGTGACCATTGAATTTCTCGATTCTTATCTTATCCTCTGCCATCTTTCGTCTGTATCGCAGCAAACCCGACCTCCTCCTAGATCTGAACCAACGCCTTCAAAACTATAATCTAAGAAAGTGGGGAAGAGGACACAAGCGTCGTTACCCACCGTTACCTAGATTATAGAATCGAAGAACCCTAGGTTCTCTTAACCTGGCTCTGATACCAGTTGTTGGGAGGGGGAGTCGATACACGGAACAGTGCTCGCGACAAAACCCAAATCACGCAAAAATACAATCACGCAATTAAACGACGAAAGACAATATAAATTAAAGTGCAGGAATAAGAAAGCAATCAATCACAAACAAGATAGATTTGTTAACGAGGTTCACCCACCATATGGCTAGTCCCCGGCAGAACGGAATCTGCAAACGTCTACTATACTTGAATCAAGTTTACAAACAAGAACAACCCTAGGGGATTTCTCTCAAATCTCTCTATATAAATCTCTCTCGGCCTTTGCCTCTTGTGATGATACTTGTGATGGATACAAATGCCTCACTCATAAGATGTGCTTTTATAGCACCTAGGACATTGTCACTATCTAACAAAGTCACCACCTATCATTGTCACCACCTAACAATGTCATGGATGTTAAAAGTAACACCTAACAAAGTCACCACCTATCATTGTCACCACCTAACAATGTCATGGAAGTCAAAAGTAGCACCTAACAAAGTCACCACCTATCATTGTCATCACCTAACAATGCCATGCATGTCAAAAGGTGGCACCTAACCATAGACTTTAATTTGCATCAATTTTCAACAACATGTAGGGTGTTTTTCGCCACTTCATTGAGATGGATGTGCATTCAGGCTTGTACAGATTTCCTATGCCCATTACAGGCAGGGGTTTATTGATTATAGGGTTCTAATCTCCAGTGGTCAAAACAAAGCTGCTGTTAATTACCTCTCGTTTCGACACGAGAGTACCTCAGATTAACGGGTCCCGCATACCATGCGAACTCACTATAAAATATGCGCATTTGTGGAATCGTGTTTAAAAACGCTCTTTAGACTTGCTTTTAACATTACAGGGTCATGCTGCCCAATCAGCGGGGATGGGGCTCAAGGGAGCCAGCGGCCCCCTTGCTGGGCTCGAGGCCGTGCCCCGAAAGGATTTTTTTTGCGGCATAGAAATGTAGGAGTGTTTGAGCTGAGTCAGGTGGCTATACGACGTGAGAGAGTGACTCTATGGGTGCAAGTTCCTCTATGGGGGTTCCCGCTTGAGGGTTCCTCCATGGGGAGCAAATATTCCCCTTGCCGGGATATCCGGGGTGGAGACTCCCCTCTGCGGGGGTAACCGAGGAGGAGATTCCCTTTTGCATGGATTTGGGGGGGTGGGGGTGCGGACATCCCTTTTGGGGATATCCACCAACGAACATAGGCGCACGGGTTCATCGAGGTTCTATGATTAGAGATGCTTGCTCACCCCGAGAGTTCTCACTTCTCTTCAAGTTTGATGAAGAAAAATGGTTCTTTTATTTAGTTTTGATCTTGGATCTTGAGCTTTTGGGATAAACTTTTTCTTGAGAAGATCGGTTTTCTTTTAATGAATTATTTTAGGGAATAAGATGAAGTAGAGAAGATAAGGACGACCCAAAAAAGCTTTCTTTTCTTTTGGGTTTCTATTGAGAAAGAAGATGAGATAGGATCTCACCTCAAGGAGATGGAGGTCCAAATCCCTAGAGATTTGGAGAGAATGAAAGTTGTTATCATTTTCTCTTTGGATGGGGTTTAAATACCCCTTACATTTTAGCATTTTAGCATTTCATTTATAAAATTTGGCTTTTTGCCTGTTTCTTGTACATTTATTCCTAATTATCTTCATTTTACCTCTACATATTACATTTTTCTTCTCTTGGGCTTGGATGGGCCGGCTTCATGGGATCCTTTATCTTCTTTAAAATGCATTGCATTTTTCGGCGTCAACAAGATATAATAAGAATATAAAATGATTTGTATAAAATTACTTAGAAGACCGACGATCCTTTTGGAGATTTGAGAGGAGAGTGGCGTAAGAAAAGACCGCCCATCCTTTTGGAGAGACGACATCGACAAAAAGGAGACCGAAGAGAGGAGAGTGAGAGGAAGACAAACATACTTCTTGGTTTCTTCATTCATTAATTTGAAAATAGATCGAGACATGTATTATATTTTAGAATGGATTTTGGGTCACATATTTTTAGAAAAAAACCTTAAACGTGACCCATAAAGTTTGTATTATAGCCCACTTAAGCACCCAGCTGGAAGAGCCTATTTAACAGCTTAAAGCATGCAGACCGTTTAATGCAGCCGCTTCGGGGCAAAGCGGAGCAGCTTGGGACCGCTTCCGTTTAGGCGAGAGACTAGACCATTTTTTAGAACATTGCACAAAGCCGTTACACCAAATGTTTGGGGTCAGCTACTTGAATCTCAACTTATATTTCAACTTCAATTTACCTTAAAATTCGGATTAAGGTTCAAACTAAAAATCCATCAGATCATCTAAATTCCAACTAAATGCAGTAAAAGTGTGAGATTCATGAATTACTCTGTTGACTAGAAGTGGACACAAATATCCGACGGGTGGAGAATTAAATTCACCACGTCAACATGCTAATAAGCTTGAAGTAGTAGAAGATAATAGTAAGCTGCATGCCAATTACACAGCTATCACCTTCAACACGGAATTTAAATTTATAGGTTAGATCGTAATAAACTAAATTAAAATTCTTGTAAATTCAAATGAATTTACATCCTGATTCAGTTGGAAGCAAATAAACAGCATGTGAGCCTTGGATAAAGATGTTGGAAACCTATCACGTGCTGAAAACTAACCATGACAAATCCTTGATTGATATGTAACGGAAAATATAAGATATACACTTTAGACCATAGGCTATATGATTGGTATGCAGTGCACAACTGTATGGACCAGGCTGTAAAATTATGTCTATAACTCCACAGCGAGAAATAAAAATTCCTTCTTGCCATCAAAATGGTAGATCCTAAATCGTCAAAATAAAACTGAGATTCTAAAACTCTAACCTTTAAGAAAAGCTAACCTGCTCTCACAGAAGTATGGCTATTGGAGACAGGACTGAGATTACCACCCCCGGCCTTGAAATTTGAGATGAAAGTGGCTGCTTTTGAAGCAGCATCATTAGCTGCATTTACAACTGCTGGGGGAGGTGATAGAAGCCCAGAAAACTGTCCTAATACCTGAAGAGATAAAATTAATTCTCGTCTTCTAGAGCAAATTTTATTTTGTTCCATGCCATGACCATCAGCATCTGAATATGCACTAGTTTCACCTTCTTCCATTACAAGTGGAACAATTGCCAAGGGAACAATAGATAAGAGCATGCATAGTCGTGGCTCAAGGCGAGGTACAGGTCCTTCCCAAGGCACATGATCCTTCAAATATAAGCATGCAAGTTGATGAATATCAACAGATTGAAGAGTAAAAAATATGTTGGTTTCCAAATTGATAAATGTAACAGAAAAAGGTAAATCTCAACTCGCTGCAAAAGCCGAAGAGCTGAAATCCACAAAGCCTGGAATGTTTCCTGCCAGCTTGCGCGATTGATTGCTTGGAGTGACTTTGTCAATTCTGTAAATAAGTAAAAGAAACAGGATTTAAAAGAAGCTTGAAAGTTTTTAAGAGTTTCTTTACACTTTAAAAACAAGGAGGAAAAAAGGGGGAAAGACTTTGTGGCAAGAACCTGTAAATACTTCGATAGCAGATTGAGGATTTTTCCAATCCATTGCATTCTCCATATATACATCTAAAGAAATCCAACATGAAGCCCTACCAGCTCCATTACTATAACAAGAAAAGGCATCACAGGTTGGGGCATCAAGAAGAATTCCAGGAAGCTGGTGTTTATTTAACTTGTATGGCCCGGTTATAATTTCCTGTGTGTTTGCAGACAATTTAACTAAAATATGTCTTGCAGATACAAAACACTGTGATGTTGATCTATGAGCTTCGATAAGTCGCAATCTTTGCATTAGATTGTTAAACTCTTCAGGCCTAGAAATTGCAAGAAAGTTTCATCAATAGTCAATTCTTTAAACAAGATTCAAGACTAGTGTATTCAAATTTCAAAAGTTAAAATGACATCGATAAAGAACAGCTAGTTAACCGGGGACATGAATTTTAACTTTAAAGCTTCCATGAGTTTACAAGTAAAAGATTAATGAACAACTAGATAAGACTGGCATGGTGATCTTGGAAAATATTCATCCTACATCAGTCGAAAGCGAACTCTCAACCATTTCTTTGATGATAATAATATTCATCTTTATCTTCGTGTTGTAAACATTGACAGATCGAAAATCATGCAATTTGAATATTCCTTACTTTTGCATTGGATGGTTGGAAATTTGACGGGTTACCACTAATAAAAAAATTTCCTATTCCCTATAAATCAATGGTTAAAAGTATCAAACACGTGAAAATTGGTGTACATGTATTTTAGACTTTGAAGATCAAGATGAGCCAAGGTTGTAAAAAGTGTTGGGCGGTGTTGGGCGGTAGGGATATCGCCAAGGGCCTAGGTGCCTAAGCGCCGCCTAGACGACAACTAGGCAGGTGTTTTTGGAAGGATCCTGATTATGAGGATCTCTGACCTGCTCAGAAACAGCTCAGATCTGCAAGGTAGTCTAGGAGGTTAGACTCATGTGCACATGTTCTGCTTCTATTGGAATACTTCGTTCAAGGAAGAGGGGCTTTGGTTTCACTTCGCTTAATACGTCAATTCGAAACGGTATCACATCACCAGTTTCGATAGTTTAGGGAAAGCAAGTGCTTTGAAGTGATTAACAATAATCCTTTCTTCGTGGCTGGGAGAAAGAGCAGGCGAAACGACTAAAAACCTTACAAACACATGCCTGAAAGTTGGATATGCTGCCAACCATCAAGGACAAGATCCCTTTTCAAAACATGGATCCGTTTTGGAAACGTGGAATATCAGAGAAATTCAAATTAGGTGAGGCTTAGAAGGAAAGAAGTCCAAGGGGGGCCCAGCTTTTCTCACAGACCTCAAACATAGATATCCAGATTTGTCTGAATCAGTCAGATAGAATGATTGTTATGTCTCCTAAGCATGTTTACTTTTATCCACGACAATCATGAAAGAGATCCAAACACAACTTCGGAATTAAGTATGCTTGAGTGATAGTAGTGCCTGGATGAGCGACCTCATTCTTTATGTATATCATGCCTAGAAGATGAATGCAGTCAAGTAAACAAATATCATCTCATCCGGCCTACCTAGAATTTTCTATGTCTAAAAAGGCTTTGACTTTTGAGGATTGCTCCACAGTGATATAAGCTTAAGTTGTAAGGCCACCAAGTTATGTTTCCCACCCACCAATTGCCCAGCTAGGTTTAACGTCAAGCCCCACACCTTTAGCTGGTTTTCACTAGGCTACAGTCAAACATATCAAACGTTCCAAGCAATGCAGCTTTCTCAATGTGGAGTTGTGATCCATAGGTGAAAATCATATCTGAATGAAAAGGATGTCAGATCATGATAATCACAATGATGATGATAATGATGGCTGGTTTTCTCTTGTCTTGTATTTATAGTTGTTAGCATATATCACCGTAATAACGAGATATGCACAGATGAACAAATCAAGATAAGTCAGGAGTCGGTAAGGATAAAAAAAATTCAAACACATACAAGAAAGAAAGAATACAGTATATAGTGCATACTTATTAACATGAATGAGACGTAGAAATGCTTTGGCCTTTTTGTTTGCAGTAATTTTCTCCAAAACCTCCAGCGTTCTAAAAGAGTTAACTTCACGCAGTTGTTCACGATGTTTATTTATCATATCATCTGAATATTTATTACCATCTGCATCCATAACTTGATGCACCTCGTCAGGATATCTACTTTGTTTGTCAATAGATTCAACCTGCAAACCCCAGTCTTCAAGTATTCCATCTAGTAAACTCATCATGGCACTTAAAAGAAAGAAGATCAATAGGTGCTCGTAGTCTATTTTCTGAATACCATATGTATGTGAAAGCTGCAAAGCACCATCAACAGATTTTGTTATCCTACAACAGGGAAATTCATACAGCATAAGTGACCTTACTAGAGTAGAGGAACCTTATAGCTAATGAAAGACGCAAATAACAAACACTTCAATCGCAAATATTAAATACAACCTAATAAATTAAACTTACGCTAGTTAACTGGTTTCTGAAAAGGACACCATGTTAATTGCAAAACTCAAAACTGTCCCTATTCTCTGTTAAAAAGGATTCAAAATATTCGAGAAATTTACACAATATGTTGAGAAAGAATTGCATCCCTGTCAAAAAGATGAGAGAAAGCAATATATATCTAGCTTGAAAATTTTGTTATTAATAGGTTGATAAAGTGTATAAAAAAAGACAGCTTTTATTTAAGGCAAGATCAAAGAATTAAATTGCCAAATAAATTCACAGATAAGGCTCAAGAAATATTTTCAACCAAAATCATCCAAATCTATCACCAAATATTTTAGAATCAATAAGATCCACCCTTCTCCTTTTTTCTACAAAAAAAGAAAAAATGAGAAAAATCCTCATCTCTCGAGCCCTCCACATCATCTCCCTCACCTTTCAAGCCCTCCACGTCATCTCTCTCTCTCTCTTCCCTAAAATACAAGTAATTGTTTATCTAGAACCTTCCATATCATCTCTCTCAATACACACACACACACTCTCTCTCTCTCTCCCCTAAAAAACAATTAATTGTTTATTTCGAACCTTCCATACCATCTCTCTCATTTTATATATATATATATATATATAGGGGTTGATTAGAGGACCCTCTTCCATTTTTTTAAAAAAATAAATAAGACTCTAGAACCCTCATCATTTCTCTCCCCCATGCTAAATTTTTTAAACTAACACGTGCGACGCACGTGCATAAATTCTAGTAATATTAATGGCAATTAAACTAGGGTTATTATTACTTAAATTACCAAGACTACACTTGTCGCTCTTTACAATGTCCCTTGAGTTGGACCACATACATCATATGCTTCTAGTCTGTTACAAATATATTTCACTCTAAAACCCCAAGTGGTTTTGTAATCACATTAGCTAAATGAACTTGTGACTTTACGTGTACTGTCTTGATGACTTTATCTACAGCCATTTCTCCAAAACATAGCAGTCACTTTCAACGTGCTTCAATTTAAAGCAATTTTAATACCTTAAGAGGAGAGAGGATCTGTCTACATGTATAATGTATACTAGAGCTAATCTAGGGACACGGGAACCCCAAAGAATCACATGCATTCAATTATTTCCAAATTTATCCTTACACCAACCTCACCCCAAATTCGGTGGGCACTATACCTTCCTTTCCTACATCATAATTCCAAATTTATCATCTCACTTCTTTTCAACTAATTCCAAACTAATTCTTATTTTAGTAGGCCCTACAGCTTAATTCCCAACGTTTTATGATGTTAATTCCATACAAATCCATGCTTTTCAACCAATTCCTTTACCCGAGCCACTCCCACTTCCAATAAACGCATGTATCCTAAAAGAGTAAAAGGTAAAATGTGTCATCTTCTTTTCTATTTATTACTAGTTTGTCCCTTGAATGCAGATTATGTGCGGCAAAAATTGGGCATTGTATTTGCATTATTTCGTTTGTGCCCCTACATCCAACAAACTCCCTTTTTTTGATCTTTGGATAGTGATAATCATTAACAAAATAAAAAATCACATTTTCATAAATCAATATATCAAGTATTCTTAATAACTGACTATGCTTTAGGAAAAAACTATAATTGTCTTAGCCTCTTGTGTCCGGTTATTAAAAAGAAAATGATAGAATTATTAACTCACAAAATTGCTTATAGGATGTCCGGAATGTGCCATTTCTCTCTCCCCTGCTCGGCTGCATTGCAACCCGAATTTTTGAATAATTTATCCAGATTTCGACAACTCAACAACAACATAACAATTGTATGTTCTTTTGTTAAATTAAAGTAATTTCAATCTTGCACACCACATAACTTAAGGCATAATCCAGTTTGTATCTTTAATTGGAACCAATTATTGGGTCTAAGTTTATATATATATATATATATATATATATATATATATATATATATATATATAGCTCAGTCACTGTAAAAAAAATTTATTTTCCCATTACATCCGGGCTATTTTGTCCGCATTTGCTTGTCGTTCCGTTCTGGGAAAATTGTGGAACCCCCAATTTTTCAATAATTGCAAAAAGGCCCCTCTAATGTCCAGCCCTTCTTCGTCCTCTCATGGAAAATTTCACAAAGGCCCCTGATTTCCCTGTAATTGCAAAAATACCCCCCAAAATCTTCAAAAATCTTGAAAACCTTGGGGAAAATCTCTAAAAATTCTTGGGAGAAATCTTGAAGATCTTTAGAACAATCTTGAAAAAAACTTGCGGCGATTCTTTAAAATCTGGAGAAATATCTTCAAAAAATTCATGTTTCTCCCTTCCAGGTAAATTTCTATATGGCCCTTCCAAATCTTGAAAGAACTTGAAATTCTCGGGAAAAAACTCAATAAAGTTTTCCGAAAAATCTTGAAAATATGGGGGAAAATCTTCAAAACCATTATGTTCCACCCTCAAAAATTTCATGAAAAAACCTTCAAATTATATGGAAAAATCCTCAAAAACATTATCTACAAATTCTATAATCTTGAAAAGCTTTCGAAATATCTCGAAAATTTCTTCGGAAAAATCTTCATAATTTTGGGAGAAAAATTGAATTTTTTTTTTAAAAAATCACGTAAAACATTAAAACAAAATTACCGGTTTTTGAAGTTGGGATTGGAAATGGGAATCTTCGGAAAAATATTTAAAATCTTCAAAAAACTCTTGGGAAAAATCTTTAAACTCTTCGCAAAAAACTTCAAAAATACCTGGGAAAATTCTTGGGAATAATCTTCGAAATCTTGGGAAAAATCTCTAAAATTCCTAGAATATTCAAAATCTTTCGCAAAATCTTCAAAAATACTTTGGAAATATCTTCATAGTCTTGGGAAAATCACGAAAAAATCTCCGGTCCCGTGCGTCTACTTAGGGCCCCCTGGCTTTTGTGATTTTATTTCATATTATTGGATTGTTTTTTTATAGTAAAAACGAATGTTCGATTGTATAATTTCTAATATAGATACATATTGAAATTTCAATAGTATATTAACACTTTAGCATAGAAGCGGCATATTGAAATTTCAACTGTAGAAACAGAAATATATTGATAATTTAACACAATAACCAGCGACATTAGCGACATTGATGTTTTAATAGTAAATGTCAGCAAAAAATAAATTGAGCTATATAATTAAAAAAATTATTCAGAAAAACAAAATTGACTAAGTTCTATTTCATTAAGTATGGGTTTGGGTCAGGTATGGTGAGAAAAGAACAAACCCGGCCTGTTATGCTTCAAAAATGACTAAATTTTATTACATTAAGTGGGCTGGGTCCGTTTAGACACTCGCTTAAGCGGGTTGGGCGGCTTAAGCGCTTAAACCGCTTAATTAAGCCGTCTAGGGATGAATCGGAGAGGCTTAGTATCGCTTCCGCCTAGGCCGCTTTTTAGACCACTGACAAAATCTGCTATGTTGTGTCTGCTGTGTCGATGCTTTGGATATATATGATGTTTAATTTACTAAAATAATGAGTCGGCAGAAGGGGGTAAAGGTTTCAATCATGTGTCTATTTCACTAGTCACTAGATGCTGCCTTAATTGGATCATTCAATTCAAAAAGATTCATAATAGAAAACCCTGGTCAAGTTAAAGCACTGCACAAAATTTGCAATGTAGCCATCCTCAACCAAAAAATGCACATAATTCACATCAGTGATGCCCGATATCTTAAAAAAGATGTCAACTTCTTTTTAAACATCAAGAAACTCACTCATCTCTATGAGCCCCAAATTCCGCTGCATCATCTGCCAACAGGTACCGACGCAAAAGCTCGAGATACAGCCTGTACGCTTCCGGCTCCTGTTTCCTCTTCGGAATAATCCTGAAAATAAAAACCTCAACCCATCAAATCAAAAGAAACAAAGCAAAACAAGGGTTTTCTCAACGGCGGTGATCTTACCGCACGGTGAGGAGAGCGAGGGTATGCAACGGCGACACCACGCGAGACTCCATGGTTTGGTACAGAAGCTTCCACAGAGATGGAGTGTTGTGATCAAAGCAGAGGTTGGAGACGATCACAAACCCTAGATCGAGGTAGGGGGCGCTCGATCCCAAGTCTCGTGCGCAGCAGGCGGCCTCCATCGCTTGGACCAGCGGTGGGTCCCCTCTCGCCTCTGATGCCTTCAACGACGACATCAATCGGCGGCTTAGATCGCCAGCGACGAGCTCCGCCACCGCCATTGGTGGTTCTTTTTGCTGTGATTGCATTTGTTTTGTCGCTTTTTGAAAGGAAGCGAAATCACCGAGAGTGAAGCGGCAGACGCGGGATTTTATAGGGGATTTGGATGGTTTAGGGTTAATTGCATTTAACCCCCTTAATTAAAGATCAATTTGATATTTAGTAACTAAAAAGTGAAATTGCTAATTAATAAACCAGTTGAGCGTTGATAGCTCGAGTTGTTATGCACTTTTTTTTCTTTATACATGTCTCTGGTTTTGTGTAGGATTTGTGCTTTAGGGGCTGTTTGGTCGTAGAATTGTGAAATTTGGTTTCCCAGATTGTACAATTGAAAAAATCTGAATTATCTAATTTTGTGTTAGTATTGAATTCCTAGTGTTGCATTTGTATATCTTTGTAATTCTTATTTAGTTGGAAAAAAGAAAGTGGGATTTGAATTTGAGGATTAAAAAGAGCCAGAGAGATGATTTTTTTATGGATAAAAGCACACGGGGCCCACCAAACATGTACAATAAACAATACAAATCCAAGCTAAATCCTCTTTATTTTTTGAGGATTCATGGATCATGGTTTTGGAGTGGTACCCGCACAAAAAACAAAGGAATACTACAAATCCAAATCTTGCAACCAAACATAAAATTCAAGAATCCAGGAATTTTTTTAAAGAATTCTACAATTCAAATTTTACAATCTTGCAACCAAAAGGACCGTCCAAAATCTTCGAATTAGGAATGAGTCTTGCTGTGCCTACCCATTAATATTATATTTGAGTATTTGCTTTTTTAATATATGACCAAGTCAATCGATTGAGGGATCGCGCACTTTTCATGTTCAATATGTTCGATTTTATCATGTTAGCACCGGTGCTTATATACACACGCTTCCTTGTCTTGTGCTTATGAGAATTTTCTTCACTTGTATTTTATGAGCTGAATTAAATAAGATGTTAAAAAGGAAACCTATTAATTGCAAGAAGAACCGTCCCATGCTTACTCACTGATGCTTAACCTACCCTCTTGAATTCATAGTCTCTCCTATCCAAGATATACAATGGGCATGGGCCAATGCATGACATTGTGATGTTTTAAGTTGTTCGATTAATATGTTTGAGAGCGTGTTTACGCTAAGAAGTAGCTTGATGAGATATAAATGCTATACGGACCCGGATAACCTACAGGGAGTTTTGTGCAATTAACCCAAACAAAAACAGTTTTTATCTGGTCCTCATATTTTCCTAATCAATCACAGCTGAATATTAAAGAATGGCATCACACTTTGATCCTATTGTGAGGAAATGATTCTACGTTAGTTTTCTTCACAGAATACACAAAATATAACATTTAAGAAAATCGATCTCATGCTTTTTTTAATTTTTTATTTTCTTTCCTTTAACAAATAGTAGACACGTATGTATGCATCCTTTGTTGAAGGCTATGCTAACAATACTGTTTTCATAAGAGTCACTAAGTATCAGTTCCCCTTTGGGGAGAGTGCGGGTCTGAACCCAGGAACCCCAGGAAGGGAAGCGGCGACAAATTAATGCTTTTGGGGCAAATTCGTAAGTCCCCTGAGTGTGAAGAGTGTTTGTAAGTGATGTGTGCGTGGGTGTGTTGTATGCATAGGTTAGGATTTACGTGTCAATGCCAAAAAAGGGGAAAAATAGGTTACTTCACAATTCCTCGTCTGCTATGTACCTATATATATGAAATTAGGTGGATGTTTTTTGAGCGATTAATTAAGTTAATTCATTATTGGCCTACACAAATGAGTAACAAATTCTCCACAAAAAAAAGGAAAAAATGTTAAAATAAGAGCTAGCCTAGTTTTACTTTTGTGAGTGGGACCCAAAATCCATGAAGTTGATCATGGAGATGTTATATATGTTTTCTTTCCGAATGAAACAAGCATGCCATTTCAAAGCCAGCGCCGGCAGAACCAAAGCATATGTACGTATGCTCACATTGCTTGTTGCATGGTTTTGATTTTTAGTCCCTACAAGCTACCCATTTTAACTCATAAACTAATGCTTGTTGTATACGTTCCTTCACTTTTGCTTGATGTATGCAAGCACAAAAAATTTATTCTTTACGGCTCCTACATGGGGCCACATTTCAAAGCATGCATTAGATTACTCAGCAGACAATCAACATAGCAAACTTCACTGCATATGATCTATATATGCAAAGCATTGGGTAACATTTAACCTTACATTATCGCATTCATAGTAACCGTCAACTTAATTTTCAGTATTAAAACTCTGTACTTTGAAGCATAAGAAGCACAGCAGCAGCAATAACACACATGTCAAACTGTCTAAGTTAACTCCTATTTTTTGCACATGCGCACATGCCTATTAAATCAAAGCTGTTGTTGATATATTTATACTTTATAGACTTGACTAAAAACCTCTAGATTCTATTATGTTAACTAAAAGATTTTAGGAATCTTTTCAAATGTTTCTCATATGATGTCAGCATATACCCACGTGTACCGCACGTGCAAAAAAATAATGGAGATATGGAGTCACTTCAGTCGCTCAGCAATGGCGGATCCAGGATCATAACTCACGCAGGGCGAATTTTTTTCTATGGTAACTTACCAAAAGAAAAAACAATCAGTACAATTAATTAACTCTATAACTATTAGACTTGAATTTATATTCGGATTTTAAATTTACATAAGAAAAGCAAAGGAATTGGAAAAAGAAAATTGCAAATGCAAGAAATTCATTATCTTCTAGAAGATTTTTTTCTAAAAATTAAAATTTAAAATTGAGGGAATCAAACCTCAGTCCTCCTTATTGCTCTTGCCTTATATCTCAAAGAGTCTATTCATCCAGACAACCTGGTTTTTGTTTTCTATTAATGATTTATTTTTTATTTATTTCAGAAATATAATAGAGAAAATATACATATATGTATACTTAAAAACCGAAATCTAGGTGAGGTGTCCGTCTCGCCTCGCTTATAGATGGATCCGCCCTTGTAGCTCAGTGCACTCAGGTTACGGGAGAGAACAAACATGCTTTCAACATTTTCTGAACCTGCATGACACAATAGCAAAAAAAAATAGTTATCAGGTTTTGTTTTGTTTTGTTTTGTTTTTGCTCACTAAAGTGTTATGTATAATATATAACTTAATTTAATTCTGATTTTCCAACCGTGACCTCCTTCTCTCCTACGGACATGTAGTCAATATTAAGTTCCTTGAACACGTCGATTGTCGACACAGGAGTGACACCTCTTCAATAATCATTTCATCCCTAATCATGAACCTAATCGATTTCTTCGCAGCATATCCTTCTCTGTTATTTGAATCCCGACGACTTTGGATTTATTTCCTTTATTTTGGCAACATTTAGCCCATGTTTGCACTTTGGACGAACGGCCATCCGATCATTCCAACACATTCTGCATGCTTCAGCGTAGACTGTTCGGGACGGACCCGGTTCCGTTTCAATCATTGGGTTGCCACAGTCAAACTTGGGATAGAGCTTCAGCAACAGCAACATGTCCTTGCGTTTCTCGGATTTGATGTGATCACCGCTTGAAGCCAAAACCTCAACGCTATTGTACAAGTTGTCGGTAGAACCAAGAGACGAGTTCTTGTCGGGGAGCTTGACTATTGATCCTAGCGGAAAGGTAAGGAACGAGAAAAGAACGTCAACAAAGTCATCCCCCGCTTCGATGCATACAAATTTCCCCGTATTTTTTTCCTGCAGGATCTTCACGGTAATCGCCTGGGCTTGACGAGTAGAACCTGTGCTCTCACTTTCCAATTTGATTCGAAGATCATGCCTGTATTCTTTTCACTGAACGAAATTAAACTTCCATAAGAAAACATCTGTTGTTAGCGTTGTCTTTGAATTCAATAGGCTCTTTAGTAAACCTAAAACCTAAGCCAGAAAAAACAATTATAAGATGAAACCGGTCACTTATCGGGAAAAGTTTCTATCGAATCCCAAAATTTAAAGATAAAAGTCGGTTATCTACCGTCCATACTTTGATTATCTCAATTCTGAAGGTAAGATAACCGTTTATCTGAACTCTAAAATGAAAGCTAAATGTAAAATAAAATAGAAGTCAAGTTTATATATCTATGCAAAACTAGCCCTATTTCCTTTTTTTCCCTCACCTCTTCCCTTTGCACTTTTACGGCCTGACTTGCAAGTGTCTGTGCGTTTTCGAACCCCATGTTTTGAAGCAGAGCGACGACAGCACTCAAAGTACCTGGAACTACACACAAGTCATCGCTGATTATGTACGTAGTCGTGCCTCCTTTCAAGAAAACACCACCACCCCTTGCATCTTGAGCATCGATCTCTTTCCATGTCCAGTCAAATTCTTTATCCATAGCCCTTCCACAAGGGCAACGGGCCCGCGTATCGAACTATAAAGACCGACCCCGCTTTGTATTATTACCAAAGAAGCAATCAAATGTTTGACACCTATAAAAACGATGAGGATCTAAATTGTCGGCATTGATAACTAAATCTTGACACGATTGTTCTGCTGCGCTTCGATCAAGGCTGTAGCACATCGTCCTCCAAGCTTCGGTCTCGAGATGTTTCATGTCTAGTTTATTTAAGGTCTCGTGCAACTTGTCCATGCCGCCGAGAAAGGTGTAGAGTGTTTTTCGTCACTGTTCCCCTGCGAATGGCGACCGAGACATGGGCGTCTTGCCTGAGATTCGGGGCAGATGCTAATTGGTTTTATCCGTCTACCTCTCCGAAGATGCCAAGTTGATTTATGGCACCGTGTATCGGAGGTTTAGACGGATGCAGCCGATGTAGCAGATTTCGTCAGATTCCCCCTCGCTTGAGGGATTTCTGATTGTGGGGACGCTCTTCCCTGCAGGCGCAAGTCCCTGCAGTTAATTATGCTGCCGCATCGCGGTAACCACTTTCTCCTTCTCCAGAAATTTCACTTCGTGTCGTGTGTGTTTGTTTTGTTTGTGGATGCCCGTGGATTGTATACGGAGACTAAGTTATGCCGTCGCCCGTAGGACGTGGATTAGTCCAAATCCGTATTTACTTAGATTTGGGTTGGGTGTTTTAGTTTAAGGATACGTTAGCCATATTTAGGCTAAGATCAACTTAAACGTTCGTTAAGGATACGTTAGTCTGATTTGAGACTAAGATCAACTTAACGGAAGAGCATTTAGGGGCTCTATTATTCCAGTTTAGGGACGCAATGATCCGTGGGTAGTTTAAGGACATTGCGGTCCATTTTTCCCGTTTTGGGGACGGATGTTAGTTTAAGGACGCATAAGTCCATGGGTTTAAGGACCCCACCGTCCGTATGGTTGTGTTTAAGGACGCATTAGTCCATTAGTTTAAGGACGCATAAGTCCGTGGGTTTAAGGACGCATAAGTCCGTGGGTTTAAGGACCCCATAGTCCGTATCTTGGTTTAAGGACGCATAAGTCCATGAGTTTAAGGACCCCACAGTCTGTGTCGATGTGTGGTTGTCGGGACCCGTCACCTCTCTGACGTCGTTGAAGGATTACAACGATAGGTGTCAGAGGAGTTCGGAGATGTACCCTTGAACCGGATGTAAATTGATTTAAGAGAGTAGTCTTGCTCAGTCAATTTAATTTGAGGACTTACGACCATGATTGGGCTAAGTCCAGTTGAGACTATTCAACGTTTTTATTTTTGGCCTATTAGGCTTGTGCTAGGGCTTTGCCCATGTTTACTAATGCACTGCATTTCATTCTGGCCTGCTAGGCCTTTTTTATTTGGGCTTCGTCCCTTTATAAATGATGCAGAGCATCTGTTTGGGCTCTGCCCTTCTTTAAAATAATGCATTGCATTTAATTTGGCCTGTTAGGCCTTTTTTAATTGGGCTTGGCCCTTCTGTAAATAATGCAGTGTATTAATTGTCTGACATTGGCTTGTCAGGCGCCAATTATTGAGCGCAAGCGCATGTGGAGGTGACACGTGGCACGCTAGCGCAGTGCGCTGTGCTAGTGCGCTGCGCTGTTGCGCTGTGACACGTGGCGCGCTCTGGTGAGTTGCGCCAACTTTAAAGAGCAATGCTCTATTTTTAAAAGCGTATAGCGCAAGTGGTTATAGTGCTGACACATGACGCTCTCTGGTGGTTTGCGCCAACCCAGGAGCGCAACAGTGCAGTTTTTGCAAGTGCAAGGCACTGTTTCAATAACTTGATCCAATTTTGGATTCAAGAAAAGAATCTTTAAGATTCCAGAACCAATGGTCCATAAAAAAGTGCAAGGCACTGTTATTATTTATTTTTTTATTGAAGATCATTGATCTTGTTCTTAGATCAATGATCTATTCATAAGAAATTCTTCTTTTTTATAAAGGTTTTTACCTTTTTTTTTCTCTTCTTGAGTTTTTCTCAAAATTCTTCAGAGTTCTCTCTATTCTCTGTGCTGTTGTTTTTTGATCTTGATGTTGATGATGATTGAATTGGGGTCTAGGGGCCTTTATATAGTGCTTATTAATTTGTTGAATTTGTTAAAGAGATCATTCTCTGAGTGATTTGGGGAATTTTCCCCACCGTTGGATTTTTGATCCAAGGGCTTCTGTTTTACAGAAGACAATCTTCTTGTTTTAACAAGAACAAAAAGATCTAACTGGAATTTTAATTCTGTTTGGCGCAAACGCATCTGCGCTCGACACGTGTCGCGCAGCGCAACTGTGCTCGCGCAACTGCGCTGACACGTGTCGCGCAGCGCACAGCGCAGCGCAACTGCGCTTGTGCAACTTTGCTGACACCTGTCGCGCAGCGCTTGCGCAACCGCGCTGACACGTGTCGCGCACAGTGCAGCGCAACTGCGCTGACACGTGTCGCGCAGCGCAGCGCTTGCGCAACTGAAGCATTGCTTCCTTTAATTTCGTTTTAAAGAGAGCCTTGCTCTGATTGGACGCGCTGCCTTGGACGCTGCGCTGACGTATCATCTTTTGACACGTGGCGCGTTGCGCGCAGCGCAAGGGATTTGAAGCGTTGCTTCAATTTTTGAATTTTTGAAATTCAAACATAGCTTTGCTCTGATTGGAGGAAACAAATGCCCCCCCACCGTTGCGCTCACGTGGCGCACACGTGAGTGCAGCGGTGGCAAGATTTTGGCCGTTGGATCAATGGGTGAGTTGAAGGGGCGCAGGCGCCTATAAATAAGACCCTTGGTCCTAAGTAAATGTTTTACCATTTTCAAGAACTTGAGTTTTCAGAGCCTTGCTCTTGTTTTTAAAGAATTTTAGAGCCTTGCTCTCGTTTCTTTCCAAGAACCTCAAAGTTCAAAACCTAGAATCATCTTAGGTAAAACTTAAATTAAATTAAATTAAATTAAATTACCTTTAATCAACAGAGCCTTGCTCTCATAGATCTTTGATCTAAAGGAAACCCCTTTGTGGTTTCATCAACAGAGCCTTGCTCTCAAAAGTCCATAGATCTACAGAGATCTTGTTCATGGGTTTTAACCCATGAACAGAGTTTTGCTCATGGATCAAACATAGATCTATTTTGATCTAAAAATGGAGAACTTTTTATAAGTTTCCATGGATTTTTTAAGACCCCAAATTTTTAATCTTTAGGAGTTAAAATTTTCTTTTGATGGATCTTTCCATCATTATTACAGAGCTAGGCTCTTTTTTTAGGAAATTTTATTCCCTTGAGACTAGAGTTTAACAAATGTCACTCTGTGACAGAGCTTTGCTCTGAATGAGGAGATTTTCTCCTTGTCTCTAGGAATTTCCCATTAATGAGAATATTCTCCTGGGGATCTCTTCATTAATTGACAGTCTCATCCAATGATGGGTCTGTCTTATTAACTGATGCACTGTCATCCAGATTTTGTGGGTCCCCATTTGGTCCCCTACCCACTGCATTGCAGTGTGGTGTAAATTTTTAAAATGCCAAGCGTTGGAATTACAACACTGACGGCTAATTTTTGTCCCTCCACAGGAAACATGCCTGCTGGCCTATCATTCCCGTTTATTCACTCGGAGGGAGGATTTCCCCAGGCACCAATGGACCGAGAGGTTCTCACTCTCATCAAGGATCATGACCCCGAGTACAAGAACGTTCACTTGTGGGGCAGGTGGTATAACGATATCATCCAGGGTCGCCGAAGCTTTGGTTCTGCTGCGCCGTCCGAGCCAATATTTTCGATCCCCTATGCGGATGAACTCCCGGTGAAGTATGCCGTGGAGGTCAAAAATTGGAATTCGGATGACCTCCTCCAGCCTGCAATTGGGGCTATTCCCGTGCAGCCGCCGCCGGCAATAGACATTTTGGGGAGGCGAATCTGTCAGGGTGAAGCACGCCCTTGGGGACAGGCCTATAATATTGGATTGATCCGGCGACCGCCCGCCGGATATTTGCAGTGGGCCCTGCACATCTTATCAGCGAAGAGGACTCATCTGATGAAGATTGGTTTGTATTCGGTCATCTACGTCTCGCTCTTTGAGTATCCCTCTCCTCCAACGTGGTGGATTAAGGCTTTTATCGAACAATGGAATATCCCCACCCACACCTTCCTGATGACGGACAGGGAAGTCTCTATCTCGTTGGAAGAGTTTGCTGAAATCTCGGATTTGCCGATGAGGGGGGAGCATTACGAGGAGCTGCTTCCTCCTAACGAATACGTCTTTGCCACCAAGCCGCTGGTGTTTGATCTGAAGCCGGAGAACGCTATTCAGCACCAGTTTCCGGGCTTGGTGAAGGTGCTGAGCATATATGAAGGGCTCTATCTAGAATCAGGCGTCCGGGGAGTCAGTTTCGCAGATTTTATCGCCCGCTTCATTCGACCGGAGTTTCTATCGGAGCGGAGCGAGAAGTTCGCCAAGCTTGATGACCCTTTCGGCTTCGACTTGGATCGTCGACCAACATCGGAGGATGATCAAAAGGACTTTTATCTCCCCGGCGGAACCGTCATTCCCTTGTCAGAAATCGCCGTCCCGGGCATGGATGAGGAGACCTTTTTTGTAGGGTTCCTGGGATTGTGGCTGTGCAGCTTTGCACTCCCCATGCACCCGCGCCACATGCGGCCATCTGTTTTCTACCCAGCGCATCGGATGGTGGCTGGCCTGCAGTTGACAGTAGGAATCGCCGGGCTGGCTCACCTCTATAATGGACTTAGCATAGCGGCGGATGCTGATGAGCCTGAGATGCAGCCTGCTAACTTCCCGATGCACTACTTCACTTCTTGGATGGAAATGCATGTGCACGGGGTGTTCGGCGCCCATAAGATCCCTCTTTTTTTTGAGAAGTGCAGACTCCCAAGAGTCATGCGGTTGGTTGGCGCTTCGATCGTGGTTGCGCCTCCGCGGGAGGCTAGGGGGTTGCTCCTCCGTCCACATCTGGTCGGAGCGAAGGTTTCTTTTGTGGATAAAGTCATAACCATTGGCTCAGAGACCTCCAAGTCGGTGGTGGCGCTGCGCGACGACTTCAAGGACGGGGCCTCCGTACTGAAAGCCCGAGAGATTCTTCACCTCTACTCCATTCGGCCGGGCTACCTGGTGTTCGGGCAGAGTGAGATGGCGCTCTTTATGAGGTATAACCCTCACCGGTTCGCCCAACAATCCAGCTATCACCAGGGGATCCCGCTGGAGGCGTTTTTGGAAGAGCCCGCGGCCAGCCGGGAGGGGATAAGGAGTGCGATGCACCATTTCATGCGGCTTAACACGGGCTCCTATTTCTTCATCAGCGAGCCGAGCTACGTTCCTAAGGTCCTCAACGCGTACGTGGCTTGGTACGCGCATGCAATGGGTCCCGTTATCCATATGGAGAAGTGCATGCTGGTTGACCGCAAGGGTGCACCTCCCGGCGGCGACCGTAAGGCTCCCCTGAAGCCAAGGACCCCGGTCGTTCCTCCGCTGAAAGATGCCGGAGCTGGGCCACCGCGTGCGTTGAGCCCTCCACACGGACTACCTCTTGATATTGTGGATGTGCCACCAGCGCCCTGTGCTCCAGTGGAGACAGTAAATGTGGTATCGCCGGACTCGGCGTAGGCGCGGATATCGGGACCCATCACCCTAAGGTGCCTGCAAAGCTCAAGTCGATCTCGGGTGCACCCAGGGCTGGCGAGCAGAAGAGGAAGAAGAAGTCGCTCTTCTCAGCTGACGTTGCTTTCGGTCAGGAACCTCATGCTCCCTATAGCTGGCTTGGGCGAGTACGGGACCAATAAAGGATTGGTTATGCCGCCAGATGACACTGATCTGGAGGTCGCCATCGCAGCTTCAGAGCGATTGGCGAGGCGCGACGCATGGCTAGCTAAGCTTGCACAATCGGGTAATTACTAGCCGCATTTTTTTATCGCATCGTACTTTTATTATTGTCTTTGACTAATGCTTTTCCCTTCTTTTCTTCAAACAGGCATCACCACTGAAGAAGCCATCACTGCTTCCCTCAAAACTTTTCAGGAGGAAGAACGACTCAGAGCATTCTTAGGCCTCGGTACATTTCGATTCATTAAGTCTTTATTCTCCTTTTATTATGGTTAATCTAACCCTTTCTTTTTCTCATCACAGGAACCACAATGCCGGTCCCGCCAAGTGACGCAGAAACTCTTCCCGGGCCAGCCACCGATGTTTCGGCCTCTTCGGGGCTACCACGAGAGACCCGACTTGAAGAGCCGATGAGAGATGCCTTGAAGGCTAAACGAGGACGACACCTTGATGAAGGAAGCGTCGAAGAGGTCCGTCGCGACGGCCCGGGATGAGAGGAAGCGGTTGAGGCGCGAGGCGAAGGCACGCAGGGCCGCTTTGGCCGTGGGAGCGGGCCCAAGCACCGTCCCTTATGCTGATACTCCCTCGGAAGAGACCCCGGTCGCCTTGTCAACAGCTCACAGACAGGCGGTGCGCGCAAATAGGGAGGCTAATGATAAGTCCACCTCAGGTAATGTATCTTTCAAAATTTTGTTGTAAGAATTGTAAACCTGTCGGTTCTTATATATCTTGTCCTGCAGGGCCAAGTCCAACCGAAGGGGGGGAGGAAACCGTTGAACCTTGTTCCCCTCCGAACGGCGGCCGAGACTAACGTCTTGCCTGAGGTTCGGGGCAGATGCTAATTGGTGCTATCCGTCCACCTCTCCGAAAATGCCAAGTTGATTTATGGCACCATGTATCGAAGGTTTGGACGGATGCGTCCGATGTAGCAGACTTCGTCAGATTCCCCCTCGTTTGAGGGGTTTTTGATTGTGGGGACGCTCTTCCCTGCAGGCGCAAGCCCCTGCAGTTAATTACGCTACCGCATTGCGGTAACAACTTTCTCCTTCTCCAGATGATCACTTTGTGTCGTGGGTGTTTGTTTTGTGTTTTGTTGCCCGTGGATTGTTTACGGAGACCGAGTTATGTCGTCGCCCGTAGGGCGTGGACTAGTCCAAATCCGTATTATCTTAGATTTGGGTTTGGGGGTTTGGTTTGAGGATACGTTAGCCATATTTGAGGCCAAGATCAACTCAAACGTTTGTTAAGGATACGTTAGTCTAGTTTGAGACTAAGATCAACTTAACGGGATCGTTTAGATCCGACAAAAGAGCAATTGGCTCTATTGTTCCAGTTTAGGGACGTAGTGGTCCATTGAATGTATGGCTGTCGGGACCCGTCGCCTCTCTGACGACGTTGAAGGATTACAACGACAAGTGTCAGAGGAGTTCAGAGATGTACCCTTGAACCAAAGTTGATTGGAGGGATTCATAGTCCAGTCTGTTTGAAGGTTTAAGGATGCGTTAGCCATATTTGAGGCTAAGATCAACTTAAACGGTTGTTAAGGATACTTTAGTCCAGTTTGGAACTAAGATCGACTTAACAGGATCGTTTAGATCCGACAAGAGAGCATTTGGGGGCTCTATTGTCCCAGTTTAGGGACATAGTGGTCCATTGCCAGTTTAGGGACGTGGTGGTCCAAGTTCCAGTTTAGGGACGTGGTGGTCCGTCGCCAGTTTAGGGACGTGGTGGTCCATTGGTAGTTTAAGGACATTGCGGTCCATTGATAGTTTAAGGACATTGCGGTCCATGGGTTTAAGGACCCCACAGTCCATATGGGTATGTTTAAGGACGCATTAGTCCGTTAGTTTAAGGACGCATAAGTCCACGGGTTTAAGGACCCCGCAGTCCGTAACTTGGTTTAAGGACGCATAAGTCCATGAGTTTAAGGACCCCACAGTCCGTATCTTGATTTAAGGACGCATAAGTCCATGAGTTTAAGGACCCCACAGTCCGTGTTGATGTGTGGTTGTCGGGACCCGTCACCTCTCTGAAGACGTTGAAGGATTACAACGACAAATATCAGAGGAGTTCCGAGATGTACCCTTGAACCAATGAGTTGGTTGAAAGAGCAGATGTGCTCAGATCAAGATGATTTGAGGACTTATGGCCAGTTTGGGCTAAGTCCAGTTATGTTTGAAATATTGGCCCTCTGTTGGTCCATTGAAGGAGAGGCTTTGCCTCTAGAAACTTAGCCAATTGGGCTAAAGCTAGTGTTAAACACTAAAGACCAACAGTGTTGAACACTGGGAATAAGATTAGCAAGTTAGTGTTAAACACTAAAAGATAACTAGTGTTAAACACTAGCAACAGGGCTTTCAAATTAGTGTTAAACATTAACGCAAAGCAGTGTTAAACACTGGTAATCAGAGATTTCAAATTAGTGTTAAACACTAAAGCAAATCAGTGTTAAACACTAGGAACAAAGTCTTCAGATTAGTGTTAAACACTAAGGAGAGAGGGGTCACGTGTGGACACGTGAGAGCGCCCTGATTTCCCTTATTTTATTCTGCAGATCGGTGTTTAACTCTTTTAATTCTGACGGCCATCACGTGTAAGCACGTGATGGAGGCCCCCGTTCTGGTCTGTTAGAATGCTCATTAGGGGTCACGTGGTGACACGTGAGGGCGCCCTAAATGTGGAGCCAGATCTCTTTTTGGTTTATCCTCAAATCTGCGAATAAGTGTTAAACGCTTTTGTTTTTATTTTAGAGCATCACGTGTTGGCACGTGATGGAGGCCTATGCATCGATAATTACAGCACTTGCTGAGGGGTCACGTGGGGACACGTGAGAGCGCCCAAAGCTTCTTTTCTTTTGTTTTGCCATTAAGTGTTAAACACTTTCATTTTTATTTTAGAGCATCACGTGTTGGCACGTGATGGGGATCTGTGCGCCAATTGTTAAAGCATTTGCTGAGGGGTCACGTGATAACACGTGAGAGCGCCCAAAGCTTTCATTTCCTTTGCTTTTTCTTTCTGCGTTCTGGGAGTCACGTGGGAGCACGTGGGGTGATGCTTCAAAGTTCTTTGCAGGGGATCTTTTCAAGGGTGACCCTAGTTCTTTTCATGAACAGAGATCTTTTAAGAAATGAATTCTTCTTATCTTTAAGAATTAAATTCTTATTTAGGGTAAAACCCTAATTTTGATTCTGGAGGAATTAAATTCCTATTTTGAAAGAATTAAATTCTTATTTAGGGTAAAACCCTAGTTTTGTTTTAGGAGAATTAAATTCCCAGAACTTAATTCCCCTTCTAAGTTTAGGATCTGCATGGCAGGATCTCGACCCGATGAGAATTAAATTCTCAACTTATGGGGAGATGTGCTCTGTGCAGATCTTCAACCGGAAGAAGAACTAAGTTCTTTTCTTTAAATAAGAGTTAAACTCTTTTGAGAATTAAATTCTCTTTTGAATCCTCTCTTTCTTACCTAAGGTTTTTCTTTTGCAGAGAATTAAATTCTTCTTTCTCTTTTTCTTCTTCTCTTGAGAATTAAATTCTCCTCCCTCTGTTTTTCTCTCCAAAAAGGTAGATCCCCCCCTCTCTTCTCTTCTTGGCTCCTATTTATAGGAGAAGGAAGAGAATCAATTTGTTTAGCAAATCTCTCATTGAGAGATTTGATTTGTATGTTGAGAGATTTGATTTATATTTATCATTAATCTGGGCCTTTAGATCATTCAGTGAATTTTGTTCACCGTGGATTTTAAATCCAAAAGATATTCTATTTGTTATCCTGGTGAGATTTTCAGGGAAATCTTTCCTTGTCCAAGGTTTTTCCATAAATTGGTGATATTTAATCACCCTTGGATCTTTAATCCAACGGTCCCCATAATCCTTTTCCATTTGGAAAGATTTAGAGACTTTTAGAATTTAATTCTATTAAATTATAATGCTTTTAAAGCCAGTCACGTGCTGGCACGTGACCTTTGGTCACGTGTGAGCACGTGACCCCCAATTGGGTTCCTTTCTCAGCCGCTTATTTATGTTTCAGTTTTAACAACACGTGACCATTGGTCACGTGTCAACACGTGACCATTGGTCACGTGTAAGCACGTGATACCTCGTTGAGGTATTTTCTGACTTTTAGAATTAAATTCTATTCATTATTTAGAGGTTTTAAAAGCCCATCACGTGTCTGCACGTGACCCATGGTCACGTGTGAGCACGTGATGCCCCATTGGGATATTTTCTGAGTTTTTATTGTATCTTTTAACTCCTCCAGCGGGTTCTTAAAAGCCCATCACGTGTGGACACGTAATTCCTCATAACTTTTGATCCCGGATGAATTACGAGGCCCATAATATATCAAATCGAAGGGTTTTTCGAGCCGCTTTCGATACCATCAGAATTTATCTGTTTCTCATTCGGGAGTTTATCAAAAAACAGCCCGGAAGATACTGGTTCCCATTTTCTTAAGCGTATCGCCGCCATTTGATACCTTGGGCTCTTTTGCGCAGAAATTTTTGGCGGGAACAAACCTAAGGGGACAGAGGAAGAGGCACCGGCCGAACCCGAGCCGACGGTGGGCGACGTCGCCGGGGTTGCTGCACCTGGACTGGGGGCTGAGGGAGCTGCACCAGAGAAGGTCATTGATGCCGAGCCCGAGGTAGCGGCAAATGAGACGACCATTATAACTGTTCCTAGGGCAGTAGCGGACGAGGCGCCTGAGACCGGCGACCCCATGGCGACTGCAGATGAGACAGCAGCGGCCGTCAAGCCTGAAGGAGTAGCGGGCGAGATAGGCGTGACTTCCGGGGACGAGCCAGTCGCTCGTTCCCAAGAGTCTGGCAATGCTCCAATCATTGCTCTTCCCGTCTACGGACCTCCGCCGTCTCCTGGTCGTGCACGACGACAGCCCCTGTCGAGTCCGGTGATGAGGCCACGGGAGGTGGACTCGTATCGATGGAGGAGGGAGACGCCTCCGTTTCAGCTGGCGGCTCATCAGGTAAATTTCGAGTTACTGTTCCTTTTTATCTTGCAATCCTTTCTGACAAGTTTATCTTTGTTTTTAACGCAGGTGCGGCCAGTGCCGATGCTCCATTACTCGAGGGAGCGCCGTCAACTACTGCCTTGGCGGTGGTCACCTCTCAGCCTTCCCTTGTACCATCGCAGATGTTGGAAGGTATGGATTTGCAACCCATTAGTTTTATCTTTCAGCCGCATAATTTATGTACTAATGTCGTACTATTGCGTCTTTTCAGGAGTGCTTTTTGATCATCTCTATCAGGTGTTGCACTCGCACTTCTCCTTTCCATCTGAACTCGCTTCTTCCTCCGGTGGCGCTGGTGAGTATAATTTCCATTTGATGTCTTTCTTTTTTCAGTAATGGAATTATTTCTGACTTTCCCTCATTCTGATTGCAGTGCTACAAATCAAAGGAGGGGCTGAAAGATCGGTCACGCCACCGGCCCTCCCGGCCTTGCCACCTGCTGCAGCTGGTATAGTAAACTATCACATTGATGACTTTTTTTTGTATTTCTTGAACCGTCATCTAATCGTCTTTTGTTTTTTCAGCTGTCGTTCCAATCCCGGCGCCCTTTAAGTCTCGCGTTATAATGTCAGCAGGCCCCTTCCTGAGACGTCCGTCTTCAAAGGGTGACGTAATGAGCTTGGGCATGCTGAGCGGATACGTTGAGGAGCTTAACGCAGACGCTCTCCCATCTGTTGCGGATTTCGCTGTGGAGGTTAACCCAATGTTGGCGGCGCTTGTGAATTTTCACGATGGAGGCGTCGTCGAGCTTTGGGTCAATCACTGCAGGGAAATCGAGGTCCGCCTGCATCAATCGGAGTTTATGCGCCCTGCTCCCGAGACCTTAGCCGCAAGCAATCAAAGAGCAGCATGGATTGAGCAGAGCGCTTCTTACTTCCGTCACTTGGAACAAGAAGTGGCTTTAAGGCTGAGGGGATGCCAAGAGACCTCAAACGAGACGGCTCATCTGCGCGCTGAGGTTGAGGCGAACGCTGCCCAGGTGAAGGCTATCTTCGAGGGCCTTCTGGAGCGTATCTCTAATGGGCTAAACTTGAAGCAGAAGCTCGATGCCGCCGAGCGTGATGCCCAAGGCCGCGAAGCAGCTCAGCAGGCCGTTGGGGAGCAGCTTGCATCCTTCTTGCAGCAGCGGGCTCAAGTGGAAGCAGAACTGGCGGTGACGGCCGATCAGGAAAAGGCGTGGAAGGAAGTGCGCGAACAACTGATAGGGCTATTTAAGACGCTTCCTTCCCAGTAGCTGCCCTTGTATCAATATGCTTGTAAAAATTTTCTTTTTCGAATAAGATGTATCCATTCTTTATTCTTTTGTACGATTCACCTTGTACTTGATTGAATTAATAAATAAAGATACACATTTTTTCTTTGCAATGTCTTGTACTATTTCTTTGCTTTCTCCCTTCTCTTATTATCAGCATGCTGTCTTGATAAACATAGTTGACAGATAATAGAGTAAGCGTCTTCGTTTCTTCAAGAGATAGCGATGGCTTAGGCCGCAGGTTCAGATCTGCCGCCTAAGACTTTTCAACTCTATGAGCCTTGAGGGTTTCATAGAGACTTTTCTCCTTACGGATCGAGAGGATCTCGTAGGTGGATTTTCTCCTTAGGAATCGTGAGGATTCCTAAGTGCGTTTTCTCTTATAAGTCGTAAGAATCTTATAAGAGAATTTTCCCTCTTAAGAGTCGAGAGGACTTGTAAGTGGTTGTTTCCCTCCTTGTCAAGATTCGACTTTGAAGAGTGAGACCCATGGATAGTATGCAAGAGACCGTTTTAGACCGACTTGTAGGATCCCAGTGCTTAGGAAACAAGTTTTTTAATCCTTGCTGCCTAGGGCTTTATCTTCCAAGTCGAAACGAATCGGGAAGTCCTCGTGAAGACACTAATTTCCTCATGGGTCGAGACGAATCGAGCAGTTCTCGTCAAGGACACTAATTTCCCTGAGTTGAAGTATTTTGCCGAGGACGCTAGTTTCCTCGGGGTTGAAACGAATCGGAGTATTCCTGCAGAGACACTGGTTTCTCTGCGGGCCGACGCGAATCAGGAGGCTCTCATCAAGGACGCTAGTTTCCCTGAATTGAGGCATTTGCCAAGGACACTGGTTTCCTTGGGGTTGAAACGAATCGATGTATCCCTGAAAAGACGCTAGTTTCTCTACGGGTCGACGCGAATCAAGATGTTCTCGTCAAGGACACTGGTTTCCCTGAGTCGAAGTGTCGGGACCCGGTTCTTGCTCATGGAGCAAAGTGCCACACGGAACAAAGTGCCACGCCAAGTGTCGTGTTAAGTGAGCGGGGGACGCCTCTTGAATCCGTGGGGGGCACCTCTTGAGTCCGTGGGACCCACTGTAGAACAATGGGGACTCTTCGGAATACATTCCGAAAGGGGGCAGATCTGTACTATAAATGGAATGATACCACTCTTCAATACAGAGACGCCTTTTAATTGAACCGACACTACAGGAGCTTGAGAACTCCGTAGTTAAGCGTGCTCGAGCCAGGGAAGTTCTGGGATGGGTGACCTCCTGGGAAGTGGCCCCTGGTCGGGTCTGGTTCACCCCGAAGGACAAAACCGTGCGGTTTCGGCCAGAGCGGACAATACTCTCTGTATTGGGGGTGGGGCGTGATAGAATGGTATCAGAGCTGGTCCCTCAATAGTAGGTCTGTGGTTCGAGGACGAACCATTGTTCAAAGGCGGGGAGAATGTCGGGACCCGGTTCTTGCTCACGGAGCAAAGTGCCACACGGAACAAAGTGCCATGCCAAGTGTCGTGTTAAGTGAGCGGGGGACACCTCTTGAATCCGTGGGGGGCACCTCTTGAGTCCGTGGGACCCACTGTAGAACAATGGGGACTCTTCGGAATACATTCCGAAAGGGGGCAGATCTGTACTATAAATGGAACGATACCACTTTTCAATACAGAGACGCCTTTTAAGTGAACCGGCACTACAGGAGCTTGAAAACTCCGTAGTTAAGCGTGCTCGAGCCAGGAAAGTTCTGAGATGGGTGACCTCCTGGGAAGTGGCCCCTGGTCGGGTCCGGTTCGTCCCGAAGGACAAAACCGTGCGGCTTCGGCCAGAGCGGACAATACTCTCTGTATTGGGGGTGGGGCGTGATAGAATGGTATCAGAACTGGTCCCTCAATAGTAGGTCTGTGGTTCGAGGACGAACCATTGTTCAAAGGTGGGGAGAATGTCGGGACCCGGTTCTTGCTCACGGAGCAAAGTGCCACACGGAACAAAGTGCCACGCCAAGTGTCATGTTAAGTGAGCGGGGGACACCTCTTGAATCCGTGGGGGCCACCTCTTGAGTCCGTGGGACCCACTGTAGAACAATGGGGACTCTTCGTAATACATTCCGAAAGGGGGCAGATCTGTACTATAAATGGAATGATACCACTCTTCAATACAGAGGCGCCTTTTAAGTGAACCGACACTACAGGAGCTTGAGAACTCCGTAGTTAAGCGTGCTCGAGCCAGGGAAGTTCTGGGATGGGTGACCTCCTGGGAAGTGGCCCCTAGTCGGGTCCAGTTCGCCCCGAAGGACAAAACCGTGCGGCTTCGGCCAGAGCGGACAATACTCTCTGTATTGGGGTGGGGCGTGACACGAAGGATTTTGCCGAAGACACTGGTTTCCTCGGGGTTGAAACGATTCGGGGTGTTCCTGCGGAGACACTGGTTTCTCTGCGGGCCGACGCGAATCAGGAGGCTCTCATCAAGGACACTAGTTTCCCTGAATTGAGGTATTTGCCAAGGACACTGGTTTCCCTGGGGTTGAAACGAATCGATGTATTCCTGCAAAGATGCTAGTTTCTCTACGGGTCGACGCGAATCAAGAGTTTCTCGTCAAGGACACTGGTTTCCCTGAGTCGAAGTATTTGCCGAGGACACTGGTTTCCTCGAAGTTGAAACGAATCGGAGTATTCCTGCGGAGACACTGGTTTCTCTGCGGGCCGACGCGAATCAGGAAGCTCTCATCAAGGACGCTAGTTTCCCTGAATTGAGGTATTTGCCAAGGACACTGGTTTCCCTGGGGTTGAAACAAATCGATGTGATCCTGCAAAGATGTTAGTTTCTCTGCGAGTCGACGCGAATCAGGATGTTCTCGTCAAGGACACTGGTTTCCCTGAGTCGAAGTATTTTGCTGAGGACACTGGTTTCCTCGAGGTTGAAACGAATCGGAGTATTCCTGCGGAGATACTGGTTTCTCTGCGGGCCGACGCGAATCAGGAAGCTCTCATCAAGGACGCTAGTTTCCCTGAATTGAGGTATTTGCCAATGAAACTGGTTTCCCTGGGGTTGAAATGAATCGATGTGTTCCTACAAAGACGCTAGTTTCTTTGCGGGTCGACGCGAATCAAGATGTTCTCGTCAAGGACACTGGTTTCCCTGAGTCGAAGTATTTGCCGAGGACGCTGGTTTCCTCGGGGTTGAAATGATCTGTGGTGGTCTTTCAGGTTTTATATAAATTACCGTCAAAACTGTGAAGCTAGGAATTTGATCTTCGCTTCGTTTGTTGGTATTGTGTCTGCTGTATCGAGACGAATGTCACAGTTGTCTCTAGGTTGTTGGTGAGCCGTCGAGATTTGGCTTTGCTTTCTGGCGGAGCCTGTTGGGAAGGTATGGTTCCCTCTTTGTTTGTGCCCTTGGATTGTATACAGGGATCGATGTGATCTCAACTGTAGGGCAAAAGGTTTCATATATTTTTTTATTGTTTTATTTCCGCGATACTCTATCATTTCAGCTTTTATATCGCGAAGGTCGCGATTGCCCAATCATTTCGGCTATTTTTCGCGATGCCCAATCATTTCGGCTGTTTATTTTATTTTTACTCGCTGCTTTTTATTGCGAGTTGCCCAATCATTTCGGCTATTTTGTGTGCATACGTTTTTACTTGCTGCTTTTTTATTGCAAGTTGCCCCATCATTTCGGCTATTTCGTATGCATGTGCGGCCTAGTGGCTTTTCGCTGTAAATCTGAAATTAGACACCGATTTCGGCATCAACACCGCTACAACTAGGATGTTGCCAGGAGCGAACCATCATTTGCCTCTGTCGATGTCGAACAAAGGTGGCTTAGCGAACATGGTTAAGGTCCTGTTGACTAAGGCTTTTGACTTCATGAGCCGTAAGGGTCTCACAAAGGTATTTCTCCCTACAAGTCATGAGGATCTTGTAGGTGTATTTTCTCCTTAGGAATCGTGAGGATTCCTAAGTGTATGTTCCTCTGTAAGTCGTAAGGATCCTACAAGAGGGTTTTCTCCTTGTAAATCGAGAGGACCTACAAGGGTTGTTCACCATGCGAATATATCCCCAGTCACGGATGGGACCTGGTTAGGGAAATGTTTATTCACGCCCGTGGATTGTATACAAGGGTCAGTATTGAACCACTTGTAGGGCAATATCGAAGGTTGTGGGGGTTGCTTAAGCACAGGTTTAGGTCTCTGTAACTTAAGACTTTCAAATCTTATGAGCCGTGAGGGTCCCATAAGAGTATTCTCCTTACGAGTCGTAAGGATCTCGCAAGTGTATTTTCTCCTTAGGAATCGTGGGGATCCCTAAGTGTGTTGCTCCCTTGTGAGTCGTAAGGATTTCACGCGGGTGGTTTCTCCTTACAAGGTCGAGAGGACTCTGTAAGTGTCTTTTAACGAGATTGCGCCTTCCGGGTTTTCACAAACACCCGCCGGTAGCCCTGCTGTTTTTACTCACGGAGCCCTTTCGGGTTTTCATCCGTGTCCATTTTGCTTATGGACATACCGTTTATTATTATTTTTTATTCTTTTTATTCTCTTTTTTTTTACGAGGTTACGCCCTTTCGGGTTTTCACGAACACTCGCCGGTAGCCCTGCTGTTTTTACTCATGGAGCCCTTTCGGGTTTTCATCTGTGCCCTATTTTGCTTATGGACATACCGTTTATTTTTTATTTATTATTTTTTTTATTATTATTTTTATATCGGCTTTGTGATGTTTCAATCCACCGTAGTTTATCGACATCTCGGTCAACAACTAGTTTTAGGACATAGTGGTCCGTCATTAGTTTAAGGACGTTTCGGTTCGTCATTAGTTTAAGGACGTTTCGGTCCGCCATTAGTTTAAGGACGTTTCGGTCCGGTGTTGAAGAAGGCCGGCTATTACTTATAGAGTTTGGGCTTAAGAAGATAGCGAGAGGACATAGTCGTCGTCATCTATCATTGACCTAGGCTGTGGCTCATTAAGCGTAGTATTTCTTCAGGAAGCGGCCGTTTATTGGCCTGAAAGGACTTTCACCGTGCATATCCATGAGTAGATAGGCTCCACCCTGGTAGACCTTGTCTATGATGTACGGGCCTTCATAGTTCAGCTCGAATTTTTCCCGCTTGGCACGACTGGGGATCATTGGCCTTTTGACCACTAGCTCGAGTTCGCCTTGGCGGAATGTCCTCGGCCTAGTCAATCTTTCATATGAGCGCGTCATCTTGGCTTTATAAGCCTCCAGATTTTGTTGCGCTACGAGCCGTGTTTCATCAAGGGCATCAAGCCCCTCAAGCCGAAGGTGCGCATTTTCTTCGTCCGTCAGCTCGTAGTGGACTGCCACTCGTAGAGAAGGTAACTCTATCTCGAGGGGGAGTACTGCTTCTGTACCGAATACCAACGCGTACGGCGTTGTGTTCGTGGCTGTCTTGAACGTAGTTCGATACGCCCAGAGAGCTTCTTGCAGTCTCTCGTGCCAGTCCTTCTTATTTCGGGACACCGTCTTCTTCATGATCTTTGTCAAAGTCTTGTTGAAGGCCTCGGCTAGACCGTTAGCTCGCGGATTATAAACTGAGGAATATCTCCAGTCTATGTTATGTTGTTGCGCAAAGCGGCTGATCTTGTGGCTCCTGTAGGATGGCCCGTTATCGGAGATGATCCGTCGCGGAGTTCCAAACCGATAAATGACGTGCGTCTTGAAGAAATGGAGGATATTCTCCGTCTTCACTTCCCTTAACGGTACTGCTTCTGCCCATTTGGAGAAGTAGTCAGTCGTCGCCAGGATGAAACGATGTCCCCTGGACGGTGTTGGTTAGATGGGGCCGACTATGTCAGTTCCCCACATCTCGAACGGCCAGCTAGCCACTGTCGGATGTAGTGGATTTGGATGCTGATGGATAAAGTCCCCATGGATTTGGCATGAGTGGCATTGCTTCGCATATTCGAGGCAGTCCTGAATCATCGCGGGCCAATAATAACCCATCCTTTTAATCTTTAACTTCATCTTCGAGCCTGCTTGGTGAGAACCGCAAAGTCCGTCATGAACTTCCTGAACGACTCTTTTTGCCTCTTCAGGTCCCAGACATCTCAACCACAGAGAATCAAACGACCTCTTGTACAGAGTATCATTGACGAAGGCGAAAGACAGAGCTCGTTTTATAAGCTGATGTCTTGAGGACGCTCTTCGGGCGTTCGACAGTATTTGAAGTAGTCTATAAAGACTTCCCTCCAATCCTCGGCCTTTTCCCGGTCTTTTATTTGCAAGGATGTCTGCTCAATCGCTCCCTTTTCTTTGGATGATTCCGGAGATATTTCTGCTGGGGCAAGCACCCGACGACTTTGTACCACAATTCTGACGTCATCGAGGTTCTCGTCAGCCAGTTCTTTAGCGAGCTTGGCCAACGCGTCCGCCTTGCTATTCTCCGCACGCGGTATGTTTTCCAAAGTGTAGGAAGAAATTTGGGTCAACAGTTGCTGCACATTTTCGCCGTATTTCACCAGCTCTGGTTTGCACGTTTGGTAATCGCCATTTACTTGACTAACGACCAGTTGGGAGTCTCCGTATATGATGAGGTTTTCAATTCCCATGTCGATGGCGATCTCGAGGCCTGCTATCAAAGCTTCGTATTCAGCTTCATTGTTCGTCCTCGGTTCTGTTAAGGAGAAAGCAAAGCGCATTATCCCTCCTTGTGGAGTCACGAAGATAAGGCCTACCCCCGATTTGATTATGGGCGTACTTTGTTTGCGCTTCTTCATGGAATATGCTCCATCGAAATAAAGCTCCCATCGGGTATCACCACCGTCGATCGCGTCAAACGCATGTTCGTCTGGCAGCTCGCAATTCAGAGGAGAATCGGCAGGTATCGGATGCTCAGCGAGGAAGTCGGCGATGGCCTTTCACTGCTTTGAGAGGTTGATATGTAATCGAGAACTCCATCAAGAGCATGGCCCATTTAGCGAGTCAACCAGTCAGTATGGCCTTCGACATTAAATACTTAAGGGGGTCCACCTTCGATATGAGACGGACTTCATGCGCCAACGCATAGTGCCTGAGCTTGGTTATCGCAAAGATCAACGCCAGGCAGTGTTTTTCAATGGGGGAATAGTTACTTTCTGCCCCCAGTAGAACTCGACTCAAATAGTAGAGTGCTCTTTCTTTCCCTTGGTCGTTCTCTTGCGCCCATAATGCGCCTAAGGAACCTTCGAGGGCGGTTGTATAAAGAATGAGAGGCTTTCCCTTGACCGGAGCAGCCAACACTGGCGGATTCTGGAGGTATTGCTTGATTTCGTCCAGCGCGTTTTGGCATTTATGATCCCAGACGAACGGGGTTCCCTTCTTCATCAGGTGTCTGTAAGGACGGCACTTGCCTGAAAGGTTGGCTATGAATCGCCGTATATACACGAGCTTTCCTTGGAGAGACCGCAGCTGTTTGAGAGTCCTTGGTGGAGGCATTTCCATGATCGCCTTGATCATTGACGGATCTATTTCGATACCTCGGTGTCGGGCGATGAATCCCAGGAATTTGCCCGAGGAAACTCCGAATGCACACTTGAGAGGGTTCATCTTCAAGTTGTATTGTCGAAGGCGTTGAAATACGGTCTTCAGATGCTCGAGATGTTCCTCGTATGATTTGCTTTTAACCACGAGGTCGTCGATATAGCATTCGACGATTTCGTGTATAAGGTCATCAAAGATCTTCATCATGGCCCTATGATAGGTGGCACCGGCATTCTTTAATCCGAAGGGCATCACCTTGTAGCAGAATATACCCAAAGGAGTCCGGAAAGCGGTGTGCTTCTGGTCTTCGGGATGCATCTTTATCTGATTATACCCTGATGAGCCGTCCATGAAGGAGAAAACTTTGTGAGTGGACGTATTGTCTATCATCAGCTCAGTGACTGGCACTGGGAAATCGTCCTTCGGGCAGGCTTTATTGAGATCCCGGAAGTCCACGCATATGCGCACCGTCCCATTTTTCTTCATCACCGGGACGATGTTGGCGATCCACTCGGGATACTGAACCTCTTGGATGAAGCCAGAGTCGATCAGCTTCTTGACCTCAGCATTGATACTCGTCTCAAGCTCGAGCCGCATTCTTCTTGGCGCTTGTTTGACCGGCTTGACGTCTGGAGATATCGCCAATTTGTGTACAGCAATTTCTGGATCTAGTCCCGGCATTTCGGAATAGTTCCATGCGAAGCAATCTCTATGCTGCGTAAGCACGTCTTTTAACGCAGCCACCCTTTCTTCAGATTGCAGCTCGCTGACGAATGTCGGTCGCGGGTCATTCGCCGTCCCCAACTCAATTTTCCTGAGGTTATCTGCGGTAGTATGTATTCCATCCTCCAGCTCTTTCGGTGCTGGTGGAAATTCTGAGATCACCTCATCGTTGCTGTTTTCGAAGCACCAGGGAAGGTCATCCATATTCTCGGGCTCTTCTTTTGATATTGTTATCATGTGACAAGTACGAGCTCGCTTCGAAGAGCGATGTGGGTCCGGTTCTGCTTTCGTGGCTTTGGGTTCGTGTTTCTGTGGCGGCGTTACCCTCCAACTGTCAGATAGAGCGAACTTGCCGAGCTGATACCGATCTTCAACCCAGTTCTTGAAGGTGAAGCAGTCTTCGAGAGGGTGCCCTATTACTCGGTGATAAGAGCAATAGTTTGGGTGTGAGACTTCGCCTGCTTGTTCGGGGTGTTTAAACTCCGGCAGTGTAAGCATATGGTATTTTATAGCTCGGACAAGTATCTTCTTCGTCTTGTCCCGAGGAAAAGAGTATGCTCGACTCATCTTCTTCATAAGGGATAGATCTGGACTGCTCGATTCCCGCTTGCATGGCTTCTTAGTCCCGCTTTGTTGCTGTTGAGCGCCTTTTTCGCTTTTCGACCTGTTTCTGCCTCTGCGTCGAGCCTTTTTTATAACAGGTTGACAGGGAGCGGCACTTTCATCTTTCGTGGCCTGTTGGAGGAGGCGTTGCGTTTTGGCTTTCTCATAGATGGCCATTTCGCGGTTGTGGTCGTCTCGAACTTTTTGACCAGCTTCGCTTATAAGCCTGTTCATTTGTTCTTCGAACGACGGACTGAGCACTTTTGCATCATGAACTTTTACTGGTTCAGGATTAGCGTCCTCCCATTGAGCATCCGCTTCTTCATTGAAGTCATGCACGACGTAGCAATCATGGAGTAGCTCTCGTTTCTTGGACCGAATGTAACCAAGCCCGATCGTTTCCATTCTCCCATTAGGCAACTTGTGCTGAGTCCCGGGAACGTTCCAGACCCTGTTATAGAATTTAGCTTTTCGAGCGGTCTGTTTGAAGGATATCCCCTGGCGCTTCAGCAACCTCTTCAAACCTTCTGTATAATATTTGGGCAGACGGATGGGCTGAAGCCTGTCAAGCGTGGGATCCATACCGTGCCAGATTTCGTTCTCTACTTTGGTTTCTTCAGAGCGGTAGAATAGAATTGCCTTTTCGCCTTCTCGCCTGGGAAGGACATAGAACATCCGCAGCTCCTCTACACTGTAGGTATCGAGCGCATCCAGTTCTTTATGATGTTTAAGTGGAACCATGGCGACTTGTAGACTTTGCTCTTCGTCAGCGAATGTTCGTATTGAAGGTCGAGCAGAGAATATAGCATGGACCTCATCTTCTGAGTCACTACCAAAGATCAACGTAGGAGCGGATGGTCCCGGCTTATTGTATTGGGGTGGACCCGAATAAACTATCTCCTCTTCCTCCTCGGTATCACTCCTGAAGACAGGGATGGCGGCGTTAGCTTTGTTCTCCGGCTTGTGACACCTCTCCGTGTCTTCGAAATCCGGTAAGAAGTATTTGGCATCTTCATATTTGCGGACTTCGTTCACGGAGAACGGGTTCAGTTCTCCTGTCACGGTATACTCGAGACCATCCTTAAAATATTTCATACACTGATGCTGTGTAGAAGGGATGATGCTGTACTCGTGTAACCATGGTCGGTCGAGCAGAGCATTGTAGTATGTCTTGGCGTCTATGACGTGGAACTTAATGTCCGTGAAAAGTAGCCCAAAGTGTAGCGTCAGTATCACAGACCCAAGAGTTCTTGATGATTGGGAGTCAAACCCGGAGATGGTGATCTTATCCCGAGCAAGGTGCTGGACGCTCATGCAGATTTCCTTTAACACACGCACGTTGAGGAGATTAACGGAGGATCTATTGTCGACCAGGATTTTGCCTATCTTTATATCATGGCAATACCCTGAGACATAGAGGGGGTGAATGTGTTCGCACGTCCCAAGAAGAAGGTCTTCATCACCGAAAGTGACATCGGCCGTGTGCACTTCTTCCAATTCATCCTTCATCTTTTCTTCGGTGAGAAAAGCTTAGAATTGCTCCGGCTCCTGTAGTGCCTTGATTAACGAATCGCTCGCCTCTTTTGATAGTAAAAGGGCATCAAGAATGCTGAGCTGCGAGGGTAGCTTTCTCAGATGCGCTAAGACGTTGTAATCCACCTTATTTTTCTTTGGCGGGTCTTTGGCAGTTAGCTCTTCCATGACTTGGTCATCTAGGGCGATCTCCTCAGAGACCTTCTCTTTTCTCTTATCTTTTTTATTTGCGGGTCCAAGATTCTTTTCGGGTAATGTGCGATTACGCAGCCGGATATTTTCGCAGGCCTTCGGCTCTTCCTCTTTTCCCGAGGTGGACTCTTTAAAGAGAGGGCCAAGCTCCATTTCCTCGTCAGAGTCGCTCCTGAATGTGAGAACTTGCGATCCCCCAGCGTTAACCATGCGCCAATCGTCGGTAGTGCTGTTAAGCTCCTCGGTCGTACTTTTCCGCTCCCGACGAGTTTTGCGCTTCTCCCGTTTAAGATGTTGCCGGTGAGCGACATACCCCTGCCACCATTTATTGAAAGCTTTGCACTCTTCGGTGGGGTGCGAAACCTTTCGATGATATAAGCAATAGGAGGGGTGCATTTCTGCTTTGCCGGTATTGTTTTCTTGAGAGGGTGGTGGCCTCATCCCCAGTGATACGGCTTTAGCAAACCTTTTCCTCGTCTTGAATTTGATTTTGTTCGCAATGGATGTATTGTGATTTGACGGGAGTGCCTCAACCCTTTCTTCTAATCGCCGGCGCTTCGCCTTTTCAAATAGGACCATCTCGCGTTCCCGATCAGCTTTACTTTTCAACAGAGCTTCGTTAAGGAAGGCATCAATTGCTTCATCCGATGGCCCCAGAGGTTCCGGTTTAGGATTTGCCCTCAGCTTCTCGGTGTAAGGAGTTTCCTCATCATATGTAAGCGAATGGGAAATCATATGACAGCTCGCCACGTATTCCTCGGATTCATCCGACGAGCTCTCTCCCTCATCTTCGTTTTGAAAGACGTGGTTGAGAAACTCTTGGAGTGTGATGGGAGTCCGTGCTTTCTAGTTGTATTCCTCCACCGCGTCAATTTGTTTTTGTAAGTCTGTGCGCTTGTCACCAGGCTTCACGGGCTTCTTGGATTTCTTTTTCTTCTTCTTTGAAGATTTTGACGGCTGGTTGTGAGTGCTTGGGCCACCACCATCGATCTTTGGAGTCGGGCGCGGCTTCAACATCCCTTCAGTGATCTGAGGTTCCAACGGGTTTTTCCACCTGATCGCTGGGCATGTTTGAAGATCGTTCAGCATCCTCTTTGTCTTGGCTGATAGCACAACCTCCCATGGGGCTTCTTCAACGAGAGAGCATGTTGCCCCCGGTGTGTTCATCCTTTTAGGGGTGTGAGGCTGCGGCGGATTCACCTTCCATCTGTCGGACAACGCGAACTTGCCTTGTTGGTACTGGTCTTTGATCCAATTTTTGAAGACGTAGCAATCCTCGTTCGGATGACCTAATACTCGGTGGTAATGACAGTAGTTAGGATCATTGACATCTTTTGGCTGCGACGGACGTCTTGGATCCGGCAGATTTATGAGTCGGTTACGCAATGCCATCTCAAATAGTCTTCTCGTTTTATCCCGAGGAAACGAGTAAGGACGTCCTAGCCTCTCCTCAAGGGGCGTGCGCGGACGCATATTATTTTGACGGACAGCCGGTTTCGAGTTGCTCGGTTGTTGTTGAGCATTAGCGACAATGATCGCTTTTCCCTTCCCCTTCTCGTTTCGAGAGTCCGGCTTTGGAGGGGGCGATCTATGGCCCATCTGGTCCATTTGAGCTAGCTTGTCGATCAGGGCCCGGAAGGTAGTCGGCTTGAAGAACATCATAAATTGGGATATGGTCGCCTGCGGATCGAGGGTTCCCACAAACATACCCACTGCTGGCGCTTCTTCAATGCGTTGCTCGCATTTTGACCATAAGTTCCGCCACCGTATAGCATATTGGACTCATGTCTCGTCCGGCTTCACCCTGGCATTAATCAATGCCGTTATCGGGGTGCGTTCGCCGGCGCTTGCGAAACGCTGGGTAAACAGCAGCTCCATCTCCGCAAAGGTCTTGATAGAGTCGTTTGGGAGCTCGGAGTACCATTCGAATGCTGTATCCGATAAGCTACCGACGAACTGGCGAAGCAACAATTTATCATCTCCGCCGGTGTTGCCGCAAAGCATCCTGAACTGGGCAACATGCTGGTGAGGATTGCCCGTCCCCTTATACACATGAAATTTCGGTATTGTATAGCCCGGCGGGTACTTAATCTGATCGTACCAGCTCGAATACGGTCGCCCCGTTTTTACGACCTGACCGGCTGCCTCAGTCGCTTAATGAACCCGTATCTGCTGAGCTATATATTCGTCCAAGTCAGCTTTGGAGATTGTCTCCTCCTTGGCTGTTGACAGAGCCGGTGGGGGATTTGACGTTTCTCCCATGTCGTCTTCAAGGACGATCGGAGGATCTTCAGCAGGAGGATCTTATTGGATCATCATTCCCACCATGTCCTGGAACAGGAGGGCCATTCGCTTTATATTGGCTGCCTGTTCCGCAGCCTCTTTGTCCTTCTTCTCCAATATCCTGCAAAGGAATTCAGCGTCAGTTTCTTGCTCCTGGCGTTGATCCGAGGACGCTTCGGGGCTTTCTTTTGGCCCAGTGAGTGCGGCCATCGCGTTCATCATTTCTTGGAGCTTCTGCTGTTGCTCTTGAGCTTTGGTCACTAACCGTGTAAGTGGTCTATGACCTGTAGATGCACGGCTGTCCTCTTTACCAGACGCCATGTAGACGGTATGTACCACAATGCCCCCAGACTTAGGGCGTTTGGGCTCACCGCCTTTGGCATTTGCCGTAGGCGCAAGGATTTTCTCTGGCCTTCTTCTCTTGTGGGCCGTTGAAGTTGAGGGGGCCGTTGCAGCGGGCACCCTGACAGTTGTCGTCCTTTGCTGTTTGACAGGACGGTTCTTTTCTTCTTGAACCTTCACCCTCTTCTGTCGGCGAGAGTGATCTTGGTCTATTACTGAGTCTTGAACCCTCCGCCAGACCTTATAAATTTTGGAGGAAAGCCGTTGAGGGGGCTGCTCCAGCTTTGTATCTGTAACACTCTCCGCAGGTGGAAGAGATCTTTTTAGCGTAGCAGTCGGAGAGTTCTTGCGTACCCTCCTAAGTGGTTCAAAGCTATTCCCAGTTGGAACAGCAGCATTAACTTCCACCACTGGAGCGGGTGGAGTTAGCCCTGAGGGGGAGTTTCCCCCGGCCTTCCTTACTCGGCGCCAGTGGCGACGTCGAGCGTGACGAGCCGTTGGGACTGGCTCGGCGATAGGGACAACTTCGTCTTGCCCCCTGTCCGAATGAGGTGCTGCTGGTGTCAGCCTCTTAAAGACTGATGTTGTCCTTTGAGTGGCGATGTTCAATCTGTCAAAGACAGATCCTTGAGCAGGAACAGGAGCCGGAATAGTCAGCCTTGAAAAGACCGACTCTTTAACAGGAGAAGCCGCCTTGACGACTTCTGGAGCAGGGGTGGCTGTCTTTCTCGGGACGGCTATTTCAGGGTTCATGGGCTTCTTGGCGGGCCCATCAGGGTTCTGGCTCAGCCTAGCAAAGACAGAGGCTGCCGGTTTGATATTGGACGACCCATTGAAAGGGGCCGTTGTAGCAGTGAGCCGATCGAAAACCGACTTCTTGTTCGCTTCTGGTGCGGGCACTGGCATAGTGAAGCTTGCAGGCGGGAGCATGGTCCCGAAAAACAGACCGGTGGTGGCCTGGGTCACCTATTCTACCGGCATGGTAAGGATGGAGGCCGCTTGAGGCCTATAAGCTACACCTCCAGGTGAGGTGGAGCGTCGGTTGCACTTGCATTTCGAGCAGCTCGAGCAGTTGGAGGCCATTGATGCTTGATTTCTGCGCCAGGCAAAAGACCAAATCTTAGTAACTTGAAACCCAAAGGCAACCATTAACAAACCGTGATTCGTTCGCGAAGACGACACACAAAGTGTGGAGTGGAAAGAGGAAAAGGTCCCACCGGGCGTGCCAGAATCTGTTCCCCTCCGAATGGCGGCCGAGACATGGGCGTCTTGCGTGAGATTCGGGGCAGATGCTAATTGGTTTTATCCGTCTACCTATCCGAAGATGCCAAGTTGATTTATGGCACTGTGTATCGGAGGTTTAGACGGATGCGGCCGATGTAGCAGACTTCGTCAGATTCCCCCTCGCTTGAGGGGTTTTTGATTGTGGGGATGCTCTTTCCTGCAGGCGCAAGCCCCTGCAGTTAATTACGCTACCGCATCGCGGTAACCACTTTCTCCTTCTCCAGAAATTTCACTTCGTGTCGTGTGTGTTTGTTTTGTTTGTGGATGCCCATGGATTGTATACGGAGACTAAGTTATGCCGTCGCCCGTAGGACGTGGATTAGTCCAAATTCGTATTTACTTAGATTTGGGTTGGGTGTTTTAGTTTAAGGATACGTTAGCCATATTGAGGCTAAGATCAACTTAAACGTTCGTTAAGGATACGTTAGTCTGATTTGAGACTAAGATCAACTTAATGGAAGAGCATTTAGGGGCTCTATTGTTCCAGTTTAGGGACGTAGTGGTCCGTGGGTAGTTTAAGGACATTGCGGTACATTTTTCCCGTTTTGGGGACGGATGTTAGTTTAAGGACGCATAAGTCCATGGGTTTAAGGACCCCACCGTCCGTATGGTTGTGTTTAAGGACGCATTAGTCCACTAGTTTAAGGACGCATAAGTCCGTGGGTTTAAGGACCCCACAGTCCGTATCTTGGTTTAAGGATGCATAAGTCCATGAGTTTAAGGACCCCACAGTCCGTGTCGATGTGTGGTTGTCGGGACCCGTCACCTCTCTGACGTCGTTGAAGGATTATAACGATAGGTGTCAGAGGAGTTCGGAGATGTACCCTTGAACCAGATATAAATTGATTTAAGAGAGCAGTCTTGTTCAGTCAATTTAATTTGAGGACTTACGACCATGATTGGGCTAAGCCCAGTTGAGAATATTCAACGTTTTTATCTTTGGCCTATTAGGCTTGTGCTAGGGCTTTTCCCCTGTTTACTAATGCACTGCATTTCATTTTGGCCTGCTAGGCCTTTTTGATTTGGGCTCTGTCCCTTTATAAATGATGCAGAGCATCTGTTTGGGCTCTGCCCTTCTTTAAAATAATGCATTGCATTTAATTTGGCCTGTTAGGCCTTTTTAATTGGGCTTGGCCCTTCTGTAAATAATGCAGTGCATTAATTGTCTGACATTGGCTTGTCAGGCGCCAATTATTGAGCGCAAGCGCATGTGGAGGTGACACGTGGCACGCTAGCGCAGTGCGCTGTGCCAGTGCGCTGCGCTATTGCGCTGTGACACGTGGCGCGCTCTGGTGAGTTGCGCCAACTTTAAAGAGCAATGCTCTATTTTTAAAAGCGCATAGCGCAAGTGGTTATGGTGCTGACACGTGGCGCTCTTTGGTGGTTTGCGCCAACCCAGGAGCGCAACAGTGCAGTTTTTGCAAGTGTAAGGCACTGTTTCAATAACTTGATCCAATTTTGGATTCAAGAAAAGAATCTTTAAGATTCCAGAACCAATGGTTCATAAAAAAGTGCAAGGCACTGTTGTTATTTATATTTTATTGAAGATCACTGATCATTGAAAAAAAGTGCAAGATCATTGATCTATTCAGAAGAAATTCTTCTTTTTGTATAAATGTTTTTACCTTTTTTTCTCTTCTTGAGTTTTTCTCAAAATTCTTCAGAGTTCTCTCTATTCTCTGTGCTGTTGTTTTTTGATCTTGATGTTGATGATGATTGAATTGGGATCTAGGGGCTTTTATATAGTGCCCATTAATTTGTTGAATTTGTTAAAGAGATCATTCTCTGAGTGATTTGGGGAATTTTCCCCACCGTTGGATCAAAAGATCCAAGGGCTTCTGTTTTGCAGAAGACAATCTTCTTGTTTTAACATGAACAGAAAGATCTTACTGGAATTTTAATTCTGTTTGGCGCAAACACATCTGCGCTTGACACTTGTCGCGCTGCGCAACGGTGCTCGCGCAACTGCGCTGACACGTGTCGCGCAGCGCACAGCGCAGCGCAACTACGTTTGCGCAACTGCGCAGACACGTGTCGCACAGCGCAGCGCAACTGCGCTTGCGCAACTGTGCTGACACGTGTCGCGCAGCGCAATGCTTGGGCAACTGCGCTGACACGTGTCGCGCAGCGCAGCGCTTGCGCAACTGAAGCGTTGCTTCCTTTAATTTCGTTTTAAAGAGAGCCTTGCATTGATTGGACGCGCTGCCTTGGGCGCTGCGCTGACGTATCAGCTTTTGACACGTGGCGCGTTGCACGCAGCGCAAGAAATTTGAAGCGTTGCTACAATTTTTGAATTTTTGAAATTCAAACAGAGCTTTGCTCTGATTGGGGGAAACAGTCACTTTATTGAAATAGGAATACGCGTGCTCGTCAGGCGTATACAGATTCCTCCTTCTTAGGATAGGCTGGGGTTTATTGATTGTGGAGATCCGAATTTTCGGCAGCCGCGGACAAAGCTGTCATTAATTACCCCTTGTCTTTGGAGCGAGAGAACCTCCAATTGACTGGTAAAACTGGTCATGCGAACTCAATGTGTAGTGTGCGTGTTTTGTGTTTTGAACGTATTTTGGACGTATCAGTGGACTCGCAGAATTTACCGGGGTCCTACTAACCGGATAGCGGGCTGGGGATCAAGAAGGCTAGCAGCCCCCTTGCGGGGTGCAGGACAACACCCCGTTAGAAAAAAAAATTAACGGGGAGGTGTTTCGAGTGTGAAACGTATGGGAAAAAGAGTGAGGAGCGTCCTAAAGATGCGTGAGATGGCACGTGATCGCTGGTGCTAGCGGGTCACATGCATGTCGCGTGGGCGCCAGCAGATCACACGTCCGGCATGCGACCACTGGGCACCAGCGGAAAAAAGGAGCTTAGCTCCTGAACTAGGAGTTGAACTCCCGTGAGATTTTGGAGTTAAACTCTTAGAAGAAGGAAGATTTTTATTTGGAGTTCCCAAAAGATTTTCGAAAATGATAAAAAGGGGACACCTTTCTTCTTCCTTGAGCTTTGGATCCTCCCTTGAGCATTGGATCCTCCCAGAGTGTGGGATTTTTGGAGCTCTTTCTTCCTCCTCTCTGTTAGTTGGATCTTGGAGAAAAATGGTAGTGAGATTTAAAAATCTCCCCTTTTAGAGATTTGACGGAAAATTTAAACTCACATTCAAGCGTTGTATTGTGAAAAACTATTTCTTTTTGGGAAATGAAGAGTTAAACTCTTCATTTAATTCAAAAAAAAGTAGGTCTATCACGCCCCGCTTCCCAGTAGACGGAAACGATGACGTGGCAAGCCCGCAACGTATTTACTATGAAATAAACACGTTAAGAGTAATTAAGCAATATAAAATGAACAAGAATGACAAGAATAAACATCAACTTTATTTACATTCAACTTTATATACAACTGTCTGAATTAAAAGATACAATAACAAAACAATGCCTAAACAATGGCATACAGAAAATAAGTGCAGGCTGGAAGGAGCTAGTAATATGGCTGTGCAGCAAGCTGGTCCAAGTCCTCCTAGCCCTCAGAGTCCGATTCTCTTGACGAACATTCCAAGAAAAGAAAAACAGAAACGAATGTTGTCAGCGAACTAGCGCTCGGTAAGTTCCAAAGGAAACAAGAGAGAATAGCATATCATGTGAAAAGGAACTAAAAGAACAAAGGACGAGTAAAATTGTATATGATCATCTACATGTATATGATGTTTATTCTAACGTGATTATTTGTAGTTCGATAAGAAAGCTATTTATGTATACGAGAGGAGTCCATCTTACCTCGTGGACTATGGTAACATGTAGTACAAGGCCCCGTCATAACCCACGGGACAACGGCACGTGGATTCATGTACGTGTCTTTTTAGTGGCCTCTCATGCCACGATATACGTTCTGTACCAATCTATCCCTTTATACACGCGTATTGTATTATATGGATTAAGATTATAGGTCTTAACCGAATCCATTGATATAAAATGTTCAGGTTCATATTCAGGATGTGTAACGACTCTGAAATCTTAGTACGGAAATTCTTCTGTTAAAATACAGAAAAAAGTTTACAAGCCTGAGTACAAGCTATAAGTTAATTTTGTTTAATAACAGCAAGAAACAATTTGTAGCTCACTGGTAAAGCCCTTGCACTGCTGTGACGTAGCCCCTATGTTCGAATCCCATCAGACACATTATTTTTTCTGATTTTCTTTTTAAATTATTTGGAAACCCAAAATTTTACACGTGCAATACACACAAAAACGAAAAGACAGAAAAATCAAACATGAGCACAAGGATTTAAATACAGATTTGAACACGTGGCATCAATCCAACGACCCCAATCCCAAGATCGACCAGCCAAAACCCCCTAGGACCGGCACCGACAATCCCACTGTGGCAAATGATGCCCGGGCTTTCACACTCGACTCTTCCCCTACCGTTACCCCTAACTCCCCTGCACTGTTTGATTGCTCTGCAATCAAACAGAGACCCTTCAATTCCCAATTTATCATCTTTTAAATGTATTTTAATTCACCATTTTAATTCCAAAACCCTAATTCTCCCCTATAAATACTACCCCATGCTTTAGCCCTTCATCATTCTGAAATTCCAAGACAAAACTCTTAAAATTTTCTAAGTATAAGTGGAGTAGAAGAGGAGTTAGTAAGCGGTCAACTTTCAGCAAAGAATCGAAGCTATTCCGACGACTCCGCGATGCCACGACGACAACCTTCTCTTCCTACATCTTTCTTTAAGCCCCCTAGATCGTAAGTCCCTCTCAATCCCTCTTCTTCTTTCTTAAAAATCCCATTTCAAAACTTATGTCGGTAAGTGGAGTTAATACCGACATCTTCTTCTAAACTCTAGAAATTCCACTTTTTCTTACATATTGTCCATCCATATTCATACCCAATGCTTGTAATCATAAAACCAATGCTTAGAACCAATTTTTAATCACAAATATCATGCAAAATAACTTTAATTTAACTTTTTCATTAAAATACCATGAACTTTATATATCATCTTTGTTAGTATTTGCTTAAACATACCTTTAGAAAACTTCACAGGGTAACGACCTACCTCTCACATACACACATAGTTCCATAGCACGATATATCCTTGTATGAATTTTTATTACGAATACAATATTACAATAAAATACCATTTGCTATAAAAAAAAATGGTTTTCTTTTAAATTGTATTTTAAATTTCTTTGCAAATATAGCTCTACATCCCTTTTTAGGGGACCCGCTATTGGATGGTGCGGATTATTGCATATCCTTGGACTAGTAGAGCGAGATGCAGATCTTCTCACGGAGCATTCGGTCTCGAAAGGTTTTTAATACGGTTTTTAAGAAAAACGATTTTTTCTACTTAAATAAAATCAATTTTTAATAATTATATAAAACATTACAATTCCATATATTTTCAAAATATAATAAATTTATATTTTTTAAATGAAAGAATTACAGGTTTCATCAAAATACCATCAAGATACCAATAAAAAACAAGTTTTACATTAAAATACCATGAACCTTCCAAGCTAAGCTATTATCGCTAAAATACCTCAAATCCTTAAAATTCACATCCATGAAACCCTAAATAAAGTAAATAACTTCTCGAGGTTATTTTGAAACTATATTAAAAATATTTTTCATAAAACCCCCTCGAGTTATATAAAACTATATTTAAGGACTTTAGTAAATATAGGTTTAAGCGGGATCAATTCTCTTGAGCCCCAGGAAGCCGGAGAAAGTGAGTGCTTGTCTATTTAAGGCAGAAAACTTAGCGGAGATATCAATGGTAATTGTCTTGGAAAAATACACATATCCTACTGTCCATGTACAACAGTTACCGATAACTCCCGAACCTAATTCAGGATCTAAATCAGTTTACAAGTGTTTGACTCAAGTCTAAGTGTAACTCAATTCGGAATCCAAACTCAAACCTAAATTTAAAATCAAACACGAATACTTGATCATTGTAATACCCAGTTTCTTTTGTATCCAATTATTCATATTTTCCTAATAATAATTTTCCCTATATTTTCTATTTAATTCTTCCAAATATGTTTAGTCCAAATATTTTTCTACTAACCCTATATCCTACTACTCTAAATCCTATCGTCTAAATCCTAACTCTAACACCCAAGTAGCCAACCCTCACAAATTTCTATTCTTCTCATTTCCCCCCTAATCATTTAAGCCCAGCCCATGACCCACACTCTAACCCCTTATATTTATTTTCCCTAATTCTTTTAATCATTTAACCCAGCCCCAAGCCCAGCCCAAGTCTTTTCCCTCACTTCACCCTCACCCGACCCAACCTCTCTCATTTCCTCATGTTCTCTATCTCTCTTTACATCTCACAACAACCCACATATCACACTTTCTCCCACTTTCTCTCTGTCAACCGCTTTACCATATATTATTATTATATATTAATTTACACTTTCTCTCTCTCTCCCTTTTTCTCTCTACAACTCATTCATCCACTCACCCAACCAACGTTCTCTCTCTCTCTCTCTTTCTCCCTCACCCACGAACACACACACACACACACTCTCTCTCTCTCTCTCTCCCAGTTCACTCCCCCTCTCTCCTCTCTCTCTCTCTCTCTCTCTCTCCTCTCGATCTCTCCTCTCCCCTTTCACTTCCGACGTGAACCCCAAGCCTGCAAACCTACCGAACGATTCCTGCAACCCTCGCTGCACCCTCATCACCGGAGTCCCCAACCACCGACAAGCACCCTGCAACCTCCCTGCCGAGTCTCACTGCCCGCTACACCCATCGCCCCTGCACCCACCACCGTCTCCACCGACGTCTCGCCGGTTGCCTCAAAGGTATCACAAATCAAACCAATCCGTGGGTTTTGGTTTTATCCAGCTTGTCATTTAAAAAGAAAAAAAGTTAGGCAATAATTTTTCTTTCTAGTTTCAATAATTAGATAATTATGAACATTGAATCCTTCACCTTTTAGTTTCAATGACCAAGCAAAGAAAAGCCCTTTTGTTTAAAATGAACTACTAATTAATTCCACATATTAACACATAATAGTTCTGTCCCTCTCTCTGCGATAAAATTAAGACCACATTGTTACATATTTTAAGAATGCTTCATTTGTAGAAATTAAGACCAAACTCATTACTCGCTGCCACCATCGACTCCGAACCCTTCAACCGAGCACTCAACGAGACCCTTTCGGCCGCCTTTTCGCCATCGACGACTTCGTCTCCCTCGTTGATGCCCTTAACATCGCCTTCCTTCCGACGACAGCCCCTTTCGTCTGATCGTCCAACCCCATCAACCAGAACACGAGCCAAACAACTCCCGTCGCCATCGTCGACGTTGTCGACAACAGCAGTAAAGCCGCATCCACCGCCTATTGCCACCGTCCATGCACAGCGCCGTGCCCGCTCCATGCCTAGAACATGCCCTCTACCGTGCCCACCTCCGCACAAGCACCGAGCCATCCCGTGCCTTGCACCCGTGTTACGCCATGCCCACTCTCGCGCCGTATCATAGCCAAGCCTCGTTGTGGCCGTACCCGTGCCGTTGCAGTTGTCGCCGTTGCTGCCGTATCGTCATCGATACGTCGTCAGGCAAGTTTAAATACTTGCCTCATGCTATTATGTATATTTATTTCGATTGCGATTCAATAGTATTATAGTGTTCGATGCAAACCAAAATCTGAAAACCCCCTTATAATGACGGAAATTAAACATAACAGTTGTCCCGAATGATAACGAATACTGTGTTAGGGTTTGGCTTGAAAATACGGATTTTAACAATGTAAAATGACATCCCAATTGGTTATGTCAAATCTGAAAATCACCGTACCCATCATGTCGTAAAATTAGTAGTTAATTAAATATAAATCCAATCATGGTGTTCCAGGGCTCGTATCGAACCTAACTATATAACCTATAATTTCTTGTAATTAGTTATTGAATATTGCAATTTCATGACATTGAAAAATGAGGAGGAACACAACTCTGGACTGTAGTCCGGGGCAACGTTCGTTTTGAATACCTTGACTTGGGAACACCTGTACACCCCTTCCTTAAACTGAAAATGCACGTAACCCCATATGGACGCGTAGATAATTTAGTTATCTAACCCCTGAATCTGGTCCCGTGTCGTTTCACCGTCATTTGATATTTAATTTGTATTTTAGAATACCGTGGTGTTCTGCAGTTTATGCAGTGATCCCTCTTACACCAGCACCTTGTACATAACATAACTTTTAATACAGAACTGATATTGATGATACGTTTGATGAGTTGGAAAGATAACATTAAAATATACAATTAGTTTAACTATAGCGTCGCCTAATTACGATCCCAACTGTGATTAAAATGTGTTACGAAACGGACTTCCGATTCTGAAACCGGATTTCCAGCAGTGAACACTTAAAATGAAATGGTCATAACTAGCAAACCTGAAACCCGATTGACGCGAAACAAATTTTGATGGATAGATAATTAAACATACTGCGTACCCCCTTTTCATTGTTTCACTTAATTCTGCATGTATGACCTATAATAAATTATGAAAGTGGTAGGACACTGACTGATGATATCTTAATCATGCCTTAATTATCGCATTCTCATCATATCATGCAAAGCTCATATGCATTGGTAACCTAGTGATCGTGTACATTATCCAGTGTTAGATATTAGTGTTTTGATTGTGGCAAGCACGTTAGTGTTTAAGCGTGAATGAATAAGTGAAAGTGACACGTACTTGTACACAATCAGCGGACCCTATTGATATATTGCATTGTCGACGTCTATGGGACATGTATAAGTGTAACTATAATTGGTATGGGACGATTATGGAAGCACTTATATTAGTGTCATAGGTAAGGCACCAAATACTGTCCATTCATCTTGGGTATCAGTCGAGACATGCTTGATGGAGATTCTGTCTCCAGTTCTCGCGTAGACTTGTCATGGACCGACGGGTATTTGAGTTTATGGTCGGTGTTTGATGTAGACCACGGGGTGTGGGGTAGTTTGAGTGTGAGTTCAACAGAGTCTCAGGAGTCCCATTGCCGGCACATACAGCGATTCTGGAGATATATGGGGATATTACTGATTATTAGCGAGCGACTCGGGCCCGTGTTCTCTTGCCCTTGGGTCTACCCTTGGGTGGGGGATACTCACGAGTGGTTGTCTCTCACACTTGGACTGACGATAGGTTTAGCGACCTGTACAGTGAGACTTAGAGACTGATAGGGTTAGTGATATTGACATGCATTGCTTACTGATACGATATACCTGCTTTACTGTTTACCTATACTGGCACTTTCTTGCTCATATCGTCACTTCATGCTTTACTGTTTCATATTGATCATTATTACACTGGTTATGCTTGCATTTCCATTTATTGCTATTGTGTCGCTCTGACGACCTGAGTATGCATGCTCAGATTGAGAAGTGGATTTAGCTCGGACCAGGACCTGACGTACCTCGAGGATATTGCGGATATCTGGACTAGCGACTCAGAGCTATACTCCCTTGATCTCTATCTGGTTAGTGTTTTGTATTTGTTTCGATTTAGTGACTACATTTCTCATTACCTGTGCATTGATTACTGATTTCCACGTAAAGCTAGAAGCCGAAGTGTGACTCGGCAGGATTTTTCCTCGACCGTAGGAGCATGGCTGGCCTTGTCAACCCCTCGTATTCCGTATTATGGGAAGTGGGGCGTGATAATCATGAATACTTGAATTCAAACATCAAAAGCAAACATGAATGCTTGATCATGAACTTGAACACACGAAATCAATATCGAACTCAAACAGGCATACTTGACCGTTGATCATGAATTGGAACACTTGAACTTGACTAAAGCAAAACATGAATATTTGAACACTATGACTTGACTCGAACCATAAATACAACTTGACATGAATACATGATATAGACATGAACTCAATCTTGCAACTCGATGTATTCATGGATTCGAGTAAGGCTGGTAGTTTTAACTGTAACTTAGCATACACGGGATGTTGGGGTAGTTCATGCGTGAATCCAACGAAATCTCAGGAGTCCCACTAGATCATGAATCCATACCTACTAACACAAGCAAGCTATCATGAGCGCCCGTGTCACGCCCCGCTTCCCGGTGTACGGGGAGGGGACACGATGAGGCCCGCTACGTATTTATTCAGAAGTAAACACGCTATGCGTATCTAAGCAATATAAAGTAAAATGTACACAAGAGACATAAATATAATGAACAACAAATTTATTTATTAAACATTCTTTTACAGGTACAACTGAAAATGTAAATACATAGATGGAAAACAATGCATGAACAATGGCATAACTGAAATGAAAATATGTACAAGTAAAGACCAATGCTCAGGGTCTTCCGTGGACTGCTCCAAGTGCTCCGGGCTGGTCTCGAACTCCAGTGAGTCGGGTCCTCCTGCCAACATTCTAAAGAAGAAGAGAAATATGAATGTCGTCAGCGAACAATCGCTCGGTAAGTCCCAAAGAAATGAGAGAAGTAGAATAGACAGAAAAGAGTATAACTAGTGACGTTTGATTATAATATTAACGCGGTGTTTGTAGCTTGGTACAGAATATGCCAGTATATACGAGAGGTGTCCAACTTACACCGTGGACTTTGGTAACCCGTAATACAAGGTTCCGTCGAAAATACCACGGAACAATGGCATGGATGTAATAACGTCTTTTAGTGACCACCTCGTGCCACCTTTAACATGTTCTGTACCAGTCTACCCCTTTATAAACCCCGTAGTGTCTCATTGTATTGATTGTATTGATTGTGCTAGTTGTATTGTATTGTCTTGTAGTAAATGGAAGACATTGCCGAAACCATGATATCAGTAAACGGAATGGATGTAAATGGATAGTCATGTAAACGAAATATATCCATGGTTCGGTTCAGTCACGTTCATGTTGTTATAGATTGTATTCTGGAGTTCATGGATTCATATTGAAATTGAGTTATACTTGAATTGAATTCAAGTCAGATTGATTTCAGATTTGACCATAACTCAGACTTTTAAACAGAATTGAAGTCCTGATTGTTTTGGAGTTATCGGTAACTGCTGCACATGGACAGCAGGATTTGTGTCTTTTTCCAAGACAATTACCGCGTTAATAACATTGTTGTTAGATTGTCTACCTTAGATAGGCAAGCATCCACTTTCTCCGGCTCTCCGAGGCTCGAGAGAACGGGTCCCGCTTAAACCTATATTTATTAAGGTCCTTATCGTAATTTAATATAACTTGAAGGGGTTTTATGTAAAAATAGTTTTGGTATAATTTCAAAATACACCTCAAGTATTTAATTATCGTCTTTAGGGTTTTCATAGATGTATATTTTATAAAAGTAAAATTTTCTAGTGAGTAGAACCGAGTTTTCATTATATATGGTATTTTAATGAAATATTGGAATTTGTATTGTATTGAAATGGTAGTTTCCTATAATTGTGATTACTTTGATTTAGAAAACATGGAATATTTGTATAATATATTTAAAATAGATCTTTTGGTAATATTCATATATACATTTATATATTCGATAAAAATAAATTTATTTATTTTTTAGAAATCTCATTTTCTTAAAAATTGCATTAAAAATTCCATCGAGATCGAATGCTCCTTGCGGAGGTCTGCATCTCGCTCTACTAGGCCCGAGGATATGCAATAACCTACACTGTCCCGATCGGGGTTCCCCAAAATGGGTTGTAGAGGCGTATTTGTAAGGAATTAGTTAACACTTTTTTCAAAGAAAACGATTTTGTAAGTTTAGAGTATTTATTCATAAAAGCGTATTTTCCCATAATCTAGAATTCCAAAGTTCATCGTGCTATGTCTAATATGTGTGTTGTGATGAGGTAGGTCCTTACCTCGTGAGTTATCTAAAGGTAATATAAAGAAATATGTTGAATTATGTCGAAATGTAAAGTATATGGTATTTTACCGTATAAATGCGATAGAAGTTGCATAAAACATTCTTTTGAGATGAAACTTGTTCTAATCTGTTTATTTATATTTATTAAACATTATGAGAGAATATGGTGATTTATTGTTTAAGAAAAATGTACTTTTTAAAGAAAAAGGAGTCGGAAGTCGGAATAACTCCGCTTCCGACGATTTTTGAAAAATAAAAATTTTAGAATAGAGATTGAGAAGGGAAGATGGGACTTACAAGCTATTAAGAAGGAGGAGAGGTAGGAGAAGATTAGGAAAGCGTCGGGGCGTTGTTTCGTCGCCGGAATCTTCTCGAAACGTCGTCCGAATCTTGCCCTTTGCTAACTCCACTTGCACAACTTGGGACTTGGAAATTTTATAGAGTTTTTGTAATAGAATTCTGAGTGAGGAGGGGTGAAATGTGGTGCAGTATTTACAGGGAAAATTAGGGTTTTGGGGTAATGAAGAATGAATTAAAAATACATTAAAATTTTGGTTTAATGCCACTTTTAAATTCTCTGTTTATTTTTAATAAAAACAAACAGTACAGGGGTTAAGGGAGGAGGCCAAGGGACTAGGGTTAGCAAGATGAGGCATCACCTATGGAGGGGGGTCGGCGACACCGGGCCAATGAGGAATCTCGCCGGTCTAAATCCGTCGGCTAGGGCTTGGATCTCCTCCACGTGCCCCTATCGCTTGGTATACCTTAGTGCACATGTTTGTTTATTCTGTGTCTTTTCATTTTACGTGTAGTGCATGTGTAAACCCTTGGGCTTCTAAAAGATTAAAAGAAAATGCAATAAAAATAATATGTGGGCGGGTGGATTCGATCACAGGGGCTACGTCACAGCAGTACAAGGTTTTACCAATGAGCTACAAGTGTTTTCTTGCTGTTCAGAAGCAAATCAAATTTATAATTTGTGCTCAAGCTAAGGTATTCCTTTCTGTATTTTGGATAAATTTATACAGAAAGTTTAGGGTTGTTACATTCTACCCTCCTTATAAAAATTTCGTCCTCGAAATTTTTATAAGGAAAGTGTAACAGATTCAAGAAAAGTTTGGTGATAGAACTATTGATAGTGCATGAAAATATGTGTAAGAATGAAAGAATGCAATAGTTTTGGACAGATGTGAGGGAATTACCAGGGTTACCTTGGTCAAAATTCTTGGCTTCTACGGCTGCTAATGTGAAAGCCTGACGCCGGGGTACATTCCTTCTAGCTGGAGGCACATTCCTCTGTCCTTGGGGCATGTTCCTCTGCTCTCGAGGCATGTTCCTCAGTGCTTGATGGAATTGGAGATTGGGCTGTGCAGGAGGTCCACGTAGAGGTGGAGCTGGAAAAGCAAGACGAGGTGCAGGAGCCTGGATAGCTGGCCGCTGCGGATAAGTGTTGTGGGTTGGAACTGTGTTGCGTCTATAAGGACATGTTCCAATTCCATGATTGTATGCGCCACAAACTAAGCACAGGCCTTTTGTGCGCCTACAGTCCTTCCATAAGTGTCCATCCCTTTTGCAATAGAAGCAAAAATCTGGACTTGGCTGATTATTGGTTTCTACCGGTCTCCTGGGTTCAACAGTTGACCTTGAAGAGGCTCCTCCTGCCATCTGAGTGGCAGGACGCTTCACACCGGCAGATTGAGGTCTGCCCTTCATCTTTACCACTGCCTCATATCAACGAGCAGCTTTCAAGGCCAACTCGTGGGTTGGGAAATCCCCTGTTCCAAATCATGGTCGTTTCCTCAGGGTCTGCCCTTGGAGCCGGCGAGACTCACCGCCTCCTACCCATCGAGGGAATAAGCGACCCACCCCAGAAGAAATGTAGGACCGCCGAGCCCATCATATTCACTGATGAAGACTTCCACAGTATATCCTTGCCTCACAACGACCCTCTCGTGATTACGGCACGAGTCCACCATTACTAGGTTCAGAGGATATTGGTCGATTCCGGAAGCTTGGCAGATATCCTCTTCTATGACTGCTTCCAGCGTATGAAGCTAAGGCCGTCCGCCCTACGGCCAACCTTCCACGTCCTATCAGGGTTTACCAACCACTCCATCCCGGCCGAGGGAGTGGCCACCCTCCTCAACATTGGGGAAGCGAGCCATACGAGGACCGTACCGGTGGAATTCATCGTCGCTAGGATCCCCTCATCTTACAACATCCTCCTGGAACCCCCGACATTAAACGCCCTCCAGGCTCAAATCTCGACCTACCACATTGCGATCAAATTTCCATTAGATCAAGGGGGATAGGCCGGGCCGACGGGAACCAGCGAATCGCCAAGATTTGCTTCACCGCGACATCCACCACCGGACAGCAGAGCGACGACCTCGAAGGTGCAAATGATTTCCAAGGGTCCTTGGATACTCGCGATGAACAGAAAGAAATCCGAGGAGCCCCGGTGGAGGCGCTAACAGAAGTCCCCCTCGTCGAGGGGAATGAGGGACGAACCGTCCAGATCGGATCCCTTTTAACGGGAGCCCGGTGCGAAGGCTTGGTCCGCTTTCTCCGAAGGAACTCGGACGTATTCGCCTGGGCGCCCGCTGACATGCCCGGGATCGACCCCAAAGTAATCTCGCACAAGCTCGGGGTCGACCCGAAAGCCCGACCCGTCAGACAAAAGAAGCGAAGTTTCATGCCGATCAAGCAAAATGCGATTGAGGACGAGGTCGATAGATTGCTCGCAGCCAAATTCATTCGAAATGTTGACTACTCGGATTGGTTGACGAATGTAGTCATAGTTAAAAAGGCGAACGGGAAGTGGCACATGTGCGTCGACTTCACAGACTTGAACAAGGCCTGCCCGAAAGACATCTATCCCCTTCCTCAGATAGACCAGCTTGTAGACAGCTCGGCAGGCTACAAATTGCTCAGCTTTATGGACGCTTTCTTCGGCTACAACCAGATCCGTATGAACCCGGCAGATGAAGAACTTACCGCGTTCACCACGGACCGGGGGGTATATTACTACAAAGTGATGCCCTTCGGCCTCAAAAATGCTGGGGCTACATATTAGCGCTAGTTAACAAAATATTCAAACTGCGGATCGGAAAGAACATGGAGGTTTACGTCGACGACATGCTCGTGAAATCAACCTCATCAGACGAGCACGCCAAAGATCTTGGCGAGACATTCGACATCCTCCGCAAGTACAAAATGAAGATGAATTCAGCCAAGTGCGCGTTCGGAGTCACTAGCGGGAAATTCCTCGGGTTCATGGTTACCCACCGAGGAATCGAAGCTAACCCGGAAAAGATCAGCGCCATTCTCAACATGGCCACACCAAAGAGCAATGTGGAGATCATGCGACTCATGGGGAGAGTGGCTGCTCTGAGTCGCTTCATGTCGAGATCCGGAGAAAAGTACCTCCCATTCTTCAAAGCCCTGAGAAAGATCCCAAAGTTCGAATGGTCATAAGAGTGTCAAAATGCTTTCGAGCAGCTCAAAGTGCACCTGGAAACTCCTCCACTGCTCACCCGGCCAATCGAAGGAGACGAGCTACTATTGTACCTTGCGGTCTCCGATCATGCTGCTTGCTCGGTGCTCGTCCGAGAAGTCGAAGGAGTATAGAAGCCGGTCTACTACGTGAGCCATGTTTTCAAAGACGCGGAAACAAGGTACCCGACCATAGAAAAGATAGTCTTGACACTTATCATCACCTCAAGGAAGCTATGGCACTACTTCCAGGCACACACCATCCTCGTCCTCACCGAGTGACCTATAGGGACTATTCTCGCCTCCCCCGAGTCGTCTGGTCGTCTGGAGAAATGGAGGTAGGAGTTATCCTAATTCGACATCAAATACCGCCCCAGGCAAGCCATCAAAGCACAAGTCCTGTCAGACTTCGTTGTCGAGTGCACTATCCCCACCAAGGAAGCAGCATCGGCACATGTCCCCAGGTCCCGACCCTCGGTCAAGGAAATACCCGACTCCGTCCCCGATTGGGTCCTCTATGTGGATGGATCCTCTACCGAGGAAGGGAGCGGTGCCGGCCTTATCATTCGAGGTCCGAACGAGGCAAAGATGGAGTACTCTTTGAAGCATGGGTTCAGAGCATCAAACAACGCCGCGGAATACGAGGCCTTGCTAGCCGGGTTGCGAATCGCTTTCGGGGTGGGGCTGAAGACGATCCGGATTCGCAGCGACTCCGCCCTAGTCGTCGGCCAAGTGGCCGGACGCTTCGAGGCCCAAGAGCCGCTCATGGTGAAGTACTTGGTCGAGGTAAAAAGACTACGAAAAAATTTCGACGAAGTCTAAGTAGAACAGATTCCCCGGCACCTGAATGCTCAAGCCGACACCCTGAGCAAACTTGCCTCTTCCTATACGGCCAACAATAAGAGGAATATCCTCTTCGAAGTCTTGCCACGACCCAGTGTAGAAGACAGAGAGGCAACACTTCAAGTATACACTGCTCAGGAGGAAGGCCAGGATTGGAGAAAGCCTCTTGTGGAGTTCCTGAAGGATGGTACACTTCCGGAAGACTAAGAGGAAGCGCACCGCCTTCAAGCCAAAGCCCGCCATTTCATCTGGAGCAATAGAAACCTTTACAAGAAGTCATACACACAGCCTCTGCTCTGGTGCGTCGACCCTCACAAAGCCGACTACGTCATGCGTGAGATACACGAAGGGGTCGGTGGAGCGCATCAAGGAGCCCGTAAATTGGTCTAGAAGACGCTGCTCCAAGGATATTATTGGCTGACGATACACCAAGACGCTCAGAAGCTCGTCAGAAGATGCAAAAGCTGCCAATTCCATGGCAGCATGTCCCGTCTTCCGGCTACCGAACTAACGACCCTCACTTCCCCTTGGTCGTTTGCTTACTGGGGGATGGACATGGTGGGCCAACTCCCCACTGGTACGGATGGACACAAGTACATCCTCGTCGCGGTAGACAATTTCACGAAGTGGATTGAGGCCATCCCCATCAGAAAAATCGGACGCCGCCACTACCATAAAGTTCCTGCAGAACAACGTAATCTCTCGATTCGGGATCCCAAGGTACATCATTATCGACCACGTGACGAATTTCGAAAACGACAAAGTCAAAGAGTTCTGCAACGAATACCGCATACTAATGAAGTTTTCCGCGGTCGCGCATCCTCAGTGCAAAGGACAGGCCGAGGTTGCTAACTGAGACGTCATCCGAAGTCTTCGAACTCGTTTGGAAGGGAGACAAGGCAGCTGGGTCGAGGAACTACATCGGGTACTATGGGCCTTACGCACATTGAAGAAAACGCCTACGGGAGAGACCCTCTTCATCCTCTGCTACGGTACTGAGGCAATGGTCCCAACGGAGATCGGACTGCCCAGTTACAGAGTCGAACACTTCGATGACGAAGCCAATACCTTGGCGCTCCGGACTAATTTGGACACCTTGCTAGAGAAGCGGGATCGAGCACAGATCAAAGCGCCCGCTTACCAACAACAAACTGCTCGCTACTACAACGCACGAGTTAAGTATCGCGCCTTTAAGATGGGAGATTTGGTATTAAGGCGGAATGAATTCGTAGATCAAAGTAAACTGCACAAGTTCTCCCCGAAGTGGGACGACCCTTTCCTCGTCTCCGAAGTATTGCCCGGTGGAGCCTATTGCTTACAAGACGCAGGAGGACACAAGTTTCCTCGGCCCTACAACGCTGAAAAACTCAAACTATACAAATGAATGTATTTTCTTCTTTTCGTAGCTATGTAATTTTTCTTAAGTCTCCTGAATTAAAAGGGACTTCTTCCATAAATTTTGTTCTTTTTCTCGGTTTCGAGATCCCTAGATTCATTTATGAGAGAGTATGTAAAAAGTACTAAGGGACAAAAAGAGACAAAACACATAAAAAAGAAGAACTTTATTCATTAAAAGATACGATGGGCTCCTTAGCCTTACAAAAAGTGCCCGGAGGCTCCTCGGCCTCACAAAAAATTACAACAAAAGGGGTAAGAGGTTGAGAAATCACTGTTAATGGTACTCCGAGGAGATCTCCGCCAGCCGAGCCCTAGATCCTTCAACCCACTCCCTCTGATGTTGCCCGCGGACCCGAGATGCTATGGAACCACCGGAGCTCCCGCCCGCCGGGCAAGAGTCCGTGATCTGCCTCTTCTGGAAACACTCCTGAAGATCCGCCGATCGGTCCCGCCAGCTTTTCGAAATCAGGCCGTGGCGATGGAGCATGCGCAGCTTGTCAAGCACCTCGTCCAGCAGCTGCGGAGACAAGACGTTATGCAGCCCCGGGGACATCCTCCAAATCTTATACATGAGCAATTGGAGGAGGGGTGACCGCTGGGGAAGTAGACGACTAAAGTGGTCCTCCACGTGCTCGATCACCGTTTGGTATGTCTCCTCGGTGCATCCCTGATCGTACAGGTACACGTCATCATGAGAGATGATCTCTTTAATGGAGTAGATAAATCTGGCTATTTTCAGAAACGCAAGGCTATAAGAAACCAACATGATTTCGCTATTTAGAGCCCCAACAGAATCCCTAAAGGCTGAAATTTGCGCGCGCAGCAACACGAATCACAGGATATTTTCAAATTTTCCAATACAGAGCTGCCATGTGGCGACCATGCCAATCCTCACGAGCCCTTAAGCTGTCAATGGAAGTTGGAACGACGCGAACCGTAGAGCGTCGCGCCTTGCCTGTGCATTTCTACCGCGTGTTGTCTGCGACGGTCACTCTTCCAGATTTTACGAGTCAAGGGAGATTGAACGATGCCCCATGAAGGCGAAGAGAAGTCTACAAAGCCTTCATCAGGAAGCCACCGAGCAGCTTTCCTGCTCGGTCAATCCTTAGCGGGTAGCTTCCTACCCACCTACACTAAGGATCTAAAGCCCTCATCAAGAGGACACCGAGCAGCTTCCTTCACTCGAGCACGCTTAACTACGGAGTTCTCAAGATTCTATAGTACCGGTTCATTTAAAAGGCGCCTCTCTGTCTTCTACGCCGGGCCGTGGCAAGACTTCAAAGAGGATATTCCTCTTATTGTTCTCAAGCTTCCCTGTCGGTCAATCCTTAGTAGGTAACTTCCTACCCACCTACGCTAAGGATCGAAGCCCTCACCAAGAGGCCACCGAGCAACTTCCCTGCTCGGTTAATCCATAGTGGGTAACTTCCTACCCATCTACGCTAAGGATCGAAGCCCTCACCAAGAGGCCACCGAGCAGCTTTCCTGCTTGGTCAATCCTTAGCGGGTAACTTCCTACCCACCTAAGCTAAGGATCAAAGCCCTCATCAGGAGGCCACCGAGCAGCTTCCCTGCTCGATCAATCCTTAGTGGGCAACTTCCTATCCACCTACGCTAAGGATCAAAGCCCTCACCAAGAGGCCACAGAGCAGCTTCCCAGCTCGGTCAATCCCTGGCGGGTAGTTCCCTACCCACTGACACCATGGATCTAAAGCCCTCATCAAAAGGTCACCGAGCAGCTTTCCTGCTCGGTCAATCCTTAGCGGGTAACTTCCTATCCACCTACGCTAAGGATCTAAAGCCCTCACCAAGAGGCCACCGAGCAGCTTCCCAGCTCGGTCAATCCCTGGCGGGTAGTTCCCTACCCACCGACGCCAAGGATCTAAAGCCCTCATCAAGAGGCCACCGAGCAGCTTCCCTGCTCGGTCAATCCTTAGCGAGTAACTTCCTACCCACCTACGATAAGGATCTAAAGCCCTCATCAAGAGGCCACCAAGCAGCTTCCCTGCTCGGTCAATCCCTAGTAGGTAGTTCCCTACCCACCGACGCCAAGGATCTAAAGCCCTCACCAAGAGGCCACCGAGCAGCTTCCCAGCTTGATCAATCCCTGGCGGGTAGTTCCCTACCCACCGACGCCAAAGATCTAAAGCCCTCATCAAGAGGCCACCGAGCAGCTTCCCTGCCCGATCAATCCTTAGCGGATAACTTCCTACCCACCTACGCTAAGGATCAAAGCTCTCACCAAGAGGCCACCGAGCAGCTTCCCTGCTCAGTCAATCCTTAGCGGGTAACTTCCTACCCACCTACACTAAGAATCAAAGCCCTCATCAAGAGGCCACCGAGCAGCTTCCCTGATTAGTCAATCCTTAGCGGGTAACTTCCTATCCACTGACGCTAAGGATCGAAGCCCCACCAAGGGGCAGCTACGTAGATCCCTTCTCGCCTAACCTCCGAGTGATAAATTCCTACCATCTCAAGACAGGGGGTCTAGGAACTACATCAAGGGGGAATCAGTCAACGCCGACCAATTCTAACTTGGCTATTGTTCAACTTACGCTAAGAAACGTGGTCGACGGTCCTACTCTAAAGAATGGGCATATACCGACCTTCCTACACTGAGAGATCTTCCGATGTATTCTAAGTGAACGATCGCCACCTCGACTCCGGGGGCGGGAAGGCACCGATCTTCCTGCACTTGGCGATTAATTGACTTATACTCGATGCGCGATCGTCATCTATAAGGCCGGTCATTGACCTACGGCCTAACACTTGAATCGAGGAAAAGACCGACAAGCTCAAGTACTCACGCAAGAAACACATTGTCATGCAGAGGAAAATAAACTCAGTTTTATTCATGTTCCAAAAGTCTTTACAGGGTATTCTGGGCTCCTCGGCCTTACAAAAAGTACCCGGAGACTTACAAAATTTGAGAAAAAATAAAGGGAAAAACAAAAAGCACAGCTCTGCCCGGATCTCGCCTTGCTCGGCGCCGCCCTAAGGGGCCGGAGTTTCTGCTTCCATAACCGCCCCTCCCCCGGCGCTAGCCGCTTGCGGCATGTCCACCGAAAGCGGGACCCTAGGGCGCAGCTCACCGTCGGCAAACTTCGGCATTAACGCCTTGACGGCATTAAGAGCTTCGTGCCAAATGATGGCAGAGGCTTCGCCGATGTCGGCGCAGAACTGGTCTGACGCCTTGTACATGTCTACTGACTTGCGAGCTCGGAGCTCGGCGATCTTCGCCGCCTCAAGCACAGCCTCGGCCTCCCTCTTGCTGGCGTCCCTCGCCTTTTTCATTATGGCGTAGCGCTTGCCTAACTCCTCCAACTTGTCCTCGATGGCTCGGTGGGACTCGCTCAGAAGTCGGTAGGACTCCTGGCACTTGGAGATCGTGAGCTCCCCGGCGGCCAACCGGGTTTCCAGGGCGACTGTCTTCTCCTTCTCTTGCCGCAGCTGAAGGCGCAGATCCTCCGCCTCCGAAGACGATTCCCCCGCCTTCCTCATGGCCGAGGCAATCTCTTCGGATTCCATGTTGACGATAAGGGCGCAATGTTGGAGGACCTAAGGAAAGCAACAGACGGATTTAGAGGTGTTCAGACTAAGAAAGGGGACTTAAGATAATACTTAAACGGATACCAACCAGAACTGCCTCCTGAGCAATGGCGGCCACTTAGGCCTTCAGGGTCCCCCGAGGAATCTTGCCCCCGGCCGACTGCACCATGTCCGGAGCAAGATGTCGGTGACGAAAAGCCCCGAGGGGACCACAAAGCAGACATCCCCCTCCTGCACTGGAATCCCCTCAGGGATCTCAGTCGGCGGCGTGCGGGAGACTGTCCTCTTTTTTCTTGAGGGGAACCTCGGTTCCCTCCTCCTCCCTTGCCCGGGGTTCCGGGTCTCGCGCGTGCTTCTGGCTGCCCCCGCGGCGGTCATCGGGGGCTCAGGGCGCTGCGGAAGACTTCGTCGGTGGAGACGGTCTTTGGGCCGAGCTCGGACCGGCTCGGGATAAGCTCACACCCCCGGCATTCTTCTGGGCCATAGCGGCTATGGAAACTAGGATCCTGGATCAATCCATTTGTCCTGCAAAATGAGAATACACAGAAAAGTTAATGATGCAAGAAGGGCAAAAGGAAATTATTCAAGTCTAAACAGGTCGTCCAATCTCCTAACTTATCCGCGAAGCGCGCGGGGCTGAGCCCGGCCCAGCTAAGGACCTGCTCGGAAAGCATGACGTCGGCCCATTGGATCCACATGGACACTGCCCTCGCCTCAGGAGAGGACGACCGCTTCGCCCGCGGGCAGTCGGCCCTGTGCCACTGTACAGGCACATGTCAATCCTCGTCCTTCGGTGGCCCGACGAATACAAACTTCTCCTTCCAGACGTGGATGGAAGAAGGAACGACTACCACACCGACCCGGCCATCCCGCCCTTGCGTTTTTTACAGGAAAAATACATCCAGCTCGGCTCGTTCTTGCTAGTGCCGGGGTGATTTTTATAGCAGAGAAAAGAAGTAAGAAGGGTCAAGCTGAAAGGGATGTCCTCAAGCTTCAACCGGACCAGAAACCCGAGGAGGATTCTCCACGAGTTCGGTGCTAGCTGGCCCGGGGAGAGATGGAAGCAACGAAGTACCCCACATACCTCGGTTGGAAAAGGCAGGCGCATTCCCTCTCGGAACACTTCCAAATACAGGGCAATCTCCTTCCCCTGCACCTGGTCCGCCCGTTCGCCCCTTTTTTCCAAACGGAGCGAATAGTTAGAGGGGATATGGAAACGAGCCCGAATCTCGGCAAGCTCGTTCAGATCCCTCAAGATGGAAGGCGTATCGCGGGCGTTCCCGATGCGCACCTTAGGGGCCCTTGTCGCTGCCGGGCGGCTAGCGACGCGGGTAGCCCTGATTCTATGGGGCGAGCCCGACACAGAGGAAGCAACAAAAGAACCCTCTTGGCTGTCAGCAGCCAAAGAGGCGGAAAACTCCATAGAATCGACTCTAACTATTTCTTCCGGCTTTCTCGGAAGAAGACAGCTAAACTGATTCAAAGGAATGAGTTATCCGAGGAAGGAGCGCGAAGGATCCGATCTAAAGGATGGAGCGCGAAGGATCCGATCTAAAAAATGGAGCGCCGAGCAATCTCTCGCAAAGAAGGAAAATAATGGCAGAAGTGTTAACCCTAAAAGGATCCCCCTCCTATTTATACAACTCGAGGGGAAGCATCCGACGGCCCTGATCAATTCCCGCCAAAAAAAAAGCGTCGTGTCTGCTAGCCGTCGAAACCCCACGTGTTGAACGACCATTGGAGACGTCCCTTCGGCCGCAGGCGACAACGACAACCTGTCGCATCCATCAATCCGCGTCGGACGCGTGGCCTGCACCTCAACAGACGTGCGAACGAATCGGCGCCCCCTCTTTAATGCACAATCCTTTCCCTGATCCGCTGATGTCATCAAAGATGCGCGCAGAGACCCAAGCGCCCGGGATACGCCACGCAGGCTCATAAATCTGAACGACGCAACTGCCCTACACCGAGTCGCCCTGGAAATCCACATCGACGGATTTTTGGCAACAGGCTGCGCCCGAAAAACCGATCAGACCACTCTCGACCCGACCCATAAGTGGGAATTCCCTAGATCATGACACGTGGTAGATGACGTGTCCCGGGGTTTACGGGACAGGAGCAAGCACGATACATTGAAGGCATTCCCCGGGCCTCCGCCCCGAGGATTGACCCGACCTTCGATGGCCTCCCAGAACACTCCTATGCTTGCGTTACAAATAACCATCGGCTCGCGTCCGAGCCCTCCTACACGCTGAGCTTGCTCAGCCCTCCCAGCTCGCCTCCGAGCTATCACAGAACCGAGCTTCCTCGGCCTCCCGCTCGCCTCCGAGCCACCCGCCGATCTAAGCTTCCCCGGTTCTACCGAACATCCAAGAACGCAGAGCCCAAGCACCTCCGCCACGGCTCTGCGTATCTAGCCAAAAGCGAGATATCCGCCACCCAACAATCCTGCGTTCCACGCCATCGTATCCCTCATTAACGAGCGTATCTCATTATTAATGGAGAGATCCCGTCATTCACGTAGGCGTAACGCTAGGGACGTAATTGACGGCGAAGATCTCGCGCTAGCTCGCTCCATGCGACCACTATAAAACCCCCTCTCCCAGACGACTCAGGTAACGCAATTTTAATCCACCAAGCAGCTACTCTGTTCAAATTTGTCGGCTAACTTGATTATCGGAGGGTCCATAGTGGTACAACCATCCCGGGACTTCTTTTGCAGACTGCTCGGCTTCACTTCAAAATAAGCCCACTGAGATTCACACGCTCAAGAAGACAACACTCAACAATCATATGAAACCTTCATCAACGCTCCTGATTGATCGACGGAAACAACATCTTAAGGAGATCCACAGCTGGATCTGTATCCGTGAAAACTCGAAGGAAGATCGATCTCGCTTCCCCTCCCCCAAAATCCGCCGCTAAATCCGATGGATCTCACTCCGATGATGCTTCTGATGCGATCTACGAGCAATTACGACTCGAAGCCTTCAATTTGACATGGTCCAAGATCGATTCCACCATCAAGGTCCATTTCTGATACCCTTTGAGCCTTAAATCTTTATTTTTTTGTGAGTTTTTTTTTGAATCTCTGAAGCTTCTTGTAGATTCAGGAGGTTTTGAGAAAAATAAATCAAGATCCTTTTTAGGAGGCACATTAGTGGATCCTTCACTGCTGTAAAGGCAAATAGGTCACATAATATAACTGAGATTCAACAGCCTTTCCCTCTTATAACTGATGTTATATGCAAACAGATGCCTACGGGTTTTATTCTTACAAGTAATTCCTCAATTGATTTGCTTCTTAACCGTAGAAATGAGATATATTAATATTAGGTTTGTTAGCCGAGTTTATTTGTGCAGAGGATTCTGAGTTTGTTGCTGACCTGGTAACGTTCCAAGAGCTTGGTGAGCATTTGCAATCCCATGGATGCTACATGGCCAATCTTTCAGTATTGGATTTTTCGGCAAAGCATGAGGTTGGTGGTTTCCTTAGAAGTTTGTTGCGGCAGTTAGTGGCCGAGGGTGTGGATGTAAGATATTGTTATGGTCGTGCGACCGCCTCTCCTCCTCTTCTTCCATCGTCGACTCCTCTCTCCGTTGCCTCCTCCTCCTCTTCCTGCCGCACCGTATCGCGGCCCTCCGTCGACTTCGCCGACAACGGCGGCTAGGAGTACCTCTCCCTCGTCCGCAAACTCAAGGCTCGCAGATCCGATAAGGCGTTGGCCTCACCCCAGTTAAGTTTTGATTATTGCCAAACATATTATTCCAGGTACAGGCTAATCATTTTGCAGGATTGTATAATATGGAACATTTTATGGAGGTCGGAGGGCCAGGCTACAAAATGTCAAATCTAATGGAGGATGGAGGTCAATGTTTGGACTTCACAATACCAATATTTTCAACATCTAATTTGAAGCCAGCAAATAACAAGAGTCGTTGATTGGCTAATCGGGTATATTTTTTATTCATTTCTTTTAAGGAGCTTAATGTAAAAGAGTTATGACCTAATGAGCTTGAGAATACAAGTATTTACTTTTCATATTGCATCATGTGTTGACAAAATAATTTAAGGCTTATTTCTTGTAAACACCCTTGTGGTTAGCCTAATTCTCGAAAGCCTACTTGAGCTTTCTCCGTTAACCAATACCCCCTATACTTTAATTCCGTTACCTATTAACCCCTATACTTTAATTCCGTTACCTTTAACCCCCCCTATACTTTCATTCCGTTAGTTTTTGTGAAAAAAAAATAAAAAATGAATCACCTGCAACGTCCGTGGCCCTATTTTTCTTTCCCCCCTTCCAATAGTGCCCTTTATACCCATTAAAGTTATGTATCCAAAGCAAGAGATGCTCAGTTCTAAAACTAATTCATGTTGTATATCCAAAGCAACCACTTGAACTCATTTCCACATAATTAGGTGCAGATCTAATGGTGATGCCCCAATTTGAAAGCAGCTCCAAGTTTGAAGGAGATAGTTTAGCCTTCTTGTTACATTAATGCATCAACATCTGAACATCATCATAGATCATTTTAAAGGACAAATCTTATGTTTGGACTCATTATTGAATTGCCTTATGTTCATTTCCTGCCACAGGTGCCGGACACAAATATTCAACTTAAAGAATTAACGTCACTTCATTAAGAAATTAAAATGTGCAAGTCACAATGCACACACATGCATGTCTCACAATAACTCAGTAAAACCAATGCTTATTGGTAACAGCAGCACTATGCTAAAACATAGCAAACTAAAGTTTTGAACTAAACCCAAAATGTAAAATAAAAAAACTGAAATATGACAATCTCAAATTTTGAACTTATTTGAAACAGGAAGCTCAACAGGACTGAATGAAACAATCAAATGCATTGAACTTAATTGCAATAGCATGAAAAGAACTGAAGTTCTCAAGCTGCACACAACACTAAATTATGACATAACCATGTCAACACAACTATAAAAGATACTCAACACATTACATAACCAACTCAAGTCCTACTTAAGAAGCAAACATAATCAAGTACTTGAAAACATAAAGCTTAAGATAAATGGAAATCGAATAGTGTTTTTCTCAACAGAAAAAAATACTACTTAAAACTGCACTTTCATTCACTTATTTCCTTTTGATGAATTCCCATGTAGCCTTTTTGGTGTCAGCGTCTTCTGCAAAATTAAGAATAAATTGTGATTAATAGCTAAAATTTTAATTTAAAGTGAATACTTACATTTACAAAAACAAGTTAACTCACCTTTTGTGGGATTGGTTGTGATGCAGCTACACTCCTAATAACTCCAAGTCCTTGTCTCATAGTCCTCGGTCCCTCATCTCTAGTTTGGCTGCCTATATCTCTTGCTATTGCTGTTGTAGCTACTGCTGCTGCTGTTGTATATGCTACTGGTGCACTTGAGAATTGAACTGATGTTGCAATAGAGGTGATGGTTGGCTCACTAAAATCCCCACCAAACTCACTGAAATTCTGCTCCACCTTCTTAGGTCTTCCTCCCTTGTTTCTTCTAGCTCTAGATGGCCCTACTGCTGCATTGGTGCATGTCCTGATATTGTGTCCCCGTTCTTTGCATTTGGTGCACTTTAGTGAACCAGTAGATGCACGTGGCTCATCGACACCTCTCTTTCTCTTCTTCTTAGGTCTTCCTGGCTTGATCTTGTATGGTGGAGCCCCAGGAGCAGGCAAGTTTGCTCCTTCCCACTTACCACAAAGGGGTATTGGATTGATAGAAAATTGATATGCCTTCTCAAAGTATTCCTTTTAATAATATGGGTCCACAAAATCTTCTAGATTCTTTCTGGTTGCGGTGCACACTGCAATAGCATGGCAACAAGGAATCCCAGTCATATCATACTTCATGCAATCACAGGTTCTCTGATCCAAATTGCAAATATAAGTCCTACACTCATATATAACCTCACAATCTGGACATCCACCCCGTAACACTTCGCAAACCCTAGCTTTCTTCATCTCCTCGGCTAGCTTTTCAGCGACAATAGGACATACAGCCTTGGTCACATTATTCCGCACCCAAACTCTTTTCTTAAATAATCTTGTCATAAGCATCCCAAGCATGCTCAAAATAGGTTGGTCTCTTGCCTCTTTGATAGCTCCATTCCATGGTTCTGACATGTTATTTTCTACCGAATCACACATCACCCTAGGTGTGAAGTATGCCCTGCACCAGTATGTAGGATCATGTTGTTTCTTCATCCATTCCCATGCTTTTGGATCTTGTGCCTTGAGTGCGCTCATTTCCTCATTGAACACTCTGAAACTGTATAAGCTTTAGAACACTTGTGATATTGGTTCTTGGCCCCACGGGCTCCCTTACATGCCTTAAGCATGTATGCATATAATGATGTTGTAAAAGAAAACATTAAAGCTGATGCATAATAGACTAGTTGCTATGAATGGAAAAGCTGATGCCTCATAACAAGCAATCTACTAGGTATTTGATGAGTTATTATATAAGTTCGGTAGCAAAGTCAAACCAAAATCAATGAAATTTAGTGAAATATACAACACATGTAAAATGAAATGCATTATTCAGTTTTAAAAGTTTAAAAGTGTTCGAATCAAAATGGGTTTAATATAATAGTGATGGGCCTACACCTTGCTTTAAACCCCTGTATCTGTGCTGTATAAGAAATGTATATTCTTTTGAATACTGGTGGAGAGTTTGGCAATTGATGATCAACTTGTACTCTTACATAACCCCCTGGATTCTTCACGAGAATCATATTTGCATACTCCCTAATCTTCCAATATTGCTCTGCATGATTCCCCCTCCCCTCGAATCTTTTCTTCACTAATGCCTTACTTTATAGAGTTGTCCCCCATTAACATCTAACATGTAATTTCTCTTCAAAGTCGGTTGCATAGCCTTCACATCCCAACTAGGATTCTCCTTAATCTGATCATAAGTGGCTGCCGAGCTGCTAACTTGTGATTCCTTGGTGATCTTCTTAGTGCACTCTCGGGAGATTGAGCAAGTGGTGGATGCATGGGGTTGTCTTTGAGTACGGCCTCATCAACAAATGTAGACTCATTTATGGCTACATGTTCCAAATAAACGTGAACTTCAGAGCAATTTCTTAATAAAGGTTTGATTTCAAGCAAGACCTTATCATCTTCCACTGGTCTAAGCGCATCCCTCTTTCCTCGCCACAGAAGTACTTTGTAGACTGACTCATACCCGAGGTCTTTAATTAACCCAACGTGCTCAAACCAACCGAGTTTATCTACATCGCATTGCACATCATTCCATTTTGCCTTCTTGTATATCCCATAATTCTTCTCAAAATATCCACCGTGGTGAAATCTAACAGTGATGGTTATGCCCCCCATCTGAAATCTATCATTAAAAACTTGTATCAAGTATCAAAATTTATTTCAAACGCAGAAAAAAGATTATAAGAAATATAAAGCCATAAATAACTAGAACAACATAATAGAGAAATGGACTTTGGTATTAACACTAAAAAACAAAGCATTTAAGTACATTCAAGAGAAGATAAAATGAAATTGTATTTTAAGTTGAAGACTTTCTTAATGTTTCACCTCTATGTTATAGCTTGAGTATCCTTTTTAATATTTTTTTTTAATCGATTTATTCATGTTCATGTTTTAGCAAAGATTTATATGGAGATGAGCAATCATGGAGGTGCTGCACCATAATTGTATTGGTGATATGATGAAAAGAAGGAATCATTTAAATTTATTATTTTATAAATTTTAGCACACGAACAGCTAGCAATCGATTTGAGAATGATAGAACATTGCATAAAGAATTGCATTACAATATAACACTACAAATCCCTAGAGAATTTTATTATAAAAATATCCATATAGAGCAGTAGAATATTGTTTGAATGCAAAATGATGGAACATCAATAGCATGTAAATCGATTAAAAGCGAGACATATGAGGAAGAGACGTGATCAAATCTAACGATTTAGGGTTGCAAGAGGGAATACCTTTAGTTTTCAGTAAATCAGATGAAACCCTAGTTCGAATTTGGGGAATTGATGGTGCTCACAAGTAGGGATTCCTCGGATCAAGACGTGTGGTAGATGGCAAGTTTCCTATATGCATCAACTAGCTACTTGAAGTCTACGGAGCTGAGATAAGGACCATGCAAAGGGGACATTCCTTGGCAATTCGCCTCTGAGATAGCATCTAACCTTTGGAGGGCTTCCCTGCGTACGTTCCCTCTTCGCCTAACCACCAATCAATAGCTCGTCTTCAAGCAATCACAGAGCTGAGCTTCCTCAGTTTCCTTGCTCGTCTTCGAGCTATCATATAGCTGAGATTCCTCAGCGTCTCTGTTTGGCCGGAAGCATGGAGCATGAACGTTCTCGTAACGGCTCTGTATATCTCGCCACAACGAGATCTCCGCTGTTGCTGCTCCACATGTGAAAATTGAAACCAAAACCATAAGCTTGGAAAACCATAAATTAAACCCTAAATGTGAAAATTTTGGCACTATTATTGAGATTCTCACGATATGCATGAACACACACGCGAGCACACAAGGTTGTAAAATTCGTATTCGGTGTTTGTTCGGTTTGCTGGCAGATAAAGAATAACCGGATTATCCGGTGGTTATTCGATTTATCCGGACTATTCGGCCATCAATATTTTAATATAAATTTAAATATACTATTTAGTGTTGTGTGTGTGTACACTTTATATACAGTGAGAGAGAGCATGTGCATCATGTATATAGAGCGCGCGTGCACACTAGCCTATATCAGAAGCCGGTCAACCTGTGCACTCTGTGCACTCGGTAATTACGATAAAATAATTTTTTTAAGGGTTATGTTTTCATTTATTCAACTATATATCATATATCATATGTACTAAATCTGTTTTTTAAACTTATATAAATTTTTTTAAAACTTATATAATGTAGGAGCTTATTACAACATGTTACTATTACTCCCGAAGGAGGTGGCGGAGATAGCGTGGTCGCCGGAGAGGGTGCCGACGATGAAGAGTATACCGACGATAGCGATCGTTAGGATATTTTTTAGTTATTTGAATCGGACTCATTAGTTTCTACTTGTGTGTATGGAATTGTATCGTTTGATAATTGTAAGTTATACTTTTATTGTGTTGATTTGGATTTGGAATGCTAATGTATCGAATCGGATTTGAATCGATTTTTATGATCCGAATTAATAAATCGGTTTGTAGTTAGGGTTTTTTATTATGTCATATTAATGTATCCGAATTAATGTATTGTATCATGTTGTGAAACCAAAAAAAAATCATTTTGCAAAATTTTTAGTTTCTGTTTTTAATCAATTTCTTAGGCAATTTGCCGACCAAATTGATATTTAAAAGCAATTTTGTTGGCCAATTTCGGAAGAAATTGATATTTAAATATCAATTTCATCGGCCAAATTTTTTTTTGCAGTTTAATTTCGTATTTTTAAAATTAAGATATTTCGTCGGAAATAATTTGCTGAAATAAATAGTTGGACGATATAGATAAAAATCCGACGAAATTGACCTTATTTTGTCGTGGCCTATTTCGTCGGATATATTCCGACGAAATTGATATTTTCCGACGAAATAGGGTCTATTTTGATGGATTTTGTCTGACGAAATAGCCCCCTATTTTCTGTAGTGTGTGAGAGAGAATTGTTGACTTTCCATTTGTTAGGAATATGTATGCCCTAGAGGCCATTATTGTATGATATTGTGGTTTCTTGGATATATATATGGAGAACTTTCTTGCTCGACATGATAGTATGCTATCTAGTTGCCTCTATCTTAACATGTAGACTGGTATTATTATACTGTCTTTTTCTCACATGTTGATAAAACCCTTAGGATATGTGCTTGACTTCCAGGATTATGATGCGGATCATACTAGTGGGGTCTGGATAGTCTACAAGCACATACTTTAATTGTTCCTAGTCGAGAGGATATCGAGACAGGGTATCGATATTATAGAGTAGACTAGTGTGTACGTTTCTTGACCCTGTATAGAGCGATTGTTGATCCCACGACCATTGGTGTGTGACATCAAAAATTGTACATAGGTGCTCATTAGAGAATGGGTACACCGAACAGGACTCGCTGAGAACTCCTAATTGGTATTATACCTATCGTCAGATAGCGGTTCTCTGGTGACACTGGTACAGGTTAGTCTGTAAACCCGAGATCGTCATAGAGTCTTGTGTGGCTCCCACTGTGCTTTGATTTCCTTCTTACCACGGCTCAAATGAGTCGTGCAAACAGGTAGATTTTGGGTACAGTCCCGAGTCACATGAAAGCAATGAGCGATAGGAAGGGTTTCGTCTCTCCCGGTATTGGGAGTTGATGTTGCGACATGCTCGATTGGTTATAACAGGAAGTCCCTGGCCAGGGCTGTTGTTGAGATTTACTGGTAAGTGTTATCAGTAGTTTTTTGAACTGTTATGAGCCATACATCGGCATGACTTATCAAGTTACCGGGGTCTGACGTTTACCACCCCTACACTCAATATGTGACATATCAGACGAAAAGACCGGACTGTACGGTAGTGTTACTTATAGGCTTCATGGAGAGTTTGGACAAACTTGCTAGTTGATCTTTTAATCGCTCAATACCTGAGTAGCCGTTACGTCCAGTTAGTACCGCTGACGGCTTGTGGGTGATTGATGTGATCATCACCTACTGCTGGCGTATTGACGAGTCTTTAGAATCCCACACAAAAGTTTTCTGGTTCAAGAGAAACGAAATAGGGCATATATACTGATATGTGCAAGGGCCGGATTAAATACGAGTATGTGATACTGTATTCTAATCTGGCGGTTATTTGTTATCAATTAGGTTATATGTAATATAACCAGATTATCGAATCAAGTGTTAATTTGATAATGTGATACACAGATAAATGATATTAGTCGGTTATATGTGATATAATCGGATTATTAAATCAAGTGTTGATTTAATAATTTGATATATATTTATATATGATATAATTATATGTTAACTAATATTATTAGCTCGCTAATTATGTTTCTTATAATATATATATATATATATGAAGCATGGCATGATTTTCTATTTTATGGAAAATAGAAAATGGGGTGTAAATGGGAAGATATTTTGTGTATGGGTGAGGCATGGCATTTATCATTTATTTATTTATCTTGACTCGCTATTCAAGTATGGTTGCAATTTATTATTGCAATTTATTCCATGCTTGAATAAGTGAGGGCAAGAGATGAGCCATTCTACACTTCATTCAACACTTAGCCATTTTTTTGAGTTGAACTCACGTGATGAGTTGCTCTCTAGCTCTCTCTCTCTCTTTTCTTCACCTCCACCTCCAAGCTCATTCCCTCACATGAGTTGTGAATCATTGAGCTTGTGAGATATCTAGTGAGCTAAACAAAACCCCTACTTCACCATCCTACACTTGATTAGCTAGTGTGTTTCCTTCTTTAAAAAGTTTAATGAAGAGATAGCTTGGATTGGCGGACTTCGGGTGGACCATCTTCGGCATGAAGATCATCGGAGGAAGTTCGTTCAACCTTCAAGTGGAGCCCAGTGGAGTCGCGTGGACTACAATCCGTAGTTTGTGAAGAGAAGGACACTGTCTATAAAGGTTGTAGACTCTTTCTCTTAGTGTAAAGTTTTAGATATCTAGCTTAAACCCTAGTTAAAGATTTTGTATTGTGTAGATTAGCACCCCGAAATTTTTAAAACCGGCATGCTTGATGCTTGTAAAATCTAGTGGCGGTGCTAGCATACACTTTCATGGTATCAAAGCAAGAGCTAGAAGATTAGACGATATAGTTAAGAACACAAAACCGAAACAACTCCGTAACCGCAAACCCGAACAACAAGTTTCTGTCGATTTTTTAAAGATCTCTAAAAAAATTTTTTAAACAAGTGCAGAATGTTACATGTGATGTAACTAGAACACCAGAAAAATTTGTGGGCAAAACTCCAAAATTGACCCGGTGAGATTTCTCAAAAAACCGGCCTCACCCTTTTTACTGTAGCAAAAGACCTTAAAATTTTTATGGTGTTCTGATCTCTTGGTTTTAGGGTTTCAGGTTATGTTTGTTTTTGCCAAAATTGCATGTGATATTAATTTTGTTAAGGGGCTAATACGGAGTGTTTCGTAGTAGTAATTATTATATCGTTTCGGTTTTAAGTTTGATATGGATGTAATAGTTGGAATCCATATTTAATTAGTTTTGAGAAAACTAGTTAGTGATTATAAATCTAGTGTTTTAGTCTCGGTAGATCGATTGCCACGAAGTTTCAATTCGGATTGAAACTCTGTCGCAATCACGTATAGTACGCGGATACTCGCCGGATAACTTTACTGGATAGCCTCGTCCCATTGCCCTAACCAAGTGACTGTAGGAGAACCCCATTGCCAATAGGATCCTCTCGAGTGCTCGCGGCCACGGTGTTCCGCCTAAGTACACTTGGTCGACAACATCGGGGGTTCGGCTATCTACTAAAGTTTCTGACGAGTATTCGATCGGTTAGTCGGGAATCTTGTTGAATTACCCGACTAAATTATTGAAAAGAGTTTTTGATATGAGACTAAAATGCGGAGTTTATAGGGTTAGGCATGAAATTCGGAATATGAGATATTCCGAGTTTATGATGTCTAAGGATATGCGGATTCTAATTATTGCAGTTTTACATTTATTTTCTGCGACCGTAAGTGTAATATGTGGTGTATCCCAAATCTCGTTGCTATATGTCAACGGAACGCGTATTTACTTACGTTGATGATATGTGATATTATGTGTCACTGATATGTTTTATTAGATCATCGTGATTGAATAGCTGGGTGTTTTATGTGAGATGAGAGTTTTTCAATTTTCATTCATATAAAATTTGTATGTAATATTCTGTTATTTGGCCACTTCCGGGTTAAGGATGATATCACCACTGATGTATATTATTTACTTTTCCGTATTAGGATAGACCCAAGGTGGGGAGCACAAGTGTAACACCCTAGTTCATTTATACCAGTTCTATTTCAAGTATTTCTTTATTTATGGTATTTTCCTGATTTACTGTGTTTTTGGTGCGAATAGTGTATTTGACATCTGTATTTGCATCCGACCCGACCCGCTTGCTGGAAACCCGTCTTGATTCCTGTTTATGATTTATCCTGACTTGTTATGTGGATCCGTGCACTTTCATTATTTGTATACTGCATACTGGCATTATATCTTGTATCTGTATTTTTTTAATATAACATTTAAAGTCACATAAAATATTTCTTAAAAAAATATCTTGCATGGCCTGCATGATACCCCTAACCCCGTGGTAGCATCCGCGCATCTTGTTCTCGTCCCGTTCAGTGAAACGGACTGGTTTGGATGGCTGCGCGCACGTACGTGCATCCGTTCTTGGGGGTATGCATTTTCGTTACCCGAATATCCAATTTTAGTTTTGGTCGACACCTATATTTTTCGCATTTTAAAACTGAATTTTAGACCCGACCCGGACATGTTTTGGATTATTTTTGTATACCGCAAAAAATTCAAATTTATTAATATAATATTTATTTAAACGGTTATATTTAAAATTTATTTAACTAATTATATTTTATAATCTAAAATCCTAACTTACTAACAACCCATTCTCTCTCTCACACACTCACTAACACACTCTCCGTGTCTCTCACTTTCTCTCTCTCTCTCTTTCTCTCTCTCTCCCCCTCTCTCTCACCTCTCGCGATCCCTGTTCATCAGGGATCCGCTCATCTTCCTTCTCCATACAATCACCTTCCTCCTTCACCTCTTTTCTTCTTCTGTTCTTTTTTCATCTCGCCTCTCTCGCGACACCTTAACCTTAGCTCGTCGCCGCTTCAGCCTTCCACCCTCGCCTCAGCACCCTTGTCTCCCACACACCACCACCGCAACCTCATCCCGCCTCTCTCTCCTCCTCTCCCATGCAAGCACCACCAACCCACTGCAACCCAACCCATGAACCCCGACTGCACGACCTGACCTCGCCGACGTCCTCGTCGTCGTCGACCATCCCCTTATCGTTACCGCCCTCTCCTTTTCTCTTCTTCCTCCTCTTTCACTCTTCTTTCCTGACCTGCAAACACCCGACCACTGCTAGAACCCAACGCTGCAACCTCGTCGTCTCTGTCATCGCCGTCGCCGGCACCCTCGTCGGCTTGACACCTCGTCGACCACCTTCGTTTCTCCTTCTCCCTTATCTCCTCTCTTCTTCTCCAAAGAACCCGAGCCCATCCCTTAACAGAACCCACATCTGAACCCCCGACCTCGTCGCCGTTCCCTCACCTCCGGCGACCCCGACTTCATCCCATCATCATCATCATCACCCCCTCGTCTTCTTCTCTGTTCCTGAAACCCCAAGCCTGGAAGCAGCCCTCTTCTCCTATCTTCTTCTTCTTTTTCTTCTTTCTTGACTTCTTGATCGCAGTGATCGCTGGAGCCGTGCCGCTGCCGACGATCCGGGCAACCCTGTGGACGTCCCCTGCCTGCGTGGTCACATCCTTGCTTTTCTTGGTTCAGTTTTGTACGTCCGCGTGTGCGTCGCGACATTTACCGATATTGGAAGTTGCCATACGCATCCGTCGCGTGATCTATCGAGATAAGTTTATCTTGCTACATGCTATGTTACTGTATTTACATCTATTTGAATAAATATAACACTTGTATTTTAAATCATGCATCCCATGTTTAGTTTTACAGTTTTACGACATCCGTATGCATCCGTACAAGTTATTTCACATCTAGTGCATGCAAACCTATCTTATTACATACTATATTACAATATACTGCACCCAATGGAATATTTATATCTCATATTGTTTAGTTGTATATCCTGTATTTACCAGTTTATCATTTTACTGTTATATGACGTCTGTGTGCATCCGTATCATTATTTATATGTCTAGTCGCATGCTAAATCATCTTGCTACATGCTAGGTACAGTATTATGCATCCATATGAGTAAAATGTTATCCGTTTATCACATTGTACATCCATACTGAAGTTTTACTGCTTTTGGATACCCGTTTGCATCCATATTATTTAAAATATATATAACTGCATCTATAAATCACATTAATTCATATTATTATTGTAGTGGCACCCCATACTTAATAATGTGCATCCCATTTAGTTTTGGAACTGTAAATATAACCCTAATAGTTAATTATGCATCCATGTTTTATTGTGCATCCATACCATTAATTATATATCAATTTGCATACCATGTCACATTATTACATATTGTTGTTATATCGACACCCCATGCTTGATATTGTGCACCCTACATAGTCATGATGTAACCCCTGATCATGTCTGGGGTGAGTTGCCAACTAGTGAGTAGTAAATAACATCTAATAAGACTGTCATAAGCATGCACACAATTGTGTCACAATCTACATATATCAATATGATCGATGTACTAGCATGAATGCAACATGAATGCATAATCAAACACGAAACCTGAACATGTATGGTATGTGAAAATCTTTATTCTTATCTTAGAAAAACCTCTGTGTAATAAACCGAAGTATCATCAATGAAATCAACAGAAAATCCGTGTCAAGTATCGACTCAATATATGTATATCTCAATGTCTCAATATCTCAATGTCTCGGGCTCTGTCAGTCCGGATCGGCCCATCTCATCAAATCTCATGACTACGATCGGTATCCTCCGGATATCCGCCGCGCCAGACATCACCGGTAGGTAGTCTGCCCCTGCCAGGCTCATCGTCTACAACTCGAGCTTCTTGTCCCGGGGTACCATACCGGGCCCACCATGTACCCGAGACGGTTCATCCTACTCCTCGAATCGGGTCTCGAAAACCAACAGAAATCAGAAAAACTCATGGTGGACGACGCATACATCATATCACGAGAAAATCGCAACTTACACTTTTAAAATGGTAATAAGCTCATAAAATCCTTGCGGTTTTCCCCAAAATCCAGAAATCTCATAAGTACTGAAATCCTCAAGAAGAATCACAATATGTAAACATGTCGGTGATGATGGATGTCTATGATACTATAGTATATACCATGCGATATATGGCCAGAAGTTATGTATGAATCATGATGCAATGAGGTATGTATATATAACTAGCAATCCTACGTATCAGTCTTGATGAAATGAATATACAACTACCGGTTTACATATCATATATGATGCAAATGTTTTAGATACTGATTCTAAGCAAGTTCTATAGTGTTCATGACATAGCAATTACCAATGGCGTGTGTGTTCACATAAAGTAGTGCACATGCAGCATGGACCAATGGTAATGGTGCAAGTGTCCTATGAGATAATATCATATGTATATAAGATGATGCAATGCAATTTGGAATGAATGACTAGAAGACTACGCATATAAATGCAAGCACTACTAGTAATCCTAACTATCGAGCGCCTCGCGCCATCCAAACGATCCCCCCATAGATGTGTACATCTACTCACCGGGACGCCTCAGCTAATCTGATCCAATCACAGCCTTTCCTTTCCGCGCCACGTCCGACGTCTCTACACCCGATCCTAGAATCGCACACAAGTAAATAAAATGATAGATATATAAATGGTCGCGGACACAACTATCCAAGACAACCAATGCGCGCTAACTAGACGTGCACACACTTGGTGCACAAAACGCGCTCGCGATAATGCCATAAACCACAACTAGGGTCGCTATACGTGGCAACCACCAAGCCTAGAACCCAATCGTACCAATCGCGCATTCACAACACACTAAATATTTTAGGGAATAGGTTATAGATCATTCTAACCTCAAACTTAATTAAAATCTATTTATTCCAAAAACCTAGTAAACAACAATTTATCATTTTAGTGCAAATCTAGATGTTTTAACAAATCTAGTGGCCACAATGTTCATTTAATATCTTAATTAGGCTACAAAATTATTAACTAATTTTTAATCTCACATATTTACATTAATCAGGAATTTAGTTTGCAAGAATACTTAATTAGAACAATTTAAAAGTAACAATTTGCAATTTAACAACTAGATTAGATTTTGCAAGTCTTAAGATATTAAACTACATATTGCAACCATAATCAAGTAACAAAAATCCTAACTTGAACCCAAACCCTTCTCTTTTAACAACTAAATCTTGCAATTAGAACCATGTTTATACTTAATTAAGTTAGATTAAAATAATTAACCAACAAATTAACCATAGGGTTAAAATTTATATCTCAAAATCTTAGGGATCCAACTTGCAAATTTGCCTCCAAAATTGCCATCTTGCTTCAAAATCCAAGCTAGTTTGGACCAAAGAATATTGGGTGAAGGTTTAATTAGAAATTTGTGAGACTTTATGTGGATTTTTGATGCAAAAATGAAGATTTTATGAAGTGAAATAAGATGGAGAAGATGGGGGAGCTACTGCAGGTTGGGCTCGGCTAAGCTTGAGAGAGAGAGAGAGAGATGAGTGATGTGTGAGTGTGTCAAGTCAAGAAAAGCCCAATTATCACATCTTATAATTCTTTTCTTAATTAATTTATTTTCCTAGTTAACCCTAAAATTATCTAGAAACTTAGAGATAAAACAAGGAAAAAGAATATGTTACACACTAGATTTTTAACTTGTCATGGTGCACTAATGTGTGCTTAACCCATTCTCATTTATAATTATCACTAATTAAATGTATAAGTGAAAGTTTATAATAATATTTAAAATAATTAATTAAGAAAAAATATTTAAGTAAACTAGCAATTTATAGGTGGCTAATTAAATACTAAATACTAGCAATTACATAGCTAAAATAGGTATAATTAAGTCTATGTTGAAAAATAATTATAATTAAGTTTTACGGAAAACACGAGTTATATTACCGATTATCGAACAATTAACCTAAACGATTTTTAAAACATTACAGATAGCCTCAAACAGAACCGTTTGCTCATTGATAGGAGCTGCAACGGTAGGTGGTGGTGGTGGTGTAGGCGGTGGAGTATTGCCGTTGACGTTGGTGCTGGTATTGTTCGGAGAATCCATCATCTTAATATAAAAGATAGGTTAGGATAGAGTTAAAGAATTTGAAATGCAAGGAATGTAAATGTTTATTGAATTCATTAATTATTATGATATATTGTTTACGACTTCATACAGAACTGACCGGCATGGGCCACCAACAAAACCTGTCAAGCCTCGCTTCCTAGTAGATGGAAACGGTGACGTAGCAAGCTCACAACATATTTATCCAGAAAAGGTCATTCCCTAAATAAATATACTAAGCGTATTGAAACAATAATACACAATATAATAAGAAATGGAGACTGTAAAATTTTTCAACAAGCATCTTTATTTGCATTCAACTTCCAATATTTACAAATACATGAGTTTATGCTGGAAAGTAAATACAATAAGGAAAATGCCTAAATAAGTGGCATACATAAACTGAATGAAAATGAAGTTGAGCTAGCTCTGAGTAGCAATTTGGTTGTAGTCCTCCTGTATGGCTTCAACTTCCTCTGTCTCGACCGTATCTAACGAACATTCCAAGAGAAGAAAGGTGGGTGGAATGCCCGTCAGCGAACTAGCACTCGGTAAGTCCCAAAGATATGTAAGAGTAAAGAAAAAAATGACAAGTGTAGAATATATATGACGAGTAAGAGTATATGTTTATGGGTAAGTACATACTATAGGTCTATATGGTCATTATGTTAACGTTAAGTTTCAAGTGTGAATGTCAACGCAGCCGTAGAAATATTCACGAGCTCAAGAGTGGGGCCCCAGGAGTAAGGAAACACGGGCCCGTTTCATATGTTAGTATTAGGGCTCTAGGCTGCGGATGAGTCAACCCGACTGATATTCGAGTAATATAAAAAAGAGATTAATACGGAACTCCTGAAACTCCGTTGGATTCACACAAGAAACTATCCCAAACACCCCGAGTGTAATATATAGAACTAGTTAATATACTTATTTGGATTGATTGATAATCATAGATTGCAAAAGAGGTGGAATATATTCGAGTGAGTCGAGTAATATGTGAGTCATGAAAATTGCAATCTTGATTCGAGTCAAGTTGGTTCAAGTACTTTGGCTTCGAGTTCATATTCGAGTTTAGATTTGAGTTAGGTTAGAGTTCGAGTTTGTGTTCGAGTTCGAGTTCCAGTTCAGGTTTAGGTTCAAGTTTGGATTCAAGTTCATGTCTTTTTATATGAATTGATATAAATTGTTAAAAAATCTTATGTTCGGGAGAAATCGGTAACTGCTGCACATGGACAACAGGATTTGTGTGTTTTTCCAAGACAATTGCCTTAATAACTCCGTTAAGTTGTCTAACCTGAATAGTCAAGTACTCACTTTCTCTGGCTCTCTGAGACTCAAGAGAAATGATATCGCTTAAGCCTATATTAATTCTAGAGTTCTTAAAATATTGTTTGTATATATCGAGGGGGTTTTATGAAAAATATATATTAATATTATTAAAAAATATCTTCAAGAGTGATTTGTAATATTTAGGGTTTTTATGAACATGTATTTTAATTGTTGTGGTGTTTTGGTGGTAAAACCTAGTTTTTTTGAAACTTTATGATATTTTTATGAAAATTACTACTTTTGGAAACTTGGTGGTATTTTATTGAAAATTATAATCTTTCATTTTTAAAAATATAGTTTTCTTAATTTGTTTTTATTGAAAATACGGATTCATAATTTTTATATAATTTTTCAAAATTAGTTTTGTTTAGAAAAGTCGTGTTTCTTAAAACTGTATTTTTATTTCCTTTCGAGACCGAATACTCTGTGAGGAGTTCTGCATCTCGCTCTACTGTCTCAAGAATGTGCGAGAATACCGGGTCCCCTAAAGAGAGTTGTAGATGCGTAATTGCTAAGGATTTCGAAATATCGATTTAAAGAAACTCGTTTTGAAACGATGTGGTATTTTAATGAAAAAGTTCTTCTTTAAATTAACTATAGTTTTAGAATTCCGTACTATGAAACCATAGTGTGCGTGTGGGGTAGGTCGTTAACCCGTGAAGTTTTTCTAAAGCTGTTTAAACTAATTATAGAGAAGTGTTATACTAAAGTTCATGGTATTTTAATGAAAAGGTTTGTTATATGTTTGTTTTCTATGAATTTTTTGTTAAATTAAAAACTAAATGATATGAAATTATGTTAAGATTAATGTAGCATGTTAGTTTGCTTTAATTTGCTTATCACATGCCTTACAAATATTAAAAAGAATGTGATATCGAAAATAACTCCCCGTTTGTCGGTTTGTTTTAAAAATTTGTTTTGAAATGGAAAAGAATAAAGATGAAGAGACTTAACGATTTTAGATGGTTGAGAAGAGATTGAAGAAGCTCTCGGGGTCGTGGTTTCGTCGGAGATACTCCGGTCGTCGCGTTTGGCTTGCTACTCCACTTGAGGGGCTTAACTCCACTTGGCACTTATAGAGTTTGAAACAATTTTTGCTAGAATTTCAGAATGGTGAAGAGCTAGGATATGGGGTGGTATTTATAGTGAAGAATTAGGGTTTGAAAATTAAAATTTTGGATTAAAATGCATTAATAATGTGTTAAATGGTGAATTGAAGAGTATCTGTTTGATTGCAGGAAATCAAACGGTGTAGGAGAGTTAAGGGGAGCTGAAGGGGTAATGTGTGCAAAGCACGAGAGGATTTGGCTTCAACCCAACCGTCAGCGGCGTCCAAATCAAGGAAACGGGTGTAGGAGAGTTAAGGGGAGCTGAAGGGTAATGTGTGCAAAGCACGGGAGGATTTGGCTTCAACCCAACCGTCAGCAGCGTCCAAATCAAGGAAACGGACGGGCGGATCTCGTTGGTTTGCTTCGAGATTCGTACCACGTGTCAAGTTGGATGTGTACACCTTATTGCGCTTGTTTGATTTTTCTGAAACTTTTCATTTCTTCGTGTATTCTACGTGCAACTCTTGGGCTTGCGAAAAATTAAAAAGAAAAATCTAAAAATAATTAGGTCTGATAGGATTCGAACGCACATGGTATGTTACAACAATGCAGAGACTTTACCAGTGAACTACAAGTTGTTTCCTGCTTTTATTAAACAAAAATAATCTTTAACTCTTATACAGGCTGTAATACCCTTTTCTGTACAATAACAAGAAATTTCTATACAGTGATTTCAGAGTCGTTACAGAAGAATAAGAATCAAAATTAGTTTGCAGTATATTGGTTAATTTCTGTCTCTCTTATGAATCCACATCGATTTGAAATGAACGTCTCCGTGAAGATGAAGCATCCATGTTACCTTGTGAAGATAAACCTGATATTCTTAATTAAAAATATTGATAACAGAGAAAAAGAGATGATAAAAAATATACGAGAAAAATTTATAATCAATACAAAAAAAAACCCTTCTTCCAAATAGTAGAATCAAATTAGTGAAACCGAAGTAAAGATTGAGACCGCGGAAATGAAAATTGCATGATTCTAATTTTAACAGTAAACTTTTCGGAAATTAAAGAGGATGATTGGGAGATTGAAAATTTTGCTGTTGTGGATTGTGAGAAGATGAGAAGCGTAGATAAGTATTTATAGAGTTTTGGATTACGAGTATAGAAATGTATAATTTGAATAAAGAGATTTCAGATAATTTTACAAACCCACTTTAATTCAAAATCCTCCCTATTAAAAAAACCCATCCCCATTCAAAAAAACCACATCCCAAGAATTTGACCGGCCTCCATCCAAAAAAAACCCCGAGGTCAAATTCAAATTGAATTTGGCCGGGCCGGGCTCGGGCCATTGTCGGGTCGGACCGGGCCGGTCGTCGGGCTACCAACGGCCGGCCCGGCCCGGCCCGCTAGACACCTTGAACGGTTGTGCATAAATCATAGGGTTGCATTAATTATTTAGACCTCCGTAAATTCAATTTTGGAAAAACCTTTAGATTTTATAATTTATAATTTTTATTATATTTAGTTTCATGCACGTGACCAGCATGGTCGAATTGATCTGTATTGGATACAGACCGAGTGACGAGATGAATTTGGTTGACATTATATGTTATCACAGATCTCATGTTATCAGTAGAGATGAAAATCAAAACATAACCATTGAAAGAATGTTTGCCCATCATTTATGTCCAACGAAAATTTGATCGGGATGCTTTCTTCTTTTTATGCAAGAACTTTCTATCTCTCATCTCATTTTTATATATAAAAATTTAGTAATCTTTTATCTCACTAATTAATCTTTAGTAGTTTTATATCTCCAAAAACATCACCCCCCTCCCTCAAGGCAGTAAGAAGGTTCACAGGCCCAGACCAAGTCAATTTTCACATCAATGACATTATGACCCAGTCCCGATTCGAACCAACCCCCACCCACTTACCCAACTCATGACATCCTTCTCCCCCTTCCTTTTTTTTCATTTACTTAAACCTTAAAAAAAATAGAAATATAATTCTTTCCCCTCGGTCATATCCAACCCTCCTTCCAAAATTTCCATTAATAACCCCAAAAAAGCTAATTGTTTTCCCACATGAACATCACACAATATTAAATTACAGGATACACACTTAATTCTTCATGTTGAGATATGTGGATCGGTACAGTCTCACGTTGGAAAAAACTATGAGACGTACATGTGCATAAGACATAAATAAGCCCCACCATTTATGTTGAAACCTCGTGTATACTCATCGTATAAATAAAATAACCGATACGATACCATTCATATATTAAGTCAACAAATTAACACGTTAAATTTTAGAAGCGAACACCTTATCTCTTCTGATGTTAATATTTCCGTTGAATATTCTCAAAAACGTCCCTGGACTATATCATTTTTGTGCTATTGTCATTCCGAGTGAGGTTGTGTGGTAGTTAGACAAGGATTGTAAGATTTGAGGGGAAAAAAAAAGAAGTGTGTAACCCATACACTGCTCAGTAAGTATGTATTGCATAGGTTGTAGGGAATAATTTCTGGCAGAGTGAAGGGGTTTCCTACAATTCAGCCAAAAAAATAAGTTACAGCGGAACCCACAAGTATATTACCACGTGTAAAGTGAAGTAAAAAAAACCGATCTCTTCTCTCTCGGTTGATGTGTTTTTTTTCTTGCGCTTTCCTCTTCGCGCATTAATGGATTTTGATTACAAACGCCATAACCCCCTCCGTCACCGCCGCTGCCTCGTCGTGACCCTAACGGTCGTCATCTCCCTCTCCCTCCTCCTCCTCATCCTCGCCCTCACCGTCTTCCGCCCCCGCCACGCCGTCACCGCCGTCAACTCCATCAAGCTCTCCTCCTTCAACGCCGGCTTCGACGTCCCCAACCTCTCCGTCGACGTCAACATAACCCTAGCCCTGAACGTCACCGTCTTCAACCCCAACGCCGTCAGGTTCCGCTACCCCGACGGCGGCGCCGGCGTGCTCTACTACGGCGATAAGCTCGCCGGCAACGCCGCCATCCCCGTGGGGGAGATCGCGGCGAAGGGGACGGAGACGATCGACGTGGTTCTGACGGTGCTGGCCGGCCGTTTTGTCGGGAACGCGGAGGTGTACGTGGATGTGGTGAAGGGGTCGTTAGATTTGACGGTGGTGACGAGGATCGAGGGGAAAGTCGCGATCTTGGGGATGTTCAAGCATCGAGTGGTGTCATATTCGAATTGTGATGCGAGGGTCGATGTGAGAAATCGAAGCGTGGCGAATTTCAACTGTAGGTATAAGACGAAGCTTTGAGGTTAGTTTAGGGGTTGGTTTTTGTAAATTTTGTTATTTTAATGGCGGGATTAATAGATAAATATGATTATAGGTTTTTTTCCCCCCTTTTAGGGGATAAATTGATATATTACAATCATGGTATATTTGATTTTTATGAATTTATGTCTGGACTTTGTTTTTCATTTTGAATCATGGTTGTTTTTATTTTTTATTTTTATGTTTCTATCAAGATTTTTGTAGGATATTTTACACTCAAATATATTCAGTTATCATGAAATTTCACTAAATTACCTTAAGCATTGTTTTATTACATCAAAGTGCCATAAAATACTGTGACTAGCTTCATGCACGTGTTATGCACATGTGAAGATCCATGATCATGGGCTCTTTGATCAAGTTTGTTCATTTTCCAAAAAAAAGACTTTGTATATGATATTTGGTTAAAAAGACAATAACATGTGTACAAGACATGACATGCCTTTTAGTCGAACACTTATATGAGTATTTCTTCTCTTTCTTTTTTGGCATTACCTTTTGAAATGAGAAACTTTTTGTTCAACCCCCGGTAGGTTCTAGTTATGGGAGATTTTTAAGGGATTATATATTTTTTTAACTAAAATACCCTCGGTAGTAGCACTTAACTTGCAATCAAGAACTTTAATATATTTTAGTGAAAAACACTGCGGTTTAGGTCACTTCAGAGTAATTTACCCTTTTTATAACAAAAAAGGGCATGTTGTGAACACATTACTTTTATTAATCATTAATAAAATTATATGAAAAATTGAAAGGAAATCATAGGTATTTAACCAATTGAAAATTTGATGGAAAAGGGAACAAGGCATTATTAGAATCAGATGGGTAATTTTTTTTTTTAATTCGTAACTTGTTGCAAATCATGCAAAACCGCATTGGGCAATTTAGGGTATGTTTGGTAAGCTAAAAAAAAGAATTGCAGAATTTGTTGCCAAAAAAAAAAAAAAAATGGCCCGGCTCCTTTATTTGGTTATCTTCAGCCTTTGTAATTGGATTTTCAAATCCAAACCATAATTTTGCTTTGATTGAACCAAAAAGTAAAGAAAATGTAACATTTGTTGCAAATTTTCATATGTGGCATATACAAAGCTTATGCGGCACCTATAATAATTACTATACTCACCATTCCCAAAGTTGCAACTCTTGGTACAACCAAAATGAAGACGTGTTTGGTTACATGTAGTTGGAGACCCATGTAATTTCAACCACACATTTTTCTAAAATAGAATGTTTGGTTAAATGATTTTACAACTTTCCATGTAACTGCAAAAGCAAAAGGAAGTGAAATGGTATAGTAGAAATAACACTTAAGATGGAGTAATACTTTTCCTACCGGTGCGATGAAATCTACATAGGCTGGATGGATTCCTATTGGGTACAAGATGGGGTATATGATACAAGTACCTAGGTAGTGAATAACACGGCCCACTTTGTATTCAATATAAATGAATGTAGCATATGTATATATGTGGATTCCAACGCACTGGTAAGGAAAAGTATTACTTCTCAAAATGAATGCATCTCCAACTAGAGGTTTGTGTAAAGTACTTGTTATGTCACCAAATCCTTACTTAATACCATAGTTTTATTATATTTATCTCAAAACAAAAAGTTAATGAACATTAAGCATTATTTAATATTTAATTGGTGTAGTTGGAAAAACAATACAATCAAACAGTGGAATACCAACCGCGGTAGTTGGAGAAGCATGTAATTGAAAATACAATGCAATTCTAACTATACATAACCAATTGAAGCATTTTGCATATCCATTTCCATTTCCAAGCCAAGTTTGTTGCTAACCAAACAAAGTAAATGGAGATTTTTTGCAACAAAGAAAATGTTGCATGAGTCTCTATTTCCGAGCCACCAAACCGCCCTTAATTTTTCTATTGAGTTGCGAAACACGTGTGTTGGTTTACACCATTTTCTTTGTCCTGCCGTAAAAGAGAGAGTTTTGTGAAAAGTTTAATTCCCGAACAAAAATACAAACCACCCCCACCCATATTCATTAAGTCGTGTCTTTACTCAAGAATCACACAAAAGACAGGTAAATCAAAGGTCCGTCTGCATGGCACTCTAATAGAAAGATGAATAAAATATAATTGAGTAGATAAAGTGTTGCTCATTTGTGAAATGGACCGGTAGCTAATATCAAGAATAATTGCATAGTTAAGAAACCAAAATATGGCGCCTGCAATGCATGTAAAATTTAACTGTTTTAAACTAATAATTAATTGTGAATTCTATTTAGCCTTTACTAACCAAATCATTCAACATATACATCAAATGAATGTTAATTAATTTGTTTTTGCCTTGTATCTTAGATTCTTAAATTGTATACTATTTTTTTGCAAGTGGCATGCGCATATACAAAATAAATTTTTTATACAGTGTTAGGTTTTTTTTTGGTGGTTTGAGGGTGGGGGTTGGGTGGGATAAAAACCAATGACATGGATAGCTTTAGAAATTGAGTAAAAGAGTGAAACAGAATTCAAATTTTGAAAAGTTAATGATGTTGCTACGTTGAAACGGAAAAATTATTTGACTTTTCTTAATTTTTATAATCCTTTCTCAAAAGATAGGCTAACAATCCCTCGTGGCTGCGGGCCTCCTAACCCTATTTTTCTCTTATAAATATTAGCTACTCGCTTCAAATTAGCATTGTATAATTAGAGACATGAGGAAATTATATGGCATACATAAATAATAGAAATTTAAAGGAATACAAGCAAATATTCATCACCTTTTCACACTTTTTTAGAGAGAGAGATGACGTGGATACCTTCATGGGTGGAAAATTTAGTTTTCTATTTTTGATTTTTTACTTTAAAATAAATATGAGAACATGTGTCTTTAGCTTCTAGTTATAATAGAAATTAGCAGGTTCGTTTTTCTAAAACATGCCATATGGTTTATTTCCTTCAGGAGCACGGTGATGCCAAATCATTGCCTCGGCTGTTTTCTTGCACCTAAATAGCCTCTGTAGCCTTTGTGTTATGGGAAAATATCGTGCTATCTTCACAGGTATATCAGGCTTCTTATCAGAATCTTTCGGCTTATATCTGGCCTCTCCGCATGTTGGACACTCTTTCAAATCTGAATTCTCTTTCCGGTACAACACGCAATTTTTAGGACATGCTTGAATCTTCTCGCACTTTAGACCCAAATCAGACATCATTTTCTGGGCTTCGTACCAGCTTTCGGGCACATTATTTCCCGGAGGCATAGAATCTTTCAAGAACGAAAGAAACATTGTGAATGACTTGTTGCTCCATCCATTTAGGCACTTAATTTGGAAAAGTTGGACGAACCATGAGAGGGTGGAATACTTCGCATTCTCATAAATTGGTTTCCTAGCATCATTCATGAAATTTTCATATTTATCCGCACGCGGTCCTTGACCGGAAGGAATGTCATCTTCGGTACGAATAGATTCACCTAGGGCAGCCTCTACCATATCCTCCATTTCTTCTGATGGAAATAAATTTCCGTATCCTGCCGTATTACCGAATTCTTCTTCTTCTCCTGCCGCATTATCGTGTTCTCCTTCTTCTACCGCAGTACTGCATTCTTCTCCTTCCCCGTGATATTTCCAAATTGAATAAAGTCTAGTAAACCCATATTTTACAATATGAAGCTCTGCCAATTCTACCTTCCGCCAGTACTTATTGCCACATCTATCACACGGACAGAGAATCTTCTCTATTATGATCTTATTATGTGCTCGTGCAAATTCAAGGAAAGCAGCAACTCCTGCGACAAATTTAGGTTGCATACGTTGTTTCCAATCCACATACATCCAGTCCTTAACTCTGACGTACTCATGGGCCATGTTTGACTGAATAACATATAAATTGTAGGTTATGCTGACTATATTGAGAAATATAAGAACGGGATAGTTACTGACAAAGAAGAAAATTCATGTATATGCTTTGTGTGTGCGTTTGTCGTTGAAAAGAATAAATTATCGCACGTTATGTTGACCGATAGACGGGGACTAAGTGGCGCTTTTAGTTTCATATATGGGTATCGATGGGAATATGAAGGTTTCATATTATCATATATTGGTTTTAACCCGAACATCTCGAGTCACTCTCTGATTATGCGTTTGTATGTATGTGTTCCGGCTGTCGGGGGTAGGCTTCTATCCCATTAAGAATGTATAGAGCGAACGCCCATCACTTGTGCTTTCAACCGTTTCGAGTAAATTTCGGCAGCACCTCCCCGCTGTTCTCCGAGTACACTGTAATAGAATAGATAATCATTTCAAAGCTGTGAAACAACGTTGAAATGAACATCTAATCTATCTTTGTACACGGAGAACCAGCGGAAAGGTACCGACGAAATATCTCGAAACGGATGAAAACACAAGTGAATGAAGGCGTTTGCTTTATACATTCTTAACTTGTCCACACGGGACAAATCTATGGGTTACCATACGATTGAATTTTCTCGTCGCGTAGACTATACGACGGTTGTTAGTATCGAGCTATACTGTCCGATATTTAACAACCTTCGTATAGTTCTAGGTCACGACGAGCATCGCACGTATGTTAACCGATAGACGGGGACTAAGTGGCGCTTTTAGTTTCATATACGGGTATCGATGGGAATATGAAGGTTTCATATCATCATCGAGTATCATATATTGGTTTTAACCCGAACATCTCGAGTCGCTCTCTGATTATGCGTTTGTATGTATGTGTTCCGGCTGTCGGGGGTAGGCTTCTATCCCATTAAGAATGTATAGAGCGAACGCCCATCACTTGTGCTTTCAACCGTTTCGAGTAAATTTCGGCAGCACCTCCCCGCTGTTCTCCGAGTACACTGTAATAGAATAGATAATCATTTCAAAGCTGTGAAACAACGTTGAAATGAACATCTAATCTATCTTTGTACACGGAGAACCAGCGGAAAGATACCGACGAAATATCTCGAAACGGATGAAAACACAAGTGAATGAAGGCGTTTGCTTTATACATTCTTAACTTGTCCACACGGGACAAATCTATGGGTTACCATACGATTGAATTTTCTCGTCGCGTCGACTATACGACGGTTGTTAGTATCGAGCTATACTGTCCGATATTTAACAACCTTCGTATAGTTCTAGGTCACGACGAGCATCGCACGTATGTTAACCGATAGACGGGGACTAAGTGGCGCTTTTAGTTTCATATACGGGTATCGATGGGAATATGAAGGTTTCATATCATCATCGAGTATCATATATTGGTTTTAACTTGAACATTTAACGTGAATAAGTTTTACGTTTACGTTTCGTTATTAAGAGTTCGAAATTTCATGTTTAGGGTAAATTTTTCTTGCGTTTGTGGTAAAGTTGTACGTTTATGTTGTCATCGAGTATCCTATTGTAATGAACTAGTGTATCCTACTAAATAAATTAGTGCACCATAAACCTAAATAACCCAAATTAACCTAATTAACCACAATTAACCATAATTGTTACCCTAACACAAATTATCACTAATTTACCCAATTTACCCAAATTAACCTAATTAACCCTAATCAACCCAAACTTAACCAAATTTACCCAAATTAACCAAATTAAGCCTAATCAACACCCTAACCTTTTCAAATTATCACTAATTAACCCAAATTAACCCTACACTGCAATTAACCCAAATTAACCATAGCCTCTAACCCTAAACATGACCCTAACCCTAACACTAACCCTAACCCTAAATACCATAACCCTAACCCTAACCCTTAACCCTAACCACAACCCGGCCAACACCAATCCTAACCCCAACCGAATCCTAATCCCAACCCCAACCCCAACAGGTCCCAACCAAACCCTTACCCTAACCCCAACCCCAACCCCAATCGAACCCTAACCCTAACTGACCCGATGCCACCCCTACCCGAACCCAGATCCCTGAACCCTACCCCTAACATCATCAAAAGAGGGAAATAAAAGTATTAAATTAGAAGTAAAAATTGGAAATTTACTAACCGCGGTGGAGGAGACGACGGAGGAGGCCAGTAGTCGACGATACGATCGGCGACGAGTCAAGCACGGTTGCGACGTGGAAGTCGACGAGTCAAGCACGGTTGCGGTGGCGAGGTCAGGATGAGGACGTCGATGGCCGACGAGATCGGGATCGAGACGCGGGAACGGTCGTCGCGAGGCGCGGAAGAATAAGAGAGAAGAAAATTTTGGGAACGGTGAGGGATTTTCTGTGCCTTTTTTTTATTATTAACCCGTATACATGCCCCTACGGACTTACCCGTAGGTTCTTTGTTTGCGCCTCCGTAGGGCCAAACAACAAATTATGATTAAATATTTTTAAATTAAAATATAGAAAACCGTAGGGACAACAGTGGGCACCTACGGATTAATCCGTAGGGGCAATAAAAAGTTACCCCTACGGATTCCTTTATCCGTAGGGGCAACCCCTATTTGTAGTAGTGGAATCATCTGATATAAATAATGCTAGTTAAAGAGAAAAACATACACCCCAAAGCGGTAGATTTTACATAAATTGGAGGGTTGGTGACTCGATAAACAGTTAGGACATGCACAACTTCGGAAATTACACTTCGTATCCTATTTATTACCTTATCACCAATCCGATAGCTCAAGCGGAATCTACCGGGTTGATAAGAAAAAACATTTTTCTTAGTTAAAATCTAGTTTGAAACACTAGTTTTCTTAGCTAAGTTCCATTGTGTGATTTAATTTGCTGACCGTGAATTTTCGATGTTATCTGTGCTAATACAAAGCAAACCAGAATTATAACTTCCTTGATTTGTTTTTTTTTTTTTAGTTGTAAGCATGCACAATTAAGATTTTACGTTGGTAAATATGCGGTAACATGTTCATATCGATCCTTTATCCCATTCGCACAAGAAAATTAAACTGAACTCTATAAATTTAATATCTTCTCGGATCTTTGTTTGCAAGAAAAAAACTTGGAATAGGATTGAAGTGGGTCTTAGCTAAATATGGCATGCGAACTCAGCAATATTCTAATAAAAGCTGAAAGCTATACTTGATTCAAACTTGTGTTGAAAAAACGGACACAATTTTTTTCTTAATCAAAATTTGATTTTATTACACAATATATCCTTTTTTTCATTTAGAAAAGAGAGAGTTGAAAGAAAATCTCTCATTCTCAACTTTCTCTTCATATACCAACTTTCCATTGGTCACTCCCCGCTTCCCAAAATACGGAATACGATGGGTGATTAGACCAGACATGCTCCTACGGTCAGAAAATAATTCCGCCGTAGTCACACTTCAGTTTCTAGCATTACATCGTAGTCAGTAAACAGTCATAGAGTAAAGGAAATCACAATTCACAACTTTATTACATTACAATAAAAGAGTTCAAGATACATTTATTTTCCGGAAGTAAATAACAAACCAACGAAATACAATGTGCTTAAAGCAAAAAGGAATGACGCTGATGTTGCGGTCTAGACCTCCGCGATTTCGAATGGCAGGTCCTGCTCCTTGACTTGGTCCACTTCGTCCTCTGAGCATGCACACTCAGGCCGTCAGGACGACACATATAGCAATAAATACATATGATGGATACAATACTATTAAACATGAAAGGTGCAACAGAATACAGAACACGAGAATAATGAATATCATTTGAATATGAACAGTGTGATATAAGTATCATATCGGTAGACCACACAATATGTATGTCACTACTTATCAATCACTAAGTCGATGAAATCAATTGGTGGAAAGGATACTCGTGTTTAACAAAGATCTCGTGCATACCCGAGACTATGGTCCACTGTTAATCGGAACATAACCTTGTAGTCGTGCCGCTGGGCCCACGACCTAATGTATGTATGTGTATGTGTGTGTCACTAATATCGAATGATCATCCTCTAAATCACTGTACCTCGCTAACTACGAGTTCAATTCCACCTTGATTTCTCCTATTCCGTAGGTTATAATATGTATTCAAGTATTAGGTAGGTTATGAACAAATACGTATCGCTTTCACTTTTAATCACATTTTCACTTATCAATATCACTTTCGTACTTATCACAACACAATCACTAACACTTAGACACTTATATATCGACAATGCACAGCAGTCGTTAGGTCTCAATGTAAACAATCACTATGCATCAGGTATAAAGCAAACACAAAATAAGGTAGAAATGCACTGAACAAATATTCACTAAATTATGACACCCAACGCCATATGACTTGCAAAATTTACCATAAATCACATGTACAGAATCAACCAAAATAATATAAAATACGTACGAAGCAAACTTGATTATCTAAGCAGTAAAATTAGTTTCATGTCAAACGGAATTCAGGTTAGGGACTTATCGTCATTTTAAATTAGCGATCAGTTGTTGGAATTCCGGTTTCAAAACTGAAAATCCAACTTCGCGCGCAGTTTACTAAGGATTGTGTTCAGATTCAAGTGTTTCCCCAGTTGAATAAAATCCAGTTCTATCTGTTAGATTTCCAACACATCAAATAGATTAATAATAGTCTTTCTGTACTAGAAGTTATGTCCTGTTTAATGTGAAGGTGTAATAAATGTCACTGCAGAAACTGCAGAACACGTCGATATTCTAAAATACAAACTAAATATTAAAAGACTGAAACTGCACGGGACCAGATTCATGTGTTAGCTAACTAAATTTTCTACGCAACTATATGGGGCTCCGCGCATCTTCAGTTTTATGTAGGTGTGTACAGGTGCATAAATTCAGAGATCTTCGAGGAATGCTGCCCCGGACTGCAGTCCAGCGCCGTGTTCCCAGTCAATTCTCGTTACAGTGTCCTATCATCATTGAAGGGTAAACTTTATAGGGTTCTATTTTATCGAGTCGGTTTCGATTCGAGCCGTAGAACATTACATTCCAATATGTATTGAATTTAATATATGTTTTCCAACGTGACATGTGCGGTGCATTCCAGTTTTAGCGTTGTCTTTAGGGGCGACTTTACTTGATTATAAACACGATATTTTGCACCCAAATTCCTACACGATATTCGTAAATAGTAAAGGGATCTAACTATTGCAAGTTCTGTCATAATAAGATATGTTTTGGTTTATAGTTCGCATCAAACGCCTAGGATAGTATTTGGTAATCGGTAGAAAACACAAGATTCCCTTCACCAATAAGCGATAATTAATTCTTATAAATTCTAAATGACAACAATATGGGCTAACCAACCGAGTTAGGTTCGATTCATTACTTAACGTTATTTAGATATATAAATGTATGTATCCACCCACCCACACATATGTATACATAGTTATTCATAATGATCTAACATTAGCATTAATCTATAAAATATAATAGCATGAGTAGCAAGAGATAGGATTTCTCTTGCCTTAGACGGTAGACGACAACACGGCAGTGAACGACGACAGATGACACGGGCTTGACGCACGCACGGACAAGGCACGGCATGAAAACAATGACGAGCTTAAGTGCTCAATGAACTGCCGGGCTCGTCGGCGGCTCACGGCGATGGCAATGACGTGGCGACGGCATGGGGCAGTGGGTTTGCAGTGGCTCGGGTGAGGAGTGCGATGAAAGCGGGATCTGCTTCACCAGTCAGGCGCATCATCTTCTGCACAGGAACAAAACACCAAATCTTAGTATCTTGAATCCAAGGGCAACCATAGCGAACTGCGATTTTGTTCGCGAAACACGACACACGAAGTGTGGAGTAGAAAGAGAAAAAGATCCCACCGGTACGTGACTTTATCAGATTCCCCCTCATTTTATAAGGGGTTTTTAATTGTAGGGGCGCTCTTCCCTGCAGATGCAAGCCTCTGCAGTTAATTACGTTACCGCATCGCGATAACCACTTTCTCCTGCTCCAAAAGTTCACTTCGTGTCGTGAGTTTTGTTTTGGTTTTGGTTACCCATGGATTGTATACGGAGAGTAATTATATCGTCGCCTGTAGGGCGTGGATTAGTCCAAATCCGTATATTTGAGATTTGGGTTTAGGTCAAAAAAGTTTCTTGACGGGACCCACGTTAGTAGCTTGGTTTGCCAATGGGGATGAACTTAGAACGCAGATCTCACATTTGTGAGGTCCATAGGTTCAGGGGATATTTGGGTTTGATCTAAGGATCATTAGCCATATTTAAGTCTAAAATCGATTTATGAGCAGTGAGCATATGGGCTCAACTGATCATTAGATTATATATAAATAGCCCATGGAGAGCATGCAGTAGTCATTATGGAGACAGTCCGCAGGGCAAAACATATTAGTTCAAGGACATTGCGGTCCAACATTCCCTATTTTAGGACGAGTGTTAGTTTAAGGACATTTCGGTCCAATGTCCATCTTGCGCGCACGTGTATTTGTTACGTGGCGGAGTGAACGATGGTGACATGGAATGCGCCCAATTTGGGGTGCGATCTGATTTAAGGTGTGCACGTCAATTTGGAAGTGCATCAATATGGGATGTATCATTCCCAGTCTTGATGAAGTTTTATGTCAAGTTGGGAAGAGGAGTTGCTTTTGGCTGTCGGGACCCACCACCTCTCTGAAGACGTTGAGAAATTATAACGACATACATCAGAGGTGTGGAGAGAGTATACTAAATCTCGTATTTGAGGGAAAGGATGGTGAACCTAAGAATCGTTAGTTATATTTGAGACAAAAATTACCTTAGGAGATATGCAATGAATATCATTTTGGATATCATCAATAAGAGATCATTAGTCATGTTTGAGACTAAGATCAGTTTGGATATCGATTTGGATATCATAAATATATGCTTAGCCAATTTAGGCTAAGATCGGGTTTTAGGTTTTGAACTTAGGTTATATGTTCCTTTAGTTCAAAAATGTTTTGTTTGTATTAAGGACCGTTAATCTAATTTGAGATTAAGATCAACTTAAACATTTGAGTGTTTGGGCTCAATTTATTTTTAACTAAGGATACGTTGGTCTTATTTGAGACTAAGATCAACTTAGTAATATTTAAGGATATTCAAATTTTAGTTGAGATCCAACAACAGAGCATTTGGGCTCAGCTGCAGTTGACTCCAGAGGGACTTAGCCAATTTGGGCTTGGTTTGGGTTTCTTTAACACCAAGCAGTGCTAAGCACTCAGTTGCGTATAACGCTCACGTGTATATCACGTGAGACGCTATAATAGTGCTAAGCATTAGTCTTTTGTGGCGCTGCACTAGCGCTAAGCACTAACTTTTCTGTTTTCTGGCGCTCACATGCGTTTCATGTGAGGCGCTCTAATAGTGCTAAACACTAACTTTTTCAAGCGCTAGGCGCTATATACTTGGCCTTGAGCGCTCACGTGCTTTTCATGTAAAACGCTGAGTTTTTTTGGAGATTTAATCTCTGTTGATATTTTTAGAGAACTTAAATCTCTGTTAATGGTATTTTGACCATTAACGATCACCGAGATCATTATTTTGAGGATCTGAGATCATGTTCTTTAAGAACTAAGTTCTTGATTTGAAGGAAATAAGTTCCTGGAGTATTATGAACTCCATGTTTTCCATGTTCATGTTTTCAGAGAGGTTAAATCTCTTTTAATGGTGTTTTGACCATTAAGGATCACCAAGATCACTATTTTGAGGATCTTGGATCGTTTTTTTTAAAGAACTAAGTTCTTGATTTGGAGAAACTAAGTTCCTGGAGTATTATGGACTCCGTTTTCTCCACGTTCTTGTATCCATGTTACCCTCTGAATCTTTGATTCTCAAGAACAAGATCTTCCCAATGCGAATTAAATTCTCAACTTGTAGAAGACTTGTCTTGTGGATCTAAGATACAGAGAAAGATCTAAGTTCTTTTAAAAGGGTTAAACCCTTAGATATGGTATGTTAGGTAAAGAAGATATTTTGATCTCTTATTTTTTCTTTACCTAAGGTTTTTAGGAGCGAGATCTTCTTCTTAAGAGAATTAAATTCTCTGCTGTTTTGAGAGCCTTGCGTATTTTTACAGAAGCTTATGGAGGGCTCCTCTTTTTGTCATTTCTTTGCTCCTATTTATAGGAGAAAGAAAGGAATCAATTCGTTGAGAAAATCTCTCATTAAGAGATCATGATTGATTTTATAATCAATCAAAATGATCTTTTAGATCAATCGGTGAATTTTATTCACTGTTGGATTTTTAATCCAAAGACTCTCTGTTTAACAGAGAAGATTTCTTGTTTGTTTTACAAGATTAGGAAATATTTTCCTAAGATAGAATTTTATTCTATCATATAAATATATTGTTAGTTTAAAAAGATTAGAATTTATTTTATTTTATTAATATCTTTTATTTTAACAAAACTAGGATGATATTTCCTAATATAGAATTTTATTTTATAATATGAATATCTTGTTAGAATTTTATTTTATAATATGAATATCTTGTTACTTTAACAAGATCAGAATTTTATTCTATAATATGAATATCTTGTTAGTTTAACAAGATTAGGAATATATTTTCCTAAGTTAGAATTTTATTCTATCAATTGATCGATGAGTGATTTTATAATCAGCGTTGGATTTTTGATCCAAGGGTCCTTTGTTTAACAGAGAAGATCTTTCTAGTTTGAGAAAGATCAGAAAAATATTTGCCACATAGAATTTAATTCTATCAGATGGTTTAATTGGTGATATTTTATCAACATTGAATTTTAAATCCAAGATTCTCTGTTAGAAAAAGATCTCTCCATATTAGAAAGATCAGGGAAAATATTAACCAAATATAATTTAATTCTATCACTTAGAATTTAATTCTATCATATGGGATCATTTTAAATTGGGGCGCTCACATGCTTTGCATTTGAGCGCTGCCAAAGAATGTGGCAAGAGAACTCACGTGTTTAACACGTGACCCCTAGTGTGGGTTTTAGTCTGGTTATTTTCAGTGCTCATATGCTTTGCATATGAGCGCTCACGTGTTTAACAAGTAAGGTCTGTTTGACCATTGATTATTTATGTTCAGCGCTCATATGCTTTGCATATGAGCGCTCACGTGTTTAGCACGTGAGGCCAGTTTGACCCTTAGTTATTTGTTATCAGCATTTATATGCTTTGCATATGAGCGCTCACGTGTTTAACACGTGAGGCTAGTTTATCCTTTAAGTTTATTTTATTTAGCGCTTATAAGCTTTGCATATAAGCGCTCATGTGTTTAACACGTGAGGCCAATTTGACCCTTAGTTATTTGTTTTCAGCGCTTATAGGTTGTCACGCCCCGCTTCCCAGAGTACGGTAAGGAGATGTGACGGGTCACGCGACATATTTACTCAGAAGTAAACACGCTAAGCGTAAATAAGCAATATAATGTAAAAAATACATAAGAAAGACATGAGATGTAAAAGAACAGCAACTTTTTATTTATTAAATATTCTTTACAACGCAACTGAAAAGTAAATACAATATGGAAAGCAATAGACCGAATAGGTAAAGAGAATATATCCGGTATAATGTATGATTATTATGTTAATGCAGTTGTTTGTAGCTTGGTACAGAATATGCCAGTGTATACGAGAAGAGTCCAACTTACCCCATGGAATATGGTATATAGAGTACAAGGCCCCGTCAAAACCCACGGGACAACGGCAACGGATATTCAGGTTAGGTGTATTAAAGTGACCGTCTCGTGCCACTTTTAACGCATTCCGTACCAGTCTACCCTTTTAAAAACCCCATAATGTATTTTGTATTGATTATAGTTATAAGACTTGCCGAAACCATGATATCGGTTGTTCATGTAAATGGATAAGGATGTAAACGAATAGTCATGTTTTCAAGTCATTGTATATCTATGGTTCGGTCAGTTCAAGTCATGTTGATATTGATTGTATTCTGATATTCATGTTCAAGTTCCAGTATATATAGATTCATATTTATTGGAGTTATATTTGGATTGTATGTAGATTGGAATTGTATTCGGATTAAACTGAGACTTTGTATGAGTCAGACACTTAAACAGAATTTGATTTCCGAATTAGGTTTTGGAGTTATCGGTAACTGCTGCACATGGACGGCAGGATTTATGACCTTTTCCAAGCCAATTAACATTGATAACCCCGTTTTAGTTTTCTACCTTAAATAGGCAAGCACCTACTTTCTCCGGCTCCCTGAGGCTCAAGAGAATTGGTCCCGCTTAAACCTATATTTACTAGGGTCCTTAATGTAATTTAATATAACTTGAGGGGGTTTTATGAAAAATAGTTTTAGTATACTTTCAAAATAAACCTCAAGCATTTATTTATCGTATTTGGGGTTTTCATGGATGTAATTTTTAAATGTGAAGTATTCTAGTGAATATAAACCTAGATTGAGTAGTATATGATATAATAGTGTAAATTGGAATTGTATGGTTTCTTGATGGTATATTCATGAAATTTGTGATTCTTTTGTTTTGTTAAGAAAACATGGAATTTATTTTAAATATAAAATAGATGTTTTGATAATGTTTATATATATATATATTAAAAATAGAATTTATTTTTAAATAGAAATCACATTATTCTTAAAAATTGTATTAAAAATTCCATCGAGATCGGATGCTCCGTGAGGAAGTCTGCATCTCGCTCTACTGGTCCCGAGGACGTGCGATAATCCGCACCATCCCTATCGGGATTCCCAAAGTGGGTTGTAGAGGCTTAATTGCAAGAAATTTAATTAAAACAATCTTAAAGAATACGGTTTTATTAGTTTAAGGAATTTTATTGTAAAATTGTACTTATCCTAAAATATTGTAAAGAGGCAATCATGATATATCATGATGAGTGTTTTGATGAAGTAGGTCATTACCTCGTGAGGGTTTTCTAAAGGTAATATGAGCTAATATGATGAAATATGTCAAATATAAAGTTTGTGGTATTTAACCGTAAAATTAAAATAAAATTTGTATAACATTGTATTTTGAATTGAAAATTGTTCTAAATGTTATTTTATGGTTGCTAAACAATATATAAAGAAATGGTTACTTTTTTTATTAAGAAAAATTGGGTTTTAAATAATTTTAGAATCGGAAGTCGGAATAACTCCACTTCCGACGAGTTTTGAAAAGAGATCTTTTTAGAATAGGGAGATAGAAGAGGAGAAGAAACTTAGTGGTTGAGAACAGAGAGGGGAGGTATATGAATGGTTTGAAAGCATCATGGAGTCGCGGTGTCGCCGGATTTGTCCCGAGTCATCGCCGGAAGATGACCTTGGGCTAACTCCACTTGTACACCTTATTTGACTTGGAAAATTTTGAGAGTTTTGATGATAGATTTCTGAATAGAGAGAGCTAGGGTATGATGTGGTATTTATAGGATTGAATTAGGGTTTAGGGAATTAAAAATGAGAATTAAAATGCATTTAACATTGGATTAATGGGTGATTTTAATCCTATGTTAATGTGCAGGAAAAACAAACAGAAGAGGAGTAGTGGGGGGAAGGTCAAGGGGTGTTGGGACAAAATTTGGAGGCATCACCGACGGGGGGCCCGGCGGCGCTGGCCCCAAAGCCATTCTCGCGGGACGATCTAGGGTTGTGGGGTCTTGGATTGAGGCCATGTGTCCGCATCTCTTCATATATCTCGGTGCACATGTTTGATTTCTGAGACTTTTCATTTTTACATGTATTGCACGTGTAAACTTTTGGGCTTCCAAAAAGTTTAAAAGAAAAATCAACAAAAATAATATGTGGTTGAGGGGATTTGAACACAGGGGCTACGTCACAGCAGTGCAAGCCTTTACCAATGAGTTACAAGTGCTTTTTTGCTGTTCTTAAACAAATTAAATAGGTATAGCATACTTAGGGTTGTAAATACTCCATTTAGTATTTTAACTTTAAATAAATTTTGTACATTATAAATAGAGTCATTACATTCTACCCTGCTTACAAAAATTTCGTCCTCGAAATTTACAATTATTTAAGAACTAATTTACAAACAATTAAGGGTATCTTGCACGCATTTCGTCTTCTCTTTCCCACGTTGATTCTCCTGGTGAGTCTTTCCTCCACATCATTCGAACCAAATTTACTTTCTTATTCCTAAGTGACTTTACTTTTTTGTCCAGGATTTCAACGGGTTGTTGCTCACAAGTTAGATCCGTATGTACAGTGAGCTCGGAGTGATCAAGAATGTGACTGGGGTCACCATACACCTTCTGAGTTGGGATATGTGGAACATATTGTGCACTCCTTCCAATGAGGGTGGAAGTGCCAAGCGATATGTTACTACTCCGACTCGTTCGAGTATGTCGAACGGTTCAATGTACCTCGGACTTAGCTTACCTCTATTTCCAAAGTGAATCACTCTACGGTTTGGAGAGATCTTTAGAAGAACATGATCTCCCAGTTGGAACTCCCTGTGACGATGCTTTGCATCTGCCCAGTGTTTTTGTCGGTCTTGGACTATGCGCATTCGTTCCCTGATAGTGCGAACTACATCTACAGTCGCCGCTATCATCTCAGGTCCAAGGAGTTCCCTATCTCCGATATCGTCCCAATTTATTGGTGAACGACACTTCCTTCCATAAAGCACTGCAAACGGTGTCATTCCAATACTCGCTTGGTAGCTGTTGTTGTATGAAAACTCCACAAGATGTAGGTGATCTTCCTACGATCCTCCCAAGTCTAGCATACAAGCTCTTAGCATATCTTCAAGAATCTGAATTGTTCGCTCAGACTGACCATCTATTTGTGGATGATAAGCTGTGCTAAAGTTCAGACTCGTTCCCAAGCTAGCTTGCAGACTCTGCCAAAATTGCGATCAGAATCTGGTGTCACGATCGGAGACAATACAAACCGGTACTCCATGTAATCTCACGATCTCCTGCATGAGTTCATGGGTATCAGAGATAGTACACATTGAAGAGTTAAATCTTACTTAGATTCAAACTCACCTCCATGTACTTCTTTGCTAGTGTCTCAGTAGATTGGCCAACTCGAAATGGGATGAAGTGAGCCGACTTTGTGAGTCGATCCACAATAACCCATACCGCATCGTTACCTTTCGTGCTACGAGTAAGAGCAGTCATGAAATCCATGGTAATGTGTTGCCACTTCCATTCCGGGATAGGTAACGGTTGAAGTAAACCAGCAGTCCTGTGATGTTCAGCTTTCACTTGCTGACACACCAAACATTTGGCTACGCTTCTGGCTACTTCACACTTGATTCCATGCCACCAGTAATGTTTCCGCAGATCTTTGTACATCTTTGTACCACCAGGGTGTACTGAGTATGGGGAGTTATGAGCTTCTTTCATCAACTCTTCCCTAACATGACCTTGTGGTACACACAATCTGCTTCCATATCTCGAAGATCCGTTTTCATGGATGATGAAGTCTGTTCGAAGTCCACTTTCTACTTATTCTCTGATCTTTTGCAACTTGGCATCACTTACTTGAGCTGTTTTGATCTGATTGACAATTGTAGACTGAACTTGTAAGTTCATCAAACTTGAAGCGTTACCTGGCATGATCACTTCTATCTCCATCTGATGCAAATCTTGTTATAGCTTCTACTGTGCGGTGAGATTCAATGATAGTGGTTGACGACTAAGTGCATCAGGTACTACATTCACCTTCCCTGAATGATATTGTAGGTTGATGTCGAAATCCGCCATAAGTTCTGACCATCTTCTCTGCCGCATATTCAACTCTTTCTGAGTAAACACATACTTCGGACTTTTGTGGTCTGTGTAGATATCTACCCGCTCTCCAAGAAGATAATGACGACAAATCTTAGTGCAAAGATAACGGCTGCCAACTCCAGATCATGCGTCGATAGTTGCGCTCATGAACTTTCAGCTGTCTTGATGCATAAGCTATAACTTTACCGTGCTAGTGTATAACACATCTTAATTCCTTACCGGATGCATCACAATGCACTACGAAACCTCCAGATTGGTATGGTATTATGATAATAGGCGCTGTTGTCAATCTTGATTTGAGTTCTATGAAACCTTGTTCGCATGCTTCTGACCACACGAATTCTTCATCTTTACGTGTGAGCTTGGTCAGGGGTGTTGCAATCTTCGAAAATCCTTCAATAAATCTTTGGTAGTATCCCGCTAATCCCAAAAAAGTTTGAATGTCCTTCACTATCTTTGGTGTCGGCCATTCGCTTACTGCGGATACTTTAGATGGATCCACCGAGATTCCTTTACCTGAAACGATATGTCTGAGAAATCCGACTTGTTCTAGCCAAAACTCGCACTTGCTGTATGTCACGCCCCGCTTCCCAGAGTACGCAAGATTGGGCACGTAACATAGCCAACCATGCTACCTGTGGGTAGGAAGTATCCATCCACAGTCACATTACGGTTGTAAGGATATCCAGAACAAGATAATGAACTAATCTAACACATGTCCAAATCCATAATAACAAGAATCAATAAACAATAAGTGCGGAAGCAAATGATCCAATACAATAAATAAACAGTACGTCCCATAATGCGGGCTCACATCTGAAATGAAATGAAATGAAATAAACTAATCACTAAGGAACTCACAGATCAGCCTACTGACTGAAGTGCTCCTGCTCGGTCGTCGACAGTGGTACAGAATCTGGGCCATGCAAAACCCAGACGTCAGCGCGTCATGTCATCAGGTATACAGTATAAACATGGTAATAAACAATGCAGGTATGAACATGAATAAAGCAGTACTATGGAATAACAGTGCAGCGGTAACTAAACTGTCCTATCAAGTTTCTACCCTAGAGTCTTTGAAATCAATTGGTGACTCGTCGATGTAACTCAATAGTATCCCGTGCGTGCCCGGGACCACGGTCAAGATCCTCGGGGCTGAATCCGAGACGTGCCGCTAAGCAGTAATAGGTAGCAGGATGGGCGAGTGATGTCAGCATCATCACTCCGGGGCTGGCCAAGCCCGTAAGACTGATCAGAACAGGTATCGAACTGTTGAGTTACAAGTCGGTTTCACCTTTGATTTCCCCATACCCCCAAGTTATGTATGTCAGGTCAGGTATTCAATAGTCAAGGACTAATGCCAACACAGGATCAGGTAACAGCAGGTTTGTCTGGATAGACAACAGGAATGGTCCATGAGGACCCCAAGTCAGGTTTGTTGGCATTAGGCATGAAACCATGTAATAAGTCAGGTCGTAGTACAATGGGTTGAGTCAGTATGTACAGGGTGTCATGTCCGGTGTATCAGTATATGTGTCAGGTGTAGCAGGGTCGAGTCAATATGTACTGCGATCGGGTGTGTGCTCTCAACAGGTATACAGCAGCAAGAATTTAAAGTAATCAGCACTAAAAGTCATGGTACAAGAATATGATGCAGTTGTATTATACTAGCAGGTTCGAGCACTCTTGGGGTGCAATAATCACAGTGTAACGCAATATTAATAACAACAGGTGATAAAGATATAAGTGTGCGACTATCATCCTCTAAATAGTAAAACGATTAGCAGGTAGTTGTTACTAAGGTTACGATAGCAAAATACGATTTAGGTGGCAATATTGTAATGTATATCATATTTCGTCCAATGAGACAAGTAGCAATACTTAATTGATATAGCAAGTTTGTGGGTCAAACATTTAATTAGTTTAACGTAGCATGTAGCAAGAAATCTTGCCTCGACGGTTTCGCAAACCGGAAAGCACGGATGCAAACGTCGGCGGAAAGCACGCGACGGATGCACGAGTCGCGGATCGAGTCCAAACAACGCACGGTGAAAACACGCAGGTCAGGGGTCACTGCCAAATCGTCGGGAAACCTCGCGGGCACGGTCGAAATCCGGAGATCTAACACAACAGTGAACCAACTCAAGAAAAGTAGACAAAAGAGAATAGAAAGGACAGGATGAGAAGAAGAAGAAGAATGGGGGAAAGCTTACTGGATTGCGTGCAGGGGGGTGCTACCAGTAACCGCGAGATTGACGGCGGTGAGGGACGCCGGTGACGAGTTTTCGAAGAGTTAGGGTTTGCCTAGGGTTTGGGCTCGGGTCTGGCTCATCTGGGGTTGTACTGCAGGGCCCTGAGTGCTTGGATGGATCGCAGAGGAGAGGGGAAGATGGCGATGGCGATGAGGAGTGGTCGGCGGCGATGGGAGGCGGCGACGGCCGCACAACGCGCAGGTGGCGTGGCGTCGGGGCAGGCGCTGAAGGAGGGAGAAGCGGAGGAAGGGGGTGCGGTCGAGGCTGTGGAGACGAGGAAGATGGTGGCGATCTCGTCGGCGCGGGGACTGCGGCGGCGACGGCGCGACGAAGCTAGGGTTCGGGGTTCGTCGATGGGTTCTCGCGAGCGTTTTCACGTGGGGAGAAGGGAAACAGTGGAAAATATAATATATAGAGAGAGAGATTTTGGATGAGAGAGAGAGAGATTTTTGGATGAGAGAGAGAGAGATAGGGATAGATGACGGAGGGGCCCACGAGGGATAGAGCCTCGTGATTGGCTGGAAATTGTGAAAAGGAAATCAATTAAAGATTTAGAGTTGGATTCGTAGAGAAGAAACAGAAGAATATTTATATTATAGTTTCACAATATTTTATTAAATGGGCCTTTTTTGGCGCTAAATGAAACATTTCCAAATCGCGCCCGGATTGCGCCCAAATGTTCCAAATTCAAATTATAGGATTTTAAGCGAGTTCCAAATTTTGAAAAGAGGTGTTTAATGATTAAAATGCATGCCCCCAAGTCGGACACTTGCACGCGCGCGTAGCCGTCCAAACTTGCCCGTTTAGCCGAACGGGAAGAAATCTCGACACGCGGACGCTACCACGCGACAAGTGGCGACGAGTAGGCCAACCTGGATATTTTTAATTTCATTTTAGGAGTTAAAATTTGTTATGTGCCAAAATGACTTAACCGGTTAAAATTTAGCAATAAGCACCACACCATTAGGATAATCGAAATGAGCAATGTATAACACTCAACTAGAACCAGAAATAGTATTATGGGCTCGGGTGTTACATCATACCCAACTACAAAAAGAATTTCGTCCTCGAAATTCCAAGAATATAAGATAGCTAACTATGGGAAAAGGTGAGGAAATTTCTGCCGGATCTCGTCTTCTCGCTCCCAAGTGGATTCTCCATGCGATCGATTACCCCAAGAAACTAGCACAAGAGGGATAACCTTGTTCTTAAGAACCTTTTCTCTTCGATCCTTGATTTCAACTGGTCGCTCCTCAAAAGTTAGGTCCTCCCGTACAGTCAACTCCGAATGATCCAAGACGTGAGTCTCATCTCGGACATACCTCCGTAGTTGAGATACATGAAACACATCGTGCACTCCTGCCAATGACTGTGGTAACGCCAAACGGTACGCTACCTCTCCAACACGCTCCAATATCTCGAAGGGTCCAACGAATCGAGGACTAAGCTTTCCTCGACTTCCAAAACGAATCACCCCTCTAGTCGGTGATATCTTCAGGAATACCAAATCACCCACGGCGAACTCTAGAGGTCTTCTTGACGTGTCAGCCCAACTTTTCTGTCTGTCTTGAGCTGCCTTCATATGCTTCCTGATTGTATTCACCTTCTCGACTGTCTGTATCACCAAATCTGGTCCTAGTAACCTTCGTTCACCAACGTCATCCCAACAAACGGGTGAACGGCACTTACGACCATACAACGCTTCAAACGGAGCCATCTGAATGGTCGCTTGGAAGCTATTGTTGTACGAAAACTCCACCAGGTGTAGATGATCCTCCCAAGAACCTTTGAAGTCCAACATGCACGCTCTTAACATATCTTCAAGGGTCTGGATCGTTCTCTCCGATTGTCCATCAGTCTGAGGATGATAAGCTGTGCTAAACTTCAATCGAGTCCCCAAACTTTCTTGTAAACTCCTCCAAAAGTGCGACAAGAACCGAGGGTCCCGATCGGACACGATGCTTACCGGTACTCCATGCAATCTTACAATCTCCTGCATGTACCGTTCTGCCAAAGTCTCCGTCGATTGACCAACCCAAAAAGGAATAAAGTGAGCTGCCTTGGTCAACCGATCGACAATCACCCATACTGCGTTGTTGCCCTTTGGACTCCGCGGTAAAGCCGTCACGAAATCCATGGTTATATGTTCCCACTTCCACTGAGGAATCGGAAGTGGTTGCAACAAACCAGCAACCCTTTGGTGTTCAGCCTTGACTTGCTGACACACCAAGCACTTAGCCACGAAGCGAGCAATTTCCCGTTTCATACCTTCCCACCAGAAGTGCTGTCGAATATCTCGGTACATCTGTCCTTCCTGGATGTACAGAGTAAGCTGAACTGTGTGCCTCCTTCATAAGCTCTTCACGCACATCCCCTTTTGGCACACACACACGGCTACCATATCTCAACGAACCATCTTCGTGAATCAGTAAATCGGTTCGTAGTCCGGCCTCAACCTGCTCTCGAAACTTTTGCAGTCTAGGATCCTGCGATTGCGCCGCTTTAATCTTCTCAACCAAGGACGACTGTACTTGCAACTGCATCAACTGTCCCGTAGCATGTGGTAGCACAACCTCCAAGTCAAATCTCTGAAAATCCGCAATGATCTCCCTTTGTGCGGTCAATACCTGAATTGCTGGTAACCGACTTAGCGCATCTGGCACGACGTTAACTTTTCCCGGATGGTACTTAAGATCAAGGTCGTAGTCGGCCATTAGCTCCAACCATCTGCGTTGCCTCATGTTCAACTTCTTCTGAGTGAATACATACTTCAAACTCTTGTGATCAGTAAAGACTTCGACTCTCTCGCCCAAAAGGTAGTGTCTCCAAATCTTCAGGGCGAAGATCACAGCTGCAAGCTCCAAGTCATGAGTCGGATAATTCTTCTCATGAGTCTTCAGTTGTCTCGATGCGTAAGCGACGACTTTCCCATTCTGCATCAGAACACATCCCAATCCTTTTCCAGATGCGTCGATGTGAATCACCAGTCCTCCTGAATCATCCGGTACGGTTAGGATAGGGGCGGTTATCAACTTCTGCTTCAACGTCTCGAAGGCCAATGCACATCCCTCCGTCCAAACAAACGGTACCTCCTTGCGCGTAAGCTTGGTTAACGGCTCAGCTAAACGAGCGAAGTTCTCCACAAATCTTCTGTAGTATCCGGCGAGTCCAAGAAAACTTCTTATCTCCGCAACATTCTTTGGAGTTGGCCAATCTCGAACTGCTGCAATCTTCTCGGGATCAACGGCGATTCCATCGCCCGACACGACATGCCCCAGGAACTTCACTTCTTCCAGCCAGAATTCGCACTTACTCATCTTCGCGAATAAATTCTCTTGTCTCAGCGTTTGCAGTGCGATCCTTAAATGCTCAGCATGCTCCTCCGGACTCTTCGAGTATACCAGAATATCGTCAATGAATACCATAATAAACTGGTCTAAGAACGGTGAAAAGACCCGGTTCATCAAATCCATGAATATTGCCGGCGCATTCGTCACTCCGAAGGGCATCACTAGATACTCGAAATGTCCATATCGAGTTCGAAACGCCGTTTTGCAAATGTCTTCTGCTTTCACTCGGACCTGATGATATCCTGATCGCAAGTCCAGTTTCGAGAATACCCTCGCGCCACTAAGCTGCTCAAAAAGTTCTCCAATGCGAGGGATCGGGTACTTGTTCTTAATAGTCACCCGATTCAATTCTCGATAATCAATGCACATCCTTCTCGTGCCATCCTTCTTCTTTACTAAAAGAACTGGAGCTCCCCAAGGTGAGTTGCTGCTTCGAATCCATCCCTTCTCGAGTAATTCACCAACTTGTTTCTTAACTTCTTCCAATTCCACCGGTGCCATCGGATAATAAGATTTTGATACTGGCGCTGCACCAGGAATAAGGTCAATCGCAAACTCCACATCTCGCTTCGGCGGTAAGCCTGATATATCTTCAAACACATCCATAAAGTCACGAACAACTGCCGGCTCTTCATTACTATCCGCTTCGATTGTCGCAAGAACACTGTTTGTCGGCCTAGCCCTAAACTCGACTGGCCCGACAGAGCTGCTTCCTCCAATGAAAGTAAACTCAGGGTGTCCGGGAATCTGGAAAATTACTTTCCTTGCCCTACAATCAATGTGTGCGTGGAAAGTGCCAAGAAAATCCATTCCCAAGACTACTTCATAACTGCCCGTATCTATCACCAAGAAATCTGCAAAAAGCTCCCGTCCGCAAACAACAACTGTACAATCTTTACATTCCTTACTAGCTATGATTTTCCCATTCCCAGTGTGTATGTCCCAGAAACTAGACAGGGTCGTGCAGGTAATCGAGTGTGTAGTTATAAATTTGGATGACATAAAACAGTGGGATGCTCCGGAATCAAATAATGCCAATGCGGGAAAACCATGAACGAGTAAAGTACCTGAAACCACTTCTCCCGATGCCTTAGCTTCCTCAGCTGTCAACGTGAACGCTCGAGCCTGATTTGGTCCTTGAGTCAACTGTCTCTGCCCTTGGAACGGTCTCTGCGGAGGCTTCTGAATATCATCCCTCGTACGAAGCTTCGACGGACAAGCACTAACGGCGTGATCTGCCGCTCCACAAACCAGACAAAGTCCCAGTCTCCTTCGACAATCCTTCTGCACGTGCCCAGGTAATCGGCAGTAATCACAAATCACGCTCTTCCTTCGATCAACGATCACAGGCTTCTTCATTGGCGCTACACCTCGACGGTCCACTGGAATACCTCTGCGCCCATGATCTCGGTTAGGTACAAATGCAGGCTTCCTGGCCGCAACTGCTGTCTGGTGAAGGTTCCCTTTCGATCCTGATAAACTCTGTTGCTCTCTGGCGGCCGTAAGAACCTGCGAAAAAGTGGTCAAACCCAGGGAGACAATCTGCCTCTGGATGTCCACATCCTAACTGCGCAAGAACCTTCGCGCCCTGTCTGCCTCCTTGGCGACTAAGGGTCCAGCGAAGCGGCTGAGTCTCGTCCATTCCGCTGCATGTACATCCACAGCTGCTCCATTTTGTCTCAGCCCAATAAATTTCTCCTCCATTTCCTCCCGTGCAGTCCGTGGGAAGAACTTTTCCAGGAAGCTTTTAGAGAAATCCGCCCAACTGATTGGCTTGGACAAGCGGGTCTCCTCCACAAGCCACCACTCTCGGGCGTAATCCACCAGCTGAATACGCACCACATCAACTCTCTTGTCTTCTGGGATCTGTGCCGCAATCAGTAAATTCTCCGTGTCCACTAGCCACTGCTCGGCTGGCAACGGCTCCTCCAGACCGGTGAAAGTAGTAGGACCCAACCGTCTGAAATCTGCCACGGTCCCTACTCGGTCAACTGGCTTCGCTACAGCGGTGTTTACAGACTGCCGAATGTCCTGCAAACTCTCCTGAAATGTATCCGCTTGTTGCTGGATCAGCTCAGTTTGCCTCTTCTGATTTTCCAACATCCCACGTATCACTCCTAACATGGCGGCTTCATCCACACGCCTCTGATACGTCTTGAAATTCTTATCTGCCATGGTCCTGAAATCAAAACAAATAACATTAGCATGATGATAGATTCAATATATAGATCAAGGCTAGGACTCCAAGATACTTAAATAGAGTACTGTATTGTAGCTATGCCGCGGTATCATAGCCGCAATTACTTAACTCCACCCAAGTCGCCTAAGTCCTAGAGATAACAAGAAATTAGGTTTTCGAGTTGACAATGCAAAGTAAGTTTGCATGTCGACATGATCCGGAAGAATGATTCAAGGATGGTAAAACGGTCAAGGTGGCAGGACATGTTTCCTAATCACGGTATTATGATTCGTGTATCGGGTGCAATACCCAACTACAAAGAATCAACCCAATTAACCTATGTCTCTGATACCAAAAGAACCATGTCACGCCCCGCTTCCCAGAGTACGCAAGATTGGGCACGTAACATAGCCAACCATGCTACCTGTGGGTAGGAAGTATCCATCCACAGTCACATTACGGTTGTAAGGATATCCAGAACAAGATAATGAACTAATCTAACACATGTCCAAATCCATAATAACAAGAATCAATAAACAATAAGTGCGGAAGCAAATGATCCAATACAATAAATAAACAGTACGTCCCATAATGCGGGCTCACATCTGAAATGAAATGAAATGAAATAAACTAATCACTAAGGAACTCACAGATCAGCCTACTGACTGAAGTGCTCCTGCTCGGTCGTCGACAGTGGTACAGAATCTGGGCCATGCAAAACCCAGACGTCAGCGCGTCATGTCATCAAGTATACAGTATAAACATGGTAATAAACAATGCAGGTATGAACATGAATAAAGCAGTACTATGGAATAACAGTGCAGCGGTAACTAAACTGTCCTATCAAGTTTCTACCCTAGAGTCTTTGAAATCAATTGGTGACTCGTCGATGTAACTCAATAGTATCCCGTGCGTGCCCGGGACCACGGTCAAGATCCTCGGGGCTGAATCCGAGACGTGCCGCTAAGCAGTAATAGGTAGCAGGATGGGCGAGTGATGTCAGCATCATCACTCCGGGGCTGGCCAAGCCCGTAAGACTGATCAGAACAGGTATCGAACTGTTGAGTTACAAGTCGGTTTCACCTTTGATTTCCCCATACCCCCAAGTTATGTATGTCAGGTCAGGTATTCAATAGTCAAGGACTAATGCCAACACAGGATCAGGTAACAGCAGGTTTGTCTGGATAGACAACAGGAATGGTCCATGAGGACCCCAAGTCAGGTTTGTTGGCATTAGGCATGAAACCATGTAATAAGTCAGGTCGTAGTACAATGGGTTGAGTCAGTATGTACAGGGTGTCATGTCCGGTGTATCAGTATATGTGTCAGGTGTAGCAGGGTCGAGTCAATATGTACTGCGATCGGGTGTGTGCTCTCAACAGGTATACAGCAGCAAGAATTTAAAGTAATCAGCACTAAAAGTCATGGTACAAGAATATGATGCAGTTGTATTATACTAGCAGGTTCGAGCACCCTTGGGGTGCAATAATCACAGTGTAACGCAATATTAATAACAACAGGTGATAAAGATATAAGTGTGCGACTATCATCCTCTAAATAGTAAAACGATTAGCAGGTAGTTGTTACTAAGGTTACGATAGCAAAATACGATTTAGGTGGCAATATTGTAATGTATATCATATTTCGTCCAATGAGACAAGTAGCAATACTTAATTGATATAGCAAGTTTGTGGGTCAAACATTTAATTAGTTTAACGTAGCATGTAGTAAGAAATCTTGCCTCGACGGTTTCGCAAACCGGAAAGCACGGATGCAAACGTCGGCGGAAAGCACACGACGGATGCACGAGTCGCGGATCGAGTCCAAACAACGCACGGTGAAAACACGCAGGTCAGGGGTCACTGCCAAATCGTCGGGAAACCTCGCCGACACGGTCGAAATCCGGAGATCTAACACAACAGTGAACCAACTCAAGAAAAGTAGACAAGAGAATAGAAAGGACAGGATGAGAAGACGAAGAAGAAGAATGGGGGAAAGCTTACTGGATTGCGTGCAGGGGGGGTGCTACCAGTAACCGCGAGATTGACGGCGGTAAGGGACGCCGGTGACGAGTTTTCGAAGAGTTAGGGTTTGCCTAGGGTTTGGGCTCGGGTCTGGCTCGTCTGGGGTTGTACTGCAGGGCCCTGAGTGCTTGGATGGATCGCAGAGGAGAGGGGAAGATGGCGATGGCGATGAGGAGTGGTCGGCGGCGATGGGAGGCGGCGACGGCCGCACAGCGCGCAGGTGGCGTGGCGTCGGGGCAGGCGCTGAAGGAGGGAGAAGCGAAGGAAGGGGGTGCGGTCGAGGCTGTGGAGACGAGGAAGATGGTGGCGATCTCGTCGGCGCGGGGACTGCGGCGGCGACGGCGCGACGAAGCTAGGGTTCGGGGTTCGTCGATGGGTTCTCGCGAGCGTTTCCACGTGGGGAGAAGGGAAACAGTGGAAAATATAATATATAGAGAGAGAGATTTTGGATGAGAGAGAGAGATTTTTGGATGAGAGAGAGAGATAGGGATAGATGACGGAGGGGCCCACGAGGGATAGAGCCTCATGATTGGCTGGAAATTGTGAAAAGGAAATCAATTAAAGATTTAGAGTTGGATTCGTAGATAAGAAACAGAAGAATATTTATATTATAGTTTCACAATATTTTATTAAATGGGCCTTTTTTGGCGCTAAATGAAACATTTCCAAATCGCGCCCGGGTTGCGCCCAAATGTTCCAAATTCAAATTATAGGATTTTAAGCGAGTTCCAAATTTTGAAATGAGGTGTTTAATGATTAAAATGCATGCCCCCAAGTCGGACACTTGCACGCGCGCGTAGCCGTCCAAACTTGCCCGTTTAGCCGAACGGGAAGAAATCTCGACACGCGGACGCTACCACGCGATAAGTGGCGACGAGTAGGCCAACCTGGATATTTTTAATTTTATTTTAGGAGTTAAAATTTGTTATGTGCCAAAATGACTTAACCGGTTAAAATTTAGCAATAAGCACCACACCATTAGGATAATCGAAATGAGCAATGTATAACACTCAACTAGAACCAGAAATAGTATTATGGGCTCGGGTGTTACACTGTACTTGGCATAGAGTTGATGCTGTCGCAAAGTCTCCAGAATAATTTATAAATGTTTAGCATACTCTTTTCGATTCTTTGAATATACTAGGATGTCATCGATGAATATGACAACGAACCTGTCTAGCTATTCTCGAAAAACTCGATTCATCATGTTCATGAATATGGCTGACGCATTAGACCCTCCAAATGGCATCGCGAGAAACTCATAATAACCATAGCGATTCCTGAATACCGTTTTAAGAATATCATATTCTTTAACCTTCACCTGATGATAACCCGAACGAAGATCTAATTTTGAGAAAACGCAAGACCCACTTAGCCGATCGAACAGATTGTCGATGCGTGGCAGTGGATACTTGTTCTTTATAGTTACTTCGTTCAGAGCTATATAATTAATGCTCATTCTGTATGAAACTTCCTTCTTCTTTACAAGCAAAACTGGAGATCCCCAACTTGAAGTACTGAGACGAATCCATCCTTTCTGTAGAAGTTCGTCCAGCTGAGTACGGACCTCCTTCAATCCTTCAGGCCTTAATCGGTATGGTGCTTTGATCACCGGTTGTGCTCCAGGTACTAAATCAATTCCAAATTCAAGAGCTCGATCAGGAGGCAAACCTGATATGTCTTCAGGAAATACATCATCGAATTTTCGAACTACCTCTGGCTTATCTTCTCCCGCCTTTAGAGTTGCAATCACCGCCTTCTTCGGTTTTTTCTTTCATGTGCTAGGCTCCAGGGTACGGTCGCCACTTTTGAAATAAAAGATCGTATGATCTGGTATATCAAACACTACCCTCCTTTGACGAAAGTCAATGGTAGCGTAGAAAGTTCCTAGCCAATCCATACCCAAAACTACATCGAAATTTGGTATGTCCAGCACCTTGAAGCAGCATAAAATTCTCTGCTGTAGACGACCATTGGACACAGGTCGTATCCCATTGTTGCCTTTAGAACGCCGTTCCCTGAACTGACATTTCAGCTGGGTACGGGTGGTTTAACTGGAATCGCATGAGTTCAGACGAACCATTGCGACATAAATCAATGTGATGCTCCAGTATCGAAGAGTGCTAGTGCAGGAAGTGAGGCTACTAAGATTGTACCTAAGTTATGTGGGAAATGTTTAGGTATGGAAAAGAATATTTGGATGTAAACAAGTATTGAACAGATTTGAAAGATGGGAAGTTACCAGTGATGAATTGGCCAAAGGCTTCAGTTTCTGTCACGCCCCGCTTCCCGGTATACGGCGAAGGGGACGCGACAAGGCCTCTACGTATTTACTCAGAAGTAAATACGTTAAACGTAACTAAGCAATATAAAAGGAATATACACAAGAGACAAATGTAAAGAACAACAACTTTATTTATTAACATTCTTTTACAGTACATGAAAAAGTAAATACATCTGAATGAAAGCAATGCCTAAACAGTGACATAACAGAAATGGAAAGTACTGAAATGAAATGTGTACAATGAATCTAAAGCTCTGGGTCGTAGGCTAGCTGATCCAAGTCCTCGCTGGTGGGTTCGATCTCTTGAATGTCCGAATCACCTGACAACATTCCAAAGAAGAAAGAGAAGGAATGTCGTTAGCGAACAATCGCTCGGCAAGTCCCAAAGATAAAGGAGAAATAGAATAGACAGAGAGAGAGAGTGTGTGTAACTTTTAAAGTGGTATTATATTGTTATAATGTTGTATTTAGTGTTAACGCTGTTGTTTGTACCTTGGTACAGAAGAGGCCAGTGTATACGAGAGGAGTCTCAGTAGATCAGAGACTAAGTTGAACGGAATCAAGAGTACAAGGCTCCGTCGATAATACCACGGAATAACGGCATGGCTGTAATTACATCTTAAGTGACCACCCCGTGCCATCTTTAACACCTTCCGTACCAATCTACCCCTTAAACCCCGCGATGTATTGATTGTATTGTTTGTATTGCATTGTAAATTGTATTGTCTTGTATTATAGATTGTATAAATGGATGAATTGCCGAAACCATGATATCAGTAAATGGATGTAACTGGAGAACCATATAAATGGAAGTATATCTATGGTTCGGTTCAGTCAATACCGTTTGAACAGATTGAATATATAGATTCATGGATTCATATTGAATTGTAGTATTGTAAATTGTACTTGAATCATATTCAAGTCAGATTATTTATAAACTCATTCTGAGTCATACAATTAGATAAGAAATTGAAATGCTGAATTAAGTTTTGGTGTTATCGGTAACCGCTGCAAATGGACGGCAGGATTTGTGTCTTTTTCAAAAACGATTACCGTATTGATAACACCGTTTGTTAAGTTGTCTACCTTAAATAGGCAAGCACCCATATCTCCGGCTCTCTAAGGCTCAAGAGACTGGTCCCGCTTAAACCTATGTTTAATAGGGTCCTTAGGGTAATTTATAGAACTTGAGGGGGTTTAATGTAAAAATAATTTTATATAGTTTTCAAAATACACCTCAAGTATTTTATTATCGTCTTTAAAGTTTTCATTGATATATATTTTATCATTGTGACATTTCTGGTGATTAAAATATATTTTTCATAATATATAGTATTTAATTGTAAAGTATTGAATTTGTATAGAATTGCATGGTATTTTCATGTAAAGTGATTCTTTTTTATTTAGAAAAGTTGGAATATTTATACTATATAAAAAATAGATATTTTTATGATATATATATATATTTATAAAAATAATTTAATTTATTATTTTTCTAGAAATCTCATTTTCTTAAGATATTTGTATTTTTTTTTAATCTTTCGAGACCGAATGCTCCTTGCGGAGGTCTGCATCTCGCACTACTAAGCCCGAGGATGTGCGATAATCTGCACCATCCCGAACGGGTTCCCCAAAATGGGTTCTAGCGGTGCTTTGCAAAGATTTATTTAAAATACATAATCTTATAGAAAAAGGTTTTAATAGTAAAAGGTATTTATGTGTAAAATTGCATTTTCCTGTATTCTATGTTCCCGAAAGGCATCGTTCTATATTGCATATGAGTGTTGTGTGGAGGTAGGTCATTACCTCGTGATCTATTTAAAGGTATAGCAAGAAATATGATGTTTAATGTCAAAACTAAACTATATGGTATTTTACTGAAAAAGTATGATAAAAATTGGAATATGAAATATTTTGTTATGAAACTTGTTCATGATGTTTTGTTAATATTTAATAGTCAAGATATGAGGGTTTGGTATGTTGTATTTAAGAAAATTGGAACTTTTTAAAGAAAACCGAATCGGAAGTCGGATTAATTCCACTTCCGTCGGGTTTTAGAAATACGAATTTTATGAATAGAAAGGAGAAGAGGGAGGAGGGACTTACGAGATTTCAGATTAGAGGAGAGGGAGAGGGATTGGTAGGAGGCGCTGGTGCGTCGTTTCGTCGCCGGGAACTTCTAGGGTCGTCGTCGGAAATTCGCCGGAGCTTCGCCCTTCACTAACTCCACTTGTACACAAAAGTTCTAGGGATTTTTCTTGAGAGTTTGGATAGAGATTGTGAGTGAGGGGTGTATGGAATGGAGTGGTATTTATAGAAAAATATTAAGGTTAGGGTAGGTGAAAGGGTGTGAGAAAATGTATTAAAAATGGAGTAAATAGGTGTTTTTATTGACTCTGTAAATGTGCAAGGTTTTTAAACACGACAGGGGTTTTCAAAGGACCAAAAGACACAGGAGTTCAGAAGGGAGAATCGGAGTCAGGCCGAGTCAACCCGGCCTCGCCGGCCGAGTCTGCCGAGTCGGGCTGGGGCTCGTCGCCACGTGTCCACCGTCGGTTGGTCTTTCTCCTGGGTCAGTTTGTTTTATATGTGACTTTTGGTTTTACGGGTTAAGCACGTGTAGACTCTTGGGCTTATAAAAATTTAAAAGAAAACTAATTAAAATATAATGTGGCTAATGGGATTTGAATTTTGATGCTTTGGTTCAGCAGTGCAAGGTCTTACCAGTGAGATACAAGCTCCTTCTTGCTATTAAAAAGCAAAACAAATTTATAACTTGTGCTCAGGCAAAATTACCCCTTTCTGTATTTAAGAAAAAATTGTATAGAAAGTTTAGAGTTGTTACATTCTACCCTCATAAAAATTTCGTCCTCGAAATTTGTAAAAGGAAGTGTAACAGATTCAAGGAAAGTTTGGTGATAGAATTATTGGTAGTGTATGAAGAATAACAAAGTGATACAAGGGTTTTAAAAATGTAAAAGAGACTTACTAGTGTTACCTTGGTCAACTGTCTCGGCTTCTACGGCTGCTAAGGTGTAAGCCTGTCGCCGGGGCATGTTTCTCCTAGCTGAGGGCACATTCCTCTGTCCTCGAGGTATGTTCCTCAGTGCCTATTGGAATTGGCGAGTAGGCTGTGCGGGTGGTGGAGAAGGGAGTGCTAGATGAGGTGCAGGAGCCTGGATAGCTGGCCGCTGCGGGTAGTTGGTGTGTGTGTGAGCTGGGTTGCGTCTATAAGGAAAGTTTCCAATTCCATGATTGGACGCGCCACAAACTAAATATAGGCCTTTTGCATGCCTACAGTCCTTCCACAAGTGTCCTTACCTCTTGCAATAGAAGCAAAAGTCGTGACTTTGATGATTATTGGCTTCTTCCAGTCTTCTGGGTTCAACAGTTGGCCTTGAAGAGGCTCCTTCTGTTATCTGATTGGCAAGGCGCTTCACTCTGGCAGATTGGGGTCTGCCCTTTCTCTTTACTACTGCCTCGTATCTTCGGGTAGCCTTCAAAGCCAAATCATGGGTTGGGAAATCTCCTGTAGCTAATGCAGCTTGGATTTCCGGGTCCAACCTTTGCTGAAATCTTCTAGCTCTGATCTCAGCAGTCGGTATGAGATGGGTCGCAAACCTGTTACGGTCTTGTGTTAGCTGTGTAGTATGTGATATAAAATCGAACATTGAGACATATCTTACTGACTGAGCATGGTGAACACAACGTCATATTCATCTACTGACTTGGTCCACATTGAACCTTGTTGCAAATGGATGAATTGTTGTTCCATATCAAAGAGGGCAGTCTCAGGAAAGTACTTTGCGTCGAACATGTCTCGGAAAGTCTTCCATTCGATAGGTTGGTCAAGACGGCTTTCTTCCGCCTTCCACCAAACCCGTGCATTGTCCGTGAGTTGCAGCCTTGCAACCCGTACCCAAGCGACCTCTGGCACTTGTGCTGCTGCCAGGTCATCTTCAATACTCTGAGCCCATTCCTCAGCTTCTAGAGGGCTCCCCTTTCCCGAAAAGTTCTTGGGGTGCAGTGCCCGGAATTGCTTCACTCCGGATGCTTCCGCTTCTGGACGTTTCAAGAGAATAGCAGTCTGCTGCTGCTGTCCTTCCAGGAGGCCGCGGATCGCCTCAAACAATATCGTATGCTCATTGATCGGAGCAGCGGCGACAGGTGTAATTGGCAGGGGTGGTGGAGTGTTGTTGACATTCTGGTGTTGTTTGGGGAATTCATAAGCTTGAATGAAAAATTTAAGTTAGGACAGATTCAAAATATATGAAATTGTAAGATTCAAGGAATATGATTTGTAAAGAATGTTTTCAGTTGCTGGTTCTTGTGTTATATTGATTAGGTTGTCCACGCAGAACTGAACTGCATGGTAGGATTCCATACAGCTTTGACCCGCATGGGCCACCAACAAAAAATGCCACACCCCGCTTCCCGGTATACGGCCAAGGGGACGCGACAAGGCTGCTGTCACACCCCGCTTCCCAGTGTACGAGTAGAGGGCGCGACAAGGCCGCTACGTATTTACTCTGAAGTAAATACGCTAAGCGTATCTAAGCAATATAAAAATAAATGTACAAGAGACAAGATATAATAAAACAACAACTTTATTTATTCACATTCTTTTTGTACAATGCATGTAAAAGTAAATACATCTAAAAGAAAGCAATGCCTAAACAGTGGCATAACAGAAAAGGAAAAGTACTGAAATAAAAGTGTACAATGTAGCTAGAGTTCTGGATCGTATGCAAGATGGTCCAAGTCCTCGCTAGCAGGCTCGATCTTTGGAAGATCCGAATCACCTGATGACATTCAAAGAAGAAAGAAAGAGAATGCCGTCAGCGAAAAAATCGCTTGGTAAGTCCCAAGGATAAGGGAGAAATAGAGTAGACAGAAAGAGAAGGTAGCTTTTAAAGTTGTATTATATGATTAACGATGTTGTTTGTAATTTGGTACAGAAGGATACCAGTGTATACGAGAGGAGTCTCTATATGCTAGAGACTAAGGCAAAAGGAAGTACAAGGAACCTTTATGCCACAGTACAACAACAATAGGATTCAGGTTAGGTTCTTAATCTTACAGTCTCGTGCCACTTCTAACACCTTCCGTACCAATCTACCCCTTAGACCCCGCGAAATATTGATTGTATTATTTGTGTTGTGTTGTAACTTGTATTTTCATGTATATATGGATGACTTGCCGAAACCACGATATCAGTAAATGGATGTAACCGGAGAATCATGTAAAATGGAAATATATTCATGGTTCGGTTCAGTCAATACAGATTAAATAGATTGAATATATGTATTCAAGGATTCATGTTGGATTGTAGATTGTAGATTGCACTTGAATCATATTCAAGTCAGATTATTAATGAGACTCAGTCCGAGTCAGAATAATTATAAAAGAAATTGAAGTCCTGATTGTTTTGATGTTATCGGTAACCGCTGCACATGGGCGGCAGGATTTATGTCTTTTTCAAAGACGATTACCGTGTTGATAACACTGTTGTTAAGTTATCTACCTTAAATAGGCAAGCACCCACTTCTCCGGCTCCCTGAGGCTCAAGAGATTGGTCCCGCTTAAACCTATGTTTACTAGGGTCTTTAGGGTAATTTATAGAACTTGAGGGGGTTTTATGTAAAAGAACTTTTATATAATTTTCAAAATACATCCCAAGTATTTAATTATCATCTTTAGAGTTGTAATAATTGTAGATTTTATATTTGTGACATTTCTAGTGAGAATAACCTAATTTTCATAATATATGGTATTAAATTGTAATATTGCATTTGTATGGAATTCATGGTATTTTAATGTAAAGTGATTCTTTGATTTGGAAAAGTTGGAATATTTATATTATAAGAAAAATAGATATTTTGATATTACATATATATATATTTATAAAAATAAATTTTAATATATATTATAATTCTAGAAATCTCATTTTCTTAAGATTTTCGTATTTTAAATCTTTCGAGACCGAATGCTCCTTGCGGAGGTCTGCATCTCGCACTACTAAGCTCAGAGATGTGCGATAATCCGCACCATCCCAGTCGGGTTCCCCAAAATGGGTTGTAGCGGCGCTTTGCAAAGATTTGTTTTAAAATACTAAATCTTGTAAAAATGGTTTTATTAGTAAAGGGTATTTATATGTAAAGATTCGTTTCCCGTATTCTATCTTCCCAAAAACTATTGTGCTATGTTGCATATGAGTATGTGAGGAGGTAGGTCATTATCTCGTGATCTAACTTAAAGGTATAGCAAGATTGTAATGGTTTGATGTCAAAATGAAACTACATGGTATTTTACTGAAAAAGAGCGATAAAAGTTACAAAATGATATAGATTGTCATGAAACTTGTTCAACATGTTTGTTAATAATTAATAGTCAACATGTAATGGTTTAATAGGGTTGTGTTTAAGAAAAGTGGGATTTTTAGAAAGAAACCAAATCGGAAATCGGTTTGACTCCGATTCCATCGGGTTTTGAAATTTCGTATTTTTACAACAAAATTAGAGAAGAGGGAGGGGGAATTATGGATTTAGAGATCATAAGAGAGGAAGAGTTAATGGTAGGAGGCGCCGGTGCGTCGTTTCATCACCGGGAGCTCCTAAGGCCGTCGTCGGAATATCGCCGAAGCTTTCGCCTTTTGCTAGCTTAAATTGCACAAAAATTCTTTATAGTTTTCTTGAGAGTTTTTTATCAGAATTTTGGAGTGATGGGTGTGTCTAAGGGTTGTATTATAGGGTAAGGGTAGGGTTAGGGTTAGGTGAAGGGGTGTAAAGAAAAAATGTATTAAATTGTAATAAAATGTATTAAAATAGAGTAATTAGGGTTTTAAAGAGTCTCTGGTACTGGTCTAAGTAATTAAACTATGTAGGTATACAGGGAATGTGAAGAGGAACAAATTTCATTTTGGGGACTCGGCGGTCCGGCCGACTTGGCCGATCCTGGCCCCCAGAACTCCCCGTCGCTTCACTAACCCCCTGGCACAGTTTTTTTATTAGTGTAGTGGGGTTTTTACGAGTTATGCACGTGTAAACCCTGTTTACCCCAATCGGAGCAAAGCTCCGATCAAATTTCGAGGTGGAAGATGAAACAACTCCCCAATCAGAAACAAAGCTTTGCTTTGAAAATTTAAACTTCAATAAAGGAAGCAACGCTTCAGTTGCTCAGGCACTGCGCTGCGCGACATGTGTCAGCGCAGATGCGTTAGCGCAGCCGCGCTGCGCTCTGCGCTGCGCGACACGTGTCCGCGCAGATGCGCTAGCGCAGCCGCGCTGCGCTGTGCGCTGTGCGACACGTGTCAGCGCAGATGCGCTAGCGCAGAAGAAGGGGTTTAAAACCAAAAGCAATTTATTCAAGTAAAATTACGTACGCTTGATAATAACAAGTTAAAATCATATGATGCACGAACACAACAAAGAACTAAAATAAAAGAACCCTTAACAGGCAATGAAATACTTGATTAAAAAGAAAAATGCTTATTCATTATTATTAATATTACATTTAAAAAAGATCACCGAATACGGGATCAGAAAGACAAGGATTCGCAAAAAGAAGAAGAAGATTCCCCAGCTCCCTCTCTGTCTTCTCCACCACATCGAAGCGGCGATCCTCCCGAGGGGTGGCCATCCAACGGTCAACGCCACACTCCTGGGAAAAAGTGGCGATGACAACCCGACGAGCCCGTATCTGGTTCAGCAAATGGAAGGAGCAGTCCCTCAGGGCTTTGGTGATCAAGTGCGCTTCGAGAAGGCCCTCGATCTTGTCCTCGGCTGCATCCAGCATTGCCGGGGACATCTCTGCCGGAGGAGGGGGAATGGCGGAGAGCACCGAGGCAAGGGCCATCCGAAGCCAAATGGAATTCGGAGGAAGAGGAGACCCCACACGAGTCAAAAGCTCATGCATTGCAGCGTCGCATTGCTCGTCCGAGAAAGAAGGGTCCACCAGGCGCGCAGCAAAACGGGGAACGATGTCCCGAATCGGAACCTCCTATGGTTGCCGACGGGCATGAGGGCGGTTGCAAGCCATGATCGAAAAAGTTCTCTGAAGATAAGAGAATGAAAGGCTCGGCCTTGAACTATATATAGACCCAAGCACAAAAGATTCTGTGCACAATGGAATTATTTCCAAGACCCTGGAAATCAAAATCTTGGAAATACAAGTTTGACTTGGAAAAGGGGAGATGAAAAGATATCTCAGGTGAAGCAATGCTTCAGATCCTCTGCGCTGGGCGCAACTTGCCATGTGTCTGGCGCAACGCGCCGAGCGCAGCGCCCAGAAGGCGCGCCCAATCAGAGCAAAGCTCTGTTTAAACGAAGCAACGCTTCAACTGCACTGCACTCTGCGCTGCGCGACACGTGTCAGCGCAGATGCGCTAGCGCAGTTGCGCTGCGCTCTGCGCTGCGCGACACGTGTCAGCGCAGATGCGCTAGCGCACTTGCGCTGCGCTCTGCGCTGCGCGACACGTGTCATGCGCTGGGGCATCTGCGCCAAACTGAATTAAGATTTTTATGAAATCTTTTCTGTTCTTTCCAGAACTAGAAGACTTTCTTCGGCCTTTGGATCAAAGATCCAACGGTGGGAAAACTCCCAAAAATCATTCAGGAAAGATCCCGTTAACAAATTCAACAGATTTGTGGTCACTATAAATAGGACCCTAAGCCTCAATTCAAAGGCATCAAGAATTTTCTCGAAAAATCAAGAACTCTAAACAGAGAAAACTCCGAGAAGATTTCAAAAAAAAAAGGTAAAGAACCTTCATGAGGTAGGAAAAAGGCCTTCTAATAGATCATTGATCTAAAAATAAGATCAATGATCTTTATATAAAAAAAAAAACCAGTGCTTTGCACTTCTTGTGAACCTTCGGTTCTGTAAAAACAATAAAAATAATAAAATAATAAAAGAATAGTGCTTTGCACTTTTAAGAACCTCTGGTTCTTCGAATAAAGAAAAATTTATTTTTCTTTGATCTAATTTAGACGAAGAAATTAAACAGTGCTTTGCACTTCCCTTCTTGAATCTAAAAGATTCTTAGTGCTTTGCACTTCCAAGTTGCGCCGTTGCGCTCTTAAGAGAGCGCCACGTGTCGGCTATAAAATCACTTGCGCTAAGCGCCCTTAAGATAGAGCTTTGCTCTCTGGAATTAGCGCAACTCGCTGAGAGCGCGCCACGTGTCAGCAGCGCAATAGCGCAGCGCAACGCGCTGCGCTAGTGCGCTTGCACTCATCAGAGCACGACACGTGTCATCACCATATGGACTTGCGCTCATTACTTAGCGCAAAGCGCAGATGCATTAAAAAGGGCCAAGCCCAATTAAGAGAAGGCCTAACAGGCTCAATAAAGCGCAAATGCATTATTTTAAGGGGCAGAGCCCAAATCAAAACAGATGCTTTGCATCATTTATAAATGGGCAGAGCCCAAACAGAATCTCCAGAATGCTATGCATTTTACAAGGGGCAGAGCCCAAATCAAAACAGATGCATTGCATCATTCATAAATGAGCAGAGCTCAGAATAAATTGATGCTCTGCAGAGCCTAAATGCAATGCATTACTTAATAAAGATGTTGAACTGGACTTAGCCCAACCGTGGCCATAAGTCCTTAAATTAAATTGACTGAGCAAAATGGCTCTCCTAAATCAACTTACATCCGGTTCGAGGGTACATCTCCGAACTCCTTTGACATCCGTCGTTGTAATTCCTCAACGACGTCAAAGAGGTGACGAGTCCCAACGACCACTCATCTAATATTGGACCGAAACGTCCTTAAACTAATATTCACTCCAAAATGAGAATAACGGACCGAAACGTCCCTAAACTAATATCGGATCGAAACGTCCCTAAACTAATTTCGGACCGAAACGTCCCTAAACTAATAATGGACCACTACGTCCCTAAACTGGCGACGGACCACCACGTCCCTAAACTGGAATATGGACCACTACGTCTTTAAACTGGCGACGGACCGAAACGTCCCTAAACTAATAATGGACCCCCACGTCCCTAAAACTGGCGATGGACCGCCATGTCCCTAAGCTGGTACAATAGGGCCCAAATGCTCCTTTGTTGGATCTAAACGGTCCCGCCTAAGTTGATCTTAACCCCAAATACGGTTAACGTGTCCTTAGACATTTAAATAAACGATAAAACTCCAAATTAACTTTGGTTCAAGGGTACATCTCTGAACTCCTCAGACGCCTTTCGTTGTAATCCCTCAACGACGTCAGAGAGGTGACGAGTCCCGACGGCCGGATAATTAAATCAATCATGATGTTAAGTTGATCTTAGTCTAAAACAAGACTAACGTATCCTTAACGAACGTTTAAGTCGATCTTAGTCGGAACGCGACTAATGTATCCTTAAATTAAAAACACCAAACCCAAATCTAAGTAAATACGGATTTGGACTAATCCACGTCCTACGGGTGACGACATCACTCAGTCTCCGTATACAATCCACGGGCAATCACAAACAAAACAAACACACACGACACGAAGTGAAATTCTGGAGTAGGAGAAAGTTGTTACCGCGATGCGGTAGCGTAATTAACTGCAGGGGCTTGCGCCTGCAGGGAAGAGCGTCCCCACAATCAAAAACCCCTCACCCTGAGGGGGAATCTGACGAAGTCTGCTACATCGGCCGCATCCGTCTAAACCTCCGATACACGGTGCCATAAATCAACTTGGCATCTTCGGAAAGATGGACGGATAAAACCAAATAGCATCTGCCCCGAACCTCAGCGCCAGGACCTCAGCAGTCCTGTGCGGCCGCCGTTCGGAGGGGAACAGATTCTGGCACGCCCGGTGGGACCTTTTCCTCTTTACACTCCACACTTCGTGTGTCGTCTTCGCGAACCAATCGCGGTTTGTTAAATGATTGCCTTCGGATTTCAAGTTGCTAAGATTTGGTCATTTGTTTGGTACAGAACTCAAGCATTCAATGGCCACCAATTGCACCAACTGCTCGAAATGCCAATGCAACGGACGTTCCACCTCACCGAGAGGTGTAGCATATAGGCCCCAGGCGGCTTCCTTCCTGACTCTGCCGGTAGGCCAAGTGACTCAGGCCACCACCGGCTTGTTCTTCGGGACCATGGTCCCACCTACAAGCTTCTCTGCGCCGACATCCGCACCAGAAGCGAAAAAGAAGTCGGTATTCGACCGGCTCACTGTTACTACGACCCCTGTCAACGGGTCGCCTGCTACTGAATCAACAGCCTCCGTTTTCACCAGGCTGGGTCAGAACTATAAGGTGGCTGTCCCAAAGAGGGCAACGGCCGCTGCTTTGGAAGTCGTTAAAGCGGCTTCTCCTATCAGAGAGTCAGTCTTCACAAGATTGACGGTTCCTACTCCTCCCCCAGCTGGTCAGAAGGCATCAGTCTTCGACAGGCTGACATCAGCAGTTACCCCACGCTCAAACAGGGGGCAGCAAGAAACCATCTCAATCTCCGAGCCAATCCCAGCGGCTCGTCGTGCGCGACGTCGCCATTGGCAGCGAGTAAGGAAAGCAGGGGGCAACTCCCCCTCAGGGCTAACCCCACCTGCTCCGACGGTAGAGGTCAATGCTGCTGTTCCAACTGGGAACAGCTTTGAAATGCTGAGGAAGGTGAGAAAGAACTCCCCGGTGGCTACGTTGAAAAAGTCTCCTCCACCCATGGAAAAAGCTCCGGAGATGAAACACGAACAGCCCCCTCAACGGCTGTCGTCGAAAATTTATAAAGTTTGGCGGAGGGTTCAAGACTCCGTGATTGACTCAGACCACTTCCGTCGCCAGAACAGGGCAAGGGTGGAAAAAGACAAAAATCGCCCCGCTAAACGACAGGGGGCAACGAATGCTAGGATGCCCGCTTCAACGGCTCCTTCAGCCTCAAAGGCCCATAAAAGGAAGAGGCCAGAAAAAGCTCCCATGACGCTGACAAAGTCTAAGAGCGGTGAACCTAAACGCCCCAAGTCAGGGGGCATCACAGTTCATACGGTCTATATGACTTCGGGGAAAGAAGAAAGTCGTACTTCTATGGGTCACCGACCGCTTACCCGGTCAGTGACCAAGTCTCAGGAGCAGCAACAAAAGCTCCAGGAGATGATGACTACAATGGCTGCACTCACGGGGCCAAAAGAGAATCCTGAGACGTCCTTAGATGAACGTCAAGAAGAAGAGACTGATGCCGAGTTCCTTCACCGAGTGCTCGAAAAGAGAGACCAAGAGGCTGCTGAACAAGCAGCCAATATACAGCGCATGGGCCTTCTCTTCCAGGATATGATAGGGATGATGATACAACCAGAATCCCCGACTGAAGAACCCCCGATCGTCCTTGGGGATGATAGAGGGGAAACATCAAACCCTCAGCCCGTTCTATCAACGGCTAAAGAGGACACAATCTCTAAAACAGATCTGGACGAATATATAGCCCAGCAGATAAAAGTTCATCACGCGGCCGAAGCAGCCGGCCACGTTGTAAAAACGGGGCGGCCATATCCGGGTTGGTATGACCAAATCAAGTACCCGCCAGGTTACACAATTCCAAAGTTTCATGTCTACAAGGGGACCGGCAATCCCCATCAACATGTTGCCCAATTCAGGGCGCTTTGTGGTAACACTGGAGGCGACGACAAGCTCTTGCTGCGCCAGTTTGTTGGAAGCTTATCAGATACGGCTTTCGAGTGGTATTCCGAGCTCCCCAACGACTCCATTAAAACCTTCGCAGAGATGGAGCTGCTCTTCACCCAACGCTTTGCAAGTGCCAGCGAACGTACTCCGATGACGGCGCTGATTAACGCCAGGGTAAAGCCCGGCGAGACGTGGGTCCAGTACGCTATACGGTGGCGTAATTTATGGTCTAAATGTGAACAACGTATAGAAGAAACCCCTGCGGTGGGAATGTTTGTTGGAACCCTTGATCCACAAGCAACCATTTCGCAGTTTATGATGTTCTTCAAGCCGACTTCTTTCCAGGCTTTGATCGACAAATTGGCGCAGATGGACCAGATGGGCCATAAACCCCCTCTCCCGAAGCCCAACTCTCGAAACGATAAAGGAAAGGGAAAAGCGATCATCGTCGCTAATACCCAACAGCAACCGAACGACTCGAAGCCGGTTGCTCGTCCAAATAACACGCGCCCATACGTACCCCTTGAGGACAGGATGGGACGTGCTTACTCCTTCCCCCGTGATAAAACAAGGAGGTTATTTGAGCTGGCATTGCGCAATAGGCTCATAAATCTGCCAGATCCAAAACGTCCGTCACAACCAAGTGACGTTAACGAGCCTAATTATTGCCCTTACCATCGAGTGCTAGGACATCCAATCGAAGACTGTTACGTGTTCAAAAATTGGCTCGAAAACCAGTACCGTCAGGGCAAGTTTGCGCTATCTGACAAATGGAAGGTGAATCCTCCGCAGCCCCACACCTATAAGGGAACGAATACGCCGGGGGAAACATGCTCCGTCATTGAAGAAGCCCCCTGGGAGGTTGTATTATCAGCCAAAACGAGGAGAATGCTAAATGATCTGCAGACCTGTCCAGCGGTCAAGTGGAAGAACCCCTTGGAGCCGCAGGTTATTGAGGGGATGTTGAAACCACGTCCGACTCCGAAGGCCGATGGTGGAAGTTCAAGCGTTCATAACCAGCCGTCAAAGTCTTCGAAAAAGAAGAAGAAGAAATCTAAGAAGCCCGTGAAGCCTAGCGACAAGCGGACGGACTTACAGAAGCAGATCGACGCACTAGATGAGTATAACCAAAAGGCGCGGACTCCCATTACGCTCCAAGATTTCCTTGATCACGTCTTTCAAAAAGAAGATGAGGAAGAAGCTTCATCGGATGAATCCGACGGAGATGTGGCAAGCTGTCATATGATCTCTCACTCGACCTCGAACGATGAAGGGACTTCTGGCACCAAAACGCCGGGGGCAAATACTGAGTCAAGGGTTCCGGAATTATCAATAGAAATGATTGACGCGTTTCTTAGTGAAGCTCGATTGAAAAGTAAAGCTGATCAAGAACGCGAGACGGCGATATTCGAAACGGCCAAGCGCCAGCGACTTGAGGGAGGAGCTGAGATGATCCCACTGGAGCAAAATGCCTCCACCGCTGACAAAAGCCAATTCAAGATAAAAAAGAAGTTCGCTAAGGCCATATCGATGGGCATGAAGCTACCACCCTCAGAAGAAAAAGTTACTAGCGTGGTAGAAATGCACCCCTCTTATTGCTTATATCATCAGAAGGTCTCCCATTCTACCCAAGAGTGCAAAGCGTTCGATAAATGGTGGCAAGGATACGTCGCTAATCAACAACGCTTTAAACGGGAAAAGCGCAAGGTTTGTCGGGAGCAAAGAAACACGACCAAAGTGCTTGAAAGAACTGCCGGCAACTGTCACATGGTTAACACTACCAGGTCACAAGTGCCCACATTTGGGAGCGACTCTGATGAGGAACTAGAGATTGCCCCCCTCTTTAAAGAGTCAACTTCGGGAAAAGAAGAAGAACCGGAGTCTTGCGAAAATATACAGCTGCGGAATCGGACACTGCCTGAAAAGAACCTCGGACCCTCGAATAGAAAAGATAAAGGGAAAGAGAAGGTCTCTGAAGACATCACTTTGGATGACCAAGTCGCGGAAGAGTTAACCGCCAAAAATCCACCAAAGAGGAGTAAGGTGGATTACAATGTCTTAGCGCATCTGAGGAAGCTACCCTCACAACTCAGCATCCTCGATGCCTTGTTACTATCAAAGGAGGCGAGAGACTCTTTGATTAAGGCGCTACAAGATCCGGACCAGTTCCAAGCCTTCTTGGCCGAAGAAAAGATGAAAGACGAATTGGAAGAAGTGCACACAGCCGACGTTGCTTTTGGTGATGAAGACCTTCTCCTCGGGACGCGTGAACATAATCGCCCCCTTTATGTCTCAGGATATTGCCATGACATAAAGATAGGTAAAATCTTGGTCGATAACGGATCGTCCGTCAATTTACTCAATGTACGGATGTTAAAAGAAATTTGCATGAGTGTCCAACACCTCGCCCGAGACAAGATCACTATCTCCGGTTTCGACTCTCAATCCTCAAAGATTCTTGGATCTGTGATATTGACGCTACGCTTCGGGTTGCTCGTCACAGACATCAAATTCCATGTTATAGACGCCAAGACGTGCTACAATGCTCTGCTCGGCCGACCATGGCTACACGAGTACAATATCATCCCTTCTACACAGCATCGGTGCATGAAGTATTCCAGGGATGGCCTCGAGTACACTGTGGCCGGAGAGTTGAATCCGTTTTCCGTAAACGAAGTTCGCAAGTATGAAGATGCCAAATATTTCTTGCCAAGCTTCGAAGACACGGAAAGGTGTCACAAACCGGAGAACAAAACTAATGCCACCATCCCTGTCTTCGGTAGTGACACCGAGGAGGAGGATATAATTTATCCAGGTCCACCCCAATCTGCCAGGCCAGGACCATCCGTCCCTTCGTTAATCTTCGGTAGTGATTCAGAGGATGAAGTTCATGCTATATTCCCTGCTCGGCCTTCGATACGGATTTCCGCTGATGAAGAGCGAAGTCTGCAGATAACAATGGTGCCACTTGAACATTACAAAGAACTGGATGTACTCGACACCAACAGCGTAGAAGAATTGCAGACATTCTATATCCCTCCCGGACGAAGAGGCGAGAAGGCAATCCTATTCTACCGTTCTGAAGAAAACAAAGTAGAAAAAGAAATTTGGCATGGCGCGGATCCCACGCTCGACAGGCTTCAGCCTATCCGTCTTCCCCGATATTATACCGAAGGTTTGAAGAAACTGCTAAAACGCCAGGGGATGTCCTTCACACAGACTGTTAGAAAAGCCAAATTCTATGACAAGGTCTGGAACATTCCCGGGACCCAATGCAAACTGCCTAACGGGAAAGTAGAAACCAAAGGGCTTGGGTACATCCGGCCAAAGAAGCAGGAGCTAGTAAACAGCTGTTATGCCATGTATGACTTCGATGAAGAGGCGGACGCTCAATGGGAGGACGCTAATCCTGAACCAGCAAAAGTTCCTGATACAAAACCGCCCAGTCCATCGTCCGAAGACCAGATGAGCAAACTTATAAGGGATGCGAGTCAAAAAGCCCGAGATGATCACGATCGTGAAATGGCAATTTATGAGAAAGCTAAGACACAGCGCCTCCTCCAACAGGCAGTAAAGAACGAAGATGCCGCTTCTTGTCAACCTGCTACAAAAAAGGTTCGACGCGAGAACAAAAATAGGTCGAAAGGCAAGAGAGGCGCTCGACAACTACAAAGCAGAGCTAAGAAGCCGCGCATCCGAGAATCGAGCGTTATTGACTTAGCCCTCGGGAAGAAAATGGGTCGAGCATACTCTTTTCCTCGGAACAAAACAAGGAAAATATTCGATCTCGCTCTAAAACATCAAATGCTTACGTTGCCAAAGCCTAAACACCCTGAACAAGCAGTCGAGGCCTCCAACCCAGAATATTGCTTTTACCATCGAGTAGTAGGACATCAGCTTGAAGATTGCTTCACCTTTAAGAATTGGGTTGAGGACCAATATCAGCTTGGCAAATTCGCGTTGTCTGACAGTTGGAGGGTAGCGCCGCCGCAAAAGCACGAACCCGAAAACACAAGAATAAAACCAACTCCGCATTGGGATTGGCAGAAAATTTGCACCTGCCATGTGATAACAATATTAAAAGAAGGGTCCGAGGACATGAACAACCTCCCTTGGTGTTTTGAAAGCGGCAGCGATGAGGTAATCTCAGAATTTCCCCCAGCTCCGAAAGAACTGGAAGATGGAATCCATACCACTGCAGATAATCTCAAGAAAATTGAGTTGGGGACGGAAAATGACCCGCGACCGACATTCATCAGCGAACTGCTATCTGGAGAAAGGGTGGCTGCGTTAAAGGATGTGCTTCTACAGCACAAAGATTGCTTCGCGTGGAACTATTCCGAAATGCCGGGACTAGATCCAGAAATCGCTGTGCACAAATTGGCGATATCCCCGGACATCAAGCCAGTCAAACAAGCGCCGAGAAGAATGCGACTCGAGCTTGAGATGAGCATCAACGCCGAAGTCAAAAAGCTGATAGATTCAGGCTTCATCCAGGAAGTCCAATACCCTGAATGGATCGCCAACATCGTCCCAGTGATGAAGAAAAATGGGACAGTGCGCATATGCGTAGACTTCCGGGATCTCAATAAAGCCTGCCCAAAAGATGATTTCCCAGTGCCAGTCACCGAACTGATGATAGACAACACATCCACTCATGAGGTTTTCTCCTTCATGGATGGCTCATCGGGATATAATCAAATAAAAATGCACCCTGAAGATCAGAAGCACACAGCCTTCAGGACTCCTCTTGGTATATTTTGTTATAAAGTGATGCCCTTCGGTTTGAAGAACGCCGGTGCTACTTATCAGAGGGCCATGACGAAGATCTTCGACGACCTTATACACGAAATCGTCGAATGCTATATCGACGATCTCGTGGTTAAAAGCAAATCATACGAGGAACATCTCGAGCATCTGAAGACCGTATTTCAACACCTTCGGCAATACAACTTGAAGATGAATCCTCTTAAATGTGCGTTCGGGGTTTCCTCGGGCAAGTTCCTGGGATTCGTCGTTCGGCACCGAGGTATTGAAATAGATCCGTCAAAGATCAAAGCGATCATGGAAATGCCTCCGCCGAGGACTCTCAAACAGCTGCGGTCTCTCCAAGGGAAACTCGCGTATATACGGCGATTTATAGCCAACCTTTCAGGAAAGTGCCGTCCTTACAGCCACCTGATGAAGAAGGGAACCCCATTCGTTTGGGACCAAAAATGCCAAGGCGCACTGGATGAGATCAAGCAATACCTGCAGAACCCGCCGGTGTTGGCTGCTCCAGTTAAGGGGAAGCCTCTTATTCTTTATATAACCGCCCTCGAAGGTTCTTTAGGCGCATTATGGGCACAAGAGAACGATCAAGGGAAAGAAAGAGCACTCTACTACTTAAGTCGAGTCCTGCTGGGGGCAGAAAGCAACTACTCTCCCATTGAAAAACACTGCCTGGCGTTGATCATCGCAATAACAAAGCTTAGGCACTACGCGTTGGCGCACGAGGTCCGTCTGATTTCCAAAGTGGACCCTCTTAAATATTTAATGTCAAAAGCCATATTGACAGGACGACTCGCTAAATGGGCCCTGCTCTTGATGGAATTCTCGATAACGTATCAACCTCTCAAGGCAGTGAAAGGCCAGGCCATCGCCGACTTCCTCGCTGAGCATCCGATACCCGCCGATTCTCCTCTGAATTGCGATCTTCCAGACGAACATGCGTTTGATGCGATCGACGGTGATAATATCCGATGGGAGCTTTATTTCGATGGAGCATCTTCCATGAAGAAACGCAAACAAAGTACCCCTATAATTAAATCAGGGGTAGGACTCATCTTCGTAACTCCACAAGGAGGGATAATGCGCTACGCGTTCTCCCTAACGGAGCCGAGAACAAACAATGAAGCCGAATACGAAGCTCTGATAGCAGGCCTCGAGATCGCCATTGACATGGGAATTGAAGATCTCCTCATATACGGTGATTCCCAACTGGTCGTTAGTCAAGTAAACGGCAACTACCAAACATGCAAGCCAGAGTTGGTAAAGTACGGTGAAAGGGTGCAACAACTGCTAACCCAAATTCCCTCCTACACGTTGGAAAGCATACCGCGCGCGGAAAACAGCAAAGCGGATGCACTGGCCAAACTTGCTAAAGAATTGGCTGACGAGAACCTCGATGACGTTAGAATCGTGATACAAAGCCGTCGAGTGCTCGCCCCAACAGAAATATCTCCAAGATCATATAAAGAAAATGGAGCAACTGAGGAGACAACCCTGCAAATAAAAGACAGGGAAAATACCGAGGACTGGAGAGAAGTCTTCATAGATTACTTCAAGTTTCACCGAATACCTGAAGAGGTATCCATAAGACATCAGCTCGCGAAACGAGCTCTGTCTTTCGCCTTCGTCAATGATACTCTATACAAGAGGTCATTCGACTCTCTGTGGTTGAGATGCTTAGGACCTGACGAAGCGAGAAGGGTCGTCCAAGAAGTTCACGATGGACTCTGCGGTTCCCACCAAGCAGGCCCTAAGATGAAATTGAAAATAAAGCGGATGGGCTACTACTGGCCCACGATGATGCAGGATTGCCTGGAATATGCGAGGCAATGTCACCCATGCCAAATTCATGGGGACTTCATCCATCAGCATCCCAATCCACTGCATCCAACAATGGCTAGTTGGCCATTCGAAATGTGGGGAACTGACATAGTCGGTCCCATCGAACCAGCATCGTCAAAGGGACATCGTTTCATCTTGGCGACGACTGATTACTTCTCCAAATGGGCAGAGGCAGTACCGTTGAGGGAAGTGAAGACGGAGAACATCCTCCATTTCTTCAAAACGCATGTCATCTACCGGTTTGGAACCCCGAGAAGAATCATCTCTGATAATGGGCCAGCCTATCGAAGTCATAAAATTAGCCGTTTCGCACAGCAGCACAATATAGACTGGAGATATTCCTCAGTTTATAACCCGCGAGCTAACGGTCTAGCTGAAGCCTTCAACAAGACTTTGACGAAGATCATAAAGAAAACAGTGTCACGAAATAAGAGAGATTGGCACGAAAGATTGCAAGAGGCTCTTTGGGCGTATCGGACTACGTTTAAAACGGCCACAAACACAACGCCATACGCGTTGGTATTTGGGACGGAAGCGGTACTCCCTCTCGAGATAGAATTACCCTCCCTACGAGTGGCAGTCCACTACGAGCTGACGGATGAAGAAAATGCTCACCTTCGGTTTGAAGAGCTTGACGCCCTTGATGAAATCCGGCTTCTAGCACAACAAAATCTGGAAGCCTATAAAGCAAAGATGACGCGCTCATATGAAAGATTGAGCCGCCCGAGGACATTCCACCAAGGCGAACTCGTGCTAGTGGTCAAAAGGCCCATGATCCCCAATCGCGCCAAGCGGGGAAAATTTGAGCCAAACTATGAAGGACCGTATATCATTGATAAGGTCTACCAAGGTGGGGCCTATCTGCTCATGAACATGCACGGTGAAAGGCCTTTCAGGCCAATAAACGGACGCTTCCTAAAGAAATACTACGCTTAATGAGCCACAGCCTAGGTCAATGGTAGATGACGACGACTATGTCCGCTCGCTATCTTCCTATGCTCAAGCTTTATAAGTAGTAGCCAACCCTCTCAACGGTGGACCGAAATGTCCTTAAACTAATATCAGACCGAAACGTCTTTAAACTAATACTGCGGCATCCTTGGGCTGACGAGATGAATAAAAATAAAAATAAAAAAATATAATAAAAATAAAATAAAAAAAAGGGCGGTAAGTCCATAAGCAAAATGGGCACGGATGAAAACCCGAAAGGGCTCCGTGAGTAAAAACAGCAGGACTACCGGCGAGTGTTTGTGAAAACCCGAAAGGACGAAACCTCGTTACAGAAACACTTATAGGATCCTCTCGACCCTGTAAGGAGAAACCACCTGCGTGAGATCCTTACGACTCACAAAGGAACAACACACTTAGGGATCCCCACGATTCCTAAGGAGAAAATACACTTGCGAGATCCTCACGACTCGTAAGGAGAACTCTCTTATGGGACCCTCACGGCTCATAAGATTTGAAAGTCTTAAGTTACAGAGGCCTAAATCTGTGCTTAAGCAACCCCCACAACTTTCGACATTGCCCTACAAGCGGCTCAATACTGACCCTTGTATACAATCCACGGGCGCGAATAAACGTTTCCCTAACCAAGGTCCATCCATGACTGGGAATACGTTCGTATGGTAAACAACCCTTATAAATCCCCTCGATTTATGAGGAGAAAACCTTCCTGTAGGATCCTTACGACTTACAGAAGAACAAAACACTTAGGAACCCTCACGGTTCCTAAGGAGAAAATACACTTACAAGATCCCCACGACTTGTAGGAAGAAATACCTTCACGAGACCCTTACGGCTCGTGAAGTCAAAAGCCTTAGCCGACGGGATCCTAACCCCGGTCGCTAAGCCTCCTTTGTCCAACAACGATAGAAGCAAATGATGATTCGCTCCTGGTAATATCCCAGTTGTAGCGGTGCTGATGCCGAAATCGGTGTCCAATTTCAGGTCGACGGCGAAAGCCGGTAGGCCGCTCATGCATACGAAATAGCCGAAATGATAGGGCAACTTGCAATAAAAAGCAGCAAGTAAAATGTATGCATGCAAAATAGCCGAAATGATCGGGCAGCTCGTAATAAAGATCAACGAGTTAAAAAATAAAATAATAAAAAAAGCCGAAATGATTGGGCACCGCGAAAAATAGCCGAAATGTTTGGGCAATTGCGACCTTCGCGATATAAAAGCTGAAATGATAGAGCATCGCGGAAATAAAGCAAAAAAAAAAAAGAAATGATAAAACTTTGGCCCTACAGTTAAGATCACATCGATCCCTGTATACAATCCAAGGGCGTAAACAAAGAAGGAACCATGCCTCCCCAGCGGATTCCGTCAAACGACGAAACCAAGCCTCAACGGCTCATTTCAACCGAAGAAGCCAGCGACTCCAACGAAAACTTCTCAACTCACGGATACAAACACTCCTTGACGAGAGCCTCCTGATCCGCATCGACCCGCAGAGCCACCAGTGCCTCCGTAGGAACCCTCGACTCGTTTCAAACCCCAAGGACACAAATAATCCTTGGCGCTCGGGAAACAAATAATCCCGGCAAATTTCTCAACTCACGGATACAAACACTCCTTGACGAGAGCCTCCTGATCCGCGTCGACCCGCAGAGCCACCAGCGCCTCCGTAGGAACCCTCGACTCGTTTCAAACCCCAAGGACACAAATAATTCTTGGCGCTCGGGAAACAAATAATCCCGGCAAATTTCTCAACTCACGGATACAAACACTCTTTGACGAGAGCCTCCTGATCCGCGTCGACCCGCAGAGCCACCAGTGCCTCCGTAGGAACCCTCGACTCGTTTCAAACCCCAAGGACACAAATAATCCTTGGCGCTCGGGAAACAAATAATCCCGGCAAATTTCTCAACTCACGGATACAAACACTCCTTGACGAGAGCCTCCTGATCCGCGTCGACCCGCAGAACCACCAGTGCCTCCGTAGGAACCCTCGACTCGTTTCAAACCCCAAGGACACAAATAATCCTTGGCGCTCGGGAAACAAATAATCCCGGCAAATTTCTCAACTCACGGATACAAACACTCCTTGACGAGAGCCTCCTGATCCGCGTCGACCCGCAGAGCCACCAGTGCCTCCGTAGGAACCCTCGACTCGTTTCAAACCCCAAGGACACAAATAATCCTTGGCGCTCGGGAAACAAATAATCCCGGCAAATTTCTCAACTCACGGATACAAACACTCCTTGACGAGAGCCTTATGATCCGCGTCGACTCGCAGAGCCGCCAGCACCTCCGTGGGAACCCTCGACTCGTTTCAAACCCCAAGGATACAAACAATCCTTGGCGCTTGGGAAACAAATAATCCCTCGTAAAACTTCTCAACTCACGGATACAAACACTCCGTGACGAGAGTTTCTTTGACTCACATCTCGGGCAGTAAGGATTCAAAAACTTGCTTCCTAAAAAATGGGACCCTGCAAGTCAATCCTAAATGGTCTCTTGCATACTATTCACGGGTCTCACTCTCTGAAGTCGATTCTCAACAAAGAGGGAAACAACCGCTTACGAGCCTCCTCGACTCGTAAGAGGGCACTGGGACCCTGCAATTCAATCCTAAATGGTCTCTTGCATACTATTCACGGGTCTCACTCTCCGAACTCGATTCTCGACGAGGAGGGAAACAACCACGTACGAATCCTCTCGACTCGTAAGAAGGAAAATTCTCTTATAGGATCCTTACGACTTATAAGAGAAAACCACACTTAGGAATCCTCACGATTCCTAAGGAGAAAACCCACCTACGAGATCCTCTCGATCCGTAGGGAGAAAAGTCTCCATAAGACCCTCACGGCTCATGGTGTTGAAAAGTCTTAGGCAGCAGATCTGAAACTGCAGCCTAAGCCATCGCTATATCTCGAAGAAATCAAGAAGCTTATTTTACTACCTGCTAATTGTGACGACATGCTGAAAAAGAGGAAAAGCAACAAAAAAAAAGGCATATGATTTACACTTGATCGAGCATATGAGACGCATTCAGTCAGGTGAAGGATTCAGAGCAAAAGATAAGACAGGATAAGAAAGACAAAATTTTCATTAATATCGCCCAAAGTTCTTACAATCATAAAAGCGATAAATTAAAAATGTTATTACAACGGAATAACCTCGAACCCAGGGCATGGATTGAGGAACTCGAAAGCTACCCTATCTATGACTTTCCAGGCCGCGCGGACCATCCTGGTATGCTTCCTTTCACGAGCACAAGCGTCAGGGTCCCCCCTGATGTCTTCCACCCGTTGATAAGCGGCGAGTATGGCGGACTGTTGAAAGACCTCATGCAGGAGATCGATAAGGCTGTCTCGTCGCCTCTTTGAGATAAAATTCAACAGGTACACCGAGTGCACCTTGTCCTCAGCAGCATCCAACGCCCTAAGCGGAACGCCGGAACAGAAGAGGGGAAGCGCCTCCCAGATGGCTCCCACTATAAGCTTGAGAAGAGAGGAACGCCGGGGAAGCAGTGGACCATTGTATGCGTCAAAGCGGCTCATGATTTCAGCACACTCCGCGTTTGTGAACTCTCGATTTTGAGAGCGGCCAAGTCGGCGGATGTCCCCGTAAGAGATGATCTCGTTAAGAGCATACATATGGCCGTCCATTGTTCCTGTAGAAGAAGATTGACAACAATCAGTAACCCTTAAAAGCTATGTTATATGATCTAAAAGGAGCAAAGCTCCATTAATGAATCAAGAAATTACAAATCTTTTAGAGGGCAAAGCTCTATTCAAGGATTAAAATCCGCGAACAAAAGCTTAATGAAACCCCAATGGGGATCTCTTTAGATCAAAAGATCTATGAGAGCAAAGCTCTTTGACTGAGATTAATTTGGATTAATTTGATTTACATTAAAATTTACCTAAAGTTTCTAACGTTGAAATTGAGCAAAGCTCTGCTGTTTAAGATTAATTAAAGTTAATTTAATCTAAGGTTTAATTTTACCTAAAGTTTTCTAAAAAAAAAAGAAAACTTTGGAAAGAAGAGCAAAGCTCTAGAGTTCTTGAATGCAAGAGCAAAACTCTGAAGCTTTTGAAAATAAAAAACGGAAAGATGATAAGCATCTGTGGGGGACCAGGGGTCCTATTTATAGGCACCAAATGCCTCTTCGACTTCCAGAAGTCGTCACGGCGGTTGGAATTTCGCCACCATTGCGCTCACGTTTGGGGCCACGTAAGCGCAATGGTGCGGGGGGCATTTGTTTACCCCAATCGGAGCAAAGCTCGGATCAAATTTCGAGGTGGAAGATGAAACAACTCCCCAATCAGAAACAAAGCTTTGCTTTGAAAATTTAAACTTCAATAAAGGAAGCAACGCTTCAGTTGCTCAGGCACTGCGCTGCGCGACATGTGTCAGCGCAGATGCGTTAGCGCAGCCGCGCTGCGCTCTGCGCTGCGCGACACGTGTCAGCGCAGATGCGCTAGCGCACTTGCGCTGCGCTCTGTGCTGCGCGACACGTGTCAGCGCAGATGCGCTAGCGCAGCCGTGCTGCGCTGTGCGCTGTGCGACACGTGTCAGCGCAGATGCGCTAGCGCAGAAGAAGGGGTTTAAAACCAAAAGCAATTTATTCAAGTAAAATTACGTACGCTTGATAATAACAAGTTAAAATCATATGATGCACGAACACAACAAAGAACTAAAATAAAAGAACCCTTAACAGGCAATGAAATACTTGATTAAAAAGAAAAATGCTTATTCATTATTATTAATATTACATTTAAAAAAGATCACCGAATACGGGATCAGAAAGACAAGGATTCGCAAAAAGAAGAAGAAGATTCCCCAGCTCCCTTTCTGTCTTCTCCACCACATCGAAGCGGCGATCCTCCCGAGGGGTGGCCATCCAACGGTCAACGCCACACTCCTGGGAAAAAGTGGCGATGACAACCCGACGAGCCCGTATCTGGTTCAGCAAATGGAAGGAGCAGTCCCTCAGGGCTTTGGTGATCAAGTGCGCTTCGAGAAGGCCCTCGATCTTGTCCTCGGCTGCATCCAGCATTGCCGGGGACATCTCTGCCGGAGGAGGGGGAATGGCGGAGAGCACCGAGGCAAGGGCCATCCGAAGCCAAATGGAATTCGGAGGAAGAGGAGACCCCACACGAGTCAAAAGCTCATGCATTGCAGCGTCGCATTGCTCGTCCGAGAAAGAAGGGTCCACCAGGCGCGCAGCAAAACGGGGAACGATGTCCCGAATCGGAACCTCCTATGGTTGCCGACGGGCATGAGGGCGGTTGCAAGCCATGATCGAAAAAGTTCTCTGAAGATAAGAGAATGAAAGGCTCGGCCTTGAACTATATATAGACCCAAGCACAAAAGATTCTGTGCACAATGGAATTATTTCCAAGACCCGGGAAATCAAAATCTTGGAAATACAAGTTTGACTTGGAAAAGGGGAGATGAAAAGATATCTCAGGTGAAGCAACGCTTCAGATCCTCTGCGCTGGGCTCAACTTGCCATGTGTCTGGCGCAACGCGCCGAGCGCAGCGCCCAGAAGGCGCGCCCAATCAGAGCAAAGCTCTGTTTAAACGAAGCAACGCTTCAACTGCACTGCACTCTGCGCTGCGCGACACGTGTCAGCGCAGATGCGCTAGCGCAGTTGCGCTGCGCTCTGCGCTGCGCGACACGTGTCATGCGCTGGGGCATCTGCGCCAAACTGAATTAAGATTTTTATGAAATCTTTTCTGTTCTTTCCAGAACTAGAAGACTTTCTTCGGCCTTTGGATCAAAGATCCAACGGTGGGAAAACTCCCAAAAATCATTCAGGAAAGATCCCGTTAACAAATTCAACAGATTTGTGGTCACTATAAATAGGACCCTAAGCCTCAATTCAAAGGCATCAAGAATTTTCTCGAAAAATCAAGAACTCTAAACAGAGAAAACTCCGAGAAGATTTCAAAAAAAAAAGGTAAAGAACCTTCATGAGGTAGGAAAAAGGCCTTCTAATAGATCATTGATCTAAAAATAAGATCAATGATCTTTATATAAAAAAAAAAAAACAGTGCTTTGCACTTCTTGTGAACCTTCGGTTCTGTAAAAACAATAAAAATAATAAAATAATAAAAGAATAGTGCTTTGCACTTTTAAGAACCTCTGGTTCTTCGAATAAAGAAAAATTTATTTTTCTTTGATCTAATTTAGACGAAGAAATTAAACAGTGCTTTGCACTTCCCTTCTTGAATCTAAAAGATTCTTAGTGCTTTGCACTTCCAAGTTGCGCCGTTGCGCTCTTAAGAGAGCGCCACGTGTCGGCTATAAAACCACTTGCGCTAAGCGCCCTTAAGATAGAGCTTTGCTCTCTGGAATTAGCGCAACTCGCTGAGAGCGCGCCACGTGTCAGCAGCGCAATAGCGCAGCGCAACGCGCCGCGCTAGTGCGCTTGCACTCATCAGAGCACGACACGTGTCATCACCATATGGACTTGCGCTCATTACTTAGCGCAAAGCGCAGATGCATTAAAAAGGGCCAAGCCCAATTAAGAGAAGGCCTAACAGGCTCAATAAAGCGCAAATGCATTATTTTAAGGGGCAGAGCCCAAATCAAAACAGATGCTTTGCATCATTTATAAATGGGCAGAGCCCAAACAGAATCTCCAGAATGCTATGCATTTTACAAGGGGCAGAGCCCAAATCAAAACAGATGCATTGCATCATTCATAAATGAGCAGAGCTCAGAATAAATTGATGCTCTGCAGAGCCTAAATGCAATGCATTACTTAATAAAGATGTTGAACTGGACTTAGCCCAACCGTGGCCATAAGTCCTTAAATTAAATTGACTGAGCAAAATGGCTCTCCTAAATCAACTTACATCCGGTTCGAGGGTACATCTCCGAACTCCTTTGACATCCGTCGTTGTAATTCCTCAACGACGTCAAAGAGGTGACGAGTCCCAACGACCACTCATCTAATATTGGACCGAAACGTCCTTAAACTAATATTCACTCCAAAATGAGAATAACGGACCGAAACGTCCCTAAACTAATATCGGACCGAAACGTCCCTAAACTAATATCGGACCGAAACGTCCCTAAACTAATAATGGACCACTACGTCCCTAAACTGGCGACGGACCACCACGTCCCTAAACTGGAATATGGACCACTACGTCTTTAAACTGGCGACGGACCGAAACGTCCCTAAACTAATAATGGACCCCCACGTCCCTAAAACTGGCGATGGACCGCCATGTCCCTAAGCTGGTACAATAGGGCCCAAATGCTCCTTTGTTGGATCTAAACGGTCCCGCCTAAGTTGATCTTAACCCCAAATACGGTTAACGTATCCTTAGACATTTAAATAAACGATAAAATTCCAAATTAACTTTGGTTCAAGGGTACATCTCTGAACTCCTCAGACGCCTGTCGTTGTAATCCCTTAACGACGTCAGAGAGGTGACGAGTCCCGACGGCCGGATAATTAAATCAATCATGATGTTAAGTTGATCTTAGTCTAAAACAAGACTAACGTATCCTTAACGAACGTTTAAGTCGATCTTAGTCGCAACGCGACTAATGTATCCTTAAACTAAAAACACCAAACCCAAATCTAAGTAAATACGGATTTGGACTAATCCACGTCCTACGGGTGACGACATCACTCAGTCTCCGTATACAATCCACGGGCAATCACAAACAAAACAAACACACACGACACGAAGTGAAATTCTGGAGTAGGAGAAAGTTGTTACCGCGATGCGGTAGCGTAATTAACTGCAGGGGCTTGCGCCTGCAGGGAAGAGCGTCCCCACAATCAAAAACCCCTCACCCTGAGGGGGAATCTGACGAAGTCTGCTACATCGGCCGCATCCGTCTAAACCTCCGATACACGGTGCCATAAATCAACTTGGCATCTTCGGAAAGATGGACGGATAAAACCAAATAGCATCTGCCCCGAACCTCAGCGCCAGGACCTCGGCAGTCCTGTGCGGCCGCCGTTCGGAGGGGAACAAACCCTTGGTATTCTAAAAATTCAAAATAAAACAATATAAAAAATAATGTGGGGTATGTGATTTGAACTCTGGTGGGTTGGTTCAGCAGTGCAAGGTATTGCCAATGAGATATAAGCTCCTTCTTATTATTAAAAAGCAAAACAAGTATTTATGGTACTCACAGAAATGTAATTACTCCAAATATACATCAACTTTTAAATAAATCTTTGTACACTAAAATTGGAGTTGTTACAGTCTACCCTCCTTACAAAAAATTTCGTCCTCGAAATTTACAACTTTTATTTTAAAGACTAGTTTACAAAGAGGTGAGGATATCTTGCACGCATCTCATCTTCCCTTTCCCATGTTGATTCTCCTGGAGTGTCTTTTCTCCACTTCACTCGAACCAAGTTGACTTCCTTATTCCGAAGTGACTTCACTTTCCTGTCCAGGATCTCAACAGGTTGTTGCTCACAAGATAAGTCGGGCTGTATAGTGAGCACGGAATGATCAAGTACATGGCTGGGGTCACTCACATACCTTCTGAGTTGGGATATGTGGATTACATTATGCACTCCTTCCAATGAAGGTGGAAGTGCTATGCGGTATGCCACTTCACTGACTCGTTCGAGTATGTCGAACGGTCCAATGTATCTCGGACTTAGCTTGCCCCGTCTTCCAAATCGGATTACTCCGCGGTTCAGAGATATCTTTAAGAATATGTGATCTCCTGGCTAGAACTCCAAGTGACGTCGCTTTGCATCAGCCCAGTGTTTCTGTCGATCTTGGGCTATGCGCTTTCTTTCCCTGATAGTACGAACCACATCAACAGTCACAACTATCATCTCAGGTCCAAGAAGTTTCCTATCTCCGATGTCGTCCCGACTTAATGGTGATCGACACTTCCTTCCATACAGTGCTGCAAAAGGTGCTATTCCTATGCTTGCTTGGTAGCTGTTGTTGTACAAAAACTCCACAAGATGTAGGTGATCTTCCCACGATCCTTTGAAGTCTAACATACATGCTCTGAGCATATTCTTCAAGATCTGAATAGTTCGCTCAGACTGACCATTTATTTGTGGATGATAAGCCGTGTTGAAGTTCAGACTTATTCCCAAACTTGCTTGCAGACTCTGCCAAAATTGCGATCTAAACCCGGTGTCACAATCGGAGACAATGCAGACCGGTACTCCATGAAGTCTCATAATTTCCTGTATGAGTTCATGGGTATCAGCGGTAGTACATATTTAAAGAGTTTAAATCTTAAGTAGATTATTACCTCCATGTACTTCTTTGCTAAGGTCTCAGTTGATTGACCAACTCGGAATGGGATGAAGCGAGTCGACTTTGTGAGTTGATCCACAATGACCCATACCGCATCGTTACCCTTTGTGCTGCGAGGAAGAGCAGTCATAAAATCCATCGTGATGTGTTGCCACTTCCATTCCGGGATTGGTAATGGTTGAAGTAATCCAGCTGTCCTGTGATGTTCAGCCTTTACTTGCTGACATACCAAGCATTTAGCGACGCTTCTGCCTACTTCACGCTTCATTCCATGCCACCAGTAATTTTGACGTAGATCTTTGTACATCTTTGTACCTCCAGGGTATACTGAGTAGGGAGAGCTGTGGGCTTCTTTCATTAACTCTTCCCGGACAGGACCTTTTGGTACACATAATCTGCTGCCGTATCTCAAAGATCCATCTTCATCGATGATGAAGTCTGTTCTGAGTCCATTCTCCACTTGTTCTCTGATCTTTTGCAACTTAGCATCACTTGCTTGGGCTGCTTTGATCTGGTTGACAATAATAGATTGAACTTGTAAATTCATCAAACTTGAAGCATTACCTGGCATAACTACTTCAATCTCCATCTGATACAAGTCCTGTTGTAGCTTCCACTGAGCAGTGAGATGCATTGCTAATGGTTGACGACTAAGAGCATCTGGAACCATATTCACCTTCTCTGGGTGATATTGCAGGTTGATGTCAAAGTCCGCCATGAGTTCTAACCATCGTCTCTGCCACATATTCAACTGTTTCTGAGTAAACACATATTTCAGGCTCTTGTGATCTGTGTATATGTTCACTCGTTCACCAAGAAGATAATGGCGCCAAATCTTGAGAACAAAGATGACGGCCTCCAATTCTAAATCATGCGTCGGATAATTGCGCTCATGAGTCTTCAGCTGTCTTGAAGCATAAGCCACAATCTTACCGTGTTGATGTAGAACACATCCTAATCCCTTACCGGATGCATCACAATGCACTTCGAAACCTCCAAATTGGTCTGGTATAACGAGAATAGGCGCTGATGTCAACCTTGAATTGAGTTCTACGAAAGCTTGTTCGCATGCTTCTGACTACAAAAATTCATCTTTACGTGTGAGCTTGGTCAAGGGTGTTGCTATCTTTGAAAAGCCTTAAATGAACCTTCTGTAATATCCAGCTAAACCCAAGAAACTCCAAATGTCTTTCACTGACTTTGGTGTCGGCCATTCGCTTACTGCTGAAACTTTCGCTGGATCCACAGAAATTCCTTCGCCTGATACGATATGTCTAAGAAAACCAACTTGCTTTAGCCAGAATTCGCACTTGCTGTACTTGACATAGAGCTGATGTTGTCGTAGAGTTTCCAGGACAATTCGTAGGTGCTCGGCATGCTCCTGCCGACTCTTAGAATACACCAGGATGTCGTCGATGAAAATGACAACAAACCTGTCTAAGTACTTCCAGAAAACTTGATTCATCAGGTTCATGAATATTGCTGGTGCGTTGGTCACTCCAAATGGCATCATTAGAAATTCGTAATATCCATAGCAAGTTCTGAAAGCCGTTTTATGAATATCAGCTTCCTTGACCTTCACCTGATGATAACCTGAACGAAGATTTAATTTAGAGAACACACAAGATCCACTTAGCTGATCGAATAAATCGTCGATGCGCGGGAGTGGATAGTTGTTCTTTATCGTGACTTCGTTCAAGGATCTATAATCGATGCACATTCTGTATGAACCTTCCTTCTTCTTCACAAGTAGTACTGGTGATCCCCAACTTGAAGTGCTGGGACGAATCCATCCTTTCGCCAATAATTCGTCCAACTGTGTTCGTACTTCCTTCAAACCTTCCGGACTTAAACGACAAGGTTCTTTGATCACCGGTTGTGCTCCTGGTACTAAATCAATACTGAATTCAAGAGCTTGATCGGGAGGCAAACCTGATATATCGTCGGGAAATACATCTTCGAATTCTCGAACCACTTCCGGCCTTGATTCTTCTTCTGCTTTAGTTGCTGCAATTACTGCCTTCTTCGACTTCTCCTTGTATGTACTTGGCTCCAGTATACGGTCTTTACTTTTGAAATAGAAGACCGGGTGGTCTGGAATATCGAATACTACCCTCTTTTGACGACAGTCGATGGTAGCATAGAAGGTTCCAAGCCAATCCATACATAGAACCACATCGAAGTTCGGTATGTCCAGCACTTTGAAGTCAGCGTAGAATTCTCTGCTGCAGACGACTACTGGACACAAGTTGTATCCTATTGTTGCCTTTAGAACGCCATTTCCTGAACTGACATTCCGGCTAAATACAAGCGGTGTGACTGGAATCACATGAGTTCGGACGAACCGTTGTGTCATAAAGTAGTGAGATGCTCCAGTATCGAACAGTGCTAGTGCAGGTAGTGAGGCTACTAAGATTGCACCTAAGATATATGGGATATATTTTAGGTATAGAAAAATATGTGGATAGGTATTAAGACTGAAAGAAAAGTTTGAGAAGAAAAAGGGTTACCAGTGATAACTTGGCCAGTGGCCTCAGCTTCTTTTACGGTCATCGTGAAAGCCTGGCGCCGTGGTACATTCCTCCTGGCCTAAGGAGCATTCCTCGGAACGTTCCTTTGAGCTTGATGGAACTGACGATGAGGAGGTGCGGCTTGTGGTCCTCTAGGTGGTGGAGCAGGTAGTGCAAGTCTTAGGGCAGGTGCTTGGATGGCTGGGCACTGTGGGTAAGTGATTGTTGGCCTGGGTGCAATATATGAATTTTGTCTTTTGGGACAAGACTCAATACGATGAGTAGCTGAGCTACAGACTAAGCAAAGACGGTTGGCTCGCCGGCAGTCTTGCATCATATGTCCAGTTCTCTTGCAGTGAGTACAAAAGGCTGGGCTAGGACGATTGTTCGGTACTCCGGGTCGCCTTAGCACAAAAGGTGGCCTTGACGAGGCTCCTCCTGCCATCTGGTTGACAGGGCGCTTAACTCCTGCAGACTGAGGTCTGCCCCTCGCCTTTACCACTGCCTCATAACGGCGGGCAGCTTTCAGAGCCGATTCATGAGTTGGAAAATCTTCTGTGGCTAGTGCAACCTGGATTTCTGAATCCAAACCTTGTTGAAATCGACGGGCTCTGACCGCATCCGTCGGTATCAGGTGTGCCGCAAATCTGTTTAAAATTTGTATTAGCTGTGTAATATGTGTTATATTAAACAATTCAAATTATTGAGACATATCTTACCGACTAAGTATGGTGAACTCAGCGTCATATTCATCTACCGACTTGGTCCACATCGAACCTTGTTGCAGATGAATGAACTGCTGTTCCATGTCGAACCTGGCAGTCTCAGGGAAGTACTTAGTGTCGAACATGTCGCGGAAAGTCTTCCATTCAATGGGTTGTTCAAGACGGCTTTCTTCCGCTTTCCACCAGTTCCGTGCATTGTCTGCGAGCTGTAACTTTGCTACATGAACCCAAGCTATTTCTGGCACTTGTGCTGCCGCCAGATCATCTTCTATACTCTGAGCCCATTCCTCAGCTTCCAGTGGGCTCCCATTTCCTGAGAACTGTTTGGGATGTAAAGCTCTGAATTGCTTCACCCTAGGTGCTTCAGCCTCGGGACTGTTCAAGAGCTGCCGCTGTCCCTCTAGGAGGCTGTGGATTGCCTCAAGCAGAACCGTTTACTTGTTGGGTGGAGCAGGAACGACAGGTGTGATTGGTAGTGGAGGTGGAGTGTTGTTGAAGTTGGTGCTGGTGTTGTTTGGGGAATCCATAACCTTGAAGAAAATTTTGGGTTAGGACAGATTCAAAGTATATGAAATGATAAGATTCAAGTAACATGAATTGTAAAGAATGTTTTAGTTGCTGGTTCTTGTGTTATATTGCTTAGGTTGTTCATGCAAAACAGAACTGTATGGTAGTGTTCCATACAACTCAGACCTGCATGGGCCACCAACAAAACCTGTCACGTCCCGTTTCCCAGTGTACGGGTAGAGGGCGCGACGAGGCCGCTACGTATTTACTCTGAAGTAAATACGCTAAGCGTATCTAAGCAATATAAAAATAAATGCACAAGAGACAAGATATAATAAAACAACAACTTTATTTATTCACATTCTTTTTGTACAATGCATGGAAAAGTATATACATCTGAAAGAAAGAAATGCCTAAACAGTGGCATAACAGAAAAGGAAAAGTACTGAAATAAAAGTGTACAATGTAACTAGAGCTCTGGATCGTATGCAAGCTGGTCCAAGTCCTCGCTAGTAGACTCGATCTCTGGAAGATCCGTATCACCTGATGATATTCAAAGAAGAAAGAAAGAGAATGTCGTCAGCGAACAAATCGCTCGGTAAGTCCCAAAGATAAGGGAGAAATAGAGTAGACAGAAAGAGAAGGTAGCTTTTAAAGTTGTATTATATGATTAACGCTGTTGTTTGTAGTTTGGTACAGAAGGATGCCGGTGTATACGAGAGGAGTCTCTATATACTAGAGACTAGGGCAAAAGGAAGTACAAGGAACCGTTATGCCACGGTACAACATCAATAGGATTCAGATTAGGTGTCTTAATCTTACAGTCTCGTGCCACTTCTAACACCTTCCGTACCAATCTACCCCTTAAACCCCGCGAAGTATTGATTGTATTATTTTTGTTGTGTTGTAACTTGTATTGTCTTGTATATATGGATGACTTGCCGAAACCAAGATATCAGTAAATGGATGTAACCGAAGAATCATGTAAAATGGAAATATATCCATGGTTCGGTTCAGTCAATACAGATTAAATAGATTGAATATATATATTCAAGGATTCATGTTGGATTGTAGATTGTAGATTACACTTGAATCATATTCAAGTCAGATTATTAATGAGACTCAATCTGAGTCAGAATAATTATAAAAGAAATTGAAGTCCTGATTGTTTTGATGTTATCGGTAACCGCTGCACATGGGCGGCAGGATTTGTGTCTTTTTCAAAGACGATTACCATGTTGATAACACTGTTGTTAAGTTATCTACCTTAAATAGGAAAGCACCCACTTCTTTGGCTCCCTTAGGATCAAGAGATTGGTCCCTCTTAAACCTATGTTTACTAGGGTTCTTAGGGTAATTTATAGAACTTGAGGGGGTTTTATGTAAAAATGCTTTTATATAATTTTCAAAATACACCCCAAATGTTTAATTATCGTCTTTAGAGTTGTAATAATTGTAGATTTTATATTTGTGACATTTCTAGTGAGAATAACCTAATTTTCATAATATATGGTATTAAATTGTAATATTGTATTTGTATGGAATTCATGGCATTTTAATGTAAAGTGATTCTTTGATTTGGAAAAGTTGGAATATTTATGTTATAAAAAATAGATATTTTGATATTACATATATATATATATATTTATAAAAATAAATTTTAATATATATTATAATTCTAGAAATCTCATTTTCTTAAGATTTTCGTATTTTAAATCTTTCGAGACCGAATGCTCCTTGCGGAGGTCTGCATCTCGCACTACTAAGACCAGAGACGTGCGATAATCTGCACCATCCCAGTCAGGTTCCCAAAAATGGGTTGTAGCGGCGCTTTACAAAGATTTGTTTAAAAATACTAAATCTTGTAAAAATGGTTTTATTAGTAAAGGGTATTTATATGTAAAGGTTCGTTTCCCGTATTCTATATTCCCAAAAAGTATTGTGCTATGTTGCATATGAGTGTGTGAGGAGGTAGGTCATTACCTCATGATCTAACTTAAAGGTACAGCAAGATTGTGATGATTTAATGTCAAAATGAAACTACATGGTATTTTACTGAAAAAGAGCGATAAAAGTTACAAAATGATATAGATTGTCATGAAACTTGTTCAACATGTTTGTTAATGATTAATAGTCAACATGTAATGGTTTAATAGGGTTGTGTTTAAGAAAAGTAGGATATTTAGAAAGAAACCGAATCGGAAATCGGTTTGACTCTGATTCCGTCGGGTTTTGAAATTTCGTATTTTTAGAACAAGATTAGAGAAGAGGGAGGGGGACTTACGGGTTTAAAGATCATAAGAGAGGAAGAGGGAATGGTAGGAGGCGCCGGCGTGTCGTTTCGTCGCCGGGAGCTCCTAGGGTCATCGTTAGAATATCGCCGAAGCTTTCGCCTTTTGCTAGCTTAAATTTCACACAAATTCTCTATAGTTTTCTTGAGAGTTTTTGATCAGAATTTTGGAGTGAGGCGGTGTGTCTAGGGGTTGTATTTATAGGATAAGGGTAGGGTTAGGTTTAGGTGAAGGGTTGTAAAGAAAAAATGTATTAAATTGTAATAAAATGTATAAAATAGAGTAATTAGGGTTTTAAAGAGTCTCTGGTACTGGTCTAAGTAATTAAACTATGCAGGTGTACAGGGAATGTGAAGAGGCACAAATTTCATTTTGGGGACTCGGCGGTTCGGCCAAGTCAGGCCGGCGGCGCCGGCCCGAGTCGGCCGAGTCGCCGGCCGACTCGGCCAAGTCCGGTGCCCAGAGAACTCCCCGCCGCTTCACTAACCCCCTGCTACAGTTTGTTTTATTAGTGTAGTGGGGTTTTTACGAGTTATGCACGTGTAAACCCTTGGTATTCTAAAAATTCAAAATAAAACAATATAAAAAATAATGTGGGGTATGGGATTTGAACTCTGGTGGGTTGGTTCAACAGTGAAAGGTATTACCAATAAGCTACAAGCTCCTTCTTGTTATTAAAAAGCAAAACAAGTATTTATGGTACTCACAGAAATGTAATTACTCCAAATATATATCAACTTTTAAATAAATCTTTGTACACTAAAATTGGAGTTGTTACAGCTGCTACGTATTTACTCAGAAGTAAATACGCTAAGCGTAACTAAGCAAAATAAAAGGAATATACACAAGAGACAAATGTAAAGAACATCAACTTTATTTATTAATATTTTTTTACAGTACATGGAAATGTAAATACATCCGAATGAATGCAATGCTTAAACAGTGGCATAACAGAAATGGAAAATACTGAAATGAAATGTGTACAATGAATCTGAAGCTCTGGGTCGTAGGATAGCTGATCCAAGTTCTCGCTGGTGGGCTCGATTTCCTGAAGGGCCGAATCATCTGACAACATTCCAAAGAAGAAAGAGAAGGAATGTCGTCAGCGAAAAATCGCTCGGTAAGTCTCAAAGATAAGGAAGAAATAGAATAGACACAGAGAGAGAGAGAGTGTAACTTTTAAAGTGGTTATTGTTATAATATTGTATTTAGTGTTAACGCTGTTGTTTGTAGCTTGGTACAGAAGATGCCAGTGTATATGATAGGAGTCTCAGTAGACCAGAGACTAAGGTGAATGGAATCAGGAGTACAAGGCTCCGTCGATAATACCACGAAACAACGACATGGATGTAATTATATCTTAAGCGACCACCTCGTGCCACCTTTAACACCTTCCGTACCAATCTACCCCTTAAACCCCGCGATGTCTTGATTGTATTGTTTGTATTGCATTGTAAATTGTATTGTCTTGTATTATAGATTGTATAAATGGATGACTTTCTGAAACCATGATATCAGTAAATGGATGTAACTGGAGAATCATGTAAATGGAAGTATATCTATTGTTCGGTTCAGTCAATACGGTTTGAACAGATTGAATATATGGATTCATATTGAATTGTAGTATTGTAGATTGTATTTGAATCATATTCAAGTCAGATTATTTATAATGAGACTCAGTCTGAGTCAGACAATTAGAAAAGAAATTGAAATCCTGAATTAAGTTTTGGTGTTATCGGTAACCGCTGCACATGGGCGGCAGGATTTGTGTCTTTTTCAAAGACGATTACCGTGTTGATAACACCGTTTGTTAAGTTGTCTACCTTAAATAGGCAAGCACCCATATCTCCGACTCTTTGAGGCTCAAGAGACTGGTCCCGCTTAAACCTATGTTTACTAGGGTCCTTAGGATAATTTATAGAACTTGAGGTGGTTTTATGTAAAAATAATTTTGTATTGTTTTTAAAATACACCTCAAGTATTTTATTATCGTCTTTAAAGTTTTCATTGATATATATTTTATCATTATGACATTTCAAGTGATTAAAACCTATTTTTCATAATATATGGTATTTAATTGTAAAGTATTAAACTTGTATAGAATTGCATGGTATTTTCATGTAAAGTGATTCTTTTTATTTAGAAAAGTTGGAATATTTATACTATATCAAAAATAGATATTTTGATGATACATACATACACACACACATATATATATATATTTATAAAAATAATTTAATTTATTATTTTTCTAGAAATCTAATTTTCTTAAGATATTTGTATTTTTTTAATCTTTCGAGACCGAATGCTCCTTGCGGAGGTCTGCATCTCGCACTACTAAGTCCGAGAATGTTCGATAATCCGCACCATCCCGAATGGGTACCCCAAAATGGGTTGTAGCGGTACTTTGCAAAGATTTATTTAAAATACATAATTTTATAGAAAAAGGTTTTAATAGTAAAAGTTATTTATGTGTAAAATTGCATTTCCCGTATTCTATGTTACCAAAAGGCATCGTGCTATGTTGAATATGAGTGTTGTGCGGAGGTAGGTCATTACCTCGTGATCTATTTAAAGGTATAGCAAGAAATATGATGTTTAATGTCAAAACTAAACTATATGGTATTTTACTGAAAAAGTACGATAAAAATTGCAATATGAAATATTTTGTTATGAAACTTGTTCATGATGTTTTGTTAATGTTTAATAGTCAAGATGTGAGGGTTTGGTATGTTGTATTTAAGAAAATTGGAACTTTTTAAAGAAAACCGAATCGGAAGTCGGATTAACTCCGCTTCCGTCGGGTTTTAGAAATACGAGTTTTATGAATAGAAAGCAGAAGAGGGAGGAGGGACTTATGGGATTTCAGATTAGAGGAGAGGGAGAAGGATTGGTAGGAGGTGCCGGTGTGTCGTTTCATTGCCGGGAGCTCCTAGGGTCGTCGTCGGAAATTCGCCGGAGCTTCGCCCTTCACTAACTCCACTTGTACACAAAAGTTCTAGGAATTTTTCTTGAGAGTTTGGACAGAGATTGGGAGTGAGGGGGTGTAGAATGGAGTGGTATTTATAGGAAAAAATTAGGGTTAGGGTAGGTGAAAGGGGTGTGAGAAAATGTATTAAAAATTGTATTGAAAATGGAGTAAATAGGTATTTTTATTGGCTCTGTAAATGTGCAGGGTTTTTAAACATGACAGGGGTTTTCAGAAGACCAAAAGACACAGGAGTTCAGAAGGACCGAGTCAACCCGGCCTCGCAGGCCGAGTCGGGCGAGTTGCCGGCCCGAGTCGGCCGAGTCGGGCCGGTGCTCGTCGCCACGTGTCCACCGTCGGTTGGTCTTTCTCCTGGGTCCGTTTTTTTATATGTGACTTTTGGTTTTACGGGTTAAGCACATGTAGACTCTTGGGCTTCTAAAAATATAAAAGAAAACTAATTAAAAAATAATGTGGCTAGTGGGTTTTGAACTCTGATGCTTTGGTTCAGCAGTGCAAGGTCTTACCAGTGAGCTACAGGCTCCTTTTTGCTATTAAAAAGCAAAACAAATTTATAACTTGTGCTCAGGCAAAAGTATCCCTTTCTGTATTTAAGAAAAAATTGTACATAAATTTTAGAGTTGTTACAGCTTCTTTCACAGTCATTGTGAAAGCCTAACACCTAGGTACATTCCTCCTTGCGGGAGGTGCATTCTTCTGTCCGTTCCTCTGTCCCTGAGGTAGGTTCCTTTGTGCTTGATGGAACTGACGAGGAGGAGGTGCGGTAGGTCCATGAGGAGGTGGAGCTGGTAGAGCAAGACGAGGAGCAGGTGCCTGGATAGCTGGCCACTGTGGATAAATGATTACTGGTCTGGATGCGGTATTCTGATTGAGTCTGTGAGGACAAGACCCAATATCATGTGTGGATGAGCCACAAACTAAGCAGAGGCGATTAGCACGTCTACAGTCCTTTGCCAGGTGTCCATTTCTTTTGCAGTAGAAACAAAAGCCTGGACTGGGCCGGTTGAATGGTACTCTCGGTCTCCTGGGTACAAACGGTAGCCTAGAAGAGACTCCTCCTGCTATCTGAGTAGCAGAGCGCTTCATGCCGGCAGATTGAGGTCTGCCTTTCTTCTTCACCACTGCCTTATATCGACGGGCAGCCTTCAGAGCTAAGTCATGGGTTGGGAAATCCCCTGTAGCTAGAGCAGCTTGGATTTCCTGGTCCAACCTTTACTGAAATCTTCTGGCCCTAATCTCAGTAGTCGGTATGAGATGTGTCGTGAACCTATTATGGTCTTGTGTTAGCTGTATAGTATGTGATAAAAAATTCGAATATTTGAGACATATTTTACCTGCTCAACATAGTGAACTCAGCATCATACTCATCCACGGATTTGCTCCACATAGATCCTTGTTGTAAGTGGATGAATTGTTGTTCCATATCGAATCGGGCAGTCTCTGGAAAATATTTCGCGTCGAACATGTTGCGAAAAGTCTTCATTCGATCGGCTGAGTAAGACGTCTTTCTTCTGCCTTCCACCATACTCGGGGGTTATCGGTACGTTACAGCTTCGCAATCCTTACCCAAGCAATGTCTGGAACTTGTGCTACCGCCAGATCGTCCTCAATGGATTGAGCCCATTCTTCAGCTTTCAAAGGGCTCTCTATCCCAGAAAATTGCTTAGGATGCAGTGCCCGGAATTGCTTCACTCCAGGTGCTTTCGTTTCTGGGCGGTTCATTAGAATAGCAGTCTGCTACTACTATCCCTCTTGAAGGCTCTTAATTGCCTCAAGCAGTACCGTCTGCTCGTTGATCGGAGCTACAACGGTAGGCGTAAGTGAAAGAGGTGGTGGTGTGGTGTTGCCGATCACGTTGGTGCTAGTATTGTTTGGGGAATATATAACCTTGAAAGAAAAATAAAGTTAGGATAAATTCAAGGAATATGAAATGTAAGGAATGTTTAGTTGTCGAGTCTTATACTTCTTGTGTTATATTGCTTAGGACTTCATGCAGAACTGACCTGCATGGGCCACCTACAAAACCTGTCACACCTCGCTTCCCAGAGTACAGTATGGAGACGTGACGGGTCATGCGACGTATTTACTCAAAAGTAAACACGCTAAGCATAAATAAGCAATATAATGTAAAAGTACACAAGAAAGACATGAGATGTAAAAGAACAACAACTTTTATTTATTAAACATTCTTCACAATGCAACTGAAAAGTAAATACAATATGGAAAGTAATGCCTAAATAATGGCATGAACTGAAAGTAAAGGTATATACAAGCGACTAAAGCTCTGGGTCTTCTGCGAACTGCTCCAAATCTTCTGAGCTGGGCTCTACCTCCAAAGAGTCGGATCCTCCTGACAATATTCCAAAGAAAGAAGAGAAAAAGAATGTCGTCAGCGAACAATCGCTCGGTAAGTCTCAAAGAGAGATAGAAATAGACCGAATAGGTAAAGAGAATATATACGGTATAATGTATGATTATTATATTAATGCAGTTGTTTGTAACTTGGTACAGAATATGCCAGTGTATATGAGAAGAGTCCAACTTACCCCGTGGACTATGGTATATTGAGTATAAGGCCCGGTCAAAACCCATGCGACAATGGCGACGGATATTCAGGTTAGGTGTATTAAAGTGACCATCTCGTGCCACTTTTAACGCATTCCGTACCAGTCTACCCCTTTAAAAACCCCGTAATGTATTTTGTATTGATTATAGTTATAAGACTTACCGAAACCATGATATCGGTTGTTCATGTAAACGGATAAGGATGTAAACGAATAGTCATGTATTCAAGTCAATGTATATCCATGGTTCTATCAGTTCAAGTCATGTTGATATTGATTGTATTCTGGTATTCATGTTCAAGTTCCAGTATATATGGATTCATATTGTATTAGAGTTATATTTGGATTGTATGTAGATTGGAATTGTATTCAGATTAAACTGAGACTCTGTATGAGTCAGACACTTAAACAGAATTTGATTCTGAATTAGGTTTTGGAGTTATCGGTAACTACTGCACATGGACGGTAAGATTTATGACTTTTTCCAAGCCAATTACCATTGATAACCCCGTTTTAGTTTTCTACCTTAAATAGGAAATCACCCACTTTCTCCGGTTCCCTGAGGCTCAAGAGAATTGGTCCCGCTTAAACCTATATTTACTAGAGTCCTTAATGTAATTTAATATAACTTGAGGGAGTTTTATGAAAAATAGTTTTAATATACTTTCAAAATAAACCTTAAGCATTTATTTATCGTATTTGGGGTTTTCATCGATGTAATTTTTAAATGTGAAGTATTTTAGTGAATATAAACCTAGATTGAGTAGTATATGGTATTTTAGTGTAAATTGGAATTGTATGGTTTCTTGATGGTATATTCATGAAATTTGTGATTCTTTTGTTTTGTTTAGAAAACATGGAATTTATTTTAAATATAAAATAGATGTTTTGATAATGTTTATATATATATATTAAAAATAGAATTTATTATTAAATAGAAATCACATTATTCTTAAAAATTGTATTACAAATTCCATCGAGATCGGATGCTCCATGAGGAGGTCTGCATCTCGCTCTACTATTCCCGAGGACGTGCGATAATCCGCACCATCCCGATCGGGTTCCCCAAAGTGGGTAGTAGAGGCTTAATTGCAAGAAATTTAATTAAAAAAATCTTAAAGAATACAGTTTTATTAGTTTAAGGAATTTTATTGTAAAATTGTATTTATCCCAAAATATTGTAACGAGGAAATCATGCTATATCATGATGAGTGTTGTGATGACGTAGGTCATTATCTCGTGAGGGTTTTCTAAAGGTAATATGAGCTAATATGATGAAATATGTTGAATATAAAGTTTATGGTATTTAACCGTAAAATTGAAATAAAAGTTGTATAACATTGTATTTTGAATTGGAAATTGTTTTAAATGTTGTTTTATGGTTGCTAAACTATATATAAAGAAATGGTTACTTTTTTATTAAGAAAAATTGGGTTTTAAATAATTTTAGAATCGGAAGTCGGAATAACTCTACTTCCGACGAGTTTTGAAAAGAGATCTTTTTAGAATAGGGAGAGAGAAGAGGAGAGGGAACTTACTGGTTGAGAAGAGAGAGGGGAGGTATAGGAATGGTTTGAAAGCGTCGTGGAGTCGCGGTGTCATCGAATTTGTCCCGAGTCGTCGCCGGAAGATGACATTGGGCTAACTCTACTTGTATACCTTATTTGACTTGAAATTTTTTTAGAGTTTTGATGATAGATTTCAGAATAGAGAGGGCTAGGGTGTGATGTGGTATTTATAGGATTGAATTAGGGTTTAGGGAATTAAAAATGAGAATTAAAATGCATTTAATATTGGATTAATGGGTGATTTTAATCCTCTGTTAATGTGCAAGAAAAACAAACAGAAAAGGAGTAGTCGGGGGAAGGCCAAGAGGTGTTGGGACAAAATTTGGAGGCATCACCGACGGGGGCCCGGCGCCGCCGGCCCCAAAGCGATTCTCGCGGGTCGATCTAGGGTTGTGGGGTCTTGGATTGAGGCTACGTGTCAGTATCTGTTCATATATCTCAGTGCACATGTTTGATTTTTTAGACTTTTCATTTTTACGTGTATTGCACGTGTAAACTTTTAGGCTTCCAAAAAGTTTAAAAGAAAAATCAACAAAAATAATATGTGGTTGAGGTAATTTGAACACAGGGGCTACGTCATAGCATTCCAGGCTTTACCAATGAGCTACAAGGGCTTTCTTGCTGTTCTTAAACAAATTAAATACTTATAGCATACTCATGGTTGTAAATACCCTATTTAGTATTTTAACTTTAAACAAATTTTGTACATTATAAACAAAGTCGTTACATATGCTTTGTATATAAGCGCCTACGTGTTTAACTCGTGATGCCAAATTATGAGGTTTCTCTTCCCATTTTCTTATAAGGGAATAAATAGCTCTTTGCCAAAAAAATTGGCGGGAACAGTGTCGAGCTCCGATGACGGTTGCAGCGAGGGGGAACATGCTCGGGAGAGGAGTCGTGGAACTCGATGGAGGTGACTCTGGCTTGGCTCGAGGTGACGAGGGAGTCGTCGGCTGTGAAGGTGGAGGAAGAGCTCGTCGGCTGTGAAGGTGGAGGAAGTGCTCGTCGGCGATGGGTAGCGGCGGCGGCGGTGTTAACGAAGGAGTGGGGGAGTGCAGTGGGTAGTGGGTTTGGGTGCAGTGGGTGTTGGGGAGGAGCTGATGGGGATGTACGGAGGAGAAGGCTCATCGGTGAGGTGGAGGAGAGCTCGACGGAGGGGAAAGCTCCGGCGATGGTGGCTAGGGTCGGATTTGAGAGATAAAGGAAGTGGGGAAAATGAGAGATATGAAGGAAGATAGTGAATGAGATTAAGTGAAAGAGAGGGAGATCGAGTTGTTAGAGATGTGGCGAGGTCACAGGGGATGAGCCGCGGAAACTCAGAGGCGGTTGAGTCGCGGAGAGGATTAGGTCGTGGGGGAGCGGGTCTCGCGGAGACATCGGCGAGAGGGAGAGAGAGGGAGCCGTTGGAGGGAGGGGATTTGGTGGAGGGGGTTGTCACGCCCAGCTTCCCGGTGTATGGTGAAGGGGACGCGACGAGACCGCTACGTATTTACTCTGAAGTAAATACGCTAAGCGTATCTAAGCAATATAAATATAAATGCACAAGAGACAAGACATTAGATATAACTGAACAACAACTTTATTTATTCACATTCTTTTGTACAATGCATGGAAAAGTAAATACATCAGAATGAAAGCAATGACTAAACAATGGCATAACAGAAATGGCAAGTACTGAAATGAAATATGTACAATGAAGCTAGAGTTCTGGGTCGTAGGCAAGCTGATCCAAGTCTTCGCTAGTAGGCTCGATCTCCTGGGTATCCAGATCACCTGACAACATTCCAAAGAAGAAAGAGAAGGAATGTCGTCAGCGAACAATCGCTCGGTAAGTCCTAAAAATAAGGGAGAAGTAGAAAAGACAGAGAGTAAGAGAAAGAGTGTAGCTTTTAAAGTTGTATTATATTGTTATATTGTTGTATTCATTAACGCTGTTGTTTGTAGCTTGATACAGAAGTATGCCAGTGTATACGAGAGGAGTCTCACTTGCCCCGGAGACTAAGGTATTAGGAACTCAAGGAACCGTTATGCCACGGTACAACAGCAACGGAATATAGGTTAGGTGTCTTATGGTTGCTGTCTCGTGCCACTTCTAACACCTTCGGTACCAATCTACCCCTTAAACCCCACGATGTCTTAATTGTATTGTTTGTGTTGTATTGCAACTTGTATTATCTTGTAATATAGATTATATAATTGGATGACTTGCCGAAACCATGATATCAGTAAATGGATGTAACCGGAGAATCATGGATGTAACTGGAGAATCATGGATGTGGAAGTATATCCATGGTTCGGTTCAGTCAATACAGATTGAATTGATTGAATATATGTATTCAAGGATTCATGTTGGATTGTAGATTGTAGATTGTACTTGAATCATATTCAAGTCAGATTATTAATGAGACTCAGTCTGAGTCAAAACAATTATAAAAGAAATTGAAGTCCTGATTGTTTTGATGTTATCGGTAACCGCTGCACATGGACGGTAGGATTTGTGTCTTTTTCAAAGACGATTACCGTATTGATAACACCGTTGTTAAGTTGTCTACCTTAAATAGGCAAGCACCCACTTCTCCAGCTCCCTGAGGCTCAAGAGATTGGTCCCGCTTAAACCTATGTTTACTAGGGTTCTTAGGGTAATTTATAGAACTTGAGGGGTTTTATGTAAAAATAATTTGTATACTTTTCAAAATACACCCCAAGTATTTATTTATCGTCTTTAGAGTTTTCATAGTTGTAGATTTTATATTTGTGACATTTCTAGTGAATAAACCTATTTTTCATAATACATGGTATTTAATTGTAATATTGAACTTGTATGGATTTCATAGTATTTTAATGTAAAGTGATCCTTGTGATTTTGGAAAAAAATTGGAATATTTATATTATCTCAAAATAGATGTTTTAATGATACATACATACATACATATATATATATAAATAATTTTGTTATATATTATATTTCTAGAAATCTCATTTTTTCTAAAGATATTTGTATTTGTAAATCTTTCGAGACCGAATGCTCCTTGCGGAGGTCTGCATCTCGCACTACTAAGCCCAGGGATGTGCGATAATCCGCACCATCCCAGTCGGGTTCCCCAAAATGGGTTGTAGCGGTACTTTACAAAGATTTATAAAATACTTAATCCTTTAGAAAACGGTTTTATTAATTCATGGTATTTATTTGAAATGTTTCGTTTTCTCGTATTCTATGTTCCCGAAAGGTATTGTGCTATGTTGCATATGAGTGTTGTGAGGAGGTAAGTCATTACCCCGTGATCTACTTAAAGGTATAGCAAGATTGTGATGTTTAAATGTCGAAATGAAACTACATGGTATTTTAAAGAAAAGTACGATAAAATTGAAATAGCAATCCTTTTGATATGGAACTTGTTCAATATGACTTGTTAATTTTTAATAGTCAACATGTAATGGTTTAGAAATGATTGTATTTAAGAATATGTTGAATTTTAGAAAGAAACGAATCGGAAATCGGATTTACTCCGATTCCGTTGGGTTTTAGAAATACGTATTTTAGAATAGAGTAAAGAAGAGGGAGGTGGGACTTACGGGTTTAGAAGTTAGGGATGAGGAAGAGGAGACAGGAGGAGGCGCCGGTGCGTCGTTTCGTCGCCGGGAACTCCTAGGGTCGTCGTCGGAAAATTGCCGAAGCTTTCGCCCTTCGCTACTCCAAAAGTATACTAAGATTCTAGGAATTTCTTGAGAGTTTTGATCAGAATTTTGGAGTGAGGGGGATGTGTGTAGGGGTTGTATTTATAGGGTAAGGCTAGGGTTAGGGTAGGTGAAAGGTTTAATTGAAAAAAATATAATAAAATGTAATAAAATGGAGTAATTGGTGTTTTAAAGGGGCTCTGTTACTGGTCCAGGAAAATAAAGTATGCAGGTGTACAGAGGAGCTGAAAAGACACCACTTTGATGTTGATGACTCGGCGGTCTGGCCGAGTCCGGCCGGTGGCGGCGGCCCGAGTCGGCCGGTCCGCCGGCCGATTCAGACGAGTCCGGCCGAGTCAGGTGGCCGGAGTGCTCCTGGTCGGTTCACTAGTCCCCTGGTATAGTTAGTTTTCATGTATAGTGGGGTTTTTGTGAGTTATGCACATGTAAACCCTTGGTATTCTAAATATTCAAAATAAAACAATATTAAAAATAATGTGGGGTATGGGATTTGAACTCTGGTGGTTTGGTTTATCAGTGCAAAGTCTTACCAATGAGCTACAAGCTCTTGCTTGCTATTAAAAAGCAAAACAAACTTATAATTTTTGCTCAGGCAAAAGTACCCCTTTCTGTATATTTTTGAAAAATTTGTATAGAAAGTTGTACAGGAAATTTAGGGTTGGTACAGGGGTCGTGGGGGAGTTGGCGAGCGTGGCGCGCTCGCGAAGGTGGGCGCGGTCGTCGCGGGTGCAGGCATGAGGAAGGTGGAGACATTGGAAAAGAAGCGAGAAAAGAAAAGAAAAAAGAGAAGGAGAAGAAGCGGAAGCGGGTCGGGTCGGGTCGGGTAAGTTGGGTCGAGTCGGGTAAGGGGTTAGGTTTAGGATTTAGAGTTTAGAAATTAAAATAAAATAATAAAAATATATATATAAATGGAAAAAAATTCTGGAACTGGAAAAATACGGAAAAATATATATACGGAAAAATATATATACGGAAACTGGGGATTTACATCATACCCACCTTACAAAAATTTCGTCCTCGAAATTAAAGAACGAAAACAACGAAACAAACAACACTACTCAAACAGGTGCAGAAAACGTGGACGAATGTTCTCCTCGCATTCCCAGATAGACTTTCCTGGAGAGCGACCACCCTAAGAAACTCGAACCAAGGGAATGACCTTGTTCTTTAACACTTTTTCCCGAAGATCGAGAATGGTGGTAGGCTGCTCCTCGTAAGACAGATCGGTGCCCAACGTTAACTCTGAATGGTCCGGAATATGGCTGTCATTCCAGACGTAGCGCCTCAACTGAGATACATAGAAAGTATTGTGCACACTAGCTAGCAATGGAGGCAAGGCAAGTCGATAAGCCACCTCTCCTACTCGCTCTAGCACCTCAAAAGGTCTAATGAATCGGGGACTGAGTTTCCCACGACAACCAAACCTGATCACTCCCTGAGTGGGCGATATCTTCATAAACACGTGGTCACCAATCCCAAACTCCAACGACCTTCTGCCGGTATCTGCCCAACTCTTCTATCGGTCCTGAGCCGCCTTGACATATTGCCTGATCATATGAACCATGCTCACTGTCTGCACTATAAACTCAGGGCCCAACAACCTTCGTTCACCCGCATCATCTCAACAAAGAGGGGACTGACACTTCCGTCCATACAGAGCCTCGAACGGTGCCATCTGGATGCTAACTTGGTAGCTGCTGTTCTATGAAAAATCTACCAGATGGAGGTGATCCTCCTAAGAACCTTGAAAATCAAGCATGCATGCCCTTAGCATATCCTCGAGCGTCTGGATAGTACGCTCAGATTTCCTGTCTGTCTGCGGATGATAGGCCGCACTAAACTTGGGACACGTGCCTAAACTCTCCTGCAAGCTCTTCCAGAAATGGGAAATGAACCTGGTGTCTCGATCAGAATCGATACTAACGGGCACACTGTGCAGTCTCACAATCTCCTGCATATACTTCTCCGCAAGCGACTCCGTCGATTTTCTGACCCGGAAAGGTATGAAATGTGCTGCCTTCGTGAGACAATCAACAATAACCCAGACTATATTGTTGCCCCTTGGACTTCAAGCTAGCGCCGTCATGAAATCCATAGTGATGTGCTCCCATTTCTACTCTGGCACTGGAAGCGGTTGCAACAACCCAGTGATTCTCTGATGCTCGGATTTCACCTGTTGGCATACCAGACACTTAGAGACAAAGCGAACAATCTTCCTCTTCATCCCGTTCCGCCAGAAGTGCTTGTTCCCTCATAAAAAAAGGGGGGAGAGTAGGAAAGGGGGAAACTCCCCACTATTCGAGTCTCACGTGTTAAACACGTGAGCGCCTATATGCAAAGCATATAGGCGTTGCAATCAAACAACGGATAGACTAAACAAAGCCTCACGTGTTAAACACGTGAGCGCTTATATGCAAAGCATATAGGTGCTGCAATCAAATAACAGATAGGCTAAACAAAGCCTCACGTGTTAAACACGTAAGCGCCTATATGAAAAGTATATAAGCGCTACAACCAAACAACAATAGGCTAAATAAGCCTCACGTGTTAAACACGTGAGTGCCTATATGCAAAGCATGTAGGCGCTGCAATCAAACAACAGATAGGCTGAACAAAGACTCACGTGCTAACACGTGAGCGCCTATATGAAAACCATATAGGCGCTACAACCAAACAGCTAAGGGGCCGAACTAAGTCCCACATGCTAAACATGTGAGGACACCTCCTTACGTACAATTAAATTCTACTTAATGAACCGTTGGATCAAGGATTCAACGGTGATTAAACATAGAATTAAATTCTACTGGGAAGAATATTTTCTGTTAAATAGAGAGTTAGTGGATCAAAAATCCAAAATATTTTCTATATCTTTCTAAACAGAGAAAAATTATACTCTGTTAACTGAGCACCCTTAGATTAAAAATCCAATGGTGATTAAAATGTCACCGCTTGATAGAATTTTATTCTGTATACGGGAGAATTTCCCCAATCTTATTAAAAACAAAAACAATATCTTCTGTAAAAATACAGAAGTCCTTAGATCAAAGATCCAACGGTGGGTAAAATTCCCCAAATCAATTCTGAGACCAATTAAATCAATTGGGATCTCTCAATGAAAGATTTTCTCAGAATTAAACAAACTTCTCTCCACTATATAAAGAACCCAAGACTTCAAGTCCCGGGAAGAAAAAAAGGAAGGAAGGGAAGAAGAAGAAAAAAAAAGAAAGAGAAAGAGAAAGAGAAAGAAGAGAGAGAACTTCCCAGAGATTTAAAAAAGAATATACAGTGAGTTTTTGAGGAACATGAGAATTTAATTCTCAAAGAAAAGACTTGCTTCCTTGAAACACTAGGTAAAAAGAAAACACATGTCCTTTTCCTCTCTAAGGGTTTAAACCTTCATATAAGAACTCGGTTCTTTCCTTTGGTTGAGATCTGCAGAAGCAAATCTCCCAACAAATTGAGAATTTAATTCTCATCGGGGAGATTTTGCTCTGCAAGATTCGAAACCTAAGGGAAAAGAACTAAGTTATATAAAAAAGAGAGAAGAAGAACGTGAACATATAAGAATTTAATTCCTCTAAAGAAAAAAATAGGGTTTAACCCTATATAAAGAACTTAGTTCTTCCATAAAAAAACAGTGATCCAAGATCTCCAAGGCCAAATTGTTGGTGCTTAGCACTATTTCGAAACCTCACGTGTTTCCCACGTGAGTGCTTCAAACGAACAAGGAAAATAACCAAAACTTCCTCACGTGTTTCCCACGTGATTTGTTTGAGAGGAAAACAAGTCAAAGAAAGAGGAAGCTACAACACTCCAGCATCAATAAAGAAAAAAGGGACACCCACGTGCTTTGCACGAGAACTCTAACCAAATGCTTAGCACTTATAAAAGGGGAGGAGATAAAACCTAAAGTCCAGTGCTCATATTTGGGGTGCTTCACGTGTATCACGTGAGCGCCATAAAACTCTAGTGTTTAACACTAGTCCAGTGCCCATATTTGGGGTGCTTCACGTGTGTCACGTGAGCACCATAAAACTCTAGTGTTTAACACTAATCCAGTGCCCACGTGAAACGCACGTGAGCACTGTATTCCTCAGTGCTTAGCAATGTTGGAGACTCAATCTTAGCCCAAATTGGCTAAGTTTCCTGAGGTTAGACCTATTTGATACTAAAACAACCGAGCCCATATTGCTCATGTTTTCCCCAAGCCGACCTCAGTATCAAAAATGACTAGCGGTCTTCCATTGATGATATCTCAAATGATATTCATTTTATATCTCCTAAGATAATTTTAGTCTCAAACATGACTAACATTTCTTAGGTCTACAACAGCCCCTTTTCCCCTCAAATACGGTATTTGGTTTAAGGGTATATCTCTCCACACCTCTGATATATGTCTTTGTAATTCTTCAACGTCTTCAGAGAGGTGGTGGATCCCGACAACCAACAACTCTTTGGTGCACTTTCAAATTGACGTGCACACCTCAAATCAGTCCGCACCCCAAAATTGGGTACATTCTATATCACCATTGTTCACCCCGTCACGTAAAAAATACACGTGCGCGCAAGATGAAAAAAGGACCAAGAAGTCCCTAAACTAATATTCGCCTCCAAAATGGCGATAGCGGACCGAAACGTCCTTAAACTAATATTCACCTCCAAAATGGCGATAATGGACCGAATCGTTCTTAAACTAAAATAATAGAGCCCAAACGCTCTTTTGTTGGATCCTAAATAAAATTGATCCTGAAATCTCGTTAAGTGGATCTTAGTCTCAAATTGGACTAATATATCCGTAACAAAAACAAATCGAGCCCCAAATACTCACATACATTTAAGTTGATCTTAATCTCAAAATAGATTAACGGACGTTAAATAAAAACCCTAAATCTAAGATATACGGATTTGGACTAACCACGCCCTACGGGCGACAACATAAATCAGTCTTTGTATACAATCCACGAGCAACTAAAACAAACAAAAAACACACACGACATGAAGTGAACTTCCGGAGCAGGAGAAAGTGGTTATCACGATACAGTAACGTAATTAATTGCAGGGACTTGCACCTGCAGGGAAGAGTATCCCCACAATAAAAAAACCCCTCGCAAAACATGGGGAAATCTGACGAAGTCATGCTACAACGGCCGCATACATCCAAACCTCTGATATACAGTTCCATAAATCAACTTGGTATCTTCGGAGAGGTGGACGGATAAATCCAAATAACATCTGCCCCCAAATTCAGGCAGGACGATCCATCCCGGTTCGTCCCTGTTTTCGGCGGCGAACAGATTCTGGCACGCCCAGTGGGACCTTTTCCTCTTTCCACTCCATACTTCGTATGTCATGTTCGCGAACAAAATCGCGGTTCACTATAGTTTCCCTTGGATTCGAGGTACTAAGATTTGGTGCCTTGTTCCTATGCAGAAAGAAGAAGTGAACATCAATGGCTTCTAGCTGCACAAACTACAATAGAAACTCTCGCTCCGCCCCAACTGTAGGAGTGACATACGGTCCCAATGCGGCCTCCATCTTTTCAATACCGGTGAGGCAGGTGACTCAAGCCACCACTGGATTGTTCTTCGGGACTATGCTCCCGCCAGCAAGCTTCAGCACCCCAGTGCCACCATAGGAAGCTCCCAAGAAGTCGGTCTTCGATCGACTTGCAACCACCATGGCCCCTATCCACGGGTCGTCCAAGTCTACCAACTCAGTCTTCAACAGGATGAGCTGAAGCTCAAGTGGGCCGCAAAGAGGCTCGCGATACCTAAAGGGGCTATCCCAAAACGGATAGTCCTCCTAACTCCTCCGGCAGGTGAAGTCATCAAAAGTGCTTCCCCTACCAGAAGGCCAGCCTTCGAAAGATTGGTCATTCCCTCTCAAAGTACGCCAGTCTTCGACAGGCTGACACCAGCAGCAGTCCCTCACCAAAGCAAGGGGCACAATGGAGCCGCTTCCACAACTGAGGTGGTCCCATCTGCAAGGCATGCTCGACGTTGCCATTAGCGCCCAGTGAGAAGAGCCGGGGGCAACTCCCCTTGCGGATTCACTTCGCCGGCTCCAATGATGGAAGTTGACGCTGCAGTTCCAACCGGGAACTGCTTTTATCTGCTTAGGAGGGTGCGCAAGAACTCTCCAACCGCTGTGCTGAAGAAATCTCCCCCATCTGCTAAAAACACGATGCAGGAAAAGCCGGAGCAGCCCCCTCAGCGGCTCTCTTGCCAAATTCACAGGGTCTGACGGAAAGTCCAAGATTCTATAATTGACAAAGACTATTCTCGCCGACTGAAGAAAATGAAGGTTCGGCAGGAGAAAGTCTATCCCTCCGTTATACAGCGAGGGATTTCTTCTACACAGGCGCCTATTACAACGGCTCCTTCAATTTCAACCTCTCACAAAAGGACGAGGCTGGAGAAAATCCCACCACCGGCGGCAAATTCCAAAGGTGATGGACCCAAACGCCCCAAGTCTGGGGGAATGATCGTGCACATGGTTTACATGGCTTCCGGAAAGGAGGAAAGTCGTGCTTCCGTAGGTCATCGGCCGCAAACTCGGTCATTGACAAAAGCTCGGGAGCAACAACAAAAGCTCCAGGAAATGCTGATCAAAATGTCAGCACTCACCAGACAGAAAGAAAGTTCAGAGTCAGCATCTGAACAACGTCAAGAGCAGGAGACCGATACAGAGTTCCTGCGAAGGGTGCTTGAAAGGAAGGATAAGGAGGCCTTGGAACAAGCTGCTAACATAAAGCAGATGACACTTCTTGTCACGACCCGAAAGAGCACGTGACTGGCCCTCGAACCATATGAAATCTATAGGACTCCATCTGATCCAAGTAAGCCAAAGCCCAGAAATCTAAAACCATTTTAAGAGTAAGTGAAGAAAACTGGTTTAAAGAAGTGAAGGAAAATATGTTTGAAGTCGAGGTTTTTAAATAACTAAGCCAAAGGTGCATTTTTAAAAGGTAAAGTCTTTTCTAAAAATTTCGGCAGAGTTTCTTTTGTAAATACTGGCCCCGAACGGGATACAACAAGCATAACATATATACAATGATAAAAGGCATCCCCAAGCGGGAGCTAGCTCTTCGTCAATTGACGGTCACAACCACACATGCAATATAATATACAACGCCGAAAGGCGGGGATCGATCCAAAAGAAACACAGTAAGCATGAAAACCGCAATACTACTAAGCGCGACTCTAAGGCCAAATAAAACATCACTAAAGTCTGAGTCTGAAACAAAAAACAAATTTGGTTGATGGAAATTCTAGATACAAAGAATAATATAAATACAATGGTGGTTTTGATGCAAAAGGAACCACCTACCAAATGCAATTCACCCGCAAGGAAGCAATGTGCCAGAAATGCCGCAAAGGAACCTGTACGGCAAAACCTGCAAGAACTGTGGCACAACGGGGGTGAGTTGCCAACTCGTGAATAGAGAATAACTACAAGCAGAAACCGAACGCAAGACATAATCCTAGGTCAAAACGATCAGTACAAAATCCTCAATATAAAACATGCAGCCTATAACAAGGCTAGGGTAAATATCTAACCCGAGTGTAATCTCCTGTGCCTGTGTCAGTGCCTCAGGTAGCAATATAACATAAGAATGAGGTATGAATGCATGAGAACATAATACATGTAAATGAAGAAACTGTTTTCATACTTTAGTGAGATTTCCTTTGTATTTTTAAAATGAGGTATCATAATGAAATCAGCATAAAACAATGCGTAACATCGGCACAAAACGTAATCCAAATATCCCGATATCTCTGTATCCCAATCACAAAATCTAGGGCGCCGTCAGTCCAGACCGGCCCCTACCATCAATCTCAAGACCACGACGGTATCCTCCGGATATCCGACGCGTCAGGTAAAATCACCGGTCGGTAGTGCTCCCCTGCCAGGCTCAACGTCATCACCACATTCATCTTGCCCCGGGGTACCGCACCGGGTCCACCATGTACCCGAAACGGTTCATCCGTCTCCTCGAATCGGGTTTCCAAATCCATCAGCAAACTCATGGTGGACGACTCATACATCATGGGAAAACCGCACTTTTTATTTTAAAAGAGAGAAAATGTTTATCTGTGTTTTTGCGGTTTTCCTCCAAATCCAGAAAATCTCACGGAAATCCAAATCCAAAACCTCAGTAACACGTAAAATAGTGAATATATGCATGAGAATCCATGAATGCGGCATAACAATGAATATCAGTATGCATGAAGTAGCAGGTAATAACTACAATGTCTAAACTATTAGCTAATAGGTTATGTCAAGCAATAGTATTTTCTAAGGTGTACGTGACATGGCAATTACCGATGAAGATGTGTGTGAGCCGGCAAGTAAGTGTACGTGGTACATACGCAACATCGGTAATGGTGCTGGTGTCCTAACAGCATGATATCAATAATGGAGTATGAAACATAATATAAGAATGCGATGCAAAGCGAACCACAAAAAAAGTGGGAGCTGAATCTAGACGCAACTATAACTAATCTGCATTAATCTAATATAAGTCCTACAAATGGTGCCTTTTGAAATATCACGAATCATGGGGTTTTGAAAATAGGGGCTACGGTGTTTTTATGAAAAGATACGCCTTTTGAAATGTCCGTAGATCCCTTGACCTGTCTTTTAAAATACCCACGACCCGCTAGTTTTGAAATAGGTAGGAGTCTAATCTAATCTAACAACTACACTAAACTATACAGCTGAACTAACAAGCTGAGCTACAGGTAAGGAAACCGCCTAACATCTAAGTCGATATATATATAGATATAATAGTCGGTGATTCCGCCTCAATAGTATCGCGTACGATACAGTATATCATATGACATCCTCAAGTCATGAGTGCGGATCTATCATCAATGTAAAGCTCATACGGTAAATCGTCGTACGGCATCCCAATAGCTGGGTACGGGTCAATATCACACTATCTCATCACACTTCAGGTATCACTATCAACATATCATATAATCTGGGGTACTATTCTATGTCTAGTATAAATCGATACCATCAATAAAGTATGCATGCGGGGGTAAACATACATCCCAAGCCCGCAAGAATCACATTTCGTATCCCAAATACGAATCATATCACATCACCGATCTCGCGGCACAAAGCCCAATATCATTGACTCATCTCCAAAGTCATCCAATATCATCAACACAGTGCCAGTATAAGTAATATGCAAGGGTGTGCGTGTAGGTGTAATTCTATTCTAGGGTTCGCGACTATGAACTACACTAGTCACTTCTAACCCTACACTATCCATAATACACCTAACTATCATATATAATAACAACTACGGACTGCGGGGGTGCTATACGCCATCCACCCGACTTCCCCCAGTAGATATAATCTACTCACCTAGCGTCTTCATTTGTGGACGTCGCCACGCGCTTGCTTGTCGTCCCGAAGTCTTCATGGGGTACCTACACATCAAAATATCGTATATGCGCATTAAAACCAAATCAAAGCTAAAACGGCACATGAAATCCAAAATGATACGATAAGAGGCCTATAGGTTAAAACCCATGGCACGCCTTCAAAACCATCAACACATCCTCTATATCGTCGTATAAACGCCAAATAGTCGAGGCAAAACACAATCCACAATTGCAGAATTAAAAATACGGAATACGGAAACATGAATCTAAAACAGCAACTTAGGAAATATGTCCCAGATTTTACCCTAGGTCACTTTATACAAATCTATATATACCAGGGGTCTAACATGAACATGTAGGAGCTACAGAACCAATACGAGCCAAAATGGTGGGACCCAGGCCGCAATTTGCGGCCAATGGGGATAAATTGGCGGCCGGGAAGAAGAAGTGGGAGCTGGGGTCTTGGGGTTAGCTTCCTGGGTGCCTGCACGTGTCACCGTCCAATCAATTTTAATTTAGGGTGTCTCGGGTGATAGCAGATTCAATATACCCTTCACAGATTTCATAAATTCCCCGATATCGGTTTCTAAAATCCGTATTATGGTTTAAGCTTCAGGTTTTGGGTTTCCAATTCATACACTAGGGTGATGGTATAACCTCTACTGACCTCAATTCCATATTACAACCCATAAATCATCACAACCCTAACTAGGTTATCCACAAGTCCACAATATCACACAATATCGATTCGATCTTAATATGAGGGTAAAGGAAATGCATAAACTAAGTTTAAGGTCCAGAAAATACCTCATTTGGCAACTCAAGAATTTTCTTGAGTTGCCCCTAGTGGCCAAAATCCTTGCTTCTTTAGCACCAAGTGTAGATCTAGGGATTGTGCACACATTTAATGAAATGGAGATTGGGTTTTGGGGTTGTTTTAGAGGTGTTTTGGAGCTTGAAGAGGGGAGGGAAAGGAGGTGCAGGAGCAGCAGCAGGAGAAGGGAGAAGAGGGAGGGAAATGAGGGGAGAAATGGTTAAGTCCTTAGTCAATGAAGCCCATACCTCTCTCTCTCACCAACTACCCATTTCTTTATTCTTTTCCTTTTCTTTTTCCTTTTAAAACCCTTCTCACTCAAATAGTAAACCCAAATGAAAAGCATGGCAAGAAAATGCACAAGTGTGAAAAAGTGATATGTGCATGTGTTGCACAAAAAGCTAAAAACCGATTAGCGATTTTTAATCGCGATTAGCACTAAATTAGTGTCAAATTAATCACAAAAACTTTAAAATGTCATAATTCTCTAATTTACCCTATTTTAGAATTTTCCAAAATTTTTCCTCATTTATTTGTATTTAATAATTCCAAAATATTAAAATATTCAATAAAATAATATTAAATTATAAAAATTCCCCAAATTAACATTTTATCTTTTTTGAAATGTTACAATCTACCCCCCTTAAAGAAATTCGGTCCCCGAATTTAAATTTAAACCCCCAATACTAAAACAATTTTTGTAATACTCCAATTTGTCGGGGCTCCGAAGACATCAATACATAGAGAATATCCTATGCGTCTGGTGCGCAAGGAATCAAAATCCATATATGTGTCATACAGGTATACAAAACAACATCTAGGTGCAACGGATGTGCACGAAACATCTGTCATAGGCAACGTGTGTGCCTGACAGCAACCAAATCAGGTGCATGTAACATGCACGAAGAATCCCGATTTAGTGCATCTGGCGTGCACCAAAATCGTATATCAAAACACTAAAGGTGCATGAAAACTCTGCTGGAAGTGTAAATCAAATCACTGTATAAGGTGGGCGTGAATTCACAATCAAAACCTTGAATGTAATAACTATGCGCAAAATATAAATATCCAGTGGGTGCATGAAACAAATATCATGAAACTCGGTCATCAAAACTAAATCATGCAAACAGAACGCCCAAAATACCGAAATCCAAAATGACGGATACGTGATAATCGAATCACAAAATCACAAATCATAGTACCGTCGTCGGTAGTTCCTCCTTCGAGGTCGAGAAGAAGTCGGTGCATCCACTGCTAGCAGCGCAAGATATCTACTTGCCTCTTGCTCACGGTCTGGCGCCCTCTGACTCTGGGTCCTTATCTTCTCTGAGGATTACCTATCTCGCAGTCAATCGGCTCATCGGCCCTGTCAGGTGTGCTAACGGGGACGATTCCGTTCTGGCACTTCTCTGGTCACCTATCGGTCAATCCTCACGACCACTCGTGAGGCAGCCCATCACTGGCGTCGGCCTCTGGCTCTCTGAATGCACGTCACATATCTGATCCTGGGTGCAAACATCATTGCAGCAATGTCCTGGAAGGAATCCTGCTCAAGGTCTCTTCCGATCTTGCCTATGCCGAACTGTACAGAGGCTGGCTCTCCTGCATAATCTCTTCTCACTCGATAGACATCTGTGTCCTCAGCACAATATTTCTCGGAATCTGGTTGCATCCCAATGCCTCTGTAAGCATATTTGACCTCTGGTCTCGACGGGAAGCAATGATAGCTCGTCAGCGTCTCGCCCGAACCTCTGGTTCCACCTGTCTCTATCGTCGTCCATTATGACGTCACGCCATGCATATCTACGCACTGCACTGTTCTCGGCCACGGTCAATCTGAAGTCTCTCACACGGACTTGAAATCGCGTACTCTGTAGCTTCATCATTCTGTAGAAGATGTCAGGCCGAACAGGCCCTCGGGAACACGTCCCAACCATCGGAGGAATACTCAATACTCGTCCGTCCTTGATCGATTCGCAACGCATCTGGGTAAGTTCCTTTATCCGAATCTGGTCAACTACCTCGTCGACAATGCTAACTCTGGCCTGCTGGTTGTGCGCAATATGACCACTCCTGGGTCAGGTCTTCTCGTATAGTATTCCAGAAAGGTCATGTCGAAGTCTCTCTCAAATCTCATCCCTGCCGAATTGCCCAGAAGTCATCATCCCTTGCTGAAGCAAATTCTTGTTCCGGAACGGCTGCATACTTATCGCGCTTCTTTCTGGAAGATATATCCATATACAACGCCTCTGGGTGCGTATCACATCTCTAATGTCAGCGGAGTGGGACGTCATCTCGTCGAAATCTCTTGCGAACTCTTTTCTTCACTCTGCTTCAATGTCGACTGATTCGGACTCGTCTCATCATGGCTGCATGGACTATGCTCCAACGGCTATACTCGTATCTGGAGTCTCCCAAGCAATGCATCCCATCACATGATATCCGAATGATGTCGAAACATTCGATCGACTCGTCAAAACCTTATAATCCCCCAAGAGATCAACATCTTGAGTACAGTTTAATAGTATCGAGTACATGCCTCAGCGTCGGTGGTCCAGCCGTAGAAGGGCAAACCCAAGCCTCACTAATGGCGCCGCGGAACTGCCGTAAACCCTAAGGTTCAAAGGCTTTCACACGGTCATTAAGTCGAGTTAGGGTTTCATTCTTCTAGAGGGTCCATAGAATCACCTGCATGTCTTTCCGTATACTTTAAACTTGGAAAATGGGCTCCTGACATTCGATCGTCTCAATCGACTCTCAACGAATCTGCGTGAAGTCGTCTCTAGCTGGAATCAATCTATCTGATGACCTCGCATCGGTAAACGGACGAACCAAATGTCCTAGTCATTCATCCTCAGGTGACTAGCGACTCGCTATCATCTCTCTAAGTATATGCTCACGCTGCAGCAGCTCCAACCATCTGGGCGATATCTCGTCATTTGCAGCAGCAACTGGCTCATTCACCTGCACGCCGAACAGCGCCTCAATCCTCCAGGAAAGACGACGCATTGGCGGTCATCTCTGAATCGGTCTGCCCTAGATCTGAGTAAGACTCTCCACACTGGAAATCTTCAACTCAACTGGGCCCGCTCCGGTGCATAAATCGGACAAATCACCTTCGTCTCTCAAATCGAGTAGACTAGCTATAATCTGTCTCATATCTGTCTGGAAGCTCCGACAATCTAAGCTCGTAAGCTCCGAAAGCGACATCCCGTCAATCTCAGCAACAGCTGGTCCCTCTGTCTGCACGGTAGGCGACATCATAATCTCTGAGGTATGATGTACATCAACAGTCCTCTCTCAACTGGCAGCTCTAACAATGGCCCGATCATCCGGTGCAAAACCAAGCACTCGCCTCCACTTGAGGTCACAGTCATCAATACTAACTCGAGACGTTCCCATGTCACCAGAAAACACAATGGTCAGCCCTCGTACCAGACGAGCTCGCACTGACCGTAACCCTAGCAGCAGCCCAAACTGCGCTCAAACATGGCGACAGGAACTTCAATCGAGTATCGAAGAGAGCAGATCAATGGCAAGAAAGGAAACAACAGATCCAGAGTGGATACACGATCATAAGAAGGAACAGCATCAATGAAGGTATGATCATGGACTAATAGAATCGGGGATCTCAAATGGATGTATAATCATGGATATAAAGAGAATCACTGATCTCGAAAATATGTACATCCTAAGGTTCCTTAAGCGGAGTGGCGTGTCGTAAGTATGCCGCGGAACATACCAACGGTACGTCACTCTACTTTAGTCACCTATTCCATCAACCAAGGGTCATCCTATACGACGAAAGTTCGGGTCTAATACCCCTTCGACTAAGTCTAAGTTCCGTAAGGTCAAGCCTAAGTTCCGTATATATATAAACGCCCTAGGCTCCACATAGTCAAACTTAGACTCGAACCAAGGTCAACCTAGCGCTCTGATACCAACTTTGTAACGACCCGAAAGAGCACGTGACTGGCCCTCGAACCATATGAAATCTATAGGACTCCATCTGATCCAAGTAAGCCAAAGCCCAGAAATCTAAAACCATTTTAAGAGTAAGTGAAGAAAACTGGTTTAAAGAAGTGAAGGAAAATATGTTTGAAGTCGAGGTTTTTAAATAACTAAGCCGAAGGTGCATTTTTAAAAGGTAAAGTCTTTTCTAAAAATTTCGGCAGAGTTTCTTTTGTAAATACTGGCCCCGAACGGGATACAACAAGCATAACATATATACAATGATAAAAGGCATCCCCAAGCGGGAGCTAGCTCTTCGTCAATTGACGGTCACAACCACACATGCAATATAATATACAACGCCGAAAGGCGGGGATCGATCCAAAAGAAACACAGTAAGCATGAAAACCGCAATACTACTAAGCGCGACTCTAAGGCCAAATAAAACATCACTAAAGTCTGAGTCTGAAACAAAAAACAAATTTGGTTGATGGAAATTCTAGATACAAAGAATAATATAAATACAATGGTGGTTTTGATGCAAAAGGAACCACCTACCAAATGCAATTCACCCGCAAGGAAGCAATGTGCCAGAAATGCCGCAAAGGAACCTGTACGGCAAAACCTGCAAGAACTGTGGCACAACGGGGGTGAGTTGCCAACTCGTGAATAGAGAATAACTACAAGCAGAAACCGAACGCAAGACATAATCCTAGGTCAAAACGATCAGTACAAAATCCTCAATATAAAACATGCAGCCTATAACAAGGCTAGGGTAAATATCTAACCCGAGTGTAATCTCCTGTGTCTGTGTCAGTGCCTCAGGTAGCAATATAACATAAGAATGAGGTATGAATGCATGAGAACATAATACATGTAAATGAAGAAACTGTTTTCATACTTTAGTGAGATTTCCTTTGTATTTTTAAAATGAGGTATCATAATGAAATCAGCATAAAACAGTGCCTAACATCGGCACAAAACGTAATCCAAATATCCCGATATCTCTGTATCCCAATCACAAAATCTAGGGCGCCGTCAGTCCAGACCGGCCCCTACCATCAATCTCAAGACCACGACGGTATCCTCCGGATATCCGACGCGTCAGGTAAAATCACCGGTCGGTAGTGCTCCCCTGCCAGGCTCAACGTCATCACCACATTCATCTTGCCCCGGGGTACCGCACCGGGTCCACCATGTACCCGAAACGGTTCATCCGTCTCCTCGAATCGGGTTTCCAAATCCATCAGCAAACTCATGGTGGACGACTCATACATCATGGGAAAACCGCACTTTTTATTTTAAAAGAGAGAAAATGTTTATCTGTGTTTTTGCGGTTTTCCTCCAAATCCAGAAAATCTCACGGAAATCCAAATCCAAAACCTCAGTAACACGTAAAATAGTGAATATATGCATGAGAATCCATGAATGCGGCATAACAATGAATATCAGTATGCATGAAGTAGCAGGTAATAACTACAATGTCTAAACTATTAGCTAATAGGTTATGTCAAGCAATAGTATTTTCTAAGGTGTACGTGACATGGCAATTACCGATGAAGATGTGTGTGAGCCGGCAAGTAAGTGTACGTGGTACATACGCAACATCGGTAATGGTGCTGGTGTCCTAACAGCATGATATCAATAATGGAGTATGAAACATAATATAAGAATGCGATGCAAAGCGAACCACAAAAAAAGTGGGAGCTGAATCTAGACGCAACTATAACTAATCTGCATTAATCTAATATAAGTCCTACAAATGGTGCCTTTTGAAATATCACGAATCATGGGGTTTTGAAAATAGGGGCTACGGTGTTTTTATGAAAAGATACGCCTTTTGAAATGTCCGTAGATCCCTTGACCTGTCTTTTAAAATACCCACGACCCGCTAGTTTTGAAATAGGTAGGAGTCTAATCTAATCTAACAACTACACTAAACTATACAGCTGAACTAACAAGCTGAGCTACAGGTAAGGAAACCGCCTAACATCTAAGTCGATATATATATAGATATAATAGTCGGTGATTCCGCCTCAATAGTATCGCGTACGATACAGTATATCATATGACATCCTCAAGTCATGAGTGCGGATCTATCATCAATGTAAAGCTCATATGGTAAATCGTCGTACGGCATCCCAATAGCTGAGTATGGGTCAATATCACACTATCTCATCACACTTCAGGTATCACTATCAACATATCATATAATCTGGGGTACTATTCTATGTCTAGTATAAATCGATACCATCAATAAAGTATGCATGCGGGGGTAAACACACATCCCAAGCCCGCAAGAATCACATTTCGTATCCTAAATACGAATCATATCACATCACCGATCTCACGGCACAAAGCCCAATATCATTGACTCATCTCCAAAGTCATCCAATATCATCAACACAGTGCCAGTATAAGTAATATGCAAGGGTGTGCGTGTAGGTGTAATTCTATTCTAGGGTTCGCGACTATGAACTACACTAGTCACTTCTAACCCTACACTATCCATAATACACCTAACTATCATATATAATAACAACTACGGACTGCGGGGGTGCTATACGCCATCCACCCGACTTCCCCCAGACGATATAATCTACTCACCTAGCGTCTTCATTTGTGGACGTCGCCACGCGCTTGCTTGTCGTCCCGAAGTCTTCATGGGGTACCTACACATCAAAATATCGTATATGCGTATTAAAACCAAATCAAAGCTAAAACGGCACATGAAATCCAAAATGATACGATAAGAGGCCTATAGGTTAAAATCCATGGCACGCCTTCAAAACCATCAACACATCCTCTATATCGTCGTATAAACGCCAAATAGTCGAGGCAAAACACAATCCACAATTGCAGAATTAAAAATACGGAATACGGAAACATGAATCTAAAACAGCAACTTAGGAAATATGTCCCAGATTTTACCCTAGGTCACTTTATACAAATCTATATATACCAGGGGTCTAACATGAACATGTAGGAGCTACAGAACCAATACGAGCCAAAATGGTGGGACCCAGGCCGCAATTTGCGGCCAATGGGGATAAATTGGCGGCCGGGAAGAAGGAGTGGGAGCTGGGGTCTTGGGGTTAGCTTCCTAGGTGCCTGCACGTGTCACTGTCCAATCAATTTTAATTTAGGGTGTCTCGGGTGATAGCAGATTCAATATACCCTTCACAGATTTCATAAATTCCCCGATATCGGTTTCTAAAATCCGTATTATGGTTTAAGCTTCAGGTTTTGGGTTTCCAATTCATACACTAGGGTGATGGTATAACCTCTACTGACCTCAATTCCATATTACAACCCATAAATCATCACAACCCTAACTAGGTTATCCACAAGTCCACAATATCACACAATATCGATTCGATCTTAATATGAGGGTAAAGGAAATGCATAAACTAAGTTTAAGGTCCAGAAAATACCTCATTTGGCAACTCAAGAATTTTCTTGAGTTGCCCTTAGTGGCCAAAATCCTTGCTTCTTTAGCACCAAGTGTAGATCTAGGGATTGTGCACACATTTAATGAAATGGAGATTGGGTTTTGGAGTTGTTTTAGAGGTGTTTTGGAGCTTGAAGAGGGGAGGGAAATAAGGTGCAGGAGCAGCAGCAGGAGAAGGGAGAAGAGGGAGGGAAATGAGGGGAGAAATGGTTAAGTCCTTAGTCAATGAAGCCCATACCTCTCTCTCTCACCAACTACCCATTTCTTTATTCTTTTCCTTTTCTTTTTCCTTTTAAAACCCTTCTCACTCAAATAGTAAACCCAAATGAAAAGCATGGCAAGAAAATGCACAAGTGTGAAAAAGTGATATGTGCATGTGTTGCACAAAAAGCTAAAAACCGATTAGCGATTTTTAATCGCGATTAGCACTAAATTAGTGTCAAATTAATCACAAAAACTTTAAAATGTCATAATTCTCTAATTTACCCTATTTTAGAATTTTCCAAAATTTTTCCCCATTTATTTGTATTTAATAATTCCAAAATATTAAAATATTCAATAAAATAATATTAAATTATAAAAATTCCCAAAATTAACATTTTATCTTTTTTGAAATGTTACACTTCTGTTCCAGGGCATGGTTAGAATGATGATCCGGCCAGAACCTCCAGCCGAAGATCCACCGATAATCGTCGAGGATGACTGAGGGGAAACATCGAGACCTCTTCCGGTTTTATCAGTGGCCAAGGAGGAAACAATCTCCAAGGCTACTCTTGATGATTATATAGCTCAACAAATACGAGCTCATCAAGCGAATGAAGCGGCCAGCCAAACCGTCAGAACTGGGCAACCGTATCCAGGCTGGTATGACCAAATCAAGTACCCGTCGGGATTTACGATTCCTACATTCCATTTATACAAGGGGACAGGCAATACACATCAGCAAGTCGCTCAGTTTAGACCTTTATGCGGCAATACTGGAGGCGATGACAAACTGTTGCTTCGCCAGTTCATTGGCAGCCTGTCAGAGACGACCTTTGAATGGTACTCGGAGCTCCCAAATGACTCCGTCAAAACATTCACAGAGATGGAACTTCTGTTCACACAGCGGTTCGCCAGCGCAAGCGAGCGCACCCCGATCACGGCATTAATCAATGCCAGGGTGAAGTCAGGAGAAACCTGGGTCCAATACGCGATCCGGTGGTGGAACCTATGGTCGAAGTGCGAATAACGCATCGAAGAATCTCCTGCTGTGGGGATGTTCATTAGGACTCTAGATCCTCAAACGACGATGTCCCAGTTCATGACGTTCTTCAAACCGACCACCTTTTAGGCAATGATTGACAAACTGACCCAAATGGACCAGATGGGCCATGGGCCTTCCTCCTCAAAAATGGACCCTCGAAATGCCAAGGGTAAGGGGAAAGCGTCCTTCATTGCCAACACTCAACAGCAACCGAGTGACTCGAAGCCGGTTGCTCGCCAAAATAACATGCGTCTGTGCTTATCCCTGGAAGAAAGGCTAGGGCGCGCTTACTCGTTTCCCCGTGACAAGACGAGGAGACTGTTCGAGCTGGCAGTGCTCAAAAAACTTATCACATTGCCAGACCCACGACGTCCACCACAACCAGGCGATGTCAACAACCCCGACTACTGCTCTTATCACAGAATGGTGAGCTACCTAATTGAGGATTGCTACATCTTCAAGAACTGGGTTGAGAATCAGTATAAACGGTGGAAGTTCACGCTTTCTGAGAACTGGAAGGTGAACCCGCCACAGAAGCATGTTCCTAAAAAGGTGGATACACCGGAGGCATCATGCTCGCTCGTGGAAGAAGCTCCATGGGAAGTCATCCTTTCAGCTAAAACTAAAAGAAAGCTGAAGGATCTCCAGGAATGTCCGACAATCAGGTGGAAGAGCCTGCTTGAACCGAAAATTATCGAAGGGATGCTAAAACCGCGTCCCGTACCGAAAACTGTCGACAAAGGACAAGATCCCTAAGTCGAACCTTCAAAGTCTTCAAAGAAAAAGAAGAAGACCAAAAAACATGTGCAACCTGCCGAGTATGACGACAAACGTACATACTTATAGAGGTACATTAACACGTTGGAAGAGTACAATTAGAAGGCGCGGACACCGGTCACCCTCGAAGAGTTCATCAAGCATATTCTTGAGAACGAAGAGAGTGACAACGATGAGGAATACCTCATCAGAAGAAACCAAAGACTATGTAGCAAGTTTCCAAATGATCTCCCATTCGTCGTCAAATGGCGAAGAAGCTCCCTCGGCGTCAGAAAACAACGCAAAGGAACTGGGGGCATGATCGGCGCCAAAATCTCCAAAACTGTCAGAAAACCCAATCGATAAGTTGTTAAATAATGCCTTTCAGAAAAGCAAAGTTGACCGAGAACGCGAAACAGCCATATACGAAAAGGCTAAGTGTCGGCGTCAGGATGAAGAAGCTGTAGTAAGGATGATTCGTAAAGTAATCCAACCAAGCCAAGGCACACCTGCCACAAACAAGAGCAGGATCAAAGCAGAGAAGCGGTTCGCCAAAGCCCTGTCAATGGGAATGAAGCCGCCCCCTCTCGTGGAAAACACTCCCGGGGTCACACCCCGCTTTCCAGTATACGGGTAAGAATACGTGTCGAGGCCCGCTACGTATTTACTCAGAAATAAACACGCTAAGCATAACTAAGCATTATAATGTAAATATACACAAGAAGATATGAAGTGTAAATGAACAACAACTTTTATTTATTAAACATTTCTTTACAAGTACAACTAAAAATGTAAATACAGGAATGAAAAGCAATGACTAAACAATAGCATGGACTGAAAAGAAAATATATTCAAATATCTAGAGTTCTAGGTCAATGGCGAACTGCTCCAAGTTTTCAGTACTGGGCTCGACCTCCAAAGAGTCCGATCCACCTGACAACATTCCAAAGAAAGAAGAGAAGGAATGTCGTCAGCGAATAATCGCTCGGTAAGTCCCAAAGATAGTAAGAATAGACAGATGAGAATATAACAGGTCTATTGTAATTTTTGTTCTGTTAACGCAGTTGTTTGTAGCTTGGTACATAATATGCCAGTGTATATGAGAGGAGTCCTAATATTCCGGAGACTAAGGTATATGGAGCACAAGAAACCGTTAAGCCACGGAACAACAGCAATGGATATTCAGGTTAGGTGTATTAAAGTGACCGTCTCGTGCCACTTCTAACACATTCTGTACCAGTCTACCCCTTTAAAACCCCGTAATGTATTTTGTATTGATTGTATTGTTTTGTTTTATAAATGGAAGACTTGAAGAAACCATGATATCATGTAAATGGAATGGATATAAATGGATAGTCATGTAATCAGAATATATACATGGTTCGGTTCAGTCGAGTCATGTTGATATAGATTGAATTCTGGTATAAATGGATTCATGTTGTATTGAAGTTGTCTTGCATCATATTCAAGGATAGATTGATTTCATATTAGATTGACACTCTGCCTGAGTCAGACACTTTACAACGAATTGAAGTCCTGAATTAGTTTCGATGTTATTGGTAACTGCTGCACATGGACGACAGGATTTGTGTCTTTTTCCAAAATAATTACCGTTTTGATAACACCGTTTTTAGGTTGTCTACCTTAGATAGGCAAGCACCATATTCTCCGGCTCCCTGAGGCTCAACAGAACTGGTCCTGCTTTAACCTATGTTTACTAGGGTCCTTATTGTAAATTAATATAACTTTAGGGGGTTTTATGAAAAATAGTTTTGATATATTTTCAAAATACACCTCAAGTATTTAATTATTGTCTTTAGGGTTTTCAAAGTTGTAATTTTATAAAATGAAGTTTTCTAGTGAATAGAACCAAGATTTCATTGTATGTAGTATTTTAGTGTAATATTGGAATTGTATTGATTTGTAATGGTAGTTTCATGAAATTTGTGATTCTTTTGATTTAGAAAAACATGGAATATATATATATATAATATATTTAAATTAGGTATTTTGATAATATTCATATATATATATATATTTAATAAAAATAAATTTTATTTATTAAGTAGAAATCTCATTTTTCTTAAAAATTGCATTAAAAATTCCATCGAGATCGGATGCTCCGTGAGGAGGTCTGCATCTTGCTCTACTAGGCCTGAGGATGTGCGATAACCCACACTATCCCGATCGGGGTTCCCCAAAATGGGTTGTAGAGGCGCATTTGCAAAGAATTAAATAATACACTTTTAAAGAAAACGATTTTTGAATGTTTATGGTATTTAAATGTAAACTCGTATTTATCCCACAAACTAATATTCCAAAAGTCATCGTGTTGTGTCAAGAATGTGTGTTGTGAAGAGATATGTCATTACCTCGTGAGTTTTCTAAAGGTAATATGATCAAAATGAATAAGCAATATCGTATGTAAACATGATGGTATTTTACCGTGAAACTGAAATAGAAGTTGCAATACATATTATTTTGAGATAAAACTTGTTCTAATGTGTTTGTTTATGATTGCTAAACAATATAAAAAAGATTGTAAATTTGTTATTAAGATAAATAGTGTTTTTAGTTAAATTAGAAACGGAAGTCGAATTAACTCCGCTTCCGACTAGTTTTGAAAATAGAATTCGTTTTAATAAAAGAAGAAGGGGGAAAGTGGGACTTATAGATTAGAAAGAAAGAGGAGAGGTAGAGGAAGCTTATGGAATCATCGGGGAGTCGTTTCGTCGCCGGATTTGTCTCGAAACGTCGCTGGAACTTGGCCTTAAGCTAACTCCACTTGTACAACTTTTTGGACTTGAAAATTTTAGAGAGTTTTGATACTACATTTCAGAATGAGGAGGGCTAAAGGGTAGGGGGTATTTATAGGATAAATTAAGGTTTAGGGTAATGAAGAATGGAATTAAAATGTGCATTAGGGGAATTATCACTCTCTGAATAATTGCAGAGAAATCAAACAACATGGAGGTAGTGGGGTAGGCCAAGGGGTGCTAGGGAAAATTTTTCAGAACATTTCCTATGGGGGGCCCGGCGGCGCCGACCCCATAGGCAATCTCGCCGGCCATAGTAGGGTGGGTTGGATCTGGATTGAAGACACGTGTCTATGACTGTATGAATACCAATTTCCACATGTTTGTTTTTAGTGTGAGTTTTGATTTTACGTGTAGTGCACGTGCAAACCTTTGAGCTTCTAAAAGTTTAAAAGAAAATCAATTAAAAATAATTTCTGGCTGGGGGGATTTGAACACATGGGCTACGTCACAGCAGTGTAAGGCTTTACCAATGAGCTACGAATTGTTTCTTGTTGTTCAAAAGCATATTAAATTTATAATTTGTGCTCAGGCTTAGGTGCTCCTTTCTGTATTTTTTTTTGAAAAACTTACGTACAGAAAGTTTAGGGTTGTTACATTCTACCCTCCTTATAAAAATTCCGTCCTCGAAATTTATAGAAGGAAAGTGTAATAGATTCAAGAAAAGTTTGGTGATAGAACTATTGATAGTGCATGAAAAATATTGGAAGAACGAAAGAATGCAAAAGTTTTGGAAAAATTGAAAAAGATGTAAGGAAATTACCAGGGTTATCGTGGTCTTAAGTCTTGGCTTCTACGGCTGCTAATATGAAAGCCTGACGCCGGGGTACATTCCTTCTAGTTGGAGACACATTCCTCTGTCCTTGGGGCATGTTTCTCTACCCTCGAGGCATGTTCCTCAGTGCCTGTAGGAATTGGCAATTAGGCTATGTAGGAGGTCCGCGTGGAGGTAGAGCTGGGAGAACAAGACGAGATGCAGGAGCCTGGATAGCTGGCCAATGCGGATAAGTGTTGTGAGTTGGAACTGGGTTGCGTCTATAAGGACATGTTCCAATTCCATGAGTGGATGCGCCACAAACTAAGCACATGCCTTTTGCGCGTCTACAGTCCTTCCACAGGTGTCCATCTCTCTTGCAGTAGAAGCAAAAATCTGGAATTGGCATGTTATTTGTTACTTTCGGTCTCCTGGGTTCATGAGTTGGTATTGAGGAGGCTCCCCCTGCCATCTCGCAGAGGGATTGAAAAGATTATTAAGATGCCAAGGCGTATCCTTCAAACAAACCGTTCGACAAGCCCAGTTCGACAACAAGATCTGGGAAGTTTCTTGGGACTCGGCGAAAGATGCCCAATGGAAGGATGGAGACGACTGGGCATGGATATGTCGGTCAAATAAACGGGAGTAATTCCACAACTGCCGCGCCATAAATAACTCTGGTGGAGAAAGTAATGCTTTTCCAGATAGCTGTGATGTTGAAACGAAGCAAAATCCCGCTATAAAAACCTCTAGTCCGTCGTTCGAAGAGCAAGTTGACAAGCTAATAAGAGAAGCCGGTCAAAAGGTTCGGGATGATCACAACCGCAAAATGGCTATTTACGAAAAGGCCAGGACGCAGCGTCTTAATCAGCGGTCTGCGGAAAGAGAAGATTATGATGCCCTTCACCCTGAGCCCGCTGTACCTTCTCACGATAAGAGAAAAGCCCGAAACAGGGGAAAAAACAAAATGAACAATGACAATGACGTTCGGAAACAGCGAAGCGGATCCAAGAATCCACGTAATCAAGAAAAAGTCTCTGGAATCCGTCTTTTATGAAGAAGATTGGACGGGAACACTCTTTCCCTCAAGACAAAACAAGAAAAATATTCAACCTTATCATGAAGCATCAAATGATGACGCTCCCGGAGCCTCGGTACCCCGAAGAGATAAATGAGGTCCATCACCCGGATTATTGCTCTTATCATCAAGCAATATGACATCCTCTTGAAGACTGCTTCACCTTTAAAGAACGGGTCGAAGACCAATATCAACAAGATATGTTCGCTTTATCTGACAACTGGAGGGGGACCCCACCACAAAAGCATGAGCCAAAGAGAACCTATATCGCGAAGGTAGGAATAGCTCAACACAAAGAATGGAAGTGAACTCGTACTTGCCACATGATAACACTCTCAAATGAGGGAGAGCACGAGAATATGGATGAATTCTTCAAGTGCTTCGCAAATGGACGAGGAGGAGGTGATCTCGAAGTTTCCACCAGCACCAAAAGAGCTGGAAGATGGGATACACACTACGACGGACAACCTGAAGAAAATCGACTTGGGGACAGAAAACGAGCCGAGACCCACATTCATCAGTGAGCTGTTGTCTAAAAAATAGGTGGCCACACTAAAGGACGTGCTTATGCAATATAAAGACTGCTTCGCATGGAACTATTCCGAGATGCCGGGACAAGATCCATAAATAGCGGTGCATAAACTGGCTATATCGCCCGACGTCAAGTCAGTCAAACAAGCGCAAAAAAAATGCGGCTCGAACTCGAGATGAGTATCAACGTCAAAGTCAAGAAACTAATTGGCTCTGGCTTTATACAAGAAGTTCAATATCCTGACTGCATCGCCAACATTGTTCCGGTAAATGGGACGGTGTGCATCTGCGTAGACTTTCGGGATCTCAACAAAGCTTGCCCAAAGGATGACTTCCCAGTACCAGTTACCGAGCTGATAATAGATAACACGTCTACCCATGAGGTCTTCTCCTTCATGGATGGATCTTCGGGGCACAATTAAATAAAAATGCATCCTGAAGACCAAAAGCATACCGCCTTCCGCACTCCGTTGGGCATATTCTGCTACAAGGTAATGTCTTTCGGTCTGAATAACGCTGGTGCTACCTACCAGAGGGCCATGACGAAAATCTTCGATGACCTCATGCATGAGGTTGTTGAATGCTACATTGACGACCTTGTGGTGAAGAGCAAATCTTATGAGGAGCATTGGGAGCATCTAGACATTATGTTCTAACGTCTTCGGAAATATAATCTGAAGATGAATCCTCTAAAATGCGCGTTTGGAGTCTCTTCAGACAAATTCCTAGGATTCATCATACGACACCGAGGTATCGAAATAGACCCATTGAAGATCAAGGAGATTACGGAAATTCCTACGCCGAGGACACTCAAGCAGTTGTGATCCCTTCAAGGAAAACTCACGTATATCCGATGGTTCATAGCCAATCTTTCGGGAAAATGTCGTCCCTACAGTCATCTAATGAAGAAGGGGACCCCATTCGTCTGGGATAAAAAATGCCAGAATGCACTAGACGAGATTAAGCAGTACCTGCAAAATACACCAGTACTGACCGTCCCGGTTAGAGGAAGGCCCCTCATCCTATACACAACGACCCTTAAAGGTTCTCTGGGTGTGCTATGGGCACAAGAGAATGATAAGGGAAAGGAGAGAGCTCTGTACTATTTGAGTCTAGTTCTGCTGGGGGCAGAAAATAACTACTCCCACATAGAAAAGCATTGTCTAGCGCCGATCTTTGCGATAACGAAGCTCAGACACTATGCCTTGGCGCATGAGGTCCTTCTCATATCAAAGGTGGATCCTCTCAAATATCTGATGTCAAGGGCCATACTAACAGAAAGTCTTGCCAAATGGGCCCTCCTCCTGATGAAATTCTCGATAACATATCGACCTTTCAAAACAGTGAAGGGCCAGGCCTTCGCCGAGCATCCAATACACGCCGACTCCCCCTTAAATTGTGAGTTACCGGATGAACATGTGTTCGACGCAAAGGAAGAAGAAAATAATGCCCGATGGGAACTCTACTTTGATGGAGTATCTTCCATGAAAAGGCGGAAGAATAATACCCCCATAATCAAAGCTGAGGTGGGTCTCATCTTCGTGACTCCGCAAGGAGGGATACTGCGTTACACCTTTTTCCTGATGGAGCTGAGGACTAACAACGAAACTGAATATAAAGCTTTGATAATAGGTCTCGAGATCGCTGTTAACATAGGAATTCAAGACCTCCTCATATATGGAGACTCCCAGCTCGTTGTCAGCTAAGTAAATGGAGGCTATCAGACATGCAAGCCAGAACTGATCAGGTATGGTGAAAGAGTGTAGCACAAAAACTATTGATACAAATCCCCTCCTACATCTTGGAGAGTATACCGCGTGCGGAAAACATCAAAGTGGATGCATTGGCTAGATTAGCTAAAGAATTGGCTGACGAAGACATCAATGGCGTAAAGATTATCGTGCAAAGACGTCGGGTTCTATCGTCAGCAGGGATACCTTCGGAGGATTTAACAGAGTCATCTGAAGAAAAGGAAATGACCAAACAAGCAGTCCTCTAGATAGAAGACGAAGAAAAGATCAAGGATTGTAGGGAAGTCTTCATAGACTACTTCAAATCCCATCGAACTCCCGAAAACGCGTCGTTAAGACACCAGCTCATGAATCGGGCTCTGTCTTTCGCTTTCGTCAATTATACTCTATAAAAGAGATCACTTAACGGTTTGTGGCTAAGGTGCTTAGGGCCAAAAGAAGCAAAGAGAGTTGTCCAAGAAACTCACGACGGACTCTGCGGTTCTCATCAAGCCGGGCCAAAGATGAAGCTGAAGATCAAAAGAATGGGTTACTATTGGCCCACAATGGTTCAGAACTACCTCGAATATGCGAAGCGGTGTCACTTGTGCCAGATTCACGGGGACTTCATCCACCAACATCCAAATCGGCTACACCCAAAGGTAGGAAGCTGGCCATTCGAAATGCGGAGAACCAACATAATTAGCCTCATCGAACCAGCATCATCCAAAGGACATCGGTTCATACTAGCAACGACCGATTACTTTCTTAAGTGGGCGGAAGCAATACCACTAAGGGAAGTGAAGACGGAGAATATTCTCCATTTCTTCATGACACATGTCATCTACCGGTTCGGCACTCCGCGACGGATAATCTCGGATAATGGACTATCCTACAGGAGCCATAAAATCAGCCGCTTCATAGAACAACATAAAATAGACTGGAGATATTCTTCCGTTTATAATCCCGAGCTAACGGTGTAGCTGAAGCTTTCAACAAGACCTTGATAAAGATTATAAAGAAAATGGTGTCGGGGAACAAAAAAGACTGGCATGAAAGGCTACACGAATCTCTCTGGACATACCGGATGACATTCAAAATGGCCACGAATTCGACCCCATATGCGTTAGTATTCGGCACGGAAGCAGTACATCCCCTAAAAATAGAACTCCCTTCTCTATGAGTAGCGGTTCGATACGAATTAATAAATGAAGAAAACGCTCTTCTCTGGCTTAAGGAGCTCTACGCCCTCGACGAAACTCGCCTTATAGTACAGCAGAACCTGGAGGCTTATAAGGCAAAGATGACGCGGTTATATGAAAAAATGATCAGGCCGAGAACATTCCGCCAAGGTGAACTCGTGTCGGTCGTCAAAAGACCTATGATCCCTAATCGTGGGAAACAGGAGAAATTCAAGCCGAACTATGAGGGCCCGTATATAATAGACAAGGTCTACCAGGGTGGGGCCTACCTGCTCATGGATATGCATGGCGAAAGATCCTTCCGGCCAATAAATGATCGATTCCTCAAAAGATACTACGCCTAACGTGTTACGATTCAGGTCAATAATAAATGACGACGCTTGTGTCCGCTCGCTATCTTCCTGGGTTAGAACCCTGAAAGTAGTATCCAGAAGATCTGTTGCCTCGAAAATGGTAACAGTGGACCACTACGTCCTTAAACTGGCCATGGACCGAGATGTCCCTAAACTAACAATGGACCGAGATGTCCTTAAACTAAAACTTCGGACCGAGATGTCCTTAAACTAAAAATTTGACTCAAACATGGCGACATTGGACCGAGGAGTCCTTAAACTAGAAATTATCTGCCTCAAACATGGCAATAATGGACCGAGATGTCCCTAAACTAGCACGTCGTCTCTAAAACGACAATCTTCACCCTTGAGATCTACATTGCAATCGAAGCTACAATGGCGAAGACTGCAACTCAAGTCCCACTGGCTACACTGCTACTCCAGCGGTGAAGTCACCCCTAAATCCCATTGTCAAACAGATGGGCCACAAAAAGGTATGTCCACAAGCAAAATGGGCACGGATGAAAACCCGAAAGGGCGCCGTGAAACAGCAGGGCTACCGGCGAGTTTGTGAAAACCCAGAAGGGTGCGATCTCGTTAAAAAAACGGTATGTACACAAGCAAAATAGGCACGGATGAAATCCCGAAGGGGCGCCGTAAGTAAAAACAGCAGGGCTACCGGCGAGTTTGTGAAAACCCGGAAGGGCGAAATCTCGTAAAATTTTCACTTACGAGATCCTCTCGACTCGTAAGGTGAACTCCCCATAGGAGACCCTCACGGCTCATAAGATTCAAAAGCCTTAAGCTATAGGAATCCAAACATGTTCTTAAGCCATTACATTCCCCAAGCTGCCCTACAAGCGGTCCAATATTGACCCTTGTATACAATCTACGGACATGAATAAATACTCCCTTACCAAGTTCTACCAATGGCGAGAAATATCTCATATAGTGAATGGCACTTGTAAGTCCTCTCGACTTATAAGGAGAAAACACTCTTGTAAGATCCTTACGACTTGCAAGGGAAAATACAACTTAGGAGTCCTCATGACTTCTAAGGAGAACCTACACCTACGAGATCCTATCGACCCGTAGGAAGAAATACCTTTATGAGATTCTTACGGCTCATAAAATCAAAAGCCTTAGTCGACAAGATCCTAACCCTGTTTGCTAAGCCATCTTTGTTCAAATCGACAAAGACAAATGATGATTCGCTTCTGGCAACATTCCAGTGGTAGCGATGCTGATGCTTAAACAGGTGTCAAACTTCAAGTCTCTCAAAGAAAATGATGATTCGCTCCTGGCAATATTCCAGTTGCAGCGATACTGATGCCAAAATTGGTATCAGGACCCAAGTCCCCAACTCGCAATAAAAATCAACGAGCAAAAAATATGCATACGAAACAGCCAAAATGTTTGGGCAACTCGCAATAGAAAGCAGCGAGTAAAAATATAAAAAAATAGCCGAAATGATTGGACACCGCGAAAAATAGTTGAAATGATCGGGCAATTGCGACTTTCACGATATGAAAAGCTTAAAAGATAGAGCATCGCAGCAATGAAAATAAAATAGAATAAAAAATAAAAAAAATAAAAAATTCCTCTGCCCTACAGGTGGGTCTACACTGACCCCTGTATACAATTCATGGGCACAAATGAAAAAGGGAACCGGGTTTTCTCACCACGCTCCGTCAAAGGGAGAGCCAGATCTTGATGGCAACATCTACACCCTAGAGATCAGCCTGACGTTTGTTCATATCATAATTTTGCATTATTATATTCCCCATTCTTATTCATTTTAGAAATAAATAGGTGCTTTTGATCCATGTCTGCTACATAGTTGCAGGTTACAGGTTCTCGGAACAAAACAGTGAAAATGATGAAAAGACGATACAAAAGTGAGACTACGACCAACAAATAGAAGAATCATGATCATGCCTACAGTTTGAGGGACAAATGAAGATCAATGAACAATTTCACAAAGTACAAAGGCAGCGCAAAGATTCAGGACTTCAACACGAAGCGAACGGTAAAAGTCCACCACATTCTACACCGTGGAAATCTGGAAGAAATTAGAAGACATTCTGAAGAACCAAGTGAAGAAAAATCAAGGAAAATGCAACAGAAAATAGCCCAGAAGAATACAGCCCAAGACCCCACCATATGGCCGCGGATCCGCGGCCAAACAGAGCTTTTGGCCGCGGTTCCGCGGCCATGGTAAGCACGTGTCGATGCAATTTTTGACGGCGGCGGCGGTGCATTGACTAGGCTTCCTAGGGTAATATTGTAAATGTAGATAGGGATCAGAATGTAACATAGGGTTTTTATAATCTATAAATAGGAACCCTACAGCTCTTTTTGGAGCATGCCTCTTCTTATGCCTCATTTTATTTATCAAATTCAGAACTTCAAATCCTGTAATGTATGAAGAGTGCATCAAATAAAAATAAAGTAAGTTTTCTTTTCTTGCCTTAGTTTAATTTTCCTTTCTGCCCTAGTATAACTTTCATTTATCTGCCCTAGTTTAGATTTTATTTATCTGCCGTAGATTAGATAATTAGGTTATTAAAAACAATCATAAAAAAATGAAATCTTTTAATTCCCTAATGAGTGAGTAGTTCCTCACTTGTTAGGGTTAGGTTTTGGGAAGATTTGAGAGATAAAAATCTCTCACCCCTTTCTTGCCCGTTATACATTTTAAATAGGACTCTATGCATACATACACACAATGCTCACTACGGCACCCTATCCCACGAGGTAGCGGTGATACCGTAGTTAAAGACCGGTTGTGTATGTTTTCCATGGAGGTTAAGGTAAGAGTTAAGAAAGGACGGACAAGGACCTAGAGGAAGAAACCTAGTTTCTTCCCGATCGTGCTAATCCCCTTTGTTAATTATTACCATAACACCTAAATAGATCTTAATTAGGGCATAGAAAGCGGTGATGAAAATATTGAATTTCCAAACTTAACCTAAACCTAATCCTAGCAAGATTTTAATCCTAATCAAACTCATTTCAGTTGTTAGTGATAATCAATCCTACCACAATTGAAATTAACTCGTTAGAGCAAATAGAAAATACACAAAATCCCTGTGGACCGACCCGTACTCACCGGCTAGCTACCAAGCGACGCCGTTCTTGAAGGCGGTAAATATTCTTTTATCTAAAAAGCACGTAAGCAAAAATCTCTTTCAATCAAATGGCGTCGTTGCCGGGGATGGCGTAGTTATTTTCTTTTTGCAATTTCGGGTTAATATAAAAATTAAAAAAATCATAAAAACTGAAAAATTAAAAAAATATATATATAAAAATTTATCATCTTGTTATTTTTTGAAGGGTATTCTTTTGAATTGTGCAGGATCAAAGAACAGATTCTGATCTGGAAAAATCCAAAGAGCAAAACAGCAAACAACAGATTTGAACAAGCAGAGGATAATCGGAACAGAAAACAGAAAAGATTTGGGGATCTGAACCAATGATTTGACCGTGGAACCGCGGTCAAAGGCAGGGTCTAGCGGCGGAAACGCGACGCCTTGGTGATGTCAGCAAGCCAAAATCCCTCTGTGAGCTCTCTTTTCTTCTTCTGAATCCTCTGATATCCTCTGAAAAATTTTCCTGTAGGGTTCTTTGTGCAAAAAACTTCTCTCCCTTCTCCAATAACTTGATCTTGTGCAGGATTCTTTGCGCCGCAATAAAAAAAAATTTCAAGTGATTTGTGTGTTTTACTGCTTTGCATCTTTTAAAACTGACTTTAAGGGGCTTTTACACCAATCCAGATTGGGTGGGGATTTCCTTACCCTTTCTAGGACCCCAAAAATCACAAAAAGCATATTGCATTGACCATCGATTTAATTAAAAAAGATTAGACTCAGCCTATAAGGACTTCGTGCTCAATAGGACAAAGGAATAATTGTAGGCATCGATCGTTTATCTAAACCAGACTTTGTGGTGCTTAGGCTAGACAAGTGGGGAAAGGTAACTTTAAAAGTCCCGTCTCACGGTGATTCGTGAGCGGATCCCTCCTTTCCTTACCTTGTGCTTACCTGGCCACAATTGGCGGTGAAGAGGCGATTTGAGGTCCTCACAACTTGCCCTTTGGAACAGTTAGGAGCAATCTAGTTGACCGAGGTGACCCTAGATCTAGGCGTGATTGTACATATTGTGATTGATTGAATGTGTGTCTAAGCTTTTTATTGAAAATCTTTTTGCAAAAAGCTCCTTATAAAAAAAACACAAAACGGAATTTTTTTTACAAAGACTTGCCAATTTTGTCGCTAGAAATCCATTGCACCCCACTTGCACCCACATTCTTTTTCTTCTCTTTCTTACATCATGGGTACCCCACCTCATAAAACTCTTGCCGAACTTTGGTACCCTCATCCAAACATTTCTTCCTACGCGAATTATTTTGGTCGAATTACGGACGACCCCTCCATGCCCAAAATTTCTTTGAAAGATCGAATAAAAGCGTCTAGGAGAAACAGTTCGACTCCGCAATCCACTTTGTATCAACCATTTCAACCTTCACCACCTTCTTACGTTGATACTACTTTTTCGAGTTCTGTTGTAACTCCGAAACCCATGTCTATTGCTGAACATATTGAACAATCTCGTAACCGATCTTTCATTCCTTTCAACACTTCCAGTTCTTGGGATCAACAAGTCCATTCACCTTTTTATCGAAATGTTGATCCTACTTTTGTCTAACCATTCAATTCCTACCAGTCCTACCCGACTTTCGCACCTTCCCTAGACATTGCTTCTACATAACCATTTGGGAGTTTCCAGAATCCAAACAATTTTGAATCTTTTACTGAAACCCCTTCACAACCCATGTCTAGTCTGGAACAGTCGTTGGAAGCTTATATTGTAGCAACAAACCAACAGATGAGGAATTTGGATGCGTCCATTGCCGCCCTTAATTCATCAAGACAACCTAATGAACCGCTAGCTAGTTTCCAACTAGCTCCAAAAATTCCAATGTATGATGAGGCGGTTGGACAGATTGAGAATTTGAGTGGAGAGAGTGAGTTGTGCACCATTCCAAATCAAACCTACCCATCACCAATTGAATCCCACAACTCCGGTTTTGAATATCTATCAAGTGTCCCAAATGATTCACCAGTTGAAAATAAAACGTTTAATGAGTTGTGTAACTTTGTAGTGCTTGATTTGCCAGATTGTGAAGGGTCCCTTTCGAGTGAAACCATCACCAATCCTTTCGACCTCTACACCTCCAATCTAGAACCTGAATTGATAAATATCCATGCTTTTGATGAGGTGTCCGAAAAAATTGATTTTCACTTGATTGAGGATATTGACGCAGGGAATACTTTGGATGATGAACCCGCAGATTTGATTAAATTTTTCTCTCCAATTCATCATCCTGAGTTATTAAATGTATCTCCCGAACTTCATATGCGTCTTGATTTTGATGATAACTGCATGGATGAGATAACTTTTGAGGAGAATTATGAGGATAGTATTGAGGATGAACCAGTTTTTTTTGATGAGTCGGATTTTCCAATTCATCCTCCTGAACCTTTAACTGTTGTACTTTCTAAATCACCCCCTTTATCCTTTCCATCATTCCGACCATGCAAGAGATCACGCAGGACGACTGTGAGCTTAAAAAATTTCTGTTCGATCACAGCAGTTTTGACGCCACTAGTGCGTTCCTCCTTGAATCTGACACAGTTCTCACAACAGACAACGATTACGAGTGTTTCACTTTTTCAGACGATTTTGAAGACTCACCGCCCGTGTTTGAGTCCTTTGAATTTTCAGATGAGTTAGTTGAACCATCAGACTCGGTTGCTTACAGTCATTTCGAACCATTGATGGAATCCTTCGAGTTCAAGACAGTTTTACCAATTTCACTTTCAATTGTTTCACCTCTGAAACTCGAACTCAAGCTGTTGCCGTCTCACCTTTCATACGCTTACTTAGGTGAGAATGAGACCCTTCCTAAATCACTCCCCTTCGTCCTTTCCATCGTTTTGACCGCGCAAGAATCCGTCACGCTTCCATTTTCAATGGATGGTTTACCAAGTTCAACGTACCCATGTTTTCTCACGAATCTTGAGTGATTTGACCCCATTTCTCGACGGGTTGATAGATTAGCACAATCTCTTTTAACACATCGGTCATCACAATTTGTGCTAATTTATTCTCAATTTACACCCTCAAGTTCGTACTACACTTCTTTCTCTCTTCCGCCATTCTTCTCCTAAGATACCGAGACCATATTCCATCTTTCTTCACATACGGTCTCGTGTGTTTCTCATTTCTTTTCTCTACACTCTATTCTTTCACCACCCACACCATTATAACGATAAATTTTTTGAATGGTCGGTGCTAACCTTTGGCCTGTGTAAGACCTTGTATAGCTTGATACTGTGTTTTTCTCCTCCCTAACTCTGAACTTTAATGCTTCAACAGTGGAAACACTATTTCACTTAAGTTTGAGGGGACCTTTTTGCATATATATTTTGTTTTTCTTTTAACTATAAAAAAATATAAATAAATAAACAGGGGAGTGCCGACAATTTTGACCATCCTCGTGTAGCCTGACAGTGAGGACACTGTCAAGTTTAAGTTTGGGGGTGTGCTCGGTAAGCTTTCTTCCTTCGCATTCATATGTATATTTTTGCATTTGCATACTTATTTTAAAATCAAATAAAAACTGAAAATTTTTAAAAAATTATAAAAATTGAAAAATTCAAATTTGGCCATAATTGACTTAAGTTTAACAAGACGGTTAACTATCTAGGAAAAACTAGATCCAAAACTTAGTAAATTAAAAACCCTAAAAATAACCTTTCTTAAAATTTAACGGTAGAAAAATATATGTCTTTGTAGTTTACTTAGAAATAGGCAAATTTTGAGTTCACTTCTTGGACTAAGTTAAAATAAAGGAAGAGTATTAATATTTTTATTAAAGTATAAATCTGAAAAATAATTCCTAAGCTTAAGTCTAAATTCTGAAAATATATACCCTACAAATTGCACAAACACGAACCTTGAAACTTGGAATAGTAGAAGAGACCTTGAAATGCTCTTGTCTAAAGTACTTAGTATGAAGGAAAATAAAATAAAAATACAAGTGTGACTAAAGAGATAAAAAAATGAACACTGGTTTTTGTAATTACTTAAGGCTGCATAAATAGAAAAAAATATTTAGCAAGGGTGCTTTATCACCTAGTGCCTTAGACCAACTGGTTTGGGAGTCACTGCTAAAGCCTTAGGTGTTACAAGACTAGGAATTACGCCTTAATGTGCAAACACGTTTTGTAATCGGTCGTTAGTAATTCAAGAAGTATTAACGGTCGCATGAAGGATGTGTGAGCAATTTCATCTAAAAAATTCACCAACTAAAAGTACTTTAGACGATGGACAAGAGTATAAGAGCTTGAATTGAATTTCCAAGTGTAGGGGTGATACATACACACACGTAGGGGTATGTGATTGGGGTTTAGATGAGAGATATGAATGAAATATAGGACTTATATCTTTAGTAGAGATGATGAAAATTCCTCAGTTGAGATGGAACCTAGAAGGAAAACTCAAAAGATGCTAAAAGCTAAATAAATCTACAGAACATATACAATCTTAAGTTAAATGATAAAGAAGCGTGAAAAATATGGGTAGATAATTTCTGAGTCGAAGATAATAGAATTTCTTGTTAGATTTCCGAATTGGAGAATAAAAGTCAATAGGCCGAATTGATAGGATTTTGTGGGTAGTATCCGCTGAAAACCCACAGGAGACAACACTCCTCCTACTAGGGACACCTAGAGGTTTAACGGCTTGTTGCACGAGCTCAGTGCAATCGCGTTTCCCTGCGAAAGTGAGCTTAGGTCTTTTCGGAGAATAAACTAGTTTTGCTCGAGGACGAGCAAAAGATAAGTTTGGGGGTATTTGTTCATATCATAATTTTGCATTATTATATTCCCCATTCTTATTCATTTTACAATTAAATAGGTGTTTTTGATCCATGTCTGCTACATAGTTGCAGGTTACAGGTTCTCGGAACAAAACAGTGAAAATGATGAAAAGACAATACAAAACTGAGACTACGACCAACAAATAGAAGAATCTTGATCATGCCTACGGTTTGAGGGAAAAATGAAGATCAATGAACAATTTCACAAAGTACAAAGGCAGCACAAAGATTTAGGACTTCAACACGAAGCAAACGGTAAAAGTCCACCACATTCTACACTGTGGAAATCTGGAAGAAACTAGAAGATATTCTGAAGAACCAAGTGAAGAAAAGTCAAGGAAAATGCAACAGAAAGCAGCCCAGGAGAATACAGCCCAAGACCCCACCATATGGCCGCGGATCCGCGGCCAAACAGGGCTTTTGGCCGCGGTTCCGCGGCCATTGTAAGCACGTATCGGTGCAATTTTTGACGGCGGTGGCGGTGCGTTGACTAGGCTTCCTAGGGTAATATTGTAAATGTAGATAGGGATCAGAATGTAACCTGGGGTTTCTATAATCTATAAATAGGAACCCTACAGCTCTTTTTGGAGCATGCCTCTTCTTATGCCTCATTTTATTTATCAAATTCAGAACTTCAATTCCTGTAATGTATGAAGAGTGCATCAAATAAAAATAAAGTAAGTTTTCTTTTCTTGCCTTAGTTTAATTTTCCTTTCTGCCCTAGTATAACTTTCATCTATCTTCCCTAGTTTAGATTTTATTTATCTGCCGTAGATTAGATGATTAGGTTATTAAAAACAATCATAAAAAAATGAAATCTTTTAATTCCCTAATGAGTGAGTAGTTCCTCACTTTTTAGGGTTATGTTTGGGGAAGGTTTGAGAGATGAAAATCTCTCACCCTTTTCTTGCCCGTTACACATTTTAAATAGGACTCTATGCATACATACACACACCGCTCACTACGGTACCCTATCCCATGAGGTAGCGGTGATACCGTAGTTAAAGACCGGTTGTGTATATTTTCCATGGAGGTTAGGATAAAAGTTAAGAAAGGACGGACAAGGACCTAGAGGAAGAAACCTAGTTTCTTCCCGATCGTGCTAATCCCCTTTGTTAATTATTACCATAACACCTAAATAGATCTTAATTAGGGCATAGAAAGCGGTGATGAAAATATTGAATTTCCAAACTTAACCTAAACCTAACCCTAGCAAGATTTTAATCCTAATCAAACTCATTTCAGTTTTTAGTGATAATCAATCCTATCACAATTGGAATTAACTCGTTAGAGCAAATAGAAAATACACAAAATCCCTGTGGACCGACTCGTACTCACCGGCTAGCTACCAATTCCAGCCCTGTCAGAAGTGCTTTCACGTGCGACGCCGTTCTTGATTGCGGTAAATATTCTTTGATCTAAAAATCACGTAAGCAAAAATCTCTTTCAATCAACGTTCCTTCTCTATGCAGACACGTCGTCATCAAAGGCCCAAAGGTCGAAAGAAAACGGAGCTATGGCAAATTCCTAGCTCCAAGTATTGACGGTTCATATACAACCTAGAGACAATCCCGACGTTTCTTCTCATTCCATCAGAATGCAGACATGACGTCGACAAAGACTCAAGGGTCAAATCAAAAGTTGAGTCATAGCAAAACCCTATCTCCAAGTCTTGACGGTCCATGCACAACCTAAAGACTACCCGACGTACCTTCTCATTCCGACAGGATGTAGACACGACATCAACAAAAGGCCCAAGGGTCGAAACAAAACGGAGCCATGGCAAATTCTTAGCTCCAAGTCTTGACGGTTCACATACAACCTAAAGACTCCTCCAGCGTACTTCCTCATTCTATCAGGGTGCAGATGCTATATCAACAAAGGCTCCAATAAGCCAAATAAAAAAGGAGTGGCGACAAAGTCCCAGCTCCAGCTCGACATTCTTCTCGTTACCGCAGACGCAATGTCAACAAAGGCTCTAAATAGCCAAATAAAAAAGGAGTGACGGCAAAATCCAAGCTCCAACTCGACATTCTTCTCGTTACAGCAGACGCAATATCAACAAAGGCTCCAAATATCCAAATAAAAAAGGAGTGACGGCAAAATCCCAGCTCTAGCTTGACATTCTTCTCGTTACAGCAGACATAATGTCAACAAAGGCTCCAAATAGCCAAATCAAAAAGGAGTGAATGTTCCCCTCCGAATATAGAGACGCGACTGCGTAGGTTCGTCTTGCCTGAGATTCGGGGCAGATGCTATTTGGTTTTATCTGTCCACCTCTCCGAATATGCCAAGTTGATTTATGGCACCGTGTATCGGAGGTTTAGACGGATGCGGCCAATGTAGCAGACTTCGTCAGATTCCCCCTCGTCTGAGGGGTTTTTGATTGTGGGGACGCTCTTCCCTGCAGGCGCAAGCCCCTGCAGTTAATTACGCTACCGCATCGCGGTAGCAACTTTCTCCTTCTCTAGAATTTCACTTCATGTCGTGTATTAGTCCAAATCCGTATTTTCTTAGATTTGAGTTTGGGGTTTGGGTTTAAGGATACGTTAGCCCTATTTAAGGCTAAGATCAACTTAAACGTTCGTTAAGGATGCGTTAGCCTAATCTCCAGACTAAGATCAACTTAACGGGATCGTTTGGATCCGACAAGAGAGCAATTGGCTCTATTGTTTAGTTTAATGACGTTACGGTCGATTTCCAGTTTAGGGACATGGTGGTCCATCATTCCCGTTTGAGGACGAACATTAGTTTAAGGATATTTCGGTCCAACGTTCCCATTTTGGGACGAATATTAGTTTAAGGACGTTTCGGTCCACGAGTTTAAGGACCCCGCAGTCCGTATCGATGTGTGGTTGTCGGGACCCGTCACCTCTGTGACGTCATTGAAGATTACAACAATACGTGTCAGAGGAGTTCGGAGATGTACCCTTGAATCAGATGTAAATTGATTTAAGAGAGCAATCTTGCTCAGTCAATTTAATTTGAGGACTTACGGCCATGATTGGGCTAAGTCCAGTTGAGAATGTTCAACGTTTTTATCTTTGGCCTATTAGGCCTGTGCTAGGGCTTTGCCCCTGTTTAATAATGCACTGTATTTTATTCTGGTCTGCTAGGCCTTTTTGATTTGGGCTCTGTCCCTTTTAAATGATGCACAACATCTGTTTTTGTTTGGGCTCTGCCCTTTTTAAAATAATGCATTGCATTTTATTAGGCCTGTTAGGAATTTTTTAATTGGGCTTGGCCCTTCTGTAAATAATGCAATGCATTAATTATCTGACAGTGGCTTGTCAGGCGCTTTGCGCCAATTATTGAGCGCAAGCGCTTGTGGTGGTGACACGTGTCACACTCTGGTGAGCGCAAGCGCGACAACGCAGTGCGCTGCGTCAGTGCGCTGCGCTATTGCGCTGCTGACACGTGGCGTGCTCTGGTGAGTTGCGCCAACTTCAGAGAGCAATGCTCTATCTTAAAAGCGCATAGCGCAAGTTATTCTGGTGCTGACACGTGGCGCTCTCTGGTGGCTTGCGCCAACCCAGGAGCGCAACAGTGCAGATTTGCAAGTGCAAGGCACTATTTTAATTTCTTGATCCAAGAAAAGAATCTTTAAGATTCCAGAACCAATGGTTTATAAAAAAGCAATGCTTTTGTTATTTATTATATTTTTTATTGAAGATCCTTGATCTTGTTCTTATATCAATGATCTATTCAGAAGAAATTCTTCTTTTTATAAAGGTTTTACCTTTTTTCTTCTTTCTGAATTCTTCTCAGAGTTCTTTTAGAGGAGTTCTCTCTTTGTTTCTTGAGTTTCTCTCTTTTCTGTGTTGTTGTTCCTCCTAAATTGGGGTCTATGGGCCTTTATATAGTGCCCATTAATTTGTTAAATTTGTTAAAAAGATCCTTCTCTGAGTGATTTGGGGAATTTTCCCCACCGTTGGATCTTTGATCCAAGGGCTTCTGTTTTACAGAAGACGATCTTCTTGTTTTAACAAGAACAGAAAGATCTTCCTGGAATTTTAATTCTGTTTGGCGCAGATGCACCAGCGCTTGACACGTGTCACGCAGCGCACAATGCAGCGCAACTGCGCTTGACACGTGTCGCGCAGCGCAGAGCGCAGCGCAACCGCGCTGGCGCAACTGCGCTGACACGTGTCACGCAACGCAGAGCAACTGCGCTGGCGCAACTACGCTGACACGTGTCGCGCAGCGCAGATCGCAAGTCAGCTGAAGCGTTGCTTCATTGATTAAAGTTTGAATTTTAAACAGAGCTTTGCTCTGATTGGGGGACACAGAAGCGTTGCTTTGTCTCCCGCCTTAGAATTTGAACAGAGCTTTGGTCTGATTGGGTAAACAAATGCCCCCCACCGTTGCGCTTACGTGGCACCCCAAACGTGAGCGCAGCGGTGGCAGGATTCCAACCGTCGCGGCAACACTTGGAAGTTGAAAGGGCATTTGATGCCTATAAATATGACCTTTGGTCCTCTACGGATGATCATCATCTTTTAAGATTTTTACTTTCAAAACTTCAGAGCCTTGCTCTTGCCTTCAAGAACTCCAAGAGTGAGAATTTCTTTAGAAAACACTTTTTGGGTAAATTTTTTAATTAAATTAAATTAATTTTCATTGACAGAGCCTTGCTCTCAATAGATACCTGATCTAAAGAAAACCCATTTAGGGTTTCACTTAGCAGAGCTTTGCTCTAAAATGATCTAAAGAGAACTAAAGAGAACCCTGTTAGGATTCTATCAATAGAGTTCTGCTCTCTGAAAGATTTCACTTATAATTTCTTGATTCATTAATGGAGCTTTGCTCCTTTTAAATCATATAGCAGAACTCTTAAGAGTTGCTGATTTTTGCCGATCTTCTTTTATCGGAGTGATGGACGCCCATATGTACGACCTCGACGAGATTATCTCCTATGGGGACATCCGCCGACTTGGCCGTTCTCAAAATCGAGAGTTCACAAACGCGGAGTGTGCTGAAATCATGAGCCGCTTCGACGCATATAACGGTCAACTGCTTCCCCGACGTTCCTCCCTACTGAAGCTTATCGTGGAAGCCATCTGGGAAACGCTTCCCCTATTTTATTCCGGTGTGCCGCTTAGGGCATTGGATACCGCCGAGGATAAGGTGCACTCGGTGTACCGGATGAACTTAATCTCGAAGAGACGGCGAGACAATCTTGTCGATCTCCTACACCAGGCCTTCCAACAGTTTGCCATACTCGCTGCTTATTGGAGGGAGGAGGACATCAGTGGGGACCCCGATGCCCATGCTCGCGAAAGAAAGCACACCAGGATGGTTCGCCAGGCTTGGAAAGTTTTAGATAAGGTTACTTTCGAATTCCTCAATCCATGTCCTGGATCCGAGATTATACCGTTGTAAACATTTTAATAATGTTGTTGTTTATTTCTTTATTGATGTAAAAACTTTCCAAGTATGAATGACAACTCTTTTGCCTCCTTCCTTTTATTTTCTGCTTTGTTACTGGCACATTCCTTAAATAAGCATAGCCTGTAAGCGATATATAACATTCTGTCTTGAACATCTTGGGGAGTAGTGATGGCTTAGGAAGCAGGTTCAGGTCTGCTACCTAAGGTTTTTCAACTTCATGAGCCGTGAGGGTCTCATAAATACTTTTCTCCCTACGAGTCGAGAGGATCTCGTAGGTGTATTTTCTCCTTAGAAATCGTGGGGATTCCTAAGTGCGTTTACTCTTATAAGTCGTAAGGATCTTATAAGTGAATTTTCCTTCTTATGAGTCGAGATGACCCGTAAGCGGTTGTTCCCCTCCTTGTCGAGATTCGACTTTGGAGAGTGTGACCCGTGGATAGTATGCAAGAGACCGTTTAGACCGACTTGCAGGGTCCCAGTGCTTAGGAAACGAGTTTTTTAATCCCCGCTGCCTAAGGCTTTATCTTGCAAGTTGAGACGAATCGGGAAGTCTTCGCGAAGACACTGATTTCCCTGAGTTGAAGTATTTTGCTGAGGACACTAGTTTTCTCGAGGTTGAAACAAATCGGAGTATTCCTGTGGATGCACTGGTTTCTCTGCGGGCCGACGCGAATCAGGAGGCTCTCATTAAAGACGCTAGTTTCCCTGAATTGAGGTATTTGCCAAGGACACTGGTTTCGCTGGGGTTGAAACGAATCGATGTATTCCTGCAAAGACGCTAGTTTCTCTGCGGGTCGACGCGAATCAGGATGTTCTCGTCAAGGACACTGGTTTCCCTGAGTCAAAGGATTTTTCCGAAGACACTGGTTTCTTCGGGGTTGAAACGAATCGGGGTGTTCCTGCGGAGACACTGGTTTCTCTGCGGGCCGATACGAATCAGGAGGCTCTCATGAAGGACGCTAGTTTTCCTGAATTGAGGTATTTTTCAAGGACACTGGTTTCCCTGGGGTTGAAACAAATCGATGTATTCCTGCAAAGACGCTAGTTTCTCTGCGGGTCGACGCGAATCAGGATGTTCTCTTCAATGACACTGGTTTCCCTGAGTTGAAGTATTTTGCCGAGGACGCTGGTTTCCTCGAAGTTGAAACGAATCGGAGTATTCCTGCGGAGACACTGGTTTCTCTGCGGGCCGACGTGAATCAGGAAGCTCTCATCAAGGATGCTAGTTTACTTGAATTGAGGTATTTGCCAAAGACACTGGTTTCCCTGGGGTTGAAACGAATCGATGTATTCCTGCAAAGACGCTAGTTTCTCTGCGGGTCGACGCGAATCAGGATGTTCTCGTCAAGGACACTGGTTTCCCTGAGTCGAAGTATTTTGCCGAAGACACTGGTTTCTTCGGGGTTGAAACGAATCGGGGTGTTCCTGCGGAGACACTGGTTTCTCTGCGGGTTGACGCGAATCAGGAGGCTCTCATCAAGGACGCTAGTTTCCCTGAATTGAGGTATTTGCCAAGGACACTGGTTTCCCTGGGGTTGAAACGAATCGATGTATTCCTGCAAAGACGCTAGTTTCTCTGCGGGTCGACGCGAATCAGGATGTTCTCATCAAGGACACTGGTTTCCCCGAGTCGAAGGATTTTGCCGAAGATACTGGTTTCTTCGGGGTTGAAATGAATCGGGGTGTTCCTGCGGAGACACTGGTTTCTCTGCGGACCGACGCGAATCGGGAGGCTCTCATCAAGGATGCTAGTTTCCTTGAATTGAGGTATTTGCCAAGGACACTTGTTTCCCTGGGGTTGAAACGAATCGATGTATTCCTGCAAAGACGCTAGTTTCTCTGCGGGTCGACGCGAATCAGGATGTTCTCTTCAATGACACTGGTTTCCCTGAGTCGAAGGATTTTGCCGAAAACAAAAGTTTCTTCGGGGTTGAAACGAATCGGGGTGTTCCTGCGGAGACACTAGTTTCTCTGCGGGCCGACGCAAATCAGGAAGCTCTCATCAAGGACGCTAGTTTCCCTGAATTGAGGTATTTGCTAAGGACACTGATTTCCCTGGGGTTTGAAATGATCTCTGGTAGTCTTTCAGGTTCCATATGAGTTACCGTCAAAACCGTGAAGCTAGGAATTTGATCTTCGCTTCGTTTGCCGACACCGTGTCTGTTGTATCGAGACGAATGTCACAGTTGTCTCTAGGTTGTTGGTGAACCGTCGAGATTTGGCTTCGCTTTCTGGCGGAGCCTGTTGGGAAGGTATGGTTCTTTCTTTGTTTGTGCCCTTGGATTGTATACAGGGATCGATGTGATCTCACCTATAGGGCAAAAATTTCATTATATATATATTTCATTTTATTTCTTTCCGCAATGCTCTATCATTTCAGCTTTTATATCGCGAAAGTCGCGATTGCCCAATCATTTCGGCTATTTTGCATGCATACATTTTTTTTACTTGCTGATTTTGTTGCAAGTTGCCCCATCATTTCGGCTATTTCGTACGCATTTTTAGCTCGCTGATTTTTATCGCGAGTGTAGAACTTGGAATCTGGTGCCGATCTCAGCATCAGCATCGCTACAACTGGAACATTGCCAGGAGCGAATCATCATTTGCCTTGAAAGGGCTTGGAATTTAATACCGGTTTAGGCATCAGTATCGCTACAACTGGGATATTGCCAGGAGCGAATCATCATTTGCCTCTGTCGATGTCGAACAAAGGTGGCTTAGCGAACCGGGTTAGGATCCCGTCGACCAAGGCTTTTGACTTCATGAGCCGTAAGGGTCCCACAAAGGTATTTCTTCCTACAAGTCGTGAGGATCTCGTAGGTGCGTTTTCTCCTTATGGATCGTGAGGATTCCTAAGTGTATGTTCCCCTGTAAGTCGTAAGGATCTTACAAAAGGGTTTTCTCCTTATAAGTCGAGAGGACTTACAAGGGTTGTTCACCGTATGGACATATCCCTAGTCACGGGTGGGACTTGGTTAGGGAAATGTTTATTCGCGCCCGTGGATCGTATACAAGGGTCAGAATTGAACCACTTGTAGGGCAATATCGAAGGTTGTAGAGGTTGCTTAATCACAGGTTTAGGTCTCTGTAACTTAAGACTTTCAAATCTTATGAGCCGTGAGGGTCCCATAAGATAGTTCTCCTTACGAGTCGTGAGGATCTTGCAAGTGTATTTTCTCCTTAAGAATCGTGGGGATCCCTAAGTGTGTTGCTCCCTTGTGAGTCGTAAGGATCTCACGCGGGTAGTTTCTCCTTACAAGGTCGAGAAGACCCTGTAAGTGTCCTTTAACGAGGTTGCGCCCTTTCGGGTTTTCACAAACACTCGCCGGTAGCCCTGCTGTTTTTACTCACGGAGCCCTTTTGGGTTTTCATCCGTGTCCACTTTGCTTATGGACATACCGTCTTTTTTTTATATTCTTTTTATGTTTTTTAACTGGGTCGCGCCCTTTCGGGTTTTCACAAACACTCGCCGGCAGCCCTGCTGTTTTTACTCACGGAGCCCTTTCGGGTTTTCATCCGTGCCCATTTCGCTTGTGGACATACCGTCTTTATTATTATATTTTTTTATTCCCTTTTTTTATCTCGTCAGCCTGAGGATGCTGCGGTAGTAGTGTAAAGACGTTTCGGTCGTCAGCTAGTTTTAGGACGTAGTGGTCCGTCATTAGTTTAAGGACGTTTCGGTCCGTCGTTAGTTTAAGGACGTTTCGGTCCGTCATTAGTTTAAGGACGTTTCGGTCCGTGGTGAAGAAGGTCAGCTACTACTTATAGAGTTCGGTCTTAGGAAGATAGCGAGCGGATATAGTCGTCGTCATCTACCATTGACCTAGGCTGTGACTCATTAAGCGTAGTATTTCTTTAGGAAGCGGCCGTTTATTGGCCTGAAAGGCCTTTCATCGTGCATATCCATGAGTAGATAGGCTCCACCCTGGTAGACCTTGTCTATTATGTACGGGCCTTCATAGTTCGGCTCGAATTTTCCCCGCTTGGCGCGATTGGGGATCATAGGACTTTTGACCACTAGCACGAGTTCGCCTTGGCGGAATGTCCTCGGCCGGGTCAATCTTTCATATGAGTGTGCCATCTTTGCTTTATAAGCCTCCAGATTTTGTTGCGCTATGAGCCGGGTTTCATCAAGGGCATAAAGCTCCTCAAGCCGAAGGTGAGCATTTTCTTCGTCCGTCAGCTCATAGTGGACTGCCACTCGTAGAGAGGGTAACTCTATCTCGAGGGGGAGTACTGCTTCTGTACCGAATACTAACGCGTACGGCGTTGTGTTCGTGGCCGTCTTGAACTTAGTTCGATATGCCCAGAGAGCTTCTTGCAGTCTCTCATGCCAGTCCTTCTTATTTCGGGACACCGTCTTTTTCATGATCTTTGTTAAGGTCTTATTGAAGGCCTCGGCTAGACCATTAGCTCGCGGATTATAAACCGAGGAATAACTCCAGTCTATATTATGCTGCTGCGCAAAGCGGCTGATCTTGTGGCTCCTGTAGGCTGGCCCATTATCGGAGATGATCCGTCGCGGAGTTCCAAACCGATAAATGACGTGCGTCTTGAAGAAATGGAGGATATTATCCGTCTTCACTTCCCTTAACGGTACTGCTTCTGCCCATTTGGAGAAGTAGTCAGTCGTCGCCAAGATGAAACGATGTCCCCTGGACGATGCTGGTTCGATGGGGCCGACTATGTCAGTTCCCCACATCTCGAACGGCCAGCTAGCCACTGTCGGATGTAGTGGATTTGGATGCTGATGGATAAAATCCCTATGAATCTGGCATGAGTGGCATTGCTTCGCATATTCGAGGCAGTCCTGAATCATCGTGGGCCAATAGTAGCCCATCCGTTTAATCTTCAACTTCATCTTCGGGCCTCCTTGGTAAGAACCGTAGAGTCCGTCATGAACTTCCTGAATGACTCTTTTCGCTTCGTCAGGTCCCAGGCATCTCAACCACAAAGAATCGAATGACCTCTTGTACAGAGTATCATTGACGAAGGCGAAGGACAGAGCTCGTTTCATAAGCTGATGTCTTGAGGACGCATCTTCGGGCGTTCGACGGTACTTGAAGTAGTCGACTTCTCTCCAATCCTCGGCCTTTTCTCAGTCTTTTATTTGCAGGGTCGTCTGCTCAGTCGCTCCCTTTTCTTCGGATGATTCCGGAGATATTTCTGCTGGGGCAAGCACCCGACGGCTTTGTACCACAATTCTGACGTCATCGAGATTCTCGTCGTCCAGTTCTTTAGCGAGCTTGGCTAATGCATCTGCTTTGCTGTTTTCCACGCGCGGTATGTTTTCCAAAGTGTATGAAAGAATTTGGGTCAACAGTTGTTGCACCTTTTCGCCGTACTTCACCAACTCTGGTTTGCATGTCTGGTAGTCGCCATTTACTTGACTAACGACCAGTTGGGAATCTCCGTATATGAGGAGGTTTTCAATTCCCATGTCGATGGCGATCTCAAGGCCTGCTATCAAAGCTTCGTATTCGGCTTCATTGTTCATTCTCGGTTCTGTTAAGGAGAAAGCAAAGCGCATTATCCCTCCTTGTGGAGTCACGAAGATAAGTCCTACCCCCGATTTGATTATGGGCGTACTTTGTTTGCGCTTCTTCATGGAAGATGCTCCATCGAAATAAAGCTCTCATCGGGTATCACCACCGTCGATCGCGTCAAACGCATGTTCGTCTGGCAGCTCGCAATTCAGAGGAGAATTGGCAGGTATCGGATGTTCAGCGAGGAAGTCGGCAATGGCCTGGCCTTTCACTGCCTTGAGAGGCTGATAGGTTATCGAGAACTCCATCAAGAGTAGGGCCCATTTAGTGAGTCGTCCCGTCAATATGGCCTTCGACATCAAATATTTAAGGGGGTCCACCTTCGAAATGAGACGGACTTCATGCGCCAACGCATAGTGCCTGAGTTTCGTTATCGCAAAGATCAACACCAGACAGTGTTTTTCAATGGGGGAATAGTTGCTTTCTGCCCTCAGTAGAACTCGACTTAAGTAGTAGAGTGCTCTTTCTTTCCCTTGATCGTTCTCTTGCACCCATAATGCGCCTAAGGAACCTTCGAGGGTGGTTGTATAAAGAATGAGGGGCTTTCCCTTGACCGGAGCAGCCAACACTGGCGGGTTCTGCAGGTATTGCTTGATCTCGTCTAGCGTGCTTTAGCATTTTTGGCCCCAGACGAACGGGGTTCCTTTTTTCATCAGGTGGCTGTAAGGACGGCACTTGCCTGAAAGGTTGGATATAAATCGCCGTATATACGCGAGCTTTCCTTGGAGAGACCGCAGCTGTTTGAGAGTCCTTGGCGGAGGCATTTTCATGATCGCCTTGATCTTTGACGGATCTATCTCGATACCTCGGTGTCGGACGATGAATCCCAGGAATTTGCCCGAGGAAACTCCGAATGCGCACTTGAGAAGGTTCATCTTCAAGTTCTATTGTCGAAGGCGTTGAAATACGGTCTTCAGATGATCTAAATGCTCCTCGTATGATTTGCTTTTTACCACGAGGTCGTCGATATAGCATTCGACGATTTCATGTATAAGGTCATCGAAGATCTTTGTCATGGTCCTCTGATATGTGGCACCGGCGTTCTTTAGACCGAAGGGCATCACTTTGTAGCAGAATATACCCAGCGGAGTCCGGAAAGCGGTGTGCTTCTGGTCTTCAGGATGCATCTTTATCTGATTATATCCTGATGAGCCGTCCATGAAAGAGAAAACCTCGTGAGTTGACGTATTGTCTATCATCAGTTTGGTGACTGCCACTGGGAAATCGTCCTTCGGGCAGGCTTTATTGAGATCCCGGAAGTCCACGCATATGCGCACCGTCCCATTTTTCTTCATCACCGGGACGATGTTGGCGATCCATTCAGGATATTGAACCTCCTGGATAAAGCCAGAGTCGATTAGCTTCTTGACCTCGGCATTGATACTCATCTCAAGCTCGAGCCGCATTCTTCTTGGCGCTTGTTTGACCGGCTTGACGTCCGGAGATATCGCCAACTTGTGCATAGCAATTTCTGGATCCAGTCCCGACATTTCGGAATAGTTCCATACAAAGCAATCTTTATGTTGTACAAGCACATTTTTTAACGCAGCCATCCTTTCTTCAGATAGCAGCTCGCTGACGAATGTCGGTCGTGGGTTGTTTGCCATCCCCAACTCAATTTTCCTGAGGTTATCCGCACCGGTATGTATTCCATCTTCCAGCTCTTTCGGTACTGGTGGAAATTCTGAGATCACTTTGTTGTTGCTGTTTTCGAAGCACCAGGGAAGGTTATCCATATTATCGGGCTCTTCTTTTGATATTGTTATCATATGACAAGTACGAGCTCGCTTCGAAGACCGATGTGGGTCTGGCTCTACTTTCGTGGCTTTGGGTTCGTGCTTCTGTGGCGGCGTTACACTCTAACTGTCAGATAGAGTGAACTTGCCGAGCTGATACTGATCTTCTACCCAGTTCTTGAAGGTGAAGCAGTTTTCGAGAGGATGCCCTTTTACTCGGTGATAAGAGCAATAGTTTGGGTGTGAGACTTCGCCTGCTTGTTCGGGGTGTTTAGACTCCGGCAGTGTAAGCATCTGATGTTTTATAGCCCGGTCAAGTATTTCTTCGTCTTGTCCCGAGGAAAAGAGTATGCTCGACTCATCTTCTTTACAAGGGACAGATATGGACCGCTCGATTCCCGCTTGCGTGGCTTCTTAGTCCCGCTTTGTGGCTGTCGAGCACCTTTTTCGCTTTTCGACCTGTTTCTGCCTCTGCGTCGAGCCTTTTTTATAACAGGTTGACAGGGAGCGACACTTTCATCTTTCGCGGCCTGTTGGAGGAGGCGTTGCGTTTTGGTTTTCTCATAGATGTCCATTTCGCGGTTGTGGTCGTCTCGGACTTTTTGACCAGCTTCCCTTATAAGCTTGTCCATTTGTTCTTCGAACGACGGACTGGGCATTTTTGCATCAGGAACTTTTACTGGTTCAGGATTAGCGTCCTCCCATTGAGCATCCGCTTCTTCATTGAAGTCATGCACGACGTAGCAATCATGGAGTAGCTCTCGTTTCTTGGACCGAATGTAACCAAGCCCGATTGTTTCCATTCTCCCATTAGGCAACTTGTGCTGAGTCCCGGGAACGTTCCAGACCCTGTCATAGAATTTGGCTTTTCGAGCGGTCTGTTTGAAGGATATCCCCTGGCTCTTCAACAACCTCTTCAAGCCTTCTGTATAATATCTGGGCAGACGGATGGGCTGAAGCCTGTCAAGCGTAGGATCCATACCGTGCCAGACTTCTCTCTCCACTTTGGTTTCTTCAGAGCGGTAGAATAGAATTGCCTTTTTGCCTGGGAGGGACATAGAACTTCCGCAGCTCCTCTACACTGTAGGTATCGAGCGCATCCAGTTCTTTATAATGTTTAAGTGGAACCATGGTGACTTGTAGACTTTGCTCTTCGTCAGCGGACGTTTGTATTGAAGGCCGAGCAGAGAATACAGCATGGACCTCATCTTCTGAGTCACTACCAAAGATCAACGTAGGAGCGAATGGTCCCGGCTTATTGTATTGGGGTGGACCCGAATAAACTATCACCTCTTCCTCCTCTGTATCACTCCCGAAGACAGGGATGGTGGCGTTAGCTTTGTTCTCCGGCTTGTGACACCTCTCCGTGTCTTCGAAATCCAGTAAGAAGTATTTGGCATCTTCATATTTGCGGACTTCGTTCACGGAGAACGGGTTCAGTTCTCCCGTCACGGTATACTCTAGACCATCCTTAAAATATTTCATACACTGATGCTGTGTAGAAGGGATGATATTATACTCGTGTAACCATGGTCGGCCGAGCAGAGCATTGTAGCATGTCTTGGCATCTATAACGTGAAATTTAATATCTGTGACGAGCAGCCCAAAGCGTAGCGTCAGTATCATAGATCCAAGAGTTCGTGATGATTGAGAATCGAACCCGGAGATGGTGATCTTATCCCGAGCAAGGTGCTGGATGCTCATGCAGATTTCCTTTAACACCCGCACGTTAAGGAGATTAACGGAGGATCCATTGTCGACCAGGATTTTGCCTATCTTTATATCATGGCAGTATCCTGAGACATAGAGAGGGCGATTGTGTTCGCACGTTCCAAGGAGATGGTGTTCATCGCCAAAAGTGACATCGGCCGTGTGCACTTCCTCCAATTCATCCTTCATCTTTTCCTCGGCAAGGAAAGCTTGGAATTGTTCCGGCTCCTGTAGTGCCTTGATTAATGAATCCCTTGCCTCTTTTGATAGTAAAAGGGCGTCAAGAATGCTGAGCTGCGAGGGTAGCTTTCTCAGATGCGCTAAGACGTTGTAATCCACCTTATTTTTCTTTGGCGGGTGTTTGCCAGTTAGCTCTTCCATGACTTGGTCATCTAGGGCGATATCCTGAGAGACCTTTTCTTTCCCTTTATCTTTTTTGTTTGAGGATCCGAGATTCTTTTCGGGTAGCATCCGATTACGCAGCCGGATATTTTCGCAGACTTTCGGCTCTTCCTCTTTTCCCGAGGTGGACTCTTTGAAGAGGGGGCTAAGAGCTATTTCCTCGTCAGAGTCGCTCCCGAACGTGAGAACTTGCGATCCCCCGACATTAACCATGCGGCAATCACCGGTAGTTCCGTTAAGCCCCTCGGTCGTACCTTTCCGCTCCCGACGAGTTTTGCGCTTTTCCCGCTTAAAATGTTGTCGGTGAGCAACATATCCCTGCCACCATTTATTGAAAGCTTTGCACTCTTCGGTGGGGTGCGAAACCTTCCGATGATACAAGCAGTAGGAGGGGTGCATTTCCGCTTCACCGGTAATGTTTCCTTCAGAGGATGGTAGCTTCATACCCATTGATATGGCTTTAGCAAACCTTTTCCTCATCTTGAATTTGCCTTTATCTGTGGTAGACGTATTTTGCTCCAGCGGGAGTGTCTCAACTCTTTCGTCAAGTCGCTGTCGCTTGGCCCTTTCAAATATGGCCATCTCGCGTTCCCGATCAGCTTTACTTTTCAACAGACCTTCTTTGATGAATGCGTCAATTGTTTCATCTGATGGCCCCAGAATTTACGGTTTAGGATCTGCCCCCAGCTTCTCAAAGAAAGGAATTTCCTTATCGTCTGTAAACGAATGGGAAATCATATGACAGTTCGCCACGTATTCCTCGGATTCATCCGACGAACTCTCTCCCTCATCTTCCTCTTGAAAGACGTGGTTGAGGAACTCCTAGAGTGTAATGGGAGTCTGTGCTTTCTGGTTGTACTCCTCCAGTGCGTCAATCTGCTTTTGTAAGTCCGTGCGCTTGTCGCCAGGCTTCACGGGCTTCTTGGATTTCTTCTTCTTCTTCTTCTTTGAAGATTTTGACGGCTGGTTGTGAGTTCTTGGGCCACCACCATCGATCTTTGGAGTTGGACGCGGCTTCAACATCCCCTCAATGATCTGAGGTTCCAACGGGTTCTTCCACCTGATTGCTGGGCATGTTTGAAGATCATTCAGCATCCTCTTTGTTTTGGCTGATAGCACAACCTCCCATGAAACTTCTTCAACGAGAGAGCACGTTGCCCCCGGCGTATTCACCTTTTTAGGGGTGTGAGGCTGCGGCGGATTCACCTTCCATCTGTCGGACAACGCAAACTTGCCCTGTTGGTACTGGTCCTCAATCCAATTTTTGAAGACATAGCAATCTTCAATCGGATGACCCAATACTCGGTGATAGGGACAGTAATTAGGATCATTGACGTCGTTTGGCTGCGACGGGCGTCTTGGATCCGGCAGGATTATGAGTCGATTGCGCAATGCCAGCTCAAACAATCTTCTCGTTTTATCTTGAGGAAACGAGTAAGGACGTCCAAGCCTCTCTTCAAGGGGTACGTGTGGACGCGTATTATTTTGACGGACAACCGGCTTCAGGTTGCTCAGCTGTTGTTGAGCATTGGCGACGACGATCGCTTTTCCCTTCCCCTTCTCGTTTCGAGAGTCCGGCTTTGGAGAAGACGGTCTATGGCCCATCTGGTCCATTTGAGCTAGTTTGTCTATCAGGGCCTGGAAGGTAGTCGGCTTGAAGAACATCATGAATTGAGATATGGTCGCCTGCGGGTCGAGGGTTCCCAAGAACATGCCTACTGCAGGAGCCTCTTCTATGCGTTGTTCGCATTTCGACCATAGGTTCCTCCACCGTAGCGCATATTGGACCCACGTCTCTCCCAGCTTCACCCTGGCATTAATCAATGCCGTTATCGGGGTGCGTTCACTGGCGCTTGCGAAACGCTGGGTAAACAGCAACTCCATCTCGGCAAATGTCTTGATAGAGTCGTTTGGGAGCTCGGAGTACCACTCGAATGCTGCATCCGATAAGCTACCGACGAACTGGCGAAGCAACAATTTATCATCACCGTCGGTGTTGCCGCAAAGCGCTCTGAACTGGGCAACATGCTGGTGGGGATTGCCCGTCCCCTTATAGACATGGAATTTCGATATTGTATAGCCCGGCGGGTACTTTATCTGATCGTACCAGCTCGGATATGGTCGTCCTGTTTTTACGACCTGACCGGCTGCCTCAGTCGCCTGATGAACCCGTATCTGCTGAGCTATATATTCGTCCAAGTCAGCTTTGGAGATTGTCTTCTCCTTGGCTGTTGACAGAGCCGGTGGAGGATTTGATGTTTCTCCCCTGTCATCTTCAAGGACGATCGGAGGATCTTCAGCAGGAGGATCTTATTGGATCATCATTCCCACTATGTCCTGGAACAGGAGGGCCATTCGCTTTATATTGGCTGCTTGTTCCACAGCCTCTTTATCCTTCTTTTCCAGTACCCTACGAAGGAATTCAGCGTCAGTTTCTTGCTCCTGGCGTTGATCTGAGGACGCTTCAGGGCTTTCTTTCGGCCCAGTGAGCGCGGCCATCGCATTCATCATTTCCTAGAGCTTCTGCTGTTGCTCCTGAGCTTTGGTCATTGACCATGTAAGCGGTCTATGACCTGTAGATGCACGGCTGTCCTCCTTCCCCGACGCCATGTATACAGTATGGACTACAATGCCCTCAGACTTAGGGCGTTTGGGCTCGCCGCCGCCTTTGACATTTGCCGCAGGCGTGGGAATTTTCTCCGGCCTCCTTCTCTTGTGAGCGATTGAAGTTGAAGGGGCCGGTGCAGCGGGCACCCTGGCGGTTGTCGTCCTTTGTTGTTTAACAGGACGGTTCTTTTCTTCCTGCACTTTCGCCCTCTTCTGCCGGCGAGAGTGATCTTGGTCTATTACTGAGTCTTGAACCTTCCGCCGGACCTTATAAATTTTGGAGGACAGCCGTTGAGGGGGCTGCTCCAGCTTTGTATCTGTAACACTCTCCGCAGGTGGAGGAGATCTTTTTAGCGTAGCAGTCGGAGCGTTCTTACGTACCCTCCTTAGTGGTTCAAAGTTGTTCCCAGTTGGAACAGCAGCATTAACTTCCTCCACTGGAGCGGGTGGAGTTAGCCCTGAGGGGGAGTTGCCCCCGGCCTTTCTTACTCGGCGCCAGTAGCGACGTCGAGCGTGACGAGCCATTGGGACTGGCTCGGTGATAGGGACAGCTTTGTCTTGCCCCCTGTCCGAATGAGGCGCTGCTGGTGCCAGCCTCTTAAAGACTGATGTTGTCTTTTGAGTGGCGATGTTCAGTCTGTCAAAGACAGACCCTCGAGTAGGAGCAGGAGTCGGAGTAGTCAGCCTTGAAAAGACCGACTCTTTAACAGGAGAAGCCGCCTTGATGACTTCAGGAGCAGAGGTGGCTACCTTCCTCGGGATGGCCACTTCAGGGTTCATGGGCTTCTTGGCGGGCCCACTGGAGTTCTGGTTCATCCTGGTAAAGACCGAGGTTGCCGGCTTGATATTGGATGACCCGTTGAGAGGGGCCGTGGTAGTAGTAAACCGATCGAAGACCGACTTCTTTTGCATTTCCGGTGCGGGCACTAGATTGGTGAAGCTTGCAGGCGGGAGCATGGTCCCGAAGAACAGACCGGTGGTGGCCTGAGTCACCTGTTCCACCGGCATAGCAAGGATGGAGGCCGCTCGATGCCCATAGGCTACACCTCCAGGTGAGGCGAAGCGTCGATTGCACTTGCATTTTGAGCAGCTCGAGCAGTTGGATGCCATCGATACTTGATTTCTGCGCCAGGCAAAAGACCAAATCTTAGTAACTTGAAACCCAAAGGCAACCATTAACAAACCACGATTCATTCGCGAAGACGACACATGAGGGGTGGAGTGGAAAGAGGAAAAGGTCCCACCGGACGTGCCAGAATCTATTCCTCACCGAATACAGAGACACGACCGCGTAGGTTCGTCTTGCCTGAGATTCGGGGCAGATGCTATTTGGTTTTATCCGTCCACTTCTTCGAAGATGCCAAGTTGATTTATGGCACCGTGTATCGGAGGTTTAGACGGATGCGGCCAATGTAGCAGACTTCTTCAGATTCCCCCTCGTTTGAGGGGTTTTTGATTGTGGGTACGCTCTTCCCTGCAGGCGCAAGCCCCTGCAATTAATTACGCTACCGCATCGCGGTAACAACTTTCTCCTTTTCCAGAATTTCACTTCATGTCGTGGGTGTTTGTTTTGTTTGTGGTTGCCCGTGGAGACTAATTTATGTCGTTGCCCGTAGGACGTGGATTAGTCCAAATCCGTATTTTCTTAGATTTGGGTTTAGGGTTTGGGTTTAAGGATACGTTAGCCCTATTTAAGGCTAAGATCAACTTAAACGTTCGTTAAGGATACGTTAGCCTAATCTCCAGACTAAGATCAACTTAACGGGATCGTTTGGATCCGACAAGAGAGCAATTGGCTCTATTGTTTAGTTTAATGACGTTACAGTCGATTTCCAGTTTAGGGACATGGTGGTCCATCATTCCCGTTTGGGGACGAACATTAGTTTAAGGACATTTCGGTCCAACGTTCCCATTTTGGGACGAATATTAGTTTAAGGACGTTTCGGTCCATGAGTTTAAGGACCCCGCAGTCCGTATCGATGTGTGGTTGTCGGGAACCGTCACCTCTCTGACGTCGTTGAAGGATTACAACGATAGGTGTCAGAGGAGTTCGGAGATGTACCCTTGAACCGGATGTAAATTGATTTAAGAGAGCAATCTTGCTCTGTCAATTTAATTTGAGGACTTATGGCCATGATTGGGCTAAGTCCAGTTGAGAATGTTCAACGTTTTTATCTTTGGCCTATTAGGCCTGTGCTAGGGCTTTGCCCCTGTTTAATAATGCACTGCATTTTATTCTGGCCTGCTAGGCCTTTTTGATTTGGGCTCTGTACCTTTTAAATGACGCACAACATCTGTTTTTGTTTGGGCTCTGCCTTTTTTAAAATAATGCATTGCATTTTATTAGGCCTGTTAGGACTTTTTTAATTGGGCTTTGCCCTTCTGTAAATAATGCAATGCATTAATTATCTGACAGTGGCTTGTCAGGTGATTAGTCGAAAATATTGCATCTTTTAGCCGGCAATTTCCTCATCATTTGTATTCATATAGAAGTGTTCGGCATTCATATTTCACATATTAGAAAATCTGTCGTAAAATATCAGATTACATGTGTTAGACCTTAAAACCGGCATTTCTAGGGAAATTGACAGCATTTCATAGCATGGCATCATTTCTATATATCGCAACCCGTATTTCGAAGTCCGTGCAGGAAAATCAGAAGATCGGTCAAAATTTACAGGACAACACTGCTAAAAGATACGTCAACTCAAGGATTTGGAATCTGGTATTGATCTAAAGTGCATGCAGAGATTAAAAATATCAGAGAATACTAAAGAATACAGTAAAAGGCAGCACATGAAGTTTGAAGCCTCAAGGAGCCCAAATGGCCGCGGAACCGCGGCCTAAGCCGCCTTGTGCCGCGGTTCCGCGGTCAACTTGCCACCTCAGCCCTACTTCTTTGCACCATAACTCCTATGCAAGCTTACAGACTTCAGAAAGATACAACAAATTCCAGAAAGCCCCAAAAGCTTCTGCCAGATCAGCAAACCCTTGAATCTACACTAAACTAGCCTTGTATTCTAGAAACTTCTCCTTAAACCCTAGCTTAAACCCTAAGCTAAGCCTAACTAACTACTTCTAGAAGTCTTCAACAAACTTTTGGTGGGAACTTCTATTTTAAACTCAAGGCTTAGGGTTTGGGAGATCTATAAATAAGACCCTAGGCTCACTTGTAAAAGAATCCCGAATTTTAGTATCAATCTAGATCCATTCACTCTCTTCTTCATCTTCTTCCACAAGTCTAGTGAGAAGACTTGTGTGAAACCCTAACCCTAATTCCAATCAAAAGCCAAGATCCAGAGTACCCCATTAAGCAAGAAGCCCTGCAACCTTTTAGGAGCCGAGCCGTTCTTCAACAGAGCAAGTGGTCCAAGCCGACCCACGACTCACGGAGAAAAGCGACGCCAGATCGACAATTTAGTTCTTCCTCTTGTAGTTCTTGAGCGACTGTAATCAAATTGTTGATATAAATAAAAGGTGATATTCTTTTATCTTGTTTTCTTTAAATTCTTGCATCATGATTCAATCTAAATGTCTAGTTGTAATTCTTGTTGTGATGTTTGAGTAATACTCCGCTCATCGAGGAGTCGAGACGATCAATAGAATGATGATGTAACATATCTTAAATCGATTCTTGAATCCTGCGAGTTTTGTAAACCCTAGCAAGTTCAAGAACCGATGACCCAATTCGTTGCGATGCTTTCTTGATTGATATCGCTCGAAATTGGGGAGTTACGATCGTTTCTTGAAATTGCTAGAGGCTAGAGTGTGAATGATATCGACGAAAGAACAAGGGTTAAATGATGAAACCCTAGTTTCACGAAGAAGCCCTAACTCTCGTCGATCATCATCAATCTAGTATCAATTCTTCGAAGGACAAGAACACGATATCTCGAGATTACATCACGTCTATAGATCAGATCGATTCCTACGAGCCTCATTTAGATTCTTGACATTTGGTTGGAAATATCATCGAAACCCTGATTCTCGATTGTTTATCATTTTCTTGATTCTTGATTAGATTAGTGACACTTGAATCAATCGATAAAATCTTGAATCATGTTTTGTTTTCTTTTCAATTAACTTTTCAATTCAAACAAATCAAATATAAAAACGAATCGCACAATCCCTGTGGACGATCCGCACTCGCTTACGATCTACAACCGACACCGTAGTTGATTGCGGTCAAATATAATTCTTTGATTGTGAATTTTATTCAATTTTCTAATTACCGACACAAAGAAACTCTTATCGATCAAATGGCGCCGTTGCCGGGGATCATTTGATTTGATTTACACAACAAGAATTCTTTAACAATCAAATGGTGCCGTTGCCGGGGATTACGCGCTAATTCGTTTCATATTAAAGTTTGAATTGAAAGATTTATTCCATTGTTATTTTGAGATCAAAATTCGTGCAAACCCTAAACGATTTGTTGTGGTTCATTGCAAGGAAATCTGGAGCTGTTTGGCAATTGAAGAAATTTTTTTGAGAATTCCAGAGGACTAGGGAAGTGATCAGGAGTATTCTGCAAATTTTCTTTTCAAGAGATCTGACTAATACACCGCGGAAGCGCGGTATTAGGCTCCAATTGCGGCGGAACTGCGGCAAGCTTGAGGGTTCTCTATGAAATTTTTGTCTCAGGTGATTTCTTACCTTCTCCTCTCTCCTCTTTTTAGCTCCAACTAACAAATTTCTGCAGGCTTCTTTGCAAATAATCGCAGCTCGCAAATTGCAAAAGTAAATTTGTGCGTGTTTTTGATTCTTGGTTGTTTGCATTCTAAATACGGATATTAAGGGGCACGGCCAAATCCAAATTAGGTGGGGAGTTCATTACCCTTCCTAGGCCCCGAAAACCGTAAAACTTGCATCCGCATTTACCCTCATTAATTAAAAGAAATCTAGAGATGACTCTAAGGACCGTCGCGCTCACTTAGGACAAGAGAAGGCCGTGGGTAATTCATTGCTTATCCGCGTTTTCTTGTGGTGTCTAGGAAAGTGTGTCGAAGGCTAGTGGTTATTAATTAGGCCCACTATTTACGTAGTGGAGTACCTTCCCACTTACCTGGCACTTACCTGGCCACAGGGGGACAAAGAGGCAGTGGAGGATTCTATCCTGCGACTTGTCTTTTGGAAGTTAGGAGCGGTCTAGAGCCAGACCTAGGTGACCACTAGATTCTAGGGTTTTGTGTGCTGCATTTGTTGTGTCGCATCATTTTTTCAAAAATCCGTCCCTTTTTCCAAAGCAAACACCGCATTCATTCATTACCCCTAATTATAAGCCAACGCTGCCACTTGTACTAACCCTTTTTAGTACAAGATAGGCTGGACATGGGATTCTAGTGCCCATTTAGTCCGCGTACCCTTTATCGACTCCGAAGTCGATATTTCTCCATTTACTTCTTCTTTACCCACTACCACACCCACACCGATAGATCCACCTCCATCAAACTTCTTTAACCCTAATCTGCCGCCGTCCGTTGGTGCGCAGAATCCACCCCGCATCTCTCTCCAGGAGAGGTGCTATCCACTTCGAGGTCCTCTTTCGACCTGCTTATCCACACCACCAGCCAATGGGGATAACTTTGAAATTAAACCCCAGTACATCAACATTTTACCCAAATTCCACGGACTCGAGACTGAGGACGCTTACGTTTTCATCACCAAATTTGAAAACGTATGCGCAATGATGGGTACGTCACAACTCTCAGTGGATGCGATGCGTCTACGACTTCTTCCATTTACATTGTGCGATATAGCCGAGAAGTGGCTATATAACACTACCGCACACTTTATTACGAATTGGGAAGAATTCGTCGCTGCATTCCTTAAGAAATTTTACCCAATACAAAAGACAGCTCGAATCCGTAGCGAACTGAATCAATTTGCCCAACTCCCTACTGAACCATTCTCTAAATGCTTTGAACGTTTCAAGGATCTATTGGTTCAGTGTCCTCATCACGGCATCCCGAGATGGGAGCTTTGCCGAATCATATATGAGGGCATTAACCCAAACAATAAACAGAGCCTTGAAAACATGTGTCAAGGTACTTTTATGACCAAGGATGATGGGGAAGCGTGGAAGTATTTAGAAGAGTTCGCTGAAAAATCACTACAGTGGGAGAGTGGAACCCAACCATTGAATAGGGGTGGCGTACACTGTTCATATCATAATATTGCATTTTATATTCCCCATTCTTATTCGTTTTATAAATAAACATTTGCTTTTGATGCATGTCTGCTACATATTACAGGTTACAGGTTCTTGGAGCGAAAACAGTGAAAAAGACAAAAGTTGATACAAAAAGGGACTTTTGACAAACAAACGGAAGACTCTTGATCAAGCCTACATCAAAGATAAAATTCACAAAGTACAAGGCAATGCAAGGTCCAAGATTTCGAAGCCACGGTTAAAAGTCCACCATAATTATTCATTGGAAAATCTGAAAGAGAACAGAAGCTATTTTAAAGAAAGAATTAAAGAATTAAGTATCCCAGGAAGCCCAAAGACAGAAGAGCCCACAAAGGAAAGGCCCAATACTTCCTTTTTAAGAAGACAAAAGGAAGATTTTATTTTACCAAAATTCATTTGCGGCTTTGACTAGTTGACCTAGGGCTATTTTTGTAATTGTAGACATGCGGATCAAAATGTAACCTAGGGTTTCTATTTCCTATAAATAGGACTCTAAACATTGTAATTTCTTCATGCCTCCCTTTAATGAATAAAATTTAGAAATCTTTTGGAGAGCATCGGTGCCTCTCTTTAATTCAGAAATTCAGATCTGACAAACCTGCATGGAAGATTTGAGGGATCCATCTGTAAGTAATTTAATTTCTTGTTCTAGTTTAGATTTTAATTCCTTGCCTTAGATGTTAGCTTTGGGAAGGGCTTTTGAGAGATGAGATCTCTCATCCCTTTCTTACCCATCACATAGAATCTATAGGACTCCATGCATACACGCACACACTGCGCCCTACGGCACCCTATCCCTCGAGGTAGCGGTGATACCGTAGTATAAAGGCTCAGTTGCGCGCGTTTTCCATGGTGGTTAGGGTAAGGATCTCTAAAGGAAGGACAATAACCTAGAGGAAGGAACACCTTCCCGAATGGATCTAATCCCCTTTATTGATAATTACCATAACTCCTCTTAGATCCTAATCTGGGTATAGAAAGCGTTGAGATTTATTTACATTTCCAAACCATTCCTAAACCTAACCCTAGCAAGATTTAGATCTAGATAATTGCCCTAGGATAATTTAGGTTTTTAGATTTAATAACAACTCCGAACACCCTTCGGAATTAACTCGTAAGAACGAATCGGAGATTCACAACATCCCTGTGGACCGACCCGTACTCACCGGCTAGCTGCAAAGCGATGCCGTTCTTGATTGCTGTTACAAATATTTTTGATCTATTTTTTAGAAAGCGCAAGCACGCTAAATCATCTAAATCATACACCAAATAGATGTGTCCATAGGTGTTCGAGCTGAGATGGCAGCAATGCAAAAGAAGCTCGACGCTATGGAACACAAATTTTCTGCAGCCTCCCTAAACCCAGTGTCGCTCCCCAAAACTGTTTGTTGGTGCTGTTCTGATCCGTCTCATTTAACGGAAGAATGTCCATTAAACTCTGCGTTTCAAGGTCACGAGCATTCTAATGCCACATTTCAAAGACCTAGAAACGATCCATATTCTTCCACGTACAATCAGGGTTGGAGGAATCACCCGAATTTCGCTTGGAACCAAAACCAATCTCAAAACACGGTTCCAAACATGAATAATTTTCAAAGGGCTCTTCCTCCACCACAACAGCAACCCCTTCAACTAACTCAGCATCCCTACCAGTCAAAAAATTTCCAAAATCAGGTCAACAATCCTGCACAGTCTAATCCTATGCAGTTGTCCTGTTCTGACGAATTCTCTCAATTCACTCAAACCATGAAATCACTTTTATCAAATTTCAAAGAGGTTTCGACTGAGGGTAAATATTTCGTCAGTGAGATAAAGAAAAACTCAGCGTCTCAAGCTGAGAGTATCAGATCGATGGAAGCTGAAATCGCACGCCTTAAAGCCGAAATGAGTGCGAGAGAAAAAGGGAAACTTCCCTCTCAACCCCTACAGAATTCTGGGCATTACAATGTAAATGCCGTCACAACGTTGAGATCGGGAAGAGTGCTGAACAATCATGTCGGGGAAGGTATTGATGATATTGGAAATCATATCAACACCCCAGCTGAGACCTTTCCACACACACACACTTCTCCTTCTGATCCTTCTTCTTCTACCACACCACCTTCTCACGAGCCTATTCTCCATTTCCCACTAGGCTCAACACCTCAACCCAACCCTTATAGTTCTCCACAGACGGTCCCCATACCTCTTTTGGGACCACGTCTACCCCCTCTTCTTTCTCCTATGATGGACCCTGCGCTTATTGCGAAAGCTCCTTATCCGAACCGGTTAAGGGGTAACAGAACGAGTCCTCATATGGAGAAAATTATGGAAATGTTCAAACAGGTTAACATCAATATCCCTCTCCTAAATGCAATTCAACAAGTCCCCGCTTATGCGAAAATTCTTAAGGACTTGTGCACTAGGAAGAGGAAGACTCAAGTGCCGAAGAAGGTCTTTATGGCTAATAATATCAGCACTGCTTTTATTCCCCAGCTACCAAAGAAACGAAAGGACCCAGGATGTCCTACAATATCGATTTCTATTGGGGGTAAAAACATAAATCGTGCTCTTTTAGACCTTGGCGCAAGTGTTAACCTCCTTCCATATTCTGTCTATGAGCAATTAGGGATTGGAGAGCTGAAACCTGCTCACTGCATTCTCCAGATGGCAGACCGTTCAATCACCAAACCAAGGGGTGAATTAGAGGATGTGTTGATAAAGGTCGGGGAATTTGTTTTCCCTGTAGACTTCATTGTGCTCGACACACAGCCTGTAGCAAACCCCCGGGGCCAAATTCCGGTGATTCTGGGTCGTCCTTTCCTTGCCACTTCCAACGCTGTTATAAACTGTAGAAATGGTTCAATGAACTTATCATTTGGAAATATGACCATTGAACTAAATATCTACAAAGTTGGAAGTCAGCCATCAGAATCCTCTGCTCATATTTTAGATGTGTGCTCTGTCCACGAGATTGCTCCCGATAGTTGTGGAGCTGAGGAACTTTGCTTTACTGATCTCGATGACATTACCACATCTCTGTTTGATTTCACACAAGATCTTAGTGAGGACACTTTACCTACACTTGAGTCCTGCACTCCTGACTTTTCTCCACCCGAGTCTGTATCTTTCACAGGCTCTGAGCTTATTTGTAAATCCAAAAATCACTCAATGATACCTCCTTCTATCATTTCTCCGCCTGAATTAGATCTCAAAATTTTACCGTCTCATCTGAAATATGCTTATTTAGGTGAGAAGGAGTCTTTGCCGGTTATAATATCCGCTTCTCTAGCATTAGAGCAAGAGAATGCACTTTTATCAGTATTGAGATCTAACAAAGAGGCGTTTGGTTGGAGTATGGCGGACATCAAAGGGATTAGTCCCTTGATAGTTGAACATCATATACATGTGATGGATGATGCCAGACCAACCCGAGAACCACAGAGACGGTTGAATCCCATCATGAAGGAAGCAGTAATGAAAGAGATCGTCAAATGCCTAGATAATGGTATTATATACCCCATCTCCGATAGCCAATGGGTAAGTCCTATACATGTCGTTCCTAAGAAATCCGGCATCACTGTTATAACCAATGAGGCAAATGAGTTGATTCAGACACGCGCCCAAACTGGGTAGCGTGTATGTATCGATTATAGAAAACTCAATGCTGCCACGAGGAAAGACCACTTTCCTCTACCATTCATTGATCAAATGCTGGAACGCTTAGCGGGACGAGAGTATTATTGTTTTATGGACGGATACTCGGGCTATAATCAGGTTCCCATCGCCAAAAAGGATCAAGATAAAACCACTTTTACTTGTCCTTTTGGTACTTTTGCTGACAGTCGCATGCCCTTTGGGTTATGCAATGCTCCCGCTACCTTTCAGCGGTGTATGATGGGGATATTCTCTGATATGGTAGAGAATTTTCTGGAGATCTTTATGGATGATTTCTCGATTTTTGGAGACTCTTTTTCCGATTGCCTATCGAATCTCGACGCTGTTCTTACTCGTTGCAAAGAGAAGAACTTGACTTTGAACTGGGAAAAATGCCATTTTATGGTCCAAGAAGGAATTGTTCTTGGACATGTCATTTCACAGAAAGGCATTGAGGTTGACAGAGCTAAGATAGATGTCATTCAAAACCTCCCTCATCCCAAAAGCGTCAAAGATATTCGATCTTTCCTTGGCCATGCGGGCTTTTATAAGAGATTCATTAAGGACTTTAGCAAAATTGCTAGACCTTTAACTCTTCTCCTGGCCAAGGATACGACCTTCCATTTTGACTCGGACTGCGAGACAGCTTTCGACTCACTTAAACACTCACTCACTTTAGCCCCCGTTTTATCATCACCAAACTGGGACTACCCCTTTGAGCTAATGTGTGATGCATCCGACTTTGCAGTAGGTGCAGTCTTAGGACAGCACATCGAAAAGATGCCACACGTGATATACTATGCAAATAAGACCCTGAATGATGCACAAATCAATTATACAACCACAGAAAAAGAACTTTTAGCGGTTGTATTTGCATTAGAAAAATTCAGGCCTTACTTAATTGGCTCACCTTTAGTTGTGTACACGGACCATTCCGCTTTAAAACATCTTCTGGCGAAGAAAGATGCAAAAGGTCGACTAATACGTTGGATCCTTCTGTTACAAGAATTTGATCTTGTTATCAAAGATAAGAAAGGATGTGAAAACGTAGTAGCTGACCATCTTTCACGCATCTCTTCTTCCCCTGTGACCCTGCCGATCAATGATTCGTTCCCAGATGAACAGCTTTTGAGCGTATCCAATGAACCATGGTTCAGGGATATTGTGACTTATCATGCCACGGGACTGATACCCAGCGATTGGTCAAAACAGGACAAATACCGTTTTCTATCCCAAGTAAAACACTTTTACTGGGACGAGCCCTATTTGTTTAAATATTGTCCTGATCAGATCATTCGCCGATATGTCCCGAATGAAGAGTTCAAGAGTGTTCTTTCTTTTTGTCATGATCAGGCCTGTGGGGGTCATTTTGGTCCTAAAAAGACGGCGGAGAAAGTTTTGTAATGTGGATTTTATTGGCCGACCTTATTCAAGGACGCATTTGACTATTGCAAAACCTGCACACAATGTCAGTACACAGGTAGAATCTCCCAGAGGAATGAAATGCCTCAGCAACCCATCTTGGTTGTTGAAATATTCGATGTTTGGGGCATTGATTTTATGGGTCCTTTTCCCAGCTCCTTTGGGAATTTGTACATACTACTGGCGGTTGATTATGTCTCAAAGTCGGTAGAAGCCATTCCATGTCGCACTAATGACAAGAAAGTTGTCATTAAGTTCTTAAAAGAGAATATCTTTTCGCGATTTGGACACCCACGCGCTATTATTAGCGATAATGGGACACATTTCTGCAACAGGTCTTTCGAGACTTTGATGCGGAAATACTCAATCAACCACCGACTTTCTACACCCTATCATCCCCAAACAAGCGGGCAGGCTGAAATCTCAAACAGACAAATCAAACTTATCCTGGAGAAAACTGTTGCTAAAAATAGAAAAGACTGGTCGACCAAACTGACGGATGCTCTTTGGGCATTCCGAACTGCATATAAGACCGACCTAGGGATGTCTCCATATAGGATAGTGTTTAGGAAAGCATGTCATTTACCCGTCGAGATAGAGCATAAAGCATTGTGGGCTATTAAGGAAATAAATTTTGATATAAACCAAGCTTGCAACTTTCGGAAGCTGCAACTTAATGAGCTAAGCGAACTCTGCGATGAAGCTTATGATAACGCTGTAAATGTAAAGAATAGGACTAAGGTTTTTCACGATAAAAACATTTTGAGGAAAACATTTTCACCTGGTCAACAAGTCCTTCTTTATGATTCACGACTACACCTTCACGCGGGTAAGCTCCAATCTCAATGGAACGGACCTTTTATTGTGCGGTCTGTATACCCGCACGGGGCAGTAGAAGTAGAAAATATAAAAAACGGCACCTTTTTCAAAGTGAATGGACATAGACTAAAGCCGTATTTTTCCACTGACCCCACAGAGGAGCTCCTGTTCTTACAGGAGCCAGTTTATTTGGATTAAAATTCCTCCGTCTCACCTTCATGTCCAGTATATCATTGCATCATCTTTTGAATGGAGGTGAGTGAAAAGAGTAAGTTTGGGGGAAGTTCTTCACTTATATATTTTGCCCCCACTAATAATTCCTTCCAGACTTACAGTTTTTGTAGACATAGCTGTTGGCAACAGCGAGGACACTGTTGAAAACAAGTTTAGGGAAGGTTTGTGCTCATTTTTGCATCATTTGCATATCATTTGCATAAGCACAAAACATTTCTTTAAAAATCTATAAAAATTTAAAAAAAATTTCAAAATCCATAAAAATTTAAAATTTTCAAAATATAAAAATAATTTTTGTATATAAATAAGATAATGAAAGTTTAGATAGTGAAAAATTACATCCATGAGATTAGAAAAATTTAAGAAAATCAAGAAAATTAGAAGTTTTCTTATACGAACTAGTAATAAGTAGTTATGAGCCGTTGTCCCAAGGGTTAGTAAGATGAAAGACGTCGCTAATCTGAGAATAAAAATAAGTCTGAAAAATAATTTCTATTCTGGAAGCCAAACATTTTGAACGTTGATACCCTGCTATTCGCACTTACACACGTCTTGAAGCCTGGGATAGTAGAGGATACCTTGAAATGCTCTTGTCTTAAAGCCGAAAGTATGAAGGAAATAAGGAAAAAAAATGAAGAAAATATAAAGTGGTGAGAAAAATGGACACTGGTTTTGTTATCACCAAGGGCAATAAAAATGTATAGCGAGGGTGCTTCTTCACCTAGTGCCCTAAGGCCAACTGGTCTGGAAGTCACTGCTATACCTAAGGTGGTGCAAGACGAGGAAAATACACCAAGTAAGCAAGCACAGGAGTAATCGGTCGGTTAGTACCTCAAGAAGTCTTAACAGTCGCATGAAAGTGTGTGAGCAACTCCGTCTAAATATTCATTAATTAAAAAGTACTTAGGCTGATGGGCAAGAGTATGATAGCTTGAATTGAATTCTCCGGGTGTAGGGATGTCCTTTACACACACGCAGGGTTATATGATCGATGTTTGGAAGAAAGATAGGAATGAAAAATAAGACGATGTTTTATTGAGGGAGGACGTGATTTCTAACATCTTTTCATGACCATTAAGATAGGGCTCATGACAACCGAAAAGCTAGCTTAGTTGGAAACCCTAATTTTGAAGGCTTTTCTTTTACAATTCTTTTCTTTAAATGTAATATTCATGATTTTTCTTTTATTATTGGATTTTGTGGGTGCAATCCGCTGAAAACCCTCAGGAGACAACACTCCTCCTACTAGGGACACCTAGAGGTTTAAAGGCTTATTGCACGTGCTCAGTGCAATCGTGTTGCCTACGAAAGTGTGCTAGTTAGTTTTTTCTCTTTTTTTATTTTCTCCTTCTCTTTTTAATAAAAGTTCGCTCGAGACGATCGAAATTAAGTTTGGGGGAATTTGATTAGTCGAAAATATTGCATCTTTTAGCCGGCAATTTCCTCATCATTTGCATTCATATAGAAGTGTTCGGCATTCATATTTCACATATTAGCAAATCCGTCGCAAAATATCAGATTACATGTGTTAGACCTTAAAACCGGCATTTCTAGGGAAATTGACTGCATTTCATAGCATGGCATCATTTCTATATATCGCAACCCGTGTTTCGAAGTCCGTGCAGGAAAATCAGAAGATCGGTCAAAATTTACAGGACAACACTGCTAAAAGATACGTCAACTCAAGGATTTGGAATCTGGTATTGATCTAAAGTGCATGCAGAGATTAAAAATATCAGAGAATACTAAAGAATACAGTAAAAGGCAGCACATGAAGTTTGAAGCCTCAAGGAGCCCAAATGGCCGCGGAACCGCGGCCTAAGCCGCCTTGTGCCGCGGTTCCGCGGTCAACTTGCCACCTCAGCCCTACTTCTTTGCACCATAACTCCTATGCAAGCTTACAGACTTCAGAAAGATACAACAAATTCCAGAAAGCCCCAAAAGCTTCTGCCAGATCAGCAAACCCTTGAATCTACACTAAACTAGCCTTGTATTCTAGAAACTTCTCCTTAAACCCTAGCTTAAACCCTAAGCTAAGCCTAACTAACTACTTCTAGAAGTCTTCAACAAACTTTTGGAGGGAACTTCTATTTTAAACTCAAGGCTTAGGGTTTGGGAGATCTATAAATAAGACCCTAGGCTCACTTGTAAAAGAATCCCGAATTTTAGTATCAATCTAGATCCATTCACTCTCTTCTTCATCTTCTTCCACAAGTCTAGTGAGAAGACTTGTGTGAAACCCTAACCCTAATTCCAATCAAAAGCCAAGATCCAGAGTACCCCATCAAGCAAGAAGCCCTGCAACCTTTTAGGAGCCGAGCCGTTCTTCAACAGAGCAAGTGGTCCAAGCCGACCCACGACTCACGGAGAAAAGCGACGCCAGATCGACAATTTAGTTCTTCCTCTTGTAGTTCTTGAGCGACTGTAATCAAATTGTTGATATAAATAAAATGTGATATTCTTTTATCTTGTTTTCTTTAAATTCTTGCATCATGATTCAATCTAAATTTCTAGTTGTAATTCTTGTTGTGATGTTTGAGTAATACTCCGCTCGTCGAGGAGTCGAGACGATCAATAGAATGATGATGTAACATATCTTAAATCGATTCTTGAATCCTGCGAGTTTTGTAAACCCTAGCAAGTTCAAGAACCGACGACCCAATTCGTTGCGATGCTTTCTTGATTGATATCGCTCAAAATTGGGGAGTTACGATCGTTTCTTGAAATTGCTAGAGGCTAGAGTGTGAATGATATCGACGAAAGAACAAGGGTTAAATGATGAAACCCTAGTTTCACGAAGAAGCCCTAACTCTCGTCGATCATCATCAATCTAGTATCAATTCTTCGAAGGACAAGAACACGATATCTCGAGATTACATCACGTCTATAGATCCGATTGATTTTTACGAGTCTCATTTAGATTCTTGACATTTGGTTAGAAATATCATCGAAACCCTGATTCTCGATTGTTTATCATTTTCTTGATTCTTGATTAGATTAGTGACACTTGAATCAATCGATAAAATCTTGAATCATGTTTTGTTTTCTTTTCGATTAACTTTTCAATTCAAACAAATCAAATATAAAAACGAATCGCACAATCCCTGTGGACGATCCGCACTCACTTACGATCTACAACCGACACCGTAGTTGATTGCGGTCAAATATAATTCTTTGATTGTGAATTTTATTCAATTTTCTAATTACCGACACAAAGAAACTCTTATCGATCAAATGGCGCCGTTGCCGGGGATCATTTGATTTGATTTACACAACAAGAATTCTTTAACAATCATCAGGCGCTTTGCGCCAATTATTGAGCGCAAGCGCTTGTGGTGGTGACATGTGTCACACTCTGGTGAGCGCAAGCGCGACAGCGCAGTGCGCTGCGTCAGTGCGCTGCGCTATTGCGCTGCTGACACGTGGCGCGCTCTGGTGAGTTGCGCCAACTTCAGAGAGCAATACTCTATCTTAAAAGCGCATAGCGCAAGTTATTCTGGTGCTGACACGTGGCGCTCTCTGGTGGCTTGCGCCAACCCAGAAGCGCAACAGTGCAGAATTGCAAGTGCAAGGTACTATTTTAATTTCTTGATCCAAGAAAAGAATCTTTAAGATTCCAGAACCAATGGTTCATAAAAAAACAATGCTTTTGTTATTTATTATATTTTTTATTGAAGATCCTTGATCTTTTTCTTATATCAATGATCTATTCAGAAGAAATATTTCTTTTTATAAAGGTTTTACCTTTTTTCTTCTTTCTGAATTCTTCTCAGAGTTCTTTTAGAGGAGTTCTCTCTTTGTTTCTTGAGTTTCTCTCTTTTCTGTGTTGTTGTTCCTCCCAAATTGGGGTCTAAGGGCCTTTATATAGTGCCCATTAATTTGTTAAATTTGTTAAAGAGATCCTTCTCTGAGTGATTTGGGGAATTTTCCCCACCGTTGGATCTTTGATCCAAGGGCTTCTGTTTTACAGAAGACGATCTTCTTGTTTTAACAAGAACAGAAAGATCTTACTGGAATTTTAATTCTGTTTGGCGCAGATGCACCAGCGCTTGACACGTGTCGCGCAGCGCAACTGCGCTTGCGCAACTGCGCTTGCGCAACTGCGCTTGACACGTATCGCGCAGCGCAACTGCGTTGGCGCAACTGCGCTGGCACGTGTCGCGCAGCGCAACTGCGCTGACACGTATCGCGCAGCGCAACTGCGCTGGCACAACTGCGCTGCCACGTGTCGCGCAACGCAGAGCGCAAGTCAGCTGAAGCTTTGCTTCATTTATTAATGTTTGAATTTTAAACAGAGCTTTGCTCTGATTGGGGGAAACAGAAGCGTTGCTTCGTCTCCTGCCTTGAAATTTGAACAGAGCTTTGCTCTAATTGGGTAAACAGTGACGACAAAATCTCAGCTCCAGCTTGACATTCTTCTCGTTACAGCAGACACAATGTCAACAAAGCCTCCAAATAGCCAAATCAAAAAGGAGTGACGGAAAAATCCCAGCTCCAGCTAAACATTCTTCTCGTTACAGCAGACGTAATGTCAACAAAGGATCCAAATAGCCAAACCAAACTGGAGCAAAGGCATATTCCTAGCTCCGGACTTCAACTGCAATACATACAGCATAGAAGTCCAATAGATGTCTACCCTATTTCAGTAAAGAAACGGCACAACATCGTTAAAACAAAAAATGAAGAAACGGCACATTCCCAGCTTCAGGGTCTCTACGGCAACTCATATAAATCTTAGGAGACTATCGGAGATCATCACATACCAGTATGGAGTGGTTATGACATATCGGGGCTCCAAACTGAGCCTAACCTCAAGTAAAAAACGACATGGAAAATTCCTAACGCTTTCTCTTCCGACGGTCATATAGCCTAAGGAGATTACTTGAAGATGTCTTGTCCAGCCCTCGAAGGGATCAGAGACACGGCAGTCGCGGGGCTATTCGAACAGCAGCTTAAAGACTGCATATCGAGGAGTACATCAGCCAACGTGACGGTACCACGGACCAAAACCCTAGTACCACAAAACCTAATGAACCTCTGTCGCAAAGAGCAGGGGTTATCTATATATAACGTTAGGATAAGTTTGCCTATAAACCCAAGGGAGGTAAACTAAACAAACTCCGAAATGAGTCCATAAACTAAACAAACTCCGAAATGAGTCCATAAACTAAAGACTCCGAAATGAGTCCATAAACTAAACAAACTCCGAAATGAGTCCATAAACTAGAGACTCCGAAATGAGTGCATAAACTACAAGCTCCGAAATGAGTTCATAAACTAGAGACTCCGAAATTAGTGAATAAACAATAAGCTCCAAAATGAGTACATAAACTACTTTACGTCAAGTCAAGAAATCGAAGGATAGAGAGACACAAGTATGAAATGAAATATGTCTTTATTCATAAATCAAAATGAATACAAGATGCTTTTGTTCATGAATCAAAATGAATACAAGGTGTAAAATGTTTTCTAAGCTGGTGGGCGATTCAATAAGCCAACAAGTTCGTCATTTTTCCGCCAGACTTTTGCTTCGAGCTCTATCAACGTCACGAGCCGAGTCCCTGCCTGAGTCTGTTGGTTCTGGTATGAAGAAAATCGACTCTCAAGATTTTTCTCGGTAACCTTGTGGGCCTCGACCATCTCACGTGTAAAAATAACGGCTTTATCAAGGGCCGCCACCTCTGTAATGGCCTCTTGAAGAACCCGCCATATTTCGTAAGCATGAGTGGTATTGGCAGTGAGCTAGGCTTGAAGTTCCCCTAAAGCTTTTGAAGCCAACTCTCTCGCCGAAAACTTCCGGTTGAGCCTTTTCTCGCATGACTGGAGATTGGCTGCACATCGGTCGATCCATCCATGCAGGTTCGCCCTTGCAGACAAGATGTCAGAGGGAGGCATATGCATTCAATCCCATGTAGGCAGGTCTTCACTCGATAGCAATACTCGACCCGAGTACGCACCGGAGCCTCGTCATGATAAGTGGCAAGAAAAGATAAGGAAGCGTTGGCTTCAACAGCAAATTCTTCGGCCGTGACAAAATTACCAGCACGAAGATTTTCAATGAGAGTCGCCAATGAATGAATGCTCTGTTTTGCCATCCTCTCAGACATGCGCCGGACATAAAGGCCTGGCGGCATGGAAATCCGGGACTCTAATGGAGTTAGGATTGGCAAAGCTGTGAAGATACATGTGTGGTTAGTTGCCTTCCCAAATAAAGAACAAGTAAAAGGATGCCAAGGATAAAGCGTCACTTATCCACGGCCATGCAAGGCGAGTTTGAGAGCTCCCTAGGTCCGTCAAGGATTTTGACTTCGTCGGCGGCTTCCTGTGCTGTAGTTTAAATAAAAGAGCATATCGGCATCATTGTGAAAATATAAAACAAAAAAGGCAAAAGAATACCGACCTTGGCCAGAAAAAAGGACTATGCTATTCCCGCCAAAATTTTCGGCCAAGAGCTATTTGTTCCCTTATAAAAAAGGGGGGAGGGTCCTTAAAATTTGGCCTCACGTGTAAAACACGTGAGCGCTCATAAGCAAAGCATATGAGCGCTGAATAAAATAAACTTAAAGGGACAAACATGCCTCACGTGTAAAATACGTGAGCGCTCATATGGAAAGCATATAAACGCTAAACATAAATCATCAATGGCCAAACGGGCCTCACGTGTAAAACACGTGAGCGCTCATATGCAAAGCATATGAGCGCTGAACATAAACAGGGTAAAACCCACAGCAGGGGTCACGTGTTAAACACAAGTTCTCTTGCCTCTCACATGGCGCCCCAATTTAAAATGCTCCTATCAAATTCGAGAATTAAATTTTATTTGGGAAATATTTTCCTGATCTTTCTCAAACTAAAAAGATCTTCTCTGTTAAACAGAGGACCTTTGGATCAAAGATCCAACGGTGATCATCTGGTAGAATAAAGTTCTATCATAGGAAAATATTTTCCTAATTTTGATAAATTAACAAGATATTTATATGATCAGAATTCTATGTTAGAATAAAATTCTAATCTTATTAAACTAACGAGATATCTATATGATAGAATTAAATTCTATATTAAGAAAATATATTTCTGATCTTGTTAAACTAAAAAGATATGATAGAATAAAATTCTAATCTTGTCAAAACTAACAAGGTATTCATAATCTTGTTAAACAAACAAGAAATCTTCTCTGTTAAACAGAGGGCCTTTGGATTAAAAATCCAATGGTGAATAAAATTCACCGATTGATCTAAAAGATCATGAAATCAATCATGATCTCTCAATGAGGGATTCCCTTAACAAATTGATTCTTTTTCTTCTCATATAAATAGGAGAAAGGGGAGGAGGAAAAAAGGAGACAGAGGGAGAGGGGAAGAAAAATAGAGAGAGAATTTAATTCTCTAAAGAAGAGGAACCCCTCCCTAAAGCTCCCACAAAAAAAGAATTTAATTCTCAGACCAAGAATTTAACTCTTCTCAAAGAACTTAGTTCTTCCTCTGGTTAAGATCTGCAGAAGCAGATCTCCCCACAAGTTGAGAATTTAATTCTCATCGGGGAGATTCTGTCATGCAGATTCAAAACCTAGGGGAAAGAACTGAATCCAAAAGAGTTTAACTCTTACAAAACATGTGTGAATTTAATTCCTCTGAAACTAGGGTTTAACCCTTTAAAAAGAATTTAATCCCTACAAAGAACAAAAGGAGAACTTGATTCCTTAGAACCATAGAAGAACAGTTTGGTGATTCATTAGTGTTCAACACGACACAATAAAAGTTCACGTGTTCCTACGTGAGCACCTTCGAGAAACAAAAAAGGGAAGACTGAGATCTAGCCACGTGATCCCACGTGACACCTGAGAAGTGCTTCGCACTTATAAAAGAGAAAAGGGAATAAACCCTATTTTGGGGCGCCTCACGTGATCCCACGTGACCCCTGAGAAGTGCTCATCACTTATAAAAGAGAAAAGAGGAATAAACCCAAGACAGTTCCCATTCTAGGGCGCCTCACGTGATCCCACGTGACCCAACAGTGTTTAGCATAGAATAAGAGAATCAAAGAGGCAACGCCCAACTTTAAGCGCCTCACGTGACCCCACGTGAGCGCCTCAAATTCTTAGTGTTTAACACTACTTCAAGCGCCTCACGTGACCCCACCTGAGCGCCTCAAACTCTCAGCGTTTAACGCTACTTCAAGCGCCTCACGTAACCCCACGTGAGTGCTTTAGAGCTTCAGTATTTAAACAATAATTTAAGACCTCACGTGGGAGCACGTGAGCGCCGAACATATGCTAGTGTTTAACACTATGATAGGCCAACCTTAGCCCAAGTTAGCTAAGTCTCCCAAAACCAAAACCTTGTTTTTAACCGAGCCCTAATTATGTTCAGGTCTTCAAAAATTAATCATTTCAGATGGCATTTACAAAATGTTCATCCCATTGCTTCTCAATCTGGTATTCGGTTCAAGGGTACATCTCTTCACACCTCCGATACATGTCGTTGTAATTCTTTAACGTCTTCAAAGAGGTGGTGGGTCCCGATGACCAATAACTATCTGGTGCATTTCCAAACCCAAGGTTGAATCTAAACTACGGACCGTAATGTCCTTAAACTAACTTTGGACCGTAACGTCCTTAAACTAACCTTCATGGACTATGATGTCCTTAAGCTAAACCCCCCACAGACTATGATATCTTTAAACTTCACGGACTATGACGTCCTTAAACTTATGGACCGCAACGTCCTTAAACTAGGTATGGACCGCAATGTTCTAGAACTAACAATGGACCGCAACATCCCTAAACTAAAACGATAGTGTCCAAACACTTTTTCGTTGGGTTTAAATGATCCTAAATCCTATTGAGTAGATCTTAGTCTAAAATCGGATTAACGTATCCTCAACAAACGTTTGAGTTGATCTTAATCTAAAACAAGATTAACGATCCTTAAACCAACCCAAACCCAAATCTAAGTAAATAATGATTTGGACTAATCCACGCCCTACGGGCGACAACATAAATTAGTCTCCGTATACAATTCACGGGCAACCAAAAATAAAACGAACACACACGACACGAAGTGACCATCTGGAGAAGAAGAAAGTGGTTACAGCTATGCAGTAGAGTAATTAACTGTAGGGGCTTGCGCCTACAGGGAAGAGCGTCCCCACAATCAAAAACCCCTCGTACACAAGGGGGAATCTGACGAAGTCTGCTACAACGTCCGCATTCGTCTAAACCTCCGATACACAGTACCATAAATCAACTTGGCATCTTCGGAGAGGTGGACGTATAAAACCAAATAGCATCTGCCCCCAAATTCTGGAAAGACGTTTGTCTTCCCGGTTTTTGGCGGAGAACATATGCTTTGAGGAGGTATCGCTTGCGGGGCCGCCATATCGAGTAAATGCTGGAAGGTTTTCCTTGGAGAAAGATCCACAATAGAAGACGCTAACTCCCGCAGTTCTGAGAGAGAGAAAGGTTCCGATATATGGAAGGGTCATTAAACAAAACGTATATGTATATAAGATTACCTTCGATATTTCGCCCGCTCTGAACCGGAGGGATGGCAACTTCGGCAACCTCCTCTAAACCCTCAGGCGCGTCATTGGAAGTATTCGTGAAATCTATGGTCGACGTGGCAGTCTCCAATAGTAGGACAAAAGCCTCCGCTGGAAGCTCCAAAGTAGGGATAGCAGCTTCGACAATTTTTTCTACCCCCTCAGTTGCGTCATTGGAAATATCCATTGAATCTATCACCGATGTGGAAATCTCTTTCGGAGGAACGGAAGCTATCACCGAGGGCTCTAAAGCAGAGATGGCAGCTTCGGTAATCTTTTCTACCCCCTCAGGTGCATCATCGGAAATATCCATGGAATCTATTGCCGGTATGGCAATCTCTGCTGGAGGGACAGAAGCCATCACTGGTAGCTCCACAGCGGGGATAGCAGCTTCAGTAATCTCCTTTACACCCTCCGGTAAGTCACGGGAGATAGTCGTAGAACCTACGTCCATGGCGCGGTCTGGCTAAAGACTACGCCTGCTGCAGAAGGCCCTACAAAATTTTTGTAAAGATGAGATAAGGTGAAAGTAGTACCAAGTAATTACTGTTAGTTGTATGTATGCCCTAGAGGCCAGTATTGTACATATGATGTATATTATATTGGATGCTTGGACATATATAGAGATGACTTTCTTGCTCGATATGATAGTATGCTATCTGGTTACTCTTTATCTTAACATGTATACTAGTCTCTTTATACTGTCTTATAGTTACATGTTGGTAAAGCCCTTAGGATGTGTACTTGACTACCTGGACTATGATGCAGATCATACTAGTGGGGACATGGTAGTCCATAGGTACATCCTTCAAGGTCCCTAGTCGTAGGTGTATCGAGACGGGGCATCGATATACCAGTGTAGACTAGCGTATACGCTTCTCGACCCATGAGATGGGCGATGGATGATCCCATATCCATTGGTGTTTAACATCAGAGATGGTATACGGGTGCTCAGTGGAGACTGGGTACACTGGACGGAATCGCCGAGAACTCCCAGATGGTATTATACCTCACGTCAGATGGCAGTTCTCATGTGACACTTGTACAGGTTAGTCTGTAGACCCGAGATCGTCATAGAGTCTTGTGTGATTCCCACTGTGCTTTGATCTCCACCTTACCACGTCCATGAGGGCATGCAAAATGGTGGTCTTTAGGTACAGTCCCGAGTCACATGGAGGCAATGAGCGATAAGAGGGGTTTCGTCTCTCCCGGTATTGGGGGTTGATACTGCGCTGTGCTCGATTGGCCATAACAGGGAAGTCCCTGGCCAGGGCTGATCAGAGATTTGCTGGTAAGTGTAACCAGTAGTTTCTCGACCCGTTATGAGCCTCACATCAGCACGACTTATCGGTTATTGGGGTCTGACGTTTACCACCCCTAGACTTGATATGCGACATATCAGACGAACAGACCGGACTGTACGGTAAATGTTACTGATTGGATTCACAGGAGTGTGAGCGGGCTAGCTCGTCGATCTTCTGATCGCTCAATACCCGGGTGGCCGTTACGTTTAGCAGACCGCTTGCGGCTTGTGGGTGATTAAGATGATCATCATCTGCTACCGGCGTATTGACGAGTCTTTAGAGTCCTACACAGAGGTTTCCTGGCTCAAGCGAAACGAAATAGGAGCGCATATGAGATATGTGCAGGACCGAGAATAATGCGTGTATGTGATACCGTATTTCATTCTCGCAATGAATGTATCGATTGGTTATATGCGATATAACCTAGATATCGAATCAAGGATTGATTCGATAAGCCGATACATAGGATACTAGTCGGTTATATGAGATATGACCGGATCGTTAAATCAAGTGTTGATTTAATGATTTAATGTATAATAATATATTTGATATATTACTTTGCATTAACTAGTATTGGTTCATTTTAAAAGGATTTTCTCACTTGGTGCACATTGTATATGTGATATATTTTTTGTGCACATGTTTGTATCATGTTTGATGATACTTGCTCACTTGGGTTTGTGTAAAGATTAAGCCATGGTTATATGAATGGTTAGGGCTTTGTTTATTTATTTATTTATTCATTTTGGAAATAGATGAGAATGGTGGATTATTTTGTTTGTATGTTGAAGCTTCTTGAAGCTTTGAACAAGTCCACCATTCTTATCTCTTCCTTAACCCTAACCATTCTAACTAACCCTAGTTTTCTCTCTACACTTGACTATGGTTAGTATATGATAAGTATTCTTATTAGTTTCTTTTTTAAATAAGAGACTTATCATATTCTTCATCCTCTCCTTCTTCTTCAAGAAAAACCTTGACTTCATCAATGGTAACTTGAGCAAACAAGTGAGAAATCCAATTCTAAAGTGAACCCACTGTAGGGTTCCTAGGTATGCCAAGGAGGTCTCACAAGGCATCAACCATGCCAATTTCAAAAAATCTAGGTGCCGAGAAACCCGACTACGGATCGTTGGCTAGAAATCTATGCGAAAATGAAATCTAGTTAACAACTTAACAAAAAGGAAACGGAAATACAACCTTTGTAGATCAGGTGCTCCACCTCCATAGCTCCGCAACGAAGTCCCCTCGCTGTCCTAGTGAATTCCTGGGCTCTAGCGTCGGCTTCATCGGAGAATAGGCGAGCTAGGTCGTCGATGTCCATGCCGAAGATGATCTACGTCGAGGCATCGCTAGATCAAGCTCCACCTTCACCAAGCCATGAAAACTTGTGAAGGAAACACCCTATACTACTTGGCAAGAGGTAGAGGATGAAGAAATAGGAGTTGGGTTCACTTTAGAATTGGATTTCTCACTCAATTGCTCAAGTTGCCATTGTTGAAGCAAGCTTTCTTCAAGTGAAGAAGAAGAAGAAGATGAAGATAATGTTATGATAAGTGTTATTCAAAAAGGAAAATAAATGAATACTTATCATAATATAACCATAGTCAAGTGTAGAGAATGAATCATGGTTGAGTGGAATGGTTAGGGTTAAGCATGAGACAAAATGGTCACTTGGTCAAAGTTTTCATGAAGCTTCAAGAAGAACAAAGAAAGCCACCATTTTTCTCTTTTGCTATTATTTTCCAAAACTAATAAATAAATAAATGAATGAATAAATAATCATAACCCTAACCATTCATATGACCATGGTTCAATCTTCACACATACACAAGTAAACATGTATCATCAAACATGATACAATCAAGTGCACAAAAGTATATCACATATACAATGTGTACATCCAAGTGAGAAAATCCATCTTAAGTAAACCGATACTAGTTAATGCAAAGTAATATATCAAATATATAATTATGCATTAAATCATTAAATCAACACTTGATTTAATGATCCGGTCATGTCGCACACAACCGACTAGTATACAATGTATCGGCTTATCGAATCAACGCTTGAATCGATAACTAGGTTATATCGCATACAACCATTCGACACATTGATCGCGAGAATGAAATACGGTATCACATACACGCATTATTCTCGGTCCCGCACATATCTCATATGCGCTCCTATTTCGTTTCGCTTGAGCCAGGAAACCTCTGTGTAGGACTCTAAAGACTCGTCAATATGCCGGCAGCAGATGATGATCATATCAAGCACCCACAAGCCGCAAGCGGTCTGCTAAACGTAACGGCCACCCGGGTATTGAGCGATCAGAAGATCGACGAGCAAGCCCGCTCACACTCCAGTGAATCCAACCAGTAACACTACCGTACAGTCCGGTCTCGTCGTCTGATATGTCGCATATCTCGCCTAGGGGTGGTAAACGTCAGACCCCAATAGCTCGATAAGTCGTGTCGATATGAGGTCTATAACAATTCGAGAAACTACTGGTAACACTTACCAGTAAATCTCAGCAATCCTGGCCAGGGATTTCCTGTTATAGCCAATCGAACACAGCGCAACATCAACTCCCTATACCGGGAGAGACGAATCCCCTCCTATCGCTCATTGCCTCCATGTGACTCGGGACTGTACCCAAAAACCACCGTTTTGCATGCCCTCTTGGACATGGTAAGATGGAAATCAAAGCACAGTGGGAACCACACAAGACTCTATGACGATCTCGGGTCAACAGACTACTCTGTACCAGTGTCACCAGAGAACTGCCATCTGACGTGAGGTATAATACCATCTGGGAGTTCTCGGCGAGTCCGTCCAGTGTACCCAGTCTCTACTGAGCACCCGCATATCATCTCTGATGTCAAACACCGATGGATATGGGATCATCCATCGCCCATCTGTATGGGTCGAGAAGGTACACTCTAGTCTACTCTGGTATATCGATGCCCCGTCTCGATATACCCACGACTAGGGACTTTGAAGGATGTACTTATGGACTACCATGTCCCCACTAGTATGATCCGCATGATAGTCCAGGTAGTCAAGTACACATCCTAAGGGCTTTACCAACATGTAATAGAGAGACAATCTGAGTACACGTTAAGGTAAAGAGAAACCAGATAGCATACTATCATGTCGAGCAAGAAAGTCCTCCCTATATATGTCCCAGCATCCACTACAATATACATCCTATGTATAGTAATGGCCTCTAGGGCATACATATAACTAACAATCTCCCACTTGCACTAGGGCCATCTGTAGCAGTGGTTGTAGTATCTCATACTCAACCATCCCATAAAAGTCTCTCTCTGGGAATAGGCCTTCGTGAGTGGATCCGCCGTGTTGTCCTCTGAGTCTGCTCTCCTAACCTCGATCCTTTAGAGATCAACCATCTCCATGATCAAGTGATACTGCCTTAGAATATGTCTGGATCACTGATGGGACGGGGGTTCCTGGCATAAGCCACAACTCCATTGCCATACAATGGTAGGAACTAAGTTCATCTCATGAACTATTATACATCCAAACAGCCTCTTTGGTAGCATCCTAAGTAGCGATGTATCCTGCCTTTATCGTCCAGTATGTCACGGTATCTAGCTTGGAACTCTTCCAACATACCGTCCCTTTACTGAGGATAAAGACAATGCCTGCGACTGACATTCAGTCATCTTTATCACCCTGGAACACTTCCAGTGATTCTCCCCAGGATCGATTGATACCATCACACTACTGCTAGTGAGTATCCTAACATCCAATTAGATCTATCTCATAGATCCGAAATCCAGGATTTAGTAGGTATCATTTTGATCCTATATGGAGAATCATTGTGATAAGCGGAGATTGACTGAGCGTAGCATAGGAAACTCCTTCCATATCAAGAGTATGTCATCCACGTACTCTACGAGGATCACTACCATACTCCCTACTACCTTTTTGTTTATACAAGGTTCATCTACCATTTTGATGATGTCAAACTCTTTGACTAACACATCAAAACAGACGTTCCAACTCCGCGATGCCTGCTTTATCAGATAAAGCATCTTGCTCACGTTTCCGCTGCTCCCACTGTCTACGAGGCCCTCTGGCTGTGTACTTATAGACACACTCTTCTAAAACATCATTTAGAAAAGGAGTCATGGCACCCAACCGCCAGATATCGTAGTCATGGTATGTAGCCGTGACAAGTAGGATCTGGATGGACTTAAGCATAGGTACTGGAAAAGGTTTCATCATTATCCACGCCTGGTCAATGACGAAAACCTTTAACAAGTCTAGATTTGAAAGTCTCAACTTTTCCATGTACACCAAGTAATCTTCTCAAGATATACTTGCTCCTGATGGGGATTTAACCCTTCAGATATAGCAACCAAAGTCCATACTTTGTTGGTGTATAAGGATTCCATCTCAGATCGATAAGCATCCATCCATTCTTACAGAGTCTTACTCCTGATGGCCGGCTCGAAGCTAGTTGGGTCATCATCTCATGATGCAATCCTCGCTCCCACTGTCATAGAGCAACCGAAGTATCTCTCAGGTGGGTGAGGAACCCTACTAGATCGGCGGAGAGGCTGAGGTTCATTGGAATCTACTGAATCCTTTGGTTCTGTCAAATCATCAGCTGCAGTTTGTATAGCTGGAACATTTCCAGTCGTACATAACAGACGTTGCCTCGAGCTTGTCCGGATTTTGCTTTTAGACATTGGCCGGACAACCCCAAATCTTAACTGACTTAAGAGATGGGCTCTTCCCTTTCCATATCACATATGAAGTGGTAGGCTACTGATTTGATCGGGACCTTATTCAATAGGTATGCAGCTTCTCAAGCGCATAACTCCCAAAAGGAAATAGGTAACTCAGTAGTACTCATCATAGAGCACACCTTATCATATAGGGTGTGATTGCTCCGCCCCGATATACCATCGTGCTATGGTGTATACAGAGGAGTAATTCTGAGAGAGAATCTCATTCTCCTTTAAAATAGTCCAGGATTTCCGTGCTCAAGTATTCTCCTCCTTGATATCATCATAGGACATAATACTTATACCCGTATTGGTTCTCTACTTCTATCTTATATTTTGTGAATATCTCAAAAGGTTCAGACTTGTGTTTCAACAGGAACATATGTCTGAATCTCGAGAGATTATCAGAGAATGTAATGAAGTATAAAGAACCTTACCAGGTATGTGTAGACAGGGGACCTTTATACATCAACATGTATCATCCCAAGAGTTCACTAACTCTTTTTCTGTTTCCAATAAACAGAGCTATGGTCATTTTATCTTTGTGACATGACTGGCGAGTTTCACAAGATGTAAATTCAAGCTGATTTAAATATGCATCTAAATATAACTCCAGCTAGTCGGGTCGCATTGATATGACCTATTCTACAATACCTCAAGAAGGATTCGTTCATTTCTGAACTCTTCCTCTTGTGTGTGTTTCGTATACTAAGAACTGTAGTTTGATTTAGAACGTCAATGCTTTTAGATAACGTGCCTGAACCGATCAACTTTTGATATAGGAAATGTTCAAAACATTATCCAACAATACAAAATTTTATCATTTCTTTACTAATAAAGAGACTGATATGATTTTGTATATCAGGTTCGGTATCTAATAACATTCATTCAGAATCAATGTATTGGTAATACAGGGTGACAGTGACCGACAGACTTGGCTGCAACACTTGCCCCGTTTTCTGCCTCATGAAACCTATCACCCGTTCTCAGTTTTTCTACCCTTTTGTAGCCCTATGTAACAGATAACATATCTGGGATCCTGATCCGGTATCATATACCCAGGATGCAGAGGATACTGAGAAACAGTTCTTTGTAACGAATACACCCGAAGGAGATGCATCATCATGCACTTTCTTCGTTTGGGCGGCACGGGAAATCTGGTATTCCCCAATTTCCTGCTCTGTCTTATAACATTTATAAGTTGGAGCGGGACCAACGTTCCCCAGCTCAGTATAACAAGCGGGTTCGGTCAATAATCCGTATTATTATCTTGATTAAGGCGTGATATGGTCGCTACCAGGAGAGAGAGAAGAAAACACTCAGCGTGCGCTCTTGCAAGAATAGACTGGTTATTATTTTATCTAATCAGGATGGCTCCCACTGCTTTTTATCAAATCTTCCTTCAAACCCTAAAAGGAAAGACTAGCCGGGATTAATTACACACTACAAGTTCGCCAATCTTTCAGCCAGGCCAGTGTCGGTAATTTGAGGGAGGTGCCCCGTGCTTTCGCACGGACCTAATTAATGTAAACCTCGTTTTCCCAGAGGCGTAACCTCGTTAACACCTTTCTAGACACCTACTTGATCGGCTAATTGTAATGTATAAAACTCTCCCAGGAGTAACAATTACTCGCAGCGGGTATCGGGATCCAACTATCTCATAGAAGGTATGCAATCTCATTGCAAATTTCAACACTTGAAATTCCCGATAATTCTGCCCCTAGCGTCCTATGACCTTGACGGAGGCCAAACAACCCATAGTCCGCTAGTCAAGTTCAACCCGTACATTTCTTGATTGAATTAAACCCACCCGCACGACCCTTGACGGAGGCCAAACAACGCCGTACGAATACCCTAATCCAATCGCATCATATGCTAGCAGATAAGCACTAGTTAGCTACCGTACACTACGCCTTGACGGAGGCCAAACAACCGCAGCACGAATACTAACTAGTACATATCTGAAATGACGGAGGGCTACGACAGGTTTTTCTGAAAACCTATTGCGTAATGAACTTGATATCGTTGTAGGATCGAATGAATTTTGAAATGGAGTGTTTTTGAGGCTTTTCTAGTTTTGCTAAAGGAGTCACTCCCGGTGAAGGGATCGTCGGTCCTTTCCTCGTCGAATGAGGTGCGGGATATATCATATATATCACTGTGCAAAGCAAAAACTCTTAAAAGCAATCAAAAGACAAACCGAGGGTTGTAGCATCTGCCAGTTATTGCTAAAGGAGTCACTCCCGGTGAAGGGATCTCGGTCCTTTCCTTATCGAATAAGGTGCAGGATATATCATATATACCGCTGTGCAAAGCAAGAACTGTAGCTACCTGTTTTATTTTGAAATTCGATTCCACAACATCTTAGGTTTCTTTTTATTTCATTAATCACATTAATGAAGTCCCATCATTTAAGTACCTAAACATCACAGATAAATACGACGTACACTTATGCCATCCGCATTCGCCTCGATGTCCCCTCGTGCACCGTTAGGTTAGGTAACTAACGGCAGAGCGGGGCAGGGCTAGCGCGGGTGTAAAACATAAGTAACGTCTATATAATATATCATATATACTATATACTGTATCTATCATAGAACATCACATGATCACATCACAGATATCGCAGCAGAAGAATCATATGAAATATTGGATATACTAGGACGTCCGTGTTTTCAATACGAGCCAGTATAAAACACGGATTCCACGGTCGTGATGAATAGCCAAACCCACACCCCTAGACCCCTACGAGAGCGGCAAGCAACCCTACCAATTCTAGAGTTAGGAGACCCGGACTCGACTCCTCGAGTTGGTCTCCCACTGAACTCCAGAACCCGGTTACTTGTGCCCTCCTCCTTGGGTCTATCCTAGTGCGGAAAAGTAAATAATATACAAACGGTGACTACTTCCGCAACCTGGAAGCGCCCCAATAAAAAGAATATTACATACAAGTTTTTACATGAATGAAAATGAAAAACACTCATCTCACATAAAAACCCCCGGCTATTCAAACACGACGATCCAATATAACATATCCAGCAACACATAACATCACATGTCATCAACGTAAGTAAATACGCGCATCCCAATTGTCGTTGACATATAGCAACGAAACCGGCGATATCACATATTACACTTACGGTCACAGAAAAGAAAGTGTAAAACTACAACAGTTGGAATCCGCAACCACCTCAGACATCGCATGCCTGACCAGATGAATTACTTAGACATCGCATGCCTAACAATTATAAACCCCGTATTTTAGTCTCAAAATCGAAAACACTTTTCAATATCAAGTCGGGCAATTCAACAAGATTCCCGACATCCAGATCGGATACTCGTCGCAAACTTTAGTAGACGGCCGCACCCCCGACGCCGTCGACGAAGTGCACCAAGGCGGAACACCGCTGCCGCGAGCACCCGAACGGATGCTTTCGGCGACGGGGTTCTCCTACAGTCACTTGGTCGGGGCTATAGGGTGTAGCTGTCTATTAAGTTTACCCGGCGAGTATCCGCGTACGCTACGTGATTGCGACGGACTTTTGATCACATCAAAATTCCGTGGCAACCGATCAAGTGAGACTAAACTGCTATGTTTATAACATTCATTCAGTTATCTCATAACTACTTGTGAATTCCAATTATTGTATCACATTCCAGATAAATAGAAAATGTTAAACTTTCCGATCGAACAGTCAAACACCCAAGTTTTCCCGATACAGATCAACACATGAAACAAGTCTAAAGACATTCAGTTCGTGCCTCAGTACCAACGGTCCAGCCGTAGAAGGGTCAAGCCAACGCCTCACATGTGGCACGCCGTACTGCCCCAAACCCGAAGGTTCAAAGGGCAGTTCAAGACGGTCACATAATCGAGTTAAGGTTTGTTGTCTTCTAGAGGGTCCATCGAGTTACTTGCACTACTTAGAATGTCTTTAAACTACGGAAAGATCCAACACTTGGAAATTTCCCGACAAGGGAAAAATTGGGTATTTATATCCGGTCGAACTTTTTAACATATTCTAAAATTTATCCGGAAAGCCACACAGACAAAAATTTGATAATCCGGTCGAACATTCGAATCCCCAAAACAACCCAGAAAATTCAACTCTTGAAAAAATATTAAAAATTCCCAGAAAAGGAAGCACTGGAAATTAAGAATTACTGTACAAAAAACATTAAATAATTCGGCCGTACGGACGCGGAACCGCCGCATGAGCCTTGCTCATGCCGCGGAACCGCGGTTAAATAGTGGAATTGGGCTGCCGAATTTCACAGTAAGTCTTAGATATTCCTGATGTGTTTTCTGCATATTTTTAATTTCGAAAAAGACCAGAATTGGGAAATTGTTCAGAGAGCATTTTCGGGTTGGGGTTTCGGGTCGATCGGACTTCAAAATCCAAGGCTCTAGCTAGGCTCTGATACCACTGTAGGGTTCCTAGGCACGCCAAGGAGGTCTCACAAGGCATCAACCATGCCAATTTCAAAAAATCTAGGTGCCGAGAAACCCGACTACGGATCGTTGGCTAGAAATCTAGGCGAAAATGAAATCTAGTTAACAACTTAACAAAAAGGAAACGGAAATACAACCTTTGTAGATCCGGTGCTCCACCTCCATAGCTCCGCAACGAAGTCCCCTCGCTGTCCTAGTGAATTCCCGGGCTCTAGCGTCGGATTCATCGGAGAATAGGCGAGCTAGGTCGTCGATGTCCATGCCGAAGATGATCTACGTCGAGGCATCGCTAGATCAAGCTCCACCTTCACCATGCCATGAAAACTTGTGAAGGAAACACCCTATACTACTTGGCAAGAGGTAGAGGATGAATAAATAGGAGTTGGGTTCACTTTAGAATTGGATTTCTCACTCAATTGCTCAAGTTGCCATTGTTGAAGCAAGCTTTCTTCATGTGAAGAAGAAGAAGAAGATGAAGATAATGTTATGATAAGTATTATTCAAAAAGGAAAATAAATGAATACTTATCATAATATAACCATAGTCAAGTGTAGAGAATGAATCATGGTTGAGTGGAATGGTTAGGGTTAAGCATGAGACAAAATGGTCACTTGGTCAAAGTCTTCATGAAGCTTCAAGAAGAACAAAGAAAGCCACCATTTTCTCTTTTGCTATTATTTTCCAAAACTAATAAATAAATAAATGAATGAATAAATAATCATAACCCTAACCATTCATATGACCATGGTTCAATCTTCACACATACACAAGTAAACATGTATCATCAAACATGATACAATCAAGTGCACAAAAGTATATCACATATACAATGTGTACATCCGAGTGAGAAAATCCATCTTAAGTAAACCGATACTAGTTAATGCAAAGTAATATATCAAATATATAATTATGCATTAAATCATTAAATCAACACTTGATTCAATGATCCGGTCATGTCGCACACAACCGACTAGTATACAATGTATCAGCTTATCGAATCAACGCTTGAATCGATAACTAGGTTATATCGCATACAACCATTCAACACATTGATCGCGAGAATGAAATACGGTATCACATACACGCATTATTCTCGGTCCCGCACATATCTCATATGCGCTCCTATTTCGTTTCGCTTGAGCCAGGAAACCTCTGTGTAGGACTCTAAAGACTCGTCAATACGCCGACAGCAGATGATGATCATATCAAGCACCCACAAGCCACAAGCGGTCTGCTAAACGTAACGGCCACCCGGGTATTGAGCGATCAGAAGATCGACGAGCAAGCCCGCTCACACTCCAGTGAATCCAACCAGTAACACTACCGTACAGTCCGGTCTCTTCGTCTGATATGTCGCATATCTCGCCTAGGGGTGGTAAACGTCAGACCCCAATAGCTCGATAAGTCGTGTCGATATGAGGTCTATAACAATTCGAGAAACTACTGGTAACACTTACCAGTAAATCTCAGCAACCCTGGCCAAGGATTTCCTGTTATAGCCAATCGAACACAGCGCAACATCAACTCCCTATACCGGGAGAGACGAATCCCCTCCTATCGCTCATTGCCTCCATGTGACTCGGGACTGTACCCAAAAACCACCGTTTTGCACGCCCTCTTGGACGTGGTAAGATGGAAATCAAAGCACAGTGGGAACCACACAAGACTCTATGATGATCTCGGGTCAACAGACTACTCTGTACCAGTGTCACCAGAGAACTGCCATCTGACGTGAGGTATAATACCATCTGGGAGTTCTCGGCGAGTCCGTCCAGTGTACCCAGTCTCTACTGAGCACCCGCATATCATCTCTGATGTCAAACACCGATGGATATGGGATCATCCATCGCCCATCTGTATGGGTCGAGAAGGTACACGCTAGTCTACTCTGGTATATCGATGCCCCGTCTCGATATACCCACGACTAGGGACTTTGAAGGATGTACTTATGGACTACCATGTCCCCACTAGTATGATCCGCATGATAGTCCAGGTAGTCAAGTACACATCCTAAGGGCTTTACCAACATATAACAGAGAGACAATCTGAGTACACGTTAAGGTAAAGAGTAACCAGATAGCATACTATCATGTCGAGCAAGAAAGTCCTCCCTATATATGTCCCAGCATCCACTACAATATACATCCTATGTATAGTAATGGCCTCTAGGGCATACATATAACTAACACCCACCTCCTATTTCTTCACCCTCTACCTCTTGCCAAGTTGTTTTGGGTGTTTTCTTCACAAGTTTCACAACTTGGTGAAGTTGGAGCTTGAACTTGTGATGCCTCGACGTAGATCATCTTCGGCACGAAGCCGACGACCTAGTCCACCCATTTTCCCGATGAAGCCGACGATTGAGTTCGGGATTCAAGATGGACAACGAGAGGACGCCTATGCGGAGCTAAGGAAGTGGATATCCGGATCTACAAAGGTTGTAGCTTCTGATCTTTAGTTAAATTGTTAACTAGATTCGTTTTTCGCCTAGATTTCTAGTCAACGATCCGTATTAGGGTTTCTCGGCACCCATAAAATTCGAAATTGGCATGGTTGATGCCTTGTGAGACCTCTATAGTTGCCTAGGAACCTTTCACTGGTATCAGAGCCTAGCTAGAGCCTTAGGCGAAGTCTAGACGAAGTTTGAAACCCGAACGAACCCGAAACCCTAAGTTTTACATGCTCTCTGGACTTTTTCTAAAAACTGGGATTTTTCCAGATTAAAAATTGCTAAAAAATTCAACAGGGAATTCTAAGAATTACGACGCAAAATATTTCTCCTGAACCCTCTAATGCGCGGCGGAACCGCGGCACAAGCCAGCTTAGGCGGCGGTTCCGCGGCTAAAGTATGACGTCAGCCATTAAAATTTGCACAGTAATTCATTGTTTCAGATGCTGAGTTTTCTGGGAATTTTTAATATTTATTCAAGAGTTGAATTTTCTGGGGTTGTTTTGGGGATTCGGTGTTTCGATCGGGGTATCAGATTTTGTCTATGTGGCTTTCCGGATAAATTTTAGAATATGTTAAAAAGTTCGACCGGATATAAATACCCAATTTTTCCCCTACCGGGAAATTTCCAAGTGTTGGATTTTTCCGTAGTTTAAAGACGTTCTAAGTAGTGCAAGTAACGCGATGGACACTCTAGAAGACAACAAACCTTAACTCGATTATGTGACCGTCTTGAACTGCCCTTTGAACCTTCGGGTTTGGGGCAGTACGGCGTGCCACATGTGAGGCGTTGGCTTGACCCTTCTACGGTTGGACCGTTGGTACTGAGGCACGAACTGAATGTTTTTAGACTTGTTTCATGTGTTGATCTGTATCGGGAAAACTTGGGTGTTCGATTATTCGATCGGAAAGTTTAACATTTTCTATCTTATTCGGAATGTGATACAATAATTGGAATTCACAAGTAGTTATGAGATAACTGAATGAATGTTATAAACATAGCACTTTAGTCTCTATTGATCGGTTGCCACGGAATTTTGATGTGATCAAAAGTCCGTCGCAATCACGTAGCGTACGCGGATACTCGCCGGATAAACTTAATAGACAGCCTCATCCCATAGCCCCGACCAAGTGACTGTAGGAGAACCCCGTCGCCGAAAGCATCCGTTCGGGTGCTCACGGCAGCGATGTTCCGCATTGGTGCACTTCGTCGACGGCGTCGGGGGTGCGGCCGCCTACTAAAGTTTGCGACGAGCATTCGATCAAATAGTCGGGAATCTTGTTGAATTGTCCGACTTGATATTGAAAAGAGTTTTCGATTTTGAGACTAAAATGCGGGGTTTATAATTGTTAGGCATGTGATGTCTAAGTAATTCATTTGATTAGGCATGCGATGTCTATGTAGGTTGCGGATTCCAACTGTTGTAGTTTTACACTTTCTTTTCTGTGACCGTAAGTGTAATATGTGATATCGCCGGTTTCGTTGCTATATGTCAACGACAATTGGGATGCGCATATTTACTTACGTTGATGACATGTGATGTTATGTGTTGCTGGATATGTTATATTGGATCGTCGTGTTTGAATAGCCGGGGGTTTTTATGTGAGATGAGTGTTTTTCATTTTCATTCATGTAAAAACTTGTATGTAATATTCTTTTTATTTGGGACACTTCCAGGTAGCGGAAGTTGTCACCTTTTGTATATTATTTACTTTTCCGCATTAGAATAGACCCAAGGAGAGGAGCACAAGTAACCGGGTTCTAGGGTCCGGTGGGAGACCAACTCGAGGAGTCGAGTCCGGGTCTCCTAACCCTAGAATTGGTAGGGTTGCTTGCCGCTCTCGTAGGGGTCTAGGGGTGTGGGATTGGCTATTCATCACGACCATGGAATCCGTGTTTTATACTGGCTCGTATTGAAAACACGGACGTCCTAGTATATCCAATATTTCATATGTTTCTTCTGCTGCGATATCTGTGATGTGATCATGTGATGTTCTGTGATGGATACAGTATATAGTATATATGATATATTATATAGACGTTACTTATGTTTTACACCCGTACTAGCCCTGCCCCGCTCTGCCGTTAGTTACCTAACCTAACGGTGCACGAGGGGACATCGAGGCGAATGCGGATGGCATAAGTGTACGTCGTATTTATCTGTGATGTTTAGGTACTTAAATGATGGGACTTCATTAATGTGATTAATGAAAGAAAAGAAACCTAAGATGTTGTGGAATCAAATTTTAAATAAAACAGGTAGCTACAGTTCTTGCTTTGCACAGCGGTATATGTGATATATCCTGCACCTTATTCGATGAGGAAAGGACCGAGATCCCTTCACCGGGAGTGACTCCTTTAGCAATAACTGGTAGATGCTACAAACTCGGTTTGGTTTTTGATTGCTTTTAAAAGTTCTTGCTTTGCATAGCGATATATATGATATATCCCGCACCTCATTTGACGAGGAAAGGACCGACGATCCCTTCACCGGGAGTGACTCCTTTAGCAAAACTAGAAAAGCCTCAAAATCACTCCATTTTAAAACTTCATTTGATTCTACAACGATATCAAGTTCATTACGCAATAGGTTTTCAGAAAAAACATGTCGTAGCCCTCCGTTATTTCAGATGAGTAGTAGTTAGTATTCGTGCTACGTTTGTTGGCCTGCGTCAAGGCGTAGTGTGCGGTAGCTAATTAGTATTTATCTGCTTATGCATATGATACAGATTGGATTAGGGTAGTCGTGCGACTTTGTTGGCCTGCGTCAAGGGTCGTACGGGTGGGTTTAATTCAATCAGGAAATGACGGGTTGAACTTGACTAGCGCACTATGGTTTGTTGGCCTGCGTCATGGTCATAGAACGCTAGGGGCAAAATATTATCGGGAATTTCAAGTGTTGAAATTTGCAATGAGATTGCATACCTTCTATGAGATAGTTGGATCCCGATACCCACTGCGAGTAAGAGTTACTCCTGGGAGAGTTTTACACATTGCAATTAGCTGATCAAGTAGGTGTCTAGAAAGGTGTCAACGGGGTTACGCCTCTGGGAAAACGAGGTTTACATTAATTAGGTTCATGCGAAAGCACGGGGGACCTCCCTCAAAGTACCGACACTGGCCTGACTGAAAGATTGGCGAACTTGTAGTGTGTAATTAATCCCGGCTAGTCTTTCCTTTTAGGGTTTGAAGGAAGATTTGATAAAAACCAGTAGGAGCCATCCTGATTAGATAAGATAATAACCAATCTGATCTTGCATGAGCATACGCTAAAGTGTTTTCTTCTCTCTCTCTCTCCAGGTAGCGACCATTTCATGCCCTAATGAAGATAATAATATGGATGTATTGACCGAACCCACATGTTATACTGTGCTGGGGAACGTTGGTTCCGTTCTTTCTTATAAGAGTTATAGGAATGAACAGGATATAGGGGAATACCAGGATTCCCATGCCACCCGAATGAAGAAAGTATATGTTGATGCATTTTCTTCGGGTGTGTTCGTTACAGAGAACTGTTTCTCCATTTGCTCTACGTCCTGGGTATTAGATACCGGGTCAGGATCCCATATATGTAATCAGTTACATGGGCTAAGGAAAGGTAGAGAACTTGGAGAAGGTGATAAAGACATTAGAGTTGGAAATGGTGCAATTGTTGCAGCTAAGACTATCGGGGAATATCACCTTGTATTACCAACTGGTAATACATTGGTTCTGAACGAATGCTATTACATGCCGAACCTGATATGCAACATTATATCGGTTTCTTTGTTGAGTAAAGAGGGATATAATTTTGTATTACAGGACGATGTTATGAACATTTTCCGTAACCAAAAGTTGGTTGGATCAGGCACGTTGTGCAATGGCATTTATGTTCTAAATCAATCAACAGTTCTGAGCATAACAAACACACACAAGAGGAAGAGTTCAGAACTGAACGATTCCTTCTTGTGGCATTGTAGACTGAGTCACATCAATGCGAAACGACTGGCTAAGTTGCATAAAGATGGATATTTAAATCCGTTTAAATTTTCATCTTATGACACTTGCCAGTCATGTCTCAAAAGCAAGATGACCAAAACTCCGTTTACGGGACACGGAGAAAGAGTTACCGAACTCTTGGGACTGATACATAGTGATGTATGCGGTCCCATGTCTACACATGCCAGGAATGGTTCTTCGTACTTCATTACATTCACTGACGATCTCTCTAGGTTCGGGTATGTGTTCCTGATGAAACACAAATCAGAAGCTTTTGAGAAATTTAGAGAATATAAACAAGAAGTCGAGAACCAAACCGGAAAAAGTATTAAAATCCTTCGATCTGATCGAGGAGGAGAATACTTAAGCAATGAATTCCTGGACTTCCTAAAAGAGAATGGGATTCTCTCTCAGCTGACTCCTCCGTATACACCACAGCATAACGGTGTATCAGAACGGAGGAACCGCACCCTATTGGATATGGTGCGCTCTATGATGAGCACAGCTGAGTTACCTATTTCCTTCTGGGGATATGCACTGGAAACAGCTGCAGACCTATTGAATATGGTTCCCACCAAAACCGTGACGACCACTCCATATGAGATATGGAAAGGAAAGAGACCATGTCTTAATTATGTTAAGATATGGGGTTGTCCGGCCTATGTAAAAACGCAAAATCCGGACAAACTCGCGGCAAGGTCTATTCTGTGTAAGTTTATTGGATATCCCAAACATTCGCGAGGGTATATCTTTTACCACACCGAGGAACAAAAGGTGTTTGTTTCTCGACATGCCACCTTTTTAGAAAAGGAATTTCTTGAAAAAGAGATTAGTGGCAAGGAGGTAGAACTAGAAGAGGTTCCAGCAATAAAGAGTACAACAGAAGATTTGGTTGAACCAGAGGATTCAATAGCTCCCGATGAACCTCAGCCTCTCCGCCGATCTAGTAGGGTTCCTCGCCCACCTGAGAGATACTACGGTTTTCTCATGGATGGTGGGAGCGAGGATTGCATCATGGAAGATGATGACCCAACTAGCTTCGAGCAGGCCATCACGAATAGGGACTCAGTGAAATGGCTGGATGCTATGCGGTCCGAGATGGAATCCATGTACACCAACAAAGTATGGACTTTGGATGTTGCTCCTGAAGGGATAAAACCCATTGGGAGCAAGTGGATCTTCAAGAAGAAACTTGGTGTAGATGGGAAAGTGGAGACTTTCAAAGCTAGACTTGTTGCAAAGGGTTTTCGCCAAAGACCAGGTGTGGACTATGACGAAACCTTTTCTCCAGTGGCTATGCTTAAATCCATCCGGATCATGCTTGGCATCGCTGCATATCATGATTACGAAATCTGGCAAATGGATGTTAAGACCGCCTTTCTAAACGGTGATTTAGAAGTGTGCGTGTACATGACTCAGCCAGAGGGCTTCGTAGACAGTGGGAGCAGCGGGAAGGTGTGCAAGCTGCTTAAATCCATTTATGGATTAAAGCAAGCATCGCGGAGTTGGAACATCTGCTTTGACGTCGTTATCAAAGAGTTTGATTTCGTCAAAAATACAGATGAACCTTGTATCTACAAGAAGGTGGCAGAGAGTAAGGTTGTCTTCCTCGTATTGTACGTGGACGACATACTCTTGATAGGAAATGATATTCCTATGCTGCAATCGGTCAAGCTCTTCTTATCACAAAGATTCTCAATAAAAGATCTTGGTGATGCCTCCTGCATATTGGGAATTAGGATCTATAGAGATAGATCCAAACGGATATTGGGATTGTCCCAATCCAGGTACATTGACACCATACTAAAAAGGTTTAGTATGGAAGAATCCAAGCGTGGGAACTTACCCACGATCTCTGGAGTCACTCTCTCCAAAGAGAAGTCTCCCAAGACTGATTTGGAGAGAGCTCGAATGCAAGGGATACCTTATGCTTCGGCAGTAGGCTCTATCATGTACGCGATGCTATGTACCAGACCCGATGTTGCATACTCACTAAGTGTAGTGAGCAGGTATCAAGTTGATCCTGGAAAGAGTCACTGGACAGCTGTGAAGAGCATTCTCAAGTACTTGCGAAGGACTAAAGAGATGCTCTTGGTGTATGGTAACGGAGAACTCCAAGTGGAGTCCTTTACCGATTCGAGCTTCCAGAGTGATAAGGACGACTCTAAGTCGCAGTCGGGCTTTGTCTTTACCCTTTACGGAGGGGCGGTTAGCTGGAAGAGTTCCAAGCAGGAAACCGTGGCAGACTCGACGATGGAGGCTGAATACATCGCTGCCAACGATGCTGCCAAAGAGGCTGTCTGGATCAAGAAGTTCATTACTGAAGTTGGAGTGGTTCCATCCATTGAGCATCCAATACCTTTGTATTGCGATAACAATGGAGCAGTGGCTTTGGCCAAGGAACCCAGGTCCCATCAGCGATCTAGGCATATTCTGAGGCGGTATCACCTGATCCGGGAGATAGTTGATCGCCGGGAGATCGAGGTCAGGAGGGTTGACACGAAGAACAACACGGCGGATCCACTCACGAAGGCCATTCCCCTGATACAGTTTGAGAGACTCTTCGGGATGCTCGGTATGCGATACTACAGCAGCTGGCCCTAGTGCAAGTAGGAGATTGTTAGTTGTATGTATGCCCTAGAGGCCAGTATTGTACAGATGATGTATATTATATTGGATGCTTGGACATATATAGAGATGACTTTCTTGCTCGATATGATAGTATGCTATCTGGTTACTCTTTATCTTAACATGTATACTAGTCTCTTTATACTGTCTTATAGTTACATGTTGGTAAAGCCCTTAGGATGTGTACTTGACTACCTGGACTATGATGCAGATCATACCAGTGGGGACATGGTAGTCCATAGGTACATCCTTCAAGGTCCCTAGTCGTAGGTGTATCGAGACGGGGCATCGATATACCAGTGTAGACTAGCGTATACGCTTCTCGACCCATGACATGGGCGATGGATGATCCCATATCCATTGGTGTTTGACATCAGAGATGGTATACGGGTACTCAGTGGAGACTGGGTACACTGGACGGACTCGCCGAGAACTCCTAGATGGTATTATACCTCACGTCAGATGTCAGTTCTCAGGTGACACTTGTACAGGTTAGTCTGTAGACCCGAGATCGTCATAGAGTCTTGTGTGATTCCCACTGTGCTTTGATCTCCACCTTACCACGTCCATGAGGGCGTGCAAAACGGTGGTCTTTGGGTACAGTCCCGAGTCACATGGAGGCAATGAGCGATAGGAGGGGTTTCGTCTCTCCCGGTATTGGGGGTTGATGTTGCGCTGTGCTCGATTGGCCGTAACAGGGAAGTCCCTGGCCAGGACTGATCAGAGATTTGCTGGTAAGTGTTACCAGTAGTTTCTCGACCCGTTATGAGCCTCACATCAGCACGACTTATCGGTTATTGGGGTCTGACGTTTACCACCCCTAGACTTGATATGCGACATATCAGACGAACAGACCGGACTGTACGGTAAGTGTTACTGATTGGATTCACAGGAGTGTGAGCGGGCTAGCTCGTCGATCTTCTGATCGCTCAATACCCGGGTGGCCGTTACGTTTAGCAGACCGCTTGCGGCTTGTGGGTGATTGATATGATCATCATCTGCTACCGGCGTATTGACGAGTCTTTAGAGTCCTACACAGAGGTTTCCTGGCTCAAGCGAAACGAAATAGGAGCGCATATGAGATATGTGCAGGACCGAGAATAATGCGTGTATGTGATACCGTATTTCATTCTCGCGATGAATGTATCAATTGGTTATATGCGATATAACGTAGATATCGAATCAAGGATTGATTCGATAAGCCGATACATAGGATACTAGTCGGTTATATGAGATATGACCGGATCATTAAATCAAGTGTTGATTTAATGATTTAATGTATAATAATATATTTGATATATTACTTTGCATTAACTAGTATTGGTTCATTTTAAAAGGATTTTCTCACTTGGTGCACATTGTATATGTGATATATTTTTTGTGCACATGTTTGTATCATGTTTGATGATACTTGCTCACTTGGGTTTGTGTAAAGATTAAACCATGGTTATATGAATTGTTAGGGCTTTGTTTATTTATTTATTTATTTATTTATTCATTTTGGAAATAGATGAGAATGGTGGCTTATTTTGTTTGTATGTTGAAGCTTCTTGAAGCTTTGAACAAGTCCACCATTCTTATCTCTTCCTTAACCCTAACCATTCTAACTAACCCTAGTTTTCTCTCTACACTTGACTATGGTTAGTATATGATAAGTATTCTTATTAGTTTCTTTTTTAAATAAGAGACTTATCATATTCTTCATCCTCTTCTTCTTCTTCAAGAAAAACCTTGACTTCATCAATGGTAACTTGAGCAAACAAGTGAGAAATCCAATTCTAAAGTGAACCCGCCTCCTATTTCTTCACCCTCTACCTCTTGCCAAGTTGTTTTGGGTGTTTTCTTCACAAGTTTCACAACTTGGTGAAGTTGGAGCTTGAACTTGTGATGCCTCGACGTAGATCATCTTCGGCACGAAGCCGACGACCTAGTCCGCCCATTTTCCGGATGAAGCCGACGATTGAGTTCGGGATTCAAGATGGACAGCGAGAGGACGCCTACGCGGAGCTAAGGAAGTGGATATCCGGATCTACAAAGGTTGTAGCTTCTGATCTTTAGTTAAATTGTTAACTAGATTCGTTTTTTGCCTAGATTTCTAGTCAACGATCCGTATTAGGGTTTCTCGGCACCCATAAAATTCGAAATTGGCATGGTTGATGCCTTGTGAGACCTCTATAGTGTGCCTAGGAACCTTTCAATTACCAAAAGAGACGTAAGTGTCTATACACACACACACACTAGGGAATTTGAAGTATGGCCTTCTCGAGTCGTTGTTCTTTTCTGACCTGTTGCGCTCGTCGGGCTTCAATTGAAAACAAATGCCTGCCCGTCTTCAGAGCGGCATCGTCTTCAGAAACGACCAAGATGGGATATTTCAGAGCCCGTTCTTCTTCCATCGTTAGAGGACCCATTAGTAGCCTAGGTGATAACAGATCAACGTCATAGAATACAACAGGGAAAAAGCCTCCCTTCTCAGGGCGCACATTCTCACTTTCATCCTGCGATCGTCTCAAGGCCTCGGCCAACTGAGCAGCCTCTTCGGCAGAGGAATCGGGGAAGTGAACACCGACATCTGGCTCCTGCATAGATATCGGCTCATCCTGGATAAGGGGCTCAGATTCAAGCAAAGCGTCGAGTATGCCGGTGACTGATTTCTTTCCCCTTTTGGAGCCTGAGCTAACACCAGCGGAGGGGCACTTCCTCCCCTTTTATGCTTTTGCGTGGCGCTGACCGACATCGCCATCGATATCTGCCTTTGTGGACGCTACGGCTATATAGCTCAACAGATACGAGCTCATCAAGCGAACGAAGCTGCTGGCCAAGTCGTCAGAACTGGGCGACCCTATCCCAGCTGGTACGATCAGATTAAGTACCCGCCAGGATACACAATCCCTAAATTTCATGTATATAAAGGGACATGCAACCCCCACCAACATGTTGCCCAGTTCAGGGCTCTCTGCGGCAATACTGGAAGTGACGATAAACTGCTGCTTCGCCAATTCGTCGACAGATTGGAGGAGACGGCCTTCGAATGGTATTCGGAGCTTCCCAACGAATCCGTCAAAACATTCACGGAGATGGAGCTATTATTCACCCAGCGTTTTGCAAGCGCCAGCGAACGCACCCCTATCACAGCGTTGATCAATGCCAGGATGAAGCCAGGCGAAACATGGGTTCAGTATGCTATACGGTGGCGGAACCTATGGTCGAAGTGCGAACAACGCATAGAAGAGGCTCCTGCAGTAGGCATGTTTGTGGGAACCCTCGATCCGCAGACGACCATATCCCAATTCATGATGTTCTTCAAGCCGACCACCTTCCAAGCCTTGATTGACAAGCTGGCCTAAATGGACCAGATGGGCCATAGCCCTTCCTCTTCGAAGACGGAGCTTCGGAATGAAAAGGGGAAACGGAGCGACCTTTGTCGCCAACGCTCAACAACAGCCGAGTGAGCCGAAGTCAGCTGCTCCCCAAGGCAACAAGGGGCGATCCCTCGACGAAAAGTTGAGATGTCCTTACTCGTTTCCCCGGGATAAAACAAGGAAATTTTTCGAACTGGCAGTTGTCACGCCCCGCTTCCCAGTATACGGGAAGGGGACGCGACTGGGCCGCTACGTATTTACACAGAAGCAAATACGCTTAGCGAACTAAACAATATAAAAAAGGTAAATGCACAAGAGACAAGATATAATAAAACAACAGCTTTATTTATTCACATTCTTTCTGTATAATGCATGGAAAGTAAATACAACTGAAATAAAGCAATGCCTAAACAATGGCATAACAGAAATGAAAAAGGTACTGAAATGAAAGTGTACAATGACTAGAGCTCGGGGTCTTCACTGAACTGGTCCAAGTCTTCAGCGGTGGGCTCGATCTCTGACGGGTCTAAATCACCTGACGACATTAAAAGAAGAAAGAAATAGAATGTCGTCAGCGAACAGGTCGCTCGGTAAGTCCCAAAGATAAGAGGAAAGTAGAATAGACAGAGCAAGAAGGTGTCTTTTAGAGTTATATTATATTGTTGTAATGTTGTGTTAACGCTGTTGTTTGTAGCTTGGTACAGAAAGATGCCAGTGTATACGAGAGGGGTCCCTATATGCTAGAGACCAGGGCAAACGGAATGTACAAGGAACCGTTAAGCCACGGTACAACAGCAATGGAATATAGGTTAAGTGTCTTAATCTTACCGTCTTGTGCCACTTTTAACACCTTCCGTACCAATCTACCCCTTAAACCCCGTAGTGTTTTGATTGTATTGTTGTATTGTATTGTATAGGTTGTATAGTTGGATGACTGACCAAAATCATGATATCAGTAACGGATTTAACTGTATAATCATGCAAATGGAATGTATATCCATGGTTCGGTTCGGTCAAATTGTATAGATTGATAGATTGAATGTATGGAATAATGGATTCATGGATTGATGCTGAATTGTAATATTGTAGATTGTAGATTGTAGATTGTACTTGAATCATATTCAAGTCAGATTATAATGAGACTCAAACTGATTCAGACAATTAGAAAGGTAAATTGAAGTCCTGATTGTTTTGATGTTATCGGTAACCGCTGCACATGTGCGGCAGGATTTGTGTCTTTTTCAAAGACGATTACTGTATTGATAACACCGTTTGTTAAGTTATCTACCTTAGATAGGCAAGCACCCACTTCTCCGACTCCCTGAGGCTCAAGAGATTGGTCCCGCTTAAATCTATATTTATTAGGGTCCTTAGGGTAAATTATAGAACTTGAGTGGTTTTTATATAAAAATACTTTTATATACTTTTCAAAATACGCCCCAAATATTTATTAATCATCTTTAGAGTTGTAATGAATGTAGATTTTATATTGTGATATTTCTAGTGGAAATATCCTAATTTCATAATAAATGGTATTTATTTGTAATATTGGTTTTGTATGGAATTCATGGTATTTTAGTGTAAGATTGATTTTTGTGATTTTTAGAAAAAGGTGGAATATTTATATCATAACAAAATAGGTATTTTAATGATAAATATACATATATTTATACAAAAATAATTTTAATATATATTTTATATTCTAAAAATCTCATTTTCTTAAGATGTCGCATTTTAAATCTTTCGAGACCGAATGCTCCTTGCGGAGATCTGAATCTCGCACTACTAAGCCCGAGGATGTGCGATAATCCGCACCATCCCGACGGGTTCCCCAAAATGGGTTGTAGCGGCGCTTTGCAAAGATTTGTATAAATACTAAATTTTTTAGAAAACGGTTTTATTAAGTAAATGGTATTTATTTGTAAAGATGCCGATTTTCTGTATTCTATGTTCTAGGGTCTCCTAAGTCAACTAGACTGCTCCTAACAGGTCCAAAGCGACAAGTTGTGAGATATCCCTCAAATCGCCTCTTCACCGCCAATTGTGACCAGGTAAGTACAAGTGAAGAAAGGAAGGATCCGCTCACGAATCACCGTAAGACGGGCCTTTTAAAGTTACCTTTCTCACTTGTCTAGCCTAGGCACTACAAAGTCAGGTTTAGATAAACGACTGAATGCCCACAACCTTCCTCTATCCTAATGAGTGCTACGGTCCTTAATTGGCTGAGTCTAGATATTTTTATTATTATTATTAGCTCAAAGGTTATTTATTTGTAAAGATTTATCAATACTAAATCTTTTAGAAATGGTTTTATTAAGTAAAGGGTATTTAAATGAAAATGTTTGTTTTCCCGTATTCTAAGTTCTCGAGGGTATCGTGTTATGTTGCATAAGAGTATGTGAGGAGGTAGGTTATTACCTCGTGATCTACTTAAAGGTATATCAAGTTTAATGGAGTTAAATGTAGAATTGAAACAATGTGGTATTTAAGTGAAAAATACGATAAATTGAAATGGCCATCATTTTATGAAATGAAACCTGATCAATTTGGTTGATTAGTGTTTAATAGTCAACATGAGGGAGTTTAAGCATAATTGTATTAACGAGAAGTGAAGTGTTATAAGAAAACCGAATCGGAAATCGCATTTGTTCCGATTCCGTCGGGTTTTGTAAATCCTTATTTTTAGAATGGAAAAGAAAGTTAGAAATGGGACTTCCGAGTTTTGGACAATAACAAGAGTGGGATGGAAGGAAAGAAATCGCCGGTGCGTCGCTTCGTCGTCGAGGGCTCCTAGAACGATCGCCGGAAGTTCGCCGGGAATTTCGCCGTAGCTTCGCTTCGTGCTCGTTTTCAAAGTACACAAGTTTCTTGGAAATTTTAAAGAGTTGGCTCAGAGTTTTGGGGTGAGAGGGTAGAGGGTAGGGGTGTATTTATATGGTTAGGCTAGGGGTAGGGTATATGAAAGGTTTAAATGAAAAAAATGTGTTAAATTATATTAAAATGTAATAAAATAGAGTAAATAGGGTTTTAAGAGTATTCTGTTACTGGTCTGAGAAATTAAACTATACAAGTGTGCAGGGAATCCCAAAAGGCACATCTTTCATTTTGGGGACTCGGTCGAATAGGCGACTCCGGCCGGCGGCGGCGGCCCGAGTCCGCCGGCCGAGTCGGCCGATTCCAGCCGAGTCAGGCGGCCGGGATCCGAGGCGACAGTTGGCGATCCCCCTGGTACAGTCACTTTTTGGTGGGTAGTGGGGTTTTTGGGAATTAGCACGTGTTGACTGTTGGGCTTCTATAAAATTTAAAACAAAATAATATAAAAAATAATGTGGGGCATGGGATTTGAACTCTGGTGGCTTGGTTCAGCAGTGCAAGGTATTACCAATGAGCTACAAGCTCTTTCTTGTAATTATGGAGTGAAATAGATACTTAAAGTGGTAACAGCAACATTAAATACTCCAAGTATAATTTAAATTTTAAAGCAAATTTATGTACACTAAAAATGGAGTTGTTACAGTCTACCCTCCTTACAAAAATTTCGTTCTCGAAATTTACAACTTCTATTTAAGGACTAGTTTACAAAGAGGTGAGGATATCTTGCACACATTTCATCTTCCCTTTCCCAAGTGGACTCTCTTGGAGTGTCTTTCCTCCACATCACTTGGACCAAGTTAACTTCCTTGTTCCGAAGTGTCTTCACTTTCCTGTCTAGGATCTCCACAGGCTGTTGCTCACAAGACAAGTTGGGCTATATAGTGAGCTCGGAATGATCAAGAACATGGCTGGGGTCACTCACATATTTTCTGAGTTGGGATATGTGGAACACATTATGCACGCTTTCCAATGAGGCTGGAAGCGCTAAGCGGTATGCCACTTCACCGACTCGTTCGAGTATGTCGAACGTTCCAATATATCTCGGACTTAGCTTACCCCGTCTTCCAAAACGGATCACTCCACGGTTCGGAGATATCTTTAAGAACACATGATCTCCTGTCTGGAACTCCAAGTGACGTCTCTTTGCATCAGCCCAGTGCTTCTGTCGATTTTGAGCTATGCGCATCCTTTTCCTGATAGTACGAACCACATCAACAGTCGCTACTATCATCTCTGGTCCAAGAAGTTCTCTATCTCCGATGTCGTCCTAACTTAATGGCGATCGGCACTTCCTTCCATACAGTGCTGCAAAAGGTGCCATTCCTATGCTTGCTTGGTAGCTGTTGTTGTACGAGAACTCCACAAGGTGTAGGTGATCTTCCCACGATCCTTTGAAGTCTAACATACATGCTCTGAGCATATCCTCCAAGATCTGAATAGTTCGCTCAGACTGACCATCTGTTTGTGGATGATAAGCCGTGCTGAAGTTCAGACTTGTTCCCAAGTTTGCTTGCAGACTTTGCCAAAATTGCGATCGGAACCTGGTATCACAATCGGAGACAATGCAGACCGGTACTCCATGAAGTCTCACAATTTCCTGTATGAGTTCATGTGTATCAGAGAGTTCATGAGTTCATTTGTACATTATGAAGAGTTTAAATCTTTAAGTAGATTATTATCTCCATGTACTTCTTTGCTAGTGTCTCAGTTGATTGGCCAACCCGAAATGGGATGAAGTGAGCCGACTTTGTGAGTCGATCCGCAATGACCCATACGGCATCGTTACCCTTTGTGCTGTGAAGAAGAGCAGTCAGAAAATCCATAGTGATGTGTTGCCACTTCTATTCTGGGATTGGTAATAGTTGAAGTAATCCAGCAGTCCTGTGATGTTCAGCCTTTACTTGCTGACACACCAAGCATTTTGCGACGCTTCTGGCTACTTCACGCTTCATTCCATGCCACCAATAATTCCGACGTAGATCTTTGTACATTTTGGTACCTCCAGGGTGTACTGAGTAGGGAGAGCTGTGAGCTTCTTTCATTAACTCTTCCCGAACAGGACCTTTTGGTACACACAATCTGCTGCCGTATCTCAAAGATCCGTCTTCATGGATGATGAAGTCTGTTCTGAGTCCATTCTCCACTTGTTTTCTGATCTTTTGCAACTTAGCATCACTTGATTGAGCTGCTTTGATCTGATTGACAATGGTTGATTGAACTTGTAAATTCATCAAACTTGAAGCATTACCTGGCATGACTACTTCAATCTCCATCTGATGCAAGTCTTGTTGAAGCTTCCACTGAACGGTGAGATTCATCGATAATGGTTGACGACTAAGAGCATCAGGTACCACATTCACCTTCCCCGGGTGATATTGTAAGTTGATGTCAAAGTCCGCCATGAGTTCTAACCATCTTCTCTGCCGCATATTCAACTCCTTCTGAGTAAACACATATTTCAGGCTCTTATGATCTGTGTATATGTTCACTCGTTCACCAAGCAGATAATGGCGCCAAATCTTGAGAGCAAAGATAACGGCTGCCAACTCCAGATCATGCGTCGGATAATTGCGCTCATGAATCTTCAGTTGTCTTGAAGCATAAGCCACAACTTTACCGTGCTGATGTAGAACACATCCTAATCCTTTACCGGATGCATCACAATGAGCTTCGAATCCTCCAAATTGATCCGGTATGACGAGAATAGGTGCTGATGTCAACCTTGACTTGAGTTCTAAGAAAGCTTGTTCGCATGCTTCTGACCACACAAAATTTTCATCTTTACGTGTGAGCTTGGTCAGGGGTGTTGCTATCTTCGAAAATCTTTCAATGGACCTTCTGTAATATCCAGCTAAACCCAAGAAACTCCGAATGTCCTTCACTGACTTTGGTGTAGGCCATTCTCTAACTGCTGAAACTTTCGCTGGATCAACAGAGATTCCATCACCTGATACGATATGTCTAATAAAACCAACTTGCTTTAGCCAAAACTCGCACTTGATGTACTTGGCATGGAGCTGGTGTTGTCGAAGAGTTTCCAGGACAATTCGTAGGGGTTCGGCATGTTCTTTCCGACTCTTAGAATACACCAGGATGTCGTCGATGAAGATGACAACTAACCTGTCTAGGTACTCCCGGAAAACATGATTCATTAGGTTCATGAATATTGCTGGTGCGTTGGTCACTCCAAATGGCATCACTAGAAATTCGTAATGTCCATAACGAGTTCTGAAAGCTGTTTTATGAATATCAGCTTCCTTGACCTTCACCTGATGATAACCGGAACGAAGATCCAATTTAGAGAAAACACAAGATCCACTTAGCTGATCGAATAAATCATCAATGCGCGAGAGTGGATACTTGTTCTTTATAGTGACTTCGTTCAAGGCTCTGTTGTAAGTCTACAGTAGCGTCCCGGCCGTCTTTCCGAGGCCAAAATACGGAAATAAAAACTTTTCTTTAACTAGAAACCGACGCTATCGTATACTTTTTATCCGGATCGGACCATTAACCTACTACTAGCAAACAAGAGAAAGGGTAGAGAGGCTATACCGAGCGATCCGTGTCCTTCGGTCTTCGGCCACCATCCCAAGTTCCTCGCGGCATCTCCGGTCTCGATCTCCTCGTCGGAAAGGGCACCACATCACCCAGTCCTTTTACGGGCTCCCACCTCTGAACCGAGGCAACTCGGACACGAAGTTTGCTAGCCGACGTACCCAAGATTGCTGTAGAATATGTGTAGAACGCTTTGCCTCTTGGGTTAATTGAAGTTGCTTCAAAGGGAGTGTGAGGAGAAAATGGAAATGAGCAAGGGAATTTTGTTGCAATAAGAATGAGATCAATTTTCCCTCAACCTCACAAAAATTGGGGCTGCCCAAATATTGCTCTCGGCCATGGATGAAGAATGAGGAGGGGAGAGAGTGAGCACAAAGAATATGAGTGGTAATCACATGGAGAAAAAATGTCATCATCAAGTCTTATACTAATCCCATCATATTAATGCAAGTCATGATGCATAAAGGATCCAAACTTATCCAAGATCATTCCAGAAATTGCTGGAGCCTGGTACCACAAAAAAAAACCTCCAATACTAATTTCCACTTTTGCAAATAAGCCCCTCCCATCAAAGGAATTTCAGCCAAGAAGGAATAAAGAAAAATGGCCGAAACGGAATGCAAACTGGCAACTTCAAAAAGCGATCCCGTAATAAATTACAGGAAAACCCCGCGACTGTATATACATACCCGCATTTGTATTCCGACCGAATACAAATGCAATGAGACAAAATCTACACAGTATAATACTAGGACCCGGCTTAAACTAAAGCCCGCTAGTATTATCCGTCCGAAACACGACACGTGCACAAATGCACACGTATGTTCGAACCCTGCTATAAATCCATACGGCCTCTACAGCGTTTCGCCCGAAACTTGAGAAACTGTCTGTGGGGGACTCTAAAGACTCGTCAATACTTTGGTTGTGGATTTAACCACTGGCACGTCAGAGGTACTAGCCGTACGTAACGGGCTACCAGGTATTGACCAAAAGGGAGGTCGATGAGCAAACTCATCCTGACACCCTACTGAGCCTGTCAGTGACAATATCCGTACAGTCCGGTCCGTTCGTCTATGAGCATTGCATGGCAGGCCTAAGGGGTTGGTAAAAGTCAGACCCCAAAAGCAGTACAAGTCGTGTCGGAGTGTAGCCCAGAACACCCTGAGATACTACTGGAATACCTACCAGTAAATCTCCTGCCTTGGCCAAGGACTTCGTGTAATGGCTCTCCTAGACACAACGCGATCTCACCCCCAATACTGGGAGAGATGAAACCCCTGTAGATCCGCTCACTGCCCCCATGTGGCTCGGGACTGTACCCAACTAAAACCTGTTTGCACGACTCTTTTGAGCCGTGGTAGGGTAGTAATCAAAGCACAGTGGGAACTCACACGAGACAAATGACGATCTCAGGTCGATGAACTAACCTGTACACATGTCACCAGGGAACTGCTATCTGACGTCAAGTATAATACCACCTAGCATGTTCCCGGCGAGTCATGTCCGGTGTACTCATAACCCAATGAGCACCTGTATACATCTTAGGTGAACCAACTAACACCAGTGGTTTCTGAGACCGGCCACCGCCCCTCGTCGGGGTCTCGACTGTATACACTAGTCTACTCCGGAGTATCGATGCCCTGTCTCGAAAACTCCCACGACTACGGACCACTTTAAGGATGTGCTTATAGAACCCAGCTCCAACGTATATGATCACTATCATACTGCTGGCCGTCAAGAAAGAATCCTAAGGGCTCTACCAACGTGCAATAATGATCTGTAATGTCACCTAAAGCAGTACACGATGATAAAGATAAACCAGATAGCATACTATCATCTTGAGTAAGACTGTCCTACCGGCATAGGTTCTCCCTCAATCATTGCAATCACGTGCCCGTGATCCAATAATTGAATCTGAGGGCACTATATCCAACAATATCCCACTTGCACTCAAGGCTAATTATTGCGATGTCGCATACTCACAGCCCATGTGATACCGAACACCCAACTCCTCTACTAATCAGTCTCACAAAGCCCGTTTGCAAAACTATTGCGTTTGAGGAATAGCCTCAGTGAGTGTATCCGCCCTGATGTTTCTTTCTATGTCTCTCTTTATCTCAAGTTCGCGGAGAAAGCCATCTCCTGAAATGAGCAATACCTGTCTTAGATTATGTCTGGTTATCTGATGGGACCTAGTTCATAAATGAACTCCAAATCCAAACTTCTTAGACTGTATCGTCGACTGAATTTAATCAGTTTCCTGTGCCATGCCTCCCTCAGTATCCGCTTGGACCTCCTGTCCAAACTACTGCCCCTCGTCAGAGGGAAAACTATAACTCTGACAGTCACTCTGTCATCCAGGTCACCTTGTAAGCCTGGAATGATAACTGTCTCCCGAAGGAGGATGCCGTTATCATATCCCTAGAACATCCACTTATGTTCTAAAACTTCTTCCGAACGTTCCTCCAGGATAGGATTAATATCAACTTATTGCATCTAGTGCAAAAACAACATCTGGTGTGGTACTTGACATCTCATGATTGACTCAATTGCCTAAGCAAGTGATCTGCCAATCATGCACATCCCTCTCCCCTTTAGTCTGTAAGACGCCTTTAGGGAGGGTGACTCCATCACCTGCAGGTACACTACCATACCAGGAGTCGTCCATTCTAAAATACCTGTAGAATGCTGTCTAAGTACCCAGATTGGGAAACTACCCAAATCTAGATCTAAAACCATATATCTAGTAACCAGAATATCTGATAATATATCTATATCCTTTGTGGAGAAACCACTGTGTGACAACTAAAGTTTAACCGATCGTAGTATAGGAATTTCACTTCCTACTCTGTGTATGTCATCCATATACCAGGACATCACACCCTACTACCTTCTTAACAGATCCATCCCCTATTATGATGAAGTCAAACCTATGACTGTCACGTCAGAAATAGATGATCTATCTCCTCTTTATCTGCTTTAGTCCATAAATAGACATAAGCTACTTGTCCACTATGCTTCCGCTGCTCCCATTGACTACGACAACCCTCTGGCAGAGTCATATACACGTATACTTCTAAAACTAGTTTAGAACGACAATATACTCACCCTCTTGCCGGGTCTCACAGTCTGGAACAACAGCAATGGCAAGTCTGGGTAAACAAGAACTTCTCTGTCACCGTCCTTGAGCATACCGAAGTACCTCTCGGGTGCCTGAGGTTACCCACCATATCTGCGGAGTGGACAATGGAATGTCAAACCAGATTGAATCTTTAGGTTCTTATCAAATTTTCAGTAATCGTTTGCTGTTCTGGAATCACTTCCAGTTCTACCATACTCCCACTACTGTTTTCTGAAAAAATCCATTTTTATAAAAACTGTGGCGAGTCAAGAACAATATCACTATTGATCTTCCACATGGTAGAAAATCAACCCTCGTCATAGCCCGGGTCAACCCACAAACAGCCATTACAGAAATGTGCCTTGAGTTATCCAGAGTCTGGTTTTAAGCATAAACCGGACAACTCCCCGTACCTTAACAATGTTAAGATATGAACTATTCTATATCCAATATAGAAATAGAGACACTGATTTAATTGGAACCAGATTCAAATCATGCAGCTGTTTCCAGTGCATGTTAACTAAATGGAGAGAGGCCGATCAACATTACTCAACTTAGGAGTGCTTCCAATTATGAGTAACCTGAAAGAGAAGCAAGTTCTCTTAATCATTACTATCAACTGAATACCATACACAAGTATCTACATCTTCGATCACCTTGAAGAATCCTGATACTTGCAATACCTGGTTCTCTACTTTATTCATATACCTATAACTTCTCAAAACTTAGACCTAGCATTTCTACGAAACACATGTCTAAGAACTAGAGAAGTCACAAGTAAACAGAATATAGTACGAGTACCAACCCCTCTGTCCCAATGGACACTGGACAATATACAATACTCTGTATAAGTCCTTTGAGTCTAATAACTCATTCCCTATGTGTCGTAGGTTGAAAACAGTACTTATGGTTAAGAAGAATTACACCACTGTTTAATACTCCTTACCTAACCATCCACTGATATAGGTAAATGTCATGGACATAATTTCAAAAAGTTATATCTCACTTTATGAAAATAAACGTACATATATATCAATTTGAAATTGGTGCATAACAACGGATATTCAAAACCAAATATTTGCCGTCCGGCAAACAGCCAAGGCGATTTCCTCAAATATCACCAATTACAACGAATCCCGATATAATGAAGATGATCACCCAATTCCCAATAACTTACTCCACTCATCATCCGTAAAACCATACAGATGTGAGAATCAAACCTGGTAAATACATACCCTGGAGTAAGGACTAATTGGGAAATCAGTTTTCTTTTAATAATACACAGTGAAACTGAAACATATAAATGTTTCGAAGGGGTATCCGGATATTCTAAGTAATGCCTCTTCCATTATCAGATTCACAACTGTAACCGTATATTTCTTTGCCATATCTCCAAATCCCTTTATATGTCTTTAGTCATTACCTTCTGTACACCCTTTTAGGCTAAATGGTTTTCTTCCTTCCCTACCGTTCGGCACCAGCCTATGGTTTGGAAGAAGACTATCCAATAAGTATAAAAGGTGTACTCTCCTAATCCTAGGAGTACTCACAACCCGAGAGAAGGTAAAGATAAAAGACAACTGAATAAACCTTAATCCTATTTCTCCTGAACCAGAATCCATCCCCGAACTGGAACAAGTTCCTTCGAGTTCGTATATAACCATACGATGGAGTATCCAATAAACTGTGGATCTTTGTAGTGATACGGGTGTTCCCCTCCGAATGCAGGGACGAGTACCGCGTAGTTTCGTCTTGCTTGATATTCGGGGCAGATGCTATTTGGTTTTATCCGTCAACCTCTCCGAAGATGCCAAGTTGATTTATGGCACCGTTTATCGGAGGTTTAGACGAATGCGGCCGATGTAGCAGACTTCATCAGATTCCCCCTCGCTTGAGGGGTTTTTAATTGTGGGGACACTCTTCCCTGCAGGCGCAAGCCCCTGCAGTTAATTACGCTACCGCATCGTGGTAACAACTTTCTCCTTCTCCAGATTTTCACTTCGTGTCGTGTGTGTTTGTTTTGTTTGTGGTTGCCCGTGGATTGTATACGGAGACTAAGCGATGCCGTCGCCCGTAGGACGTGGATTAGTCCAAATCCGTATTTACTTAGATTTGGGTTTAGTGTTTTGGTTTAAGGATACGTTAGCCGTATTTAGGCTAACATCGACTTAAACGTTTGTTAAGGATACGTTAGTTTGATTTGAGACTAAGATCAACTTAACGGGATCGTTTGGATCCAACAAAAAAGCGTTTGGGAGCTCTGTTGTTCCAGTTTAAGGACGTAGTGGTCCATCATTAGTTTAAGGACGTTTCGGTCCAACATTAGTTTAAGAACGTTTCGATCCACGAGTTTAAGGACCTCGCAGTCCATATACGTATGTGTGTGGTCGTCGGGACCCGTCACCTCTCTGACGACGTTGAATGATTACAACGACATGTGTCAGAGAAGTTCGGAGATGTATCCTCGAACCGGATGTAAATTGATTTAAGAGAGCAATCTTGCTCAGTCAATTTAATTTGAGGACTTACGGCCAAAATTGGGCTAAGTCCAGTTGGAAAATACTCATCATTTTTATTTGTTTTTGCATTGCATTTATTTTTATTTTTATTTGGGCTCTACCTATAACGGATGCAGAGCATCAATTTGTTTTGGGCTCTGTCCATTTATAAATGATGCAGAGCATCAATTTTACTTGGACTCTGCCCTTTATAAATGATGCAGAGCATCAATTTTATTTGGGCTCTGCCCTTTATAAATGATGCAGAGCATCGATTTTATTTGGGCTCTGCCCTTTTATTGCTTTGCAATTTATTTTGGCCTGCTAGGTCTTTTGATTTGGGCCTGGCCCTTTAGGAAATGCATTGCATTTATCAGGCGCTTTGCGCCAATCAGAGAGCGCAAACACTTGTAGTGTTGACACGTGTCGCGCAAGCGCAGTGCGCTGCGCTAATGCGCTGCGCCTGCGCTGCTGACACGTAGCGCGCTCTGGTGGCTTGCACCAATCCAGGAGCGCAATAGCGCAGTTTACAAGTGCAAGGCACTATGATTTGAGAATTTTTTAGATTCAAGAACCAATGGTTCATAAAAGAAGTGCAAAGAACTATTCGTTTTCTTGATCTAATTTAGATCAAAGAAAAACAAGTTTTTTTTTATTTCAGGAACCAAAGGTTCATAAAAAAGTGCAAACCACTGTTCTTTATTTTGTTTTTCTTGTTTTAAAGAACCAACGGTTCATAAGAAGTGCAAAGCACTGTTTATTATGTGAAGAACATTGATCTTGTTCTTAGATCAATGATCTATTAGAAGAAATTTCTTCTATTTTATGAAGTTTTTTTTCTTACCTTTTTCTTGAAACTTCTTCAGAGTTCTCTCTGTTTGAAGCTCTTGATTTCTCAATAATGTTGATGCCTTTGAATTGAGGTCTAGGGTCCTTTTTATAGTGCCCGTAAATTAGTTAAAGAGATCTTTCTCTAAATGATTTGGGGAATTTTTCCCACCGTTGGATCTTTGATCCAAGGGCTTCTATTTTACAGAAGAAAATCTTCTTGTTTTAACAAGAACAGAAAGATTTCTTTAGAATCTTGATTCTGTTTGGTGCAAATGCCCCAGCATGTGACACGTGTCAAGCAGCGCACAGCGCAGTGCAACTGCGCTAGCGCATCTGCGCTGACACGCGCCTTGCGGCGCAAAGCGCAGCGCAACTGCGCTAGCGCATCTGCGCTGACACGCGCCGCGCGGTGCAAAACGCAGCGCAACTGCGCTGACACGTGCCGTGCAGCGCAGCGCTTGCGCAACTGAAGCGTTGCTTCCTTTAATTTTTTGCTTTAAATAGAGCTTTGCTCTGATTGGGTGCGCTGCTTTGGGCGCTGCGCTGATGTGTCTGCGCCTGACACATGGCGTGTTGCGCCCGGGATTTGAAGCGTTGCTTTAAAATTTGAATTTTGAATTTCCAATAGAGCTTTGCTCTGATTGGGGGAAACAAATGGCCCCCGCCGTTGCGCTCACGTGGCGTGCACGTGAGTGCAGCGGTGGCAAGCTCCTGACCGTTGGATCAAGGGGTGAGCTGAAGGGGTGCAAGCGCCTTATAAATAGGACCTATGGCCCTTAAAAAATTCTTCACCATCTTTCAAGATTCTTGATTTCAACAGAGCTTTGCTCTTGCTTAAGAACTTCAGAGCTTTGCTCATTTCCAAAGTTAGAAACTTTAGGTAAAACTTAATTTAAATCAAATTAATTTAAACTAATCTTAACCAAAGCGCTTTGCTCTCACAGATCTTTTGATCTAAAGAGATCCCCATTGGGGTTTCATACACAGAGCTTTGCTCTCAAAAACTTATAGATCTGCAGAGATCTTGTTCATGGGTTCTAACCCATGAACAGAGCTTTGCTCTTGAATCAACTGTAGATCTTTTAGATTTGAAAAATGAAGAATTTTTCACAAGTTTTTCATGGATTTTTCAAGATTCCAATTTTTTTTTAATTCTTTTAAGTGTAAAAATTTTCTGATGGACCTTTCCATTATTACCACAGAGCTATGCTCTTTTAAGGAATTTTATTCCTTTGAGACCAGAATTTGACAAGTGTCATTCTGTGACAGAGATTTGCCCTGAGAGAGGAGATTTTCTCCTTGTCTTTAGGGATTCCCCATTGATGAGAATATTCTCTTGGGGATTTTTTTTTGACCGACAGTCTCACCCAATGATGAGGCTGTCTTATTAAATGAGGCATTTTCATCCAGATTTTGTGGGTCCCCATTTGGTCTCCCACCTACTGCACCGCAGTGTGGTGTAATTAATTTTAAATTAATTAATTTTTAAGTTCAGTTAATTAGAAATTTTTAAACGCTAAGCGTTGGAATTGCAGCACTAACGACTATTTCTTGTTCCTTTGCAGTGACCATGTCTCTCGATACTCCGTTCCCGTTCGTCCGCTCAGAGGAAGGGTTTCTTGAAGCGCCCTTGGACCGTGACGTCTTGGCTATGATTAGGGACTACGACCTGGAATATAAGAGTCTCCACCTTTGGGGGTCGTGGTATAACCAGATCATCATGGATCGACGGAGCTTCACGTGCGCCGTACCGTCAGAACCCATCATGGCGATTCACTATGCTACCCCATCCCCGGTGCAGTATGCCGTGGAGATGGTTGATTGGACCTCAAAGGGCTTTCTTCATCCTGCTATGGATGTGATTCCGGTCCAGCGTCCTATGGTTTTGGATATCCTAGGGCGCCGTATTTGTCAAGGCGAGGCGCGACCTTGGGGGCAATCATATAACATTGGTCTGATCCCCCGTCACCCGATCGGTTATCTGCCGTGGGCCCGGTACATCCTGTCGACAAAAAAGTCGCAGTTGATAAAGTTAGGATTGTATACCGCGGTGTACGTCTCTCTGTTCCAATATCCCACACTCCCCACCTGGTGGTTCAAGGCCTTCCTGGAGCAGTGGAACATTCCTACCCACACTTTCCTCGCCATGGATCGGGAAGTGTCAATCTCTCTGGAAGAGTTCATGGAGGTATCCGGTTTACCAGTTATAGGGGAACATTATGAGGAGTTGTTCCCGACAGACGAGTACGTCTTTGGTGCTAGGCCGGTGGTAAGGGGGCTCACGCCAGAGAATGCTGTTCAACACCAATTCCTAAGCTTGATTAAAGTGTTGAACATCTATGAGTCCCTTTTTATCGAACATGGGAGTCGGGGAGTTAACTTTGAGGATTTCATCGCTCGGTTCCTTCGCCCAAGCGTCCTCTCATCAGAAGCTGCCAAGTTCGCTACCCTGGATGACCCTTTCGGTCTAGGTGTGGACAACCTGCCGGAGAAGGAGATAGACCAAAAGGGCTTTTTCCTTCCGGACTTCCCGACTATGTCTTTTGCAGAAATTGCGGCCCCCAGGATGGACGAGGAGGCCTTTTTCTTAGGATTTCTCGGGTTGTGGCTGAGTTGGTTTGCGATTCCAATGCACTCTCACCGTATGCGGCCTTCTGTCTTTTACCCAGCCCACCGGATGGCCATCGGGGTAAAGGTAGCCGTTGCGATCGCTGGTTTGGCACACCTATCTCATGGCCTCAGTCGAGCAGCGGATGCTAATGAGCCCGGGGTACTGCACGTGGTCTTCCCGATGCACTACTTTATATCGTGGCTCGAGTTACATACGGAGGGTGTCTTCGGCATGCACAAAAGGCCCTCGTTCTTCGACAAGTGCGGTTTCCCTCGCATTATCCAGCTGATCGGCGCATCAATTGTGACCCCATCACCACGGAACGCCAGGGTTTACTCCTTCTCTCTCACACCGTTGGAGCCGGGATGTCCTTTATTGACAAGGTGCTGACTATTGGAAAAGCGTCCACCACCGCGGTGCGACCATTACAAGACTCCTTTAAGGATGGAGCATCAGTTTTGACGGCACGGGAGACCATTCACTTATACTCTATTAGACCGGGCTTCCTAGTCTTCAGGTAGAATGGTGCGGCGATTTTCATGAGATATAACCCGCATCGTTTTGCCCAACAACTAGGCTACGATCAAGGGGTCCCCTTGGAAGCTTTCCTGCTGCAACCCGCTGCAACTGAAGAAGGGATGGAGAACGCGCTGCATCATTTCATGCACCTGAATACGGGTTCTCATTTTTTTATCAGTGAGCCGGCTTGCGCTCCATGACTCCTCAACGTGTACAAAGACTGGTACAATCATGCAACAGGATCCGTTATAAAGGAGGAAAGACGACTGCTGGTTGACCGTAAGGGTGCGTCTCCAGGCAGTGACCGCAACGCTCCTTTGGTTCCTAGGACTCCAGTAGTTGCCCCTCTAAAAGAGGTTAGAACCGGGCCATCGCGTGCGCAAAGTCCTCCGCACGGATTGCCACTTCCCGATATTACAGATGCAGCCCCAGCGCCCTGTGCTCCAGTGGAGACAGTGGTTGTAGCTTCGCCGGAGTCTGGAGTGGGTGCAGACATCGGGACCCGCCGTCCCAAGGTGGCTGCTAAACGGAAGTCGATCCCACGTGCACCTAGGGTCGGAGGGCAGAAGAAAAAGAAGTCGCTCTTCGCTGCAGACATCGTGTTTGGTCAGGAACCCCACGCTCCCTATGCCGAGGGCCTGAGTGAATATGGGACTAACGAGGGATTAGTCATGCCGCCGCCGGATGATACGGACTTGGAGGCCGCTCTCGAAACTTCAGCGTGGTTGGCAAGGCATGACGCATGGCTGGCTAAGCTTGCGGATTCAGGTAATCACTAGTCGCATTTTTTTTATTGCATCATATCTTTATTATTGCCTTTGACAAATATTTTTCCTTCTTTTCTTCCAACAGGCATCACCACTGAAAAAGCCATTGCCGCTTCACTCAAGACCTTCCAAGAGGAGGAACGCCTTAGAGCGTCTTTAGGCCTCAGTAAGTTTCGACTCATCAAGTTTTTATTCTCCTTGTGTTATGGTCAATCTAATCTCTCCCTTTTTTATTGCAGAAACCTTGATGTCGTTCCCACCAGGTGACGCAAATGTTTTGCCAGCTGTCGATGTTCCTGCTTCTTCTGGGCTACTGCAGGAGGTTCGTCTTGAAGAGCCGATGAGAGACGCCTTAAAGGCTCTGGAGGCATCTTTAAATGAGGACGACGACGCTTCGATGAAGGAAGCGTCAAAGAGGTCCATCGTGACAGCCCGGGAGGAACGGAAGCGGTCGAGGCGCGAAGCAAAGGCACGCAGGGCTGCCTTGGCCATTGGAGCAGGCCCAAGCACCATCCCTCGTGCCGACACTCCATCAGAAGAGCCCCCGGTCGCCCTTTCTACAGCTCATAGACAGGCGATCCACGCCAATAGAGAGGCTAATGACAAGTCTACCTCAGGTAATACTTCTTTCAGAATTTTGTTATAAGACTTATAAAGCTGCCGGTTCTTATATGTTCTACCCTACAGGGCCAAGCCCAACCGAGGGGGAGGCAGAGACTGTCGAACCAGAGGGGCAGAGGGGAGAGATATTGGTCGAGCCCGAGTCGGTGGCGAATGACACAGCTGGGATTGCTGGGCCCGAGGTAGTGGCTGACGAACTGGTCATGTCCACTATACCTGAGCAAGCGGTTGTTGCTGAGCCCGAGGTAGCAGTGGGCGGAGTGCCTAAGGCTGATGATCTTGTGGTGACGGTGTCCGAGGTAACCGCGACTGCTGAACCCGAGGGAGTAACGGGTGAGGTAGCCATGATTCCTGAAGACGAGCCGACCGCTCCTTCTCAGGAATCTGGCAATGCTCCGGTCATAGCCCTCCCTGTCTATGGTCCTCCGCCGTCTCCAGGTCTCGCGAGCACGACAACGGTTCCCATTGAGTTGGGTGATGAGGCCACGGGCGGTGGCCTCATGTCGATGGAGGAGGGAGCCGCCTCCGTTTCGACCGGCAGCTCGCCAGGTAAATCCCAAGTTACTGTTCTCTTTATCTTACAATCCTTTTTGACAAGTTCACATTTGTTCGTAACGCAGGTGTAGCTAGCGCCGATGCCCCATTGCTCGGGGGAGCGCCTTCAACTACTGCCTTGGCGGTGGTCACCTCTCAGCCCTTGTCACGCCCCGCTTTCCAGTGTACAGCGAAGTGGACGCGACGAGGCCCGCTACGTATATACTCAGAAGTACATACGCTAAACGTAACTAAGCAATATAAAGTAAATCACAAGAGACGAATAATATAGAAATAACAGCAACTTTTATTAATAACATTCTTTGTACAATACATGAAAAGAAAATACAACTGGAATGAAAAGCAATGCCTAAACAGTGGCATAACAGAAAATGAAATAAACTGGAAAGAACAAGGTACAGTATCTAGAGCTCTGGATCTTCCTGGAACTGCTCCAAATCTTCACCGGTGGGCTCGATCTCAGCTTGGTCCAACGCACCTGACGACATTAAAAGAAGAAAGAAATAGAATGCCGTCAGCGAACAGGTCGCTCGGTAAGTCCAAAAGATAAGGAAGAATGAGAATGACAGAGTAACAGTATTTTCTGAACTATTATATTGTTGAATATTATGGAACATTGTGTAGCGCTGTTGTTTGTAGCTTGGTACAGAAGGATGCCAGTGTATACGAGGGGGATCTCTATAAGCTAGAGATCAGGGCAAACGGAAAGTACAAGGAACCGTTATGCCACGGTACAACAGCAATGGGATTCAGGTTAGGTGTCTTAATCTGACCACCTCGTGCCACCTTTAACATCTTCCGTACCAATCTACCCCTTAAACCCTGTGGTGTTTTAACAGTAATGTGGTATTGGAATATGTAAGTTGGATGACTGACCAAAACCATGATATCAGTAAACATGTTGCAACTGTATAATCAGGTAAATGGAATATCAGGATAATGGATGAATATCCATGGTTTGATTCAATAAAAAAGAATATATTGTTAACTGGATTCAGGGTTTCATGTATTCAAATTGTATTAGAATATAAAAGAATATAGATTGACTTGAATCATATTCAAGTCACAAATAGTCAGACTCTAACCCGAGTCAGACTAAAAGAAAGATAATTTTAAGTTCAATATTAGCTAGGGGCCTTATGGTAATTTGTGAAACTTGAGGGGGTTTTATGTAAAAAGTACTTTTGTATATTTTTCAAAATACACCTCAAGTATTTAATATTCGTCTTCAATATTATAATGAATGTGAATTTTATTTGTGTTATTCTAGTGAATATATCCTAATAAAAGTATTAATTGTTTTATCTGAAATTCATGGTATTTTAATATAACTTTTAATCTTGTAATTTTTTTTAGGAAAATGTGGAAACTTATATTATGATAAAATAGATGTTTAAATGATAATTATATATATATATTAACACATGAATAATTTTATATAAATATTTTATTTAGAAAATCTCATTTTCGCTAAATATCGTATTTTGAACCTTTCGAGACCGAATGCTCCTTGCGGAGGTCTGAATCTCGCACTACTGGCCTGCGGGTGCACGATGAACCGTACTATCCCTAACAGGTTCCCCAAAAGTGGGTTGTAGCGGCACTTTGCTTAGGTTTATAAATACTTTTGATTTGGGAAAATGGTTTTATAAATATGGGGTATTTATTTGCAAAAGAGTACAGTTTTCCGTATTTTAGTTATTAGGGTTTCCTAAACCAACTAGCCTACTTCTAAGTCTAAGCGATGAGTCATTAGAAGCCTCAAATCGCCTCTTCACCGGCAATTGCGGCCAGATAAGTGCCAGGTAAGTGGGAAGGAACCACAGTCGTGGGCCTAATTAAAAACCACTAGCCTTAGACACACTTGCCTAGGCACCACAAGACAGTTTAGATAAACGATCGATGTCCATGACCAATCGTGTTTTCATTTTATTAAAAGATTTTATCTAGAAAATTTTACAACTTAAAGGTTTAAATAAAAGTTATAAAGATTATGGTATTTTAGTGAAAAGTCCTGTAATTTCGTATTCTGTATTTTGATATTTATCAATCAGGGTTATATTGAGTGTGTGTAGGGGTAGGTCATTACCCCGTGACTTATTTTAAGTTTTGGTGAAGTTTAAAGGTAAAACATGACAAGTTAAAGTTGAAGGTATTAAAGTGCAAGAATACGGTATTCGAAAACGTTATCATTTTATGTGTGAAATTTCATTCAAAGTGGGTTCTACAAGTTTAGTGATCAAGATAAACCTATTTAGGAGTGAGGGAATTAATTAAACTAAGAAAAATGAACTTCATGGTATTTTTATGAAAGGAATACGGTTTTGCAAAGAACTTATCATTTTATATGAAAAAGTTTGATTAAATTGGTTTATGGGTGATTAATAGTCAACATGAATATGGGTAGATAATATGTATTAGGTGACAAGTGGAAATTTATAGAAAAACCGAATCGGAAATCGGTTTGTCCGATTTCCGTCGGGTTCTAAAAGGTCGTATTTTTAAATGTATAGAAAAGAGAGATAGAAGGGATGGGACTTACGGTTTGGACAAGCTAAGGAAGCTAAGGGATGTGGTGGTTGTCGATTCGTCGAAAACGTCGCGAAGGTTCTGATCCGGTCGCCGGAATCCGTCGTCGATTTCGGCAACGCTTCGCTTCTCGCTCTTCGTACCGAGTTATCGAGAATTTGATAGAGTGGACTTAGAGTTGTGAGGTGAAATGGTAGAGGGTAGGGGTCTTTATATAGGGCTAGGCTAGGGTTAAGGTTAAAAAATATTAAAAGAAAATATAAAAAAACATTAAAAATTCATTAAAAATCATTAAACCTAGGAGTAAAAGGGATTTATTGGCCAAATCAAAACCGATCCAGGTATAATAAGTGTGCAAGAGTGTTGACCAAGTCAAGAGCCAACTTTTCTCAGTTGGTGACTCGGCCGTCCGGCCAAGTCCGGCCGGCGGCGCTGGACCGAGTCGGCGGCTGGCGGCGCCGAGTCGGACCGAGTCGGGGGTCCATTGGCCGGGGATTTTCTGGGGGTACAATTTGGTATATTTACTTTTCAAGTCCGGTACATATTTTGGGAGTTATGGCCTTTTTACCGTTGACTTCCCAAAAAAATTAAAACAAAATAAATACAAAAATAATGTGGGGCATGGGATTTGAACTCCGGTGGCTTGGTTCAGCAGTGCAAGGTATTACCAATGAGCTACAAGCTCCTTCTTGTAATTATTATAGTTTTTAATTACTTAAACTGATAGCAGCAAGAATAAATACTCCTAGTATACATTAAATTTAAAGTAATTTCTTGTACATTAAAAATTGAGTTATTTCATTCTTATAGCTTGTAATTAAAAACAAAAATAATTACCTGAATCTTGTGCTCAGAATTAAATACCCCTTTGTGGATTTTAAAAATATATTTGAAAAATTTTGTATAGGAAAAAGTGTATAAGAAAATTAGGGTTGTTACATTCTACCCTCCTTATAAAAATTTCGTACTCGAAATTTGTAAAAGGAAAGTGTAACAATTCCAAGGAAAGTTAGGTGCTGGTGTACTAACAATATGTGAAAAAATAACAAGGTGGTGCAAAGGTTTTAAAAATGTGAAGAATGCGTGAAGGAATGAAAGGATGCGAAGGTTTTGGTAAAATTGTAAAAGAGGTGAGGGAAATTTGGATTAGGAAAGATTCAAGGTATATGATTCAAAGAAATGATGGGATTCAAGGAACATGATTGTAAAGAATGTTTTAGTTGTTGGTTCTTGTGTTATATTGCTTAGGTTGTTCACGCAGACCAGAACTGCATGACAGGGATTCATACAGCTCTGACCTGCATGGGCCACCAACAAAACCTGTCACGCCCCGCTTCCCAGTGTACGGCGAAGTGGACGCGATGAGGCCCGCTACGTATATACTCAGAAGTACATACGCTAAGCGTAACTAAGCAATATAAAGTAAATCACAAGAGATGAATAATATAGAAATAACAGCAACTTTTATTATTAACATTCTTTGTACAATGCATGAAAAGAAAATACAACTGGAATGAAAAGCAATGCCTAAACAGTGGCATAACAGAAAATGAAATAAACTGGAAAGAACAAGGTACAGTATCTAGAGCTCTGGATCTTCCTGGAACTGCTCCAAATCTTCACCGATGGGCTCGATCTCAGCTTGGTCCAACGCACCTGACGACATTCAAAGAAGAAAGAAATAGAATGCCGTCAGCGAACAGGTCGCTCGGTAAGTCCCAAAGATAAGGAAGAATGAGAATGACAGAGTAACAGTATTTTCTGAACTATTATATTATTGAATATTATGGAACATTGTGTAGCGCTGTTGTTTGTAGTTTGGTACAGAAGGATGCCAGTGTATACGAGGGGGATCTCTATATGCTAGAGATCAGGGCAAAAGGAAAGTACAAGGAACCGTTATGCCACGGTACAACAGCAATGGGATTCAGGTTAGGTGTCTTAATCTGACCACCTCGTGCCACCTTTAATATCTTTCGTACCAATCTACCCCTTAAACCCCGTGGTGTTTTAACAGTAATGTGGTATTGGAATATGTAAGTTGGATGACTGACCAAAACCAAGATATCAGTAAACATGTTGCAACTGTATAATCAGGTAAATGGAATATCAGGATAATGGATGAATATCCATGATTTGATTCAGTCAAAAAGAATATATTGTTAACTGGATTCAGGGTTTCATGTATTCAAATTGTATTAGAATATAAAAGAATATAGATTGACTTGAATCATATTTAAGTCAGAAATAGTCAGACTCTAACCCGAGTCAGACTAAAAGAAAGATAATTTGAAGTTCAATATTAGCTAGGGGCCTTATGGTAATTTGTAAAACTTGAGGGGGTTTTATGTAAAAAGTACTTTTGTATATTTTTCAAAATACACCTCAAGTATTTAATATTCGTCTTCAATATTATAATGAATGTGAATTTTATTTGTGTTATTCTAGTGAATATATCCTAATAAAAGTATTAATTGTTTTATCTGAAATTCATGGTATTTTAATGTAAATTTTAATCTTGTAATTTTTTTTTTAGGAAAATGTGGAAACTTATATTATGATAAAATAGATTTTTAAATGATAATTATATATATATATTAACACATGAATAATTTTAGATAAATATTTTATTTAGAAAATCTCATTTTCCCTAAATATCGTATTTTGAACCTTTCGAGACCGAATGCTCGTTGCGGAGGTCTGAATCTCGCACTACTGGCCTGCGGGTGCACGATGAACCGTACTATCCCTAACAGGTTCCCCAAAAGTGGGTTGTAGCGGCACTTTGCTTAGGTTTATAAATACTTTTCATTTGGGAAAACGGTTTTATAAATATGGGGTATTTATTTGCAAAAGAGTACAGTTTTCCGTATTTTAGTTATTAGGGTTTCCTAAACCAACTAGCCTACTTCTAAGTCTAAACGATGAGTCATTAGAAGCCTCAAATCGCCTCTTCTCCGTCAATTGCGGTCAGATAAGTGCCAGGTAAGTGGGAAGGAACCACAGTCGTGGGCCTAATTAAAAACCACGAGCCTTAGACACACTTGCCTAGGAACCACAAGACAGTTTAGATAAACGATCGATGTCCATGACCAATCGTGTTTTCATTTTATTAAAAGATTTTATCTAGAAAAGTTTACAACTTAAAGCTTTAAATAAAAGTTATAAAGATTATGGTATTTTAGTAAAAAGTCCTGTAATTTCGTATTCTGTATTTTGATATTTATCAATCAGGGTTATATTGAGTGTGTGTAGGGGTAGGTCATTATCCCGTGACTTATTTTAAGTTTTGGTGAAGTTTAAAGGTAAAACATGACAAGTTAAAGTTGAAGGTATTAAAGTGCAAGAATACGGTATTCGAAAACGTTATCATTTTATGTGTGAAATTTCATTCAAAGTGGGTTCTACAAGTTTAGTGATCAAGATAAACCTATTTAGGAGTGAGGGAATTAATTAAACTAAGAAAAATGAACTTCATGGTATTTTTATGAAAGGAATACGGTTTTGCAAAGAACTTATCATTTTATGTGAAAAAGTTTGATTAAATTGGTTTATGGGTGATTAATAGTCAACATGAATATGGGTAGATAATATGTATTAGGTGACAAGTGGAAATTTATAGAAAAACCGAATCGGAAATCGGTTTGTCTGATTTCCGTCGGGTTCCAAAAGGTCGTATTTTTACATGTATAGAAAAGAGAGATAGATGGGATGGGACTTACGGTTTGGACAAGCTAAGGAAGCTAAGGGATGTGGTGGTTGTCGATTCGTCGAAAACGTCGCGAAGGTTCTGATCCGGTCGCCGGAATCCGTCGTCGATTTCGGCAGCGCTTCGCTTCTCGCTCTTCGTACCGAGTTATCGAGAATTTGATAGAGTGGACTTAGAGTTGTGAGGTGAAATGGTAGAGGGTAGGGGTCTTTATATAGGGCTAGGCTAGGGTTAGGGTTAAAAAATATTAAAAGAAAATATAAAAAACATTAAAAATTCATTAAAAATCATTAAACCTAGGAGTAAAAGGGATTTATTGGCCAAATCAAAACCGATCCAGGTATAATAAGTGTGCAAGAGGGTTGACCAAGTCAAGAGCCAACTTTTCTCAGTTGGTGACTCGGCCGTCCGGCCAAGTCCGGCCGGCGGCGCCGAGTCGGGCCGAGTCGGGGGTCCATTGGCCGGGGATTTTCTGGGGGTACAATTTGGTATTTTTACTTTTTCAAGTCCGGTACATATTTTGGGAGTTATGGCCTTTTTACCGTTGACTTCCCAAAAAAATTAAAACAAAATAAATACAAAAATAATGTGGGGCATGGGATTTGGAACTCCGGTGGCTTGGTTCAGCAGTGCAAGGTATTACCAATGAGCTACAAGCTCCTTCTTGTAATTATTATGGTTTTTAATTACTTAAACTGATAGCAGCAAGAATAAATACTCCTAGTATACATTAAATTTAAAGTAATTTCTTGTACACTAAAAATGGAGTTATTTCATTCTTATAGCTTGTAATTAAAAAAGAAAATAATTACCTGAATCTTGTGCTCAGGATTAAATACCTCATTGTGGATTTTAAAAATATATTTGAAAAATTTTGTATAGGAAAAAGTGTATAAGAAAATTAGGGTTGTTACATTCTACCCTCCTTATAAAAATTTCGTCCTCGAAATTTGTAAAAGGAAAGTGTAACAATTCCAAGGAAAGTTCGGTGCTAGTGTACTGACAATATGTGAAAAAATAACAAGGTGGTGCAAAGGTTTTAAAAATGTGAAGAATGCGTGAAGGAATGAAAGGATGCGAAGGTTTTGGTAAAATTGTAAAAGAGGTGAGGGAAATTTGGATTAGGACAGATTCAAGGTATATGATTCAAAGAAATGATGGGATTCAAGGAACATGATTGTAAAGAATGTTTTAGTTGCTGGTTCTTGTGTTATATTGCTTAGGTTGTTCACGCAGACCAGAACTGCATGACATGGATTCATACAGCTCTGACCTGCATGGGCCACCAACAAAACCTGTCACGCCCCGCTTCCCAGTGTACGGCGAAGTGGACGCGACGAGGCCCGCTACGTATATACTCAGAAGTACATACGCTAAGCGTAACTATGCAATATAAAGTAAATCACAAGAGACGAATAATATAGAAATAACAGCAACTTTTATTAATAACATTCTTTGTACAATGCATGAAAAGAAAATACAACTGGAATGAAAAGCAATGCCTAAACAGTGGCATAACAGAAAATGAAATAAACTGGAAAGAACAAGGTACAGTATCTAGAGCTCTGGATCTTCCTGGAACTGCTCCAAATCTTCACCGGTGGGCTCGATCTCAGCTTGGTCCAACGCACCTGACGACATTCAAAGAAGAAAGAAATAGAATGCCGTCAGCGAACAGGTCGCTCGGTAAGTCCCAAAGATAAGGAAGAATGAGAATGACAGAGTAACAGTATTTTCTGAACTATTATATTGTTGAATATTATGGAACATTGTGTAGCGCTGTTGTTTGTAGTTTGGTACAGAAGGATGCCAATGTATACGAGGGGGATCTCTATATGCTAGAGATCAGGGCAAAAGGAAAGTACAAGGAACCGTTATGCCACGGTACAACAGCAATGGGATTCAGGTTAGGTATCTTAATCTGACCACCTCGTGCCACCTTTAACATCTTTCGTACCAATCTACCCCTTAAACCCCGTGGTGTTTTAACAGTAATGTGGTATTGGAATATGTAAGTTGGATGACTGACCAAAACCATGATATCAGTAAACATGTTGCAACTGTATAATCAGGTAAATGGAATATCAGGATAATGGATGAATATCCATGGTTTGATTCAGTCAAAAAGAATATATTGTTAACTGGATTCAGGGTTTCATGTATTCAAATTGTATTAGAATATAAAAGAATATAGATTGACTTGAATCATATTCAAGTCAGAAATAGTCATACTCTAACCCGAGTCAGACTAAAAGAAAGATAATTTGAAGTTCAATATTAGCTAGGGGCCATATGGTAATTTGTAAAACTTGAGGGGGTTTTATGTAAAAAGTATTTTTGTATATTTTTCAAAATACACCTCAAGTATTTAATATTCGTCTTCAATATTATAATGAATGTGAATTTTATTTGTGTTATTCTAGTGAATATATCCTAATAAAAGTATTAATTGTTTTATCTGAAATTCATGGTATTTTAATGTAACTTTTAATCTTGTAATTTTTTTTAAGGAAATGTGGAAACTTATATTATGATAAAATAGATGTTTAAATGATAATTATATATATATATATATTAACACATGAATAATTTTATATAAATATTTTATTTAGAAAATCTCATTTTCACTAAATATCGTATTTTGAACCTTTCGAGACCGAATGCTCCTTGCGGAGGTCTGAATCTCGCACTACTGGCCTGCGGGTGCACGATGAACCGTACTATCCCTAACAGGTTCCCCAAAAGTGGGTTGTAGCGGCACTTTGCTTAGGTTTATAAATACTTTTCATTTGGGAAAACGGTTTTATAAATATTGGGTATTTATTTGCAAAAGAGTACAGTTTTCCGTATTTTAGTTATTAGGGTTTCCTAAACCAACTAACCTACTTCTAAGTCTAAGCGATGAGTCATTAGAAGCCTCAAATCGCCTCTTCACCGTCAATTGCGGCCAGGTAAGTGCCAGGTAAGTGGGAAGGAACCACAGTCGTGGGCCTAATTAAAAACCACTAGCCTTAGACACACTTGCCTAGGCACCACATGACAGTTTAGATAAACGATCGATGTCCATGACCAATCGTGTTTTCATTTTATTAAAAGATTTTATCTAGAAAAGTTTACAACTTAAAGCTTTAAATAAAAGTTATAAAGATTATGGTATTTTAGTGAAAAGTCCTGTAATTTCGTATTCTGTATTTTGATATTTATCAATCAGGGTTATATTGAGTGTGTGTAGGGGTAGGTCATTACCCCGTGACTTATTTTAAGTTTTGGTGAAGTTTAAAGGTAATACATGACAAGTTAAAGTTGAAGGTATTAAAGTGCAAGAATACGGTATTCGAAAACGTTATCATTTTATGTGTGAAATTTCATTCAAAGTGGGTTCTACAAGTTTAGTGATCAAGATAAACCTATTTAGGAGTGAGGGAATTAATTAAACTAAGAAAAATGAACTTCATGGTATTTTTATGAAAGGAATACGGTTTTGCAAAGAACTTATCATTTTATATGAAAAAGTTTGATTAAATTGGTTTATGGGTGATTAATAGTCAACATGAATATGGGTAGATAATATGTATTAGGTGACAAGTGGAAATTTATAGAAAAACCGAATCGGAAATCGGTTTGTCTGATTTCCGTCGGGTTCTAAAAGGTCGTATTTTTAAATGTATAGAAAAGAGAGATAGAAGGGATGGGACTTACGGTTTGGACAAGCTAAGGAAGCTAAGGGATGTGGTGGTTGTCGATTCGTCGAAAATGTCGCGAAGGTTCTGATCCGGTCGCCGGAATCCGTCGTCGATTTCGGCAGCGCTTCGCTTCTCGCTCTTCGTACCGAGTTCTCGAGAATTTGATAGAGTGGACTTAGAGTTGTGAGGTGAAATGGTAGAGGGTAGGGGTCTTTATATAGGGCTAGGCTAGGGTTAGGGTTAAAAAATATTAAAAGAAAATATAAAAAACATTAAAAATTCATTAAAAATCATTAAACCTAGGAGTAAAAGGGATTTATTGGCCAAATCAAAACCGATCCAGGTATAATAAGTATGCAAGAGGGTTGACCAAGTCAAGAGCCAACTTTTCTCAGTTGGTGACTCGGCCGTCCGGCCAAGTCCGGCCGGTGGCGCCGGACCGAGTCGGCCGAGTCCCCGGCCGGCGGCGCCGAGTCGGGGGTCCATTGACCGGGGATTTTCTGGGGGTACAATTTGGTATATTTACTTTTTCAAGTCCAGTACATATTTTGGGAGTTATGGCCTTTTTACCGTTGACTTCCCAAAAAAATTAAAACAAAATAAATACAAAAATAATGTGGGGCATGGGAGTTGAACTCCGGTGGCTTGGTTCAGCAGTGCAAGGTATTACCAATGAGCTACAAGCTCCTTTTTGTAATTATTATGGTTTTTAATTACTTAAACTGATAGTAGCAAGAATAAATACTCCTAGTATACATTAAATTTAAAGTAATTTCTTGTACACTAAAAATGGAGTTATTTCATTCTTATAGCTTGTAATTAAAAACCAAAATAATTACCTGAATCTTGTGCTCAGGATTAAATACCCCTTTGTGGATTTTAAAAATATATTTGAAAAATTTTGTGTAGGAAAAAGTGTATAAGAAAATTAGGGTTGTTACAGCCCTCTCTCATACCGTCAAAGATGTTGGAAGGTATGAGTTTGCAACTCATTAATCTCACTTTTCAGACGTATAATTCGTGTACTAAAGTCATGCTGTTGTGTCTTTCAGGTGTGCTTTTTGACCATCTTTATCAGGTGTTGCTCCCACACTTCTCCTTCCCATCTGAACTCGCTTCTTCCTCTGGTGGCGTTGGTGAGTATGATTTCCATTGATATCTTTCTTTCTTCATTGATGGAATTACTTTTAACCCCTTTTTTCTCATCTCGACTGCAGTGCTACAGATTGAAAGAGGGGATAAAAGATCGGCTGCGCCACCGGCCCTTCCGGCCATGCCACCTGTCTCATCTGGTATGGCGAATATCACATTGATAACTTCCCCCTTTTTATTTTCTGTACTGTTATCTGATCACATCCTGTTTCTTTTCAGCTGTCGTTCCGGTCTCGGCGCCCTTCGAGCCTCGCATTACAATGCCGGCGGGTCCTTATCTGAGACGTCCATCTTCGAAAGGCGACGCGAATAGTCTGCGCATATTGAGTGACTACGTCGAGGAACTCGACGTTGAAACTCCTACATCTGCCTCAGACTTCGCTACGGCGGTTAACCCGATGCTGGTGATACTCGTGAACTTTCATGACGAGGGTATCATCGCATCTTGGGTTAACCATTGCAGGGAGATCGAGGCCCGCCTGCATCAGTTGGAGTCGCTGCGTCCCGCTCCCGAGAGCTTGGCCGCCGGCAATCAAAGAGCAGCGTGGATTGAGCAGAGCGCTTCTTACTTCCACCATCTCGAACAAGAAGTCATTTCAAGACGTAAGGAGCGCGGTGAGACTTCGAGCAAGTCTGCCCAACTGCATGCTCGGGTGGAGGCTAGTGCTGTACGGCTGAAGGTTGTCTTTGAGGGTCTTCTGCAATGTCTTTCCGAAGGGTTATCCTTGAGGCAACAGCTTGACGTTGTCGAGCGGGATGCACCCAGCCAAGAAGCAGCCCAGAAGGCGGCCGAGGAGCAACTTTCATCCTTTTTACAGCAGCGGGCCCAAGTGGAAGCGGAGGTGGCCGCGGCAGCCACTCAGGAGGAGGCGCTGAAGGAAGTGCGAGAGCAGCTTGTGGATTTACTAAAGACACTTCCTCCTCAGTAGCTATCCCTCTTTGTAACGTTTGTACTTGTAGATAAAAAAGAATGTGTATATATATATATATTTTTTATTCTTTAACATAATGTATCCTGTACCCAATCAAGTTTATAAATAAACGATACACTTTTTTTTTGTAATGTCTTGTGTCATTTTCTCCGTCTTTTCTTTCTTTTATTATCAGCATGCCACCTTAGTAAATATGGTTGACGGATGATTAGAGCGAGTATCCTGACTACCTCAAGAAATAGCGATGGCTTAGGCCGCAGGTTCAGATCTGATGCCTAAGACTTTTCAACTTTATGAGCCGTGAGGGTCTCGTAGAGATTTTTCTCCCTATGGATCGAGGGGATCTCGTAGGTGGGTTTTCTCCTTAGGAATCGTGAGGATTCCTAAGTGTGTTTTCTCTTATAGGTCGTAAGGATCCTGTAAGAGAATTTTTCCCTCTTACGAGTCGAGAGGACCCGTAAGTGGTTGTTTCCCTCTTTGTCGAAACTCGACTTTGGAGAGTGAGACCCGTGAATAGTATGCAAGAGACCATTTTAGATCGACTTGCAGGGTCCCATTTTTCAGGAAGCAAGTTTTTTAGTCCCTGCTGCATGAGGCTTCATCTTGTAAGTTGAGACGAATCGGGAATTTTCCCGCGGAGACACTGGTTTCTCTACGAGCCGACACGAATCAGGAGGCTCTCGTCAAGGATTGTTTATTTCCTTGAGTTGAGGTATTTGCTAAGGATTATTTGTTTCCCTAGAGCCAAGGATTATTTATTTCCCTGGTGTTGAAACGAATCGAGAATTTCCCACGGAGGCACTGGTTGCTCTGCGAGTCGACGCGGATCAGGAGGCTCTCATCAAGGATTGTTTGTTTCCTTCAGTTGAGGTATTTGCCAGGGATTATTTGTTTCCCTGGTGTTGAAACGAGTCGAGAATTTCCCACGGAGGCACTGGTTGCTTTGCGAGTCGATGCGAATCAGGAGGCTCTCGTCAAGGATTGTTTGTTTCCTTGAGTTGAGGTATTTGCCAGGGATTATTTATTTCCCTGGTGTTGAAACGAGTCGAGAATTTCCCACGGAGGCACTGGTTGCTCTGCGAGTCGACGCGAATCAGGAGGCTCTCATCAAGGATTGTTTGTTTCCCTGAGTTGAGGTATTTGCCAAGGATTATTTGTTTCCTTGGTGTTGAAACGAATCGAGAATTTCCCACGGAGGCACTGGTTGCTCTGCGAGTCGATGCGAATCAGGAGGTTATCGTCAAGGATTGTTTGTTTCCTTGAGTTGAGGTATTTTCCAGGGATTATTTGTTTCCCTGGTGTTGAAACGAGTCGAGAATTTCCCACGGAGGCACTGGTTGCTCTGCGAGTCGACGCGAATCAGGAGGCTCTCATCAAGGACTGTTTGTTTCCCTGAGTTGAGGTATTTGCCGAAGACACTGGTTTCTTCGGAGTTGGGATGAACCGTCGAGATTTGGCTTCGTTTTCTGGCGGAGCCTGTTGGGAGAGCATGGTTCTCTCTTTGTTTATGACCTTGGATTGTATACAGGGATCGATATGATCTCAGCTGTAGGGCCAAAGTTTTATCATCATTTTTTTTGTTTTATTTCAGCGATGCTCTATCATTTCAGCTTTTATATCGCGAAGGTCGCGATTGCCCAATCATTTCGGCTGTTTATTTTGTTTTCAGTCGCTGCTTTTTATTGCGAGTTGCCCAATCATTTCGGCTATTTTGCATGCATACATTTTACTTGCTTTTTTTTATTGCAAGTTGCCCCATCATTTCGGCTATTTCGTATGCATGTGCGGCCTACTAGCTTTCCGCCGTAAACCTGGAGTTAGACACCGATTTCGGCATCAGCACCGCTACAACTGGGATATTGCCAGGAGCGAATCATCATTTGCCTCCGTCGATGTCGAACAAAGGTGGCTTAGCGAACAGGGTTAAGGCGCTGTCGACTAAGGCTTTTAACCTCATGAGCCGTAAGGGCCTCACAAAGGTATTTCTCCCTACAAGTCGTGAGGATCTTGTAGGTGTATTTTCTCCTTAGGAATCGTGAGGATCCCTAAGTGTATGTTCCTCTGTAAGTCGTAAGGATCCTACACGAGGGTTTTCTCCTTGTAAGTCGAGAGGATCTATAAGGGTCGTTCACCACACGAACATATCCCCAATCACGGATGAAACTCGGTTAGGGGAATATTTATTCGCGCCCGTAGATTGTATACAAGGGTTAGTATTGAGCCACTTGTAGGGAAATATTGGAAGCTGTGGGGGTTGCTTAAGCACAGGTTTAAGTTTCTGTAACTTAAGACTTTCAACTTTTATGAGCCGTGAGGGTCCCGTAAGAGAATTCTCCTTACGAGTCGTGAGGATCTCGTAAGTGTATTTTCTCCTTAGGAATCGTGGGGATCCCTAAGTGTGTTTCTCCTTTGTGAGTCGTAAGGATTTCACGCGGGTGGTTTCTCCTTACAAGGTCGAGAGGACCTTATAAGTGTCTTTTAACGAGGTTGCGCCCTTTCGGGTTTTCACAAACACTCGCCGGAAGTCCTGCTGTTTTTTACTCACGGAGCCTTTTCGGGTTTTCATCCGTGCCCATTTTGCTTATGGACATACCGTTTTTATTTTATTTTTTTATTTATTTTCTTCTTCTCTCTTTTTTTTTACGAGGTCGCGCCCTTTCGGGTTTTCACGAACACTCGCCAGTAGCCCTGCTGTTTTTACTCACGGCACCCTTTCGGGTTTTCATCCGTGCCCTTTTTTGCTTATGGATATACCGTTTTTATTTATTTATATATATTATATATATATATATATATTATTTTGTCAGCCTACGGATGCTGCGGTATTAGTTTAAGGACGTTTCGGTTCGCTATTAGTTTAAGGACGTTTCGGTCCGGCATTGAGAAAGCTGGCTACCGCTTATAGAGCTTGACCTGAGGAAGATAGCGAGCGAACATAGTCGTCGTCATCTATCATTGACCTATGATGTGGCTCATTAAGCGTAGTATTTCTTTAGGAAGCGACCGTTTATTGGCCTGAAAGGCCTTTCACCGTGCATGTCCATGAGTAGATAGGCCCCACCCTGGTAGACCTTATCTATGATGTACGGGCCTTCATAGTTTGGCTCGAATTTTCCCCGTTTGGCGCGATTGGGGATCATGGGCCTTTTGACCACTAGCACGAGCTCGCCTTGGCGGAATGTCCTCGGTCGGGTCAATCTTTCATATGAGCGCGTCATTTTTGCTTTATAAGCTTCCAGATTTTGTTGCGCTATGAGCCGGATCTCATCGAGGGCATCGAGCTCCTCAAGCCGAAGGTTAGCATTTTCTTCATCTGTTAGCTCGCAGTGGACTGCCACTCTTAGAGAGGGTAACTCTATTTCGAGGGGGAGTATTGCTTCCGTACCGAATACCAACGCGTACGGCGTTGTGTTTGTGGCCGTCTTGAACGTAGTTCGATACTCCCAGAGAGCTTCTTGCAGTCTTCCGTGCCAGTCTTTCTTATTTCGTGACACTGTTTTCTTCATGATCTTTGTCAAGGTCTTGTTGAAGGCCTCAGCTAGACCGTTAGCTCGAGGATTATAAACCGAGGAATATCTCCAGTCTATATTGTGCAGTTGCGCGAAGCGACTGATCTTGTGGCTTCTGTAAGCTGGCCCGTTATCGGAGATGATCCGGCGCGGAGTTCCAAACCGATATATGACGTGCGTCTTGAAGAAATGGAGGATATTCTATGTCTTCACTTCCCTCGGTGGTACTGCTTCTGCCCATTTGGAGAAGTAGTCAGTCGTCGCCAGGATGAAACGATGTCCCCTGGACGATGCTGGTTCGATGGGGCCGACTATGTCAGTTCCCCACATTTCGAACGGCCAGCTAGCCACCGTTGGATGCAGTGGATTTGGGTGCTGGTAGATGAAGTCCACATGAATTTGGCACGAGTGGCACTGCTTCGCATACTCAAGGCAGTCTTGGATCATCGTGGGCCAGTAGTAGCCCATCCGTTTAATCTTCAACTTCATCTTCGAGCCCACTTGATGAGAACCACAGAGTCCGTCATGAACTTCCTGAACGACTCTTTTTGCTTCTGTAGGCCTTAGGCATCTCAGCCACAGAGAATCAAATGACCTCTTGTACAGAGTATCATTGACGAAGGCGAAAGACAGAGCTCGCTTCATGAGCTGATGTCTTGAGGACGCTTCTTCAGGCATTCGGTGGGACTTAAACTAGTCTATGAAGACTTCTCTCTAATCCTCGGTATTTTCCCAATCTTTTATTTGTAGGGTTCCTAGGCACACTAATGAGGTCTCACAAAGCATCAACCATGCCAATTTCAAAAATTTCCGGTGCCGAGAAACCCTAATGCGATCGTTAACTAGAGAATAGGCGAAACTACAAGCTAGTAAACAACTTTACTAAGAGTGAACGAAAATACAACCTTTGTAGATCCGGTCCTCCACCTCCATAGCTCTGTGATGATGTCCCCTCGCTGCGATCATCGGATCCCGGGCTCTAGCGTCGGTTTCATTGGAGAAATGGGCGGGCTAGGTCGTCGACTTCGATGCCGAAGATGATCTACGTCGAGGCAACTCAAGATCAAGCTCCAACTTCACCAAGTCATGAAACTTGTGAAGAAAACACCCTATACTACATGGCAAGTGGTAGAGAATGAAGAAATAGGAAGTGGGTTCACTTTAGAATTGGATTTCTCTCTTGGAATCATCACTTAGAATTTTCTAGCCATGGTTTCTTCTCTTCATGAAGAAGATGAAGAAGAAGAAAGAAAAAGAATTGTGTCAAAAAGAAAATCCAAGTGATGGTTATCATATTGCAACCATGGTTTAGTGTAGAGAATAAACTAGGGTTAAGTTGAATGGTTAGGTTAAAGGAAAGAAACAAAATGGTCAAGCTTTCAACCCTTCATGAAGTTTCAACAAAAGAACAAAATAAGCCACCATTTCATTTATCTTTCCAAAAGAAATAAATAAATAAATGAATAAATAAATAAAAACCCTAACCATTTACTTAACCAAGGTTTAAATCAAACATACACCCAAGTTTGCATGTATCATCAAACATGATACAAACTAGTGCACAAAACTATATCATACATACAATGTGCACATCAAGTGAGAAAATCCATCTTAAGTGAACAAATACTAGTTAATGTAAAGTAATATATCATATATAATTATACATTAAATCATTAAATCAACACTTGATTTAACGATCCGGTCATATCGCATATGACCGACTAATATCCAATGTATCGACTTATCGAATCAATCCTCGATTAGATAACTAGGTTATATCACATACAACCATTCGATACATTCATCGCAAGAATAGAATACGGTATTACATACACGCATTATTCTCGGTCCCGCACATATCTCATATGCGCTCCTATTTCGTTTCGCTTGAGCCAGGAAACCTCTGTGTAGGACTCTAAAGACTCGTCAATACGCCGGCAGCAGATGATGATCATATCAAACACCCACAAGCCGCAAGCGGTCTGCTAAACGTAACGGCCACCCTGGTATTGAGCGATCAGAAGATCAACGAGCAAGCCCGCTCACACTCCTGTGAATCCAACCAGTAACACTTACCGTACAGTCCGGTCTGTTCGTCTGATATGTCGCATATCTCGCCTAGGGGTGGTAAACGTCAAACCCCAATAACTCGATAAGTCGTGTCGATATGAGGTCTATAACAGTTCAAGAAACTACTGGTAACACTTACCAGTAAATCTCAGCAATCCTGGCCAGGGATTTCTGGTTATAGCCAATCGAACACAGCGCAACATCAACTCCCTATACCGGGAGAGACGAATCCCCTCCTATCGCTCATTGCCTCCATGTGATTCGGGACTGTACCCAAAAGCCACCATTTTGCATGCCCTCTTGGACGTGGTAAGGTGGAAATCAAAGCATAGTGGGTATCACACAAGACTCTATGACGATCTCGGGTCTACAGACTAACCTGCACCAGTGTCACCAGAGAACTGCCATCTGACGTAAGGTATAATACCATCTGGGAGTTCTCAGCGAGTCCGTTCAGTGTACCCAGTCTCTACTGAGCACCCGTATATCATCTCTGATGTCAAACACCAATGGATATGGGATCATCCATCGCCCATCTGTATGGGTCGAGAAGGTATACGCTAGTCTACTCTGGTATATCGATGCCCCGTCTCGATATACCCACGACTAGGGACCTTGAAGGATGTACTTATGGACTACTATGTCCCCACTAGTATGATCTGCATCATAGTCCAGGTAGTCAAGTACACATCCTAAGGGCTTTACCAACATGTAACAGAGAGACAATCAGTGTACACGTTAAGGTAAAGAGCAACCAGATAGCATACTATCATGTCGAGCAAGAAAGTCCTCCCTATATATGTCTTAGCATCCACTACAATATACATCCTATGTACACTAATGGCTTCTAGGGCATACATATAACTAACAATCTCCCACTTGCACTAGGGCCATCTGTAGCAGTGGTTGCAGTATCTCATACTCAACCATCCCATAAAAGTCTCTCTCTGGGAAAAGGCTTTTGTGAGTGGATCCGCCGTGTTGTCTTCTGAGTCTACTCTCCTAACCTCGATCACCTTGGAGATCAGCCATCTCCATGATCAGGTGATACTGCCTTAGAATATGTCTGGATCACTGATGGGACGGACGTTCCTTGGCCAAAGCCACAAATCCATTGTCATAAAATGGGAGGAACTAAGTTCATCTCATGAACAAATATACACCCAGACAGCCTCTTTGGTAGCATCTAAAGTAGCGATGTATCCAGCCTTTATCGTCTAGTATGCCACGGTATCTAGCTTGGAACTCTTCCAACATACCGTCCCTTTACTGAGGGTAAAGACAATGCCTGCGACTGACATTCAGTCTCCTTATCACCCAGGAACCTTTCCAGTGATTCTCCCCAGGATCAACTGATACCATCTCACTACAACTAGTGAGTATCCTAATATCCAATTAGATCTATCTCATAGATCCAAAACCCAGGATTTAGTAGGTATCACTTTGATCCTATATGGAGAATCATTGTGATAAGCGGAGATTGACCGAGCGTAGCATAGGAAACTCCTTCCCTATCAAGAGTATGTCATCCACGCACTCTACGAGGATCACTACCATACTCCCTACTCCCTTTTGTATATACAAGGTTCATCTACTATTTTGATGATGTCAAACTGTTTGACTAACTCATCAAAACAGATGGTCCAACTCCGCGATGCCTGCTTTATCACATAAAACATCTTGCACACGTTTCCGCTGCTCCCACTGTTTACGAAGCCCTCTGGCTGTGAACTTATAGACGCACTCTTCTAAAACATCATTTAGAAAAGCAGTCATGGCACCCAACCGCCAGATATCGTAGTCATGGTATGTAGCCGTGGCAAGTAGGATCTGGATGGACTTAAGCATAGCTACTGGAAAAAGGTTTCATCATTATCCACGCCTGGTCGATGACGAAAACCTTTAACAAGTCTAGCTTTGAAAGTCTCGACTTTTCTATCTACACCAAGTAATCTTCTCAAGATATACTTGCTCCTGATGGGGATTTAACCCTTCAGATAAAGCAACTAAAGTCCATACTTTGTTGGTGTATAAGGATTCCATCTCAGATCGCTAAGCATCCAACCATTCTTACAGAGTCCCACCCTTGATGGCCAGCTCGAAACTAGTTGGGTCATCATCTCATGATGCATTCCTCGCTCCCACTGTCATAGAGAAACCGAAGTATCTCTCAGGTGGGTGAGGAACCCTACTAGATCGGCGGAGAGGCTGAGGTTCGTTGGTAACTATTGAATCCTTTGGTTCTACTAAATCACCTGCTGTAGTTTATATATCTGGAACCTTTCCGGTTGTACATAACAGACCTTGCCTCGAGCTTGTCCGGATTATGCTTTTAGACATAGCCCAGACAACCCCAAATCTTAACCATTTTAAGATATGGGCTCTTCCCTTTCCATATCACATATGAAGTGGTAGGCAACTGATTTGATTTGAACCCTATTCAATAGGTATGCAACTTATCAAGTGCATTACTCCCAAAAGGAAATAGGTAACTCAGTAGTACTCATCATATAGCACACCTTATCATATAGGGTGTGATTGCTCCGCCCGATATACCATCGTGCTATGGTGTATACGGAGGAGTAATGCTGAGAGAGAATCTCATTCTCCTTTAGAATAGTCCAGGATTTCCGTGCTCAAGTATTCTCCTCCCTGATCTCATCATAGGACATAATACTTATACCCGTATTTTGGTTCTCTACTTCTAACTTATATTCTGTGAATATCTCAAAAGGTTCGGACTTGTGTTTCAACAGGAACATAGGTCTGAATCTCGAAAGATCATCAGAGAATTTAATGAAGTACAAAGAACCGGTCTTGGCATGTGTTGACAGGGGACCTTCATACATTAACATGTATCATCCCAAGAGCTTACTAACTCTTTCTCTGCTTCTAATAAACAGAGCTATGGTCATCTTATCTTTGTGACATGACTGGCAAGTTTCATAAGGTGTAAATTCAAACTGATTTAAATATGCATCTAAATGTAACTTTAGCTAGTCGGGTCACATTGATCTGACCTAGTCTACAATACCTTAAGAAGGATCCGTTCATTTCTGAACTCTTCCTCTTGTGTGTGTTCTGTATACTAAGAACTGTAGTTTGATTTAGAACATCAATGCTTTTAGATAACGTGCCTGAACCGATCAACTTTTGATATAGGAAATGTTCAAAACATTATCCAACAATACAAAATTTTATCATTTCTTTACTTATAAAGAGACTGATATGATTTTGTATATCAGGTTCGGTATCTAATAACATTCGTTCAGAATCAATGTATTTGTAATACAGGGTGACAGTGACCAACAGACTTGGCTGCAACACTTGCCCCGTTTTCTGCCTCATGAAACTTATCACCCGTTCTCAGTTCTCTACCTTTCTGTAGCCCTATGTAACAGATTACATATCTGGGATCCTGATCCTGTATCAAATACCCAGGACGCAGAGGATACTGAGAAACAGTTCTTTGTAATGAACACACCCGAAGGAGATGCATCACATGCACTTTCTTCGTTTGGGCGGCAGGGGAATCCTGGTATTCCCCAATTTCCTGCTTTATCTTATAACAATTATAAGTTGGAGCGGGACCAACGTTCCCCAGCACAGTATAACAAGCGGGTTCGGTCAATACATCCGTATTATTATCTTGATTAAGGCGTGATATGGTCGCTACCTGGAGAGAGAGAGAAGAAAACACGCAGCGTGCGCTCTTGCAAGATCAGATTGGTTATTATTTTATCTAATCAGGATGGCTCCCACTGTTTTTATCAAATCTTCCTTCAAACCCTAAAAGGAAAGACTAGCCGGGATTAATTATACGCTACAAGTTCGTCAATCTTTCAGCCAGGCCAGTGTCGGTACTTTGAGGGAGGTCCCCCGTGCTTTCGCACGAACCTAATTAATGTAAACCTCATTTTCCCAGAGGCGTAACCCCGTTGACACCTTTCTAGACACCTACTTGATCGGCTAATTGTAATGTGTAAAACTCTCCCAGGAGTAACTCTTACTTGCAGTGGGTATCGGGATCCAACTATCTCATAGAAGGTATGCAATCTCATTGCAAATTTCAACACTTGAAATTCCCGATAATATTTTGCCCCTAACGTGCTATGACCTTGACGAAAGCCAACAAACCATAGCCCGCTAGTCAAGTTCAACCCGTCATTTCTTGATTGAATTAAACCCACCCGCACGACCCTTGACGAAAGCCAACAAAGCCGCACGACTATCCTAATCCAATCGCATCATATGCAGCAGATAAGCAGCATATAGCTACCGCACACTACACCTTGACGAAAGCCAACAAATGTAGCACGAATACTATATACAACTTATCTGAAATGACGGAGGGCTGCGACAGGTTTTTCTGAAAACCTATTGCTAATGAACTTGATATCGTTGTAGGATCGAATGAATTTTGAAATGGAGTGTTTTTTAGGCTTTTCTAGTTTTGCTAAAGGAGTCACTCCCGGTGAAGGGATCGTCGGTCCTTTCCTCGTCGAATGAGGTGTGGGATATATCATATATATCACTGTGCAAAGCAAAAACTATAGAAGCAATCAAAAGACAAACCGAGGGTTGTAGCATCTGCCAGTTATTGCTAAAGGAGTCACTCTCGGTGAAGAGATCTCGGTCCTTTCTTAATCGAATAAGGTGCAGGATGTTCTACAAGGAACACCGCGATGCAAAGCAAGAACTGTAGCTACCTGTTTTTGAAAATTCGATTCCACAACATCTTAGGTTTCTTTTGTTTCATTAATCACATTAATGAAGTCCCATCATTTAAGTCACCTAAACATCACAGATAAATACGACGTACACTTATGCCATCCGCATTCGCCTCGATGTCCCCTCGTGCACCGTTAGGTTAGGTAACTAACGACAGAGCGGGGCAGGGCTGGCGCGGGTGTAAAACATAAGTAACGCCTATATAATATATCATATATACTATATACAGTATTTATCACAGAACATATCAAATGATCACATCACAGATATCGCAGCAGAAGAATCATATGAAACATTGGATATACCAGGACGTCCGTGTTTTCAATACGAGCCAGTATAAAACACGGATTCCACGGTCGCGATGAATAGCCAAACCCACACCCCTAGACCCCTACGAGAGCGGCAAGCACCCCTACCAATTCTAGAGTTAGGAAACCCGGACTCGACTCCTCGAGTTGGTCTCCTACTGGACTCCAGAACCCGGTTACTTGTGCCCTCCTCCTTGGGTCCATCCTAGTGCGGAAAAGTAAATAATATACAAACGGTGACATCTTCCACAACCTGGAAGTGCCCCAATAAAAGAATATTACATACAAGTTTTTACATGAATGAAAATGAAAAAAAAACACTCATCTCACATAAAAAAAAACCGGCTATTCAAACACGACGATCCAATATAACATATCCAGCAACACATAACATCACATGTCATCAACGTAAGTAAATATGCGCATCCCAATTGTCGTTGACATATAGTAACGAAACCGGCGATATCACATATTACACTTACGGTCACAGAAAAGAAAGTGTAAAACTACAACAGTTGGAATCCGCAACTTCTTTAGACATCGCATGCCTAATCAAATGAATTCCTTAGACATCACATGCCTAAAATTATAAACTCCGCATTTTAGTCTCATTATCGAAAACACTTTTCAATATTAAGTCGGGAAATTCAACAAGATTCCTGCCATTTTGATCGAATGCTCGTCGCAAACTTTAGTAGGTGGCCGCACCCCCGATGCCGTCGACGAAGTGCACCAAGGCGGAACACCGCTGCCGCGAGCACCCGAACGGATGCTTTCGACGACGGGGTTCTCCTACAGTCACTTGGTCGGAGCTATGGGGTGTAGCTGTCTATTAAGTTTATCCGGCGAGTATCCGCGTACGCTACGTGATTGCAACGGACTTTTGATCACATTAAAATTCCGTGGCAACCGATCAAGTAAGACTAAAGTTCTATGTTTATAACATTCAAATCGGTTATCTCATAACTACTTGTGGATTCCAATTATTGTATCCCATTCCAGATAAATAGAAAATGTTAAACTTTCCGATCGAACATTCAAACACCCAGGTTTTCCCGAAACAGCTCAACACATGAAACAAGTTTAAAAACATCCAGTTCATGCCTCAGTACCAACGGTCCAGCCGTAGAAGGGTCAAGCCAACGCCTCACATGTGGCACGCCGTACTGCCCCAAACCCGAAGGTTCAAAGGGCAGTCAAGACGGTCACATAATCGAGTTAAGGTTTGTTGTCTTCTAGAGGGTCCATCGCGTTACTTGCACTACTTAGAACGTTATTAAACCACGGAAAGATCCAACACTTGGAAATTTCCCGACAGGGGAAAAAGTGGGTATTTATATCCGGTCGAACTTTTTAACATATTCTAAATATCCGGAAAATATAACGAAATAAAAATTCCGATCGAAACAACGACTACAAAATAAACCCCAAAATACTCAACACTTGAGTCGGATAAAAATACCCATAAAATATCAGGGAATAAAAACAAAACATTACTGTGCAAAATTTATAGGGTGACGTCACAAAGTGGCGGCGGAACCGCCGCACGAGCCATGCTCGTGCCGCGGTTCCGCGGCGGTTTGAGCTCCAAACAGTGTCGTTTTGCACAGTAATTCTTATAATTTCCTGCTGATATTTTTAGGCATTTTTAATTAGGAAAAATCACAGATTTTAAAAATGGACCAGAGAGGGGTGTATTTCATCGTATTTGGATTCGATCGGGGTTCTAACTTCGTTAACGCATCGCCTAAGGCTCTAGCTAGGCTCTGATACCACTGTATGGTTCCTAAGCACACTAATGATGTCTCATAAGGCATCAACCATGCCAATTTCAAAAATTTCCGGTGCCGAGAAACCCTAATGCGATCGTTAACTAGAGAATAGGCGAAAATACAAGCTAGTAAACAACTTTACTAAGAGTGAACGAAAATACAACCTTTGTAGATCCGGTCCTCCACCTCTATAGCTCCGTGATGATGTCCCCTCGCTGCGATCATCGGATCCCGGGCTCTAGCGTCGGTTTCATTGGAAAAATGGGCGGGCTAGGTCGTCAACTTCGATGCCGAAGATGATCTACGTCGAGGCAACTCAAGATCAAGCTCCAACTTCACCAAGTCATGAAACTTGTGAAGAAAACACCCTATACTACATGGCAAGTGGTAGAGGATGAAGAAATAGGAAATGGGTTCACTTTAGAATTGGATTTCTCACTTGGAATCATCACTTAGAATTTTCTAGCCATGGTTTCTTCTCTTCATGAAGAAGATGAAGAAGAAGAAAGAAAAAGAATTGTGTCAAAAAGAAAATCCAAGTGATGGTTATCATATTTCAACCATGGTTTAGTGTAGAGAATAAACTAGGGTTAAGTTGAATGGTTAGGTTAAAGGAAAGAAACAAAATGGTCAAGCTTTCAACCCTTCATGAAGTTTCAACAAAAGAACAAAATAAGCCACCATTTCATTTATCTTTCCAAAAAAAATAAATAAATAAATGAATAAATAAATAAAAACCCTAACCATTTACTTAACCAAGATTTAAATCAAACATACACCCAAGTTTGCATGTATCATCAAACATGATACAAACTAGAGCACAAAACTATATCATATATACAATGTGCACATCAAGTAAGAAAATCCATCTTAAGTGAACAAATACTAGTTAATGTAAAGTAATATATCATATATATAATTATACATTAAATCATTAAATCAACACTTGATTTAACGATCCGGTCATATCGCATATGACCGACTAATATCCAATGTATCGACTTATCGAATCAATCCTCGATTAGATAACTAGGTTATATCACATACAACCATTCGATACATTCATCGCAAGAATAGAATACGGTATTACATACACGCATTATTCTCGGTCCCGCACATATCTCATATGCGCTCCTATTTCGTTTCGCTTGAGCCAGGAAACCTCTGTGTATGACTCTAAAGACTCGTCAATACGCCGGCAGCAGATGATGATCATATCAAACACCCACAAGCCGCAAGCGGTCTGCTAAACGTAACAGCCACCCGGGTATTGAGCGATCAGAAGATCGACGAGCAAGCCCGCTCACACTCCTGTGAATCCAACCAGTACCACTTACCGTACAGTCCGGTCTGTTCGTCTGATATGTCGCATATCTCGCCTAGGGGTGGTAAACGTCAAACCCCAATAACTCGATAAGTCGTGTCGATATGAGGTCTATAACAGTTCGAGAAACTACTGGTAACACTTACCGGTAAATCTCAGCAACCATGGCCAGGGATTTCCGGTTATAGCCAATCGAACACAGCGCAACATCAACTCCCTATACCGGGAGAGACGAATCCCCTCCTATCGCTCATTGCCTCCATGTGATTCGGGACTGTACCCAAAAGCCACCATTTTGCACGCCCTCTTGGACGTGGTAAGGTGGAAATCAAAGCACAGTGGGAATCACACAAGACTCTATGACGATCTCGGGTCTACAGACTAAGCTGCACCAGTGTCACCAGAGAACTGCCATCTGACGTAAGGTATAATACCATCTGGGAGTTCTCGGCGAGTCCGTCCAGTGTACCCAGTCTCTACTTGTCACGCCCCGCTTCCCAGAGTGCGCAAGATTGGGCACGTAACATAGCCAACCATGCTACCTGTGGGTAGGAAGTATCCATCCACAGTCACACTACGGTTGTAGAGATATCAAGAACAATATAAATAAACTAATTTAACACATGTCCAAATCCATAATAACAAGAGTCAATGAACAATAGTGCGGAAGCCAATGATCCAATACAATAAATAAACAGTATGTCCCATAATGCGGGCTCACATCTGGAAATGAAATGAAATAAATAAACTAATCACTAAGGACTCACAGTTCAGCCTGCTGGCTAAAGTACTCCTGCTCGGTCGTCGACAGTGGTAAGGAATCTGGGCCATGCAAAACCCAGACGTCAGCGCGTCATGTCAACCAAATAATATAATATAAACATGGTAATAAGCAATGCAGGTATGAACATGAATAAAGCAGTACTAAGAAATAACAGTGCAGGGTAATGTACAATGGTAACTAAACTGTCCTATCAGGTTTCTACTCTATAGTCTTTGAAATCAATTGATGAATCGTCGATGTAACTCAATAGTATCCCGTACATACCCGGGATTACGGCCACAATATTCTCGGCCGAAACCGAGACATGCCGCTAGGCACAAAACAGGAAAGTGTACACTCAGTAGTACCCCGTACATACCCGGGATCACGGCCACAATATTCTCGGCTGAAACCGAGACATGCCGCTAGGCACAAAACAGGAATGTGTACACTCGAACAGGTAGTGAACTGTCGAGTTACAAGTCAGGTTCATCTTTGATTTCCCCATACCCCCAAGTTATGTATGTCAGGTCAGGTATTCAGTAGTCAAGGACTAATGCCAACACAGAATCAGGTAAAAGCAGGTCTGTCTGAATAGACAGCAGGAATGGTCCATGAGGACCCCAAGTCAGGTTTGTTGGCATTAGGCATGAGATCATGTAATAAGTCAGGTCGTAGTACAATAGGTTGAGTCATTATGTACAGGGTGTCATGTCCGGTGTATCAGTATATGTGTCAGGTGTAGCAGGGTCGAGTCAATATGTACTGTGATCGAGTGTGTGCTCTCAACAGGTATACAGCAGCAAGAATTTAAAGTAAACAGCACTAATAGTCACTTAATCACAATGGTGCTTTGTATTATCTTTATTAACAGGTTCAAGCACCCTTGGGGTGCAATAGTCACAAGGTGAAACAATATCAACAACATAAAGTAATGAAGCTACATGAATTTAAGACTAAAGCATAAATAATTGTCTCATGGATGATTTAACGAATAAAGCAAGGACGATCTAATTGGTTCAGTTAGTTAAAGTATGGATTGATAGTAGACCGATTAATTACAAGAAACTACTATAATGATTCAATGTTAAGGATACTTGCAACCGTCAATTCTAAGTTATACCAAATATCGATATTACCATCAACTGTGTGGTTAAATTAATAATGTTATCATTAAATGTATAGCAAGACTTGATCTTGTATTAGCATGTTAGAGCAAGTATTCGGATACTTGCCTCGACGGTTTCGCAAACCGGAAACCACGGATGCAATGTCGGCGGAAAACACGAGACGGGTGCACGGGCCACGGATCGAGTCCTAACAGCGAACAGCGGGACCACACGGACCAGAGTACTTCGCTGGAAAGTCGGGTCCAAACGACGGCACGGCCGGAATCCGGCGAAATGTCAAAACGGCGACAACGGTTAGCAAACTACACACGGGCAAAAGCAACCAGCGAAGGGAAAGGAAGGGGAGAGGTCAAGAGAACTTACTGGGATAGCAAGGACGGCAACGGCGACGGGGTCGATGGGCTCCGGCGGTGAACAGTGGACGCGGTGGGGTTCTGCCAAACACAAGGCATGTTAACAATGGAAAGGAAAGAAAGGGAGAGGGAAGAAGGTAATCTCACCGAGGGATGATATTGCGAGGTCGGGGACACTGGAACGGGGTCGCCGGCGGTGACAGGCGGCGATCCAACGACGTGCAGGGGATGTGCAGGCGGGGTGAGCTGGTGGTCGGGGCTGCGTAGACGTGCGCAAGGTGTTGGTGCAAGGGCGAGGGAGGAAAAGAGCTGGTGAAGGCGGTGGGGGTGAGGCTAGGATCGCCGGCGATGGAGGAACGCCGACGAGGTGGGGCGGCGAGTGCGAGGGCGTGCGGTGGCCACTTGCAGGCGCCGGAAGGAAGGGAGGAAGGAGGTGCGGTTGAGGTTGAGGAGGCAAGGGTGATGGTGGTGGTGGCGTCGGCGAGGGGAGCAAGGCTGGCTAGGGTTACGACGAGGCTAGGGTTAGGCTCGCGTGGGTTCGGTGGGGGTTCTCGCGACGACGAAAGGGAGAAATATATATAGGGATAGAGAGAGAGAGAGATTTGAGGAAGAGAGAGAGAGATTAGAGGAAGAGAGAGAGAGAGATAGAGACACAGGGAGAGAGAGGAAAGCGGGCCCACGAGGGATTAAGTCCCTCGTGATTGGCTGAGGGGTAATCGTGGGTAAAAAATATAAAGATTTATATGATTTAATTGGTAACAGAAAACATATAATATATAGTTTCAGATTATTTAATTAAATGGGTATTTTGGCGCTAAATGAAACATTTCCAAATCGCGTCCGGGTTGCGCCCAAAAGTTTGAAATTCAAATAATAGGATTTTAAGCGAGTTCCAAATTTTAAAATGAGATGTCTTGTGATTAAAATGCATGCCCCCAAGTCGGACACTTGCACGCGCGCGTAGCCGTCCAAACTCGCCCGTTTCACCGAACAGGATGGAAACTCGACGCACGGACTCTACCACGCGGCCAGGGGTGACGAGTAGGCCAATATGGACATTTTTAATTTCATTTTAGGTGTTAAAATTTGTTATGTGCCAAAATGACTTAGCCGGTTAAAATTTAGCAAAAAGCACCAAACAATCAGGATAATTGCAATGAGCAATGTATAACACTCAACTAGTACCAGAAATAGTATTATTGGGCTCGGGTGTTACATCATACCCAACTACAAAAACAATTTCGTCCTCGAAATTCCAAGAATACAAGATAGCTAACTTCAGGAAAAGGTGAGGAAACTTCTGCCGGATTTCGCCTTCTCGCTCCCAAGTGGATCCTCCATGCGATCGATTACCCCAAGAAACTAGCACAAGAGGGATAACCTTGTTCTTAAGAACCTTTTCTCTTCGATCCTTGATTTCAACTGGTCGCTCCTCAAAAGTTAGGTCCTCCCGTACAGTCAACTCCAAATGATCCAAGACGTGAGTTTCATCGCGAACATACCTCCGTAGTTGAGACACATGAAACACATCGTGCACTCCTGCCAATGACTGTGGTAGCGCCAAACGGTACGCTACCTCCCCAACACGCTCCAATATCTCGAAGGGTCCAACGAATCGAGGACTAAGCTTTCCCCGACTCCCAAAGCGAATCACCCTTCTAGTCGGTGATATCTTCAGGAATACCAAATCACCCACGGCGAACTCTAGGGGCCTTCTTGATGTGTCAGCCCAACTTTTCTGTCTGTCTTGAGCTGCCTTCATGTGCTTCCTGATTGTATTCACCTTCTCGACTGTCTGTACCACCAAATCTGGTCCTAGTAACTTTCGTTCACCAACATCATCCCAACAACCGGTGAACGGCACTTACGACCATACAACGCTTCAAACGGAGCCATCTGAAAAGTAGCTTGGGAGCTATTGTTGTACGAAAACTCCACCAGGTGTAGATGATCCTCCCAAGAACCTTTGAAGTCCAACATGCAAGCCCTCAACATATCTTCAAGGGTCTGGATCGTTCTCTCCGATTGTCCATCAGTCTGAGGATGATAAGCTGTGCTAAACTTCAATCGAGTCCCCAAACTTTCTTGTAAACTCCTCCAGAAATGCGACAAGAACCGAGTGTCCCGATCGGACACGATGCTTACCGGTACTCTATGCAATCTTACAATCTCCTGCATGTACCGCTCTGCCAAAGTCTCCGTTGATTGACCGACCCGGAAAGGGATAAAGTGAGCTGCCTTGGTCAACCGATCCACAATCACCCATACTGCATTGTTGCCTTTTGGATTCCGCGGTAAAGCCGTCACGAAATCCATGGTTATATGTTCCCACTTCCACTGAGGAATCGGAAGTGGTTGCAATAAACCAGCAACCCTTTGGTGTTCAGCCTTGACTTGCCAACATACCAAGCACTTAGCCACGAAGCGAGCAATCTCCCGTTTCATGCCTTCCCACCAAAAATGCTGTCGAATATCTCGGTACATCTTTGTACCTCCTGGATGTATAGAATAAGCTGAACTGTGTGCCTCCTTCATAAGCTCTTCACGAACATCCCCCTTTGGCACACACAAATGGCTACCATACCTCAACGAACCATCTTTGTGGACCAGTAAATCCGTTCGTAGTCCGGCTTCAACCTGCTCTCGAAACTTTTGCCGTCTAGGATCCTGCGATTGTGCCGCTTTAATCTTCCCAACTAAGGACGACTGTACTTGCAACTGCATCAACTGTCCCGTAGCATGTGGTAGCACAACCTCCAAATCAAATCTCCGAAAATCCGCAATGATCTCCCTCTGTGCAGTCAAAACCTGAATTGCTGGTAACCGACTAAGCGCATCCGGCACGACGTTAACCTTTCCCGGATGGTACTTAAGATCAAGGTCGTAGTCGGCCATCAGCTCCAACCATCTGCGTTGCCTCATGTTCAACTCCTTCTGGGTGAACATATACTTTAAACTCTTGTGATCTGTAAAGACTTCGACTCTCTCGCCCAAAAGGTAGTGTCTCCAAATCTTCAAGGAGAAGATCACGGCCGCAAGCTCCAAGTCATGAGTCGGATAATTCTTCTCATGAGTCTTCAGTTGTCTCGATGCGTAAGCCACGACCTTCCCATTCTGCATCAAAACACATCCCAATCCTTTTCCAGATGCGTCGCTGTGAATCACCAGTCCTCCTGAATTATCCGGTACGGTCAGGATAGGGGCGGTTATCAACTTCTGCTTCAACGTCTCGAAGGCCAATGCACATCCATCCGTCCAAACAAACGGTACCTCCTTACGCGTAAGCTTGGTTAACGGCTCTTCCAAACGAGCGAAGTTCTCCACAAATCTCCTGTAGTATCCGGCGAGTCCAAGAAAACTTCTTATCTCCGCAACATTCTTTTGAATAGGCCAATCTCGAACTACTGCAATCTTCTCGGGATCAACGGCGATTCCATCGCCCGACACGACATGTCCCAGAAATTTCACTTCTTCCAGCCAGAATTCGCACTTACTCATCTTCGCATACAATTTCTCCTGTCTCAGCGTCTGCAGTGCGATCTTTAAATGCTCAGCATGCTCCTCCGGACTCTTCGAGTACACCAGAATATCGTCAATGAATACCACAACAAACTGGTCCAAGAATGGTGAAAAGATCATGTTCATCAAATCCATGAATATTGCCGGCGCATTAGTCACTCCGAAGGGCATCACCAAATACTCGAAATGTCCATATCGAGTTCGAAACGCCGTCTTGCAAATGTCTTCTGCTTTCACTCGGACCTGCTGGTATCCTGATCGCAAATCCAGTTTCGAGAATACCCTCGCGCCACTAAGCTGCTCAAAAAGTTCTCCAATGCGAGGGATCGGGTACTTGTTCTTAATAGTCACCCAGTTCAATTCTCGATAATCAATGCACATCCTTCTCGTGCCATCCTTCTTCTTTACTAACAGGTTGACAAGGAGTGGCATTTTCATCTTTCATGGCCTGTTGGAGGAGGCATTGCGTTTTGGCTTTCTCGTTGATGGCCATTTCGCGGTTATGGTCGTCTCGGACTTTTTGACCAGCTTCCCTTATGAGCTTATCCATTTGTTCTTCGAACGACGGACTGGGCACTTTTGTATCTGGAATTTTCACTGGTTCAGGATTAACGTCCTCCCATTGAGCGTCCGCTTCTTCATCGAAGTCATACGCGACGTAGCAACCGTGTAGTAGCTCTCGTTTCTTTGACTGGATGTATCCAAGCCCTTTTGTTTCCATTCTCCCATTATGCAGTTTGCGTTGAGTCCCGGGAACGTTCCAGACTTTGTCATAGAACTTGGCTTTTCGAACGGCCTGCTTGAAGGATATCCCTTGGCGTTTCAGCAACCTTTTCAAGCCTTCTGTATAATATCTGGGAAGACGGATAGGCTGAAGCCTGTCGAGCGTAGAATCCGCGCCATGCCAGATTTCTTTCTCCACTTTGGTTTCTTCGGAGCGGTAGAATAGAATTTCTTTTTCGCTTTCTTGCCTGGGAGGGATATAGAACGTTTGCAGCTCTTCTACATTATAAATATCAAGTGCATCCAGTTCTTTACGGTGTTTAAGCGGCACCATGGAGACTTGTAGACTTTGTTCTTCGTCAGCGGACGTTCGTATTGAAGGTCGAGCGGGGAATACAGCATGGACTTCATCTTCCGAGTCGCTACCAAAGATCAACGTAGGAGTGGACGGTCCTGGCTTGTTGTGTCGAGACGGCCCAAAGTAAACTATCTCTTCTTCCTCCTCGGTATCACTGTCGAAGACAGGGATGGTGGCATTAGCTTTGTTTTCCGGCTTGTGACACCTTTCCGTGTCTTCGAAATCCGGTAAGAAATACTTGGCATCTTCATATTTGCGGACTTCGTTCACGGAGAACGGGTTCAGTTCTCCCGCCACGGTATACTCGAGACCATCCTTAGCGTATTTCATACACTGATGTTGTGTAGAAGGGATGACGTTGTATTCGTGTAACCACGGTCGGCCGAGCAAAGCGTTGTAGCATGTCTTGGCGTCTATGACGTGGAACTTAATGTCTGTGATGAGTAGCCCGAAGCATAGCGTCAGTATCACAGACCCAAGAGTTCTTGATGACTGGGAGTCGAACCCGGAGATAGTGATCTTGTCCCGAGCAAGGTGCTGGACGCTCAAGCAGATTTCTTTTAACACCCGCACATTGAGGAGATTAACGGAGGACCTATTGTCGATCAGGATTTTGCCTATTTTTATATCGTGACAGTATCCTGAGACATAAAGGGGGCAGTTGTGTTCGCACGTCCCAAGGAGAAGGTCTTCATCACCAAAAGCGACATCAGCCGTGTGCACTTCCTCCAATTCATCCTTCATCTTTTCCTCAGCCAGGAAAGCTTGGAATTGTTCCGGATCTTGTAATGCCTTGATTAACGAATCTCTCGCCTCCTTTGATAGCAAAAGGGCGTCAAGAATGCTGAGCTGTGATGGTAGCTTTCTCAGATGCGCTAAGACGTTGTAATCCACCTTATTCCTCTTCGATGGGTCTTTGGCACTTAGCTCTTCCACCACTTGATCATCTAAGACGATATCTTCAGAGACATTTTTCTTTCCCTTTATCTTTTTTGTTTGAGGGTCTGAGATTCTTTTCGGGCAGTGTGCGATTACGTAGCCGGATATTTTCGCAGACCTTCAGCCCCTCTTCTTTTCCCGAAGTGGACTCTTTAAAGAGAGGGGCAAGTTCCAGCTCCTCATCAGAATCGCTCCCGAATATAGGCACCTGTGATCCCCCGGCGTTAACCATGCGACAATCACCGGTAATTCTGTTAAACCCTTCGGTCATATCCTTCCGTTCCCGACGAGTTTTGCGCTTTTCCCGCTTAAAGCGTTGTCGATGAGCAACGTATCCTTACCACCATCTATCAATAGCTTTGCACTCTTGAGTGGGGTGAGAAACCTTCTGATGATATAAGCAATAGGAAGGGTGCATTTCTATTTCACCGGTGATGTTTCCTTCGGAGGATGGTAACTTCATGCCCATTGATATGGCCTTAGCAAACATTTTCCTCATCTTGAATTGGCTTTTGTCGGTAGTGGAGGTATTTTGCTCCAGCGGGATCGTCTCAGCTCTTTCATCAAGTCGCTGGCACTTGGCCCTTTCAAATATTACTTGTTGGAGATAGTGCCCTCAGAGTCAATTATTAGGTCACAGGTACGTGATTGCAATGATTGATGGAGGACCTATCCCGGTAGGACAGTCTTGCTCGAGATGATAGTATGCTATCTGGTTTACCTTTATCATCGTGTACTGTTTTAGGTGACCTTACAAGTCGCTATTACACGTTGATAGAGCCCCTAGGATTCTTGCTTGACCACCAGCAGTATGAGGGCGATCATATAAGTGGGAGCTGGGGGTCTATAAGCATATCCTGAATTGGTCCCTAGTCGTGTGAGTTTCGAGACAGGGCATCGATACTCCTTAGTAGACTAGTGTATACAGTCGAGACCCCGACGAGGGGCGGTGGCCGGTCTCACAAGCCACTGGTGTCAGTTGGATCACCTAAGATGTATACAGGTGCTCATTGGGTTATGAGTACACCGGACAGGACTCGCCGGGAACCTGCTAGTTGGTCATATACCAGACGTCAGATGGCAGTTCCCTGGTGACATGTGTGCAGGTTAGTTCATCGACCTGGGGATCGTCATTTGTCTCGTGTGAGTTCCCACTGTACTTTGATTACTACCCTACCACGGCTCAAAGGAGTCGTGCAAACAGGTTTTAGTTGGGTACAGTCCCGAGCCACATGGAGGCAGTGAGCGTATCTTCAGGGGTTCGTCTCTCCCGGTATTGGGGGTGAGGTCGTGCTGTGTCTAGGAGAGCGATTACACGAAGCCCTCGGCCGAGGCAAGGAGATTTACTGGTAGGTATTCCAGTAGTATCTCAGGGTGTTCTGGGCTACACTCCGACACGACTTGTACCGCTTTTGGGGGTCTGACTTTTACCAACCCCCTAGGCCCGCCATGCGATGCTCATAGACGAACGGACCGGACTGTACGGATATTGTCACTGACAGGCTCAGTAGGGTTGTCAGGCTGAGTTCACTCACAGACATCCCTTTTTAGTCAGTACCTGGTAGCCCGTTACGTATTGGCTTATACCTCTGACGTGCTAGTAGTTAAATCCACAAACAAGGTGTTGACGAGTCTTTAGAGTCCCCCACATTCAGTTACTCAGCTTTCGGGCGAAAGGTTGTAGAGGCCGTATGGAGATATGGCAAGGTCCGATCAGATACGTGCGGTATTGCACGGATCAGGATTGGACAGTTTGTACTATAGGCCGTATGGTTATATAGCAGGGTTCGATCAGATACGTGCGGTATTGCACGGATCAGGATCGAACGGATTTTACTAGCCGGCTTTGGTTTAAGCCGGATTCTAGTATAGTACAGTGGAGATATTGTCTCATTGCATTTGTATTTCGGTCGAAATACAGATGCGGGTGTGTATGCACGGTATTGGGGTTTTCCGGTAATTTATTACGGGACCAGTTTTCTGGAGTTGCCAGTTTGCTTTTCGTTTCGGCCGATTTCCTTTGTATCGTTCATTGGCCGAAGTTTGGTGGAGGAGGGCTTATTTGCATTGTTGCAAATAGGCATTAGTGGAGGGGGTTCTTTGCATCTTGTTGCATCATGATGGTTTTCATGATGAGCACCATCACTTGACTTTCTTCTTCTCATGATGGCTTGACTTTTTGAAGCCATCATGCATGAGATGATGGTTGCCTTGGAGTGTTGGATTTGTTGTGATCATTGCATTCCACCCACCCCTTGACCTTGCTCTCTCTTTCTCTCTCCAATCACACAAAAGGGGGGGCCGGCCATTCCTAGGGAGGAATAGGGATTCATTTCATTATGTGTGTGGCAATTTTGGTTCTCATGGTGCTATGAAAATTGCTCTCTTGTTCATCCAAAAACCTCCTTGATTTCCTCCACCAAAATGGCAATTCCACAACCCCAAATTGAGACACAAGTTCTTCACACATTCTACAGCAAATCTTGAGCACGTCGAGTAGCCGGCTTCATGCCCGAGTTGCCTCGGCATTGAGGTGGGAGCCCGTAAAAGAAGTAGGCGATGTGGTGCACTTTCGGCGACGAGGAGGAGACGGGACATTCCGCAGGAGATCGGGACGACGACGAGAAGACCGGAGGACTCGGATCTGTCGGTATACTTCTCTTCCCTATCTTGTTAGTAGCTTAGACTTGTTAATGGTTACGATCCGGATGTTTAGTGCGCGGTGGTGCCGGTTTGCTAAGTCCGCAAAATTAAAGTTTATCACCGCTTCCGCATTCCGGCGTCGGATTGACGGCCGGGGCGCCGCCGTGCACTTACAGTGGTATCAGAGCCTCGCCATTAACTTAGTCTAGCTTTGTGTAATGTGTTTGCATTTCCGATCGATCAAAAAGTTCCAAAACTGCATTTTACCTTCGCATCAGTTTCTGTTGAAAATTTTTGGTCTCGAAAATTTTTTCAGGTTGTAAAATAGTGATGCACTGGATGTTATAAGCATACTGTAGAAATTCGACACATTCAGTCGACGAACAGAGCGCGGAACCGCGGCAATACCCCCCCTTGGGCCGCGGTTCCGCCGCCGAACAGTGCGCTTGCTGTGTGAAATTTCTTCAGTAGCTTTATGGGCTTTAAATTTGGGTTTTGGAATATTGACATTGGGCCCAGAATTTCTTGATCTGCTGCAGTAATGCTTGGGGGCCCACTTGTTAAATTTAATTGATCGGATATTTTAAACACATTATTTCACAGTATTTACATTATATCTGCGACCGTGAATGTCACTCGATCGGTAAATCCGGTCTAACTGCTATAGCCCGGTTAGACGGATTTGCGAACGTGACTTTCACGTTGATGTTCTGTTTTTGCTGTGATGTTGCGGATCGGTCGTAGGGGATAGCCTGGATGCAATGCTAGTACAGATGTGGTTGTATTATGTACATTTGATATTGCGGGGCGAGCGTCCGACATGTGGACTGCCGTCACTGCCAGTTTGTATTATTATTTTGGGGCACGGCCAGGTTGCGGTCGTTGTACCCGGTGTATGTATATTTTACTTTCTGTACTAGGATTACCCCGCGGAGGGGTGCACGGATAGCCGGGTTCTAGAGGGCAACAAGCCCGCATCTCATGGCATTGAGACGGAGGGGGCTTCATTCTAGGATTGGCGGGCTATTCGCCGCACTCGTAGGGGGTACAGGTTGACCCAGGAGGGGTGCCCAAGTTGCCGGATTCCGTGAAGTGCTGGGTGGTCCATTCACGGTACTGAAGGGGCTGCCTCGCTTCAGGTTTTGGCGGGTGACTTGCCGCGCCCGTAGGGGTCTAGGTTTTCATTGCACAAGCTATCCACACGACCAGGGGAACGTCGGGTTTCAGCAGTGGCTCTGTGAAACCCGGGGATCCCAGATATCTGTATGTTTCTGTGATGTTGCATTTCTATCACGCCTTGAGCGAATATAATATATTGGTATATATATTAGTAGATGTTGTATATGTTTTACATCCGCGCTAGTCCAGTCCCCGCTCTGTCGTTAGTTAGCTAACCTAACGGGTAATGACGGGACCCAGTGGCGAATGCGGATGGCATATACGTACATCAGTATATTTTCGTTCTTTGTGGTGTGATCAATTGATGGGACTACATTGATTCGGATCAATGCAAGTTAAAAACAAACCTAATCTGATGTTGTTGGAACACTTTTCAAAAAGCTGTTATTGCAAGGACGTTCACTTTTGTTTTGCATCGTGATATTCAGTTGGAATATCCTGCTCCTCAGTCGACGAGGCAAGGGCCGAGATCCCTTCACCGGGAGTGACCCCTTGGACAAAAAGTTTGCGTCAGGGCATTAACTTCACTATAGCCGATTACTTTTGCTTTGCACCGTGGTATTCAGTTGGAATATCCTGCACCCCATTCTACGGGGAAAGAGCCGAGATCCCTTCACCGGGAGTGACCTCTTTAGCAACGGTTTTCGTCACTATATTTTCAAAAAGCTATCCGTTCCTTCAACGATATCAAGTTCATTACGTTAAAGGTTTTCGCCAGAAACCATTCGTAGCCCTCCGTCGTTTCAGACGGGTAGCACGTAGTATTCATGCTATGTTTGTTGACCTTCGTCAAGGCATAGTGTATGGTAGCTGCTTGTTACCTTTCTGCTGCATAGATAGATGCGTTGGTTTGGGACAGTCGTATAGCCTTGTTGACCTTCGTCAAGGGCTTGTACGGGTGGATTCAGATTAACCCTGGATAATGACGGGTAGAACTTGACATGTGACTTATGATTTATTGACCTTCGCCAAGGTCATAAGAGCATGGGGCAGAAATCACGTCGGGAGTTTCAAAAGAACTGAAACTTGCCAGATATGCGCATACCTTCTAGAGTGTGATGATGTGAGCGGATTCCGTCACGTTATCATGCGATGATAGTTGGATCCCGATTCCCACTGATGAGTTAGTTTACTCCTCGGGTGACCCCGACTAATTCTTCTTTCAGGTTTGGAGGAGAATTTGAGGTACAGTGGGAGGATTCCAGATTAGATAAATTGGTAACCATTCTGATCTAGGATAGAGTGCACGCTGAGTGTTTCTTTTCTCTCTCTCTTTGGCAGCGACCATTGACCCGACCCTAAGACTATGACTCAGTGACCACGTTGACCGAACCTTCTTAAACACCGGCTTTTGGATTGTTAGAGTTGCTAACCTCATTGCCACTCCTACTTTTACCCTTTTCTCCAGGACACCCCGTATTACTACGAACGTCCACTTCCATTGGACAAAACCATCGTATGGTTAGATACGAACTCGAAGGGATTTATTCGAGGATGGTTTCCGGTTCTGGAGAAAACGGATAGGATTATTCAGTTGTCTTTTCCTTTTACCCTCTCTCAGGTTACGAGTACTCCTTGGTTTAGGGGTAGTACACCTATTACGCAAATTGGATTGTCTTCTTCCAAACCTTAGGCTGGTGCCGACCGGTAGGGAATGAAGAAAACCAATTAGCCTAACGATGGTGTACAGAAGGTATTGAGTTAAGACAAAGCAAGGGATTAGTAAGAGGGCAAAGTAAATTGCAACAGATATTCACGAACAAACCAAGTATTCATTCGCCAATCCTAAATCACCTTTGTATTTCTCCAGGACACTCTGTATCACTACGAAGATCCACAGTTTATTGGATACTCCATCGTATGGTTATATACGAACTCGAAAGGAACTTGTTCCAGTTCGGGGATGGATTCTGGTTCAGGAGAAATAGGAATAAGATTTATTCAGGTGTCTTTTATCTTCACCTTCTCTCGCATTGCGAGTGCTCCTAGGATTAGGACAGTACACCCATTATGCTTATTGGATAGTCTTCTTCCAAACCATAGGCTGGTGCCGAACGGTAGGGAAGGAAGAAAACCATTTGGCCTAAAGGGGTGTGCAGAAGGTAATGACTAAAGACATATGAAGGGATTTGGAGAGGTGGCAAAGAATTATACGGTTACAGTCGTGAAAATGGAAGAGGCATTACTAGGAATACCAGGATACCCCATCGAAACATTTCAATGTTTCAGTTTCACTGTGTAATGTTAAAAGAAAACTGATTTCCCGATTAGATACTTACTCCAGGGTATGTATTTACCAGGTTTGATTCTCACATCTGTATGGTTTTACAGATGATGAGTGGGAGTAGGTTATTGGGAATTGGGTGATCATCCTCATTATATCGGGATTCGTTGTAATCGGTGATATTTGAGGAAATCACCTGGGCTGTTTGCCGGTCGGCAAATGTTTGGTTTTGAATATCCGCTGTTATGCACCAATTTCAAATTGATATATCTGTACGTCTATTTTCATAGAGTGAGATATACCTTTCTGAAATTATGTCTACGACATTTACCTATATCAGTGGATGGTTAGGTAAGGAGCATTAAACATCGGTGTAATTCTTCTTAACCATAAGTACAGTTTTCAACCTACGACACACAGTGAAAGAGTTATCAGACTCAAAGGACTTATACAGAGTATTGTATGTTGTCCAGGGTCCATCAGGACAGAGGGGTTGGTCCTCGTACTATATTCGGTTTACTTATGACTTCTCTAGTTTTTAGACAGGTGTTTCGTAGAAACACAGGGTCCGAATTTTAAGAAGTTATAGGTATTTGAATAGAGTAGAGAACCAGGTGTAGCAAGTATCGGGACTCTTCAAAGAGATCGAAGATGTAGATACTTGTGTATGGTATTCAGTTGATAGTAATGATTAAAGAGATTTTGCTTCTCTTTCAGGTTACTCATAATTGGAAGCATTCCTAAGTTGAGTAACGCTGATCGGCCTCCTTCCATTTTAGTTAACATGCACTGGAGACAGCTGCATGATTTGAATCTGGTTCAATTAAATCAGTGCCTCTGGTCCTATATGGGATATAGAACAGTTCGTATCTTAACGTTGTTAAGGTACGGGGAGTTGTCCAGCTTATGATTAAAACCAGACTCTGGATAACTCAAGGCACGTTTCTGTAATGGCTGTTTGTGGGTTGACCCAGGCTATGACGTGGGTTGACTTTCTACCATCTGGATGAACAATAGCAGTATTGTTCTAGACTCGCCACAGTTTTATTAAAAATGGATTTTTTCAGAAAACAGTAGTGGGAGTATGGTAGAACTGGAAGTAATTCCAGAACCACAAACGATTACTGAAGATTTGATAAGGAACCTAAAGATTCAATCTGGATTGACATTCCATTGGCCACTCCGCAGATTTGGTGGGTAACTTCAGGCACCCGAGAGGTACTACGGTAGCCTCAAGGACGGTGACAGGGAAGTTCTTGTTTACCCAAAATTACCATTGCTGTTGTTCCAGGCTGCGAGACCCGGCGGGAGGATGAGTATAGCGTCGTTCTAAACTAGTTTTAGAAGTGTACGTCTATATGACTCTGCCAGAGGGTTGTCGTAGTCAGTGGGAGCAGCGGAAGCATTGGTGGACAGGTAGCTTATGTCTATTTATAGACTAAAGTAGATATAGCGGAGATAGATCATCTATTTCTGACGTGACAGTCATAGGTTTGACTTCATCAGAATAGGGGATGGATCTGTTGAGAAGGTAGTAGGGTGTGATATCCTGGTATTTGGATAACATACACAGAGTAGGAAAGGAAACTCCTATACTACGATCGGTTATACTTTGGTCGTCACACAGTGTTTTCTCCATATGGGAAATGGATATTATATCTGACATACTGGTTACTAGATCTATGGTTTTAGATCTAGATTTGGGTGGTTTCCCAATCAGGGTACTTAGACAGCATTCTAAGAGTATTTAGAATGGACGACTCCTGGCACGGTAGTATACCTACAGGTAATGGAGTCACCCTCTCTAAAGGTGTCTTACAGACTAAAGGGGAGAGGGACGTGCATGATTGGCAGATCACTTGCTCAGGCAATTGAGTCAATCATGAGATGTCAAGTACCACACCAAATGTTGTTCTTGCACTAGATGCAATAAGTTGACATTAATCCAATCCTGGAGAAACAGTCGGAAGCAGTTTTAGAACATAAGTGGATGTTCTAGGGATATGATAACGACAGCCTTATTCAGGAGACAGTTATCATTCCAGGCTTCCAAGGTGACCTGGACGACAAGGAGGTTGTCAGAGCTATAGTTTTCCTTCTGATAAGGGGCAGTATTTTGGACAGGTGATCCAAGGCAATACTGAGGGAGGCATGGCGCAGGATACTGATTAAGTTCAGTTGACGATACAGTCTAAGAAGTTTGGATTTGGAGTTCATTTAGGAGCTATGTCCTATCAGACATCCAGACACATTCTAAGACAGGTATTGCTCATTTCGGGAGATGGTTTTCTCCGCGAACTAGAGATATAGAGAGACATAGAAAGAAACATCAAAGCGGATCCACTCACTAAGGCTATTCCTCGAACGCAATAGTTTCGCAAACGAGCTTTGTGAGACTGACTAGTAGAGGAGTTGGGTGTTCGGTATCACACGGGCTGTGAGTATGCGACATCGCAATAATTAGCCTTGAGTGCAAGTGGGAGATTGTTGGAGATAGTGCCCTCAGAGTCAATTATTAGGTCACAGGTACGTGATTGCAATGATTGATGGAGGACCTATCCCGGTAGGACAGTCTTGCTCGAGATGATAGTATGCTATCTGGTTTACCTTTATCATCGTGTACTGTTTTAGGTGACCTTACAAGTCGCTATTACACGTTGATAGAGCCCCTAGGATTCTTGCTTGACCACCAGCAGTATGAGGGCGATCATATAAGTGGGAGCTGGGGGTCTATAAGCATATCCTGAATTGGTCCCTAGTCGTGTGAGTTTCGAGACAGGGCATCGATACTCCTTAGTAGACTAGTGTATACAGTCGAGACCCCGACGAGGGGCGGTGGCCGGTCTCACAAGCCACTGGTGTCAGTTGGATCACCTAAGATGTATACAGGTGCTCATTGGGTTATGAGTACACCGGACAGGACTCGCCGGGAACCTGCTAGTTGGTCATATACCAGACGTCAGATGGCAGTTCCCTGGTGACATGTGTGCTGGTTAGTTCATCGACCTGGGGATCGTCATTTGTCTCGTGTGAGTTCCCACTGTACTTTGATTACTACCCTACCACGGCTCAAAGGAGTCGTGGAAACAGGTTTTAGTTGGGTACAGTCCCGAGCCACATGGAGGCAGTGAGCGTATCTTCAGGGGTTCGTCTCTCCCGGTATTGGGGGTGAGGTCGTGCTGTGTCTAGGAGAGCGATTACACGAAGCCCTCGGCCGAGGCAAGGAGATTTACTGGTAGGTATTCCAGTAGTATCTCAGGGTGTTCTGGGCTACACTCCGACACGACTTGTACCGCTTTTGGGGGTCTGACTTTTACCAACCCCCTAGGCCCGCCATGCGATGCTCATAGACGAACGGACCGGACTGTACGGATATTGTCACTGACAGGCTCATTAAGGTTGTCAGGCTGAGTTCACTCACAGACATCCCTTTTTAGTCAGTACCTGGTAGCCCGTTACGTATTGGCTTATACCTCTGACGTGCTAGTGGTTAAATCCACAACCAAGGTGTTGACGAGTCTTTAGAGTCCCCCACATTCAGTTACTCAGCTTTCGGGCGAAAGGTTGTAGAGGCCGTATGGAGATATGGCAAGGTCCGATCAGATACGTGCGGTATTACACGGATCAGGATTGGACAGTTTGTACTATAGGCCGTATGGTTATATGGCAGGGTTCGATCAGATACGTGCGGTATTGCACGGATCAGGATCGAACGGATTTTACTAGCCGGCTTTGGTTTAAGCCGGATTCTAGTATAGTACAGTGGAGATATTGTCTCATTGCATTTGTATTTCGGTCGAAATACAGATGCGGGTGTGTATGCACGGTATTGGGGTTTTCCTGTAATTTATTACGGGACCAGTTTTCTAGAGTTGCCAGTTTTCTTTTCGTTTCGGCCGATTTCCTTTGTATCGTTCATTGGCCGAAGTTTGGTGGAGGAGGGCTTATTTGCATTGTTGCAAATAGGCTTGTTGCATCATGATGGTTTTCATGATGAGCACCATCACTTGACTTTCTTCTTCTCATGATGGCTTGACTTTTTGAAGCCATCATGCATGAGATGATGGTTGCCTTGGAGTGTTGGATTTGTTGTGATCATTGCATTCCACCCACCCCTTGACCTTGCTCTCTCTTTCTCTCTCCAATCACACAAAAGGGGGGGCGGCCATTCCTAGGGAGGAATAGGGATTCATTTCATTATGTGTGTGGCAATTTTGGTTCTCATGGTGCTATGAAAATTGCTCTCTTGTTCATCCAAAAACCTCCTTGATTTCCTCCACCAAAATGGCAATTCCACAACCCCAAATTGAGACACAAGTTCTTCACACATTCTACAGCAAATCTTGGGCACGTCGAGTAGCCGGCTTCGTGCCCGAGTTGCCTCGGCATTGAGGTGGGAGCCCGTAAAAGAAGTAGGCGATGTGGTGCACTTCCGGCGACGAGGAGGAGACGGGACATTCCGCAGGAGATCGGGACGACGACGAGAAGACCGGAGGACTCGGATCTGTCGGTATACTTCTCTTCCCTATCTTGTTAGTAGCTTAGACTTGTTAATGGTTACGATCCGGATGTTTAGTGCGCGGTGGTGCCGGTTTGCTAAGTCCGCAAAATTAAAGTTTATCACCGCTTCCGCATTCCGGCGTCGGATTGACGGCCGGGGCGCCGCTGTGCACTTACATTACTGCCTCGCGTTCTCGATCAGCTTTACTTTTCAACCGAGCTTCATTAAGGAATGCGTCAATTACTTCATCTGATGACCCCAGAATTTTTGGTTCAGGATCTGCCCCCAGCGTTTCAGTACAAGGAGTTTCTTCATCGTCCATGAACGAATGGGAAATCACATGACAGCTCGCCACATATTCTTCAGATTCATTAGATGAACTTTCTCCCTCATCTTCCTCTTGAAAGACATGATTGAGGAACTCTTGGAGTGTAATGGGAGTCCGTGCCTTCTGGTTGTATTCTTCCAGCGCGTCAATTTGTTTTTGCAAGCCCGAGCACTTGTCGCCGGGCTTCAAGGGCTTCTTTGATTTCTTTTTCTTCTTCTTCGAAGATTTTGACGGCTGGTTGCGATTGCTTGAGTCACCACCAGCGGTCTTTGGAGTTGGACGTGGCTTCAACATCCCCTCAATGATCTGCGGTTCCAACGGGTTCTTCCACTTAATCGCCGGACATGTCTGAAGATCGTTTAGTATCCTCTTTGTCTTGGCTGATAATACAACCTCCCAAGGAGCTTCTTCAACGACGGAGCATGTTTCCCCCGGCGTATTCGTCCCCTTAGAGGTGTGGGGCTGCGGGGGATTCACCTTCCATTTGTCAGATAACGCGAATTTGCCCTGTCGGTACTGATTTTCAAGCCAATTTTTGAAAACATAGCAATCTTCGATCGGATGGCCCAGTACCCGATGATAAGGATAGTAGTTGGGCTCATTGACATCACTTGGTTGCAACGGACGTTTTGGATCCGGCAGATTTATGAGTCGGTTGCGCAACGCCAGCTCGAATAACCTTCTCGTTTTATCGCGGGGAAAAGAGTAAAAACGTCCTAGCCTCTCCTCAAGGGCTACATACGGACGCATATTATTTTAACGAACAACCGGCTTCGAGTCGCTCGGTTGTTGTTGAGCATTAGCGACGACGATCGCTTTTCCCTTTCCTTTGTCATTTCGGGAGTCCGGCTTTGGAAGAGGGGGTTTATGACCCATTTGATCCATTTGCGCTAGCTTGTCAATCAAGGCCTGGAAGGTAGTCGGCTTGAAAAACATCATAAATTGTGAAATGGTTGCTTGCGGATCAAGGGTTCCCACAAACATACCCACCGCGGGAGCTTCTTCAATGCGCTGCTCGCACTTTGACCTTAAGTTCCGCCACCGTATAGCATATTGAACCCATGTCTCGCCTGGCTTTACCCTAGCGTTAATCAGTGCCGTCATCGGGGTGCGTTCACTGGCGCTTGCAAAACGCTGAGTAAACAACAGCTCCATCTCTGTGAAGGTCTTGATAGAGTCGTTCGGGAGCTCAGAGTACCACTCGAACGCCGTATCTGATAAACTTCTAACAAACTGGCGAAGCAACATCTTGTCATCACCGCCGGTGTTGCCGCAGAGTGCCCTGAACTGGGCAACATGCTGGTGAGGATTGCCCATCCCCTTGTAGACATGGAACTTGGGAATTGTGTAACCGGGTGGGTACTTGATTTGATCGTACCAACTTGGATATGGCCGCCCTGTTTTTACGACCTGGCCGGCTGCTTCAGTCGCATAATGAACCCGTATTTTTTGGGCTATGTACTCGTCCAAATCAGCTTTGGAGATTGTATCCTCCTTAGCCGTCGACAGAGCTGGCGGAGGATTTGATGTTTCTCCCCTATCGTCTCCAAGGATGATCGGGGGATCTTCGGCCGGAGGATCTTGTAGGATCATCATCCCCACCATGTCTTGGAACAGGAGGCCCATACGTTGTATGTTGGCTGCTTGTTCAGCAGCCTCTTTGTCCTTCTTCTCCAATATTCGACGAAGGAATTCGGGGTCGGTTTCTCCTCCTGGCGTTCATCCGAGGACGTTTCAGGGTTTTCTTTTGGCCCTGTAAGTGCGTCCATAGCGTTCATCATCTCTTGGAGCTTCTGCTGCTGCTCCTGCGTTTTGGTCACTGATCACGTAAGCGGTCGATGACCTGTAGATATGCGACTGTCTTCTTTACCAGACGCCACGTAGACGGTATGAACTACAATGCCCCCTGACTTAGGGCGTTTGGGTTCACCACCTCTGATATTCATCATCGGCGTTGGCACTTTCTCCGGCCTTCTTCTTCTATGGGCCATAGAAGTTGAGGGGGTCGTTGCTTTGGGCACCCTGGTGACTGTCATCCTTTCCTGTTTGATCGGGCGGTCTTTTTCTTTTTCCACTATCGCTTTTTCTGTTGACGAGAGCGATCTGGGTCAATTACGGAGTCTTGAACTCTCCGCCAAACTTTATAAATTTTTGAGGACAGCCGTTGAGGGGGTTGTTCCTGCTTCGTTTCCGGAACTTTCTCCGCAGGTGGAGGAGATCTTTTCAGTATAATGGTTGTAGAGTTCTTACGTACCCTCCTCAGCAGTTCAAAGTTGTTCCCAGTTGGAACAGCAGTGTTGACTTCCACCACTGGAGCCGGTGGAGTTAGCCTTGAGGGGGAGTTGCCCCCTGCCTTCCTTACTCGTCGCCAATGGCGACGTTGGGCACGACGAGTCGTCGGTTATGGTTCAGAAACAGAAACAGCTTCTTCTTGCCCCCTGTTCAGGTATGGGGCTGTTGCCGGCGTCGGCCTGTTGAAGACTGATGTCTTTTGAGCAGCAAGAGCAGGAGTGGGATTTGGGATGGTCAGTCTTGTAAAGACTGATCTCTTAGCCGGAGAAGCCGCCTTGATGACTTCATGAGCAGGTTTGGCTATTCTTTTTGGAATAACCTTTTCCGGGACTGCAAGCTTCATCGTGGGCCCGCAAGAGTTTTGGCCCAGTCTGGAGAAGACCGAGGCACTGGTGTTGGGCGACCCGTTGAGTGGGGCCGCAGTAACTGTAAGTCGATCGAAGACCGACTTCTTAGGAGCTTCTGGCATGGGCACAGGGGTGCTGAAGCTTGTTGGTGGAAGCATAGTTCCGAAAAACAGCCCTGTAGTGGCTTGAGTAATCTGCTCCACGGGCATCGTGAACAAAGAGGCCGCTTGGGGCCCGTATGCTACGCCTCCAGGTGAGACGGAGCGTCGGTTGCATTGGCACTTCGAGCAGTTCGAGCAATTTGAGGCCATTGATGTTTGATTTCTGCGCCAGGCAAAAGACCAAATCTTAGTAACTTGCAACCCAAAGGCAACCATTAACAAACCGCGATTCGTTCGCGAAGATGACATACGAAGTGTGGAGTGGAAAGAGGAAAAGGTCCCACCGGGCGTGCCAGAATCTGTTCCCCTCCGAATGCAGGGACGAGTACCGCGTAGTTTTGTCTTGCCTGAGATTCGGGGCAGATACTATTTGGTTTTATCCGTCTACCTCTCCGAAGATGCCAAGTTGATTTATGACACCGTGTATCGGAGGTTTAGACGGATGCGGCCGATGAAGCAGACTTCATCAGATTCCCCCTCGCTTGAGGGGTTTTTGATTGTGGGGACGCTCTTCCCTGCAGGCGCAAGCCCCTGCAGTTAATTACGCTACCGCATCGCGGTAACAACTTGCTCCTTCTCCAGAATTTCACTTCGTGTCGTGTGTGTTTGTTTTGTTTGTGGTTGCCCGTGGATTGTATACGGAGACTAAGCGATGTCGTCGCCCGTAGGACGTGGATTAGTCCAAATCCGTATTTACTTAGATTTGGGTTTGGTGTTTTGGTTTAAGGATACGTTAGCCGTATTTAGGCTAAGATCGACTTAAACGTTTGTTAAGCATACGTTAGTCTGATTTGAGACTAAGATCAACTTAACGGGATCGTTTGGATCCGACAAAAGAGCGTTTGGGAGCTCTGTTGTTCCAGTTTAAGGACGTAGTGGTCCATCATTAGTTTAAGGACGTTTCGGTCCAACATTAGTTTAAGGACGTTTCGGTCCACGAGTTTAAGGACCTCGCAGTCCATATACGTATGTGTGTGGTCGTCGGGACCCGTCACCTCTCTGACGACGTTGAATGATTACAACGACATGTGTCAGAGGAGTTCGAAGATGTATCCTCGAACCGGATGTAAATTGATTTAAAAGAGCAATCTTTCTCAGTCAATTTAATTTGAGGACTTACGGCCAAAATTGGACTAAGTCCAGTTGGAAAATACTCATCATTTTTATTTGTTTTTGCATTGCATTTATTTTTATTTTTATTTGGGCTCTGCCCATAAAGGATGCAGAGCATCAATTTGTTTTGGGCTCTGCCCATTTATAAATGATGCAGAGCATCAATTTTATTTGGGCTCTGCCCTTTATAAATGATGCAGAGCATCAATTTTATTTGGGCTCTGCCCTTTTATTACTTTGCAATTTATTTTGTCCTGCTAGGTCTTTTGATTTGGGCCTGGCCCTTTAGGAAATGCATTGCATTTATCAAGCGCTTTGCGCCAATCAGAGAGCGCAAACGCTTGTAGTGTTGACACGTGTCGCGCAAGCGCAGTGCGCTGCGCTAATGCGTTGCGCCTGCGCTGCTGACACGTGGCGCGCTCTGGTGGCTTGCGCCAATCTAGGAGCGCAATAGCGCAGTTTGCAAGTGCAAGGCACTATGATTTAAGAATCTTTTAGAGTCAAGAACCAATGGTTCATAAAAGAAGTGCAAAGCACTATTCGTTTTCTTGATCTAATTTAGATCAAAGAAAAACACGTTTTTTTTTATTTCAGGAACCAAAGGTTCATAAAAAAGTGCAAAGCACTGTTCTTTATTTTGTTTTTCTTGTTTTAAAGAACCAATGGTTCATAAGAAGTGTAAAGCACTGTTTATTATGTGAAGATCATTGATCTTGTTCTTAGATCAATGATCTATTAGAAGAAATTTCTTCTATTTTATGAAGGTTTTTTTTTTACCTTTTTCTTGAAACTTCTTCAGAGTTCTCTCTGTTTGAAGCTCTTGATTTCTCAATAATGTTGATGCCTTTGAATTGAGGTCTAGGGTCCTTTTTATAGTGCGCATAAATTAGTTAAAGAGATCTTTCTCTGAGTGATTTGGGGAATTTTTCCCACCGTTGGATCTTTGATCCAAGGGCTTCTGTTTTACAGAAGAAAATCTTCTTGTTTTAACAAGAACAGAAAGATTTCTTTAGAATCTTGATTCTGTTTGGCGCAAATGCCCCAGCGTGTGACACGTGTCAAGCAGCGCACAGCGCAGCGCAGCGTACAGGCGCATCTGCGCTGACACGCGCCGCGCAAAGCGCAGCGCAACTGCGCTAGCGCATCTGCGCTAACACGCGCCGCGCGGCGTAAAGCGCAGCGCAACTGCTCTAGCGCATCTGCGTGGCACGTGTCTGCGCTGACACGTGCCGCGCAGCGCAGCGCTTGCGCAACTGAAGCGTTGCTTCCTTTAATTTTTTGCTTTAAATAGAGCTTTGCTCTGATTGGGTGCGCTGCTTTGGGCGCTGCGCTGATGTGTCTGCACCTGACACGTGGCGCGTTGCGCCCGGGATTTGAAGCGTTGCTTCAAAATTTGAATTTTGAATTTCCAACAGAGCTTTGCTCTGATTGGGGGAAACAACGGGGTGTTCCAGAGAAATACAAAGGTGATACAGGATTGGCGAAGAAATACTTGGTTTGGCCATGAATAGCAGTCGCAATTTACTTTGCCCTCTTACAATCCCTTTATTTGTCTTTACTTAATACCTTCTGTACATCTTTTAGGCTAAATGGTTTTCTTCATTCCCTACCTTTCGACACCTGCCTATGGTTTGGAAGAAGACTATCCAATAAGCGTAATAGGTGTACTTTCCTAATCCAAGGAACACTCGCAACGTGAGAGAAGGTAAAAAGAAAAGACAACTGAATAGTCCTATTCGTTTTCTCCAGAATCGAAAACCATTCTCGAATAAGTTCCTTCGAGTTCATATATAACCATACGATGGTTTTATCCAATGGAAGTGGATGTTCGTAGTAATACGGGGTGTTCTGGAGAAAAGGGTAAAAGTAGGAGTAGCAATGAGGTATGCAACTCTGATAATCCAAAAGCCAGTGTTTAAGAAGGTTCGGTTAACTTGGTCACTGAGTCATAGTCAAGGGTCGGGCCATGGTCGCTGCCAAAGAGAGAGAGAAAAGAAACACTCAGCGTGCACTCTAACATAGATCAGAATGGTTATCAATTTATCCAATCAGGAAACCTCCCACTGTAACCTCAAATTCTCCTCCAAACCTGAAAGAAGAATTAGTCGGGATCACCCGAGGAGTAAACCAACTCATCAGTGGGAATCGGGATCCAACTATCATCGCATGATAACGTGATGGAATCCACTCACGTTATCACACTCCAGAAGGTATGCGCATATCTGGCAAGTTTCAGTTTCTTTAGAAACTCCCGATGTGATTTTTACCCCATGCTCTTATGACCTTGACTTTGGCCAACAAATCATAAGTCACATGTCAAGTTCTACCCGTCATTATCCAGGTTGATTTGAACCCACCCGTACCTACCCTTGACTTTGGCCAACAAAGCAGTACGACTGTCCCAAACTAACGCATCTATCTATGCAACAGAAAAGTAACAAATAGCTACCATACACTATGCCTTGACTTTGGCCAACAAACATAGCATGAATATTAAGTGCTACCCGTCTGAAATGACGGAGGGCTACGAATGGTTTTTAGCGAAAAACCTTTAACGTAATGAACTTGATATCGTTGAAGGAACCGGATAGATTTTTTTTAAAATATAGTGGCGAAAACCTTTGCTAAAGAGGTCACTCCCGGTGAAGGGATCTCGGCTCTTTCCCCGTAGAATGAGGTGCAGGATATTCCAACTGAATACCACGGTGCAAAGCAAAAGGCAATCGACTATAGTGAAGTTATTACCCTGACGCAAACTTCTGTCCAAGGGGTCACTCCCGGTGAAGGGATCTCGGCCCTTGCCTCGTCGACTGAGGTGCTGGATATTCATAACCGAATACCACTGTTCAAAACAAAAAAGAACGTCCTTGCAATAACAGCTTTTTGAAAATGTTCCAACAACATCAGAATAGGTTTGTTTAGCTTGCATTGATCCGAATCAATGCAGTCCCATCAATTGATCACACCAATAAAGAATGAAAATAATGATGTACGTATATGTCATCCGCATTCGCCACTGGGTCCCGTCATCACCCGTTAGGTTACTTAACTAACGACAGAGCGGGGACTGGACTAGCGCGGGTGTAAAACATATACAACATCTACTAGTATATATATATATATATATATATATATATCAATATATAATATTCGCTCATGGCGTGATAAAAATGCAACATCACAGAAATGTAATAAGCATCACAGAACAATACAGATAATCTGGGATCCCCGGGTTTCATAGAGCCGCTACTGAAACCCGACGTTCCCCTGGTCGTGTGGATAGCCTGTGCAATGAAATCCTAGACCCCTACGGGCGCGGCAAGTTACCCGCCAAACCTGAAGCGAGGCAGCCCCCTTCAACAACGTGAATGGACCACCCAGCACTTCACGGAATCCGGTAACTTGAGCACCCCTCCTTGGGTCAACCTATACCCCCTACGAGTGCGGCGAATAGCCCGTCAATTCTAGAGTGAAGCCCCCTCCATCTCAAAGCCATGAGATGCGGGCCCGTTTCCCTCTAGAACCCGGCTACCTATGCACCCCTCCGCGGGGTAATCCTAGTACAGAAAGTAAAAATATACAACGGGTACATCGACCTCTGCCCGGTCATGCCCCAAAAGAATAATATACAAACAGGCAGTGATGACAGTCCACATGTCGGACGCTCGCCCCGCAATATCAAATGTACAAATACAACCAAACTGTACTACCATTGGATCCAGGCTATCCACCACGACAAATCCGCAATATCACAGCACAACACAGAACATTAACATGAATGTCACGTTCGCAAATCCATCTAAAAGGGCTATAGAAATTAGACAGGATTTACCGATCAAATGACATTCACGGTCGCAGATATAACGTAAATACTGTGAACTAACGTATTTAAAATTCTGATCGACAAAACTTCCCAAAGTGGGCCCCAAGTACAATTCCAGCACTCAAAATAATCTGGGCCAAAACTACATATCAAAAAAACTCATATTTCAATGAAATAAAGCCCCAGAAAAAATTTGGGTTACTGTAGCCCAAAAAGGGCCGCTGAAGGGCCGGCTTAAACTAAGGCCCGCTGGTATTATCCGTCCGAAACACGACACGTGCACAAATGCATGCGTATGTTCGAACCCTGCCATAAATCCATACGGCCTCTACAGCATTTCACCCGAAACTTGAGAAACTGTCTGTGAAGGACTCTAAAGACTCGTCAATACTTTGGCTGTGGATTTAACCACTAGCACGTCAGAGGTACTAGCCGTACGTAACGGGCTACCAGGTATTGACCAAAAGGGAGGTCGATGAGCAAACTCATCCTGACACCCTACTGAGCCTGTCAGTGACAATATCCGTACAGTCCGGTCCGTTCGTCTATGAGCATCGCATGGCGGGCCTAGGGGGTTGGTAAAAGTCAGACCCCCAAAAGCGGTACAAGTCGTGTCGGAGTGTAGCCCAGAACACCCTGAGATACTACTGGAATACCTACCAGTAAATCTCCTGCCTTGGCCAAGGACTTCGTGTAATGGCTCTCCTAGACACAGCGCGATCTCACCCCAATACCGGGAGAGACGAAACCCCTGCAGATCCGCTCACTGCCTCTATGTGGCTCGGGACTGTACCCAACTAAAACTTGTTTGCACGACTCCTTTGAGCCGTGGTAGGGTAGTAATCAAAGCACAGTGGGAACTCACACGAGACAAATGACGATCTCAGGTCGATGAACTAACCTGTACACATGTCACCAGGAACTGCTATCTGACGTCAGGTATAATACCAACTAGCATGTTCTCGGCGAGTCCTGTCTGGTGTACTCATAACCCAATGATCACCTGTATACATCTTAGGTGAACCAACTGACACCAGTGGTTTGTGAGACCGGCCACCGCCCCTCGTCAGGGTCTCGACGGTATACATTAGTCTACTCCGGAGTATCGACGCCCTCTCTCGAAAATTCTCACGACTAGGGACCACTTTAAGGATGTGCTTATAGAACCCAGCTCCCACATATATGATCGCCATCATACTGCTGGCCGTCAAGCAAGAATCCTAAGGGCTTTACCAACGTGCAATAGTGATCTGTAATATCACCTAAAGCAGTACACGATGATAAAGATAAACCAGATAGCATACTATCATCTTGAGTAAGACTGTCCTATCGGCATAGGTCCTCCCTCAATCATTGCAATCACGTGCCTGTGATCCAATAATTGACTCTGAGGGCACTATATCCAACAATTGTAATCGATGCACATTCTGTATGAACTTTCCTTCTTATTCACAAGTAGTACAGGTGATCCCCAACTTGAAGTGCTGGGACGAATCCATCCTTTCGCCAGTAATTCGTCCAATTGTGTTCGGGCTTCCTTAAAACCTTCCAGACTTAAACGATAAGGTGCTTTGATCACCGGTTGTGCTCCTGGTACTAAATCAATACTGAATTCAAGAGCTCGATCGGGAGGCAAACCTGATATATCGTCAGGAAACACGTCGTCGAACTCTCGAACCACATCTGGCCTTGATTCTTCCTCTGCTTGAGCTGCTGCAACTACTGCTTCCCTTGGCTTTGCTTTGTAGGTACTTGGCTCCAGGGTACGGTCTCCGCATTTGAAATAGAAGACCGGGTGGTCTGGAATCTCGAATACCACCCTCCTTTGACGACAGTCGATGGTAGCATAAAAGTTCCAAGCCAGTCCATACCTAGAACCACATCGAAGTTCGGTATGTCCAGCACTTTGAAGTCAACATAAAATTCTCTGCTGCAGACGACTACTGGACACAAGCTGTATTCCATGGTTGCCTTTAGAACGTTATTTCCTGAACTGACATTCCAGCTGGATACAAGTGGTGAGACTGGAATCGCATGGGTTCGGACGAACCGTTGCGACATAAAGCAGTGAGATGCTCCAGTATCAAACAATGCTAGTGCAGGTATCGAGGATACTAATATTGTACCTAAGGTATGTGGGATATGTTTTAGGTATAGGGAAAGTATGTAGATAAACAAGACTGAAAGAAAAGTTTGAGAAGAAAAGTTTACCAGTGATAACTTGGCCAGTGGCCTCAGCTTCTTCCACTGTCATCGTGAAAGCCTGGCGCCTTGGTGCATTCCTCCTGGCCTGAGGAGCATTCCTCTGAACATTCCTTTGATCTTGATGGAACTGATGAGGAGGAGGTGCAGCTTGTGATCCTCTGGGTGGTGCAGGTAGTGCAAGCCTTGGAGCAGGTGCCTGAAGGGCTGGTCGCTGCGGATAGGTAATTGCTGGCCTGGGTGCAGCTACTGGGTTTTGTCTTTGGGGACAAGACCCAATATCATGAGTAGCTGAGTCGCAAACTAAGCAAAGACGATTGGCTCGCCTGCAGTCTTTCATCATATGTCCAGTTCTCTTGCAGTAGATACAAAAGGCTGGGCTAGGACGATGGTCAGGTACTCCGGGTCGCCTTGGCACAAAAGGTTGCCTGGACGAGGCTCCTCCTGTCATCTGGTTGACAGGGCATTTATCTCCTGCAGATTGAGGTCTTCCTTTCGCCTTTACCACTGCCTCATAACGGCGGGCAGCTTTCAGAGCCGATTCATGAGTCGGAAAATCTCCTGTGGCCAGTGCAGCCTGGATCTCCGAATCCAAACCTTGTTGAAATCAACGGGCTCTGATCTCGTCCGTCGGTATCAAGTGTGCCGCGAATCAATTTAAAGGATTGTGTTAGCTGTGTAGTATGTGATATTTAAAAATTGAACTATTGTGACATATCTTACCGACTAAGCATGGTGAACTCAGAGTCATATTCATCTGCCAACTTGGTCCACATCGAACCTTGTTGCAGATGAATGAACTGCTATTTCATGTCGAACCTGGTATTCTCAAGGAAGTACTTAGCGTCGAACATGTCGCGGAAAGTCTTCCATTTGATGGGTTGTTCAAGACGGCTTTCTTCCGCCTTCCACCAGTTTCGAGCATTGTCCGTGAGCTGTAATTTTGCCACACGAACCCAAGCTAATTCTGGCACTTGTGCCGATTCCAGATTATCCTCGATACTCTGAGCCCATTCCTCAGCTTCTAGTGGACTCTCCTTTCCTGAGAACTGTTTGGGGTGCAAAGCCCTGAATTGCTTCACCCCAGGTGCTTCTGCCTCGGGATGGTTCATTAAGAGAGTAGTCTGCTGCTGCTGTCCCTCTAGGAGGCTGCGAATTGCCTCAAGCAGAACCGTTTACTCGTTGAGTGGAGCAGGGACAGCAGGTGTGAGTGGTAGTGGTGGAGGTGTGTTGTTGACATTGGTGCTGGTGTTGTTCGGGGAATCCATAACCTTGAAGAAAAATTTGGGTTAAGACAGATTCAAAGTACATGAATTGATAAGATTCAAGGAACAAGAATTGTAAAGGATGTTTTAGTTGCTGGTTCTTGTGTTATATTGCTTAGGTTGTTCACGCAGAACAAAACTGCATGGCAGTGTTCCATACAACTCTGACTTTCATGGACCACCAACAAAATCTGTCACGCCCCGCTTCCCAGTATACGGGAAGGGGACGTGACTGGGCCGCTATGTATTTACTCAGAAGTAAATACGCTAAGCGTAACTAAGCAATATAAAAAAAAGTAAATGCACAAGAGATAAGATATAATAAAACAGCAACTTTATTTATTCACATTCTTTCTGTACAGTGCATGGAAAGTAAATACAACTGAAATAAAGCAATGCCTATACAATGACATAACAGAAATGAAAAGGTACTGAAATGAAAGTGTACAATGACTAGAGCTCGGGGTCTTCACTGAACCGGTCCAAGTCTTCAGCAGTGGGCTCGATCTCTGACGGGTCCAAATCACCTGACGACATTCAAAGAAGAAAGAAATAGAATGTCGTCGGTGAACAGGTCGCTCGGTAAGTCCTAAAGATAAGAGAAAAGTAGAATAGACAGAGCAAGAAGGTATCTTTTAGAGTTATATTATATTGTTGTAATATTGTGTTAACGCTGTTGTTTGTAGCTTGGTACAGAAGGATGCCAGTGTATACGAGAGGGGTCCCTATATGCTAGAGACCAGGGCAAACGGAATGTACAAGGAACCGTTAAGCCACGGTACAACAGCAACGGAATATAGGTTAGGTGTCTTAATCTTACCGTCTTGTACCACTTTTAGCACCTTCCGTACCAATCTACCCCTTAAACCCCGTAGTGTTTTGATTGTATTGTTGTATTGTATTGTATAGGTTGTATAGTTGGATGACTGACCAAAACCATGATATCGGTAACGGATGTAACTGTATAATCATGCAAATGGAATGTATATCCATGATTCGGTTCGGTTAAATTGTATAGATTAAAAGATTGAATGTATGGAATAATGGACTCATGTTGAATTGTAATATTGTGGATTATAGATTGTAGATTGTAGATTGTACTTAAATCATATTCAAGTCAGATTATAATGAGACTCAAACTGAGTCAGACAATTAGAAAGGTAAATTGAAGTCCTGATTGTTTTGATGTTATCGGTAACCGCTGCACATGGGCGGCAGGATTTGTGTCTTTTTCAAAGACAATTACTGTATTGATAACACCGTTTGTTAAGTTGTCTACCTTAGATAGGCAAGCACACACTTCTCCGTCTCCCTAAGGCTTAAGAGATTGGTCCCGCTTAAACCTATATTTACTAGGGTCCTTAGGGTAAATTATAGAACTTGAGCGGGTTATATGTAAAAATATTTTTATATACTTTTCAAAATACACCCCAAGTATTTATTAATCGTCTTTAGAGTTGTAATGAATGTAGATTTTATATTGTGATACTTCTGGTGGAAATATCCTAATTTCATAATAAATGGTATTTATTTGTAATATTGGTTTTGTATGGAATTCATGGTATTTTAGTGTAAGATTGATTCTTGTGATTTTTAGAAAAAAATGGAATATTTATATCATAACAAAATAGGTATTTTAATGATAAATATACATATATTTATACAAAAATAATTTTAATATATATTTTATATTCTAAAAATCTCATTTTCTTAAGATGTCGCATTTTAAATCTTTCGAGACCGAATGCTCCTTGCGGAGATCGGAATCTCGCACTACTAAGCCCGAGGATGTGCCATAATCCGCACCATCCCGACGGGTTCCCCAAAATGGGTTGTAACGGCGCTTTACAAAGATTTGTATAAATACTAAATCTTTTAAAAAACGGTTTTATTAAGTAAATGGTATTTATTTGTAAAAATGTCGATTTCCCGTATTTTATGTTCTAGGGTCTCCTAAGTCAACTAGACTGCTCCTAACTGGTCCAAAGGGACAAGTTGTGAGATATCCCTGAAATCGCCTCTTCACCGCCAATTGTGGCCAGGTAAGTACAAGTGAAGAAATGAGTGATCCACTCATGAATCACCGTGAGACGGGCCTTTTAAAATTATCTTTCTCACTTGTCTAGCCTAGGCACCATAAAGTCAGGTTTAGATAAACGAATGAATGCCCGCAACCTTCCTCTGTCCTAATGAGTGCGACGATCCTTAATTGGCTGAGTCTAGATATTTTTATTATTATTATTAGCTCAAAAGTTATTTATTTGTAAAGATTTATCAATACTAAATCTTTTAGAAATGGTTTATTAAGTAAAGGGTATTTAAATGAAAATGTTTATTTTCCTTTATTCTAAGTTCTCGAGGGTATCGTGTTATGTTTCATATGAGTGTGTGAGGAAGTATGTCGTTACCTCGTGATCTGCTTAAAGGTATAGCAAGTTTAATAGAGTTAAATGTAGAATTGAAACAATGCGGTATTTAAGTGAAAAATACGATAAATTGAAATAGCCATCATTTTATGAAATGAAACTTGATCAATTTGGTTGATTAGTGTTTAATAGTCAACATGAGGGAGTTTAAGCATAATTGTATTAACGAGAAGTGAAGTTTTATAAGAAAACCGAATCGGAAATCGGATTTGTTCCGATTCCGTCGGGTTTTGTAAATCCGTATTTTTAGAATGGAAAAGAAAGTTAGAAATGAGACTTACGGGTTTTGGACAATAATAAGAGTGAGATAGAAGGAGAGGAATCGCCGGTGCGTCGCTTTGTCGTCGAGGGCTCCTAGAACGATCGCCGGAAGTTCGCCGTAGCTACGCTTCATGCTCTTTTTCAAAGTACACAAGTTTCTTGAAAATTTTAGAGAGTTGGCTCAGAGTTTTGGGATGAGAGGGTAGCGGTGTATTTATAGGGTTAGGCTAGGGGTAGGGTATATGAAAGGTTTAAATGAAAAAAAATGTGTTAAATTATATTAAAATGTAATAAAATAGAGTAAATAGGGTTTTAAGAGTGTTCTGTTACTGGTCTGAGAAATTAAACTATACAAGGGTGCAGGGAATCCCAAAAGGCACATCTTTCATTTTGGGGACTCGGTTGAATCGGCGACTCCGGCCGCGGCGGCGGCCCAAGTCGGCCGGTTCGCCGGCCGAGTCAGGCTGCCGGGATCCGAGGCGACGGTTGGTGATCCCCTGGTACAATCACTTTTTCGTGGGTAGTGGGGTTTTTGGGAATTAGCACGTGTTGACTGTTGGGCTTCTATAAAATTTAAAACAAAATAATATAAAAAATAATGTGGGTCATGTGATTTGAACTCTGGTGGCTTGGTTCAGCAGTGTAAGGTATTACCAATGAGCTACATCAAATACTCCAAGTATACTTTAAATTTTAAAGCAAATTTATGTACACTAAAAATGGAGTTGTTACAGCAGTGCGCAACGGGCCCATCACTCTACCGGAGCCGAGACACCCGCCGCAACAAAACGACATCAACAATCCCAATTACTACCCCTACCACCGAATAATGGGATACCCAATCGAAGATTGCTACGTCTTCAAAAACTGGGTTGAAGTCTAGTACCAACAGGGCAAGTTCACGCTGCCCGAAAACTGGAAGATTAATCCGCCATAATAGCACACTTCTAAAAGGGTAGACACGCCGGGGGCATCATGCTCATTCATAGAGGAAGCTCCGTGGGAAGTAGTTCTTTCGGCAAAAATAAAAAGAATGCTGAAGGGTCTCCAAGCATGCCCCGCAATCAGGTGGAAAAGCCCGCTAGAGCCCGAGATCATTGAGAGAATGCTGAAGCCGCGCCCAACACCGGGAGTTGGTAGCAATGGTCAAAATACCCAGGTCCAGCCGTTAAAGTCTTCGAAGAAGAAGAAGAAGAAGACCAAGAAGCCTGCGTAGCCTGATGACAAGCGCACGGACCTATAAAAGCGTATTGACGCGCTAGAGGAATACAACCAGAAGGCGCGGACCCCAGTCACACTCCATGAGTTTCTCAACCATATCCTTAAGAACAGAGGTAATGACAATGACGAAGAAGACGACACGTCAGAAGAACCCAAGGATTACGTGGCAAGTTGTCACATGATCTCTCATTCGTCACTAAATGATGAAGAAGCTCATTCGGCGTTAGAAGATAAAATGGAGGAGCTGAGGACAGAATCGGCACCAAAATCCTTGGAACCGTCCGATGAGCAGATTGACGTGCTGCTAAACGAAGCCCGTCAGAAGAGCAAAGTTGATCGAGAACGTAAAATGCCCATATTCGAAAAAGCCAGGCGTCGACGTCAAGTGGAAGAAGTCGCGATAGGGATGGATCACAAAACACCCCGAGCAAACCAAATCACACCCTAAATGGGTGTATCCCACTTTATCGTTATGTATCCCGTCACGTGACAAGTACACATGCATATAGGATGAACAATGGACCGTAATGTCCTGAAACTAACTACGGACCGAAACATCTTTAAACTACTACAAACCGTGGCATCCTAGGGCTGACCCAAAAAAATGGTACGTCCACCAGCAAAATGAGCACGGATGAAAACCCAAAAGGGCTCCGTGAGTAAAAACAGCAAGGCTACCGGCGATATTTATGAAAACCCGAAAGGGCACAGACTCATAAAAAAAAGCGGTACGTCCATAAGCAAAATGAGTACGGATGAACTCGAAAGGGCCCCGTGAGTAAAAACAGCAGGGCTACCGGCGAGTCTGTGAAAACCCGAAAGGGCGCAGACTCGTAAAAAATGATGCACACTTGCGAGGTCCTCTTGACCTTGTAAGGAGAAAATACCTGCGTGGGATCTTTACGACTCACAAGAGAGCAACACACTTAGGGATCCCCACGATTCCTGAGGAGAAATTACACTTACGATATCCTCACGACTCGTAAGGAGAACCCTCTTATGAGACCCTCACGGCTCATAAGATTCAAAAGCCTTAAGTTATAGGGATCTGAACCTGTTCTTAAGCCGTCACTTTTCCCAGACTGCCCTACAAACGGTTCATTGTTGACCCTTGTATACAATCCACGGGCATAAATAAACGCCTCCCCCATCAAGTCCCACCAACGACGAGGAATGTCCTCATTTGGTGAACAGACACTTGCAAGGTCCTCTCGACCTTGTAAGGAGAAAAAACCTTCATGAGATCCTTACGACTTACAAGGGAGCAACACACTTAGGGATCCTTACGATTCCTGAAGAGAAATTACACTTACGAGATCCTCACGACTCGTAAGGAGAACCCTCTTATGAGACCCTCACGGCTCATAAGATTCAAAAGTCTTAACCTACAGGGATCTGAACCTGTTCTTAAGCCATCACTTTTCCCAGACTGTCCTACAAGCAGGTTCAATACTGACTCTTGTATACAATCCACGGGCACAAATAATCATTTTCTTGCCGAGTCCCACCAACGACGAGGAATGCCCTCATTTGATGAACAAACACTTGTAGGTCCTTTCGATTTACAAGGAGAAAACACTCTTGCAAGATCCTTACGACTTACAAGAAAACATACACTTAAGAATCACGATTCCTAAGGAAAAATCGTACATATGAGATCCTCACGACTCGTAGGGAGAAACACCTTTATGAGACCCTTACGGCTCATGACGTCAAAAGCCTTAGTCGACAGGATCCTAACCCTGTTTGCTAAGCCACCTTTGTTCGAATCGACAGAGGCAAATGATGATTCGCTCCTGGCAATGTCCCAGTGGTAGCGATGTTGATGCCTAAATTGGTATCAAATTCCAAGTCCTTTCACGACAAATGATGATTCGCTCCTGGGAATATTCCAGTCGCAGCGATGTTGATGCTAAGATTGGTATCAGATCCCAGGTTCTATACTCGCGGCGAGAATTCAGCGATCCATAAATGCATATGAAATAGCCGAAATGATAGGGCAACTTGCAACAAAATCAGCAAGTAAAATATATGCATATAAAAATAGCCGAAATGATTGGGCAAATCGCAATAAAAAGCAGTGAGTAAAAAGAAAAATAGCCGAAATGATTGGGCACCGTGAAAAATAGCCGAAATGATTGGGCAATCACGACTTTCGTGATATAAAAGCTGAAATGATAGAGTATCGCGGAAAGAAATAAAAAAATGAATGAAAGAATGAAACTTTTGCCCTACAGGTAAGTCCATACTGACTCCTGTATACAATCCGTGGGCATAAACAAAAAGGGGACCACATTTCCCCACCAGACCCTATCAAAGGGAAGCCAGATCTCAACGGCAACATCTACAGCCTAAAGATCAGCAGCGGCGTTCCTCCTCATTCCAGCAGGATATGAACGCGACACCACCAATTGGAGCCACGGCAAATTCCCTAGTTCTAAGACTCCATGGTTCACAGACAACCTGGAGTCAACCCATACACCGCAGAAAGTGGAGAATGTCAACCCTGACACCGCAGAAAGTAGAGTACGTCAACTCTGACACCGCAGAAAGCGGAGTACATCAACCCTGACATCGCGGAAAACAGAGCAAGTCAACCAATGATCTCCAACCCCCAGGGAAATCAGTGTCCTTGGCTAAACCTCTCGATTCAGGGAAATGAGCGTCCTTGGCGAAAACCTCTTGATTCGCGTCGACCCGCAAGGAAATTAGTTTCTTTGCAGGAATCTCTCGATTCGTTTCGACCCCCAGGGAAATCAATGTCCTTGGCAAGTGTTCAGACCATAATATTGCATTTTTCATTCCCCTATTCTTATCCGTTTTATAAATAAACAGGTACTTTTGATGCACGTTTGTTGCATATTACAGGATACAGGCTCTTGGAGCGAATACAGTGAAAAAGACGAAAGTTGATACAGAAAAGGGACTTTTGACCAACAAGTAGACGGATCTTACTCAAGCTGAGACGAAGAACAGTGCAAGGTCCAAAAAGACGAAAGTGAAACGGTCAAAAGATCCTTACAAGTTTTCACCGAAGATCTGTAGAAGACCCAGAAGTCAAACAGAGAAAAGTGGTGAAGAAACAAGAAGCCCAAATGCCCAGAATACAGCTCAAGAATTTTGGTGAGCTGAGCTCACCAAAGGGCCGCGGAACCGCGGCCCAAGCGCCCTATTGCCGCGGTTCCGCGGCCGTCTAATGCCCGTATCGGCGCAAACTTTCTGAGTTGGTGCGTCGGTGCGGGTGTTGGGATTTTCAGTGGGCAAATCTGTAATTGCACATATGCGAGAGCCTGTAACCCTAGTTTCCTTGTTTGCTTATAAATTGTAATCAAAAATTGTAAAACCCTATGCCTCTTTTCAATCAATAAAATTCAGAATTGCTGGGAGTATTATTCAGATCTGTTCTATATTGCTTGGAGGGAGCCTTCAACCTAGTAAGTTATTTTATGTCTTTGTTTTAATTCTTTTAATTAGTATGTCTTATCATCCCCTAATGAGCGAGTAGTCTCCTCGCTTGTTAGGGTTAGCCTTAGGGAAAGGTTTGAGAGATGAGATCTCTCACCCCTTTCATGCCATCCACACCTAAGAGTTAGAACTCCATGCATGCACGCACAACCGCTCCCTACGGCATCCTACCCCACGAGGTAACGATGAACCGTAGTATAAAGGGCCGGTTGCGCGTGTTTTCCATGGGGGTTAGGGTAACTATCGATAAAGGAAGGATACGAATCTAGAGGAAGAAACATCTTCCCAAAAGATTCTAATCCACTTTATTGATAGTTACACCAACATCTAATAGATCAAAAATAGGGCAATGAAAGCGGTGAGGAAACCCTTAATCTCCAAACTTCCCCTAAACCTAACCCTAACAAGACTTTAATTTAGATTAATTTAGTTTATTGATAGATCTAGGTTTTTATAGATTTAATAAACCAACCAAAACAACATTTGGAATCAACTCGTAAAAACACATTAAGGAAATTACACATCTCTGTGGATCGACCCGTACTCACCGGCTAGCTGCATAGCGACGCCGTTTCTGATTGCGGTAAATACAAGTTTTTGGATCAATCAAATGGCGCCGTTGCCGGGGATGGCGTAAAATTTCTTTCTGTGTAATTTCGGGTTGATAAAATTTTAAAAAAAATATAAAATTCTGAAAATAAAAAAATTATTAACAATTTTGATCTGTTTGAAGGGTTTATTGTTTGAATCTTGCAGGAACAGCGAAGAATCGCGGATCTGGAATTTTACAGAGGGTAAACCAGAAAAAATCATATCAGAGCAGAGAGCAAATATCATAACAGAGGAGTAGAAAATTTTTCAGAGCCTGATCACTCCAACAGACCGCGCTTCCGCCGCACAAGAGGGCCCCACACCGCGGTTCCGCCGCGACTTAGCCACGTCAGCATCTAAAAATCTGTTGGTTTGTTTTCTCCTTCTCTCCTCTGCAACCTACAATATATCTTTTGTGAAAATTTTCTGCAGGAATTCTTTGCGCTAAAAATCTTCTCTCCCCTTCTAAATAACAGATTTTCTGCAGGTTTCTTTGCGCCGCTCTAAAATTTTTGATTGCAAGTGAATTTTATGTTTTGCATATTTTAATTGGACTTTAAGGGGCTAATTGACCAAACTCAGATTGGGTGGGGATTTTATCACCCTTCCCAGGACCCCAGAAAACACCTAAAGCATGTGCATTGACCACAATTAATTAAAAAAATATTAGACTCAGACCTAAGGACATCGAGCTCAATAGGAAAAGGACTAGTATAGGCATCGACCGTTTATCCTAACTGATTTTGCGGTGTCTAGGCAGGCTAGTGGTTTTTAATTAGGCCCACTACTGTGGTTCCTTCCCACTTACCTGGCCGTACTTGTCGGTGAAGAGGCGGTTTGAGGTCCTATTTCTAGCCCTAGTTAGGAGCTGTCTAGCAGACCTAGGCGACCCTAGATCTAGGCCTGATTGTGCATGTGTGGTTGATACATTTGTGTCACGCGTCTCTTTTCAAAACTTCTTTGCAAAACTCTCACATAAATAAAAAAAAACAGAAAAATCTTTTCAAAACTTGCAACTTGCCGCTAAGAAAACTTGCAACTCACTTCCACTCACTTCCCTCCATTGACGTTATCTTACCCCCACATTCTGTTTTTCTATTTTTCTGACTACACTATCCCTTTAGTGTATGTCACTTTGGACTAGGGATACTAACGCCCGATTAGTCCGTGTTTCGTTGGTACCGATCGACGAACCTTTCGACACCGAAGTCGAAATTCCCTCCATTTTCTTACCTCCATCTTCAAATTCTTCTTTCGAAGGTATGTTGGGATTCAACCCCAATGATACCTTACGGACGGGAATGATTCCACCTCCGCCAGGTGCGAATAACCCGAATCTTCCGCCTGTTGTAGCGCCCGCACGAGTTGCGCTCCAGGATCTCTTCTACCCCGTCCGCACTTCTTTACCTACATGTCTTTCACCCCCACCGGCAAATGGGGACAATTTTGAAATAAAACAACATTTCATCAATATGCTACCAAAATTTCATGGTTTGGAATCGGAAGATGCGTATATTTTTATTAATAAATTCCAAAATGTGTGCGCTATGATGAAAACGACCCAATTAAGTGATGACGCTATAAGGCTAAGGGTCATTCCTTTCACCTTATGTGACCTAACCGAGAAGTAGCTATATAGCACCGCATCACATTCCATTAGAAATTGGGACGAATTTGTGAGAGCTTTTCTGAAAAAGTTCTATCCTCATCACAAAACTGCTACAATCCGTAACGAGATTATACATTTTTCACAGCTTCCTTCCGAACCATTTTGGAAGTGCTTCGAGAGATTTAAAGACCTACTTGTTCAATGCCCTCATCATGGGATCGAAAGTTGGCAACTTTGCCAGACATTATACGAGGGATTGAACTCCGCAACGAAGCAGTTGCAGAAACCATATGTCAAGGTCATTTTCTCTCCAAGTCTAGCGACGAAGCTTGGCAGTTTTTTGAGGATCTTAGTGAGCAAACAATTCAGTGGGAGAGTACTAAGACCACATCATCTTCTAGTGGTCAATCTAGGGCAGGCATACATCAAGTAGATATGTCGATTGCTATGAAGGCTGAGATGGCCTCACTTATGAAAAAGCTAGAAGCCATTGAGACCAAGATCTCATCGTCTTCTCCTGCCCCTGCTTTACCTCCACGAACTGTTTGTGCTTGTTGTGCGAATCCATCGCATCTAACCGAAGAGTGTCCTTATAATGCACCAATTCAAGGACAAGATCAAGTCAATGCTGCATTTCAGCAACGACAAAGAAACGATCCGTACTCTTCGACATACAATTCGGGGTGGAGGAGTCACCCAAATTTCGCTTGGAACCAAAATCAACAAGTCCAAGGAAATAACAATTTTCAAATACCTCCTCCTCCACAACAACAACAAGCACCTTCACAAACTCAAAACCAGCAACCTTTCCAACAACAACCTTATACAAATCAAACGAACAATTTGGTTCAACCAAATGATGATAAGGTTATCTCGCTCGAAAAAAGTTTAGATGCATTTCTCAAGCAATCTACAGAATCCGCAGCAAGATTTGAAAATTATGTTCAATCTTTGATGACTAACAATGCTTCACACGATCAAAGTATCAAATCTATTGAGGCACAAATTGCACAATTAACTGCTGCGTTGAGCGAGAGAGAAAAGGGAAAGCTTCCATCTCAACCATTGCCCAATCCCGGTCACACACAAAACGCATATCCCAATCACAATGTAAATGCGGTGACCACGTTGAGATCCAGAAGAGTGTTGCAAAATAATGTGGGAACTAGTGATGACATCCCCGCCGGTGGTTCTTCTTCTTCTTCTTCTTTTCCATTGTCATCTTCCCCTTCTTCATTTTCTTCACTTTCTTCTTCACCTCTTTCTTTAGAGCCTATTCTCCACCCTTCACACGGCTCTACTTCTTCTAGCTCGAACGGACCCATTTCTCACAACATGAACACATATACACCGGGATCCGTTCCTACTCCACATTCTACTCCACAGACATTTGACTCAACGAATTTTCAAAATGCTCCATTCCCAAACAGGTTGAGTCCTAATAAACCAAATGCACAAGTGGAGAAGATTGTGGAGATATTTAAGCAGGTTAGCATAAATATACCTCTCTTGGATGCAATCCAACAAGTCCCTTCATACGCGAAAATCTTAAAGGGCTTATGCACCTCGAAGAGAAAGGCATCTCAAGTACCCAAGAAAGTGCTAGTGGCTAGTGCAGTGAGCAATGCTATTAACCACCATCAAACCTTACCCCAAAAACGAAAGGACCCCGGCTGTCCTACGATTTCAATCACAATTGGGGATAAGAAAATTAATCGGGCACTTTTAGATCTTGGGTCTAGTGTTAACCCGATTCCCTACTCCGAGTACGAACAATTAGGGGTTGGAGAGTTGAAACCCACTCGTTGTACTCTCCAAATGGCTGATCGATCAATCACCCATCCGAGGGGTCAGCTAGAGGATGTGTTGATCAAAGTTGGGGAGTTCATATTCCCCGTTCATTTTATTGTTATGGATACACAACCTGTTGCTAACCCAAGAAACCAAATTCCGGTGATCCTCGGTCGACCATTTTTGGCCACTTCCAATGCTGTAATAAACTGTCGCAATGGCTCCATGACTCTATCCTTTGGGAAGATGTCTAGTGAGTTCAATATTTATAAGATGGGAAGTCTGCCCCCCGTGCCTAAAACTAGTACACGAGAAGTTTGCTCTATTCACGAAATCACGCAGGAGGACTGCGAGCTTGAAAGATTCTTGTTTGATGAAAACAGTTTTGACACCACTAGTGTGTCCCTCCTTGAGCCTACCACGGTTGACACAACCGATATTGATTATGAAAGTTTCACTTTTTCGGATGATGACGACTCACAGCCCGAATATGAGTCTTTTAAATTTTTGGATGAGTTAGTCGAACCATCCGAATCGGTTGTTTGCAGTGATTTCGAACCTGTGTTGGAGTCCTTTGAGTTCGAGGTAGATGCCGCAATGATTCTTTCGCTTCCGAAACTCAAACTCATGTCCTTACCGCCTCACCTTAAATATGCTTACATAGGTGAGAATGAGACTTTTCCCATTATAATATGAGCCTCTCTAGCCTTCGAGCAAGAGAACGCTATTTTAAAAGTCTTACAAGATAGGCGGCAAGTTTTCGGTTGGACTATGGCGGATATCGAGAAGATCAGTTCCCTTATAATTGAATATCATATGCAATTGATGGATGATGCCAAGTCAATTGAGGACCCACAGGAACATCTTGGGGATATTGTGGTTAGTCAACCCCTTCCTTTAGAAGTTGAACCACCCCCATTTCTTTTAAGCTACGAGAATGCCAATATTCCACTGATTGCTGATCATTCACATTCTCGTTTAGATTCATCACCACCTCCTGTATATTCACCTCCACACCTCCCATACCACCACTTCTATCTTCCCCAATTCTTTGTGGATCGCTACAACTTATTCTTCCACCAACCAATACTCTTTACTGATAAATTTTTCAACTGGTTGGTGTTGACGTTTGGTCTATGCAAGGTTTGGCAGTAATGTCTAACATAGTTTAAATGAAGTTTGGGGGAGGGCCTTTCTGTAAATATTTTTGATTTCCTTAACAATAAAAAAAAGGTATAAATAAATAAACAGGGAAGTGACAGTATTTTGACCCTCTTGGTTTAGCATGACAGTGAGGACACTGTCAAGTTCAAGTTTGGGGGTATGCTCGGTACGTCTTTTTCCTTCGCATTCATTTGTACATATTTTTGCATTTGCATATTTAGTTGAAAACCAATAAAAATTTGAAAAATTTCAAAAATTATAAAAATAATTGTATTCAATTCTGGCTTTTTGACTTGAGTTTGACAAATAGGTTAACTAGCTAGGAAAAACTAGATCTTAGACTTAGTAAATTAAAAACCCTAAAGATAACATTCCTTAAAGTTTAACGGTAGAAAGTATATGCCTTGTAGTTTATTTTAGAAATAGGCAAATTTTGGGTTCACTTCTTGGGTTAAGTCAAAATGAGGGAAGAGTATTGATATTCTTATTAGAGTATAAGTTTGAAAAATAGTTCCTAGCTTAAGTCTAGATTCTAAAAATGTATACCCTACAACTTGCACAATCACGCACTTTGAAACTTGGAATAGTAGAAGAGACCTTGAAATGCTCTTGTCTAAAAGTCCTTAGTACCATAAAAATATATATCAGTGTGAATAAAGAATAGAAAAATGGACACTGGTTTTTGTGATTACTTAAGGCTGCAGAAATAGAAAAATATTTAGCGAGGGTGCTTCATCACCTAGTGCCTTAGACCAACTGGTTTGGGAGTCACTGCTAAAAGCCTTGGGTGTTGCAAAACTAGGAATTACGCTTTAAAGTGCTAACGCATCTTGTAATCGGTTGTTGGTACCTCAAGAAGTATTAACAGTCGCATGAAGGATATGTAAGCAATATTCAATTAAAAATTCACCTATTAAGAAGTGCTTTGGACAATGGACGAGAGTACGATTGCTTGATTTGAATTTCCAAGTGTAGGGGTGATATTTACACACACGTGGGGATATGTGATTGGAGTTTAGATAAGAGACAGGAATGAAGAATAGAACTTGTATCTTTAATAGAGTTAATAGAAATTCCTAAGTGGAGATGAAACCCCAGAAGGAAAACTTAAAAGATGCCGAAAGCTAAGTAGGTCTACATAACATATATAATCTTAAGTTAAATAATGAGGAAGCGTGAAGAATATGGGTGGATAATTTACAGGTCAACGATAATAGAATTCCTTGTTAGAAAACCTAATTGGAGAACAATAGTTAATGGGCCGAATTGATAGGATTTTGTGGGTGTAATCCGCTGAAAACCCTCAGGAGACAACACTCCTCCTACTAGGGACACCTAGAGGTTTAACGGCTTGTTGCACGTGCTCAGTGCAATCGCGTTTCCCTGCGAAAGTGCGGTTAGGATTTTAGTGAATAAAAATAAGTTTGCTCGAGGACGAGCAAAAGATAAGTTTGGGGGTATTTTTTCAGACCATAATATTGCATTTTTCATTCCCCTATTCTTATCCGTTTTATAAATAAACAGGTACTTTTGACGCACGTTTGTTGCATATTACAGGATACAGGCTCTTGGAGCGAATACAGTGAAAAAGACGAAAGTTGATACAGAAAAGGGACTTTTGACCAACAAGTAGACGGATCTTACTCAAGCTGAGACGAAGAACAGTGCAAGGTCCAAAAAGACGAAAGTGAAACGGTCAAAAACTCCTTACAAGTTTTCACCGAAGATCTGTAGAAGACCCAGAAGTCAAACAGAGAAAAGTGGTGAAGAAACAAGAAGCCCAAATGCCCAGAATACAGCTCAAGAATTTTGGTGAGCTGAGCTCACCAAAGGGCCGCGGAACCGCGGCCCAAGCGCCCTATTGCCGCGGTTCCGCGGCCGTCTAATGCCCGTGTCGGCGCAAACTTTCTGAGTTGGTGCGTCGGTGCGGGTGTTGGGATTTTCAGTGGGCAAATCTGTAATTGCACATATGCGAGAGCCTGTAACCCTAGTTTCCTTGTTTGCTTATAAATTGTAATCAAAAATTGTAAAACCCTATGCCTCTTTTCAATCAATAAAATTCAGAATTGCTGGGAGTATTATTCAGATCTGTTCTATATTGCTTGGAGGGAGCCGTCAACCTAGTAAGTTATTTTATGTCTTTGTTTTAATTCTTTTAATTAGTATGTCTTATCATCCCCTAATGAGCGAGTAGTCTCCTCGCTTGTTAGGGTTAGCCTTAGGGAAAGGTTTGAGAGATGAGATCTCTCACCCCTTTCATGCCATCCACACCTAAGAGTTAGAACTCCATCCATGCACGCACAACCGCTCCCTACGGCATCCTACCCCACGAGGTAACGATGAACCGTAGTATAAAGGGCCGGTTGCGCGTGTTTTCCATGGGGGTTAGGGTAACTATCGATAAAGGAAGGATACGAATCTAGAGGAAGAAACATCTTCCCAAAAGATTCTAATCCACTTTATTGATAGTTACACCAACATCTAATAGATCAAAAATAGGGCAATGAAAGCGGTGAGGAAACCCTTAATCTCCAAACTTCCCCTAAACCTAACCCTAACAAGACTTTAATTTAGATTAATTTAGTTTATTGATAGATCTAGGTTTTTATAGATTTAATAAACCAACCAAAATAACATTTGGAATCAACTCGTAAAAACACATTAAGGAAATTACACATCTCTGTGGATCGACCCGTACTCACCGGCTAGCTGCATAGCGACGCCGTTTCTGATTGCGGTAAATACAAGTTTTTGGATCAATCAGCAAGCCCTCTCGATTCAGGGAAATCAGCATCCTTAGCGAGAACCTCTCGATTCGCGTCGACCCGCAAGGAAAGCAGTGTCTTTGCAGGAATCTCTCGATTCGTTTCGACCCCAGGGAAATCAATGTCCTTGACAAAACCTCTCGATTCAGGAAAATCAGCGTCCTTGGAGAGAACTTCGATTCGCGTCGACCCACAAGGAAATCAGTGTCTTTGCAGGAATCTCTCGATTCATTTCGACCCCAGAGAAATCAGTGTCCTTGGCTAAACCTCTCGATTCAGGGAAATCAGCGTCCTTGGCGAGAACCTCTCGATTCGCGTCGACCCGTAAAGGAATCAGTGTCTTTGCAGGAATCTCCCGAGATGTCTCGACCCCAGGGAAATCAGTGTTCTTGGCAAAAACCTCTCGATTCAGGGAAATCAGCGTCCTTGACGAGAACCTTTCGATTCGCGTCGACCCGCAAGGAAATCAGTGTCTTTGCAGGAATCTCTCGTTTCGTCTTAACCCCAAAGAAACCAGTGTCCTTGGTAAGACCTCTCGATTTAGGAAAATCAGCGTCCTTGGAGAGAACCTCTCGATTCGCCTCGACCCGCAAGGAAATCAGTGTCTTTGCAGGAATCTCTCGATTCGTCTCGACCCCAGGGAAATCAGTGTCCTTGGCAAAACCTCTCGATTCAGGGAAATCAGCATCCTTGGCGAGAACCTCGATTCGCGTCGACCGGCAAGGAAATCAGCTTCTTTGCAGGAATCTCTCGATTCGTATCGACCCCAGGGAAATTAGTGTCCTTGGCAAAACCTCTCGATTCAGGGAAATCAGCATCCTTAGCGAGAACCTCTCGATTCGCGTCGACCCGCAAGAAAATCAGTGTCTTTGCAGGAATCTCTCGATTTGTCTCGACCCCAAGGAAACCAGTGTCCTTGGCAAAAACCTCTCAATTCAGGGAAATCAGCGTCCTTGGCGAGAACCCCTCGATTCATTTCGACCCACAAGCAAATCAGTGTCTTTGCGAGAATCTCTCGATTCGTCTCGACCTGTGGGGAAATTAGTGTCCTTACGCATAAAGAAAATTCTCTTGTGGGATCATTACGATTCTAAAGAGAAAACGCACTTAGGAGTCCTCACGATTCCTAAGGAGAAAAGACACCTACGGGATCCTCTCGACTCGTAGGGAGAAAATTCTTTATGAGACCCTCATGGCTCATAAAGTTGAAAAGTCTTAGGTGGCAGATCCTAAGCTTGTCTCCTAAGCCATCACTGCCCTGCAAGGAGGTCAAGATGGACTATTTATGGGCACACTCTCCGAAGTCGAACATCGACGAGGAGGAAAACAACCACTTACAAGTCTTCTCGACTTGTAAGGGAAAAATTCTCTTGTGAGATCCTTACGACTCTCAAGAGAAAACACACTTAGGAGTCCTTATGACTCCTAAGGAGAAAATACACATATGGGATGCTCTCGACTCGTAGGGAGAAAAGTCTTTATGAGACCCTCACGGCTTATAAAGTTGAAAAGTCCTAGGCGGCAGATCTGAATCTGTTTTCTAAGCCATCGCTGCTCTTTCAAGGAGGTCAAGATGGACTATCTGCGGGCCATATTTTCCAAAGCCACATTCGCCAATGAAATAAAGAAGCTACTTTTGGGTCCTCACGATTCGTAAGGAAAAATACCCGAGTGAGATCCTTACGACTCACGGAGGCGATGAACACTTAGAAATCCTCATAATTTCTAGGGAGCATTTGCACCTACGAGATCCTCTCGACTTGTAGGGAGAAAAAACCTTCTTGAGACGCTTACGGCTCATGAAGATGAAAAAAGTCTTAGGCTTCAAGGACTCTAAACTTATCCCCTAAGCCATCAATTCTATTGTCATGCATAACTCTGTGCTACTTCACTCACGCACATGCTTACGTGGGCAAAGTAGTGGGGGGCATTTGTTCCCGCCAAAATTTTTGGCCAAGAGCTAATTGTTCCCTTATAAAAAAATGGGGGAGGGTCCTCAAAATTTGGCCTCACGTGTAAAACACGTGAGCGCTCATATGCAAAGCATATGAGCGCTGAATAAAATAAACTTAAAGGGCCAAACATGCCTCACATGTAAAATACGTGAGCGCTCATATCCAAAGTATATAAGCGCTGAACATAAATCACCAATGGCCAAACAGGCCTCACGTGTAAAACACGTGAGCGCTCATATGCAAAGCATATGAGCGCTGGACATAAACATGCTAAAACCCACAGCATGGGTCACGTATTAAACACATGAGTTCTCTTGCCTCTCACATGCAAAGCATGTGAGTGCCCTAATTTAAAATGCTCCTATCAAATTCTGGAATTAAATTATATTTTGTGAAATATTTTCCTGATCTTTCTCAAACTAAAAGATCTTCTCTGTTAAATAGAGGACCTTTGGATCAAAGATCCAACGGTGATCATCTGGTAGAATAAAGTTCTATCATAGGAAAATATTTTCCTAATCTTGTTAAATTAACAAGATATTCATATGATCAGAATTCTATGTTAGAATAAAATTCTAATCTTATTAAACTAACGAGATATCTATATGATAGAATTAAATTCTTAAGAAAATATATTTCTGGCGTTGTTAAACTAAAAAGATATGATAGAATAAAATTCTAATCTTGTCAAAACTAACAAGACATTCATAATCTTGTTAAACAAACAAGAAATCTTCTCTGTTAAACAGAGGGCCTCTGGATTAAAAATCCAACGATGAATAAAATTCATCGATTGATCTAAAAGATCATGAAATCAATCATAATCTCTCAATAGGGGATTCCCTTAACAAATTGATTCCTTTTCTTCTCATATAAATAGGAGTAAAGGGAGGAGGAAAAAAAAGGAGACAGAGGGAGAGGGGAAGAAATATAGAAAGAGAATTTAATTCTCTAAAGAAGAGGAACCCCTCCCAAAAGCTCCCACAAAAAGAGAATTTAATTCTCAGACCAAGAGTTTAACTCTTCTCAAAGAACTTAGTTCTTCCTCTGTTAAGATCTGCAGAAGCAGATCTTCCCACAAATTGAGAATTTAATTCTCATCGGGGAGATTCTGTCATGCAGATTCAAAACCTAGGGGAAAGAACTGAATCCAAAAGAGATTAACTCTTACAAAACATGTGTGAATTTAATTCCTTTGAAACTAGGGTTTAACCTTTTAAAAAGAATTTAATCTCTACAAAGAACAAAATGAGAACTTAATTCCTCAGAACCATAGAAGAACAGCCTGGTGATTCATTAGCGTTCAACGCTACACAATAAAAACTCACGTGTTCCCACGTGAGCACCTTTGAAAAACAAAAAAGGGAAGACTGAGATCTAGCCGCGTGACCCCACATGACCCCTGAGAAATGCTTCGCACTTATAAAAGAGAAAAGGGAATAAACCCTATTTTGGGGCGCCTCACATGATCCCACGTGACCCCTGAGAAGTGCTCAGCACTTATAAAAGAGGAAAGGGGAATAAACCCAAGACAGTTCCCATTCTGGGGCGCCTCACGTGATCCCACGTGACCCAACAGTGTTTAGCATAGAATAAGAGAATCAAAGAGGCAGCGCCCAACTTTAAGCGCCTCACGTGATCCCATGTGAGCGCCTCAAATTCTTAGTGTCTAACACTACTTCAAGCGCCTCACGTGACCCCACGTGAGCGCCTCAAACTCTCTGCGTTTAACGCTACTTCAAGCGCCTCACGTGACCCCACGTGAGCACTTCAGAGCTTCAGTATTTAAACAATACTTTAAGTCCTCACGTGGGAGCACGTGAGCGCCGAACATATGCTAGTGTTTAACACTATAATAGGCCAATCTTAGCCTAAGTTAGCTAAGTCTCCCAAAGCAAAAACCTTGTTTTTAACCGAGCCCTAATTATGTTCAGGTCTTCCAAAATTAATCATTTCAGATGGCATTTACAATAATGTTCATCCCATTGCTTCTCAATCTGGCATTCGGTTCAAGGGTACATCTCTTCACACCTCTGATACATGTCGTTGTAATTCTTCAACGTCTTCAGAGAGATGGTGGGTCCCGAAGACCAATAACTATCTGGTGCATTTCCAAACCCATGGTTGCATCTAAACTATAGACCGTAATGTCCTTAATTTAATTTTGGATCGTAACATCCTTAAACTAACCTTCATAGACTATGATGTCCTTAAACTAAAAACCCCACAGACTATGATGTCTTTAAACTCCACGGACTATGACGTCCTTGAACTCACGGACTATGACGTCCTTAAACTTATGGACCGCAACGTCCTTAAACTAGCTATGGACCGCATTGTCCTAGAACTAACAATTGACTGCAACATCCCTAAACTAAAACGATAGAGTCCAAATACTCTTTCGTTGGGTCTAAATGATCCTAAATCCTGTTGAGTAGATCTTAGTCTAAAATCAGATTAACGTATCCTCAACAAACTTTTGAGTTAATCTTAATCTAAAACATGATTAACGATCCTTAAACCAACCCAAACCCAAATCTAAGGAAATACGGATTTGGACTAATCCACGCCCTACGGGCGACAACATAAATTAGTCTTCATATAAAATCCATGGGCAACCAAAAATAAAACGAACACACACGACACGAAGTGACCGTCTGAAGAATGAGAAAGTGGTTACCGCTATGCGGTAGCGTAATTAACTGCAGGGGCTTCGCCTGTATGGAAGAGCGTCCCCACAATCAAAAACCCCTCGTACATGAGAGGGAATCTGACGAAGTCTGCAACAACGGCCGCATTCGTCTAAACCTCCGATACACGGTGCCATAAATCAACTTGGCATCTTCGGAGAGGGGGACGGATAAAACCAAATAGCGTCTTCCCCCAAATTCAGGCAAGACGTTTGTCTTCCCGGTTTTCGTCGGAGAACATATGCTTTGAGGAGGTATCGCTTGCGGGGCTGCCATATCAACTAAATGCTGGAAGGTTTTCCTTGGAGAAAGATCCATAATAGAAGACACCAACTCCCGGAGTTCTGAGAGAGAGAAAGGTTCCGATATATGGAAGGGTCATTAAACAAAATGTATATGCATATAAGATTACCTTCGATATTTCGCCCGCTCTGAATCGGAGGGATGGCAACTTCGGTAACCTCCTCTACACCCTCAGGCTCATCACTGGAAGTATTCATGAAATCTATGGCCGACGTGGCAGTCTCCAATAGTGGGATAAAAGCCGCCGCTGGAAGCTCCAAAGTAGGGATAGCAGCTTCGACAATTTTTTCTACCCTCTTAGGTGCGTCATTAGAAATATCCATTGAATCTATCACTGATGTGGAAATCTCTGCCGGAGGAACGGAAGCTGTCACTGAGGGCTCCAAAGCAGGGATGGCAGCTTCGGTAATCTTTTCTACCCCCTCAGGTGCGTCATCGGAAATATCCATGGAATCTATTGCCTGTATGGCAATCTCTGCTGGAGCGACAGAAGACATCACTAGTAGCTCCACAGCGGGGATAGCAGCTTCAGTAATCTCCTTTACACCTTCCGGTATGTCACGGGAGATAGTCGTAAAACCTACGTCCATGGCGCGGTCTGGGCTCAAGACTACGCCTGCTGCAGAAGTGTAAGTCTATGCTACCCTTCCCCGGTACTTACGGGGTTGAGGAAAGGGTGAAAAACGATTTTTCAAGAGATGGTAACATGGACTCAAAATACGGATCTTTGTTAAACAACTACCTAACAACCTAACTTGAGATTTACCTACTCGGTTAGGGGGTTATACCTTTCTTGAACTCCTTCGTCTTCAACTCTTTGCGGTGTACGGATCGGCCTCACCTCGTCGTCTCCTTGCGCGGAAGATGGATCCACCTGAAAGCTTCTTCTTCGAACTTGAAGAAACTAGAACACTTGGTTTGCTAAACCTTGTGAACTAGGATGAGTAGAGAAGTGATTTTGGTTTTCTTTTATCTCTAAGGCAATGTTTCTCAACTCATGAGAGGGAGTTGCCTTGAGCTAGAGAGAGAGCAAGAGGAAGAGCAAGAGGGAGAGCTCAAGCAAGAGAGAGAAAACAAATGAGAGAATGAGCAAGTCTTTTGCCATACAAGCTCTCATAATCCAAAACCATCATAACAAATAATAGTAATCAAGTATTATGTGATGGTTCAAGTCAAAATGGCTATATCATTTCATGCACTCATTTTGCAAAAAGAAACAAGCAAGCAAAAGTCTTTGCCATGAAATGATAGACATTGTCATGATGATGGTCAACTAGTCCAACCTAGTCAACCGGTCAACAAAGTCAACAAGTCAACAAAGTCAACCCCTCAACAACCATGTCACTATAATACTTAATTAATATTATTGTTAATCATATTTCATATTCTCATTAGGGTTTAGCAAAAAGTCAACAGTCAACAACCCCAATGAGAATCCTCTGCCTCTGTCTCTCTGTCAACTGTGCATACACACCCGCATCCGCGTTCCGAGGAACACGAATACAAACGAGATAAAACCAATCCCAAAACGTACACTAGGATCTGGCTTAAACCAAAGCCCGCTAGTGTTAACTGTCCGGACACTAAACATGCACAAGTGCACGGATGTGACCGAACCCTGTCGCAAAACCATGCGGCCTGTCGCAAAACCATGCGACCTCTACTCTTTTGCCTAAAGGTGAATAGCTTTCTGTGTGGGACTCTAAAGACTCGACACTACGCTAGCAGTGGGTTTAACCACAGACCTTAAGCGGCACTAGCTGTGCGTAACGGTCCCCAGGTAGATGCCGACAAGAAGACGGATGAGGTGAAACCCATCTGAACTCCTACTGAGCCTGAATGTGACAATCTCCATACAGTCCGGTCTATTCGTCTGATAACATCGCATGGCGGGCCTAGGGGGCGGTAAACGTCAGTCCCCTAATAGCGGTACAAGTCGTGTCGGAGTGTAGCCCAGAACAACCTGAGATAACACTGGAAACCCTGGCCAGGGACTATTTGTGTAATGGCTCTCCTAGACACAGCGCGATGTCAACCGCCAATACCGGGAGAGACGAATCATGTCTAACCGTCACTGCCTCCAAGTGCTTCGGGACTGCACCCAACTACTACCTGTTTGCACGACTCCTCTGAGCCGTGGTAGGGTAGTAATCAAAGTACAGTGGGAACACACTCAAGGCGAAGTGACAGTGTCAAGTCAGCGGACTAAGCTATACTCATGTCACCTGGGAACTGATAACTGACGATAGGTATAGTACCAACCAACAGTTCCCGACGAGTCCTGTCCAGTGTACTCGTAACCTAACGAGCACCCGCATACTATCTCAAGTACGACGTACTGACGGCTATGGGACAGACCGTCTCCCACACTGGGATGAGAAGCGCATACGCTAGTCTATTCCGGAGTATCGATGCCCTGTCTCGATAGTCCTGCGACTAGGGACCTGCATAAGGATGTGCTTATAGATTACCCAGCCCCCACGAGTGTGACTGCCATCACAACGCTGGTAATCAAGCAAAGATCCTAAGGGCTCCACTAATGTGTATAGGTGATATACTAAAATAAACACATGTACACATTAAAGCAGAAACAAACCAAGTAGCATACTACTATATTGAGCAAGATTGTCTATACAAGGTGAATATCCCAAGCTTCCATTAAGTAATATACAAACTAGTATGATACAGTAATGGTCTCTAGGGCATATACACTAACAAGAAGGCCCTACAAAATTTTTGTAAAGATGAAATGAGGTGAAAGTAGTACCAATTAATTACCAAAAGAGACGTAAGTGTCTATACACACACACACACACCAGGGAATTTGAAGTATGGCTTTCTCGAGTCGTTGCTCTTTTCTGATCAGTTGCGCTCGTCGGGCATCAATTGAAAACAAATGCCTGCCCGTCTTCAGAGCGGCATCGTCTTCAGAAACGACCTAGATGGGTTGTTTCAGAGCCCGTTCTTCTTCCATCGTTAAAGGACCCATTAGTAGCCTAGGTGATAACGGATCAACGTCATAGAATACGACAGGGGGAAAGCCTCCCTTCTCAGGGCGCACATTCTCACTTTCATCCTGCGATCGTCTCAAGGCCTCGGCCAACTGAGCAGCCTCCTCGGCAGAGGAACCAGGGAAGAGAACACCGTCGTCCGGCTCCTGCATAGATATCGGCTCATCCTGGATAAGGGGCTCAGATTCAAGCAAAGCGTCAAGTATGTCGGTGACTGATTTCTTTCTCCTTTTGGAGCCTGAGCTAACACCAGCGGAGGGGCACTTCCTCCTCTTTTGCGCTTTTGCGCAGCGCTGCCCGATATCACCTTCGATATCTGCCTTTATGGACGCCACGGCTGGCGCTTTATCAGGAGTCACTGTCTTGGTTCTCGTATACACCGGCATACCAGCAGTACGGGGGGTTGATTCAGCTTGTGCGGCTTGAGGAATGAGCACTGAGCCGCTGTCCCTTAGAGGAGGGCAAACAGTGCCGCTGTCCCTTAGAGGAGGGCAAACAGTGCGGCTTTAGGAAAGAGCACTGAGCCGACCGTGGCTGCAATGGGGGCACTGACAGCTTGATCTGGAACAGGAGCTCGACACTCAAAGAGCACCCGTCTTTCCTCTGCGATGATGGACCGACCCAGTGGCGATACCAGCCTTTGAAGGGCCCCATGGGCCTTGGAAGATAGTCAGACTCCGGAATCATGAAAAGAGAACCCGTGTTCAACCATATGAAATGATGGATAACATTGCGAGCTACCTCCAGAGAAGAAGTAGGCTCAACTAAAACGGTTTCGAGGGGGACGCCCTGGTTGTAGCCTAACTGCTGGGCAAAGCGGTGCGGATTATACCGCATTAAGAGGGTAGCGTCGTTAAGACGGAACACCAAATACCTTGTCCTGATTGAGTATAAGTGCATGATCTCTTTTGGCTTTAAAGCTGGAGCCCCATTATTTGATAAATCAAACAATTGTTGAACGGGTTCCGCAGGAGCAAAAACGACTCGATCGCTAAAAACCATCCCGCCTTCGTTTGAATACGGATCAAGTAATACTCGCAAAGCTCCTAGCTGGGTCAGGTCAGGAGCAGAAGCATCAACCAGTCTCATAATTCATGGGAATGTATACGACTTATAGAAAGCAGGCTTCCGGTGTGTGGCAAACGCCCTTAACACGTGCATCTCGATCCACGACGTGAAGTAGTGGAGGGAGAAATTCACGGTATTCGTACCTGGGTTCGAAGTGTTGGCGGCAGTGCTTAACCCGTGGTATATGTGTGACAATCCCGCAACACCAACAGCCAATCTCTCTCCTTCAGCTATGCGATGAGCAGGGTAGAAGACAAAGACTCTTATGAAGTGACGATGCATCAGCATGGAAAACCAGCTAAGCCAAAGAATGATAAAGCTGACAAAGAAGGTTTCTTCATCCATCCCAGAAGCAGTAATTGCGTAAAAAGCCACGGCTGACGAGTTCGGAATATAAAACTGCGGTAGGTCCTCTTCTTTGGCCGGAAATTTCTTCAAGCCAAATCCGAAAGGATCTTCGACCTTAACGAATTTCGGAGCTTTCTTGGATAAGACATCTTCATGAAGAAAGCAAGCAATGTAAGCGTCAAAAGTGACACCTTGCCCTTCTGATGCAACGAATAGTTTCTCAAAGATGCCCAAGTCTTTGATCAGACTTGGATGCTTGTGCCGAACAACATTCTCAGTCGTCAATCCCTCAAGCATAGCTGGCACCGTGGAGAATATGTACTCATCAAAAGACAGTAATTCTTCGTAATGCTCTCCCCTGATCGGCAACCCTGAAATTTCATGAAACTCCTCTAGCGAGATCGAGACTTCACGATCCCTTAGCAAGAACGTGTTCGTAGGAAGATTCCATTGGTTCAAGAAGGCCTTGACCCACTAGACGTGGGGAGCATGATAATAGAATAGTGACGCATATACTGCTTGGTATAACCCAACCTTCTACAACCATGAGCGTTGAGCGGAGAGAATATATCGGGCCCACAAAAGGTAGCCCACTGGATGGCGCAGGGCAACGCCTACCTTATACGCTTACCCCCAGGTTTGAGCTTCACCCTGACATATCCGGCGTCCCAAAATATCAATAGCCATCAGGGGTTGATTGGATATCCCGGTCGTTGACGGTTCAAGTCGACCTGTGGGGGTCCAATTAGTTGCCTCCACAGCATAAGAAGTCCACAGGCGCTCCATCAATGACATTGAGCGGATGGGTTCGGTTAGTACTTCGCAGGTAAAACTACGGTAGCCCCTGATGATGTGACCGTAACAAACCCCCCATAAGAGTAGGCTCGTATTGTCCTTGTCATGTGCCCTAATCATCGCCATAAATTCCTCGTCTGACGACGACTATGGGAAAGTGGCCTCCGAGCGTGTGAAAGGGAAGTAGGGAAGTGATGACATCGTACCTTAAAAAAAGGGGAGTGGACCCATTAATGAAATATATATATATATATGAGTTTGTTTCAGGGGACCACTAACTACAAAGCCGGTAGGCCCCACGAAATCAAAATGACGGCTCACCAATGATGGGGCTAGATAATCATTGTGAGAATCCAAAAGGATTCTCATTAAATAAACAGTGGAGTTTAAACAACTCCTAATATTCTCGAAAAACAAGTTATATTAAAATACCCAACAGATTCAAAATCTGTGAAAAGGGTATTAAAACCCTAAAAAGAAAAATATAATAATAAAAATATATATGCTCAAGAACGCGAGGGAATAAATTTCCCAAATGCCTCCGAGTCTTTCAGAGCTAAGCTCTGTAGTAAGGAATTAAATTCTTTTAATAATAGGATTAAATCCCAGAAACCCACACGATGGAGAAACAAAAAAATGGAATTAAATTCTAGAGATACTCAAATATCAGAGGAGGACCCACGATCCTTAAGACCCTAGGGTTTGCTTAAAAAATGTGTGTTTGGATCTCTAAGAAATTGTTCCAAGAAAAGGAGCAACGCTCTGTTGATGAATTTAAAATCCAAGACAAGAACAAAAAGGGTTTCCTAAGAAATGAATTCCGTTTATAATCCTTATCAGAGAAAGAGTTTTTACAGAGTTTAACTCTGGAGTTCTGCAGACAGGGAACTAATCTCTGAAAAAGAGAATTAAATTCTCAAAGAAAATAAGCAAAGAAGGAGATGAAAGAACAGTGGTCGTCTCAAGAGCCAAGCCCCCGCATTTATAAGACATGATGGGGAGCGGTTCATCTTCCCGTTCCCCTAGACAAATCCAACGGCTATAAGAGTGGACAATGTTGCACTCACGTGCATGCCACGCGATAGCAACTCTGGGAGGCATTTGTTCCCTCATAAAAAAAGGGAGGAGAGTAGGAAATGGGGAAACTCCCATTATTCGAGTCTCACGTGTTAAACATGTGAGCACCTATATGCAAAGCATATAGGTGCTGCAATCAAACAAAAGATAGGCTAAACAAAGCCTCACGTGTTAAACACGTGAGCGCCTATATGCAAAGCATATAGGCGCTGCAATCAAATAATGTAACAACTCCATTTTTAGTGTACAAAAATTTGCTTTAAAATTAATGTATACTTGGGGTATTTACATTTACTGTTATTACTTTAAGTAATTAATTAGCTCCATAATTACAGGAAGGAGCTTATGGCTCATTGGTAATACCTTGCACTGCTGAACCAAGCTGTCACGCCCCGCTTCCCAGAGTACGCTAAAATGGGCACGTGACATAGCCAACCATGCTACCTGTGGGTAGGAAGTATCCATCCACAGTCACATTACGGCTGTAGAGATACCAAGAACAAAATAAAACTGTCTAAAACATGTCCATAAGCCAAGATAACATGAGCCAAGAATAATAAAAGTGCGGAAGCAAAAGATCCAATACAAATAACTGGAATGTATGTCCCATAATGCGGGCTCACATCAGGAATAAAATGCAGGAAATAAAAGAACTAACTACTGCTGACACCTCACAGCTCAGCCTGCTGGCTGAAGTACTCCTGCTCGGACTGCAGCAGCGGTACAGAATCTGGGCCATGCAAAACCCAGACGTCAGCGCGTCGTGTCATCAAGTAATAAAATATAAACATGGTAACAGGCAATGCAAATAGAAACATGAATGAAAAGCAGGTGTAACAGTAATGTAAGTCAGGGAAGTGCAGGGTAGTGTGCACTGAGTAAACTAAACTGTTTTATCAGGTTTTCTGTTCTAAAGTCTTTGAAATCAATCTGATGAATCATCGATGTAACTCAATAGTATCTCGTGCATGCCCGGGACCACAGTCTACAGACTCTCGGGCTGAAACCAAGACGTGCCGCTAGGCAGTAAAAGGTAGCAGGTACAGGCGAGTGATGTCAGCATCATCACTCCGGGGCTGGCCTAGCCCGTAAGACTGATCAGAACAGGTATCGAACTGTTGAGTTACAAGTCAGGTTTCATCCTTGATTTCCCCATACCCCCAAGTTATGTATGTCAAGTCAGGTATTCAGTAATCACGAACTAATGCCAACACAGGATCAGGTAAGAGCAGGTTTGTCTGGATAGACAACAGGAACGGTCCGTGAGGACTACATGTCAGGTTTGTTGGCATTAGACACAAGATCGGTAACGGGTCAATCCATGGTACAACAGGTCATGTCCAGTAGTGTACGGTACCATGTCGGGTCAATCGATATGTGTGTAGCAAGTCATGTCAAGGTGTAAACGATATCATGGGTGTGCTCATAATCAGCTAGCATAATCAGGGTTATAATAATCAAGCATGGTTATCAACAACATGATCTAAGCAAGGAGTTAAGCAATAAGCAGATTTTATTTATTTAGCTGTACAGTTATCAATTGTGTTTAACAGACAATGTCGGCATAATGTGAATACAATATGAAAGATGTAAATGCTGAAAACAGGTTAGTCAATATTGAGTGATCCATGGATGCGATAACATGTATAATCTGTTTAATGAATGCAGTTGTAATTAGATCGGTTAAAGTTGCACATGGACGTCCGATAGGCTAAAAAGGTATCACAGCAATAAACAAATATGATCTATCATGTACAGGTGATGTTAGATGTAAATAATTAGATGCAAGATTAGGTTTCACGTTTAGAATCATGAAATGTATAACAGAACCTTACACGATTAACTTGTAATCCACTTCTTTCAATTCTAACTAGAGATTTAACAGGAAATAGGTAATTTAGCATATGAATAGTTTATTATAGCATGTAGCAAGTTTCACTTGCCTCGACGGGTCGCGAAACGGAAAACAGAACGCTACGCGTCGGCGGGGAAAAGTCGCGACGCGCGCACGGTGCACGGAATAAGTCCGAACGACAAACAGTGGAACTACACGGGTCAGAGTACCTCGCTGGATCGCCGGGACACGTCGCCGGCACCGCCGAATTCCGACGAACCCAAAAAAACAGTGAATACACAATATTCAAGAATGCATGAAAAGATAAAAGAAGAATCAAGAAGAAAGAAGGGAAGGAGGATGGAGAAGAGGGTGCTCACGATGATCTGTGGGGGGTTGTGATCGTCGACCACGTCGACGGAGCTCCGGCGGACAGCCTACAGCGACAGCGACAAATCCACAGATCACAAATCATAAGAACAGAGAAGAAGGAAGGAAAGAAGAAGAAAGAAGAAGAGGAGAGGGATGCTATGCTTACCGAGGAGGGTGCGCGAGGCCAGGGAACGGATGAAGATCGCCGGCGGCGATCCTACGACGTGAAGCGACGTGCAGGGTGCTCGGGGAGAGGAGGAAGGAGGAAGGAGATGAGATGGAAGCGACGAAGGCGACGAGGCGACGAGGCCAGCGATGATGGCGTCGGCGTTGGGGCAAAGGCGAGGGAGGACGAGGCGGCTAGGGTTCACGGGGTTGGGTTCTGTTGAATAAAACTTTGAGGAAGGAGAAAATATATATAGGGGAGAGAGAGAGACGGAGAGAGAGAGAGAGAGAGAGAGAGATTGCGAGAGGAGAGAGAGAGGAGAGAGATAGAGAGGGGGGAGAGATCGAGACGAGAGAGAGGATTTTGAGGAGAAAGAAATTTGTCTGTTGCGCCCGCGAGAGAGAGAGAGAAGAGAGAGAAAGAGAAGGGGAAAGGAAAGAGGGAGAAAACGCGTGGGACCCAGGGTTAAGACGAAGGTGATTGGCTGGGGTTTAGGAAAAATTGTGAAAAGATTTTAAAAGAAAAGGAAAATATTTTCTGAGGTTGGATTATAAATTCGTCGGTTTAAAAATATTAGAAAAAATTAGGATTTGGCGCAAATGCAAAATATTTCAGAATTGCGCCCGGGTCGGGTCCAAAAATTTGAATTTGAAATAAAAAAATTATTGGCGGGTTCCAAAATTTAAAATGAAGTATTTTTCAATTAAAAAGCATGCCCCCAAGAACGGACGCACATGCGTGCGCGTAGCCGTCCAAACACGTCTGTTTCACTAAACGGGACGAAAACACGGTGCAAGGACGCTACCACAGGGTTAGGGATGTCAAGCAGGCCATGTCAAATATTTTTAATTTATTTTAGATGACTTAAATTGTTATATGCAGCATTAGAATTGTCGGGGTAAATTTCAACAAGCAACAGTCAAGTAGGATCAATGAAATAAATACCATACACCATTCATACGGTAACAGAAATTAGTAGCATTGGGCTTGGTTGTTACACAAGCCACCAGAGTTCAAATCTCATACCCCACATTATTTTTAATATTATTTTTTTAAAACCTTTAGAATACCAAGAGTTTACACGTGCATATCTCACAAAAACCCCACTACACCCAAAGACGTAACATTTCCAGGAGTTAGATGAACCGTCGGGGGGGATCCCGGCCGCCTGACTCGGCCGGGAATCGGCCAAGTCGGCCTTGACTCGGTCTGACTCCGTCCTCAGACCGAGTCACGGCCGAGTCGGCCGATTCCGGCGACGGCCCCAACATGAAAGTTGTGTCTTTTCATATTCCCTATGCGCTTGAAAAATTTCAGCATCAGACCACTTCCAGAGCTCTTTTAAAACCCTAATTACTCCACTTTTAATACATTTTTTTATACATTTTATCACATTTTTCATTTTAACCTTTCATCTGCCCTAACCCTAGCCTACCCTATAAATATACCCCCTACCCTCTACCCTCTCACCCCAAAATCTTGAGCACACTCTCTTAAAATTTTTCCAAGAGTCGTGTACTATGAAAACAAGCTCGAGGCGAAGCTCCGACGAATTCCCGGCGGAACTTCCGGCGACCGTTTTAAGGAACTACCGTCGACGACGCAATATATCGGCGGTCCCTCTAGTTCCCTCTCACTCCCTTATTTAATCTAAAACCCGTAAGTCCCTTTCTATCTCTCTTTTCCATTCTCAAAATACGAAATTACAAAACCCGACGGAATCGGAACAAATCCGATTTCCGATTCGGTTTTCTATAAAATTCCACTTCTCACTAATAAAATCATACTTAAACATCCTTATGTTGACTATTAAACACTAATCAAACAATTTGAACAAGTTTCATCACATGAAATGATAGCCTTTTCAAATTATCGTATTTTTCACTTAAATACCACATTGTTTCAATCCTTCATTTAACCTCATCAAACTTGCTATACATTTAAAATAGATCACGAGGTAACGACCTACCTCCTCACACACTTATATGCAACACCCACAAAACCTAGAATACGAGAAAACAAACATTTTCATTTAAATACCACATACTTAATAAAACCAATTCTAAAAGATTTAGTTTTGATACACTTTTTAAAGAAGTACCACATGTTATGAAAATACGATAAGTTGTGGACATCGGTCGTTTATCTAAACCTGACTTTGTGGTGTCTAGGCTAGGCAAGTGAGAAAGATAACTTTAAAAGGCCCGTCTCACGATGATTCGTGAGCAGATCCCTCCTTTCTTCACTTGTACTTATCTGAATACAATTGGCGGTGAAGAGGCGATTTGAGGCATCTCACAACTTGTCGTCTGGACCAGTTAGGAATAGACTAGTTGACTTAGGAGAATTTAGAACATACAATACGGAAAATATACACCTTTATAAATAAATAACATTTACTTCATAAAACCGTTTTCTAAAGGATTTAGTATTTACAATCTTTGCAAAGCGCCGCTACAACCCACATTGGGGAACCCGTTTGGGATGGTGTGGTTTATCGCACATTCTCGGGCTTAGTAGTGCAAGATTCAGACATCCGCAAGGAGCATTCGGTCTCGAAAGATTTAAAATACAACATCTTAAGAAAATGTGATTTTCTAGAATATAAAATATTTATTAAAATTGTTTTTGTATAAATATATGTATATTTATCATTAAAATATCTATTTTGTTATGATATAAATATTCTACTTTTTCTAAAAAATCACAAGAATCAATTTTACACTAAAATACCATAAATTCCATATAAATCAATATTACAAATAAATACCTTTATTTATGAAACTAGGATATTTTCACTAGAAATATCACAATATAAAATCGACCTTCATTACAACTCTAAAGACGAATAATGAATACTTGAGGTGTATTTTGAAAAGTATATAAAAGTATTTTTTACATAAAACCCCCTCAAGTTTTATAAATTACCCTAAGGACCCTAGCAATTATAGGTTTAAGAAATAATCATGATTTCAATTTACATTTCTAATTGTCTGACTCGGGTTTGAATCTGATTAATCTGATTTGAATATGATTCATGTCAATCTACAATCTACAAACTTCAACATGAATCCAGGAATTCAATTATCAATCTATACGACTTGACTGAACCGAACCATGGATATACATTCCATTTACATGGTTCTCCAGTTATTCCATTTACATGATTCTACGGTTATATCCGTTTACTGATATCATGGTTTCGGTCAGTCTTTCAATTATACACTCAATTCAAATTACAGTACAAAATAATACAAATAAAACACTACGGGGTTTAAGGGGTAGATTGGTATGGAAGGTGTTAAAAATGGCACGAAGTGGTAAGATTAAGACACCTAACCTATATTTCGTTGTTGTTGTACCGTGGCTTAACGGTTCCTTGTACATTCCGTTTGTCCTGGTCTCTAGCATATAGAGACCCCTCTCGTATACACTGGCATCCTTCTGTACCAAGCTACAAACAACAGCGTTAACACAACATTACAACAATATTATACAACTTTAAAAGATACTCCCTTATTCTTTCTATTCTACTTTCCTCTTATCTTTGGGACTTACCGAGCAACCTGTTCGCTGACGACATTCTATTTCTTCTTCTTTGAATGTCGTCAGGTGGTTTGGACCCGGCAGAGATCGAGCCGTCAGCAGAAGACTTGGAGCAGTTTGCTGAAGAACCAGAGCTCTAGTTTCATTTTACATTTCCATTCAGTACTTTTCATTTCGTGTTATGCCATTGTTTAGGCATCTTTTTATTTCAGTTGTATTTCCTTTTCATGCATTGTACAAAAGAATGTTAATAAATAATAGTTGTTGTTTTTATTACATCCTGTCTCTTGTGTACTTATTTTTATATTTTTTAGGTACGCTTAGCGTATATACTTCTGAGTATATACGTAGCGGACCAGTCTCGTCCCCTTCGCCGTATACCAGGAAGCGGGGCGTGACAAATAACATATAGGGTAGACAAAGCCTCACATGTTAAACACGTAAGCGCCTATATGAAAAACATATAGGCGCTACAACCAAACGACAATATGCTAAATAAGCCTCATGTGTTAAACACGTGATCGCCTATATGCAAAGCATGTATGCGCTGCAATCAAACAACAGATAGGCTGAACAAAGCCTTACGTGCTAACACGTGAGAGCCTATATGAAAACCATATAGGCGCTACAACCAAACAGCTAAGGGGCCGAACTAAGTCCCACATGCTAAACACGTGAGGACGCCTTCTTACGTAGAATTAAATTCTACTTAATGAACTGTTGGATTAAAGATCCAACGGTAATTAAACATAGAATTAAATTCTTTTGGGAAGAATATTTTCTGTTAAATAGAGAGTTAGTGGATCAAAGATCCAAAATATTTTTTATATCTTTCTAAACAGAGAAAGATTATACTCTGTTAACTGAGCACCCTTGGATTAAAAATCCAATGGTGATTAAAATATCACCGCTTGATAGAATTTTATTCTGTATACGGGAGAATATCCCCAATCTTGTTAAAAACAAGAACAATATCTTCTGTAAAAAAACAGAAGTTTTTGGATCAAAAATCCAACGGTGGGTAAAATTCCCCAAATCAATTCTGAGACCAATTAAATCAATTGGGATTTCTCAATGAAAAATTTTCTTAGAATTAAAAAAAACTTCTCTCCACTATATAAAGAACCCAAGACTTCAAGTCTCGGGAAGAATAAAAAGGAAGGAAGGGTAGAAGAAGAAGAAGAGAAAGAGAAAGTGAAAGAAGAGAGAGAACTCTCCAGAGATTTAAAAAAGAATATACAGTGAGCTTTTGAGAAACAGGAGAATTTAATTCTCAAAGAAAAGACTTGCTTCTTTGAAACGCTTGGTAAAAAGAAAATACCTATCTTTTGCCTCTCTAAGGGTTTAACCCTTCATATAAGAACTAGGTTCTTTTCTCTGGTTGAGATATGCATAAGCAAATCTCCCCAAAAGTTGAGGATTTAATTCTCATCGGGAAGATTTTTCTCTGCAAGATTCGAAACCTAAGGAAAAAGAATTAAGTTATATATAAAAAAAAAAGAAGAAGAACGGGAACATATAGGAATTTAATTACTCTAAAGAAAAAAATTAGGGTTTAACCTTATATAAAGAACTTAGTTCTTCTATAAAAAAAACAGTGATCCAAGATCTCCAAGGTCAAATTATTGGTGCTTATTTCGAAACCTCATGTGTTTCCCACGTGAGTGCTTCAAACGAACAAGGAAAATAACCAAAACATCCTCACATGTTTCCCACATGATTTGTTTAAGAGGAAAACAAGTAAAAGAAAGAGGAAACTACAGCACTCCAACATCAATAAAGAAAAATGGGACACCCACGTGCTTTGCAAAAGAACTCTAGCCAAGTGCTTAGCACTTATAAAAAAAGGGGGAGATAAAACCCAAAGTCCAGTGCCCATATTTAGGGTGCCTCACGTGGGTTACGTGAGCGCCATAAAACTCTAGTCCAGTGTTGCCTCAGGTCTCTGTACATCTTGGTACCACCTAGGTGCACCGAGTAGGCGGAACTGTGTGCCTCAGCTAGAACTTCATCTCGAATACCCCCTTTAGAACACACAACCGACTGCCAAATCTCAGAGAACCATCTTCATGAATCTGCAAATCCATCCTCAAACCAGCCTCAACTAACCCTCCGAACTTCTGCAACTGAGAATCTCCAGCCTGTGCAGCTTTAATGCGATCTATAAACAATGATTGAACTTGCAACTGCCAGGCTGTCCGGGCACACCCGGAGTAACTACCTCAAACTCGAGTCTCTAAAGGTCATCAAGAATCCCCTTATGACAATTCAGCAACGCAGCTGACGGCCTACGACTGGGAGCGTCAAGAACGACGTTCACTTTCCCCGGATGATATTGAAAATAAATATCGTAGTCTGCCATCAACTCCAACCATCTGTGTTGTCTCATATTCAGCTCCTTCTGGGTGAGCACGTATTTCAAATTTTTGTGATCCGTGTACACCTCCACTCTCTCGCCTAGTATGTAATGCCTCCAAATTTTTAAAGCGAACACAACGGCCGCTAATTTAGGTCATGCGTGAGGTAGTTCTTCTCGTGAGTTTTCAGCCGACGAGAGGCGTAAGCCACCATTTGACCATGCTGCATCAAAACACAGCCTAAACCATTTCCCGACGCATCACTATGAACAACCAAGCCACCAGAGCTGTCTGGCACAGTCAGGATCGGGTCCGTTATCAACTTCAGTTTCAACAGCTCGAACGCCTGGGTGCACTCCTCCGACCAAACATATGGCACCTCCTTCCGTGTGAGCTTCGTCAAGGGTTCCGCTACTCTGGAGGAATCTTGGACAAACCGCTGATAATACCCAGCCAATCCCAAGAAGTTCCTTATCTCTGCGACTGATTTCGGTGTCGACCAGTCTTTAATAGATTCGATTTTTGTCGGGTCTACTGAAATGCCGTTACACGAAATGACATGCCCCAGAAATTGCACCTTATCAAGCCAAAACTCGCACTTGCTTAGCTTAGCATAGTGCTTCTCCTCCCGTAGAACTTGCAATGCAATTTTTAGGTGCTTCGTGTGCTCCTCTCGACTTCTCAAATAGACGAGAATGTCGTCGATGAATACGACAACAAACTGATCCAAGCACTACTACAAATAAGGGTTGCCCCTACGGATATATCCGTAGGAGCAAACCACTGCCCCTACGGATATATCCGTAGGGGCAAGAAAATACCATGTAGGTGCAAACGTCATAGGTGCAAGTCGTAGCCTTGAACATGCCCCTACGGTCAAAAGCATGCCCCTACGGAGTAATGTGTAGGTCACGTTGTCCCTACGGATTAGGCTGTAGGGGTAAAAAATTTATTTAATTTATCCGTTTATAAAATAAATTAGGTGTCCCTACGGACGTATCCGTAGGGCCAAATAGTTGCCCCTACGGATAAGTGCGTAGGTATAAATCTGTAGGGACAAAATATCAGGTATCCTGATATTTTGTCCCTACGGATATCTGTGTAAGGGCATTTGTTTACCCCTACGGATATATCTGTAGGGGCAAGCGTAACCCCTAATACTGATATCATAGGGGCAAAATATCAGGTATCCTGATATTTTGCCCCTACGGATAAATCTGTAGGTATATTGTTGGGCCCTACGGATTAATCTGTAGGGGCATTGTTGGGCCCTATGGATTAATCTGTAGGTACATATTATCAGGGGTTTTTTTAAAAAAGGGCTGCCTATTTTTTTCTCGCCCTGTGCACAATAATATATAAATCATATATAAAATTAATCATCAAGCAGAACATATATCGTAGTATTCATAATCACATCTCACGCATAATATACAAAAGAAATCAACAGGCAGAATATGATATCAATATAAACACGCAAACACCACCAATATCAATATCGTCCAAAATATAGTACAATATGTATCATATAGATAAATACATATTTAAAATATAAGAATCCAAAAGCTACCCTAGCTCGGTCCAGCTCCACCTCTGATAAACGCCATAATCTGGCGCGCCTGCTCCTCGGATATATCCTGAGTCAATAAATCATGCAATGCAGAGTGTGCGGGAGTCTGAGCGGGCTGTGGAGCTGTAGGAGTGGTCTGCGCAGCCGCCGCCAAGGAAGTGGCTTGCGGAGCCGCGGCTGCGGGAGTCTGAGCGGGCAGTGGAGTTATAGGAGCTGTCTACGGAACCACAGCCGATGTAGTGGTTTGCGGAGCCGCAGACGAAGGAGATGCATGTGGAGGCTCGGCCGATGTACCCTGTCGCGTCTGGACCTATGTGTGTAATAAGCAAGTAAGAACTGTGTATTATTCGAATTCGTATCATTATCAAGTTATTTCGAAACCCCAATCTATGTATACTTAGGGACTTAGGCCTCGTTTGGATATCTAGTTTGGAAAACTGTAGTTTATTTTAATTAGATATGTATGTATGATTAATCAAAGCTAAGTCTACAACCAAATAAGCTTAGGCTACGTACTAATATTGGATATGTTGCTATCTATAATATGACATAATATTTTACTATTAAGTAGTATACATACCAACATCTCTTTCAACTCCTGAATGGTGGCCTTCAAGCTATCCAGTTTTTGCTGGAAACGTCGTTCACTGGAGACGGAGGAAGTAACCGCCGGGATGGAGTCCAACCTCATATGGGCCCTGCTAGGGCCCAGTCCCCGGCCTCTCTCCCAACCTCCGTGGTGACCTCTGTGTGCGGCGTCCAGGACTGTGGTCAGCAGCATCGGATCGTTCTGTCCAGTAAAATCGATCCCTGATGCCTCGGCCTGCTCAACCACCCGCTCCTACACCCACATTAACCAGCAAAATATAAGTATATCATTTAAATTTGAACCATTCAAAACTAAAATTTCAAATAGGGGTTGAATAAATATTAACACTTACGCAATATCCTAGGTAGCGGCGTAGGGGTATCAAAGCTCGCCCATGGCGGGATCTGTCGAGGTGCCGTGGACGGCAAGATATGCGGACAGCACGCTCGGTGTACCACCTTGCGCCAGGGTCTGAGCTCTCTGCAATATTAGAAAATAACTCTTAATATTAGATATATTAAATTAACTCTTAATATTGCATTATATCACAAAGTCCGGTCTATTGTAATTTACCGATAACTCCATGGCACGAGTAATATTCCTCGAGCCACCTGTATAATTGGGGCGACCCCTCTTCGCCGGCTTCCTATTCTCTATATTTTGAGTGGCATGTTTCTGCACAACACATTCACATTTAGTTTTCAAATTAAGCAACACAAAATAATAAATTATATACTAAACAATGAATTACATTTAAAATACATACATGTTTGCGTTGAGAGTCGAAATATTCGCACAATAGAGGCCATGTCTCTACGTCGACTCTCGCAAAGGCCGAAGTAGATAGGAGGGCCGCTCTCTCTGCCTCGGGGGTCGCCATCCATAGGGAGTAGCAGTCGGTCTTTAGCTCATTCCTGTTGTATCGGACCTTCGTCTGCATGTTCTTCATCAGGCCATTGTACAGAGCGTGAAGACCGAGCACCCTCCCAGGGTGATCAGGGTCAGGTACAGGCTGAAAATCGTAATCCAACTGAAAATACAAAAAAAACATCGTTATTAGATTGCAAGTGTTAATAATAAATATATTGGATAAATCAAATGAAAATATATATTAATACCCGAGCCTGATCCTAGAAGAGGGCGAATGAGCGTCGGTGCTGGTCGCCCCACTCAACGTGAAGTGGATAGTTCTTCACGAGCCGGCTCTCATCCCCCATATATCGGACGAATCTCTCGGCATGATCATCGGTATAGCGATAATCATGGGTAAAAAAGAGGGGGAATGCTGCCTCCCCCTAGCTCTGTCGGGCCTCAGCCTGTGGGACTGATTCGGGCCTCGAGTCCCCCTCTGGGGATGGGGAGGCCCTGTGTCTGCAAGAAATATCAAGACAATCAATATTAAGACAAAGTTGTATTAAGAAATCAAGGTTCAATGAAAATTGAAGTATGATATATACCTCCGGTGACTAAAGCACGAGCCTGGGCCCAGGCAGCAGCACGAGCGGGACGATAGTTCCTCCGGTGAGGAACAGCCGGTGACCCGGATGCGGACGCATCCCCTCCAACTAGAAAATAAACATTGACGCTAAATTTCCATGAAGTTCATATTTATTCTTTATAGGATATGTAAAATGAATAAATATTTTATATTTATTCATACTAACCTACAGACTGAGCGGAGGGTACGGAAGTGGCGGGAGTGGCCCCTACGTCAGATGTGGACGCACCACCTATAATTAGACAATTAAAAATAGATTATATAAGTAATTGCAAAAAGAATGTGCAGATCAATAATATAACATTCTAAATCAATATGCATGCACTATATGATATATAAACATACCCACAGGTACGGTAGTGGCCTCTGCCCGAGATACGGGAGCACCACCTACAGCTAGACAATAAAAAAATGATTATCTAGGTAAGAGCAAAAGGAATGTGTGTATATTTATGATATAGCATTTTAAATCGATATACATGCACTATATGATATATAAACATACCTGGAGGTGCGGGAGTGGCATCTGTCCCTGATGTGGACACATCACCAACAGCTTGACAATCAAACATTGACAATATAAGTAATTTTGACATAAACATGCATGAATATCTATAATATTATATTCAAAATGGATATGCGTGCAATATACCTGGAGGTGTGGCAAAGTCCACACGGAAGGAGGCATCCGAAGGGGTCTCCGATCGGGGTGCAAAACCGGCCCTCTGAAGCTCCCTACGCAGCTCTCCGGACGGCAGAACCACTCTGCCTCTACCTCTGCCTCTGCCGGTGCCGCGGCTGGAGTTCCTGCCCGCCCCTCGCTGCTCCCGTCATCGTCATCAAATCTAGATAAACGGTTCGTGGACTCATTAGACAATCATTACAAGTATTGACTATATATGTATAGATCGTAAAATGTGAAGTAATAATATAGCATTACTGATAACCTTTTTCGTTTCGTGGGCGCATTAGACATATCTACTTGGATTTCATCATAGACGGGGACTAAGTGGTGCTTTTAGTTTCATATATGAGTATCGATGAGAATATGAAAGTTCCATATTATCATCGAGTATCATATATCGGTTTTAACTTGAACATCTTGAATCACTCTCTAATGATGCGTTTGTTGTGTATTCTTGTTGTATGTGTGTGTTTCGGCTGTCGGGGGTAAGGCTTCTATCCTATTAAGAATGTATAGAGTGAACACCCATTCGCTTGTGCTTTCAACCGTTTCGAGTAAATTTCGGCAGCACCTCCCCGTTGTTCTTCGAGTACACTGTAATAGAATAGATAATCACTTCAAAGCTGTGAAACAATGTTGAAATGAACATCTAATCTATCTTTGTACACGGAGAACCGGCGGAAAGGTACCAACGAAATATCTCGAAACGGATGAAAACACAAGTGAATGAAGGCGTTTGCTTTATACATTCCTAACTTGTCCACACGAGATAAATCTATCGGTTATCATACGATTGAATCTTGTCGTCACATAGACTATACGACGGTTGTTAGTATCGAGCTATACCATCCGATATTTAACAACCTTCGTATAGTTCTATGTCACGACGAACACCGAACGTATGTTAACCGATAGACGGGACTAAGTGGCGCTTTGAGTTTCATATATGAGTATCGATGAGAATATGAAAATTTCATATTATCATCGAGTATCATATATTGGTTTTAACTTGAACATCTTGAATCACTCTCTAATGATGCGTTTGTTGTGTATTCTTATTGTATGTGTGTGTTTCGGCTGTCGGGGATAAGGCTTCTATCGGTTATCATACGATTGAATCTTCTCGTCACATAGACTATACGAAGTATTTAAATAAAATATAAAGTAACTGATATAACATGATTTTAAACTTATGAAATAATACTTGCTTAGTTACTTGCAAGTTGCAACTTAAGAATAAGATATATGAAGAATTGAGCATTAAAGAACTAAGATGCATTAGACTTGAGATTGAGATACATACCTTCAACATAGAAAAGAAATCAATAAACAAGATGAATATAATATAAATTCAAGTTGAAAGAATATATATCCTCCTTTCAAATGCAATTAAGTCTCGATGATGCTGAAGATGTTACCAGAAAAACAAAAATTAGGAGACAGAATCAAGTCTCGATGCTAAAATGAACAAGTTTAAGGGTAAACAGAGCCCCAATTTTTTTTTGAGGATTGTTAATTGATGAATACTTGTTTTTGGAATGTGAGAGGAATCGCTATGATATAGAAAAAAAAGAGAAGTTCAAATTTTCTGTATTATGGAGCCTATGGTGGACTTCTCAAAAGCAAAATATATTGCTCAATCTACAGGCTTTGCACAAATAAGGGGGAATTCGTCTAATAAGATTTGGATTTTTGTTGAATCTACTGTTCAGGCTGATATTATGAAATCTTCAGATCAATGCCTTGCAATGAAAATTGTTCACAATAATACGTTTTGATGGAAAATTTTATATAACTGCTTGGGAAATTATTCATTGTGATATTCAGGAAGCTGTTCATTACTTTTTCGGATATGGTTTAGTCCCAAAATCTGTGAATTCAACTGTTATTTGTCTGATACCAAAAAAGAACAATTGTACCAGAACAACAGATTTCAGACATGTCAGCCTCCGCAACTTCTTATACAAAATTTTCACAAAAATTCTGTCCAGCAGAATTGCAAGTATTCTACCAAACATTATCTCTAAAGAGCAGGGTGCTTTTTTTAAAAGGAGAGAAATTAATGAAAATATTGCTTTAGCTCAGGAACTTAAGACATTGCAGAAAAGTCAAGGGGGCATAATGTTATCCTCAAATTGGACATGGAGAAAGCTTTTGATAGAATGGAACGGGCTTTCATTTTCCAGGTTATGAAGTCTTTTGGCTTCTCAGAGCAGTTCATTGCCTTGGTTAGAGGATGCTTGGCTACACTGTTGGAGATAGTGCCCTCAGAGTCAATTATTGGATCACAGGCACGTGATTGCAATGATTGAGAGAGGACCTATCCCGGTAGAACAGTCTTACTCGAGATGATAGTATACTATCTGGTTTACCTTTATCATCGTGTACTGCTTCAGGTGACCTTACAGGTCACTATTACACGCTGATAGAGCCCCTAGGATTCTTACTTGACTGCCAGCAATATGAGGGCGATCATATACGTGAGAGCTGGTGGTCTATAAGCACATCCTTAAAAGGTCCCTAGTCATGGGAGTTTCGAGACAGGGCATCGATTCTCCAGAGTAGACTAGTGTATACAGTTGAGACCCCGACGAGGGGCGGTGGCCGGTCTCACAAGCCACTGGTGTCAGTTGGATCACCTAAGATGTATACAGGTGCTCATTGGGTTATGAGTACACCGGACGGGACTCGCCGGGAACATGCTAGTTGGTCTTATACTTGACGTCAGATAGCAGTTCCCTGGTGACATGTGTACAGGTTAGTTCATCGACCTGAGATCGTCATTTGTCTCGTGTGAGTTCCCACTGTACTTTGATTACTGCCCTACCACGGCTCAAAGGAGTCGTGCAAACAGGTTTTAGTTGGGTACAGTCCCGAGCCACATGGAGGCAGTGAGCGGATCTGCAGGGGTTCGTCTCTCCCGGTATTGGGGGTGAGGTCACGCTGTGTCTAGGAGAGCCATTACACAAAGCCCTCGGCCGAGGCAGGAGATTTACTGGTAGGTATTCCAGTAGTATCTCAGGGTGTTCTGGGCTACACTCCGACACGACTTGTACCGTTTTTGGGGGTCTGACTTTTACCAACCCCCTAGGCCCGCCATGCGATACTCATAGACGAACGGACCGGACTGTACGGATATTGTCACTGACAGGCTCAGTAGGGTATCAGGATGAGTTCGCTCATCGACGTCCCTTTTGGTCAATAGCTGGTGGCCCGTCACGTATGGCTAATACCTCTGACGTGCTAGTGGTTAAATCCACAGCCATAGCATTGACGAGTCTTTAGAGTCCACCACACACTCAGTTACTCAAGTTTCGGACGAAACGCTGTAGAGGCCGTATGGAGATATGGCAGGGTCCGATCAGATACGTGCGGTATTGCACGGAGCAGGATCGGACGGTTTGTACTAGAGGCCGTATAGATATATGGAAAGGTTCGATCAGATACGTGCGGTATTGCACGGATCAGGATCGAACGGATATTACTAGCCGGCTTTGGTTTAAGATCCTAGTATAGTACAGTGTAGATTTTGTCCCATTGCATTTGTATCCGGTCGGAATACAGATGCGGGTGTGTATGCACAGTGTCGGGGTTTTCCTGTAATTTATTACGGGACCAGTTTTCTGGAGTTGCCAGTTTGCATTCCGTTCCGGCCGGTTTTCCTTCGTTCTTTCCCGGCCGGACTTTTCCGATGGAGGGGGTTATTTGCAAGTTTGCAAATAATATTTTGTGGAGGGTTTATTTGTGAGATGAGAGATTATGATAGCATCTTTAGATTCCCTTTCCATCTTTTCTTTTCATGCATCATTACTTGTATTAATGAGAAAGGATTAAGATGGGATTGATTTGCTTCCTTGATGTGAGACTTGCTTTATGTTGTGGTCACCCTCTACTTTTCCTACACTCACCTCCCTTGCATAATTCCCTCCACCTTTTTCTCCTAGAGGGAGCCGGCCACAATGAGAGAGGGAGATGAGTGATTTTCATTTTGTGAAGTGGGGAAATTATCATCTCATTTTGATACACCAAAGTTCATCTCCATTTTGTTCATTACTTCCCTCCATCCAATGGCAACTTCACTACCCCAAATGAGACAAGCATTTCTACACTACAATCTACAGAAAACCTTGGGCACGTCGACTAGCCAGTTTCGTGCCCGAGTTGCCTCGGTATTAAGGTGGGATCCCGTAAAAGATGCAGACGATGTGGTGCCCTTTCGGCAAGGAGGCGACGACCGGAGTTTCCGCGGGAGATCGGGACGACGACGAGAAGACCGGAGGACTCGGATCAGTCAGTATACTTCTCTACCCTTCTCTTGTTTGCTAGTATAGGTTAATGGTTACGATCCGAGTTTATTGTCCGCGGTAGCGCCAGTTTGAAAGTTAAGAAAATTTTTGATTCCGCATTTTGGCCTCGGATAGACGGCCAGGGCGCTGCCGTGGCGCAACATGGTATCAGAGCCACGCCATTAACCTAGTCTAGCTTTGTCTAATGTGTTTTACTTTTCCGATCGACCAAAATTCCAAAATCCGCGTTTCACATACATCAGTTTTCTGTTGAATTTTTCCTTGCTCGAAAAATTTTTCAGGTTGTAGAAAAGTGATGTACTGGAAATTGTAAGAACACTGTAGAAATTCGATGCAGTGAATCCATAGTGGGAGCGCGGAACCGCGGCCAAACACCCCTTTGGGCCGCGGTTCCGCCGCACTATGTTGAGATCACTGCATGAAATTTCTGCAGTTGCTCTCTGGGTTGATTTTAGGGTTTCTGGAATATTAATTTTGGGCCCAGAATTTCTTGATGTGCTACAGTAGTACTTGGGGGCCCACTTGTTAAAATTTGATCGATCGGATATTTTAAACACATTGGTTCACAGTATTTACATTATATCTGCGATCGTGAATGTCACTTGATCGGTAAATCCTGTCTAACTGCTATAGCCCGGTTGGACGGATTTGCGAACGTGACATTCATGTTGATGTCTTGTGATTTTGCTGTGATGTTGTGGATCGGTCGTGGGGGATAGCCTGGATGCAATGTTAGTACAGTTTTGTTTTATATGTACATTTGATATTACGGGGCGAGCGTCCGACATGTGGACTGCCGTCACTGCCTGTTTGTATTATTCTTTTGGGGCACGACCTGGTTGCGGTCGATGTACCCGTTGTATGTATATTTTACTTTCTTTACTAGGATTACCCCGCGGAGGGGTGCACGGATAGCCGGGTTCTAGAGGGCAATAGGCCCGCATCTCATGGCATTGAGACGGAGGGGGCTTCACTCTAGGATTGGCGGGCTATTCGCCGCACTCGTAGGGGGTACAGGTTGACCCAGGAGGGGTGCCCAAGTTACCGGATTCCATGAAGTGCTGGGTGGTCCATTTACGGTGCTGAAGGGGGCTGCCTCGCTTCAGGTTTTGGCGGGTAACTTGCCGCGCCCGTAGGGGTCTAGGATTTCATTGCACAGGCTATCCACACGACCAGGGGAACGTCGGGTTTCAGCAGCGGCTCTGTGAAACCCGGGGATCCCAGATATCTGTATTGTTCTGTGATGCTGTATATTTCTGTGATGTTGCATTTTATCACGCCTTGAGCGAATATTATATATTGGTATATATATTAGTAGATGTTGTATATGTTTTACATCCGCGCTAGTCCAGTCCCCGCTCTGTCGTTAGTTAGCTAACCTAACGGGTAATGACGGGACCCAGTGGCGAATGCGGATGGCATATACGTACATCAGTATATTTTTGTTCTTTGTGGTGTGATCAATTGATGGGACTGCGTTGATTCGGATCAATGCAAGTTAAAAACAAACATATTCTGATGTTGTTGGAACACTTTTCAAAAAGCTGTTATTGCAAGGACGTTCACTTTTGTTTTGCATCGTGGTATTCATTTGGAATATCCTGCTCCTCAGTCGACGAGGCAAGGGCCGAGATCCCTTCACCGGGAGTGACCCCTTGGACAGAAGTTTGCGTCAGGGCATTAACTTCACTATAGCCGATTACTTTTGCTTTGCATCGTGGTATTCAGTTGGAATATCCTGCACCTCATTCTACGGGGAAAGAGCCGAGATCCCTTCACCGGGAGTGACCTCTTTAGCAAAGGTTTTCGTCACTATATTTTTATAAAAGGCTATGTAGTTCCTTCAACGATATCAAGTTCATTACGTTAAAGGTTTTTCGCCAAAAACCAGTCGTAGCCCTCCATCATTTCTTACGGGTATTATTTAGTATTCGTGCTGCGTTTGTTGACCTAGTCAAGACGCAGTGTTCGGTAGCTAAGTAGTACTTGTTTGTTGCATAAATGGGATTGGTTAGGACAGTCGTGCGGCCTTGTTGACCTAGTCAAGGACACGTACGGGTGGGTTTAATGCAATGCAGAATAATGACGGGTTGAACTTGACTGGCGGTTTATGGTTTGTTGACCTAGTCAAGGTCATAAACCGCTTGGGATAAAAACATACATCGGGAGTTTCTAAAGAAACTGGAACTTGCCAGGCATGCGCATACCTTCTGGAGTGTGGTGACTTGAGTGGATTCCGTCAAGTTATCATGCGATGATAGTTGGATCCCGATTCCCGCTGATGAGTTGGTTTACTCCTCGGGTGATCCCGGCTAATTCTTCTTTCAGGTTTGGGGAAGAATTTGACGTTACAGTGGGAGGTTTCCCGATTAGATAAAGTGATAACCATTCTGATCTAGGTTAGAGTGCACGCTGAGTGTTTCTTTTCTCTCTCTCTTTGGCAGCGACCATTGACCCGACCCTAGACTATGACTCAGTGACCAAGTTGATCGAACCTTCTTAACACTGGCTTTTGGATTGTCAGAGTTGCAAACCTCATTGCCACTCCTACTTTTACCCTTTTCTCCAGGACACCCCGTATTACTACGAACGTCCACTTCCATTGGACAAAACCATCGTATGGTTATATACGAACTCGAAGGAATTCGAGGATGGTTTCCGGTTCTGGAGAAAACGAATAGGACTATTCAGTTGTCTTTTCCTTTTACCTTCTCTCAGGTTGCGAGTACTCCTTGGTTTAGGAGATAGTACACCTACTACGCAAATTGGATAGTCTTCTTCCAAACCTTAGGCTGGTGCCGAACGGTGGGGAATGAAGAAAACCAATTAGCCTAAACGGTGTACAGAAGGTATTAAGTTAAGACAAAGCAAGGGATTAGTAAGAGGGCAAAGTAAATTGCGACTGCTATTCATGACCGAACCAAGTATTTCTTCGCCAATCCTAAATCACCTTTGCATTTCTCCAGGACACTCCGTATCACTATGAAGATCCCAAGTTTATTGGATAATCCATCGTATGGTTATATACGAACTCGAAAGGAACTTGTTCCAGTTCGGGGATGGATTCTGGTTCAGGAGAAATAGGAATATGGTTTATTCGGTTGTCTTTTATCTTCACCTTCTCTCGCATTGCGAGTGCTCCTAGGATTAGGACAGTACACCCATTATGCTTATTGGATAGTCTTCTTCCAAACCATAGGCTGGTGCCGAACGGTAGGGAAGGAAGAAAACCATTTGGCCTAAAGGGGTGTGCAGAAGGTAATGACTAAAGACATATAAAGGGATTTGGACAGATGGCAAAGAGATATACGGTTACAGTTTTGAATCTGGATAATGGTAGTGGCATTACTAGGAATACCAGGATACCCCATCGAAACATTTCAATGTTTCAGTTCAACTGTGCACTGTTAAAAGAAAACTGATTTCCCGATTAGACACTTACTCCAGGGTATGTATTTACCAGGTATGATTCTCACATCTGTATAGTTTTACAGATGATGAGTGGGAGTAAGTTATTGGGAATTAGGTGATCGTCCTCATAATATCGGAATTCGTTGTAATTGGTGATATTTGAGGAAGTCACCTGGGTTGTTTGCCGGACGGCAAATATTTGGTTTTGAATATCCGTTGTTATGCGCCAATTTCAAATTGATATATCTGTACGTCTATTTTTATAGAGTGAGAGATACCTTTTTGAAATTATGTCTATGACATTTACCTATATCAGTGGATGGTTAGGTAAGGAGTATTGAACAGCGGTGTAATTCTTCTTAACCATAAGTACAGTTTTCAACCTACGACACACAGTGAATGAGTTATTAGACTCAGGGGACTTATACAGAGTATAGTATATTGTCCAGCGTCCATCAGGACAGAGGGGTTGGTCCTCGTACTATATTCGGTTTACTTATGACTTCTCTAGTTTTTAGACAGCTGTTTCGTGGAAACACAGGGTCCGAATTTTGAGAAGTTATAGGTATTTGAATAAAGTAGAGAACCAAGTATTGCAAGTATCGGGATTCTTCAAAGTGATCGAAGATGTAGATACTTGTGAATGGTATTCAGTTGATAGTAATGATTAAGAGAACTAGCTTCTCTTTCAGGTTGCTCATAATTGGAAGTATTCCTAAGTTGAGTGACGTTGATCGGCCTTTTTTCCATTTTAGTTGACATGCACTGGAGACAGCTGCATGATTTGAATCTGGTTCCAATTAAATCAGTGCCTCTGTTTCTGTATTGGATATAGAACAGTTCATATCTTGACATTGTTAAGGTACGGGGAGTTGTCCGGCTTATGCTTAAAACCAGACTCTGGATAACTCAAGGCACGTTTCTGTAATGGCTGTTTGTGGGTTGACCCGGGCTATGACGAGGGTTGACTTTCTACCATCTGGAAGATCAATAGTGATATTGTTCTTGACTCGCCACATTTTTAAAAGAAATGGATTTTTCAGAAAACAGTAGTGGGAGTATGGTAGAACTGGAAGCGATTCCAGAACCGCAAACGATTACTGAAGATTTGATAAGAACCTGAAGATTCAATCTGGTTTGACATTCTATTAGCCACTCCGCAGATATAGTGGGTAACCTCAGGCACTCGAGAGGTACTTCGGTATGCTCAAGGACGGTGGCAGGGAGGTTCTTGTTTGCCCAGACTTGCCATTGTTGTTGTTCCAGACTGTGAAACCCGGCATGAGGATGAGTATAGCGTCATTCTAAACTGGCTTTAGAAGTGTACGTCTATATGACTCTGCCAGAGGGTTGTCGTAGTCAGTGGGAGCAGCGGAAGCATTGGTGGACAGTTGGCTTATGTCTATTTACAGACTGAAGCAGATATAGCGGAGATAGATCATCTATTTCTGATGTGAAGTCATAGGTTTGACTTCATCAGAATAGGGGATGGATCTGTTAAGAAGGTAGTAGGGTGTGATGTCCTGGTATTTGGATGACATACACAGAGTAGGAAGTGATGTTCCTATACTACGATCGGTTATTCTTTGGTTGTCACACAGTAGTTTCTCCACATGGCACTTGGATATTATATCAGACATTCTGGTTACTAGATCTATAGTTTTAGATCTAGATTTGGGTGGTTTCCTAATCTGGGTACCTTGACAGCATTCTATGAGTAGTTAGAATGGACGACTCCTGGCACGGTAGTATACCTGCAGGTAATGGAGTCACCTGTTTCCCCCAATCAGAGCAAGGCTCTACTGAATTTTGAAAATTCAAAATTTGAAGCAACGCTTCGGTTTCCGTGCGCAGTGCGCAATTTGCCACATGGCAGAAGCCAATTCGGCAGCGTAACGCCCGAGACGGTGCATCCCATCAGAGCAAGGCTCTTCAGAAAACGTAATTAAGACTTAACTGCGCAAATGCATGGCAGCGCGACACGTGTCTGCGCAAGCGCATGGATGCACGACACGTGTCTGCGCAGTTGCGCAATCGCAACTGCGCAAGCGCACGGATGCGCGACACGTGTCTGCGCAAGCGCACAGATGCGTGACACGTGTCTGCGCAGTTGCGCAATCGCAGCTGCGCAAGCGCACCGATACGCGACACGTGTCTGCGCAAGCGCACAGATGCGTGACACGGGTCTGCGCAGTTGCGCAGTCGCAACTGCGCAAGCGCACAGATGCGCGACACGTGTCTGCGCAAGCGCACAGATGCGTGACACGTGTCTGCGCAGTTGCGCAATCGCAACTGCGCAAGCGCTCGGATGCACGACACGTGTCTGCGCAGTTGCGCAACCGCAACTGCGCAAGCGCACAGATGCGTGACACGTGTCACACGCTGGTGAGTTGCGCAGCAACTGAATGAAGATTTAGATAAATCTTTTCTGTTCTCCTGTAAAACAGGAACCCTTGGATCAGAGATCCAATGGTGGGAAAATTCCCAAAATTATTCAGGAAAGATTTTGTTAACAAATCCAACAAATTTGTGGGCACTATAAATAAGACCCCAAGCCTCATTCAAAAAAGGATAATCAATCATCAAGGAGAGAAGATAAACTTCTGGAAAAAAAAGAGAGCTCTTGAAGATTAATCAAAGACAAAAAAGAAGGTAAAATTTCTGAAGAACAGAAGATTAAAAAAGGGAATAATAAAAAAATAAATAGTGCCTTGCACTTGATATGAACCCCTGGTTCTGAAAAATCAAAGAATAATAAATAGTGCCTTGCACTTGATATGAACCCCTGGTTCTGAAAAATCAAAGAATAATAAATAGTGCCTTGCACTTGATATGAACCCTTGGTTCTGTAAAATCAGGGAAAACAAGAAGAATTTTGTTTTCCTTTGATCTAAATTTAAATCAAAAGTGCCATGCACCTTTTGTTCTCAAATCAAGAATTTCTGCACAAGTGGGCCTGGCCCAACTCAAGAAAATTACTGAGTTCTGCAATTCATTATTTAAAAGGGCCTAGCCCAATTGCAGAATAATAAAAGGGCAAAGCCCTGTTTGGAAAACTCCTGAGTTTCTGTAACTCATTACTTAAGAGGGCCTAGCCCAATTGCAGAAAATAAAAGGGCAAAGCCCTGTTCAGAAAATTCCTGAGTTTTTGTAGCTCATTATTTAAAAGGGCCTGGCCCAAATCAGATTGCAAAAATAATGAAGGGGCAGAGCCCTGTTTAGGTTGATTCTTTTTAATCGGGCAGAGCCTAAAATAAAAATTGGACTTAACCCAATCCTGGCTGTAAGTCCTTAAATTAAATACCTCTCGTAAACCAAGTCACGACCGGTCCAAGGGTACATCTCCGAACTCCTTTGACACCTGTCGTTGTAATTCCTCAACGACGTCAAAGAGGTGACGGGTCCCAACGACCACTCATCTAATATTGGACCGAAACGTCCTTAAACTAATATTCACTCCAAAATGAGAATAACGGACCGAAACTTCCCTAAACTAATATCGGACCGAAACGTCCCTAAACTAATTTCGGACCGAAACGACCCTAAACTAATATCGGACCGAAACGTCCCTAAACTAATATCGGACCGAAACGTCCCTAAACTAATTTCGGACCGAAACGTCCCTAAACTAATATCGGACCACTACGTCCCTAAACTGGCGACGGACCACCACGTCCCTAAACTGGAATATGGACCACTACGTCTTTAAACTGGCGACGGACCGAAACGTCCCTAAACTAATAATGGACCATCATGTCCCTAAAACTGGCAATGGACCGCCACGTCCCTAAACTGGCACAATAGGGCCCAAACGCTCTTTTGTTGGATCTAAACGGTCCCGTCTAAGTGATCTTAACCCCAAATACGGTTAACGTGTCCTTAGATATTCAAATGAACGATAAAACTCCAAATCAACTTTGGTTCAAGGGTACACCTCCGAACTCCTCTGACACCTGTCGTTGTAATCCCTCAACGACGTCAAAGAGGTGACGAGTCCCGACGGCCAGATAATTAAATCAATCACTATGTTGAGTTGATCTTAGTCTAAAACAAGACTAACGTACCCTTAACGAACGTTTAAGTCGATCTTAGTCGCAACGCGACTAATGCATCCTTAAACTAAAAACACCAAACCCAAATCTAACTAAATACGGATTTGGATTAATCCACGTCCTACGGGTGACGACATCACTCAGTCTCCGTATACAATCCACGGGCAATCACAAACAAAACAAACACACACGACACGAAGTGAAATTCTGGAGAAGGAGAAAGTTGTTACCGCGACGCGGTAGCGTAATTAACTGCAGGGGCTTGCGCCTGCAGGGAAGAGCGTCCCCACAATCAAAAACCCCTCACCTTGAGAGGGAATCTGACGAAGTCTGCTACATCGGCCGCATCCGTCTAGACCTCCGATACAAGGTGCCATAAATCAACTTGGTATCTTCGGAGAGATAGACGGATAAAACCAAATAGCATCTGCCCCGAACCTCAGCGCCAGGACCTCAGCAGTCCTGTGCGGCCGCCGTTCGGAGGGGAACAGATTCTGGCACGCCCGGTAGGACCTCTTCCTCTTTCCACTCCACACTTCGTGTGTCGTCTTCGCGAACTAATCGCGGTTTGTTAAATGATTGCCTTCGGATTTCAAGTTGCTAAGATTTGGTCTTTTGTTTGGTACAGAACTCAAGCATTCAATGGCCACCAACTGCACCAACTGCTCAAAATGCCAATGCAACGGACGTTCCACCTCACCGAGAGGTGTAGCATATGGGCCCCAGGCGGCTTCCTTCCTGACTCTGCCGATAGGCCAGTTGACTCAGGCCACCACCGGCTTGTTCTTCGGGACCATGGTCCCACCTACAAGCTTCTCGGCGCCGATCCCCACACCGGAAGCGAACAAGAAGTCGGTATTCGACCGGCTCACTGCTACCACGACCCCTGTCAACGGGTCGCCTGCTACTGGACCAACAGCCTCCGTTTTCACCAGGCTGGGTCAGAACTATAAGGTGGCTGTCCCAAAGAGGGCAACGGCCGCTGCTTTGGAAGTCGTTAAAGCGGCTTCTCCTATCAGAGAGTCAGTCTTCACAAGATTGACGGTTCCTACTCCTCCCCCAGCTGGTCAGAAGGCGTCAGTCTTCGATAGGCTGACATCAACAGTTACCCCGCGCTCAAACAGGGGGCAACAAGAGGTTATCTCGATTTTCGAACCAATCCCAACGGCTCGTCGTGCGCGACGTCGCCATTGGCAGCGAGTAAGGAGGGCAGGGGGCAACTCCCCCTCAGGGCTAACCCCACCTGCTCCAGTGGTGGAAGTCGATGCTGCTGTTCCAACTGGGAACAGCTTTGAAATGCTGAGGAAGGTGAGAAAGAACTCCCCGGTGGCTACGTTGAAAAGGTCTCCTCCACCCATGGAAAAAGCTCCGGAGATGAAACAGGAACAGCCCCCTCAACGGCTGTCAGCGAAAGTTTATAAAATTTGGCGGAGGGTTCAAGACTCCGTGATTGACTCAGACCACTTCCGTCGCCAGAACAGGGCAAAGGTGAAAAAAGACAAAAACCGCCCCGCTAAACGGCAGGGGGCAACAAATGCTAGGATGCCCGCTTCAACGGCTCCTTCAGCCTCAAAGGCCCATAAAAGGAAGAGACCAGAAAAAGCTCCGATGACGCTGACAAAGTCTAAGAGCGGTGAACCTAAACGCCCCAAGTCAGGGGGCATCACAGTTCATACGGTCTATATGGCTTCGGGGAAAGAAGAAAGTCGTACTTCTATGGGTCACCGACCGCTTACCCGGTCAGTGACCAAGTCTCAGGAGCAGCAACAAAAGCTCCAGGAGATGATGACTACAATGGCCGCACTCACGGGGCCAAAAGAGAATCCTGAGACGTCCTTAGATGAACGTAAAGAAGAAGAGACCGACGCCGAGTTCCTTCGCCGAGTGCTCGAAAAGAGAGACCAAGAGGCTGCTGAACAAGCAGCCAATATACAGCGCATGGGCCTTCTCTTCCAGGATATGATAGGGATGATGATACAACCAGAATCCCCGACTGAAGAACCCCCGATCGTCCTTGGGGATGATAGGGGAGAAACATCAAACCCTCAGCCCGCTCTATCGACGGCTAAAGAAGACACAATCTCTAAAACAGATCTGGACGAATATATAGCCCAGCAGATAAAAGTTCATCACGCGGCCGAAGCAGCCGGCCACGTTGTAAAAACGGGGCGGCCATATCCGGGCTGGTATGACCAAATCAAGTACCCGCCAGGTTACACAATTCCAAAGTTTCATGTCTACAAGGGGACCGGCAATCCCCATCAACATGTTGCCCAATTCAGGGCGCTTTGTGGTAACACTGGAGGCGACGACAAGCTCTTGCTGCGCCAGTTTGTTGGAAGCTTATCAGATACGGCTTTCGAGTGGTATTCCGAGCTCCCCAACGACTCCATTAAAACCTTCGCAGAGATGGAGCTGCTCTTCACCCAACGCTTTGCAAGTGCCAGCGAACGTACTCCGATGACGGCGCTGATTAACGCCAGGGTAAAGCCCGGCGAGACGTGGGTCCAGTACGCTATACGGTGGCGTAATTTATGGTCTAAATGTGAACAGCGTATAGAAGAAGCCCCTGCGGTGGGAATGTTTGTTGGAACCCTTGATCCACAAGCAACCATTTCGCAGTTTATGATGATTCTTCAAGCCGACTTCTTTCCAGGCTTTGATCGACAAATTGGCGCAGATGGACCAAATGGGCCATAAACCCCCTCTTCCGAAGCCGGACTCTCGAAACGATAAAGGAAAGGGAAAAGCGATCATCGTCGCTAATGCCCAACAACAACCGAACGACTCGAAACCGGTTGCTCGTCCAAATAACACGCGCCCATACGTGCCCCTTGAAGACAGGATGGGACGTGCTTACTCCTTCCCCCGTGATAAAACGAGGAGGTTATTTGAGCTGGCATTGCGCGATAGGCTCATAAATCTGCCGGATCCAAAACGTCCGTCACAACCAAGTGACGTTAACGAGCCTAATTATTGCCCTTACCATCGAGTGCTAGGACATCCAATCGAAGACTGTTACGTGTTCAAAAATTGGCTCGAAAACCAGTACCGTCAGGGCAAGTTTGCGCTATCTGACAAATGGAAGGTGAATCCTCCGCAGCCCCACACCTATAAGGGAACGAATACGCCGGGGGCAACATGCTCCGTCATTGAAGAAGCTCCCTGGGAGGTTGTATTATCAGCCAAAACGAGAAGAATGCTAAATGATCTTCAGACCTGTCCAGCGGTCAAGTGGAAGAACCCCTTGGAGCCGCAGATTATTGAGGGGATGTTGAAACCACGTCCGACTCCGAAGGCCGATGGTGGTAGTTCAAGCATTCATAACCAGCCGTCAAAATCTTCGAAAAAGAAGAAGAAGAAATCTAAGAAGCCCGTGAAGCCTAGCGACAAGCGGACGGACTTACAGAAGCAGATCGACGCACTGGATGAGTACAACCAAAAGGCGCGGACTCCCATTACGCTCCAAGATTTCCTTGATCACGTCTTTCAAAAAGAAGATGAGGAAGAAGCTTCATCGGATGAATCCGACGGAGATGGGGCAAGCTGTCATATGATCTCTCACTCGACCTCGAACGATGAAGGGACTTCTGGCACCAAAACGCCGGGGGCAAATACTGAGTCAAGGGTTCCGGAATTATCAATAGAAATGATTGACGCGTTTCTTAGTGAAGCTCGATTGAAAAGTAAAGCTGATCAAGAACGCGAGACGGCGATATTCGAAACGGCCAAGCGCCAGCGACTTGAGGGAGGAGCTGAGATGATCCCACTGGAGCAAAATGCCTCCACCGCTGACAAAAGCCAATTTAAGATAAAAAAGAAGTTCGCTAAGGCCATATCGATAGGCATGAAGCTACCACCCTCAGAAGAAAAAGTTACTAGCGTGGTAGAAATGCATCCCTCTTATTGCTTATATCATCAGAAGGTCTCACATTCTACCCAAGAGTGCAAAGCGTTCGATAAATGGTGGCAAGGATACGTCGCTAATCAACAACGCTTTAAACGGGAAAAGCGTAAGGTTCGTCGGGAGCAAAGAAACACGACCAAAGTGCTTGAAAGAACTGCCGGCAACTGTCACATGGTTAACACTACCAGGTCACAAGTGCCCACATTTGGGAGCGACTCTGATGAGGAACTAGAGATTGCCCCTCTCTTTAAAGAGTCAACTTCGGGAAAAGAAGAAGAACCGAAGTCTTGCGAAAATATACAGCTGCGGAATCGGACACTGCCTGAAAAGAATCTCGGACCCTCGAATTGAAAAGATAAAGGGAAAGAGAAGGTCTCTGAAGACATCACTTTGGATGACCATGTCGCGGAAGAGTTAACCGCCAAAAATCCGCCAAAGAGGAGTAAAGTGGATTACAATGTCTTAGCGCATCTGAGGAAGCTACCCTCACAACTCAGCATCCTCGATGCCTTGTTACTATCAAAGGAGGCGAGAGACTCTTTGATTAAGGCGCTACAAGATCCGGACCAGTTCCAAGCCTTTTTGGCCGAAGAAAAAATGAAAGACGAATTGGAAGAAGTGCACACAGCCGACGTTGCTTTTGGTGATGAGGACCTTCTTCTCGGGACGTGTGAACACAATCGCCCTCTTTATGTTTCAGGATACTGCCATGACATAAAGATAGGTAAAATCTTGGTCGATAACGGATCGTCCGTCAATTTACTCAATGTACGAGTGTTAAAGGAGATTTGCATGAGTGTCCAACACCTCGCCCGAGACAAGATCACTATCTCCGGTTTTGACTCTCAATCCTCAAAGACTCTTGGATCTGTGATATTGACGTTACGCTTCGGGTTGCTCGTCACAGACATCAAATTCCATGTTATAGATGCCAAGACGTGCTACAATGCTCTGCTCGGCCGACCATGGCTACACGAGTACAATATCATCCCTTCTACACAGCATCAGTGCATGAAGTATTCCAGGGATGGCCTCGAGTACACTGTGGCCGGAGAGTTGAATCCGTTTTCCGTGAACGAAGTTCGCAAGTATGAAGATGCCAAATACTTCTTGCCGAGCTTCGAAGACACGGAAAGGTGTCACAAACCGGAGAACAAAACTAATGCCACCATCCCTGTCTTCGGCAGTGACACCGAGGAGGAGGATATAATTTATTCAGGTCCATCCCAATCTACCAAGCCAGGACCATCCGTTCCTTCGTTGATCTTCGGTAGTGATTCAGAGGATGAAGTTCATGCTATATTCCCCGCTCGACCTTCAATACGGATTTCCGCTGATGAAGAGCGAAGCCTGCAGATAACCATGGTGCCGCTTGAACACTACAAAGAACTGGATGCACTCGACACCAACAGCGTAGAAGAATTGCAGACATTCTATATCCCTCTCGGACGAAGAGGCGAGAAGGCAATCCTATTCTACCGTTCTGAAGAAAACAAATTAGAAAAAGAAATTTGGCATGGCGCGGATCCCACGCTCGACAGGCTTCAGCCTATCCGTCTTCCCCGATATTATACCGAAGGTTTGAAGAAACTGCTAAAACGCCAGGGGATGTCCTTCACACAGACCGTTAGAAAAGCCAAATTCTATGACAAGGTCTGGAACATTCCCGGGACCCAATGCAAACTGCCTAACGGGAAAGTAGAAACCAAAGGGCTTGGGTACATCCGGCCAAAGAAGCGGGAGCTAGTAAACAGCTGTTATGCCATGTATGACTTCGATGAAGAGGCGGACGCTCAATGGGAGGACGCTAATCCTGAACCAGCAAAAGTTCCTGATACAAAACCGCCCAGTCCATCGTCCGAAGACCAGATGAGCAAACTTATAAGGGATGCGAGTCAAAAAGCCCGAGATGATCACGATCGTGAAATGGCAATCTATGAGAAAGCTAAGACACAGCGCCTCCTCCAACAGGCAGTAAAGAACGAAGATGCCGCTCCTTGTCAACCTGCTACAAAAAAGGTTCGACGCGAGAACAAAAACAAGTCGAAAGGCAAAAGAGGCGCTCGACAACTACAAAGCAGAGCTAAGAAGCCGCGCATCCGAGAATCGAGCGTTATTGACTTAGCCCTCGGGAAGAAAATGGGTCGAGCATACTCTTTTCCTCGGAACAAAACAAGGAAAATATTCGATCTCGCTCTAAAACATCAAATGCTTACGTTGCCAGAGTCTAAACACCCTGAACAAGCAGGCGAAGTCTCCAACCCAAAGTATTGCTTTTACCATCGAGTAGTAGGGCATCCGCTTGAAGACTGCTTCACCTTCAAGAATTGGGTTGAGGACCAATATCAGCTTGGCAGATTCGCGTTGTCTGACAGTTGGAGGGTAGCGCCGCCGCAAAAGCACGAACCCGAAAACACAAGAATAAAACCAACTCCGCATTGGGATTGGCAGAAAATTTGCACCTGCCATGTGATAACAATATTAAAAGAAGGGTCCGAAGACATGAACAACTTCCCTTGGTGTTTTGAAAGCGGCAGCGATGAGGTAATCTCAGAATTTCCCCCAGCTCCGAAAGAACTGGAAGATGGAATCCATACCACTGCAGATAATCTTAAGAAAATTGAGTTGGGGACGGAAAATGACCCGCGACCGACATTCATCAGCGAACTGCTATCTGGAGAAAGGGTGGCTGCGTTAAAGGATGTGCTTCTACAGCACAAAGATTGCTTCGCGTGGAACTATTCCGAAATGCCGGGACTAGATCCAGAAATCGCTGTGCACAAATTGGCGATATCCCCGAACATCAAGCCAGTCAAACAAGCGCCGAGAAGAATGCGACTCGAGCTTGAGATGAGCATCAACGCCGAAGTCAAAAAGCTGATAGACTCTGGCTTCATCCAGGAAGTCCAATACCCTGAATGGATCGCCAATATCGTCCCGGTGATGAAGAAAAATGGGACAGTGCGCATATGCGTAGACTTCCGGGATCTTAATAAAGCCTGCCCAAAAGATGATTTCCCAGTGCCAGTCACCGAACTGATGATAGACAACACATCCACTCATGAGGTTTTCTCCTTCATGGACGGCTCATCGGGGTATAATCAAATAAAAATGCACCCTGAAGATCAGAAGCACACAGCCTTCAGGACTCCGCTTGGTATATTTTGTTATAAAGTGATGCCTTTCGGTTTGAAGAACGCCGGTGCTACTTATCAGAGGGCCATGACGAAGATCTTCGACGACCTTATACACGAAATCGTCGAATGCTATATCGACGATCTCGTGGTCAAGAGCAAATCATACGAGGAACATCTCGAGCATCTGAAGACTGTATTTCAACGCCTTCGGCAATACAACTTGAAGATGAATCCTCTTAAATGTGCGTTCGGGGTTTCCTCAGGCAAATTCCTGGGATTCGTCGTTCGACACCGAGGTATTGAAATAGATCCGTCAAAGATCAAAGCGATCATGGAAATGCCTCCGCCGAGGACTCTCAAACAGCTGCGGTCTCTCCAAGGGAAACTCGCGTATATACGGCGATTCATAGCCAACCTTTCAGGAAAGTGCCGTCCTTACAGCCACCTGATGAAGAAGGGAACCCCATTCGTTTGGGACCAAAAATGCCAAGGCGCACTGGATGAGATCAAGCAGTACCTGCAGAACCCGCCGGTGTTGGCTGCTCCGGCAAAGGGGAAGCCTCTTATTCTTTATACAACCGCCCTCGAAGGTTCCTTAGGCGCATTATGGGCACAAGAGAACGATCAGGGGAAAGAAAGAGCGCTCTACTACTTAAGTCGAGTTCTGCTGGGGGCAGAAAGCAATTACTCTCCCATTGAAAAACACTGCCTGGCGTTGATCTTCGCAATAACAAAGCTTAGGCACTATGCGTTGGCGCACGAGGTCCGTCTGATTTCAAAAGTGGACCCTCTTAAATATCTAATGTCAAAAGCCATATTGACAGGACGACTCGCTAAATGGGCCCTGCTCTTGATGGAGTTCTCGATAACGTATCAACCTCTCAAGGCAGTGAAAGGCCAGGCCATCGCCGACTTCCTCGCTGAGCATCCGATACCCGCCGATTCTCCTCTGAACTGCGATCTTCCAGACGAACATGCGTTCGATGCGATCGACGGTGATAATATCCGATGGGAACTTTATTTCGATGGAGCATCTTCCATGAAGAAACGTAAACAAAGTACCCCTATAATTAAATCAGGGGTAGGACTCATCTTTGTAACTCCACAAGGAGGGATAATGCGCTACGCGTTCTCCCTAACGGAGCCGAGAACAAACAATGAAGCCGAATACGAAGCTCTAATAGCAGGCCTCGAGATCGCCATTGACATGGGAATTGAAGATCTCCTCATATACGGTGATTCCCAACTGGTCGTTAGTCAAGTAAACGGCGACTACCAAACATGCAAACCGGAATTGGTAAAATACGGTGAAAAAGTGCAGCAACTGCTAACCCAGATTCCCTCTTACACTTTGGAAAGTATACCGCGCGCGGAAAACAGCAAAGCGGACGCACTAGCCAAACTTGCTAAAGAACTGGCGGACGAGAACCTCGACGACGTTAGAATCGTGGTACAAAGCCGTCGAGTGCTTGCCCCAACAGAAATATCTCCAGGATCATATAAAGAAAATGGAGCAACTGAGGAGACAACCCTGCAAATAAAAGACAGGGAAAATACCGAGGACTGGAGAGAAGTCTTCATAGATTACTTCAAGTTCCACCGAATACCTGAAGAGGCGTCCACAAGACATCAGCTCACGAAACGAGCTCTGTCTTTCGCCTTCGTCAATGATACTCTATACAAGAGGTCATTCGACTCTCTGTGGTTGAGATGCTTAGGACCTGACGAAGCGAGAAGGGTCGTCCAAGAAGTTCACGACGGACTCTGCGGTTCCCACCAAGCAGGCCCTAAGATGAAGTTGAAGATAAAGCGGATGGGCTACTACTGGCCCACGATGATGCAGGATTGCCTGGAATACGCGAGGCAATGTCATCCATGCCAAATTCATGGGGACTTCATCCATCAGCATCCCAATCCACTACATCCAACAATGGCTAGTTGGCCATTCGAAATGTGGGGAACTGACATAGTCGGTCCCATCGAACCAGCATCGTCAAAGGGACATCGTTTCATCTTGGCGACGACTGATTACTTCTCCAAATGGGCAGAGGCAGTACCATTGAGGGAAGTGAAGACGGAGAACATCCTCCATTTCTTCAAAACGCATGTCATCTACCGGTTTGGAACCCCGAGAAGAATCATCTCTGATAATAGGCCAGCCTATCGAAGTCATAAAATTAGCCGTTTCGCACAGCAGCACAATATAGACTGGAGATATTCCTCAGTTTATAACCCGCGAGCTAACGGTCTAGCTGAAGCCTTCAACAAGACCTTGACGAAGATCATAAAGAAAACAGTGTCACGAAATAAGAAAGATTGGCACGAAAGATTGCAAGAGGCTCTTTGGGCGTATCGGACTACGTTTAAAACGGCCACAAACACAACGCCATACGCGTTGGTATTTGGGACGGAAGCAGTACTCCCTCTCGAGATAGAATTACCCTCTCTACGAGTGGCAGTCCACTACGAGCTGACAGACGAAGAAAATGCTCACCTTCGGTTTGAAGAGCTTGACGCCCTTGATGAAATCCGGCTTCTAGCACAACAAAATCTGGAAGCCTATAAAGCAAAGATGACGCGCTCGTATGAAAGATTGAGCCGCCCGAGGACATTCCACCAAGGCGAACTCGTGCTAGTGGTCAAAAGGCCCATGATCCCCAATCGCGCCAAGCGGGGAAAATTTGAGCCAAACTATGAAGGACCGTATATCATTGATAAGGTCTACCAAGGTGGGGCCTATCTACTCATGGACATGCACGGTGAAAGGCCTTTCAGGCCAATAAACGGACGCTTCCTAAAGAAATACTACGCTTAATGAGCCACAGCCTAGGTCAATGGTAGATGACGACGACTATGTCCGCTCGCTATCTTCCTAAGCTCAAGCTCTATAAGTAGTAGCCAACCCTCTCAACGGCGGACCGAAATGTCCTTAAACTAATAGCAGACCGAAAACGTCTTTAAACTAATACTGCGGCATCCTTGGGCTGACGAGATGAATAAAAATAAATAAAAAAAAATAGTAATAAAAAAAAATATAATAAAAAAAGCGGTAAGTCCATAAGCAAAATGGGCACGGATGAAAACCCGAAAGGGCTCCGTGAGTAAAAACAGCAGGACTACCGGCGGATGTTCTGAAAACCCGAAAGGGCGCAACTTCGTTAAAGAACCCTTATGGAGTCCTCTCGACCCTGTAAGGAGAAACCACCCGCGTGAGATCCTTACGACTTACAAGGGAACAACGCACTTAGGAATCCCCACGATTCCTAAAGAGAAAATACGCTTGCGAGATCCTCACGACTCGTAAGGAGAACTCTCTTATGGGACCCTCACGGCTCATAGGATTTGAAAGTCTTAAGTCACAGAGACCTAAACCTGTGCTTAAGCAAACCCCCACAAACTTCCAATATTGCCCTACAAGTGGCTCAATACTGACCCTTGTATACAATCCACGGGCGCGAATAAACGTTTCCCTAACCAAGGTCCATCCATGACTGGGAATACGTTCGTATGGTAAACAACCCTTATAAATCCCCTCGATTTATGAGGAGAAAACCTTCCTGTAGGATCCTTACGACTTACAGAAGAACAAAACACTTAGGAACCCTCACGGTTCCTAAGGAGAAAATACACTTACAAGATCCCCACGATTTGTAGGGAGAAATACCTTCACGAGACCCTTACGGCTCATGAAGCCAAAAGCCTTAGCCGACAGGACCCTAACCCTGGTCGCTAAGCCTCCTTTGTTCGACAACGACAGAGGCAAATGATGATTCGCTCCTGGTAATATCCCAGTTGTAGCGGTGCTGATGCCGAAATCGGTGTCCAATTTCAGGTTGACGGCGAAAGCCAGTAGACCGCTCATGCATACGAAATAGCCGAAATGATAGGGCAACTTGCAATAAAAAGCAGCAAGTAAAATGTATGCATGCAAAATAGCCGAAATGATCGGGCAACTCGTAATAAAGAGCAACGAGTAAAAAGTAAAATAATAAAAAGCCGAAATGATTGGGCACCGCGAAAAATAGCCGAAATGTTTGGGCAATCGCGACCTTCGCGATATAAAAGCTGAAATGATAGAGCATCGCGGGAATAAAATAAAACAAAAAATAAGAAATGATAAAACTTCGGCCCTACAGTTAAGATCACATCGATCCCTATATACAATCCAAGGGCGTAAACAAAGAAGGAACCATACCTCCCCAGCGGATTCCGTCAAACGACGAAACCAAGCCTCAACGGTTCATTTCAACTGAAGAAGCCAGTCACTTCAACGAAAACTTCTCAACTCACGGATACAAACACTCCTTGACGAGAGCCTTCTGATCCGCGTCGACTCGCAGAGCCACCAGCGCCTCCGTGGGAACCATCGACTCGTTTCAAACCCCAAGGACACAAATAATCCTTGGCGCTTGGGAAACAAATAATCCCTCGCAAAATTCCTCGACTCACGGATACAAACACTCCTTGACGAGAGCCTTCTGATCCGCGTCGACTCGCAGAGCCACCAGCGCCTCCGTGGGAACCATCGACTCGTTTCAAACCCCAAGGACACAAATAATCCTTGGCGCTCGGGAAACAAATAATCCCGGCAAACTTCTCAACTCACGGATACAAACACTCCTTGACGAGAGCCTCCTGATCCGCGTTGACCCGCAGAGCCACCAATGCCTCCGTAGGAACCCTCGACTCGTTTCAAACCCCAAGGACACAAATAATCCTTGGCGCTCGGGAAACAAATAATCCCGGCAAACTTCTCAACTCACGGATACAAACACTCCTTGACGAGAGCCTCCTGATCCGCGTCGACCCGCAGAGCCACCAGTGCCTCCGCAGGAACTATCGACTCGTTTCAGACCCCAAGGACACAAATAATCCTTGGCGCTTGGGAAACAAATAATCCCTCGCAAAACTTCTCAACTTACGGATACAAACACTCCGTGACCAGAGCTTCTTTGACTCACATCTTGGGCAGTAAGGATTCAAAACTTGCTTCCTGAACAATGGGACCCTGCAAGTCAATCCTAAATGGTCTCTTGCATACTATCCACGGGCCTCACTCTCTGAAGTCGATTCTCGACAAAGAGGGAAACAACCGCTTACGAGCCTTTTCGACTCGTAAGAGGGGCAATGGGATCCTGCAAGTCAATCCTAAATGGTCTCTTGCATACTATCCACGGGTCTCACTCTCTGAAGTCGATTCTCGACAAAGAGGGAAACAACCGCTTACGAGCCCTCTCGACTCGTAAGAGGGAGAAATTCTCTTATAGGATCCTTCCGACTTATGAGAGGAAACCACACTTGGGAATCCTCACGATTCCTAAGGAGAAAATTCACCTGCGAGATCCTCTCGATCCGTAGGGAGAAAAGTCTCTATGAGACCCTCACGGCTTATAGAGTTGAAAAGTCTTAGGCAGCAGATCTGAACCTGCGGCCTAAGCCATCGTTATTTCTTAAGAAGGTCGGGATACTCGTCCCAATCGTCCGTCAATTATGGTTATTAAGGTGGCGTACTGATTATAAAAGAAAAGAAAGACAGAGAAATGACACAAGACATTACAAAATATGTATCTTTTATTCATAAAAATTGGTTGAGTACAGGATACATTGTGCTAAAGAATAAAAAAAAAACATATACATATAATTTACAAAAACAAATGATACAAGGGGAATTATGGGGAAGGAAGCGTCTTGCACAGATGTAGCAATTGCTCGCATACGTCCTTCCATGCCTTCTCCTGATCAGCTGCCACTGCCAGCTCCGCCTCTACTTGAGCCCGCTGTTGCGTGAAGGATGCGAGCTCTTCCCCAACAACCTGATGAGCTGCTTCTTGGCCTTGGGCATCGCGCTCAGCAGCATCAAGTTTCCTCTTCAGCGCTAGCCCATTAGATATGCGCTTAAGAAGACCTTCAAAGACAGCTTTCACCTCAGCAGCATTCGTCCTAACTTCGGCACGAAGGCAAGCGGTCGCGTTTGAAGATTCCTGATGCGCCTTTAGCCGTAAAGCTGCCTTCTGCTCCAAATGGCGGAGATAAGAGATGCTTTGCTCAAGCCAAGCTGTCCGTTCGGCGCTCGCGGCCAAAGCCTCGGGAGAAGGGCGTGTCGACTCCAACCGATGCAGGCGAGCTTCGATCTCTCTGCAGTGGTTAACCCACGATTCGACGACGCCTTCGTTATGGAAAGTTACGAGCGCCGCCAACATTGGGTTAACGTCCACAGCGAAATCTACGGCCGAAGGAAGGGCATCCATGTTGAGCTCTTCGATGTACCCGCTCAACATACCCAGGCTCATTACAGCACCCTTTGAAGACGGGCGTCGCGAGAAAGGACCCGCCGGTGAGAGGACATGAGACTCAAAAGGAATTGGAGCTGGGACAATAGCTGCAAAAAACGAAACATGGTCAAACAATGATTCGAAAAGTCGATGAAAGATCATATAAAAAGAGGAAAGGAATATATGTACCAGTCGCAACGGACGTCAAAGCCGGAAGCGCCGGTGGCAGCACAGGCCCGGCGTCCCCTCCTTCGATCTGAGGCACTGCAGTCAGGAAGAGGAAAAGTCAGATACGATCCTATATTCCCTCGAAAAAGACCAAGACGGCACTTACCGGTACCCTTAGAGGGAGAAGCGAGCTCGGATGGGAAGGAGAAGTGTGGGAGCAACACCTGATATAGATGATCAAAGAGCCCTCCTGAAAAGGCACAATGGTGTAGCATTAGTACAAAAGCCACATTTTTGAAAGATTAATGCATGAGTCGTGAATCCGTACCTTCCAACATCCGTGATGGCACGAGGGAAAACGGGGAGGTGACCACCGCCAAAGCAGTAGTTGACGGTGCTCCCTCAAGCAATGGAGCGTCGGCACTGACCGCACCTGCAAAAACAAGCTTGTTAGAAAAGATTGCAAGATATATATAAAAAAGGGGGGAAACGATGATAACCCGAAACTTACCCGACGAACTGCCAGCCGAGACGGAAGCAATTCCTTCCCCCACTGACATCAGGCCACCACCCGTAGCCTCATCACCTGACTCGATGGGAGCCGTTGTTGTGCTCACAAGCCCGGGAGACGGCGGGGGACCATAGACAGGGAGGGCCAAGATAGGAACATTGCCAGATTCCTGAGAAGGAGCGCCTAGCTCGTCCTCAGGAACCATAGCCGCCTCACCTGCTGCTCCCTCAGGATCAGCGATTACAGCTGCCCCGTCCATCGGCACCACGAGGTCCCCAGCCTCAAGTACCTCGCCCTCTACCGCCTTCGGCTCGGTTGAGACAATCATCTCATCTGCCGCCACTTCGGGTACGGCATCAATGACCTTCTCCGCGGTAGGTTCCTCAATCTCGGCTCCAGGCTCCATGACCTCGACAAAGTTGTCCACTGTCGGTTCGGGGTCGGCGAGTACCGCTTCCTCCGCTCCCCTGGGCTCGACGGTCGTTTCCGCCTCCCCCTCAGTTGGACTTGACCCTACAAAATGGAATACGTATAAGCCAACAGCTCTACAATTCGTACGACGAGATTCTGAAAGGAGTACTACCTGAAGTGGATTTGTCATTGGCACTCCGAACCGCGCACGCCACTTGCCGACGAGCAGTAGACAGGGCCACAGGGGGCTCTTCAGAAGGAGTATTATCGTGAGGAATAGTGCTAGGGCCCGCTCCTGCGGCCAAAGCAGCTCTGCGCGCCTTAGCTTCGCGTCTAAACCGTTTCTGCTCCTCTCGAGCCGATGAGACAGATGTCACCAGGGCCTCCTTAAGGGAGGCTTCTTCGCCCGTATACAGGGATGCCTCTAGATCCTTCAAGGCATCCCTCGTCGCTCTATCAAGCTGAGGCTCTTGCGGCAGTTTCGACGGAGCTGGGACTTCGATGACGGGCTTGGGAAGGGTCCTGGCGCCGATTAATACAACCCCTGTAAAGAAACAAGAGAAGGTCAGGTCGACTATCATAAAAAGACAACAAACTTTCCTTATAAAAGAGAATGGGGTAAAACATACCGACGCTTTCTAGGGCACACTTTTTCTCCTCCGCCTGGAAGGTCTTCAGAGAGGCAGCCATGGCCTCCTCAGTAGATCCACCTGCTGAAAATGAGGCAAATATTAGCTAAAGATAATAATAAAAAAGTGGGATAAAGTGACAAATAAGGAGGCTGAGGGTTACCCGACTCAGCGAGTCTGCTTAACATTGCTTCGAGCCTCGCCGATCGTTCCGAAGCTGCAATGGCGGCGGCTAGGTTGGTGACCTCAGGGTCCACCACGAAACCCTCATTGCTGCCGTACTCACATATAGTCTCGGCAGGATGAGCCGCGGGCTCTAAGTTAAGAATCGCGTCGAGGGATAAGGTGGACTTCTTTTTCTTCTGTTCACCAGCCTTGGATCCACTCGGAGCAGCTTTGCGCTTGCCAGTTTTGGCAGTCACTTTCGGGCGGCGAGTCCCGATGTCCGCTCCTGCACCCGACTCCGGTGATGCCGCTTTAACCGTCTTTGTCGGAGCACGGGGTGCCGTTGGGGCATCCACCGTAGTAGGCAGTGGCAGTCCACGCGGAGGGGCCAACACGCGTGGTCGATCAGCTCCGGCCTCTTTCGTCGGAGGGATAACTTGAACCCTGGGCTGCAATGGAGCCTTGCGATCGCCGCCGGGAGGTGCAGCCCTACGATCAACCAGTAGGCGTTTCTCCATCAAGATGATCGGGCCCATCGCGTGCGCGTACCAGGCCACATACGAATTGAGTATCTTAGGGGTACAGCTGGGCTCACTGATAAAAAAGTAGGAGCCTGTATTGAGCCGGATGAAGTGATGCATTGCATTCCGTACCCCCTCCGGACCGACTGCAGGTGTTCCCAAGAAGGCTTCCAACGGGACCCCTTGGTTATAACTCGATTGCCGGGCAAATCGATGCGGGTTATACCTCATGAAGAGGGCCGTTTCATTCTGCCTAAATACCAAGTAGCCCGGCCGAATGGAATAAAGGTGAAGAATTTCCCGAGCCTTCAACACGGAAACACCGCCTTTAAAGTCATCACGCAGCGGCACCACCGACTTAGCGGTCTCGGAACCCATGGTGATGACCTTATCCACAAAAGAGGTCTTCGCCCCGACTAAATGCGAACGCAGAAGCAGTCCCCTGGACTCCCGCGGAGGTGCAAACACGATGGAAGCCCCGACCAATCGCATGATTCTTGGAAGTTTGAATCTCTCAAAGAACGAAGGAGTTTTATGGACACCGAACACTCCTCGAACATGCAGCTCCATCCAAGAAGTGAAGTAGTGCATCGGGAAGTTAGCAGGCTGTACCCCAGGTTCATTAGCGTCCGCCGCTACGCTAAGTCCATTGTAGAGGTAAGCCAACCCGGCGATCCCCACTGATAACTGCAGACCGGCCACCATTCGATGCGCCGGGTAAAAGACAGAAGACCGCATAAGGCATGGGTGCATGGGAAGCGCGAAGCTGCACAGCCACAGACCTAAGAACCCGATGAAGAAGGTCTCCTTATCCATGCCCGGAACAGCGATCTCTGAGAAAGGGACGCTAGCAGTGCCGGGAAGGTAAAAACTTCGCTGATCAATTTCCGATGAAGGTCGGCGTTCCAGGCCGAAACCAAAAGGGTCAGCAAGTTGAGCGAACTTATCATCTTGCTCCGATAAAAATTCCGGGCGAATAAAGCGAGCGATGAAGTCCGCGAAACTAACGCCTCGGTCGCCCAATTCCAAATGAAGCTCCTCGTAAATCTCCAACACCCTCACCAGGCCCGGATGCTGATGCTGGATGGCATTTTCCGGAGTTAAGTCGAGTACCACCTGCTTGGTGGCAAAGACGTACTCGTCAGGAGGAAGCAGCTCCTCGTAATGCTCCCCCCTCGCCGGTAAACCCGAAAGCTCAACGAATTCCTCTAGAGAAATGGAAACTTCCCTATCCGCCGCCAGAAAAGTATGCGTGGGGATATTCCATTGTTCAATAAAAGCCTTTGTCCACCACGTTGGAGGAGCAGGATATTCGAAAAGCGAGACATAGACAACGGAGTACAAACCAATCTTTGTCAGGTGAGCTCTTTTCGCCGCTAAAATGTACCGGGCCCATGGCAGGTATCCAGCAAGCGGTCGCGGATTCAATCCAATATTGTAAGCCTGTCCCCAAGGGCGTGCTTCACCCTGACAGATTCGCCTTCCTAAGATATCTATGGCCGGCGGCGGCTGTACCGGAATAGCGCCGATTTCAGGCTGGAGAAGGTCGTCCGAATTCCAATTTTTAACCTCCACGGCATACTCCACCGGGGGTTTATCCGCATAGGGGATCGTAACTATGGGTTCAGAAGGTGAGGCGGAACTAAAACTACGGCGGCCTTGGATAATCTGACTGTACCACCTTCCCCATAGATGAAGTCTCTTGTATTCAGGATCTTGATCTTTAATCAAAGCGAACACTACCCGGTCCACTGGTGCGTGTGGGAACCCTCCTTCTAAGCGAACGAAGGGAAAAGACAAGTCGTCAGACATCTTTCCTGCATAAAATATATATATATCATTAGTGGCCAGATGCTTAACATTTAATAAAAATAATACAAAAAAAATAATAATCTGGCTCCACACTGCGATGCAGTGGGTAGGGGACCAAAGGGGGATCCACAAAATCAAGATGACGGCGCATCATTTGATGAGACAATCCCACCATTGAATGGGACTATCAGTCAATAGGAAAGACCCCCAAGAGAATATCCTCATTGGAGGGGGACCCTTAGAGACAAGGAGAAGATCTCCTCTTTTCAGAGCAAAGCTCTATCACAGAGTGACATTTGTCAAACTCCTGTTTCAAAAGAATAAAACTTCTAAAAAAAAAGAGTCTAGCTCTGTAGCAGTAATAAAAATTTATAACTCCTAAGAATTAAAATTTTGGGACCTTAAAGATCCATGGAAACCTTTAAAAAGTTTTCTAATTGATCTGTGAGCAGGGCTCTGTTCATGGGTTAAAACCTAAGAACAGGGTCTCTGCAGATTTTGCTATGAATAAAAACCCCAAAGGGGTTTCCTTTAGATCAAAGATCTATAAGAGCAAGGCTCTGTTGAAGAAACCCCAAAGGGGTTTCCTTTAGATCAAAGATCTATAAGAGCAAGGCTCTGTTAATTAAGTTTAATTTAAATTAAATTAATTTAATTTTATCTATAATGGTCCTGAAGTTAGAACTTGGAAGTTCTTAAGAAAATCACAAGAGCAAGGCTCTGGAAGTTCTCAAGTAAGAGCAAGGCTCTGAAATTCAATTTCTTGAGAATGGTAAAAAATTACCAAGGACCAAGGGTCCTATTTATAGGCGCCTGCGCCTGTTCAGATGACCCCTAGATCCGACGGTCAAGATCTTGCCACCGCTGTACTCACGCGAGCGCCACGTTAGCGCAACGGTGGGGGCATCTGTTTCCCCCAATCAGAGCAAGGCTCTACTGAATTTTGAAAATTCAAAATTTGAAGCAACGCTTCGGTTTCCGTGCGCAGTGCGCAATTTGCCACATGGCAGAAGCCAATTCGGCAGCGTAACGCCCGAGACGGTGCGTCCCATCAGAGCAAGGCTCTTCAGAAAACGTAATTAAGACTTAACTGCGCAAATGCATGGCAGCGCGACACGTGTCTGCGCAAGCGCATGGATGCACGACACGTGTCTGCGCAGTTGCGCAATCGCAACTGCGCAAGCGCACGGATGCGCGACACGTGTCTGCGCAAGCGCACGGATGCGCGACACGTGTCTGCGCAAGCGCACGGATGCGTGACACGTGTCTGCGCAGTTGCGCAGTCGCAACTGCGCAAGCGCACAGATGCGCGACACGTGTCTGCGCAAGCGCACAGATGCGTGATACGTGTCTGCGCAGTTGCGCAAGCGCACAGATGCGTAACACGTGTCTGCGCAGTTGCGCAATCGCAACTGCGCAAGCGCTCGGATGCGCGACACGTGTCTGCGCAGTTGCGCAACCGCAACTGCGCAAGCGCACAGATGCGTGACACGTGTCACACGCTGGTGAGTTGCGCAGCAACTGAATGAAGATTTAGATAAATCTTTTCTGTTCTCCTGTAAAACAGGAACCCTTGGATCAGAGATCCAATGGTGGGAAAATTCCCAAAATTATTCAGGAAAGATTTTGTTAACAAATCCAACAAATTTGTGGGCACTATAAATAAGACCCCAAGCCTCATTCAAAAAAGGATAATCAATCATCAAGGAGAGAAGATAAACTTCTGGAAAAAAAAGAGAGCTCTTGAAGATTAATCAAAGACAAAAAAGAAGGTAAAATTTCTGAAGAACAGAAGATTAAAAAAGGGAATAATAAAAAAATAAATAGTGCCTTGCACTTGATATGAACCCCTGGTTCTGAAAAATCAAAGAATAATAAATAGTGCCTTGCACTTGATATGAACCCCTGGTTCTGAAAAATCAAAGAATAATAAATAGTGCATTGCACTTGATATGAACCCCTGGTTCTGTAAAATCAGGGAAAACAAGAAGAATTTTGTTTTCCTTTGATCTAAATTTAGATCAAAAGTGCCATGCACCTTTTGTTCTCAAATCAAGAATTTCTGCACAAGTGGGCCTGGCCCAACTCAAGAAAATTACTGAGTTCTGCAATTCATTATTTAAAAGGGCCTAGCCCAATTGCAGAATAATAAAAGGGCAAAGCCCTGTTTGGAAAACTCCTGAGTTTCTGTAACTCATTACTTAAGAGGGCCTAGCCCAATTGCAGAAAATAAAAGGGCAAAGCCCTGTTCAGAAAATTCCTGAGTTTTTGTAGCTCATTATTTAAAAGGGCCTGGCCCAAATCAGATTGCAAAAATAATGAAGGGGCAGAGCCCTGTTTAGGTTGATTCTTTTTAATCGGGCAGAGCCTAAAATAAAAATTGGACTTAACCCAATCCTGGCTGTAAGTCCTTAAATTAAATGCCTCTCGTAAACCAAGTCACGACCGGTCCGAGGGTACATCTCCGAACTCCTTTGACACCTGTCGTTGTAATTCCTCAACGACGTCAAAGAGGTGACGGGTCCCAACGACCACTCATTTAATATTGGACCGAAACGTCCTTAAACTAATATTCACTCCAAAATGAGAATAACGGACCGAAACGTCCCTAAACTAATATCGGACCGAAACGTCCCTAAACTAATATCGGACCGAAACGTCCCTAAACTAATTTCGGACCGAAACGTCCCTAAACTAATAATGGACCACTACGTCCCTAAACTGGCGACGGACCACCACGTCCCTAAACTGGAATATGGACCACTACGTCTTTAAACTGGCGACGGACCGAAACGTCCCTAAACTAATAATGGACCATCATGTCCCTAAAACTGGCAATGGACCGCCACGTCCCTAAACTGGCACAATAGGGCCCAAACGCTCTTTTGTTGGATCTAAACGGTCCCGTCTAAGTGATCTTAACCCCAAATACGGTTAACGTGTCCTTAGATATTCAAATGAACGATAAAACTCCAAATCAACTTTGGTTCAAGGGTACACCTCCGAACTCCTCTGACACCTGTCGTTGTAATCCCTCAACGACGTCAGAGAGGTGACGAGTCCCGACGGCCAGATAATTAAATCAATCACTATGTTGAGTTGATCTTAGTCTAAAACAAAACTAACGTACCCTTAACGAACGTTTAAGTCGATCTTAGTCGCAACGCGACTAATGCATCCTTAAACTAAAAACACCAAACCCAAATCTAACTAAATACGGATTTGGATTAATCCACGTCCTACGGGTGACGACATCACTCAGTCTCCGTATACAATCCACGGGCAATCACAAACAAAACAAACACACACGACACGAAGTGAAATTCTGGAGAAGGAGAAAGTTGTTACCGCGACGCGGTAGCGTAATTAACTGCAGGGGCTTGCGCCTGCAGGGAAGAGCGTCCCCATAATCAAAAACCCCTCACCTTGAGGGGGAATCTGACGAAGTCTGCTACATCGGCCGCATCCGTCTAGACCTCCGATACAAGGTGCCATAAATCAACTTGGTATCTTCGGAGAGATAGACGGATAAAACCAAATAGCATCTGCCCCGAACCTCAGCGCCAGGACCTCAGCAGTCCTGTGCGGCCGCCGTTCGGAGGGGAACATCACCCTCTCTAAAGGTGTCTTACAGACTAAAGGGGAGAGGGATACGCATGATTGACAGATCACTTGCTTAGGCAATTGAGTCAATCATGAGATGTCAAGTACCACACCAGATGTTGTTCTTGCAGTAGGTGCAATAAGTTGATATTAATCCAATCCTGGAGAAACAGTCGGAAGCAGTTTTAGAACATAAGTTAATGTTCTAGGGATGTGATAACGACAGCCTCTTTTAGGAGACGGTTATCATTCCAGGCTTCCAAGATGACATGGATGGCAGAGTGGCTGTCAGAGTTATAGTTTCTCCTTATGACGAGGGGCAGTTTTTTGGACAGGTGGTCCAAGGCAATACTGAGGGAGGCATGGCGCTGGATGCTGATTAAGTTCAGTTATCGATACAGTCTAAGAAGCTTGGATTTGGAGTTCATTTATGAGCTAGGTCCCATCAGATATCCAGACATACTCTAAGACAGGTATTGCTCATTTCGGGAGATGGCTTTCTCTGCGAACTTGAGATATAGAGAGACATAGAAAGAAACATCACAGCGGATCCACTCACTGAGGCTATTCCTCGAACGCAATAGTTTCGCAAACGAGTTTTGTGAGACTGACTAGTAGAGGAGTTGGGTGTTCGGTATCACACGGGCTGTGAGTATGCGACATCGCAATAATTAGCCTTGAGTGCAAGTGGGAGATTGTTGGAGATAGTGCCCTCAGAGTCAATTATTGGATCACAGGCACGTGATTGCAATGATTGAGAGAGGACCTATCCCGGTAGGACAGTCTTACTCGAGATGATAGTATGCTATCTGGTTTACCTTTATCATCGTGTACTGCTTCAGGTGACCTTACAGGTCGCTATTACACGCTGATAGAGCCCCTAGGATTCTTGCTTGACTGCCAGCAATATGAGGGCGATCATATACGTGAGAGCTGGTGGTCTATAAGCACATCCTTAAAAGGTCCCTAGTCGTGGGAGTTTCGAGACAGGGCATCGATTCTCCAGAGTAGACTAGTGTATACAGTCGAGACCCCGACGAGGGGCGGTGGCCGGTCTTACAAGCCACTGGTGTCAGTTGGTTCACCTAAGATGTATACAGGTGCTCATTGGGTTATGAGTACACCGGACGGGACTCGCCGGGAACATACTAGTTGGTCTTATACTTGACGTCAGATAGCAGTTCCCTGGTGACATGTGTACAGGTTAGTTCATCGACCTGAGATCGTCATTTGTCTCGTGTGAGTTCCCACTGTACTTTGATTACTACCCTACCACGGCTCAAAGGAGTCGTGCAAACAGGTTTTAGTTGGGTACAGTCCCGAGCCACATGGAGGCAGTGAGCGGATCTGCAGGGGTTCGTCTCTCCCGGTATTGGGGGTGAGGTCGCGCTGTGTCTAGGAGAGCCATTACACAAAGCCCTCGGCCGAGGCAGGAGATTTACTGGTAGGTATTCCAGTAGTATCTCAGGGTGTTCTGGGCTACACTCCGACACGACTTGTACCGCTTTTGGGGGTCTGACTTTTACCAACCCCCTAGGCCCGCCATGCGATACTCATAGACGAACGGACCGGACTGTACGGATATTGTCACTGACAGGCTCAGTAGGGTGTCAGGATGAGTTCGCTCATCGACGTCCCTTTTGGTCAATAGCTGGTGGCCCATCACGTATGGCTAATACCTCTGACGTGCTAGTGGTTAAATCCACAGCCATAGTATTGACGAGTCTTTAGAGTCCACCACACACTTAGTTACTCAAGTTTCGGGCGAAACGCTGTAGAGGCCGTATGGAGATATGGCAGGGTCCGATCAGATACGTGCGGTATTGCACGGAGCAGGATCAGACGGTTTGTACTAGAGGCCGTATAGATATATGGCAAGGTTCGATCAGATACGTGCGGTATTGCACGGATCAGGATCGAACGGATATTACTACCCGGCTTTGGTTTAAGCCGGATCCTAGTATAGTACAGTGTAGATTTTGTCTCATTGCATTTGTATCCGGTCGGAATACAGATGCGGGTGTGTATGCACAGTATCGGGGTTTTCCTGTAATTTATTACGGGACCAGTTTTCTGGAGTTGCCAGTTTGCATTCCGTTCCGGCCGGTTTTCCTTTGTTCTTTCCCGGCCGGACTTTTCCGATGGAGGGGGTTATTTGCAAGTTTGCAAATAACATTTTGTGGAGGGTTTATTTGTGAGATGAGAGATTATGATAGCATCTTTAGATTCCCTTTCCATCTTTTCTTTTCATGCATCATTACTTGTATTAATGAGAAAAGATTAAGATGGGATTGATTTGCTTCCTTGATGTGAGACTTGCTTTATGTTGTGGTCACCCTCTACTTTTCCTACACTCACCTCCCTTGCATAATTCCTTCCACCTTTTTCTCCTAGAGGGGGCCGGCCACAATGAGAGAGGGAGATGAGTGATTTTCATTTTGTGAAGTGGGGAAATTATCATCTCATTTTGATACACCAAAGTTCATCTCCATTTTGTTCATTACTTCCCTCCATCCAATGGCAACTTCACTACCCCAAATGAGACAAGCATTTCTACACTACAATCTACAGCAAACCTTGGGCACGTCGACTAGCCAGCTTCGTGCCCGATTTGCCTCGGTATTGAGGTGGGAGCCCGTAAAAGATGCAGACGATGTGGTGCCCTTTCGGCAAGGAGGCGACGACCGGAGTTTCCGCGGGAGATCGGGACGACGACGAGAAGACCGGAAGACTCGGATCAGTCGGTATACTTCTCTACCCTTCTCTTGTTTGCTAGTATAGGTTAATGGTTACGATCCGGGTTTATTGTCCGCGGTAGCGCCAGTTTGAAAGTTAAGAAAATTTTTGATTCCGCATTTTGGCCTCGGATAGACGGCCAGGGCGCTGCCGTGGCGCAACAAACAGAACACTTCTCTATGTCCTATTCTTTTGATTGTCATGAACCTAACCCTAACCCCAGCTGAACCCCAACCCTAACCCTAACCCCAACCGCAACCGCAACCCCAGCCGAACCCCAACCGCAACCCCAGCCCCAACCCTAACGCTAACCCCAACCGATGCCTAACCCTAACCTTCATCGGTACCCAAACCATGAACCCTAGCCCTAAAATAATCAAAAATTTGTTTAATTGAAGATTTAATTACTAACCTGTGCTGTGGAGGAGACAATCGATCGGTGGTCGACAATCGATGCAATCGGCGACGAGGAAGAACGGGGACGAGACCGGGAACAAGATCGGCGACGAAATAGAGAGAACGGCGACGAGATCGGCGAGATCGGCGACACGGCGACAAGATTTGGGGATTTTGGGAGTTTCGCGCGCGAGAGGATCGATAATCAGCGTAGGGAAATTATGTGCCTTTTTTATTAAATCCTCATTTAGATGCCCCTACGGATTAGTCCGTAGGTCCTTGGTTTGCGGCTCCGTAGAGGAAAACAACAAATTACGATTTAATATTTTTAAATTAAACGTCTGGGACCATAGGGGCAACCGTCTGGCCCTACGGACTAATCCGTAGGGCCAAAATAAAGCTGCCCCTATGGATTTCATTATCCATAGGGGCAACCCCCTATTTTAGTAGTGAAGTACTTAGAGAAAACCATGTTCATCAAGTCCATAAATATGGCCGTTGCATTAGTAAAACCGAACGACATCACAAGAAAATCATAGTGGCCATATTGGGTTCGGAAAGCTGTCTTGCATACATCCTCTACCTTGACCCTGATTTGGTCGTACCCTAATCGAAGATCTAGTTTTGAAAATACCTGAGCACCACCCAGCTGGTCAAACAAGTCGTCGATATGGGGGATGGGATACTTGTTCTTCACGGTCGCCATGTTTAACTCCCGGTAGTCGATGCACATGCGCAAGAAACCGTCTTTCTTCTTAACCAGTATCACAGGAGCACCCCACGGGGAAGCACATGGACGAATAAATCCCTTATCCAAAAGATATTCTATCTACTTCTTTAAATCTGTCATCTCAACCGGCGCCATCCTGTAGGCAGCCTTGGAAACTGGCACCATCCCTGGTATCAGGTCAACCGAGAAGCCCAATACGCGAGGTGGGGGTAAACCAGGTAAATCTTCAGGGAACACCTCAAGAAAATCCTGAACGATCTCTGGGGCTGGACTCTCATCAATCTCCATAGCCGTCAACACTTTCGGCTTGGCTCTAAACTTAGCTGGTTCCAAAGACTCGCTGCCGCCCACGAACACGAACTCCAAATGATTAGGAATGTGAAAAGCCACACTCCTAGCCCAGCAGTTGATAATAGCATGAAACGTGCTTAACCAATGCATCCCCAGAATGGCGTCGTAACTACCGGTCCCAATTAAAAGGAAGTTCGCATAAAATTCCTTGCCACAAACCACCACAGGGCATAACCTACACTCTTGGTTAGACACAATAATTCCGTTACTCATATGTATCTCCAAACCCTTGGTCAACAGCTCATGAGGTATAGAGTTTGTGTCAACAAACCGCGTAGAAATAAAGTAATGCGAAGCACCCGAATCAAAAAGAATTCTAGCTGGTACAGAATAAACAATGAGGGTACATGTAACCACTTCTCCAGAAGTCTCTGCTTGCTCGGCGGACAGGGTGAAAGCCCGCCCCTGATTCTGACCCGTACCAGTTTGCCTCTGATCAAATAGCCGCTGCTGGGATACCAGAGGTGGACCCCTTTGAGCTGAAGTGCTGTACGACGGTTGGTGTTGCTCGAACCCTCCCTATAGCTCAGATCTCTAGGGACATCCGCTGACCCTGTGCTCGCTGGATCCGCAAAGAAAACATTGGCCCTTGGCTCTGTGACAATCTCTCTGCATATGCCCTGGCCTTTGGAAATAATCGCAAAACAGGGCCCTCCGCTGCGGCGGCTGAGGTGAGAAAGTACGCTCATCTGCATAACACTTGGCTGTGAACTGGGATCGCTCTATGTGGAGAAATGGTGGTTCGTGATGGAACTGCGTGGGGTCTCCTGTCCACCGATCGTTGGCCTTTGGCCTTCTCGGCCAATCTTTCCTGTACTCGGGCAGCGTTCAACACTTGAGTGAAGGTCGGTAGATCGAGGGACGCGATAAGTTGCTGCAGTTCAGTATCGAGCCCATGCTGAAACCGTCTTGCCTTGGCGGCTTCGGTGGCTACCATGTACGGTACGAAGCGACTCAGCCGGTTAAACTCTGCGGCGTAGACATCCACTAAGCGTCCATTCTGCTTTAATATGATGAATTTCTCCTCCATCTCGACCTTGGCAGTGGCTGGAAAATAGTGATCTAGAAAGCATGTGGAGAACGTGTCCCATCCGATAGGTTTCTCTAGCCGGCTCTCCTCTACGGACCACCACATGCGGGCCTCGTCCTCCAGCTGAATCTTCACCATGTTCACTCTGTCATCGTCAGGGACCCGAGCGGCCGTCAAAAGGTTCTCCATGTTGATGGGCCATTGCTCGGCCTCGAGTGGATTTGCTGATCCTGTGAAAACCGCTGGATGAAGCCTCCTGAAGTCCGAAACAGTACCAACCCGAGCCTGTGTAGTCGGTACGAGGGCGACCTCGGGGGTGGCGGGGATAGCCGTAGATCTCTCGAGAGCGGTAATTGCGGTCTCCTGTATCGCCTTCAATCCCTCAGTCAGGAAATTGGTCTTCCTCTCTTGAGCCTGGGCTAGGGTCATCAGTGTGATGATAATCTTCTCAGTACGATCGTGGGAACCGGCACCTGAGGTGTTGCCCGAGGAGTCCATATTTCTGAAAGATGGTCATGAAAGAAATCAAATTTAGTCAAGAATTTCATGATGATTCAACGAGGATTAGGAAGTGAAAAGAAATGTAATAAAACACACATCAAGGGTAAAACTCAAACTAGGGATCCCTCGACGGAACTGTAATTTCTTCAAAACCTGGCTCTGATACCAACAAAACCATGTCACGCCCCACTTTCCAAAATACGGAATACGAGGGGTGACTAGACCAGCCATACTCCTATGGTCAGGGAATAATCCCGCCGTAGTCACACTTCGGCTTCTAGCATTACATGGTAGTCAGTAAACAGTACTAGAGTAAAGGAAATCACAGTTCACAAGTTTATTACATTAAAATAAAAGAGTTTGAGATACATTTATTTTACAGAAGGAAATAACTAACCAACGAAATGCAATGTGCTTAAAGCAAAAGGAATGGCACTGATGTTGCGGTCTAGACCTCCGTGATCTCGTATGGCAAATCCTGCTTCTTGACTGGGTCCACTTTCTCCTCTGAGCATGCACATTCAGGTCGTCAGGGAGACACATATAGCAATAAATACATATGATGGATACAATACTATTAAACATGAAAATGCAACAGAATACAGAACACGAGAATAATGAACATCATTTGAATATGAACAGTGCGATATAAGTATCATGTCGGTAACCAGGTAATATGTATGTCACTACTTATTAGTCACCAATTCAATGAAATCAATTGGTGGAAAGGATGCTCGTGTTTAACAAGGGTCTCGTGCATGCCCGAGGCTACGGTCCACTGTTACCCGGGACATAACCCTGCAGCCGTGTCGCTAGGCCCACGACCTAATGTATGTATGTATATATCACTAATATCGAATGATCATCCTCTAAATCACTGTATCTCGCTAAATACGAGTTGAATTCCATCTTGATTTCCCCATTCCCTAGGTTATAATTTGTATTCAAGTATTAGATAGCTTGTGAACAAATATGTATCGCTTTCACTTTCAATCACATTTTCACTTATCAATATCACTTTCGTACTTGCCAAAACACAATCACTAACACTTATATATCGACAATGCACAACAGTCGCTAGGTCTCAATGTAAACAATCACTATGCAGCAGGTATAAAGTAAACGCAAAATAAGATAGAAATGCACTGAACAGATATTCACTAAATTATGACACCCAACGCCATATGACTTGCAAAATTTACCATAAATCACACGTATAGAATCGACCATAATAATATAAAAGGAGTACGAAACGCACTTGATTATCTAAGCATTAAAATTAGTTTCATGTCAAACGGAATTCAGGTTGGGGACTTATCATCATTTTAAATCAGCGATCAGTTGCTAGAATTCCAGTTTCAGAACTGGAAGTCCAACTTCGCGTGCAGTTTACTAGGGATTGTGTTAAGATTCAAGTGTTTCCCCAGTTGAATAAAATCTATTTCTATCTGTTATATTTCTAAATCATCAAACGTATTAACAATATTATTTCTGTACTAAAAGTTATGTCTTTTTTAATGTGAAGGTGTAAGAAATGTCACTGCAGAAACTGAAGAACACGTCGATATTCTAAAATACAAACTAAATATCAAACGACTGTGAAACTGCACGGGACTAGATTCATATGTTAGCTAACTAAATTTTATATGTGACTATATAGGGATCCATGCATTTTCAGTTTTATGTAGGTGTGTACAGGTGCATAAATTCAGATATCTTCGAGGAATGCTGCCCCGGACTGCAGTCCAGCGCCGCGTTCCCAGTCAATTCTCGTTACAGTGGAATATAATCATTGAAGGGTAAACTTTATAGGGTTCTATTTTATCGAGTCAGCTTTGATTCGATCCATATAACATTACATTCAAATCTGTATCGAATTTACTATATATTTTCCAACGTGACATGTGCGGTGCATTCCAGTTTTAGCGTCGCCTTTAGGGGTGACTTTACTTGATTATAAACACGATATTTTGCACCCAAATTCCTACACGATATTCATAAACAATAAAGGGTTCTAACTATCATAAGTTCCGTCATAATAAGATATGTTTTGGTTTATAGTTCGCATCAAACGCTTAGGGTAGCGTTTGGTAATCGGTCGAAAACACAAGATTCCCTTAACCAACAAGTGATAATTAATTCTTATAAATTCTGAATGACAACAATATGGGCTAACCAACCGAGTTGGCTTCGATTCATTACTTAACGTTATTTAGATATATAAATGTATATATATCCACCCACACACACATATGTATACATAGCTATTCATAATGATTTAACATTAGCATTAATCTATAAAATATAATAGCATGAGTAGCAAGAGATAGGATTTCTCTTGCCTTAGACGGTAGATGACAACACGGCAGTGAACGACGACGGATGGCATGGGCTCAACGCACGCACGGACAAGGCACGGCACGACAACAGTGACGAGCTTGAGTGCTCGATGAACTGCCGGGATCGGCGGCGGCTCGCGGCGATGGAAATGGCGTGGCGACGGCATGGGGCAGTAGCTTTGCAGTGGCTCGGGTGAGGCGTGCGAAGAAGGCAGGGTCAGCGGTGTTAATCTCCGGTGGCGGTTGCAGCGAGGGGGAACGCGCTCAGGTGAGGAGTTGTGGAGCTCGACGAAGGAGACTCGGGCTTCGCTAGAGGTGATGGGGGAGTCATCGGCTGTGAAGGTGGAGGAAGAGCTCGTCGGTGATGGGTAGCGACGGCGGAGGTGTTGACGAAGGTGTGGGGGAGTGCAGTGGCTGGTGGGTTTGGGTGCAGTGGGTGTTGGAGAGGAGCTGATGGGGATGGCCGGAGAAGAAGGCTCATCAGTGAGGTGGATGAGAGCTCGACGGAAGGGAAAGCTCTGGCGATGGTGGCTAGGGTCGGGTTTGAGAGAGAAAGGAAGTGGGGAAAATGAGAAATATGAAGGAAGATAGAGAATGAGATTAAGAGAGAGAGAAAGGGAGATCGAGTTTTTAGAGATGAAGCGAGGTCGCAGGGGATGAGCCATGGGAACTCGAAGGCGGTTGAGTAGTGGCGAGGACGAGGTCGTGGGGGAGTTGGTCTCGCGGAGACGTTGACGCGGGGGAGAGAGAGGGAGCTGTTGGAGAGAGGGGATTTGGTGGAGGGGGTCGCGGGGGAGTTAGCGAGCGGGACGCGGGTCTCACGGAGGTGGACGCGGTCGTCGCGGGCGCGGGCGCGAGAAAGGAGGAGACGAGGGAAAAGAAGCGGGAAAAGAAAAAAGAGAAGGAAAAGAAAAAAGAGGAAGCGGGTCAGGTCAGATAAGTTGGGTCGGGTCGGGTAAGGGGTTAGGTTTAGGGTTTAGAGTTTATAAATTAAAATAAAATAATAAAAACATATTTAAAATGAGAAAAAATTTAGGAAAAATACGGAAAAATATATATACGGAAACTGGGGATTTACACCATTGAAAACTAATGAAGGTTGGCTATTCAAGAAAGGAGTGAAGGTTCGTCTTTGCCGATAATATATTTTGGGTATTACAAACATGCATGCCATGAGCATTAAAAATTAGTTTATTGACCCTCCATAAAACATTAATGACGGCTAAGCAACTATTAAAGGAAATGATTGGTCCCCATCTCGTCTCCATATTTGAATGATTGCTTCCAAAATGGCAAAAAAGGTTTTCTTATAACTCACCCTCAAAATTTCAATATTTTCAAATTTCACTCCCAAAATCTAGTATTTCCAAAATTCACTCCCAAAGCTATTCATTTGTTCAAATTTCATCCCGAAAATCTAGTATTTTCAAATTTCACCCTCAAAACTATTAACCTGTCCAAATTTCACCTTCGAAATCTATTATTTCCAAATTTCACCCCAGGACTATTAAGTTGTCTAAATTTCACCCCAAATGATGATCTTCTTCTTTCTTATGTTAAATAGGGACTGGGGTTTTAGATTTCTAACAATTTCAAAATTAGGAATTCTCTTGAGAGCGAAATTTAGGACATTTCATCTTCATCCAATATTTGTCATTTTAATAAATAAAATCAAGCTCATTTGTGATTTTTGCATAACAATTACGATAACTTGAAACAACAATATGAGTTAGAGTTACTCCTATGCAAGTGGTGGTTTAATTCAAGTATTTTGCGGTTAGGGTATTATAGGCTGAACTCAATGATCTTGGTGAAAGAGTTGACAGCGAAATGAAAAAAATCAAGAAACATTTTGCAAAAATGAAGTTTTAATTATTGATAACTTAATAGTTTTTGGGGTGAAATTTTGACAACTTAATGATTTTGGGGTGAAATTTAGAAATGCTAAATTTTAGGGATGAAATTTGGACAACTCAATAGTTTTGGGGTGAAATTTAGAAATGCTAAATTTTAGGGATGAAATTTGGACAACTCAATACTTTTGGGGGTGAAATTTTGAAATGCTAGATTTTGAGGATGAATTTGAAAATGTTGAAATTTTAGGGGTGAGAGATAAAAAAAATTCCAAAAAAAATTATGTTTTTACTTTGGCTTATTTCATGAAATCATGGTTTACCCAATTTGTCCAAAACCACCCTCACTTTTAAACCCGTTATCCAAATCCCTAAAGTTTTGATCCGATAAACAGCAACCCCCGCCGTTAGTTTTTTTTAACATATTCATTCAATTTAAACCATCATGCGTCTAAACTTTATATTTGTAATACCCAGTCCCCGTTATACTATATTCAGCATTTAAATAAAATATTTATTCCAAAATTTTTCGATATAAACTTTTCCTCGTATCTTTTCTAATTATGTTTTTCCTAACTAAACTAAATTAAACCCTAACCCTAACAGTAGCGCAACCCCTCTATTCTCACTTTTTCTTTTAACCCCAGGGCCCAAAGCCCAACCTTAGCCCGAGACCCCCAAGCATTTCCCTCTCCTTCTTCTCTCTCTTCATCATTCTTTCTCGTTTCCACAAGACCCTCACCCTCGGACCCATGCTCCTCCATAACCCCGTCTCTCTCGCAACTGCCCCTTCCTCCTCACAACGACCCCGCGATTCCCTTAACGTCTCTCCTCATCAGCCGTTCCCTCCCTCTCTCTATCTCACTGTATCAGTTTCCCTCTTCCTCACTCCCCTACTGCCTCACTTCGTCGACAAACGTCCTCAGCCACCTCCGCCGTCGACCTCCACCAGAGCCTTGCCACCTCCGGCGATAGCTTCTTCGACAGAGCTCTAACCAGAGCTCCCCACTTCCTCCTCCTGTTGAGCTCCAACACAGACCCTTCACCTCCCCACGCCTACCTTCTCACCACCGTTGTGACCACCATCACCGTCGATGAGCTTTCCAACACCACCACGAGCACCCAACTGCACCGACCACCCTCTCAACGTTCCCTCGCCTCCTTCTCCATTCCAAATGCCCACACCAACAACCCAAGTTCTAACCAAACCCTCACCGGCGACCTCCAAGCCCGGAACCGCCGTGATAACCTCCTGCCGAAGACGAGCTTCCCCTACACATCCACAGGCACCACAGAGACCTCCCTCGCTTGCATCATCCTCAGCCGAGACCCCTCGCTGACTATGCCACCTCCATCACCAACAACTCCACCGCCTGAGCAGCCACCGCCGAGCTCCCACCTCGTCGGCCACCGTCTTTGTCGCACCGTCAAGCCTAAGCCTCACCGTTGCCCGCAGTGCCCCAGCTCGTACCTAAGTCATGCCCACCTCCGTGCCAGGACCGTGCCGCTTCATGCCCGCTTCCGCGCTAACACCGTGCCACCCCGTGCCTTGGTTCAGTAGACGCACCGTTCCAATTCCCACACCAACACCGTGTTCAGTAGCGTCCAATACCGTGTCGCGCCGTGCCACACCCGCACCATGCATCGAGCCAAGACCGTGTCACACCCGCGTTATCACCACGCCCACTCCAGTATCACGCCCGCATCTCCACCGCATCCAGTACTGGGTCACCACGCATCGCGCACGCGCCACGCACCGCACACGCGCTACGCACCGTGTCCAGTATCGCGTCATCTCGTGTGTCGAGACGAATCCTGCACGTTGTGTCTCTTCTATATCAAGGACCAAAGGCAGGTGAAATCCCTCACTTGTTTATCATGCTATAATTTTTAACGTTAACCAAAGCGGTTTTGTAATAACTAGATATACATAACTAGTTTAGATCGTAACTATCTTCGAAATTCCATAACGAACCATAGTGATGTCTTATTGATGGGAGCTCAACTAGGTCATTTTTACCATGTTGTAATGCATAAATATTATATGGATAACATTTAAATTCAACTGGTTAAAGAAAACTCGCGTTTCGATCGTTTACCGAACGCTACCCTAAATATTTGATGCGAACTGTGAATGATAACTAAATTATCTGTAACACCCTAGTTCATTTATACCAATTTCATTCTCGTATTTCTTTATTTATGGTATTTTCCTGATTTATCGTATTTTGGGTGCGAATGGTATTTTACATTTTATTTTGCATTCGACCCGACCCGCTTGCTTGGAACCTGTTTGATTCATATTTATGAATTATCCTGACTTGTTACGTAGACCGGTACACTTTCATAGAAAAAAACTGCATACTGGCATTTTATCTGGAATTGCATCTTTTACCATATAACATTTTAAGTCACGTAAAATAATTTAAAAATACATTGCATAGCCTGCATGATACCCCTAACCCCGTGGTAGCATCCGTGAATTTTGTTCTCGTCTCGCTCAGTGAAACGGACTTGTTTGGATGGCTAAGCGCACGTACGTGCATCCGTTCTTGGGGGTATGCATTTTCGTTACCCGAGCATTCATTTTGAAATTGGGACGTCGCATATATTTTTCATATTTTAAAATTGAAATTTTAGACCCGACCCGGACATGTTTTGAAATATTTTGTATACCGCCAAAATTCAAATTTTAATTAATATAATATTTATTTTAAATTCGACTGTTTAAAATTTCTTTAACTTACAAATCTTTAAACTAAATAATACTAACTCTAAAAACTAACTAAAATATTTTTATTATTATTATCCTAACAATCTAACATCTTACTCTCTCTCTCTCTCTATCTTCTCTCTTTCCTCTCTCTTTTTCTCTCCTCTCACTCGCAGACACACACTCTCTCTCCCCACTAAAATCCAACTTTCTTTCTCCCCCGCCCTCTCTCTCCTCTCGCTAATGTCTATCTCTCTCCTCTCGCGGTAGCTTAGATCGTGTCACCGCCCCCGACGCTATACTCACCTTCCATAACAAACCCTCTCGATCCTCATCTTCCTCCCCTCTTTAAAAACCCAACGAGCCTTCTCACTTCAACCCATCCTCATCTCGAAACCCTAACCCTAATACCCTCAACAGAGCCCTCATCTCCTCCCCTCATCAAGTCTCCTCTGCCCCATCCACCATCCTCCTTCATTCTCCCAAGCACCCTGCACACACACCCTGCAACCCGAGAACACCCATCACCACCACCTCGTCGCCGCCGACCACCTCATCTCGTCACCACCTTCTTCTCTCCCTCTCTTCATGCTACATTACTTTACTTTATATACATCGATTTTAACAAATATAATACTTGGATTTCAAATCGTGCATCATAAGTTCTCGTTTTACAATTTTACGATGTCTGTATGCATCCATTCATATCGTTTTAGATCTAGGGCATGAAAACATGTATTGTTACTTATTAGACTATAATATACTGCATCCAGTTTAGTATAACGGTTCATATTGTTTAAATTGTACATTCCGTATTTACCAGTTTATCATTTTACGGTTATATGATATCCGTTTGCATCCATATCATATAGTACACATATAGCTGCATTTACAGATCACATTAATACATAATAATGTTATATTAACACCCCATGTCTAATAAAGTGAATCCTAATTAGTATTGGAACTATAAATGTAACCATAATTGATAATTGTGCATCCATATCATTGATCTTATATCTATTTGCATACCATGTCACATTATCTCATTTTATTGTTATATTATTACTCCATACTTGATTTTGTGCACCCATGCTTATTACAGTTTGATTATGAACATCCACTTGATACCTGTACACTACTTGGCACGACTTGATACACTATTTGACATGACTTGATACATAAACACTACCTGATATACTACTGCTTGACTTGATACCTAATCTTATTACTAATGCCGACAATCTTGACCTGTTGTCCCTATGGACATTTCCTGCTGTCTATTTAGACAAACATGTACATGCTTGATCCTGTGTTAGCATTAACTCCAGATTTATCAATACCTGACTTGAACACATAACTTGGGGGTATAGGGAAATCAAGAATATAGCCGAACGTAACTCAAAGGGCTATTATCCTTTTACTGTGGTCCCGTGAGGAATGAACGGGACATAGACTCACAGTCTATTATATCATTTTACCGTTGTCCCGTGGGGAATGAACGGGGCATAGACCGATGAGTTACGATGATGATTACATTAATTGATTTCGAATAACTTTAGAGTAGATAATCCTATAGCACAGTTTAGACTACTCACTGCACTTCACCTATATATATTCTGTTCACTGACCTATATTCATGTTACTGTTTACTTGTTACTGATAACTTGTTATTGTTCATACTCCATGCCTGCATATTTCATTGCATCCTGCTTACTTAGAATTATTGATATTATGACGCACTGACGTCTGGGTTTTGCATGACCCAGATCCCTTATCCTTATCGTAGGCAGTCCAGGAGTATTTTGATCAACAGGCCGAGCAGTGAGGACCTGTTAGTAGTTTAGTTAGTTTTCTTTTAGTGCTTTCATTCCTGATGTGAGCCCGTATTATGGGACGTACATTCCATATCATTATTGTACTTGAATCTTTTGCTTCCGCATTATTTTATTTCATGACTCGTTTATTTTGGCTTATGGACATGTATTAGATAGTTTGGTTTATTTTACTGTTCTTGATATCTCTAAACATCCGTAATGTGACTGTGGGAGGATCTTTCCTATCCACAGGTAGCATGGTTGGCTCTGTCACGTGCCGATCTTAGCGCACTCTGGGAAGCGGGACGTGACAGGGTTTGTTTGGTATCAGAGCCATAGGATTTATGATTAGTCGGGTTTGATTCTTTGTAGTTGGGTATTGAACCCAATACACGAATTAGAATACTCATGATTAGGAACATATCCTGTGATCAGTCGAAAATACTGCATTTTTAACACGGCAATTTCCCTATCATTTGCACTCATCTAGAAGTGTTCGGTAATCATATTGCACATATTTGCAAAACATCTCTGAAATACCAAATTGCATGTGTTAGACTTTTTAACCGGCACTTTAAGGGAAATTAACTGTGTTTCATGGCATCGTATCATCCTTGTATTGCACAACTCTTATCTGGGGTCTAATGCAGGAAATTCCAGAAGCAAAAGCCCAAGACTGAGAAAAGATCTGATAAAAGATGCGCCAACTCAAAGATGCAAAATCTGGCAGTGACACAGAAGGCCAAATGAGATTTCACATATTGTATAAAGGCTCACATTGAAGCCCAAGAATTACCATGTGAAAAGAAAGCATCAAGGCCACCAAAGGGCCGCGGATCCGCGGCCCAAACCCCCTTGGCGCCGCGGATCCGCGGCCATATAATGTGATCACCGCGTCAATTTTTCTCACGTGCTTTAAACTAACGGCCAAAGCTTCCAGAAGACCCCAGAAGCTCCACG